>CM067544.1:34492393-36892393 GCA_034509755.1 Anisodus tanguticus
CTATTTTCAATCGTGAAGCGTAATTCAAAATGTGTTGTGTGTTCTCTGTTTTAAATTTGAACCTAAATGTTCAATTTATAAGAGTAGAAAGGGAGGCAACGTTCTATTTTGTTGAATAGTCATGTCCGTTGACTGGTGTCTTTTAGAGAAGACATAGCCATTATAACATTCTGAGAAGCTTCATGGACCAAAATGTATATAGTTAACATTTCATGGACAAAAAAAATGTTCCAAAAGAAAGCAACAACCTTACAGTCCAACAGACCGTTGCCCGTGGATAATAGAAAAGTGTGTATTCTATTTCTGTATTTTGTATGAGGAAGAGTATTACGTTTTATGATCTCTGTTTTTTAGCAGAAGCTGAATTCGTAAAATGTTGTGTGTTCTCCGATTTTAATTTGAACAGAAATATTTAATTAAACAGAGCAGAAAAGGAGGCAACGTTCTGTTCTGTTGAACCGTCATGTCTGTTGACTGGTGTCTTCTGGAGAAGACATAGCCGTTGCAACATTCTGAAAAACTTTAGGGATGAAAATGTAAATAGTTAACATTTCAAGAACAAAAGAAAAGTTCCGGAAGAAAGCAACAACCCAACATCCCCTGCCCTGTGGAGAATAGAAAAATGTTTTTCGGTTTGTTTATTTCTTAAGAGGAAGAGTATTCCATTTTATGTAATCTGTTTTTCATCAAAAGCAGAATTCGTAATGTTTTGTGTATTCTCTATTTTTAATTTGAACAGAAATGTTCAATTTATAATAGCGTAAAGGAGGCAATGTCTCGTTTCGTTGAACGGTCATGTCATGTCCGTTGACTGGTGTCTTTTGGAGAAGACATAGCCGTTGTAACATTCTAAAAAAATTTAGGTACGAAAATGTAAATAGTTAACATTTCAGGGACCAAAAAGAAAGTTATGGAAGAAAGCAACAACCCGTGGCCCATGGAGAAAAGAAAAGTGTGTTTTCTATTTCTGTATTTCGTAAGAGGAAGAGTATTACATTTTCTTTTCTCTATATTCAATCAGAAGCAGAATTCGAAATGTGTTGTGTGTTCTCTGGTTTAAATTTGAATGTAAATGTTCAATTTATAAGAGTAGAAAGGGAGGCAACGTTCTATTTTGTTGAATAGTCATGTCCGTTGACGGGTGTCTTTTAGAGAAGACATAGCCATTGTAACGTTCGGAGAAGATTCAGGGACCAAAACGTATATAGTTAACATTTCAGGGACAAAAATAAATTTTCCAGAAGAAAGCAACAACCTTTCAGTCCAACAGCCCGTTGCCCGTGGATAATAGAATAGTGTGTTTTCTATTTCTGTATTTTGTACGAGGAAGAGTATTACATTTTCTGTTCTTTTTTTTTAGCAGAAGCAGAATTCGTAATATGTTGTGTGTTCTTCGATTTTAATTTGAACATAAATATTTAATTAATGAGAGCAAAAAAGTAGGCAATGTTTTGTTCGTTGAATGTCATGTCCGTTGACCGGTGTATTTGGGAGAAGACATAGCCGTTGCAACATTCTGAAAAACTTTAGGGATGAAAATGTAAATAGTTAACATTTCAAGAACAAAAGAAAAAGTTTCGGAAGAAAGCAACAGTCCAACAGCCCCTGCCCTGTGGAGAATAGAAAAATGTTTTTTCGGTTTGTTTATTTCTTAAGAGGAAGAGTATTCCATTTTATGTTATCTATTTTTCATCAAAAGCATAATTTGTAATGTGTTGTGTATTCTCTATTTTTAATTTAAACAGAAATGTTCAATTTATAATAGCAGAAAGAGAGGCAACGTTCTGTTCTGTTGACCAGCCATGTCTGTTGACTGGTGTCCTTTGGAGAAGACATAGCCGTTGTAACATTCTGAAAAAATTTATGTACGAAAATGTAAATAGTTAACATTTCAGGGACCAAAAATAAAGTTATGGAAGAAAGCAATAACCCGTGGCCCATGGAGAAAAGAAAAGTGTGTTTTCTATTTCTGTATTTCGTAAGAGGAAGAGTATTACATTTTCTTTTCTCTATTTTCAATCAGAAGCAGAATTCAAAATGTGTTGTGTGTTCTCTGTTTTAAATTTGAACAGAAATGTTCAATTTATAAGAGTAGAAAGGGAGGCAACGTTCTATTTTGTTGAATAGTCATGTCCGTTGATGGGTGTCTTTTAGAGAAAAAACACAGCCATTGTAACGTTCGGAGAAGATTCAGGGACCAAAATGTATATAGTTAACATTTCAGGGTGAAAAACAAATGTTTCAGAAGAAAGCGACAACCTTACAGTCCAACAGCCCGTTGCCCGTGGATAATAGAATAGTGTGTTTTCTATTTCGTATTTTGTATGAGGAAGAGTATTACGTTTTCTCGTTCTTTTTTTTTAGCGTGCTGCAATTCGTTGTCCGTTGTGTGTTCTCCGATTTTAATTTGAACATAAATATTTAATTAAAGAGAGCAAAAAAGGAGGCAACATTCTCGTTGTGTGGAACAATCATGTTCGTTGACCGGTGTCTTTTGTAGAAGACATAGCCGTTGTAACATTCTCGAAAAACTTTAGGGATGAAAATGTAAATAGTTAACATTTCAAGATCAAAGAAAAAGTTCCTGAGGAAAGCAACACCAACATCCCCCGCCTGTGGAGAATAGAAAAATGTTTTTCGGTTTGTTTATTTCTTAAGAGGAAGGGTATTCCATTTTATGTAATCTGTTTTTCATCAAAAGCAGAATTCGTAATGTTTTGTGTATTCTCTATTTTTAATTTGAACAGAAATGTTTAATTTATAATAGCAGTAAAGGAGGCAATGTTCGTTCGTTGAACAATCATGTCTCGTTGACCGGTGTCTTTGGAGAAGACATAGCCGTTGTAACATTCTAAAAAAATTTAGGTACGAAAATGTAAATAGTTAACATTTCAGGGACCAAAAAGAAAGTTATGGAAGAAAGCAACAACCCGTGGCCCATGGAGAAAAGAAAAGTGTGTTTTCTATTTCTGTATTTCGTAAGAGGAAGAGTATTACATTTTCTTTTCTCTATATTCAATCAGAAGCAGAATTCGAAATGTGTTGTGTGTTCTCTGGTTTAAATTTGAACAGAAATGTTCAATTTATAAGAGTAGAAAGGGAGGCAACGTTCTATTTTGTTGAATAGTCATGTCCGTTGACGGGTGTCTTTTAGCGAAGACATAACCATTGTAACGTTCGGAGAAGCTTCAGGGACCAAAATGTATATAGTTAACATTTCAAGGACAAAAACAAATGTTCCAGAAGAAAGTAACAACCTAACAGTCCAACAGCCCGTTGCTCGTGGATTATAGAAAAGTGTGTTTTCTATTTCTGTATTTTGTACGAGGAAGAGTATTACGTTTTCTGTTCTTTTTTTTTAGCAAAAGTAGAATTCGTAATATGTTTTGTGTTCTCCGATTTTAATTTGAACATAAATATTTAATTAAAGAGAGCAAAAAAGGAGGCAACATTCTGTTTTGTGGAACTGTCATGTCTGTTGACTGGTGTCTTTTGAAGAAAACATAGCCGTTGTAACATTCTAAAAAACTTTAGGGATGAAAATGTAAATAGTTAACATTTCAAGATCAAAGAAAATGTTTCGGAGGAAAGCAACATCCCAACATCCCCTGCCCTGTGGAGAATAGAAAAATGTTTTTCGGTTTGTTTATTTCTTAAGAGGAAGAGTATTCCATTTTATGTAATCTGTTTTTCATCAAAAGCAGAATTCGTAATGTTTTGTGTATTCTCTATTTTTAATTTGAACAGAAATGTTCAATTTATAATAGCAGAAAGGGAGGCAATGTTTTCGTTGTTGAATCATGTTCGTTGACCGGTGTCTTTTGGAGAAGACATAGCCGTTGTAACATTCTGAAAAAATTTAGGTACGAAAATGTAAATAGTTAACATTTCAGGGACCAGAAAGAAAGTTATGGAAGAAAGCAATAACCCGTGGCCCATGGAGAAAAGAAAAGTGTGTTTTCTATTTCTGTATTTCGAAAGAGGAAGAGTATTACATTTTCTTTTCTCTATATTCAATCAGAAGCAGAATTCGAAATGTGTTGTGTGTTCTCTGGTTTAAATTTGAACAGAAATGTTCAATTTATAAGAGTAGAAAGGGAGGCAACGTTCTATTTTGTTGAATAGTCATGTCCGTTGACGGGTGTCTTTTAGAGAAGACATAGCCATTGTAACGTTCGGAGAATCTTCAGGGACCAAAATGTATATAGTTAACATTTCAGGGACAAAAACAAATGTTCCAGAAGAAAGCAACAACCTTACAGTCCAACTGCCAGTTGCCCGTGGATAATAGAATAGTGTGTTTTCTATTTCTGTATTTTGTACGAGGAATAGTATTATGTTTTCTGTTCTTTTTTTTTTAGCAGAAGCGGAATTCGTAATATGTTGTGTGTTCTCCGATTTTAATTTGAACAGAAATATTTAATTAAAGAGAGCAAAAAAAGAGGCAACGTTCTGTTCTGTTGAACAATCATGTCTGTTGACTGGTGTCTTTTGGAGAAGACATAGCCGTTGTAACATTCTGAAAAACTTTAGGGATGAAAATGTAAATAGTTAATATTTCAAAAACAAAAGAAAAAGTTCAGGAAGAAAGCAACGGCCCCCTGCCCTGTTGAGAATAGAAAAATGTTTTTTCGGTTTGTTTATTTCTTAAGAGGAAGAGTATTACAGTTTCTTTTCTTTATATTCAATCAAAAGCAGAATTCGTGGTGTGTTGTGTATTCTCTTTTTTTAATTTGATCAGAAATGTTCAATTTATAATAGCAGAAAGGGAGGCAACGTTCGTTCGTTGAACGATCATGTTCATTGACGGGTGTCTTTTAGCGAAGACATAACCATTGTAACGTTCGGAGAAGCTTCAGGGACCAAAATGTATATTGTTAACATTTCAGGGACAAAAACAAATGTTCCAGAAGAAAGTAACAACCTAACAGTCCAACAGCCCGTTGCTCGTGGATTATAGAAAAGTGTGTTTTCTATTTCTGTATTTTGTACGAGGAAGAGTATTACGTTTTCTGTTCTTTTTTTTTAGCAGGAGCAGAATTCGTAATATGTTTTGTGTTCTCCGATTTTAATTTGAACATAAATATTTAATTAAAGAGAGCTAAAAAGGAGGCAACATTCTGTTTTGTGGAACTGTCATGTCTGTTGACTGGTGTCTTTTGGAGAAAACATAGCCGTTGTAACATTCTAAAAAACTTTAGGGATGAAAATGTAAATAGTTAACATTTCAAGATCAAAGAAAATGTTTCAGAGGAAAGCAACATCCCAACATCCCCTGCCCTGTGGAGAATAGAAAAATGTTTTTCGGTTTGTTTATTTCTTAAGAGGAAGAGTATTCCATTTTATGTAATCTGTTTTTCATCAAAAGCAGAATTCGTAATGTTTTGTGTATTCTCTATTTTTAATTTGAACAGAAATGTTCAATTTATAATAGCAGAAAGGGAGGCAATGTTCATTCGTTTCGTTGAACGGTCATGTTCGTTGGACCGGTGTCTTTTGGAGAAGACATAGCCGTTGTAACATTCTGAAAAAATTTAGGTACGAAAATGTAAATAGTTAACATTTCAGGGACCAGAAAGAAAGTTATGGAAGAAAGCAATAACCCGTGGCCCATGGACAAAAAGAAAAGTGTGTTTTCTATTTCTGTATTTCGAAAGAGGAAGAGTATTACATTTTCTTTTCTCTATATTCAATCAGAAGCAGAATTCGAAATGTGTTGTGTGTTCTCTGGTTTAAATTTGAACAGAAATGTTCAATTTATAAGAGTAGAAAGGGAGGCAACGTTCTATTTTGTTGAATAGTCATGTCCGTTGACGGGTGTCTTTTAGAGAAGACATAGCCATTGTAACGTTCGGAGAATCTTAAGGGACCAAAATGTATATAGTTAACATTTCAGGGACAAAAACAAATGTTCCAGAAGAAAGCAACAACCTTACAGTCCAACAGCCAGTTGCCCGTGGATAATAGAATAGTGTGTTTTCTATTTCTGTATTTTGTACGAGGAATAGTATTATGTTTTTTGTTCTTTTTTTTTAGCAGAAGCAGAATTCGTAATATGTTGTGTGTTCTCCGATTTTAAATTGAACAGAAATATTTAATTAAAGAGAGCAAAAAAAGAGGCAACGTTCTGTTCTGTTGAACAATCATGTCTGTTGACTGGTGTCTTTTGGAGAAGACATAGCCGTTGTAACATTCTGAAAAACTTTAGGGATGAAAATGTAAATAGTTAATATTTCAAAAACAAAAGAAAAAGTTCCGGAAGAAAGCAACGGCCCCTGCCCTGTGGAGAATAGAAAAATGTTTTTTCGGTTTGTTTATTTCTTAAGAGGAAGAGTATTACAGTTTCTTTTCTTTATATTCAATCAAAAGCAGAATTCGTGGTGTGTTGTGTATTCTCTTTTTTTAATTTGATCAGAAATGTTCAATTTATAATAGTAGAAAGGGAGGCAACGTTCTATTTTGTTGAATAGTCATGTCCGTTGACGGGTGTCGTTTAGAGAAGACATAGCCATTGTAACGTTCGGAGAAGCTTCAGGGACCAAAATGTATATAGTTAACATTTCAGGGACAAAAACAAATGTTTCGAGAAGAAAGCAACAACCTTATAGTCCAATGTACCCGTTGCCCGTGGATAATAGAATAGTGTATTTTCTATTTCGTATTTTGTACGAGGAAGAGTATTACGTTTTTCGTTCTTTTTTTTTTTTTTTAGCGACGAGAATGTAATTCGTAATATGTTTTGTGTTCTCCGATTTTAATTTGAACATAAATATTTAATTAAAGAGAGCAAAAAAGGAGGCAACATTCTGTTGTGTGGAACTGTCATGTCTGTTGACTGGTGTCTTTTGGAGAAGACATAGCCGTGGTAACATTCTGAAAAACTTTATGGATGAAAATGTAAATAGTAAACATTTCAAGATCAAAGAAAAAATTCCGGAGGAAAGCAACAGCCCAACATCCCCTGCCCTGTGGAGAATAGAAAAATGTTTTTCGGTTTGTTTATTTCTTAAGAGGAAGAGTATTCCATTTTATGTAATCTGTTTTTCATCAAAAGCAGAATTCGTAATGTTTTGTGTATTCTCTATTTTTAATTTGAACAGAAATGTTCAATTTATAATAGCAGAAAGGGAGGCAATGTTCTGTTCTGTTGAACAGTCATGTCTATTGACTGGTGTCTTTTGGAGAATACATAGCCGTTGTAACATTCTGAAAAAATTTAGTTACGAAAATGTAAATAGTTAACATTTCAGGGACCAGAAAGAAAGTTATGGAAGAAAGCAACAACCCGTGGCCCATGGAGAAAAGAAAAGTGTGTTTTCTATTTCTGTATTTCGTAAGAGGAAGAGTATTACATTTTCTTTTCTCTATATTTAATCAGAAGCAGAATTCGAAATGTGTTGTGTGTTCTCTGGTTTAAATTTGAACAGAAATGTTCAATTTATAAGAGTAGAAAGGAGGCAACGTTCTATTTTGTTGAATAGTCATGTCCGTTGACGGTGTCGTTTAGAGAAGACATAGCCATTGTAACGTTCGGAGAAGCTTCAGGACCAAAATGTATATAGTTAACATTTCAGGGACAAAAACAAATGTTTCAGAAGAAAGCAACAACCTTATAGTCCAACAGCCCGTTGCCCGTGGATAATAGAATAGTGTATTTTCTATTTCTGTATTTTGTACGAGGAAGAGTATTACGTTTTTTTCGTTTTTTTTTTAGCGAGAATTCGTAATATGTTTTGTGTTCTCCGATTTTAATTTGAACATAAATATTTAATTAAAGAGAGCAAAAAAGGAGGCAACATTCTGTTGTGTGGAACTGTCATGTCTATTGACTGGTGTCTTTTGGAGAAGACATAGCCGTGGTAACATTCTGAAAAACTTTATGGATGAAAATGTAAATAGTAAACATTTCAAGATCAAAGAAAAAGTTCCGGAGGAAAGCAACAGCCCAACATCCCCTGCCCTGTGGAGAATAGAAAAATGTTTTTCGGTTTGTTTATTTCTTAAGAGGAAGAGTATTCCATTTTATGTAATCTGTTTTTCATCAAAAGCAGAATTCGTAATGTTTTGTGTATTCTCTATTTTTAATTTGAACTGAAATGTTCAATTTATAATAGCAGAAAGGGAGGCAATGTTCTGTTCTGTTGAACAGTCATGTCTATTGACTGGTGTCTTTTGGAGAATACATAGCCGTTGTAACATTCTGAAAAAATTTAGATACGAAAATGTAAATAGTTAACATTTCAGGGACCGAGTAAAGAAAGTTATGGAAGAAAGCAACAACCCGTGGCCCATGGAGAAAAGAAAAGTGTGTTTTCTATTTCTGTATTTCGTAAGAGGAAGAGTATTACATTTTCTTTTCTCTATATTTAATCAGAAGCAGAATTCGAAATGTGTTGTGTGTTCTCTGGTTTAAATTTGAACAGAAATGTTCAATTTATAAGAGTAGAAAGGGAGGCAACGTTCTATTTTGTTGAATAGTCATGTCCGTTGACGGGTGTCGTTTAGAGAAGACATAGCCATTGTAACGTTCGGAGAAGCTTCAGGGACCAAAATGTATATAGTTAACATTTCAGGGACAAAAACAAATGTTTCAGAAGAAAGCAACAACCTTATAGTCCAACAGCCCGTTGCCCGTGGATAATAGAATAGTGTATTTTCTATTTCTGTATTTTGTACGAGGAAGAGTATTACGTTTTCTGTTCTTTTTTTTTTAGCAGAAGCAGAATTCGTAATATGTTTTGTGTTCTCCGATTTTAATTTGAACATAAATATTTAATTAAAGAGAGCAAAAAAGGAGGCAACATTCTGTTGTGTGGAACTGTCATGTCTGTTGACTGGTGTCTTTTGGAGAAGACATAGCCGTGGTAACATTCTGAAAAACTTTATGGATGAAAATGTAAATAGTAAACATTTCAAGATCAAAGAAAAAGTTCCGGAGGAAAGCAACAGCCCAACATCCCCTGCCCTGTGGAGAATAGAAAAATGTTTTTCGGTTTGTTTATTTCTTAAGAGGAAGAGTATTCCATTTTATGTAATCTGTTTTTCATCAAAAGCAGAATTCGTAATGTTTTGTGTATTCTCTATTTTTAATTTGAACAGAAATGTTCAATTTATAATAGCAGAAAGGGAGGCAATGTTCTGTTCTGTTGAACAGTCATGTCTATTGACTGGTGTCTTTTGGAGAATACATAGCCGTTGTAACATTTTGAAAAAATTTAGTTACGAAAATGTAAATAGTTAACATTTCAGGGACCAGAAAGAAAGTTATGGAAGAAAGCAACAACCCGTGGCCCATGGAGAAAAGAAAAGTGTGTTTTCTATTTCTGTATTTCGTAAGAGGAAGAGTATTACATTTTCTTTTCTCTATATTCAATCAGAAGCAGAATTCAAAATGTGTTGTGTGTTCTCTAGTTTAAATTTGAACAGAAATATTCAATTTATAAGAGTAGAAAGGGAGGCAACGTTCTATTTTGTTGAATAGTCATGTCCGTTGACGGGTGTCTTTTAGAGAAGACATAGCCATTGTAACGTTCGGAGAAGCTTCAGGGACCAAAATGTATATAGTTAACATTTCAGGGACAAAAACAAATGTTTCAGAAGAAAGCAACAACCTTACAGTCCAACAGCCCGTTGCCCGTGGATAATAGAATAGTGTGTTTTCTATTTCTGTATTTTGTACGAGGAAGAGTATTACATTTTCTGTTCTTTTTTTTAGCAGAAGCAGAATTCGTAATATGTTGTGTGTTCTTCGATTTTAATTTGAACATAAATATTTAATTAATGAGAGCAAAAAAGGAGGCAATGTTTTGTTCTGTTGAACAGTCATGTCTGTTGACTGGTGTAATTTGGAGAAGACATAGCCGTTGCAACATTCTGAAAAACTTTATGGATGAAAATGTAAATAATTAACATTTCAAAAATAAAAGAAAAAGTTCCGGAAGAAAGCAACAGCCCAACAGCCCCTGCCCCGTGGAGAATAGAAAAATGTTTTTTCGATTTGTTTATTTCTTAAGAGGAAGAGTATTTCATTTTATGTTATCTGTTTTTCGTCAAAAGCAGAATTTGTAATGTGTTGTGTATTCTCTGTTTTTAATTTGAACAGAAATGTTCAATACATAATAGCAGAAAGAGAGGCAACGTTCTGTTCTGTTGAACAGTCATGTCTATTGACTGGTGTCTTTTGGAGAATACATAGCCGTTGTAACATTCTGAAAAAATTTAGGTACGAAAATGTAAATAGTTAACATTTCAGGGACCAGAAAGAAAGTTATGGAAGAAAGCAACAACCCGTGGCCCATGGAGAAAAGAAAAGTGTGTTTTCTATTTCTGTATTTCGTAAGAGGAAGAGTATTACATTTTCTTTTCTCTATATTCAATCAGAAGCAGAATTCAAAATGTGTTGTGTGTTCTCTAGTTTAAATTTGAACAGAAATATTCAATTTATAAGAGTAGAAAGGGAGGCAACGTTCTATTTTGTTGAATAGTCATGTCCGTTGACGGGTGTCTTTTAGAGAAGACATAGCCATTGTAACGTTCGGAGAAGCTTCAGGGACCAAAATGTATATAGTTAACATTTCAGGGACAAAAACAAATGTTTCAGAAGAAAGCAACAACCTTACGGTCAAATGCCCGTTGCCCGTGGATAATAGAATAGTGTGTTTTCTATTTCTGTATTTTGTACGAGGAAGAGTATTACATTTTCTGTTCTTTTTTTTAGCAGAAGCTGAATTCGTAATATGTTGTGTGTTCTTCGATTTTAATTTGAACATAAATATTTAATAAATGAGAGCAAAAAAGGAGGCAATGTTTTGTTCTGTTGAACAGTCATGTCTGTTGACTGGTGTCATTTGGAGAAGATATAGCCGTTGCAACATTCTGAAAAACTTTATGGATGAAAATGTAAATAGTTAATATTTCAAAAACAAAAGAAAAAGTTCAGGAAGAAAGCAACAGCCCCTGCCCTGTGGAGAATAGAAAAATGTTTTTTCGGTTTGTTTATTTCTTACGAGGAAGAGTATTACATTTTCTTTTCTTTATATTCAATCAAAAGCAGAATTCGTGATGTGTTGTGTATTCTCTTTTTTTAATTTGAACAGAAATGTTCAATTTATAATAGCAGAAAGGGAGGCAACGTTCTGTTCTGTTGAACAGTCATGTCTGTTGACTGGTGTCTTTTGGAGAAGACATAGCTATTGTTACATTGTGAAAAAATTGAGGTACGAAAATGTAAATAGTTAACATTTCAGGGACCAAAAAGAAAGTTATGGCAGAAAGCAACAACCTGTGGCCCATGGAGAAAAAAGAAAAGTGTGTTTTATATTTTTATATTTCGTAAGAGGAAGAGTATTACATTTTCTTTTTTCTCTATTTTCAATCCGAAGCCGAATTCGAAATGTGTTGTGTGTTCTCAGTTTTAAATTTGAACAGAAATGTTCAATTTATAATAGTAGAAAGGGAGGCAACGTTCTATTTTGTTGAATACTCATGTCCGTTGACTGGTGTCTTTTAGAGAAGACATAGCCATTGTAACGTTCGGAGAAGCTTCAGGGACCAAAATGTATATAGTTAACATTTCAGGGACAAAAACAAATGTTCCAGAAGAAAGTAACAACCTTACAGTCCAACAGCCCGTTGCTCGTGGATTATAGAAAAGTGTGTTTTCTATTTCTGTATTTTGTACGAGGAAGAGTATTATATTTTTTGTTCGTTTTTTTTTTACCAGAAGCAGAATTCGTAATATGTTGTGTGTTCTCCGATTTTAATTTGAACAGAAATATTTAATTAAAGAGAGCAAAAAAGGAGGCAACGTTCTGTTCTGTTGAACAGTCATGTCTGTTGACTGGTGTCTTTTGGAGAAGACATAGTCGTTGTAACATTCTGAAAAACTTTAGGGTTGAAAATGTAAATAGTTAACATTTCAAAAACAAAGGAAAAAGTTCCGGAAGAAAGCAACAGTCCAACAGCCCCTGCCTTGTGGAGAATAGAAAAATGTTTTTTCGGTTTGTTTATTTCTTAAGAGGAAGAGTATTACATTTTCTTTTCTTTATATTCAATCAAAAGCAGAATTCGTGATGTGTTGTGTATTCACTTTTTTTAATTTGAACAGAAATGTTCAAATTAAAATAGCAGAAAGGGAGGCAACGTTCTGTTCTATTGAACAGTCATGTCTGTTGACTGGTGTCTTTTGGAGAAGACATAGCTATTGTTACATTGTGAAAAAATTGAGGTACGAAAATGTAAATAGTTAACATTTCAGGGACCAAAAAGAAAGTTATGGAAGAAAGCAACAACCCGTGGCCCATGGAGAAAAGAAAAATGTGTTTTATATTTCTATATTTCGTAAGAGGAAGAGTATTACATTTTCTTTTCTCTATTTTCAATTAGAAGCAGAATTCGAAATGTGTTGTGTATTCACTTTTTTTAATTTGAACAGAAATGTTCAATTTATAATAGCAGAAAGGGAGGCAACGTTCTATTCTATTGAACAGTCATGTCTGTTGACTGGTGTCTTTTGGAGAAGACATAGCTATTGTTACATTGTGAAAAAATTGAGGTACGAAAATGTAAATAGTTAACATTCCAGGGACCAAAAAGAAAGTTATGGAAGAAAGCAACAACCCGTGGCCCATGGAGAAAAGAAAAATGTGTTTTATATTTCTATATTTCGTAAGAGGAAGAGTATTACATTTTCTTTTCTCTATTTTCAATTAGAAGCAGAATTCGATATGTGTTGTGTGTTCTCTGTTTTAAATTTGAACAGTAGTGTTCAATTTATAAGAGTAGAAAGGGAGGCAATGTTCTATTTTGTTGAATACTCATGTCCGTTGACTGGTGTCTTTTAGAGAAGACATAGCTATTGTAACATTCTGAGAAGCTTCAGGGACCAAAATGAATATATAGTTAACATTTCAGGGACAAAAACAAATGTTCCAGAAGATAGCAAAAACCTTACAGTTCAACAGTCCGTTGCCCTCGGATAATAGAAAAGTGTGTTTTCTATTTCTGTGTTTTGTACGAGGAAGAGTATTACGTTTTCTGTTCGTTTTTTTTTAGCAGAAGCAGAATTCGTAATATGTTGTGTATTCTCTGATTTTAATTTGAACAGAAATATTTAATTAAAGAGAGCAAAAGTGGAGGTAACGTTCTGTTCTGTTGAACAGTCATGTCTGTTCACTGGTGTCTTTTGGAGAAGACATAGCCGTTGTAACATTCTGAAAAACTTTAGGGATGAAAATGTAAATAGTTAACATTTCAAGAACAAAAGAAAATATTCTGGAAGAAAGCAACAGCCCAACAGCCCATGTCCTGTGGAGAAGAGAAAAATGTTTTTTCGGTTTGTTTATTTCTTAAGAGGAAGAGTATTACATTTTCTTTTCTCTATATTCAATCAAAAGCAGAATTAGGGATGTGTTGTGTATTTTCTTTTTTTAATTTGAACAAAAATGTTCAATTTATAATAGCAGAAAGGGAGGCAACGTTCTGTTCTGTTGAACAGTCATGTTTGTTGACTGGTGTCTTTTGGAGAAGACATAGCCGTTGTTACATTGTGATAAAATTGAGCTACGAAAATGTAAATAGTTAACATTTCAGGGACCAAAAAGAAAGTTATGGCAGAAAGCAACAACCCGTGGGCCATGGAGAAAAGAAAAGTGTGTTTTATATTTCTATATTTCGTAAGAGGAAGAGTATTACATTTTCTTTTCTTTATTTTCAATCAGAATTTGAATTCGAAATATGTTGTGTGTTCTCTGTTTTAAATTTGAACAGAAATGTTCAATTTATAATAGTAGAAAGGGAGGCAACGTTCTATTTTGTTGAATAGTCATGTCCGTTGACAGGTGTCTTTTAGAGAAGACATAGCCATTGTAACGTTCTGAGAAGCTTTAGGGACGAAAATGTATATAGTTAAAATTTCAGGGACAAAAATAAATGTTCCAGAAGAAAGCAACAACCTTACAGTCCAACAGTCCGTTGCCCGTGGATAATAGAAAAGTGTGTTTTCTATTTCTGTATTTTGTACGAGGAATAGTATTATGTTTTCTGTTCTTTTTTTTTAGCAGAAGCAATTCGTAATATGTTGTGTGTTCTCCGATTTTAATTTGAACAGAAAGATTTAATTAAAGAGAGCATAAAGGAGGCAACGTTCTGTTTTGTTGAACAGTCATGTCTGTTGACTGGTGTCTTTTGGAGAAGACATAGCCGTTGTAACATTCTGAAAAACTTTAGGGATGAAAATGTAAATAGTTAACATTTCAAAAACAAAAGAAAAAGTTCCGGAAGAAAGCAACTGCCCAACAGCCCCTGCCCTGTGGAGAATGGAAAAATGTTTTTTCGATTTGTTTATTTCTTAAGAGGAAGAGTACTCCATTTTATGTTATCTGTTTTTCGTCAAAAGAAGAATTCGTAATGTGTTGTGTATTCTCTGTTTTTAATTTGAACAGAAATGTTCAATTAATAATAGCAGAATGGGAGTCAACGTGCTGTTCTGTTGAACAGTCATGTCTGTTGACTGGTGTCTTTTGGAGAAGACATAGCCGTTGTAACATTCTGAAAAAATTTAGGTACGAAAATATAAATAGTTAACATTTCAGGGACCAAAAAGAAAGTTATGGAAGAAAGCAACAACCCGTGGCCCATAGAGAAAAGAAAAGTGTGTTTTCTATTTTTGTATTTCGTAAGAGGAAGAGTATTACATTTTCTTTTCTCTATTTTCAATCAGAAGCAGAATTCGAAATGTGTTGTGCGTTCTCTGTTTTAAATCTGAACAAAAATGTTCAATTTATAAGAGTAGAAAGGGAGGCAATGTTCTATTTTGTTGAATACTCATGTTCGTTGACTGGTGTCTTTTAGAGAAGACATAGTCATTGTAACATTCTGAGAAGCTTTAGGGACCAAAATGTATATAGTTAACATTTCAGGGACAAAAACAAATGTTCTAGAAGAAAGCAACAACCTTACAGTCCAACAGCCTGTTGCCCTCGAATAATAGAAAAGTGTGTTTTCTATTTCTGTATTTTGTACGAGGAAGAGTATTACGTTTTCTGTTCATTTTTTTTAGCAAAAGCAGAATTCGTAATATGTTGTGTGTTCTCCGATTTTAATTTGAACAGAAATATTTAATTAAATAGAGCAGAAAATGAGACAACGTTCTGTTCTGTTGAACCGGCATGTCTGTTGACTAGTGTCTTTTGGAGAAGACATAGCCGTTGTAACATTCTGAAAAACTTTAGAGATGAAAATGTAAATACTTAACATTTCAAGAACAAAAGAAAATGTTCCAGAAGAAAGCAACTGCCCAACAGCCCATGACCTGTGGAGAACAGAAAATAGTTTTTTCGATTTGTTTATTTCTTAAGAGGAAGAGTATTCCATTTTATGTTATCTGTTTTTCGTCAAAAGCAGAATTCGCAATGTGTTGTGTATTCTCTTTTTTTAATTTGAACAGAAATGTTCAATTTATAATAGCAGAAAGGGAGGGAACGTTCTGTTCTGTTGAACAGTCATGTCTGTTGACTGGTGTCTTTTGGAGAAGACATAGCCGTTGTAACATTCTGAAAAAATTTAGGTACGAAAATATAAATAGTTAACATTTCAGGGGTCAATAAGAAAGTTATGGAAGAAAGCAACAACCCGTGGCCCATAGAGAAGAGAAAAGTGTGTTTTCTCTTTCTGTATTTCGTAAGAGGAAGAGTATTACATTTTCTTTTCTCTATTTTCAATCATAAGCAGAATTCGAAATGTGTTGTGCGTTCTCTATTTTAAATTTGAACAGAAATTTTCAATTTATAAGAGTAGAAAGGGAGGCAATGTTCTATTTTGTTGAATACTCATGTCCGTTGACTGGTGTCTTTTAGAGAAGAGATAGCCATTGTAACATTCTGAGAAGCTTTAGGGACCAAAATGTATATAGTTAACATTTCAGGGACAAAAACAAATGTTTCAGAAGAAAGCAACAACCTTACAGTCCAACAGCCCGTTGCCCGTGGATAATAGAAAAGTGTGTTTTCTATTTCTGTATTTTTACGAGGAATAGTATTATGTTTACTGTTCTTTTTTTTTAGCAGGAGCAGAATTCGTAATATGTTGTGTGTTCTCCGATTTTAATTTGAACAAAAATATTTAATTAAAGAGAGCAAAAAAGGAGGCAACGTTCTGTTCTGTTGAACAGTCATGTCTGTTGACTGGTGTCTTTTGGTGAAGACATAGCCGTTGTAAGATTTTGAAAAACTTTAGGGATGAAAATGTAAATAGTTAACATTTCAAAAACAAAGGAAAAAGTTCTGGAAGAAAGCAACAGCCCAACAGCCCCTGCCCTGTGGAGAACAGAAAAATGTTTTTTCGATTTGTTTATTTCTTAAGAGGAAGAGAATTACATTTTCTTTTCTCTATATTCAATCAAAAGCAGAATTCGTGATGTGTTGTGTATTCTCTTTTTTTAATTTGAACAGAAATGTTCAATTTATAATAGCATAAAGGGAGGCAACGTTCTGTTCTATTGAACAATCATGTCTGTTGACTGGTATCTTTTGGAGAAGACATAGCCGTTGTAACATTCTGAAAAAATTTAGGTACGAAAATATAAATTGTTAACATTTCAGGGACCAAAAAGAAAGTTATGGAAGAAAGCAACAACCCGTGGCCCATGGAGAAAAGAAAAGTGTGTTTTCTATTTCTGTATTTCGTAAGAAGAAGAGTATTACATTTTCTTTTCCCTATTTTCAATAAGAAGCAAAATTCGAAATGTGTTGTGCATTCTCTATTTTAAATTTGAACAGAAATGTTCAATTTATAAGAGTAGAAAGGGAGGCAATGTTCTATTTTGTTGAATACTCATGTCCGTTGACTGGTGTCTTTTAGAGAAGACATAGCCATTGTAACATTCTGAGAAGCTTCAGCGACCAAAATGTATATAGT
Source organism: Anisodus tanguticus (assembly GCA_034509755.1). NCBI lineage: Eukaryota > Viridiplantae > Streptophyta > Magnoliopsida > Solanales > Solanaceae > Anisodus > Anisodus tanguticus. Next base: position 34,509,308 of record CM067544.1, read on the forward strand.
TAACATTTCAGGGATAAAAAAAAATGTTTCAGAAGAAAGCAACAACCTTACAGTCCAACAGCTCGTTGCCCGTGGATAATAGAAAAGTGTGTTTTCTATTTCTGTATTTTGTACGAGGAATAGTATTATGTTTACTTTCTTTTTTTTAGCAGAAGCAGAATTCGTAATATGTTGTGTATTCTCTGATTTTATTTTGAACAGAAATATTTAATTAAACAGAGCAAAAAAGGAGGCAACGTTCTGTTCTGTTTAACCATCATGTCTGTTGACTAGTGTCTTTTGGAGAAGATATAGCCGTTATAACATTCTGAAAAACTTTAGAGATGAAAATGTAAATAGTTAACATTTCAAGAACAAAAGAAAATGTTCCGGAAGAAAGCAACAGCCTAACAGCCCATGTCCTGTTGAGAACAGAAAATTGTTTTTTCGGTTTGTTTATTTCTTAAGAGGAAGAGTATTACATTTTCTTTTCTCTATATTCAATCAAAAGCAGAATTCGTGATGTGTTCTGTATTCTCTTTTTTTAATTTGAACAGAAATGTTCAATTTATAATAGCAGAAAGGGAGGCAACGTTCTGTTCTATTGAACAGTCATCTCTGTTGACTGGTGTCTTTTGGAGAAGACATAGCCGTTGTAACATTCTAAAAAAATTTAGGTACGAAAATATAAATAGTTAACATTTCAGGGACCAAAAAGAAAGTTATGGAAGAAAGCAACAACCCGTGGCCCATAGAGAAAAGAAAAGTGTGTTTTCTATTTCTGTATTTCGTAAGAGGAAGAGTATTACATTTTCTTTTCTCTATTTTCAATCAGAAGCAGAATTCGAAATGTGTTGTGCGTTCTCTGTTTTAAATTTGAACAAAAATGTTCAATTTATAAGAGTAGAGAGGGAGGCAATGTTCTATTTTGTTGAATACTCATGTCCGTTGACTGGTGTCTTTTAGAGAAGACATAGCCATTGTAACATTCTGAGAAGCTTTAGGGACAAAAATGTATATAGTTAACATTTCAGGGACAAAAACAAATGTTCTAGAAGAAAGCAACAACCTTACAGTCCAACAGCCCGTTGCCCTCGGATAATAGAAAAGTGTGTTTTCTATTTCTGTATTTTGTACGAGGAAGAATATTACGTTTTCTGTTCGTTTTTTTTAGCAGGAGCAGAATTCTTAATATGTTGTGTGTTCTCCGATTTTAATTTGAATAGAAATAATTAATTAAACATAGCAGAAAATGAGGCAACGTTCTGTTCTGTTGAACCGTCATGTCTGTTGACTAGTGTCTTTTGGAGAAGACATAGCCGTTGTAACATTCTGAAAACCTTTAGAGATGAAAATGTAAATAGTTAACATTTAAAGAACAAAAGAAAATGTTCCGGAAGAAAGCAACTGCCCAACAGCCCATGTCCTCTGGAGAACAGAAAATAGTTTTTTCGATTTGTTTATTTCATAAGAGGAAGAGTATTCCATTTTATGTTATCTGTTTTTCGTCAAAAGCAGAATTCGCAATGTGTTGTGTATTCTCTGTTTTTAATTTGAACAGAAATGTTCAATTTATAATAGTAGAAAGGGAGGCAACGTTCTGTTCTGTTGAACAGTCATGTCTGTTGCCTGGTGTCTTTTGGAGAAGACATAGACGTTATAACATTCTGAAAAAATTTAGGTACGAAAATATAAATAGTTAACATTTCAGGGGCCAAAAAGAAAGTTATGGAAGAAAGCAACAACCCGTGGCCCATAGAGAAAAGAAAAGTGTGTTTTCTATTTCAGTATTTCGTAAGGGGAAGAGTATTACATTTTCTTTTCTCTATTTTCAATCAGAAGCAGAATTCGAAATGTGTTGTGCGTTCTCTGTTTTAAATTTGAACAGAAATTTTCAATTTATAAGAGTATAAAGGGAGGCAATGTTCTATTTTGTTGAATACTCATGTCCGTTGACTGATGTCTTTTAGAGAAGACATAGCCATTGTAACATTCTGAGAAGCTTTAGGGACCAAAATGTATATAGTTAACATTTTAGGGACAAAAACAAATGTTTCAGAAGAAAGCAACAACCTTACAGTCCAACAGCCCGTTTCCCGTGGATAATAGAAAAGTGTGTTTTCTATTTCTGTATTTTGTACGAAGAATAGTATTATGTTTACTGTTCTTTTTTTAGCAGAAGCAGAATTCGTAATATGTTGTGTGTTCTCCGATTTTAATTTGAACAGAAATATTTAATTAAAGAGAGCAAAAAAGGAGGCAACGTTCTGTTCTGTTGAACAGTCATGTCTGTTGACTGGTGTCTTTTGAAGAAGACATAGCCATTGTAACATTCTGAAAAACTTTAGGGATGAAAATGTAAATAGTTAACATTTCAAAAACAATGGAAAAAGTTCCGGAAGAAAGCAACAGCCCAACAGCCCCTGCCCTGTGGAGAACAGAAAAAAAAATTTCAATTTGTTTATTTCTTAAGAGAAAGAGTATTACATTTTCTTTTCTCTATATTCAATCAAAAGCAGAATTCGTGATGTGTTGTGTATTCTCTTTTTTAATTTGAACAGAAATGTTCAATTTATAATAGAAGAAAGGGAGGCAACGTTCTGTTCTGTTGAACAATCATGTCTGTTTACTGGTGTCTTTTGGAGAAAACATAGCCGTTGTAACATTCTGAAAAAATTTAGGTACGAAAATATAAATAGTTAACATTTCAGGGACCAAAAAGAAAGTTATGGAAGAAAGCAACAACCCGTGGCCCATGGAGAAAAGATAAGTGTGTTTTCTATTTCTGTATTTCGTAAGAGAAAGAGTATTACATTTTCTTTTCTCTATTTTCAATAAGAAGCAGAATTCGAAATGTGTTGTGCATTCTCTGTTTTAAATTTGAATAGAAATGTTCAATTTATAAGATAGAAAGGGAGGCAATGTTCTATTTTGTTGAATACTCATGTCCGTTGACTGGTGTCTTTTAGAGAAGACATAGCCATTGTAACATTCTGAGAAGCTTCAGCGACCAAAATGTATATAGTTAACATTTCATGGACAAAAAAAAATGTTCCAGAAGAAAGCAACAACCTTATAGTCCAACAGCCCGTTGCCTGTGGATAATAGAAAAGTGTGTTTTCTATTTCTGTATTTTGTACGAGGAATAGTATTGTGTTTTTGTTCTTTCTTTTTTTTTAGCGTGCTGCGAGAATTCGTAATATGTTGTGTGTTCTCTGATTTTAATTTGAACAGAAATATTTAATTAAACAGAGCAAAAAAGGAGGCAACGTTCTGTTCTATTGAACCGTCATGTCTGTTGACTGGTGTCTTTTGGAGAAGATATAGCCGTTGTAACATTCTGAAAAACTTTAGAGATGAAAATGTAAATAGTTAACATTTCAAGAACAAAAGAAAATGTTCCGGAAGAAAGCAACTGCCCAACAGCCCATGTCCTGTTGAGAACAGAAAATTGGTTTTTCGGTTTGTTTATTTCTTAAGAGGAAGAGTATTACATTTTCTTTTCTCTATATTCAATCAAAAGCAGAATTCGTGATGTGTTGTATATTCTCTTTTTTTAATTTGAACAGAAATGTTCAATTTATAATAGCAGAAAGGGAGGCAACGTTCTGTTCTGTTGAACAATTATGTCTGTTTACTGGTGTCTTTTGGAGAAGACATAGCCGTTGTAACATTCTGAAAAAATTTAGGTACGAAAATATAAATAGTTAACATTTCAGGGACCAAAAATAAAGTTATGGAAAAAAGCAACGACCCGTGGCCCATGGAGAAAAGAAAAGTGTGTTTTCTATTTCTGTATTTCGTAAGAGGAAGAGTATTACATTTTCTTTTCTCTATTTTCAATAAGAAGCAGAATTCGAAATGTGTTGTGCATTCTCTGTTTTAAATTTGAACAGAAATGTTCAATTTATAAGAGTAGAAAGGGAGGCAATGTTCTATTTTGTTGAATACTCATGTCCGCTGACTGGTGTCTTTTAGAGAAGACATAGCCATTGTAACATTCTGAGAAGCTTCAGCGACCAAAATGTATATAGTTAACATTTCAGGGACAAAAACAAATGTTTCAGAAGAAAGCAACAACCTTACAGTCCAACAGCCTGTTGCCCGTGTATAATAGAAAAGTTTGTTTTATATTTCTGTATTTTGTACGAGGAATAGTATTATGTTTACTGTTCTTTTTTTTAGCAGAAGCATAATTCGTAATATGTTGTGTGTTCTCCGATTTTAATTTGAACAGAAATATTTAATTAAAGAGAGCAAAAAAGGAGGCAACGTTCGTTCGTTGAACAGTCATGTTCGTTGACCGGTGTCTTTTGGACAAGACATAGACGTTGTAACATTCTCGAAAAACTTTAGGGATGAAAATGTAAATAGTTAACATTTCAAAAACAAAGGAAAAAGTTCCGGAAGAAAGCAATGCCTCAACAGTCCCGACTCCGTGGAGAAAGAAAAATGTTTTTTCGATTTGTTTATTTCTTAAGAGGAAGAGTATTACATTTTCTTTTCTCTATATTCAATAAAAAGCGAGAATTCGTGATGTGTTGTGTATTCTCTATTTTAATTTGAAAGAAATGTTCAATTTATAATAGCAGAAAGGAGGCAACGTTCGTTCGTTGAACAATCATGTATGTTTACCGGTGTCTTTTGGAGAAGACATAGCCGTTGTAACATTCGAAAAAATTTAGGTACGAAAATGTAAATAGTTAACATTTCGGGGACCAAAAAGAAAGTTATGGAAGAAAGCAACAACCCGTGGCCCATGGAGAAAAGAAAAGTGTGTTTTCTATTTCGTATTTCGTAAGAGGAAGAGTATTACATTTTCTTTTCTTTATTTTTAATAAGAAGCGAGAATTCGAAATGTGTTGTGCATTCTCTGTTTTAAATTTGAACAAAAACGTTCAATTTATAAGAGTAGAAAGGAGGCAATGTTCTATTTTGTTGAATACTCATGTCCGTTGACTGGTGTCTTTTAGAGAAGACATAGCCATTGTAACATTCTGAGAAGCTTTAGGGACCAAAATGTATATAGTTAACATTTCAGGCACAAAAACAAATATTCTAGAAGAAAGCAACAACCTTACAAATCCAATAGCCCGTTGCCGTGGATAATAGAAAAGTGTGTTTTCTATTTCGTATTTTGTACGAGGAATAGTATTATGTTTATGTTCTTTTTTTTTAGCAGCGTATGTAATTCGTAATATGTTGTGTGTTCTCCGATTTTAATTTGAACAGAAATATTAAATTAAAGAGAGCAAAAAAGGAGGCAACGTTCGTTCGTTGAACGGTCATGTTTGTTGACTGGTGTCTTTTGGAAAAGACATAGCCGTTGTAACATTCTGAAAAACTTTAGGGATGAAAATATAAATAGTTAACATTTCAAAAACAAAGGAAAAAGTTCCGGAAGAAAGCAACAGCCCAACAGCCCCTGCCCGTGGAAAATAGAAAAATGTTTTTTCGATTTGTTTATTTCTTAAGAGAAAGAGTATTACATTTTCTTTTCTCTATATTCAATCAAAATCAGAATTCGTGATGTGTTGTGTATTCTCTTTTTTTAATTTGAACAGAAATGTTCAATTTATAATAAAGAAAAGGAGGCAACGTTTCGTTCGTTGAACAATTATGTCACATCGGTGTCTTTTGGAGAAGACATAGCCGTTGTAACATTCTGAAAAAATTTAGGTACGAAAATATAAATAGTTAACATTTCAGGGACCAAAAATAAAGTTATGGAAAAAAGCAACGACCCGTGGCCCATGGAGAAAAGAAAAGTGTGTTTTCTATTTCTGTATTTCGTAAGAGGAAGAGTATTACATTTTCTTTTCTCTATTTTCAATAAGAAGCGAATTCGAAATGTGTTGTGCATTCTCTGTTTTAAATTTGAACGAAATGTTCAATTTATAAGAGTAGAAAGGGAGGCAATGTTCTATTTTGTTGAATACTCATGTCCGCTGACTGGTGTCTTTTAGAGAAGACATAGCCATTGTAACATTCTGAGAAGCTTCAGCGACCAAAATGTATATAGTTAACATTTCAGGGACAAAAACAAATGTTTCAGAAGAAAGCAACAACCTTACAGTCCAACAGCCTGTTGCCCGTGTATAATAGAAAAGTTTGTTTTATATTTCTGTATTTTGTACGAGGAATAGTATTATGTTTACTGTTCTTTTTTTTAGCAGAAGCAGAATTCGTAATATGTTGTGTGTTCTCCGATTTTAATTTGAACAGAAATATTTAATTAAAGAGAGCAAAAAAGGAGGCAACGTTCTGTTCTGTTGAACAGTCATGTCTGTTGACTGGTGTCTTTTGGACAAGACATAGACGTTGTAACATTCTGAAAAACTTTAGGGATGAAAATGTAAATAGTTAACATTTCAAAAACAAAGGAAAAAGTTCCGGAAGAAAGCAACAGCCTAACAGTCCCTGACCTGTGGAGAACAGAAAAATGTTTTTTCGATTTGTTTATTTCTTAAGAGGAAGAGTATTACATTTTCTTTTCTCTATATTCAATCAAAAGCAGAATTCGTGATGTGTTGTGTATTCTCTATTTTTAATTTGAACAGAAATGTTCAATTTATAATAGCAGAAAGGGAGGCAACGTTCTGTTCTGTTGAACAATCATGTATGTTTACTGGTGTCTTTTGGAGAAGACATAGCCGTTGTAACATTCTGAAAAAATTTAGGTACGAAAATGTAAATAGTTAACATTTCAGGGACCAAAAAGAAAGTTATGGAAGAAAGCAACAACCCGTGGCCCATGGAGAAAAGAAAAGTGTGTTTTCTATTTCTGTATTTCGTAAGAGGAAGAGTATTACATTTTCTTTTCTTTATTTTCAATAAGAAGCAGAATTCGAAATGTGTTGTGCATTCTCTGTTTTAAATTTGAACAAAAACGTTCAATTTATAAGAGTAGAAAGGGAGGCAATGTTCTATTTTGTTGAATACTCATGTCCGTTGACTGGTGTCTTTTAGAGAAGACATAGCCATTGTAACATTCTGAGAAGCTTTAGGGACCAAAATGTATATAGTTAACATTTCAGGGACAAAAACAAATATTCTAGAAGAAAGCAACAACCTTACAGTCCAATAGCCCGTTGCCCGTGGATAATAGAAAAGTGTGTTTTCTATTTCTGTATTTTGTACGAGGAATAGTATTATGTTTACTGTTCTTTTTTTTTTTAGCAGAAGCAGAATTCGTAATATGTTGTGTGTTCTCCGATTTTAATTTGAACAGAAATATTAAATTAAAGAGAGCAAAAAAGGAGGCAACGTTCTGTTCTGTTGAACAGTCATGTCTGTTGACTGGTGTCTTTTGGAAAAGACATAGCCGTTGTAACATTCTGAAAAACTTTAGGGATGAAAATATAAATAGTTAACATTTCAAAAACAAAGGAAAAAGTTCCGGAAGAAAGCAACTGCCCAACAGCCCCTGCCCTGTGGAAAATAGAAAAATGTTTTTTCGATTTGTTTATTTCTTAAGAGAAAGAGTATTACATTTTCTTTTCTCTATATTCAATCAAAATCAGAATTCGTGATGTGTTGTGTATTCTCTTTTTTTAATTTGAACAGAAATGTTCAATTTATAATAGCAGAAAGGGAGGCAACGTTCTGTCCGTTGAACAATTATGTCTGTTTACTGGTGTCTTTTGGAGAAGACATAGCCGTTGTAACATTCTGAAAAAATTTAGGTACGAAAATATAAATAGTTAACATTTCAGGGACCAAAAATAAAGTTATGGAAAAAAGCAACGACCCGTGGCCCATGGAGAAAAGAAAAGTGTGTTTTCTATTTCTGTATTTCGTAAGAGGAAGAGTATTACATTTTCTTTTCTCTATTTTCAATAAGAAGCAGAATTCAAAATGTGTTGTGCATTCTCTGTTTTAAATTTGAACAGAAATGTTCAATTTATAAGAGTAGAAAGGGAGGCAATGTTCTATTTTGTTGAATACTCATGTCCGCTGACTGGTGTCTTTTAGAGAAGACATAGCCATTGTAACATTCTGAGAAGCTTCAGCGACCAAAATGTATATAGTTAACATTTCAGGGACAAAAACAAATGTTTCAGAAGAAAGCAACAACCTTACAGTCCAACAGCCTGTTGCCCGTGTATAATAGAAAAGTTTGTTTTATATTTCTGTATTTTGTACGAGGAATAGTATTATGTTTACTGTTCTTTTTTTTAGCAGAAGCAGAATTCGTAAAATGTTGTGTGTTCTCCGATTTTAATTTGAACAGAAATATTTAATTAAAGAGAGCAAAAAAGGAGGCAACGTTCTGTTCTGTTGAACAGTCATGTCTGTTGACTGGTGTCTTTTGGACAAGACATAGACGTTGTAACATTCTGAAAAACTTTAGGGATGAAAATGTAAATAGTTAACATTTCAAAAACAAAGGAAAAAGTTCCGGAAGAAAGCAACAGCCCAACAGTCCCTGACCTGTGGAGAACAGAAAAATGTTTTTTCGATTTGTTTATTTCTTAAGAGGAAGAGTATTACATTTTCTTTTCTCTATATTCAATCAAAAGCAGAATTCGTGATGTGTTGTGTATTCTCTATTTTTAATTTGAACAGAAATGTTCAATTTATAATAGCAGAAAGGGAGGCAACGTTCTGTTCTGTTGAACAATCATGTATGTTTACTGGTGTCTTTTGGAGAAGACATAGCCGTTGTAACATTCTGAAAAAATTTAGGTACGAAAATGTAAATAGTTAACATTTCAGGGACCAAAAAGAAAGTTATGGAAGAAAGCAACAACCCGTGGCCCATGGAGAAAAGAAAAGTGTGTTTTCTATTTCTGTATTTCGTAAGAGGAAGAGTATTACATTTTCTTTTCTTTATTTTCAATAAGAAGCAGAATTCGAAATGTGTTGTGCATTCTCTGTTTTAAATTTGAACAAAACCGTTCAATTTATAAGAGTAGAAAGGGAGGCAATGTTCTATTTTGTTGAATACTCATGTCCGTTGACTGGTGTCTTTTAGAGAAGACATAGCCATTGTAACATTCTGAGAAGCTTTAGGGACCAAAATGTATATAGTTAACATTTCAGGGACAAAAACAAATATTCTAGAAGAAAACAACAACCTTACAGTCCAATAGCCCGTTGCCCGTGGATAATAGAAAAGTGTGTTTTCTATTTCTGTATTTTGTACGAGGAATAGTATTATGTTTACTGTTCTTTTTTTTTAGCAGAAGCAGAATTCGTAATATGTTGTGTGTTCTCCGATTTTAATTTGAACAGAAATATTAAATTAAAGAGAGCAAAAAAGGAGGCAACGTTCTGTTCTGTTGAACGGTCATGTCTGTTGACTGGTGTCTTTTGGAAAAGACATAGCCGTTGTAACATTCTGAAAAACTTTAGGGATGAAAATATAAATAGTTAACATTTCAAAAACAAAGGAAAAAGTTCCGAAAGAAAGCAACAGCCCAACAGCCCCTGCCCTGTGGAAAATAGAAAAATGTTTTTTCGATTTGTTTATTTCTTAAGAGAAAGAGTATTACATTTTCTTTTCTCTATATTCAATCAAAATCAGAATTCGTGATGTGTTGTGTATTCTCTTTTTTTAATTTGAACAGAAATGTTCAATTTATAATAGCAGAAAGGGAGGCAACGTTCTGTTCTGTTGAACAATTATGTCTCGTTTCATCGGTGTCTTTTGGAGAAGACATAGCCGTTGTAACATTCTCGAAAAAAATTTAGGTACGAAAATATAAATAGTTAACATTTCAGGGACCAAAAATAAAGTTATGGAAAAAAGCAACGACCCGTGGCCCATGGAGAAAAGAAAAGTGTGTTTTCTATTTCTGTATTTCGTAAGAGGAAGAGTATTACATTTTCTTTTCTCTATTTTCAATAAGAAGCAGAATTCGAAATGTGTTGTGCATTCTCTGTTTTAAATTTGAACAGAAATGTTCAATTTATAAGAGTAGAAAGGGAGGCAATGTTCTATTTTGTTGAATACTCATGTCCGCTGACTGGTGTCTTTTAGAGAAGACATAGCCATTGTAACATTCTGAGAAGCTTCAGCGACCAAAATGTATATAGTTAACATTTCAGGGACAAAAAAAAATGTTCCAGAAGAAAGCAACAACCTTATAGTCCAACAGCCCGTTGCCCGTGGATAATAAAAAAGTGTTTTCTATTTCTGTATTTTGTACGAGGAATAGTATTATGTTTACTGTTCTTTTTTTATAGCAGAAGCAGAATTCGTAATATATTGTGTGTTCTCCGATTTTAATTTGAACATAAATATTTAATTAAACAGAGCAGAAAAGGAGGCAACGTTCTGTTCTGTTGAACCGTCATGTCTGTTGACTGCTGTCTTTTGGAGAAGACATAGCCGTTGTAACATTCTCGAAAAACTTTAGGGATGAAAATGTAAATAGTTAACATTTCAAGAACAAAAGAAAATGTTCGGAAGAAAGCAATGTACCGAATGTACCCCATGTCCTGTGGAGAACAGAAAATTGTTTTTTCGGTTTGTTTATTTCTTAAGAGGAAGAGTATTACATTTTCTTTTCTCTATATTCAATCAAAAGTAGAATTCGTTATGTGTTGTGTATTCTCTTTTTTTAATTTGAACAGAAATGTTCAATTTATAATAGCAAAAAGGGAGGCAACGTTCTATTTTGTTGAATAGTCATGTCCGTTGACAGGCGTCTTTTAGAGAAGACATAGCCATTGTAACGTTCTGAGAAGCTTTAGGGACCAAAATGTATATAGTTAACATTTCAGGGACAAAAACAAATTTTCCAGAAGAAAGCAACAACCTTACAGTCGAACAGCCCGTTGCCCGTGGATAATAGAAAAGTGTGTTTTCTATTTCTGTATTTCGTAAGAGGAAGAGTATTACATTTTCTTTTCTCTATTTTCAATCAGAAGCAGAATTCGAAATGTGTTGTGCGTTCTCAGTTTTAAATTTGAACAGAAATGTTCAATTTATAATAGTAGAAAGGGAGGCAACGTTCTATTTTGTTGAATAGTCATGTCCGTTGACAGGCGTCTTTTAGAGAAGACATAGCCATTGTAACGTTCTGAGAAGCTTTAGGCACCAAAATGTATATAGTTAACATTTCAGGGACAAAAACAAATTTTCCAGAAGAAAGCAACAACCTTACAGTCGAACTGCCCGTTGCCCGTGGATAATAGAAAAGTGTGTTTTCTATTTCTGTATTTCGTAAGAGGAAGAGTATTACATTTTATTTTCTCTATTTTCAATCAGAAGTAGAATTCAAAATGTGTTGTGCGTTCTCAGTTTTAAATTTGAACAGAAATGTTCAATTTATAAGAGTAGAAAGGGAGGCAATGTTCTATTTTGTTGAATACTCATTTCCGTTGACTGGTGTCTTTTAGAGAAGACATAGCCATTGTAACATTCTGAGAAGCTTCACGGACTAAAATGTATATAGTTAACATTTCAGGGACAAAAACAAATGTTGCAGAAGAAAGCAACAACCTTACAGTCCAACAGCCCATTGCCCGTGGATAATAGAAAAATGTGTTTTCTATTTCTGTATTTCGTAAGAGAAGAGTATTACATTTTCTTTTCTCTATTTACAATCAGAAGCAGAATTTGAAATGTGTTTTGCGTTCTCTATTTTAAATTTGAACAGTAGTGTTCAATTTATAACAGTAGAAAGGGAGGCAATGTTCTATTTTGTTGAATACTCATGTCCGTTGACTGGTGTATTTTAGAGAAGACATAGCCATTGTAAGATTCTGAGAAGCTTCAGGGACCAAAATGTATATAGTTAACATTTCAGGGACAAAAACAAATGTTCCAGAAGATAGCAAAAACTTACAGTCCAACAGTCTGTTGCTCTCGGATAATAGAAAAGTGTGTTTTCTATTTCTGTGTTTTGTACGAGGAAGAGTATTACGTTTTCTGTTCATTTTTTTTTAGCAGAAGCAGAATTCGTAATATGTTGTGTGTTCTCCGATTTTAATTTGACCATAAATATTTAATTAAACAGAGCAGAAAAGGAGATAACGTTCTGTACTGTTGAACCGTCATGTCTGTTGACTGGTGTCTTTTGGAGAAGACATAGCCGTTGTAACATTCTGAAAACTTTAGGGATGAAAATGTAAATAGTTAACATTTCAAGAACAAAAGAAAATGTTCCGGAAGAAAGCAATGTACCCAATGTACCCATGTCCTGTGGATAACAGAAAATTGTTTTTTCAGTTTGTTTATTTCTTATGAGGAAGAGTATTACATTTTCTTTTCTCTATATTCAATCAAAAGCAGAATTCGTGATGTGTTGTGTATTCTCTTTTTTTAATTTGAACAGAAATGTTCAATTTATAATAGCAGAAAGGGAGGCAACGTTCGTTTCGTTGAACAAGTCATCTCTCGTTGATCGGTGTCTTTTGGAGAAGACATAGCCGTTGTAACATTCTGAAAAAATTTAGGTATGAAAATATAAATAGTTAACATTTCAGGGACCAAAAAGAAAGTTATGGAAGAAAGAAACAACCCGTGGCCCATGGAGAAAAGAAAAGTGTGTTTTCTATTTCTGTATTTCGTAAGAGGAAGAGTATTACATTTTCTTTTCTCTATTTTCAATCAGAAGCAGAATTCGAAATGTGTTGTGCGTTCTCTGTTTTAAATTTGAACAGATATGTTCAATTTATAAGAGTAGAAAGGGAGGCAATGTTCTATTTTGTTGAATACTCATGTCCGTTGACTGGTGTCTTTTAGAGAAGACATAGCCATTGTAACGTTCGAGAAGCTTCAGGGACCAAAATGTATATAGTTAACATTTCAGGGACAAAAACAAATGTTCCCAGAAGATAGAAAAAACCTTACAGTCCAACAGCCCGTTGCCCTCGGATAATAGAAAAGTGTGTTTTCTATTTCTGTATTTTGTACGAGGAAGAGTATTACGTTTTCTGTTCATTTTTTTTTTAGCAGAAACAGAATTTGTAATATATTGTGTGTTCTCCGATTTTAATTTGAACATAAATATTTAATTAAACAGAGCAGAAAAGGAGGCAACGTTCTGTTCTGTTGAACCGTCATGTCTGTTGACTGGTGTCTTTTGGAGAAGACATAGCCGTTGTAACATTCTGAAAAACTTTAGGGATGAAAATGTAAATAGTTAACATTTCAAGAACAAAAGAAAATGTTCCGGAAGAAAGCAAATGCCCAAATCAACAAACCCATGTCCCTGTGGAGAACAGAAAATTGTTTTTTCGGTTTGTTTATTTCTTAAGAGGAAGAGTATTACATTTTCTTTTCTCTATATTCAATCAAAAGTAGAATTCGTGATGTGTTGTGTATTCTCTTTTTTTAATTTGAACAGAAATGTTCAATTTATAATAGCAGAAAGGGAGGCAACGTTCTGTTCTGTTGAACAGTCATCTCTGTTGACTGGTGTCTTTTGGAGATGACATAGCCGTTGTAACATTCTGAAAAAATTTAGGTATGAAAATATAAATAGTTAACATTTCAGGGACCAAAAATAAAGTTATGGAAGAAAGAAACAACCCATGGCCCATGGAGAAAAGAAAAGTGTGTTTTCTATTTCTGTATTTCGTAAGAGGAAGAGTATTACATTTTCTTTTCTCTATTTTCAATCAGAAGCAGAATTCGAAATGTGTTGTGCGTTCTCTGTTTTAAATTTGAACAGATATGTTCAATTTATAAGAGTAGAAAGGGAGGCAATGTTCTATTTTGTTGAATACTCATGGCCGTTGACTGGTGTCTTTTAGAGAAGACATAGCCATTGTAACGTTCTGAGAAGCTTCAGGGACCAAAATGTATATAGTTAACATTTCAGGGACAAAAACAAATGTTCCAGAAGATAGAAAAAACCTTACAGTCCAACAGCCCATTGCCCTCGGATAATAGAAAAGTGTGTTTTCTATTTCTGTATTTTGTACAAGGAAGAGTATTACGTTTTCTGTTCATTTTTTTTTAGCAGAAGCAGAATTCGTAATATATTGTGTGTTCTCCGATTTTAATTTGAACATAAATATTTAATTAAACAGAGCATAAAAGGAGGCAACGTTCTGTTCTGTTGAACCGTCATGTCTGTTGACTGGTGTCTTTTGGAGAAGACATAGCCGTTGTAACATTCTGAAAAACTTTAGGGATGAAAATGTAAATAGTTAACATTTCAAGAACAAAAGAAAATGTTCCGGAAGAAAGCAACTGCCCAACGGCCCATGTCCTGTGGAGAACAGAAAATTGTTTTTTCGGTTTGTTTATTTCTTAAGAGGAAGAGTATTACATTTTCTTTTCTCTATATTCAATCAAAAGTAGAATTCGTGATGTGTTGTGTATTCTCTTTTTTTAATTTGAACAGAAATGTTCAATTTATAATAGCAAAAAGGGAGGCAACGTTCTGTTCTGTTGAACAGTCATGTCTGTTGACTGGTGTCTTTTGGAGAAGACATAGCCATTGTTACATTGTGAAAAAATTGAGGTACGAAAATGTAAATAGTTAATATTTCAGGGACCAAAAAGAAAGTTATGGAACAAAGCAATAACCCGTGGCCCATGGAGAAAAGAAAAGTGTGTTTTATATTTCTATATTTCGTAAGAGGAAGAGTATTACATTTTCTTTTCTCTATTTTCAATCAGAAGCAGAATTCGAAATGTGTTGTGTGTTCTCTATTTTAAATTTGAACAGAAATGTTCAATTTATAATAGTAGAAAGGGAGGCAACGTTCTATTTTGTTGAATAGTCATGTCCGTTGACAGGCGTCTTTTAGGGAAGACATAGCCATTGTAACGTTCTGAGAAGCTTTAGGGACCAAAATGTATATAGTTAACATTTCAGGGACAAAAACAAATTTTCGAAGAAAGCAACAACCTTACAACGAACAGCCCGTTGCCGTGGATAATAGAAAAGTGTGTTTTCTATTTCGTATTTCGTAAGAGGAAGAGTATTACATTTTCTTTTCTCTATTTTCAATCGAAGCGTAATTCGAAATGTGTTGTGCGTTCTCGGTTTTAAATTTGAACGAAATGTTCAATTTATAATAGTAGAAAGGAGGCAACGTTCTATTTTGTTGAATAGTCATGTCCGTTGATGGGCGTCTTTTAGAGAAGACATAGCCATTGTAACGTTCGAGAAGCTTTAGGGACCAAAATGTATATAGTTAACATTTCGGGGACAAAAACAAATTTTCCGTAAGAAAGCAACAACCTTACAAAATCGAACACCCGTTGCCGTGGATAATAGAAAAGTGTGTTTTCTATTTCTGTATTTCGTAAGAGGTAGAGTATTACATTTTATTTTCTCTATTGTCAATCGAAGCGAGAATTCGAAATGTGTTGTGCGTTCTCGTTTTAAATTTGAAAGAAATGTTCAATTTATAAGAAGTAGAAAGGGAGGCAATGTTCTATTTTGTTGAATACTCATTTCCGTTGATTGGTGTCTTTTAGAGAAGACATAGCCATTGTAACATTCTGAGAAGCTTCAGGGACCAAAATGTATATAGTTAACATTTCAGGGACAAAAACAAATGTTGCAGAAGAAAGCAACAACCTTACAGTCCAACAGCCCATTGCCCGTGGATAATATAAAAATGTGTTTTCTATTTCTGTATTTCGTAAGAGGAAGAGTATTACATTTTCTTTTCTCTATTTACAATCAGAAGCAGAATTTGAAATGTGTTTTGCGTTCTCTATTTTAAATTTGAACAGTAGTGTTCAATTTATAAGAGTAGAAAGGGAGGCAATGTTCTATTTTGTTGAATACTCATGTCCGTTGACTGGTGTCTTTTAGAGAAGACACAGCCATTGTAACATTCTGAGAAGTTTCATGGACCAAAATGTATATAGTTAACATTTCAGGGACAAAAACAAATGTTCCAGAAGATAGCAAAAACCTTACAGCCCAACAGTCCGTTGCCCTCGGATAATAGAAAAGTGTGTTTTCTATTTCTGTGTTTTGTACGAGGAAGAGTATTACGTTTTCTGTTCGTTTTTTTTTAGCAGAAGCAGAATTCGTAATATGTTGTGTGTTCTCCAATTTTAATTTGAACATAAATATTTAATTAAACAGAGCAGAAAAGGAGGCAACGTTCTGTTCTGTTGAACCGTCATGTCTGTTGACTGGTGTCTTTTGGAGAAGACATAGGCGTTGTAACATTCTAAAAAACTTTAGGGATGAAAATGTAAATAGTTAACATTTCAAGAACAAAAGAAAATGTTCCGGAAGAAAGCAAATGTACCCCAATGTACCCCATGTCCTGTGGATAACATAAAATTGTTTTTTTGGTTTGTTTATTTCTTATGAGGAAGAGTATTACATTTTCTTTTCTCTATATTCAATCAAAAGCAGAATTCGTGATGTGTTGTGTATTCTCTTTTTTTAATTTGAACAGAAATGTTCAATTTATAATAGCAGAAAGGGAGGCAACGTTCTATTCTGTTGAACAGTCATCTCTGTTGACTGGTGTCTTTTGGAGAAGACATAGCCGTTGTAACATTCTGAAAAAATTTAGGTACGAAAATATAAATAGTTAACATTTCAGGGACCAAAAAGAAAGTTATGGAAGAAAGAAACAACCCGTGGCCCATGGAGAAAAGAAAAGTGTGTTTTCTATTTCTGTATTTCGTAAGAGGAAGAGTATTACATTTTCTTTTCTCTATTTTCAATCAGAAGCAGAATTCGAAATGTGTTGTGCGTTCTCTGTTTTAAATTTGAACAGATATGTTCAATTTATAAGAGTAGAAAGGGAGGCAATGTTCTATTTTGTTGAATACTCATGTCCGTTGACTGGTGTCTTTTAGAGAAGACATAGCCATTGTAACATTCTGAGAAGCTTCAGGGACCAAATTGTATATAGTTAACATTTCAGGGACAAAAACAAATATTCCAGAAGATAGGAAAAACCTTACAGTCCAACAGCCCGTTGCCCTCGGATAATAGAAAAGTGTGTTTTCTATTTCTGTATTTTGTACGAGGAAGAGTATTACGTTTTCTGTTCGTTTTTTTTTAGCAGAAGCAGAATTCGTAATATATTGTGTGTTCTCCGATTTTAATTTGAACATAAATATTTAATTAAACAGAGCAGAAAAGGAGGCAACGTTCTGTTCTGTTGAACCGTTATGTCTGTTGACTGGTGTCTTTTGGAGAAGACATAGCCGTTGTAACATTCTGAAAAACTTTAGGGATGAAAATGTAAATAGTTAACATTTCAAGAACAAAAGTTAATGTTCGGAAGAAAGCAATGTACCCAATGACCCATGTCCTGTGGATAACAGAAAATTGTTTTTTTGGTTTGTTTATTTCTTATGAGGAAGAGTATTACATTTTCTTTTCTCTATATTCAATCAAAAGCAGAATTCGTGATGTGTTGTGTATTCTCTTTTTTTAATTTGAACAGAAATGTTCAATTTATAATAGCAGAAAGGGAGGCAACGTTCTATTCTGTTGAACAGTCATCTCTGTTGACTGGTGTCTTTTGGAGAAGACATAGCCGTTGTAACATTCTGAAAAAATTGAGGTACGAAAATGTAAATAGTTAACATTTCAGGGATCAAAAAGAAAGTTATGGAAGAAAGCAACAACCCGTGGCCCATGGAGAAAGGAAAAGTGTGTTTTATATTTCTATATTTCGTAAGAGGAAGAGTATTACATTTTCTTTTCTCTATTTTCAATCAGAAGCAGAATCCGAAATGTGTTGTGTGTTCTCTATTTTAAATTTGAACAGAAATGTTCAACTTATAATAGTAGAAAGGGAGGCAACGTTCTATTTTGTTGAATAGTCATGTCCGTTGACAGGCGTCTTTTAGAGAAGACATAGCCATTGTAACATTCTGAGAAGCTTCAGGGACCAAAATATATATAGTTAACATTTCAGGGACAAAAACAAATGTTCCAGAAGATAGAAAAAACCTTACAGTCCAACAGCCCATTGCCCTCGGATAATAGAAAAGTGTGTTTTCTATTTCTGTATTTTGTGCGAGGAAGAGTATTACGTTTTCTGTTCGTTTTTTTTAGCAGAAGCAGAATTCGTAATATATTGTGTGTTCTCCGATTTTAATTTGAACATAAATATTTAATTAAACAGAGCAGAAAAGGAGGCAACGTTCGTTCGTTGAACCGTCATGTCTCGTTGACTGGTGTCTTTTGGAGAAGACATAGCCGTTGTAACATTCTGAAAAACTTTAGGGATGAAAATGTAAATAGTTAACATTTCAAGAACAAAAGAAAATGTTACAGAAGAAAGCAACAGCCCAACGGCCCATGTCCTGTGGAGAACAGAAAATTGTTTTTTCGGTTTGTTTATTTCTTAAGAGGAAGAGTATTACATTTTCTTTTCTCTATATTCAATCAAAAGTAGAATTCGTGATGTGTTGTGTATTCTCTTTTTTTAATTTGAACAGAAATGTTCAATTTATAATAGTAAAAAGGGAGGCAACGTTCTGTTCTGTTGAACAGTCGTGTCTGTTGACTGGTGTCTTTTGGAGAAGACATAGCCATTGTTACATTGTGAAAAAATTGAGGTACGAAAATGTAAATAGTTAACATTTCAGGGACCAAAAAGAAAGTTATGGAACAAAGCAACAACCCGTGGCCCATGGAGAAAAGAAAAGTGTGTTTTATATTTCTATATTTCGTAAGAGGAAGAGTATTACATTTTCTTTTCTCTATTTTCAATCAGAAGCAGAATTCGAAATGTGTTGTGTGTTCTCTATTTTAAATTTGAACAGAAATGTTCAATTTATAATAGTAGAAAGGGAGGCAACGTTCTATTTTGTTGAATAGTCATGTCCGTTGACAGGCGTCTTTTAGGGAAGACATAGCCATTGTAACGTTCTGAGAAGCTTTAGGGACCAAAATGTATATAGTTAACATTTCAGGGACAAAAACAAATTTTCCAGAAGAAAGCAACAACCTTACAGTCGAACAGCCCGTTGCCCGTGGATAATAGAAAAGTGTGTTTTCTATTTCTGTATTTCGTAAAAGGAAGAGTATTACATTTTCTTTTCTCTATTTTCAATCAGAAGCAGAATTCGAAATGTGTTGTGCGTTCTCTGTTTTAAATTTGAACAGATATGTTCAATTTATAAGAGTAGAAAGGGAGGCAATGTTCTATTTTGTTGAATACTCATGTCCGTTGACTGGTGTCTTTTAGAGAAGACATAGCCATTGTAACATTCTGAGAAGCTTCAGGGACCAAATTGTATATAGTTAACATTTCAGGGACAAAAACAAATGTTCCAGAAGATAGCAAAAACCTTACAGTCCAACAGTCCGTTGCCCTCGGATAATAGAAAAGTGTGTTTTCTATTTCTGTGTTTTGTACGAGGAAGAGTATTACGTTTTCTGTTCATTTTTTTTTAGCAGAAGCAGAATTCGTAATATGTTGTGTGTTCTCCGATTTTAATTTGAACATAAATATTTAATTAAACAGAGCAGAAAAGGAGGCAATGTTCTGTTCTGTTGAACCGTCATGTCTGTTGACCGGTGTCTTTTGGAGAAGACATAGCCGTTGTAACATTCTGAAAAACTTTAGGGATGAAAATGTAAATAGTTAACATTTCAAGAACAAAAGAAAATGTTCGGAAGAAAGCAACCACCCAACAACCCATGTCCTGTGGAGAACCAGAAAATTGTTTTTTCGGTTTGTTTATTTCTTAAGAGGAAGAGTATTACATTTTCTTTTCTCTATATTCAATCAAAAGTAGAATTCGTGATGTGTTGTGTATTCTCTTTTTTTAATTTGAACAGAAATGTTCAATTTATAATAGCAAAAAGGAGGCAACGTTCGTTCGTTGAACGGTCATGTACGTTATTTGGTGTCTTTTGGAGAAGACATAGCCATTGTTACATTGTGAAAAAATTGAGGTACGAAAATGTAAATAGTTAACATTTCAGGGACCAAAAAGAAAGTTATGGAACAAAGCAACAACCCGTGGCCCATGGAGAAAGGAAAAGTGTGTTTTATATTTCTATATTTCGTAAGAGGAAGAGTATTACATTTTCTTTTCTCTATTTTCAATCAGAAGCAGAATCCGAAATGTGTTGTGTGTTCTCTATTTTAAATTTGAACAGAAATGTTCAATTTATAATAGTAGAAAGGGAGGCAACGTTCTATTTTGTTGAATAGTCATGTCCGTTGACAGGCGTCTTTTAGAGAAGACATAGCCATTGTAACGTTCTGAGAAGCTTTAGGGACCAAAATGTATATAGTTAACATTTCAGGGACAAAAACAAATTTTCCAGAAGAAAGCAACAACCTTACAGTCGAACAGCCCGTTGCCCGTGGATAATAGAAAAGTGTGTTTTCTATTTCTGTATTTCGTAAGAGGTAGAGTATTACATTTTATTTTCTCTATTGTCAATCAGAAGCAGAATTCGAAATGTGTTGTGCGTTCTCAGTTTTAAATTTGAACAGAAATGTTCAATTTATAAGAGTAGAAAGGGAGGCAATGTTCTATTTTGTTGAATACTCATTTTCGTTGACTGGTGTCTTTTAGAGAAGACATAGCCATTGTAACATTCTGAGAAGCTTCAGGGACCAAAATGTATATAGTTAACATTTCAGGGACAAAAACAAATGTTGCAGAAGAAAGCAACAACCTTACAGTCGAACAGCCCATTGCCCGTGGATAATATAAAAATGTGTTTTCTATTTCTGTATTTCGTAAGAGGAAGAGTATTACATTTTCTTTTCTCTATTTACAATCAGAAGCAGAATTTGAAATGTGTTTTGCGTTTTCTATTTTAAATTTGAACAGTAGTGTTCAATTTATAACAGTAGAAAGGGAGGCAATGTTCTATTTTGTTGAATACTCATGTCCGTTGACTGGTGTCTTTTAGAGAAGACATAGCCATTGTAACATTCTGAGAAGTTTCAGGGACCAAAATGTATATAGTTAACATTTCAGGGACAAAAACAAATGTTCCCAGAAGATAGCAAAAACCTTACAAATCCAACAAATTCTGTTGCCCTCGGATAATAGAAAAGTGTGTTTTCTATTTCGTGTTTTGTACGAGGAAGAGTATTACGTTTTACGTTCGTTTTTTTTTTTAAGCGAAGCGCAATTCGTAATATGTTGTGTGTTCTCCAATTTTAATTTGAACATAAATATTTAATTAAACAGAAAGCGAGAAAAGGAGGCAACGTTCTGTTCTGTTGAACCGTCATGTCTGTTGACTGGTGTCTTTTGGAGAAGACATAGCCGTTGTAACATTCTAAAAAACTTTAGGGATGAAAATGTAAATAGTTAACATTTCAAGAACAAAAGAAAATGTTCCGGAAGAAAGCAACAGCCCAACTGCCCATGTCCTGTGGATAACAGAAAATTGTTTTTTTGGTTTGTTTATTTCTTATGAGGAAGAGTATTACATTTTCTTTTCTCTATATTCAATCAAAAGCAGAATTCGTGATGTGTTGTGTATTCTCTTTTTTTAATTTGAACAGAAATGTTCAATTTATAATAAGAAAGGGAGGCAACGTTCTATTCTGTTGAACAGTCATCTCTGTTGACTGGTGTCTTTTGGAGAAGACATAGCCGTTGTAACATTCTGAAAAAATTTAGGTACGAAAATATAAATAGTTAACATTTCAGGGACCAAAAAGAAAGTTATGGAAGAAAGAAACAACCCGTGGCCCATGGAGAAAAGAAAAGTGTGTTTTCTATTTCTGTATTTCGTAAGAGGAAGAGTATTACATTTTCTTTTCTCTATTTTCAATCAGAAGCAGAATTCGAAATGTGTTGTGCGTTCTCTGTTTTAAATTTGAACAGATATGTTCAATTTATAAGAGTAGAAAGGGAGGCAATGTTCTATTTTGTTGAATACTCATGTCCGTTGACTGGTGTCTTTTAGAGAAGACATAGCCATTGTAACATTCTGAGAAGCTTCAGGGACCAAATTGTATATAGTTAACATTTCAGGGACAAAAACAAATATTCCAGAAGATAGAAAAAACCTTACGGTCCAATGCCCGTTGCCCTCGGATAATAGAAAAGTGTGTTTTCTATTTCGTATTTTGTACGAGGAAGAGTATTACGTTTTCTGTTCGTTTTTTTTTAGCAGAAGCAGAATTCGTAATATATTGTGTGTTCTCCGATTTTAATTTGAACATAAATATTTAATTAAACAGAGCAGAAAAGGAGGTAACGTTCTGTTCTGTTGAACCGTTATGTCTGTTGACTGGTGTCTTTTGGAGAAGACATAGCCGTTGTAACATTCTGAAAAACTTTAGGGATGAAAATGTAAATAGTTAACATTTCAAGAACAAAAGTAAATATTCCGGAAGAAAGCAACAAATTACCCAATGTACCCATGTCCTGTGGATAACAGAAAATTGTTTTTTTGGTTTGTTTATTTCTTATGAGGAAGAGTATTACATTTTCTTTTCTCTATATTCAATCAAAAGCGAGAATTCGTGATGTTGTGTATTCTCTTTTTTTAATTTGAACAGAAATGTTCAATTTATAATAAAGAAAGGAGGCAACGTTCGTTCGTTGAAATCATGTGTCGTTGACTGGTGTCTTTTGGAGAAGACATAGCCATTGTTACATTGTGAAAAAATTGAGGTACGAAAATGTAAATAGTTAACATTTCAGGGACCAAAAAGAAAGTTATGGAAGAAAGCAACAACCCGTGGCCCATGGAGAAAGGAAAAGTGTGTTTTATATTTCTATATTTCGTAAGAGGAAGAGTATTACATTTTCTTTTCTCTATTTTCAATCAGAAGCAGAATCCGAAATGTGTTGTGTGTTCTCTATTTTAAAATTGAACAGAAATGTTCAATTTATAATAGTAGAAAGGGAGGCAACGTTCTATTTTGTTGAATAGTCATGTCCGTTGACAGGCGTCTTTTAGAGAAGACATAGCCATTGTAACATTCTGAGAAGCTTCAGGGACCAAAATGTATATAGTTAACATTTCAGGGACAAAAACAAATGTTCCAGAAGATAGAAAAAACCTTACAGTCCAACAGCCCATTGCCCTCGGATAATAGAAAAGTGTGTTTTCTATTTCTGTATTTTGTACGAGGAAGAGTATTACGTTTTCTGTTCGTTTTTTTTTAGCAGAAGCAGAATTCGTAATATATTGTGTGTTCTCCGATTTTAATTTGAACATAAATATTTAATTAAACAGAGCAGAAAAGGAGGCAACGTTCTGTTCTGTTGAACCGTCATGTCTGTTGACTGGTGTCTTTTGGAGAAGACATAGCCGTTGTAACATTCTGAAAAACTTTAGGGATGAAAATGTAAATAGTTAACATTTCAAGAACAAAAGAAAATGTTACAGAAGAAAGCAACAGCCCAACGGCCCATGTCCTGTGGAGAACAGAAAATTGTTTTTTCGGTTTGTTTATTTCTTAAGAGGAAGAGTATTACATTTTCTTTTCTCTATATTCAATCAAAAGTAGAATTCGTGATGTGTTGTGTATTCTCTTTTTTTAATTTGAACAGAAATGTTCAATTTATAATAGCAAAAAGGGAGGCAACGTTCTGTTCTGTTGAACAGTCGTGTCTGTTGACTGGTGTCTTTTGGAGAAGACATAGCCATTGTTACATTGTGAAAAAATTGAGGTACGAAAATGTAAATAGTTAACATTTCAGGGACCAAAAAGAAAGTTATGGAACAAAGCAACAACCCGTGGCCCATGGAGAAAAGAAAAGTGTGTTTTATATTTCTATATTTCGTAAGAGGAAGAGTATTACATTTTCTTTTCTCTATTTTCAATCAGAAGCAGAATTCGAAATGTGTTGTGTGTTCTCTATTTTAAATTTGAACAGAAATGTTCAATTTATAATAGTAGAAAGGGAGGCAACGTTCTTTTTTGTTGAATAGTCATGTCCGTTGACAGGCGTCTTTTAGGGAAGACATAGCCATTGTAACGTTCTGAGAAGCTTTAGGGACCAAAATGTATATAGTTAACATTTCAGGGACAAAAACAAATTTTCCAGAAGAAAGCAACAACCTTACAGTCGAACAGCCCGTTGCCCGTGGATAATAGAAAAGTGTGTTTTCTATTTCTGTATTTCGTAAGAGGAAGAGTATTACATTTTCTTTTCTCTATTTTCAATCAGAAGCAGAATTCGAAATGTGTTGTGCGTTCTCTGTTTTAAATTTGAACAGATATGTTCAATTTATAAGAGTAGAAAGGGAGGCAATGTTCTATTTTGTTGAATACTCATGTCCGTTGACTGGTGTCTTTTAGAGAAGACATAGCCATTGTAACATTCTGAGAAGCTTCAGGGACCAAATTGTATATAGTTAACATTTCAGGGACAAAAACAAATATTCCAGAAGATAGAAAAAACCTTACAGTCCAACAGGCCCGTTGCCCTCGGATAATAGAAAAGTGTGTTTTCTATTTCTGTATTTTGTACGAGGAAGAGTATTACGTTTTCTGTTCATTTTTTTTTAGCATAAGCAGAATTCGTAATATAATGTGTGTTCTCCGATTTTAATTTGAACATAAATATTTAATTAAACAGAGCAGAAAAGGAGGCAATGTTCTGTTCTGTTGAACCGTCATGTCTGTTGACTGGTGTCTTTTGGAGAAGACATAGCCGTTGTAACATTATGAAAAACTTTAGGGATGAAAATGTAAATAGTTAACATTTCAAGAACAAAAGAAAATGTTCCGGAAGAAAGCAACAGCCCAACAACCCATGTCCTGTGGAGAACAGAAAATTGTTTTTTCGGTTTGTTTATTTCTTAAGAGGAAGAGTATTACATTTTCTTTTCTCTATATTCAATCAAAAGTAGAATTCGTGATGTGTTGTGTATTCTCTTTTTTTAATTTGAACAGAAATGTTCAATTTATAATAGCAAAAAGGGAGGCAACGTTCTGTTCTGTTGAACAGTCATGTCTGTTGACTGGTGTCTTTTGGAGAAGACATAGCCATTGTTACATTGTGAAAAAATTGAGATACGAAAATGTAAATAGTTAACATTTCAGGGACCAAAAAGAAAGTTATGGAACAAAGCAACAACCCGTGGCCCATGGAGAAAGGAAAAGTGTGTTTTATATTTCTATATTTCGTAAGAGGAAGAGTATTACATTTTCTTTTCTCTATTTTCAATCAGAAGCAGAATCCGAAATGTGTTGTGTGTTCTCTATTTTAAATTTGAACAGAAATGTTCAATTTATAATAGTAGAAAGGGAGGCAACGTTCTATTTTGTTGAATAGTCATGTCCGTTGACAGGCGTCTTTTAGAGAAGACATAGCCATTGTAACGTTCTGAGAAGCTTTAGGGACCAAAATGTATATAGTTAACATTTCAGGGACAAAAACAAATTTTCCAGAAGAAAGCAACAACCTTACAGTCGAACAGCCCGTTGCCCGTGGATAATAGAAAAGTGTGTTTTCTATTTCTGTATTTCGTAAGAGGAAGAGTATTACATTTTCTTTTCTCTATTTTCAATCAGAAGCAGAATTCGAAATGTGTTGTGCGTTCTCAGTTTTAAATTTGAACAGAAATGTTCAATTTATAATAGTAGAAAGGGAGGCAACGTTCTATTTTGTTGAATAGTCATGTCCGTTGACAGGCGTCTTTTAGAGAAGACATAGCCATTGTAACGTTCTGAGAAGCTTTAGGGACCAAAATGTATATAGTTAACATTTCAGGGACAAAATCAAATTTTCCAGAAGAAAGCAACAACCTTACAGTCGAACAGCCCGTTGCCCGTGGATAATAGAAAAGTGTGTTTTCTATTTCTGTATTTCGTAAGAGGTAGAGTATTACATTTTCTTTTCTCTATTGTCAATCAGAAGCAGAATTCGAAATGTGTTTTGCGTTATCAGTTTTAAATTTGAACAGAAATGTTCAATTTATAAGAGTAGAAAGGGAGGCAATGTTCTATTTTGTTGAATACTCATTTCCGTTGACTGGTGTCTTTTAGAGAAGACATAGCCATTGTAACATTCTGAGAAGCTTCAGGGACCAAAATGTATACAGTTAACATTTCAAGGACAAAAACAAATGTTGCAGAAGAAAGCAACAACCTTACAGTCCAACAGCCCATTGCCCGTGGATAATAGAAAAATGTGTTTTCTATTTCTGTATTTCGTAAGAGGAAGAGTATTACATTTTCTTTTCTCTATTTACAATCAGAAGCAGAATTTGAAATGTGTTTTGCGTTCTCTATTTTAAATTTGAACAGTAGTGTTCAATTTATAAGAGTAGAAAGGGAGGCAATGTTCTATTTTGTTGAATACTCATGTCCGTTGACTGGTGTCTTTTAGAGAAGACATAGCCATTGTAACATTCTGAGAAGTTTCAGGGACCAAAATGTATATAGTTAACATTTCAGGGACAAAAACAAATGTTCCAGAAGATAGCAAAAACCTTACAGTCCAACAGTCCGTTGCCCTCGGATAATAGAAAAGTGTGTTTTCTATTTCTGTGTTTTGTACGAGGAAGAGTATTACGTTTTCTGTTCATTTTTTTTTAGCAGAAGCAGAATTCGTAATATGTTGTGTGTTCTCCAATTTTAATTTGAACATAAATATTTAATTAAACAGAGCAGAAAAGGAGGTAACGTTCTGTTCTGTTGAACCGTTATGTCTGTTGACTGGTGTCTTTTGGAGAAGACATAGCCGTTGTAACATTCTGAAAAACTTTAGGGATGAAAATGTAAATAGTTAACATTTCAAGAACAAAAGTAAATGTTCCGGAAGAAAGCAACAGCCCAACAGCCCATGTCCTGTGGATAACAGAAAATTGTTTTTTTGGTTTGTTTATTTCTTATGAGGAAGAGTATTACATTTTCTTTTCTCTATATTCAATCAAAAGCAGAATTCGTGATGTGTTGTGTATTCTCTTTTTTTAATTTGAACAGAAATGTTCAATTTATAATAGCAGAAAGGGAGGCAACGTTCGTTTTGTTGAACAGTCATCCTCTGGTTGACTGGTATCTTTTGGAGAAGACATAGCCGTTGTAACATTCTGAAAAAATTTAGGTACGAAAATATAAATAGTTAACATTTCAGGGACCAAAAAGAAAGTTATGGAAGAAAGAAACAACCCGTGGCCCATGGAGAAAAGAAAAGTGTGTTTTCTATTTCTGTATTTCGTAAGAGGAAGAGTATTACATTTTCTTTTCTCTATTTTCAATCAGAAGCAGAATTCGAAATGTGTTGTGCGTTCTCTGTTTTAAATTTGAACAGATATGTTCAATTTATAAGAGTAGAAAGGGAGGCAATGTTCTATTTTGTTGAATACTCATGTCCGTTGACTGTTGTCTTTTAGAGAAGACATAGCCATTGTAACATTCTGAGAAGCTTCAGGGACCAAATTGTATATAGTTAACATTTCAGGGACAAAAACAAATGTTCCAGAAGATAGAAAAAACCTTACAGTCCAACAGCCCGTTGCCCTCGGATAATAGAAAAGTGTGTTTTCTATTTCCATATTTTGTACGAGGAAGAGTATTACGTTTTCTGTTCGTTTTTTTTTAGCAGAAGCAGAATTCATAATATATTGTGTGTTCTCCGATTTTAATTTGAACATAAATATTTAATTAAACAGAGCAGAAAGGGAGGCAACGTTCTGTTCTATTGAACCGTCATGTCTGTTGACTGGTGTCTTTTGGAGAAGACATAGCCGTTGTAACATTCTGAAAAACTTTAGGGATGAAAATGTAAATAGTTAACATTTCAAGAACAAAAGAAAATGTTCCGAAAGAAAGCAACAGCCCAACAACCCATGTCCTGTGGATAACAGAAAATTGTTTTTTCGATTTGTTTATTTCTTATGAGGAAGAGTATTACATTTTCTTTTCTCTATATTCAATCAAAAGCAGAATTCGTGATGTGTTGTGTATTCTCTTTTTTTAATTTGAACAGAAATGTTCAATAAATAATAGCAGAAAGGGAGGCAACGTTCTGTTCAGTTGAACAGTCATGTCTGTTGACTGGTGTCTTTTGGAGAAGACATAGCCGTTGTTACATTGTGATAAAATTGAGGTACGAAAATGTAAATAGTTAACATTTCAGGGACCAAAAAGAAAGTTATGGAAGAAAGCAACAACCCGTGGCCCATGGAGAAAAGAAAAGTGTGTTTTATATTTCTATATTTCGTAAGAGGAAGAGTATTACATTTTCTTTTCTCTATTTTCAATCAGAAGCAGAATTCGAAATATGTTGTGCGTTCTCTGTTTTAAATTTGAACAGAAAAGTTCAATTTATAAGAGTAGAAAGGGAGGCAATGTTCTATTTTGTTGAATACTCATGTCCGTTGACTGGTGTCTTTTAGAGAAGACATAGCCATTGTAACATTCTGAGAAGTTTCAAGGACCAAAATGTATATAGTTAACATTTCAGGGACAAAAACAAATGTTCCAAAAGTAAGCAACAACCTTACATTCCAACAGACCGTTGCCCGTGGATAATAGAAAAGTGTGTTTTCTATTTCTGTATTTCGTAAGAGGAAGAATATTACATTTTCTTTTCTCTATTTTCAATTAGATGCAGAATTCAAAATATGTTGTGCGTTCTCTATTTTAAATTTGAACAGAAATGTTCAATTTATAAGAGTAGAAAGGGAGGCAACGTTCTATTTCGTTGAATACTCATGTCCGTTGACTGGTGTCTTTTAGAGAAGACATAGCCATTGTAACGTTCTGAGAAGCTTCAGCGACCAAAATGTATATAGTTAACATTTCAGGGACAAAAACAAATGTTCCAGAAGAAAGCAACAACCTTACAGTCCAACAGACCGTTGCCCGTGGATAATAGAAACGTGTGTTTTCTATTTCTGTATTTCGTAAGAGGTAGAGTATTACATTTTATTTTCTCTATTGTCAATCAGAAGCAGAATTCGAAATGTGTTGTGCGTTCTCAGTTTTAAATTTGAACAGAAATGTTCAATTTATAAGAGTAGAAAGGGAGGCAATGTTCTATTTTGTTGAATACTCATTTCCGTTGACTGGTGTCTTTTAGAGAAGACATAGCCATTGTAACATTCTGAGAAGCTTCAGGGACCAAAATGTATATAGTTAACATTTCAGGGACAAAAACAAATGTTGCAGAAGAAAGCAACAACCTTACAGTCCAACAGCCCATTGCCCGTGGATAATAGAAAAATGTGTTTTCTATTTCTGTATTTCGTAAGAGGAAGAGTATTACATTTTCTTTTCTCTATATTCAATCAAAAGCAGAATTCGTGATGTGTTGTGTATTCTCTTTTTTTAATTTGAACAGAAATGTTCAATTTATAATAGTAGAAAGGGAGGCAACGTTCTATTTTGTTGAATAGTCATGTGCGTTGACAGGCGTCTTTTAGAGAAGACATAGCCATTGTAACGTTCTGAGAAGCTTCAGGGACCAAAATGTATATAGTTAACATTTCAGGGACAAAAACAAATGTTCCAGAAGATAGCAAAAACCTTACAGTCCAACAGTCCGTTGCCCTCGGATAATAGAAAAGTGTGTTATCTATTTCTGTGTTTTGTACGAGGAAGAGTATTACGTTTTCTGTTCATTTTTTTTTAGCAGGAGCAGAATTCGTAATATGTTGTGTGTTCTCCGATTTTAATTTGAACATAAATATTTAATTAAACAGAGCAGAAAATGAGGTAACGTTCTGTTCTGTTGAACCGTCATGTCTGTTGACTGGTGTCTTTTGGAGAAGACATAGCCGTTGTAACATTCTGAAAAACTTTAGGGATGAAAATGTAAATAGTTAACATTTCAAGAACAAAAGAAAATGTTCCGGAAGAAAGCAACAGCCCAACAGCCCATGTCCTGTGGATAACAGAAAATTGTTTTTTCGGTTTGTTTATTTCTTATGAGGAAGAGTATTACATTTTCGTTTCTCTATATTCAATCAAAAGCAGAATTCGTGATGTGTTGTGTATTCTCTTTTTTTAATTTGAACAGAAATGTTCAATTTATAATAGTAGAAAGGGAGGCAACGTTCTATTTTGTTGAATAGTCATGTCCGTTGACAGGCGTCTTTTAGAGAAGACATAGCCATTGTAACGTTCTGAGAAGCTTTAGGTACGAAAATGTATATAGTTAACATTTCAGGGACAAAAACAAATTTTCCAGAAGAAAGCAACAACCTTACAGTCGAACAGCCCGTTGCCCGTGGTTAATAGAAAAGTGTGTTTTCTATTTCTGTATTTCGTAAGAGGAAGAGTATTACATTTTCTTTTCTCTATTTTCAATCAGAAGCAGAATTCGAAATGTGTTGTGCGTTCTCAGTTTTAAATTTGAACAGAAATGTTCAATTTATAAGAGTAGAAAGGGAGGCAATGTTCTATTTTGTTGAATACTCATTTCCGTTGACTGGTGTCTTTTAGAGAAGACATTGCCATTGTAACATTCTGAGAAGCTTCAGGGACCAAAATGTATATAGTTAACATTTCAGGGACAAAAACAAATGTTGCAGAAGAAAGCAACAACCCATTGCCCGTGGATAATAGAAAAATGTGTTTTCTATTTCTGTATTTCGTAAGAGGAAGAGTATTACATTTTCTTTTCTCTATTTACAATCAGAAGCAGAATTTGAAATGTGTTTTGCGTTCTCTATTTTAAATTTGAACAGTAGTGTTCAATTTATAAGAGTAGAAAGGGAGGCAATGTTCTATTTTGTTGAATACTCATGTCCGTTGACTGGTGTCGTTTAGAGAAGACATAGCCATTGTAACATTCTGAGAATCTTCAGGGACCAAAATGTATATAGTTAACATTTCAGGGACAAAAACAAATGTTCCAGAAGATAGCAAAAACCTTACAGTCCAACAGTCCGTTGCCCTCGGATAATAGAAAAGTGTGTTTTCTATTTCTGTGTTTTGTACGAGGAAGAGTATTACGTTTTCTGTTCGTTTTTTTTTTTTAGCAGAAGCAGAATTCGTAATATGTTGTGTGTTCTCTGATTTTAATTTGAACCTAAATATTTAATTAAACAGAGCAGAAAAGGAGGTAACGTTCTGTTCTGTTGAACCGTCATGTCTGTTGACTGGTGTCTTTTGAGAAGACATAGCCGTTGTAACATTCTGAAAAACTTTAGGGATGAAAATGTAAATAGTTAACATTTCAAGAACAAAAGAAAATGTTCCGGAAGAAAGCAACAGCCCAACAACCCATGTCCTGTGGATAACAGAAAATTGTTTTTTCGATTTGTTTATTTCTTATGAGGAAGAGTATTACATTTTCTTTTCTCTATATTCAATCAAAACAGAATTCGTGATGTGTTGTGTATTCTCTTTTTTTAATTTGAACAGAAATGTTCAATTTATAATAGCAGAAAGGGAGGCAACGTTCTGTTCAGTTGAACAGTCATGTCTGTTGACTGGTGTCTTTTGGAGAAGACATAGCCGTTGTTACATTGTGATAAAATTGAGGTACGAAAATGTAAATAGTTAACATTTCAGGGACCAAAAAGAAAGTTATGGAAGAAAGCAACAACCCGTGGCCCATGGAGAAAAGAAAAGTGTGTTTTATATTTCTATATTTCGTAAGAGGAAGAGTATTACATTTTCTTTTCTCTATTTTCAATCAGAAGCAGAATTCGAAATGTGTTGTGCGTTCTCTGTTTTAAATTTGAACAGAAAAGTTCAATTTATAAGAGTAGAAAGGGAGGCAATGTTCTATTTTGTTGAATACTCATGTCCGTTGACTGGTGTGTTTTAGAGAAGACATAGCCATTGTAACATTCTGAGAAGTTTCAAGGACCAAAATGTATATAGTTAACATTTCAGGGACAAAAATAAATGTTCCAGAAGAAAGAAACAACCTTACAGTCCAACAGCCCGTTGCCCGTAGATAATAGAAAAGTGTGTCTATTTCTGTATTTCGTTAGAGGAACAGTATTACATTTTATTTTCTCTATTTTCAATCAGAAGCAGAATTCGAAATGTGTTATGCGTTCTCTGTTTTAAATTTGAACAGAAATGTTCAATTTATAAGAGTAGAAAGGGAGGCAATGTTCTATTTTGTTGAATACTCATGTCCGTTGACAGGTGTATTTTAGAGAAGACATAGCCATTGTAACATTCTGAGAAGTTTCAAGGACCAAAATGTATATAGTAAACATTTCAGGGACAAAAATAAATGTTCCAGAAGAAAGCAACAAACTTACAGACCAGCAGCCCGTTGCCCTCGGATAATAGAAAAGTGTGTTTTCTATTTCTGTATTTCGTAAGAGGAAGAGTATTACATTTTCTTTTCTCTATTTTCAATCAGAAGCAGAATTCAAAATGTGTTGTGCGTTCTCTGTTTTAAATTTGAACAGAAATGTTCAATTTATAAGAGTAGAAAGGGAGGCAATGTTCTATTTGGTTGAATACTCATGTCCGTTGACTGGTGTCCTTTTAAGAAGACATAGCCATTGTAACATTCTGAGAAGCTTCAGGGACCAAAATGTATATAGTTAACATTTTAGGAACAAAAACAAATGTTCCAGAAGAAAGCAACAACCTTACAGTCCAACAGCCCATTGCCCGTGGATACTAGAAACGTGTGTTTTCTATTTCTGTATTTCGTAAGAGGAAGAGTATTACATTTTATTTTCTTTATTTTCAATCAGAAGCAGAATTCAAAATGTGTTGTGCGTTCTCTATTTTAAATTTGAACAGAAATGTTCAATTTATAAGAGTAGAAAGGGAGGCAATGTTCTATTTTGTTGAATACTCATGTCCGTTGACTGGTGTCTTTTATAGAAGACATAGCCATTATAACATTCTTAGAAGCTTCAGCGACCAAAATGTATATTGTTAACATTTCAGGGACAAAAACAAATGTTCCAGAAGAAAGCAACAACCTGACAGTCCAACAGCCCGTTGCGCTCGGATAATAGAAAAGTGTGTTTTCTATTTCTGTATTATGTACGAGGAAGAGTATTACATTTTCTGTTCATTTTTTTTAGCAGAAGCAGAATTCGTAATATGTTGTGTGGTCTCTGATTTTAATTTGAACAGAAATATTTAATTAAACATAGCAGAAAAGGAGGCAACGTTCTGTTCTGTTGAACTGTCATTACTGTTGACTGGTGTCTTTTGGAGAAGACATAGCCGTTGTAACATTCTGATAAACTTTAGGGATGAAAATGTAAATAGTTAACATTTCAAGAACAAAAGAAAATGTTCCGGAAGAAAGCAACAGCCCAACATCTCATGTCCTGTGGAGAACAGAAAATTGTTTTTTCGGTTTGTTTATTTCTTAAGAGGAAGAGTATTACATTTTCTTTTCTCTATATTCAATCAAAACTAGAATTCGTGATGTGTTGTGTATTCTTTTTTTTTAATTTGAACAGAAATGTACAATTTATAATAGCAGAAAGGGAGGAAACGTTCTGTTCTGTTGAACAGTCATGTCTGTTGACTGGTTTCTTTTGGAGAAGACATAGCCGTTGTAACATTGTGAAAAAATTGAGGTACGAAAATGTAAATAGTTAACATTTCAGGGACAAAAAAGAAAGTTATGGAAGAAAGCAACAACCCGTGGCCCATGGAGAAAAGAAAAGTGTGTTTTATATTTCTATATTTCGTAAGAGGAAGAGTATTACATTTTCTTTTCTCTATTTTCAATCAGAAGCAGAATTCGAAATGTGTTGTGGGTTCTCTATTTTAAATTTGAACAGAAATATTCAATTTATAATAGTAGAAAGGGAGGCAACGTTCTATTTTGTTGAATAGTCATGTCCGTTGACATGTGTCTTTTAGAGAAGACATAGCCATTGTAACATTCTGAGAAGTTTCAAGGACCAAAATGTATATAGTTAACATTTCAGGGACAAAAATAAATGTTCCAGAAGAAAGAAACAACCTTACAGTCCAACTGCCCGTTGCCCGTGGATAATAGAAAAGTGTGTCTATTTCTGTATTTCGTTAGAGGAACAGTATTACATTTTCTTTTCTCTATTTTCAATCAGAAGCATAATTCGAAATGTGTTGTGCGTTCTCTGTTTTAAATTTGAACAGAAATGTTAAATTTATAAGAGTAGAAAGGGAGGCAATGTTCTATTTTGTTGAATACTCATGTCCGTTGACTGGTGTCTTTTAGAGAAGACATAGCCATTGTAACATTCTGAGAAGTTTCAAGGACCAAAATGTATATAGTTAACATTTCAGGGACAAAAATAAATTTTCCAGAAGAAAGCAACAAACTTACAGACCAACAGCCCGTTGCCCTCGGATAATAGAAAAGTGTGTTTTCTATTTCTGTATTTCGTAAGAGGAAGAGTATTACATTTTCTTTTTTCTATTTTCAATCAGAAGCAGAATTTGAAATGTGTTGTGCGTTCTCTGTTTTAAATTTGAGAGTATTACATTTTTTGTTCTCTATTTTTTATCAGAAGCAAAATTTGTAATGTGTTGTGTGTTCTATATTTTTAATTTGAACGAAACTGTTCAATTTATATGAGTAGAAAGGGAGGCAACGTTCTGTTATGTTGAATAGTCATGTCTATTAACTGGTGTCTTTTGGAGAAGTCATAGCCGTTGAAACATTCTGAAAAACTTTAGGGTCAAAAATGTAAATAGTTAAAATTTCTGGGACCAAAAAGAAAGTTTTGGAAGAAAGCAATAGCCCGTGTAGAACAGAAAAGTGTGTTCTATATTTCTGTATTTCCTAAGAGGAAGAATATTACATTTTCTTTTCTTTATTTTCAATCAGAAGCTGAATTCGTAATGTATTGTGTGTTCTATGTTTTAAATTTGAACAGAAATGTTCAATTTATAAGAGTAGAAATGGACGCATCGTTCTGTTTTGTTGAACAATCATGTCTGTTGACTGGTGTCTTTTGGAGAAGACATAGTCTTTGTAACGTTCTGAAGAGCTTCAGGGACTAAAATGTAAATAGTTAACATTTCGGGAGCAAATCTAAAGTTCCGAAAAGAAGCAACAACCTTACAGCCCGTTGACTGTGGCCCATGGAGAATTGAAAAGTGTGTTTCCCATTTCTATTTTTGTAAGAGAAAGAGTATTCTGTATTTTGTTCTCTGTTTTCGATCAGAAGCCGAATTCGTAATATGTTGTGGGTTGTCTGATTTAATTTGAACAGAAATATTTAATTTAAGAGAGCAGAAAGGTTGGCAATGTTCTGTTCTGTTGAACAGTCATGTTTGTTGACTTGTGTCATTTGGAGAAGACATACCCGTTGTAACGTTCTAAAAAACTTTAAGGATGAAATTGTAAATAGTTAACATTTCAGGGACCAAAAAGAAAGTTGTGAAGAAAGCAACAGCCCGTGGCCCGTGGGAACAAAAAAATGTGTTTTCTATTTCTGTATTTCGTAAGAGGAAGAGTATTATATTTTCTTTTCTCTATTTTCGATCAGAAGCAGAATTCGTAATGTGTTGTGTGTTCTCTGATTTTAATTTGAACAGAAATATTTAATTGATGAGAGCAGAAATATAGGCAACATTTTGGTATGTTGAACAATAATGTCTGTTGACTGGTGTCTTTTGGAGAAGTCATAGCCGTTGTATCATTTTGAAAATCATCAGGGACCAAAATTTAAATAGTTAACATTTCAGGAACAAAAAAATGTTTCGGAAGAAAGCAACAGCCCAACAGCCCGTGGCCCGTGGATAATAGAAAAATATGTTTTCTATTTCTGTATTTCTTAAGAGGAAGAGTATTAAATTTTCTGTTCTCTATTTTTTATCAGAAGCAAAATTCGTAATGTGTTGTGTGTTCTGTATTTTTAATTTGAACAGAACTGTTCAATTTATAAGAGTAGAAAGGGAGGCAACGTTTTGTTATGTTGAATAGTCATGTCTGTTGACTGGTGTCTTTTGGAGAAGACATAGTCGGTGGAACGTTCTGAAAAGCTTCAGGGACCAAAATGTAAATAGTTAACATTTCGGGAGCAAATCTAAAGTTCCGGAAGAAATCAACAACCTTACAGCCCGTTGCCCGTTTCCCGTGGACCGTGGAGAACGGAAAAGTATATTTTCTATTTCTGTATTTCATAAGAGGTAGAGTATTACGCTTTTTGTTCTCTGTTTTTTATCAGAAGCAGCGTAATATGTTGTGTGTTCTCTGATTTTAATTTGAACATAAATATTTCATTTAGGAGACCAGAAAGGGAGGCAACGTTCTATTCTGTTGAACAATCATGTCTGTTGACTGGTGTCTTTTGGAGAAGACATAGCCGTTGAAACGTTCTGAAAAACTTTAGGGATGAAAATGTAAATAGTTAAAATTTAAGGGACAAAAAAGAAAGTTCTGGAAGAAAGCAACAGCCTGTGGCCCGTGGAAACAAAAAAATGTGTTTTCTATTAATGTATTTCATAAGAGGAAGAGTATTATATTTTCTTTTCTCTATTTTCGATCAGAAGTAGAATTCCTAATGTGTTATGTGTTCTCTGTTTTTATTGAACAAAAATGTTCAATTTATAGGAGCAGAATGGGAGGCAACATTTCTGTTCTGTTGAACAGTCATGTCTGTTGACTGGTGTCTTTTGGAGAAGACATAGCCGTTGTAACATTCCCAAAAACATTAAATTGTTTTCTATTTTTTATCAGAAGCAAAATTCATAATGTGTTGTGTGTTCTGTATTTTTAATTTGAGCAGAACTGTTCAATTTATAAGAGTAGAAAGGGAGGCAACGTTCTGTTATGTTGAATAGTCGTGTTTGTTGACTAGTGTCTTTTGGAGAAGACATAGTCGTTGTAACGTTCTGAAAAGCATCAGGGACCAAAATGTAAATAGTTAACATTTCGGGAGCAAATCTATAATTCTGGAAGAAATCAACAACCTTACAGCCCGTTGCCCGTGGCCCGTGGAGAACAGAAAATTGTATTTTCTATTTCTATATTTCATAAGAGGTAGAGTATTACGCTTTTTGTTCTCTGTTTTCGATCAGAAGCAGAATTCGTAATATGGTATGTGTTCTCTGATTTTAATTTGAACAAAAATATTTCATTTAAGTGAGCAGAAAGGGAGGCAACGTTATGTTCTGTTGAACAGTCATATCTGTTGACTGGTTCAAAAAGAAAGTTCTGGAAGAAAGCAACAGCCCGTGGCCCGTGGAGAACAGAAAAATGTGTTTTCTATTTCTGTATTTCGTAAGAGGAAGAGTATTCCATTTTCTTTTCTATATTTTTTATAAGAAGCAAAATTCGTAATGTGTTATGTGTTCTCTATTTTTAATTTGAACAGAACTGTTCAATTTATAAGAGTAGAAAGGGAGGCAACGTTCTGTTATGTTGAATAGTCATGTCTATTGACTAGTGACTTTTGGAGAAGTCATAGCCGTTGTAACATTCTGAAAAAGTTTACGGTCGAAAATGTAAATAGTTAATATTTCAGAGACCAAAAAGAAAGTTCTGGAAGAAAGCAACAGCCCATGGAGAACAGAAAAGTGTATTTTCTATTTCTGTATTTAGTAAGAGCAAGAGTATTACATTTTCTTTTCTCAATTTTCAATCAGAAGCAGAATTCGTAATGTGTTGTGTGTTCTCTGTTTTAAATTAGAACAGAAATGTTCAATTTATAAGAGTACAAAGGGAGGCAACGTTCTATTTTGGTGAACATTCATGTCTGTTGACTGGTGTCTTTTGGAGAAGACATAACCGTTGTAACGTTCCGAAAATCTTTAGAGACAAAAATGTAAATTGTTAACATTTCAAGGACCAAAAAAAAGTTCCGGTAGAAAGCAACAGCCCAATAGCCCAAAAAACTGTGGCCCGTGAGAATAGAAAAATATATTTTCTATTTCTGTATTTCGTAAGAGGAAGAGTATTACGTTTTCTGTTCTCTGTATTCGATTAGAAGCAGAATTTGTAATGTGTTGTGTGTTCTCTATTTTTAATTTGAACAGAAATGTTCAATTTATAACAGTAGAAAGGAGGAAACGTTCCGTTCTGTTGAACAGTCATGTCTGTTGATTGGTGTCTTTTAGAGAATAAATAATCGTCGTAACGTTCTGAAAAACTTCAGGGACCAAAATGTAAATAGTTAACATTTCAGGGACCAAAAAGAAAGTTTTGGAAGAAAGGAAAAGCCAAACATCCCGCGTCCCCTGGAGAGCACAGAAAAGTGTGTTTTTTGTTTTTTTATTTCGTAAGACGAAGAGTATTACATTTTCTTTCCTCTATTTTCGATCAGAAGCAGAATTTGTAATGTGTTGTGTGTTCTCTGTTTTAAATTTGAACAAAAATGTTCAATTTATAAAAGTTGAAAGGGAGGCAACGTTCTATATTGTTGAACAGTCATGTCTGTTGACTGGTGTCTTTTGGAGAAGACATAGCCGTTGTAACGTTTCGAAAAGCTTGAGGGACCAAAAAATGTATTTTCTATTTCTGTATTTGGTAAGAGGTAGAGTATTATGTTTTCTGTTCTCTGTATTCTATCTGAAGCAGAATTTGTAATGTGTTGTGTGTTCTCAGTTTTTATTGAACAAAAATGATCAATTTATATGAGCAGAATGGGAGGCAACGTTTGGTTCTGTTGAACAGTCATGTCAGTTGACTGGTGTCTTTTAGAGAATACATAGTCGTTGTAAGGTTACAAAAAACTTTAGAGACCAAAATATAATTAGTTAACATTTCGAGGACCAAAATTTTTTGTTGGAAGAAACCAACTGCCCAAAAACCTGTGGCCCATAGAGAACAGAAAAGTATATTTTCTATTTTTGTATTTCATAAGAGGTAGAGTATTACGCTTTTTGTTCTCTGTTTTCGATCAGAAGCAGAATTCGTAATTTGTTGCGTGTTCTCTGATTTTAATTTGAATAGAAATATTTAATTTAAGAGAGCAGAAAGGTTGGCAACGTTCTGTTCTGTTGAACAATCATGTCGGTTGACTGGTGTCTTTTGGAGAAGACATAGCCGTTGTAACATTTTGAAAATCTTCAGGGACCAAAATGTAAATATTTAACATTTCAGGAATCAAAAAAAAATTTCAGAAGAATGCAACAACACAACAGCCCAACAGCCCGTGGCCCGTGGAGAATAGAAAAATGTGTTTTCTGTTTGTGTATTTCTTAAGAGGAAGAGTATTACATTTTCTATTCTCTATTTTTTATCCGAAACAGAATTCGTAATGTGTTGTGTATTCTCTGTTTTAAATTTTAACATCTATGTTCAATTTATAAGAGTAGAAAGGGAGGCAACGTTCTGTTTTGTTGAACAATCATGTCTGTTGATTGATGTTTTTGGAGAAGTTATAGCCGTTGTAACGTTCCGAAAAGCTTTAGAGACTAAAATGTAAATAGTTAACACTTCAGGGATCAAAACAAAAGTTCCGAAAGAAAGCAACAACCTTATTGCCCAACAACCCATTGCCCGTGGCTCGTTGAGAATAGAAAAGTGTGTTTCTATTTCTGTATTTCGCAAGAGGAAGAGTATTACATTTTATGTTCTCTGTTTTCGATCAGAAGCTGAATTCGTAATATGTTGAGTGTTCTCTGTTTTTATTGAACAAAAATATTCAATTTATAACAGCTGAATGAGAGGTAACGTTCTGTTCTGTTGAACAGTCATGTCTGTTGACTGGTGTCTTTTAGAGAATACATAGCCGTTGTAATGTTCTGAAAAATATTAGGGAACAAAATGTAAATGGTTAACATTTCAGGGACCAAAAAGAAAGTTTTGGATGAAAGCAACAACCCAATATCCCGTGGCCCGTGGTGAACAGAAAAGTGTATTTTCTATTTTTGTATTTCGCAAGAGAAAGAATATTACATTTTTTGTTCTCTGTTTTCGATCAGAAGTTGAATTCGTAATATGTTGAGTGTTCTATGTTTTTATTGAACAAAAATATTCAATTTATAACAGCTGAATGGGAGGCAACGTTCTGTTCTGTTGAACAGTCATGTCTGTTGACTGGTGTCTTTTAGAGAATACATAGCTGTTGTAATGTTCTGAAAAACATTAGGGAACAAAATGTAAATGGTTAAATTTCAGGGACCAAAAAGAAAGTTTTGGATGAAAGCAACAACCCAATATCCCGTGGCCCGTGGAGAACAGAAAACTATGTTTTCTATTTTTGTATTTCGCAAGAGAAAGAATATTACATTTTCTGTTCTCTGTTTTCGATCAGAAGCATATTTCGTAATGTGTTTTGTGTTCTCTATTTTTAATTTGCACAGAAATGTTCAATTTATTAGAGTAGAAATGGAGGCAACGTACTGTTCTGTTGAACAACCATGTATGTTGACTGATGTCTTTTAGAGAATAGATAGTCGTTGTAACGTTCTGAAAAATATCAGGGACCAAAATGTAAATAGTTAACATTTCAGAGACCAAAAAGAAAGTTTCAGAAAAAAGCAACAGCCCAACAGCCCGTGGCCCATAGAGAACATAAAAGTGTGTTTTTTGTTTTTGTATTTCGTAAAAGAAGAGTATTACATTTTCTGTTCTTTGTTTTCGATCAGAAGCAGTATTCGTAATGTATTGTGTGTTCTCTATTTTTAATTTGGAGTGAAATGTTCAATTTATAAGAGCAGAAAGGAAGGCAACGTTCTGTTCTGGTAAATAGTCATGTTTGTTGACTGGTGTCTTTTGGAGAAGACATAGCCCTTGTAACGTTCTGAAAAAGTTCAGGGATTAAAATGTACATAGTTAACATTTCAGGGACCTAAAAGAAAGTTCTGGTAGAAAGCAACAGCCCAACAGCCCATGGCCCATGGCCCATGGAGAAAAGAAAAATGTGTTTTTTTCTGTATATCGTAGGAGGATGAGTATTGCATTTTCTTTTCTCTATTTTCGATCAGAAGCAGAATTCGTAATGTGTTGTGTGTTCTCTGAATTTAATTTGAACAGAAATGTTCAATTTATAAGAGCAGAAAGGAAGACAACATTCTGTTCTGTAGGTCATTCTTGTCTGTTGACTGGTGTCGTTTGGAGATGACATAGCCGTTGTAATATTCCGAAAAAACTTCACGAAACAAAATGTAAATAGTTAACATTTCAGGGACCAAACAGAAAGTTCCGGGAGAAAGCAACACGCAACTGCTCGTGGCCCGTGGAGAACAAACAAATGTGTTTTCTGTATTTCGTAAGAGGAAGAATATTACGTTTTCTGGTCTCTATTTTTTATCAGAAGCATATTTCGTAATGTGTTTTGTGTTCTCTATTTTTAATTTGAACATAAATTTTCAATTTATAAGAGTAGAAAGGGAGGTAACGTTCTGTTTTGTTGAATAGTCATGTCTGTTAACTGATGCCTTTTGGAGAAGATAGCCATTGTAATGTTCCAAAAAGCTTTAGGGACTAAAATGTAAACAATTAACATTTCAGGGACCAAAACAAAAATTCCAAAAGAAAGCAACAACCTTATAGCCCAACAACCCATTGCCCGTGGCCTGTTGAGAATAGAAAAGTGTGTTTCTATTTCTGTATTTCGTAAGAGGAAGAGTATTACATTTTATGTTCTCTGTTTTCGATCAAAAGCAGAATTCGTAATATGTTGAGCGTTTTCTGTTTTTATTGAACAAAAATATTCAATTTATAACAGCTGAATGGGAGGCAACGTTCTATTCTGTTGAACAGTCATAACTGTTGACTGGTGTCTTTTAGAGAATACATAGCCGTTGTAATGTTCTGAAAAATATTAGGGAACAAAATGTAAATGATTAATATTTCAGGGACCAAAAAGAATGTTTTGGATGAAAGCAACAACCCAATAGCCCGTGGCCCGTAGAGAACAGAAAATTGTGTTTTCTGTTTTTGTATTACGCAAGAGAAAGAATATTACATTTTCTGTTCTTTGTTTTCGATCAGAAGCAGTATTCGTAATGTGTTGTGTGTTCTCTGTTTTTAATTTGAACTGAAATGTTCAATTTATAAGAGCAGAAAGGAAGGCAACGTTCTGTTCATGTAAATAGTTATGTCTGTTAACTGGTGTCTTTTGGAGAAGACATAGCCGTTGTAACATTCTGAAAAACTTCAGGGATAAAAATGTACATAGTTAACATTTCAGGGACCTAAAAGAAAGTTCTGGTAGAAAGCAATAGCCCAACAGCCCGTGGCCCATGGCCCATGGAGAAAAGAAAAATGTGTTTTTTTTCTGTATATCGTAAGAGGATGAGTATTGCATTTTCTTTTCTCTATTTTTGATCAGAAGCTGATTTCGTAATGTGTTGTGTGTTCTCTGATTTTAATTTGAACAGAAATGTTCAATTTATAAGAGCAGAAAGGAAGACAATGTTCTGTTCTGTAGGACATTCTTGTTTGTTGACTGGTGTCGTTTGGAGAAGACATTGCCGTTGTAATGTTCCGAAAAAACATCACGGAACAAAATGTAAATAGTTAACATTTCACGGACCAAAAAGAAAGTTCCGGAAGAAAGCAACACCCAACAGCCTAACAGCCCAACAGCTCGTGGCCCATGGAGAACAAACAAATGTGTTTTCTGTATTTCGTAAGAGGAAGAATATTACGTTTTTTGTTCTCTGTTTTTTATCAAAAGCATATTTCGTAATATGTTTTGTGTTCTCTATTTTTAATTTGAACAGAAATGTTCAATTTATAAGAGTAGAAAGGGAGGTAACGTTCTATTTTGTTGAACAGTCATGTTTGTTAATTGATGCCTTTTGTAGAAGATATAGCCATTGTAATGTTCCGAAAAGCTTCAAAGACTAAAATGTAAACAATTAACATTTCAGTGACCAAAACGAAAGTTCAAAAAGTAAGCAACAACCTTATAGCCCAACAGCCCGTGCAGAATAGAAAAATGTGATTTCTATTTCTGTGTTTCGTAAGAGGAAGATTATTACATTTTCTTTGCTCTATTTTTTATCAGAAGCAGAATTCATAATGTGTTGTGTGTTCTCTGATTTTAATTTGAACAGAAATATTCAATTTATAGGAGCAGGAAGGCAACATTCTATTCTGGTAAATAGTCATGTCTGTTGACTGGTGTCTTTTGGAGAAGACATAGCCGTTGTAACGTTCTGAAAAACATCATAGACCAAAATGTAAATAGTTAACATTTCAGGGACAAAAAAGAAAGTTTCCGAAGAAAGCAACAGCCCACCAACACTGGACCATGGAGAACATAAAAGTGTGCTTTATGTTTCTGTATTTCGTAAAAGAAGAGTATTACATTTTCTGTTATTTATTTTCGATCAGAAGTAGTATTCGTAATGTGTTGTGTGTTCTCTGTTTTTAATTTAAACTGAAATGTTCAATTTATAAGAGCAGAAATGAAGGCAACGTTCTGTTCTGATAAATAGTCATGTTGAAAAATGTGTTTTCTATTTCTGTATTTCGTAAGAGGAAGATTATTACATTTTCTTTGCTCTATTTTCGATCAGAAGCAGAATTCGTAATGTGCTGTGTGTTCTATGATTTTAATTTGAACAGAAATGTTCAATTTATAAGAGCAGAAAGGAAGACAACGTTCTATTCTGTAGAACAATCATGTCTGTTGACTGGTGTCTTCTAGAGATGACATAGCCGTTGTAATGTTTCGAAAAAACATCACGGACCATAATGTAAACAGTTATCATTTCAGGGACCAAAAAAAAATGTTTCTGAAGAAAGCAACACCCAACAGCCCAACAACTCGTGGCCCGTGGAGAACTAAAAACTATGTTTTTGTATTTCATAAGAGGAAGAATATTACATTTTCTGTTCACTATTTTCGATCTGAAACATATTTCCTAATGTGTTTTGTGTTCTCCATTTTTAAATTGAACAGAAATGTTCAATTTATAAGAGTAGAAAGGAAGGCAACGTTCTGTTCTGTTGAACAACCATGTCTGTTGACTGGTGTCTTTTAGAGAATAGATAGTCGTTGTAACGTTCTGAAAAACATCAGCGACCAAAATGTAAATAGTTAACATTTCAGGGACAAAAAAGAAAGTTTCTGAAGAAAGCAACAGCCCAACAACTCTGGCCCATGGAGAACATAAAAGTGTGCTTTATGTTTTTGTATTTCGTAAAAGAAGAGTATGACATTTTATGTTCTTTGTTTTCGATCAGAAGCAGTATTCGTAATGTGTTGTGTGTTCTCTGTTTTTAATTTGAACTGAAATGTTCAATTTATAAGAGCAGAAAGGAAGGCAACGTTCTGTTCTAGTAATAGTCATGTTTGTTGACTGGTGTCTTTTGGAGAAGACATAGCCGTTGTAACGTTCTGAAAAACTTCAGGGATGAAAATGTACATAGTTAACATTTCAGGGATCTAAGAGAAAGTTCTGGTAGAAAGCAACAGCCCAACAGCTCATGGCCGTGGAGAACAAAAAAATGTGTTTTCTGTATTTCGTAATAAGAAGAATATTACATTTTTTGTTCTCCATTTTTTTATGAGAAGCATTTTTCGTAATGTGTTTTGTGTTCTCTATTTTTAATTTGAACAAAAATGTTCAATTTATAATAGTAGAAGGGAGGTAAGGTTCTGTTTTGTTGAACAGTCATGTCTGTTGACTGATATCTTTTGGAGAAGATATAGCTAGTGTAACGTTTCGAAAAGCTTCAGGGACTAAAATGTAAACAATTAATATTTCAGGGACCATAACGAAAGTTCTGAAAGTAAGCAACAACTTTATAGACCAACAGCCCGTGGAGAATAGAAAAATGTGTTTTCTATTTCTGTATTTCGTAAGAGGAAGATTATTACATTTTCTTTGCTCTATTTTCGATCAGAAGCAGAATTCGTAATGTGTTGTGTGTTCTATGATTTTAATTTGAACAAAAATGTTCAATTTATAAGAGCAGAAAGGAAGACAACGTTCTGTTCTGTAGAACAATCATGTATGTTGACTGGTATCTTTTAGAGATGACATAGCCGTTGTAATGTTCCGAAAAAACTTCACGGACCATAATGTAAACAGTTATCATTTCAGGAACCAAAAACAAAGTTCTGGAAGAAAGCAACAACCAACAGCCCAACAAATCGTGGCCTGTGGAGAACAAAAAACTGTGTTTTTGTATTTCGTAAGAGGAAGAATATTACATTTTCTGTTCACTGTTTTCGATCTGAAACATATTTCCTAATGTGTTTTGTGTTCTCCATTTTTAATTTGGACAGAAATGTTCAATTTATAAGAGTAGAAAGGAAGGCAACGTTCTGTTCTGTTGAACAACCATGTCTGTTGACTAGTGTCTTTTAGAGAATAGATAGCCGTTATAACGTACTGAAAAACATCAGGGACCA
The DNA here is from genome assembly GCA_034509755.1 of Anisodus tanguticus. Taxonomy (NCBI): domain Eukaryota; kingdom Viridiplantae; phylum Streptophyta; class Magnoliopsida; order Solanales; family Solanaceae; genus Anisodus; species Anisodus tanguticus. The sequence goes on from CM067544.1 coordinate 34,554,280, forward strand.
AAATGTAAATAGTTAACATTTTAGAGACCAAAAAGAATGTTTCGGAAGAAAGCAACAGCCCAACAGCCCGTAGCCCATGGAGAACATTTAAGTGTGTTTTATATTTTTGTATTTCGTAAAAGTAGAGTATTACATTTTCTTTTCCTTGTTTTCGATCAGAACCAGTATTCGTAATGTGTTGTGTGTTCTGTCTTTTTAATTTGAACTGAAATGTTCAATTTATAAGAGTAGAAAGGAAGGCAACGTTCTATTCTAGTAAATAGTCATGTTTGTTGACTGGTGTTTTTTGGAGAAAACATAGCCGTTGTAACGTTCTGAAAAACTTCAGGGATAAAAATGTACATAGTTAACATTTCAAGGATCTAAGAGAAAGTTTTGGTAGAAAGCAACAGCCCAACAGCTCATGGCCCGTGGAGAACAAAAAAATGCCTTTTCTGTATTTCGTAAAAGGAAGAATATTACATTTTCTGTTCTGTATTTTTTTATGAGAAGCATATTTCGTAATATGTTTTGTGTTCTCTATTTTTAATTGAACAGAAATGTTCAAATTATAAGAGTAGAAAGGGAGGTAAGGTTCTGTTTTGTTGAACAGTCATGTCTGTTGACTGATGTCTTTTGGAGAAGACATAGCCATTGTAACGTTCCGAAAAGTTTCAGGGACTAAAATGTAAACAATTAACATTTCAGGGACCATAACGAAAGTTCCGAAAGTAAGCAACAACTTTATAGCCCAACAGCCCGTGGACAATAGAAAAATGTGTTTTCTATTTCTGTATTTCGTAAGAGGAAGATTATTACATTTTTTTTGCTCTATTTTCGATCAGAAGCAGAATTCGTAATGTGCTGTGTGTTCTATGATTTTAATTTGAACAGAAATGTTCAATTTATAAGAGCAGAAAGGAAGACAACGTTCTATTCTGTAGAACAATCATGTCTGTTGACTGGTGTCTTCTAGAGATGACATAGCCGTTGTAATGTTTCGAAAAAACTTCACGGACCATAATGTAAACAGTTATCATTTCAGGGACCAAAAAAAAATGTTTCTGAAGAAAGCAACACCCAATAGCCCAACAACTCGTGGCCCGTGGAGAACAAAAAACTGTGTTTTTGTATTTCGTAAGAGGAAGAATATTACATTTTCTGTTAACTGTTTTCGATCTGAAACATATTTCCTAATGTGTTTTGTGTTCTCCATTTTTAATTTGAACAGAAATGTTCAATTTATAAGAGTAGAAAGGGAGGCAACGTTCTGTTCTGTTGAACAATCATGTCTGTTGACTGGTGTCTTTTAGAGAATAGATAGCCGTTGTAACGTTCTGGAAAATATCAGGGACCAAAATGTAAATAGTTAACATTTTATGGACCAAAAAGAATGTTTCGGAAGAAAGCAACAGCCCAACAGCCCGTGGCCCATGGAGAACATTTAAGTTTGTTTTATGTTTTTGTATTTCGTAAAAGTAGAGTATTACATTTTCTTTTCCTTGTTTTCGATCAGAAGCAGTATTCGTAATGTGTTGTGTGTTCTGTCTTTTTAATTTGAACTGAAATGTTCAATTTATTAGAGCAGAAAGGAAGGCAACGTTCTGTTCTACTAAATAGTCATGTCTGTTGACTGGTGTCTTTTGGAAAAAACATAGCCGTTGTAACGTTCTGAAAAACTTCAGGGATGAAAATGTACATAGTTAACATTTCAGGGACGTAAGAGAAAGTTCTGGTAGAAAGCAACAGCCCAACAGCTCATGGCCCGTGGAGACCAAAAAAAATGTGTTTTCTGTATTTCGTAAAAGGAAGAATATTACATTTTTTGTTCTCTATTTTTTTATGAGAAGCATATTTCTTAATGTGTTTTGTGCTCTCTATTTTTAATTTGAACAGAAATGTTCAATTTATAATTGTAGAAAGGGAGGTAAGGTTCTGTTTTGTTGAACAGTCATGTCTGTTGACTGATGTCTTTTGGAGAAGATATAGCCATTGTAACATTTCGAAAAGCTTCAGGGACTAAAATGTAAACAATTAACATTTCAAGGACAAAAATGAAAGTTCTGAAAGTAACCAACAATCTTATAGCCCAATAGCCCATGGAGAATAGAAAAATGTGTTTTCTATTTCTATATTTCGTAAGAGGAAGATTATTACATTTTCTTTGCTCTTTTTTCTATCAGAAGCAGAATTCGTAATGTATTGTGTTCTCTGATTTTAATTTGAACAGAAATATTCAATTTATAAGAGCAGAAAGGAAGACAACGTTCTATTCTGTAGAACAATCCTGTCTGTTGACTGGTGTCTTTTGGAGATGACATAGTCGTTGTAATGTTCCAAAAAAACTTCACGGACCATAATGTAAACAGTTATCATTTCAGGGACCAAAAAGAAAGTTTCGGAAGAAAGCAACACCCAACAGCCCAACAACTCGTGGCCCGTGGAGAACAAAAAACTATGTTTTTGTATTTCGTAAGAGGAAGAATATTACATTTTCTGTTCACTGTTTTCGATCTGAAACATATTTCCTAATGTGTTTTGTGTTCTCCATTTTTAATCTGGACAGAAATGTTCAATTTATAATAGTAGAAAGGGAGGCAACGTTCTGTTCTGTTGAACAACCATGTCTGTTGACTGGTGTCTTTTAGAGAATAGATAGTCGTTGTAACGTTCTGAAAAATATCAGGGACCAAAATGTAAATAGTTAACATTTCAGGGACAAAAAAGAAAGTTTCCGAAGAACGCAACAGCCCAACAACTCTGTCCCATTGAGAACATAAAAGTGTGTTTTATGTTTTTGTATTTCGTAAAAGAAGAGTATGACATTTTATGTTCTTTGTTTTCGATCAGAAGCAGTATTCGTATTGTGTTGTGTGTTCTCTGTTTTTAATTTGAACTGAAATGTTCAATTTATAAGAGCAGAAAGGAAGGCAACGTTCTGTTCTGGTAAATAGTCATGTTTGGTGACTGGTGTCTTTTAGAGTCTATAGCCGTTGTAACGTTCTCAAAAATTTCAGAGACGAAAATGTACATAGTTAACATTTCAGGGACCTAAGAGAAAGTTCTGGTAGAAAGCAACAGCTCAACAGCTCATGGCCCGTGGAGAACAAAAAAATGTGTTTTCTGTATTTCATAATAGGAAGAATATTACATTTTCTGTTCTCTATTTTTTTATCAGAAGCATATTTCGTAATGTGTTTTGTGTTCTCTATTTTAAATTTGAACAGAAATGTGCAATTTATAATAGTAGAAAGGGAGGTAAGGTTCTGTTTTGTTGAACAGTCATGTCAGTTAACTGATGTCTTTTGAAGAAGATATAGCCATTTTAACGATCCGAAAAGCTTCAGGAACTAAAATGTAAACAATTAATATTTTAGGGACCATAACGAAAGTTCCGAAAGTAAGCAACAACTTTATAGCCCAACTGCCCGTGGAGAATAGAAAAATGTGTTTTCTATTTCTGTATTTCGTAAGAGGAAGATTATTACATTTTCTTTGCTCTATTTTCGATCAGAAGCATAATTCATAATGTGTTGTGTTTTCTATGATTTTAATTTGAACAGAAATGTTCAATTTATAAGAGCAGAAAGGAAGACAACGTTCTGTTCTGTAGAACAATCATTATGTTGACTGATGTCTTTTAGAGATGACATAGCCGTTGTAATGTTCCGAAAAAACTTCACGGACCATAATGTAAACAGTTATCATTTCAGGGACCAAAAAGAAAGTTCTGGAGAAAGCAACAACCAACAGCCCAACAAATCGTGGCCTGTGGAGAACAAAAAACTGTGTTTTTGTATTTCGTAAGACGAAGAATATTACATTTTCTGTTCACTGTTTTCGATCTGAAACATATTTCCTAATGTGTTTTGTGTTCTCCATTTTTAATTTGTACAGAAATGTTCAATTTATACTAGTAGAAAGGGAGGCAACGTTCTGTTCTGTTGAACAACCATGTCTGTTGACTGGTGTCTTTTAGAGAATAGATAGTCGTTGTAACGTTCTGAAAAATATCAGGGACCAAAATGTAAATAGTTAACATTTCAGGGACAAAAAAGAAAGTTTCCGAAGAACGCAACAGCCCAACAACTCTGTCCCATGGAGAACATAAAAGTGTGCTTTATGTTTTTGTATTTCGTAAAAGAAGAGTATGACATTTTATGTTCTTTGTTTTCGATCAGAAGCAGTATTCGTAATGTATTGTGTGTTCTCTATTTTTAATTTGAACTGAAATGTTCAATTTATAAGAGCAGAAAGGAAGGCAACGTTTTGTTCTGGTAAATAGTCATGTTTGTTTATTGGTGTCATTTGGAGTAGACATAGCCGTTGTAACGTTCTCAAAAACTTCAGGGACGAAAATATACATAGTTAACATTTCAGGGACCTAAGAGAAAGTTCTGATAGAAAGCAACAGCCTAACAGCTCATGGCCCGTGGAGAACAAAAAAATGTGTTTTCTGTATTTCGTAATAGGAAGAATATTACGTTTTCTGTTCTCTATTTTTTTATCAGAAGCATATTTCGTAATGTGTTTTGTGTTCTCTATTTTAAATTTGAACAGAAATGCTCACTTTATAATAGTAGAAAGGAGGTAAGGTTCTGTTTTGTTGAACAGTCATGTCTGTTGACTGATGTCTTTTGAAGAAGATATAGCCATTGTAACGTTCCGAAAAGCTTCAGGGACTAAAATGTAAACAATTAACATTTCATGGACCATAACGAAAGTTCCGATAGTAAGCAACAACTTTATAGCCCAACAGCCCGTGGACAATAGAAAAATGTATTTTCTATTTCTGTATTTCGTAAGAGGAAGATTATTACATTTTCTTTGCTCTATTTTCGATCAGAAGTAGAATTCGTAATGTGTTGTGTGTTCTATGATTTTAATTTGAACAAAAATGTTCAAATTATAAGAGCAGAAAGGAAGACAACGTTCTGTTCTGTAGAACAATCATGTATGTTGACTGGTGTCTTTTAGAGATGACATAGCCGTTTTAATGTTCCGAAAAAACATTACGGACCATAATGTAAACAGTTATCATTTCAGGGACCAAAAAGAAAGTTCCGGAAGAAAGCAACAACCAACAGCCCAACAAATCGTGGCCCGTGGAAAACAAAAAACTGTGTTTTTGTATTTCGTAAGAGGAAGAATATTACATTTTCTGTTCACTGTTTTTGATCTGAAACATATTTCCTAATGTGTTTTGTGTTCTCCATTTTTAATTTGAACAGAAATGTTCAATTTATAAGAGTAGAAAGGGAGGCAACGTTCTGTTCTGTTGAACAACCATATCTATTGACTGGTGTCTTTTAGAGAATAGATAGCCGTTGTAACGTTCTGAAAAACATCAGGGACCAAAATGTAAATAGTTAACATTTTAGGGACCAAAAAGATTGTTTTGGAAGAAAGCAACAGCCCGTGGCCCATGGAGAACATTTAAGTGTGTTTTATGTTTTTGTATTTCGTAAAAGTAGAGTATTACATTTTCTTTTCCTTGTTTTCGATCAGAAGCAGTATTCGTAATGTGTTGTGTGTTCTGTCTTTTTAATTTGAACTGAGATGTTCAATTTATAAGAGCAGAAAGGAAGGCAACGTTCTATTCTAGTAAATAGTCATGTCTGTTGACTGGTGTTTTTTCGAGAAAACATAGCCGTTGTAACGTTCTGAAAAACTTCAGGGATGAAAATGTACATAGTTAACATTTCAGGGATCTAAGAGAAAGTTCTGGTAGAAAGCAACAGCCCAACAGCTCATGGCCCGTGGAGAACAAAAAAATGCATTTTCTGTATTTCGTAAAAGGAAGAATATTACATTTTTTGTTCTCTATTTTTTTATGAGAAGCATATTTCGTAATGTGTTTTGTGTTCTCTATTTTTAATTTGAACAAAAATGTTCAATTTATAATAGTAGAAAGGGAGGTAAGGTTGTGTTTTGTTGAACAGTCATGTCTGTTGACTAATGTCTTTTGGAGAAGATATAGCCATTGTAACATTCCGAAAAGCTTCGGAGACTAAAATATAAACAATTAACATTTCAGGGACCAAAACGAAAGTTCTGAAAGTAAGCAACAACCTTATAGCCCAATAGCCCATGGAGAATAGAAAAATGTGTTTTTTATTTCTATATTTCGTAAGAGGAAGATTATTACATTTTCTTTCCTCTTTTTTCGATCAGAATCAGAATTCGTAATTTATTGTGTTCTCTGACTTTAATTTGAACAGAAATGTTCAATTTGTAAGAGCAGAAAGGAAGACAACGTTCTATTCTGTAGAACAATCCTGTCTGTTGACTGGTGTCTTTTGGAGATGACATAGTCGTTGTAATGTTCCGAAAAAACATCACGGACCGTAATGTAAACAGTTATCATTTCAGGGACCAAAAAGAAAGTTTCGGAAGAGAGCAACACCCAACAGCCCAACAACTCGTGGCCCGTGGAGAACAAAAAACTATGTTTTTTTATTTCGTAAGAGGAAGAATATTACATTTTCTGTTTACTGTTTTCGATCTGAAACATATTTCCTAATGTGTTTTGTGTTCTCCATTTTTAATTTGTACAGAAATGTTCAATTTATAATAGTAGAAAGGGAGGCAACGTTCTGTTCTGTTGAACAACCATGTCTGTTGACTGGTGTCTTTTAGAGAATAGATAGTCGTTGTAACGTTCTGAAAAACATCAGGGACCAAAATGTAAATAGTTAATATTTCAGGGACAAAAAAGAAAGTTTCCGAAGAAAGCAACAGCCCAACAACTCTGTCCCATGGAGAACATAAAAGTGTGGTTTATGTTTTTGTATTTCGTAAAAGAAGAGTATGACATTTTATGTTCTTTGTTTTCGATCAGAAGCAGTATTCGTAATGTATTGTGTGTTCTCTGTTTTTAATTTGAACTGAAATGTTCAATTTATAATAGTAGAAAGGAGGTAAGGTTCTGTTTTGTTGAACAGTCATGTCTGTTGACTGATGTCTTTTGGAGAAGATATAGCCATTGTAACGTTCCGAAAAGCTTCAGGGACTAAAATGTAAACAATTAACATTTCACGGACCATAACGAAAGTTCCGAAAGTAAGCAACAACTTTATAGCCCAACAGCCCATGGACAATAGAGAAATGTGTTTTCTATTTCTGTATTTCGTAAGAGGAAGATTATTACATTTTCTTTGCTCTATTTTCGATCAGAAGTAGAATTCGTAATGTGTTGTGTGTTCTATGATTTTAATTTGACCAAAAATGTTCAATTTATAAGAGCAGAAAGGAAGACAACGTTCTGTTCTGTAGAACAATCATGTATGTTGACTGGTGTCTTTTAGAGATGACATAGCCGTTGTAATGTTCTGAAAAAACATTACGGACCATAATGTGTGATTATCATTTCGGGGACCAAAAAGAAAGTTCCGGAAGAAAGCAACAACCAACAGCCCAACAAATCGTGGCCCGTGGAAAACAAAAAACTGTGTTTTTGTATTTCGTAAGAGGAAGAATATTACATTTTCTGTTCACTGTTTTTGATCTGAAACATATTTCCTAATGTGTTTTGTGTTCTCCATTTTAAATTTGAACAGAAATGTTCAATTTATAAGAGTAGAAAGGGAGGCAACGTTCTGTTCTGTTGAACAACCATGTCTGTTGACTGGTGTCTTTTAGAGAATAGATAGCCGTTGTAACGTTCTGAAAAACATCAGGGACCAAAATGTAAATAGTTAACATTTTAGGGACCAAAAAGAATGTTTCGGAAGAAAGCAATGACCCAATGACCGTGGCCCATGGAGAACATTTAAGTGTGTTTTATGTTTTTGTATTTCGTAAAAGTAGAGTATTACATTTTCTTTTCCTTGTTTTCGATCGAAAGCGTATTCGTAATGTGTTGTGCGTTCTGTCTTTTTAATTTGAACTGAGCTGTTCAATTTATAAAAGCAGAAAGGAAGGCAACGTTCTATTCTAGTAAATAGTCATGTCTGTTGACTGGTGTTTTTTAGAGAAAACATAGCCGTTGTAACGTTCTGAAAAACTTCAGGGATGAAAATGTACATAGTTAACATTTCAGAGATCTAAGAGAAAGTTCTGGTAGAAAGCAACAGCCCAACAGCTCATGGCCCGTGGAGAACAAAAAAATGCGTTTTCTGTATTTCGTAAAAGGAAGAATATTACATTTTTTGTTCTCTATTTTTTTATGAGAAGTATATTTCGTAATGTGTTTTGTGTTCTATATTTTTAATTTGAACAGAAATGTTAAAATTATAATAGTAGAAAGGGAGGTAAGGTTCTGTTTTGTTGAACAGTCATTTCTGTTGACTGATGTCTTTTGGAAAAGATATAGCCATTGTAACGTTCCGAAAAGCTTCAGGAACTAAAATGTAAACAATTAATATTTCAGGGACCATAACGAAAGTTCCGAAAGTAAGCAACAACTTTATAGACCAACAGCCCGTGGAGAATAGAAAAATGTGTTTTCTATTTCTGTATTTCGTAAGAGGAAGATTATTACATTTTCTTTGCTCTATTTTCGATCAGAAGCAGAATTCGTAATGTGTTGTGTATTCTATGATTTTAATTTGAACAGAAATGTTCAATTTATAAGAGCAGAAAGGAAGACAACGTTCTGTTCTGTAGAACAATCATGTATGTTGACTGGTGTCTTTTAGAGATGACATAGCCGTTGTAATGTTCCAAAAAAACTTCACGGACCATAATGTAAACAGTTATCATTTCAGGGACCAAAAAGAAAGTTCTGGAAGAAAGCAACAACCAACAGCCCAACAAATCGTGGCATGTGGAGAACAAAAAACTGTGTTTTTGTATTTCGTAAGAGGAAGAATATTACATTTTCTGTTCACTGTTTTCGATCTGAAACATATTTCCTAATGTGTTTTGTGTTCTCCATTTTTAATTTGTACAGAAATATTCAATTTATACTAGTAGAAAGGGAGGCAACGTTCTGTTCTGTTGAACAACCATGTCTGTTGACTGGTGTCTTTTAGAGAATAGATAGTCGTTGTAACGTTCTGAAAAACATCAGGGACCAAAATGTAAATAGTTAACATTTCAGAGACAAAAAAGAAAGTTTCCGAAGAAAGCAACAGCCCAACAACTCTGTCCCATGGAGAACATAAAAGTGTGCTTTATGTTTTTGTATTTCGTAAAAGAAGAGTATGACATTTTATGTTCTTTGTTTTCGATCAGAAGCAGTATTCGTAATGTGTTGTGTGTTCTCTGTTTTTAATTTGAACTGAAATGTTCAAATTATAAGAGCAGAAAGGAAGGCAACGTTCTGTTCTGGTAAATAGTCATGTTTGTTGACTGGTGTCTTTTGGAGTAGACATAGCCGTTGTAACGTTCTCAAAAACTTCAGGGACGAAAATATACATAGTTAACATTTCAGTGAACTAAGAGAAAGTTCTGGTAGAAAGCAACAGCCTAACAGCTCATGGCCCGTGGAGAACAAAAAAATGTGTTTTCTGTATTTCGTAATAGGAAGAATATTACGTTTTCTGTTCTCTATTTTTTTATCAGAAGCATATTTCGTAATGTGTTTTGTGTTCTCTATTTTTAATTTGAACAGAAATGTTCAATTTATAATAGTAGAAAGGAGGTAAGGTTCTGTTTTGTTGAACAGTCATGTCTGTTGACTGATGTCTTTTGAAGAAGATATAGCCATTGTAACGTTCCGAAAAGCTCCAGGGACTAAAATGTAAACAATTAACATTTCACGGACCATAACGAAAGTTCCGAAAGTAAGCAACAACTTTATAGCCCAACAGCCCGTGGACAATAGAAAAATGTATTTTCTATTTCTGTATTTCGTAAGAGGAAGATTATTATATTTTCTTTGCTCTATTTTCGATCAGAAGTAGAATTCGTAATGTGTTGTGTGTTCTATCATTTTAATTTGAACAAAAATGTTCAATTTATAAGAGCAGAAAGGAAGACAACGTTCTGTTCTGTAGAACAATCATTATGTTGACTGGTGTCTTTTAGAGATGACATAGCCGTTGTAATGTTCCGAAAAAACATTACGGACCATAATGTAAACAGTTATCATTTCAGGGACCAAAAAGAAAGTTCGGAAGAAAGCAACAACCAACAGCCCAACAAATCGTGGCCCGTGGAAAACAAAAAACTGTGTTTTTGTATTTCGTAAGAGGAAGAATATTACATTTTCTGTTCACTGTTTTGGATCTGAAACATATTTCCTAATGTGTTTTGTGTTCTCCATTTTTAATTTGAACAGAAATGTTCAATTTATAAGAGTAGAAAGGGAGGCAACGTTCTGTTCTGTTGAACAACCATGTCTGTTGACTAGTGTCTTTTATAGAATAGATAGCCGTTGTAACATTCTGAAAAACATCAGGGACCAAAATGTAAATAGTTAACATTTTAGGGACCAAAAAGAATGTTTCGGAAGAAAGCAACAGCCCAACAGCCCGTGGCCCATGGAGAACATTTAAGTGTGTTTTATGTTTTTGTATTTCGTAAAAGTAGAGTATTACATTTTCTTTTCCTTGTTTTCGATCAGAAGAAGTATTCGTAATGTGTTGTGCGTTCTGTCTATTTAATTTGAACTGAGATGTTCAATTTATAAGAGCAGAAAGGAAGGCAACGTTCTATTCTAGTAAATAGTCATGTCTGTTGACTGGTGTTTTTTAGAGAAAACATAGCCGTTGTAACGTTCTGAAAAACTTCAGGGATGAAAATGTACATAGTTAACATTTCAGGGACCTAAGAGAAAATTCTGGTAGAAAGCAACAGCCCAACAGCTCATGGCCCGTGGAGAACAAAAAAATGCGTTTTCTGTATTTCGTAATAGGAAGAATATTACGTTTTCTATTCTCTATTTTTTTATCAGAAGCATATTTTGTAATGTGTTTTGTGTTCTCTATTTTTAATTTGAACAGAAATGTTCAATTAATAATAGTAGAAAGGTGGTAAGGTTCTGTTTTGTTGAACAGTCATGTCTGTTGACTGATGTCTTTTGAAGAAGATATAACCATTGTAACGTTCCGAAAAGCTTCAGGGACTAAAATGTAAACAATTAACATTTCACGGGCCATAACGAAAGTTCCGAAAGTAAGCAACAACTTTATAGCCCAACTGCCCGTGGACAATAGAAAAATGTGTTTTCTATTTCTGTATTTCGTAAGAGGAAGATTATTACATTTTCTTTGCTTTATTTTCGATCAGAAGTAGAATTCGTAATGTGTTGTGTGTTCTATGATTTTAATTTGAACAAAAATGTTCAACTTATAAGAGCAGAAAGGAAGACAACGTTCTGTTCTGTAGAACAATCATGTATGTTGAGTGGTGTCTTTTAGAGATGACATAGCCGTTGTAATGTTCCGAAAAAACATTACGGACCATAATGTAAACAGTTATCATTTCAGGGACCAAAAAAAAAGTTCCGGAAGAAAGCAACAACCAACAGCCCAACAAATCGTGGCCCGTGGAAAACAAAAAACAGTGTTTTTGTATTTCGTAAGAGGAAGAATATTACATTTTCTGTTCACTGTTTTTGATCTGAAACATATTTCCTAATGTGTTTTGTGTTCTCCATTTTTAATTTGAACAGAAATGTTCAATTTATAAGAGTAGAAAGGGAGGCAACGTTCTGTTCTGTTGTACAAACATGTCTGTTGACTGGTGTCTTTTATAGAATAGATAGCCGTTGTAACGTTCTGCAAAACATCAGGGACCAAAATGTAAATAGATAACATTTTAGGGACCAAAAAGAATATTTCGGAAGAAAGCAACAGCCCGTGGCCCATGGAGAACATTTAAGTGTGTTTTATGTTTTTGTATTTCGTAAAAGTAGAGTATTACATTTTCTTTTCCTTGTTTTCGATCAGAAGCAGTATTCGTAATGTGTTGTGTGTTCTGTCTTTTTAATTTGAACTGAAATGTTCAATTTATAAGAGCAGAAAAGAAGGCAACGTTCTATTCTAGTAAATAGTCATGTCTGTTGACTGGTGTCTTTTGGAGAAAACATAGCCGTTGTAACGTTCTGAAAAACTTCAGGGATGAAAATGTACATAGTTAACATTTCAGGGACCTAAGAGAAAGTTCTGGTAGAAAGCAACAGCCCAACAGCTCATGGCCCGTGGAGAACAAAAAAATGCGTTTTCTGTATTTTGTAAAAGGAAGAATATTACATTTTTTGTTCTCTATTTTTTTATGAGAAGCATATTTCGTAATGTGTTTTGTGTTCTCTATTTTTAATTTGAACAGAAATGTTCAATTTATAATTGTAGAAAGGGAGGTAAGGCTCTGTTTTGTTGAACAGTCATGTCTGTTGACTGATGTCTTTTGGAGAAGATATAGCCATTGTAACATTCTGAAAAGCTTCAGGGACTAAAATGTAAACAATTAACATTTCAGGGACCAAAACGAAAGTTCTGAAAGTAAGCAACAACCTTATAGCCCAAGAGCCCATGGAGAATAGAAATATGTGTTTTCTATTTCTATATTTCGTAACAGGAAGATTATTACATTTTCTTTGCTCTATTTTCGATCAGAAGCAGAATTCGTAATGTATTGTGTTCTCTGATTTTAATTTGAACAGAAATGTTCAATTTATAAGAGCAGAAAGGAAGACAACGTTCTGTTCTGTAGAACAATCATGTCTGTTGACTGGTGTCTTTTAGAGATGACATAGCCGTTGTAATATTCCGAAAAAACTTCACGGACCATAATGTAAACAGTTATCATTTCAGGGACCAAAAAGAAAGTTCCGGAAGAAAGCAACACAAAACTGCCCAACAACTCGTGGCCCGTGGAGAACAAAAAACTGTGTTTTTGTATTTCGTAAGAGGAAGAATATTACATTTTCTGTTCACTGTTTTCGATCTGAAACATATTTCCTAATGTGTTTTGTGTTCTCCATTTTTAATTTGAACAGAAATGTTCAATTTATAAGAGTAGAAAGGGAGGCAACATTCTGTTATGTTGAACAACCATGTCTGTTGACTGGTGTCTTTTGGAGAAAACATAGCCGTTGTAACGTTCTGAAAAACTTCAGGGATGAAAATGTACATAGTTAACATTTCAGGGACCTAAGAGAAAGTTCTGGTAGAAAGCAACTGCCCAACAGCTCATGGCCCGTGGAGAACAAAAAAATGCGTTTTCTGTATTTTGTAAAAGGAAGAATATTACATTTTTTGTTCTCTATTTTTTTATGAGAAGCATATTTCGTAATGTGTTTTGTGTTCTCTATTTTTAATTTGAACAGAAATGTTCAATTTATAATTGTAGAAAGGGAGGTAAGGTTCTGTTTTGTTGAACAGTCATGTCTGTTGACTGATGTCTTTTGGAGAAGATATAGCCATTGTAACATTCCGAAAAGCTTTAGGGACTAAAATGTAAACAATTAACATTTCAGGGACCAAAACGAAAGTTCTGAAGGTAAGCAACAATCTTATAGCCCAAGAGCCCATGGAGAATAGAAATATGTGTTTTCTATTTCTATAATTCGTAAGAGGAAGATTATTACATTTTCTTTGCTCTATTTTCGATCAGAAGCAGAATTCGTAATGTATTGTGTTCTCTGATTTTAACTTGAATAGAAATGTTCAATTTATAAGAGCAGAAAGGAAGAAAACGTTCTATTCTGTAGAACAATTCTGTCTGTTGACTGGTGTCTTTTGGAGATGACATAGTCATTGTAATGTTCCGAAAAAACTTCACGGAGCATAATGTAAACAGTTATCATTTCAGGGACCAAAAAGAAAGTTCCGGAAGAAAGCAACACCCAACAGCCCAACAACTCGTGGCCCGTGGAGAACAAAAAACTATGTTTTTGTATTTCGTAAGAGGAAGAATATTACATTTTCTGTTCACTGTTTTCGATCTGAAACATATTTCCTAATGTCTTTTGTGTTCTCCATTTTTAATTTGAACAGAAATGTTCAATTTATAATAGTAGAAAGGGAGGCAACGTTCTGTTCTGTTGAACAACTATGTCTGTTGATTGGTGTCTTTTAGAGAATAGATAGTCGTAGTAACGTTCTGAAAAACATCAGGCACCAAAATGTAAATAGTTAACATTTCAGGGACAAAAAAGAAAGTTTCCGAAGAAAGCAACAGCCCAACAACTCTGGGGCATGGAGAACATAAAAGTGTGCTTTATGTTTTTGTATTTCGTAAAAGAAGTGTATGACATTTTATGTTCTTTGTTTTCGATCAGAAGCAGTTTTCGTAATGTGTTGTGTGTTCTGTCTTTTTAATTTGAACTGAAATGTTAAATTTATAAGAGCAGAAAGGAAGGCAACGTTCTATTCTGGTAAATAGTCATGTTTGTTGAGTGGTGTCTTTTAGAGAAGACATAGCCGTTGTAACGTTCTCAAAAACTTCAGAGACGAAAATGTACATAGTTAACATTTCAGGGACCTAAGAGAAAGTTCTGGTAGAAAGCAACAGCTCAACAGCTCATGGCCCGTGGAGAACAAAAAAATGTGTTTTCTGTATTTCGTAATAGGAAGAATATTACATTTTCTGTTCTCTATTTTTTTATCAGAAGCATATTTCGTAATGTGTTTTGTGTTCTCTATTTTAAATTTGAACAGAAATGTTCAATTTATAATAGTAGAAAGGGAGGTAAGGTTCTGTTTTGTTGAACAGTCATGTCAGTTGACTGATGTCTTTTGGAGAAGATATAGCCATTGTAACGTTCCGAAAAGCTTCAGGAACTAAAATGTAAACAATTAACATTTCAGGGACCATAACGAAAGTTTCGAAAGTAAGCAACAACTTTATAGACCAACTGCCCGTGGAGAATAGAAAAATGTGTTTTCTATTTCTGTATTTCGTAAGAGGAAGATTATTACATTTTCTTTGCTCTATTTTCGATCAGAAGCAGAATTCGTAATGTGTTGTGTGTTCTATGATTTTAATTTGAACGAAATGTTCAATTTATAAGAGAGAGAAAGGAAGACAACGTTCTGTTCTGTAGAACAATCATGTATGTTGACTGGTGTCTTTTAGAGATGACATAGCCGTTGTAATGTTCCGAAAAAATTTCACGGACCATAATGTAAACAGTTATCATTTCAGGGACCAAAAAGAAAGTTTCGGAAGAAAGCAACAACCAACAGCCCAACAACTCGTGGCCCGTGGAGAACAAAAAACTGTGTTTTTGTATTTCGTAAGAGGAAGAATATTACATTTTCTGTTCACTGTTTTCGATCTGAAACATATTTCCTAATGTGTTTTGTGTTCTCCATTTTTAATTTGAACAGAAATGTTCAATTTATAAGAGTAGAAAGGGAGGCAACGTTCTGTTCTGTTGAACAACCATGTCTGTTGACTGGTGTCTTTTAGAGAATAGATAGTCGTTGTAACGTTCGAAAAATCATCAGGGACCAAAATGTAAATAGTTAATATTTCAGGGACAAAAAAGAAAATTTCCGAAGAAAGCAACAGCCCAACAACTCTGGCCCATGGAGAACATAAAAGTGTGCTTTATATTTTTGTATTTCGTAAAAGAAGAGTATGACATTTTATGTTCTTTGTTTTCGATCAGAAGCAGTATTCGTATTGTGTTGTGTGTTCTCTGTTTTTAATTTGAACTGAAATGTTCAATTTATAAGAGCAGAAAGGAAGGCAACGTTCTGTTCTGGTAAATAGTCATGTTTGGTGACTGGTGTCTTTTAGAGAAGACATAGCCGTTGTAACGTTCTCAAAAACTTCAGGGACGAAAATGTACATAGTTAACATTTCAGGGACCTAAGAGAAAGTTCGTAGAAAAAACTTCAAAAACTCATGGCCCGTGGAGAACAAAAAAATGTGTTTTCTGTATTTCGTAATAGGAAGAATATTACATTTTCTGTTCTCTATTTTTTTATCAGAAGCATATTTCGTAATGTGTTTTGTGTTCTCTATTTTAAATTTGAACAGAAATGTTCAATTTATAATAGTAGAAAGGGAGGTAAGGTTCTGTTTTGTTGAACAGTCATGTCAGTTGACTGATGTCTTTTGGAGAAGATATAGCCATTGTAACGTTCCGAAAAGCTTCAGGAACTAAAATGTAAACAATTAACATTTCAGGGATCATAACGAAAGTTTCGAAAGTAAGCAACAACTTTATAGACCAACTGCCCGTGGAGAATAGAAAAATGTGTTTTCTATTTCTGTATTTCGTAAGAGGAAGATTATTACATTTTCTTTGCTCTATTTTCGATCAGAAGCAGAATTCGTAATGTGTTGTGTGTTCTATGATTTTAATTTGAACAGAAATGTTCAATTTATAAGAGCAGAAAGGAAGACAACGTTCTGTTCTGTAGAACAATCATGTATGTTGACTGGTGTCTTTTAGAGATGACATAGCCGTTGTAATGTTCCGAAAAAATTTCACGGACCATAATGTAAACAGTTATCATTTCGGGACCAAAAAGAAAGTTCCGGAAGAAAGCAACAACCAATGTGACCCAACAACTCGTGGCCCGTGGAGAACAAAAAACTGTGTTTTTGTATTTCGTAAGAGGAAGAATATTACATTTTCTGTTCACTGTTTTCGATCTGAAACATATTTCCTAATGTGTTTTGTGTTCTCCATTTTTAATTTGAACAGAAATGTTCAATTTATAAGAGTAGAAAGGGAGGCAACGTTCTGTTCTGTTGAACAACCATGTCTGTTGACTGGTGTCTTTTAGAGAATAGATAGTCGTTGTAACGTTCGAAAAAACATCAGGGACCAAAATGTAAATAGTTAATATTTCAGGGACAAAAAAGAAAATTTCCGAAGAAAGCAACAGCCCAACAACTCTGGCCCATGGAGAACATAAAAGTGTGCTTTATATTTTTGTATTTCGTAAAAGAAGAGTATGACATTTTATGTTCTTTGTTTTCGATCAGAAGCAGTATTCGTATTGTGTTGTGTGTTCTCTGTTTTTAATTTGAACTGAAATGTTCAATTTATAAGAGCAGAAAGGAAGGCAACGTTCTGTTCTGGTAAATAGTCATGTTTGGTGACTGGTGTCTTTTAGAGAAGACATAGCCGTTGTAACGTTCTCAAAAACTTCAGGGACGAAAATGTACATAGTTAACATTTCAGGGACCTAAGAGAAAGTTCTGGTAGAAAGCAACAGCCCAACAGCTCATGGCCCGTGGAGAACAAAAAAATGTGTTTTCTGTATTTCGTAATAGGAAGAATATTACATTTTCTGTTCTCTATTTTTTTATCAGAAGCATATTTCGTAATGTGTTTTGTGTTCTGTATTTTAAATTTGAACAGAAATGTTCAATTTATAATAGTAGAAAGGGAGGTAAGGTTCTGTTTTGTTGAACAGTCATGTCTGTTGACTGATGTCATTTGGAGAAGTTATAGCCATTGTAACGTTCCGAAAAGCTTCAGGGACTAAAATATAAATAATTAACATTCCAGGGACCATAACGAAAGTTCCGAAAGTAAGCAACAACTTTATAGCCCAACAGCCCGTGGAGAATAGAAAAATGTGTTTTCTATTTCTGTATTTCGTAAGAGGAAGATTATTACATTTTCTTTGCTCTATTTTCGATCAGAAGCAGAATTCGTAATGTGTTGTGTGTTCTATGATTTTAATTTGAACAGAAATGTTTAATTTATAAGAGCAGAAAGGAAGACAACGTTCTGTTCTGTAGAACAATCATGTATGTTGACTAGTGTCTTTTAGAGATGACATAGCCGTTGTAATGTTCCGAAAAAATTTCACGGACCATAATGTAAACAGTTATCATTTCAGGGACCAAAAAGAAAGTTCCGGAAGAAAGCAACAACCAACAGCCCAACAAATCGTGGCCCGTGGAGAACAAAAAACTGCGTTTTTGTATTTCGTAAGAGGAAGAATATTACATTTTCTGTTCACTGTTTTCGATCTGAAACATATTTCCTAATGTGTTTTGTGTTCTCTATTTTTAATTTGAACAGAAATGTTCAATTTATAAGAGTAGAAAGGGAGGCAACGTTCTGTTCTGTTGAACAACCATGTCTGTTGACTGGTGTCTTTTAGAGAATAGATAGCCGTTGTAACGTTCTGAAAAACATCAGGGACCAAAATGTAAATAGTTAACATTTTAGGGATCAAAAAGAATGTTTCGGAAGTAAGCAACTGCCCAACAGCCCGTGGCCATGGAGAACATTTAAGTGTGTTTTATGTTTTTGTAATTCGTAAAAGTAGAGTATTACATTTTCTTTTCTTTGTTTTCGATCAGAAGCAGTATTCGTAATGTGTTGTGTGTTCTCTCTTTTTAATTTGAACTGAAATTTTCAATTTATAAGAGCAGAAAGGAAGGCAACGTTCTGTTCTCGTAAATAGTCATGTCTGTTGACTGGTGTCTTTTGGAGAAGACATAGCCGTTGTAACGTTCTGAAAAACTTCAGGGACGAAAATGTACATAGTTAACATTTCAGGGACCTAAGAGAAAGTTCTGGTAGAAAGCAACAGCCCAACAGCTCATGGCCCGTGGAGAACAAAAAAATGTGTTTTCTGTATTTCGTAAGAGGAAGAATATTACGTTTTCTGTTCTCTATTCAAGCATGAATGATTGAACGTGTATGACTACAAAAATCGTGAGAAAGTAAAGCGAGATGAGGAAGCTAATTTGACGTGAAGGATCAGAGAGTAACTGAGGTGTGTCCAAATGGAAGTAGGCAGAACATTAAAAAAATTGAAAAAATTGAAAGGGATTAGTTTTACCAAAGTTAAAGCCTAAAATCAAGGGATTGCTATGTTTTGTAAACTATTAACGTGTTAGATTATAATGCAAAAAAGTATTGCTAAAACGGACAATTAGTGAGTAAGTATTTATATCACGTAATTTTCCTTTAAGAATTATCTCTAATTTTAAAACAGTCCAAAAATAGTCTTTTTAAATTTAATGAAAAAATCAGAATAAAATATTCTTAAATTGAATGGCAAAAATTATAAAGTGATGGGCAACTGCTGATATGCAAGTCATGAAAAATCGGTAAAGTTAACATAACCATCTTATTTGATAACTTATAACTTACAAGTTTGTCATGATTTTTAATTATCACGGATGGTACCTTATTTAAACAAATTTCATTCACTCTACCCGATTGTCATGATTTTTAGTTTTCAATCATAATACCTTATATAAATGTATTACATTTACTCTATCGGATTGACATGGTTCCTAATTTTCATTCGTCGTACCTTATATAAAACATATAAAATATACCTGTAAAAATGCAGACTATCCGTGATAGATAAGCAATATATAAAAAGTAATTAGTCATGTAAAAAAATCTGTAACATTAAAACTACAAACACAAAAACGAAAATGAAGACTTTTCAGAATTATGGCATGCAAATCATGTCATTTCAGTAATATTTCATGTATTCAACCTAATTACCCTTTAGTACTACTCACAATCCTATCGTCTCGGTAATAACACACGTCAACCATAAGTTTTTCAAAACACATGCAAATATCCAAAAAAATTAGCTAGTACTAATATGTATCAACCAAATTGAGCAAGGATACAGCATACATTCACCAATATAGATAGTGGAAATTTATATTTTTACTTGTTATTGATCTTCATATTTTTGTTCTATATCTCAAAATTATCATATTTTATTACCCCTTTCGCTATTTAGAAGTAATTTTATTTTTTATTCATAAATGAGTGATGTTTTAATTATAATACTGACAAAATATATTGGTTATTTTCTTTTAGGGAGGTACATTGTACAGTATGATAGTAATATATTTTAAGAAATTGTAATTCTTTTATTATTTGAGAGTCAAGATGTTAGAGTTTATTTGAATATCATAATAGCTTTTATATCATTTTTATATTTGTAGTTGTAAAATCATGTTACAAGTTTGTTTGTTTTGAGTATCTTTAATCATGTTTTTAATTTTTTAAAATTATTAATATATGTTTTATGATTATTGTGTTATTATATATTTTTTACTATTACAATTAAAAATGTCATAGGGCTTACGCTTCGCTTGGGATGAATCTCGTTTGATTTTTCAACATAACTCAATAGACTTAAAATATTTTGTCTCTAAGGGTGTCATTCCCCAAATCTGGGTGAGACGGACTAGCACTCAGTGTCTTAACTTGACTTAGCGAACCAACCTGTAACACTTTATATGACTCACATAATTCTAAGATATCTGAGAAAAGGAGAAAACAAGATATTTTGATAAACAACTGTCTGTATAACTGAAACATAACTTTTGAACATAGCTGAAAGTGACCACAACCGTCTATGAAGCCTTTAAGAGAACTGAAACGAACAACTGACATATTGTCGGGACATGTCCCTGACTTTCCCATAATATCCAACGTCAATGAGAATACCATACTCGACTCAACCTCAGGTAGAAATGGAGCTTACAATATTGCCTTTGTCCACAATATCTAGCGAGGAAGCCTGACAACCTGTATAGTTGAACCTGCAATATGAGTATAGAGTCCCCGGTAAAAGGAACACGAGTACAAAAAGAATTGTACTCGTACGTAAGGTAGACAAGATAGTATATGCAAATACTAAAGCTCATATAAGAAACAAATGAAACATGATCAAAACGAACACATCATGAAGCTAAGAAATAGCCTATGAAGTCACATATCACATCTTACAGTGCTTAGGTTATTTTGAACGTTCTTCTAAATCTTTCTGATGATATCTTTGGGGTTGCTATATGGAGCAACGTTCTGGGATCGTTCACTATAACATTTGGATGGTCGTACATTAGGTTCCTTTTGTATTCCTTTTGGAAACAAGTAAACTATGTAAGACATGTCGTAACTATTCTGTCAAGCCACATAAACCTGGGCAAAGCACGACCAATGATATAAATATACTCGTGCAAGGCACATCCAATGATATACTTTTATACTCGTGCAATGCACGGCTAATGATATATTCTTATACTCGTGCAAAACATGACCAATGACATACGTATACTCGTGCAAAACACGGCCAATGATATACTTAACATACATATATAGTTACCATAATTTTCTCATTTGTAATTATTCTTATTAAACTTATAGAATAATATAATCTCTCTGATCACTCTATTATAACATTTATAAAAGCATACAAATAGCATCCTTGGAACCTTGTTCATTGACTTATAGAGTTGTTACACATAATCTGAAGAAATCTTTAACTTGTGATGGTAGTTCATTAGACATACAAATGTCACATGAATTTCTCATATGAAGAACTTGGCATTCTTGCAAGATGGGGAATTCCACACAACCATATGAGAGCTTGATATGATATGTAGAAGATCACATGAAAGAAACAACTATATACGAATAGAAGGCTCACAATATTTATTCTTTGGAACTCATATAAAAGAAAGGTCATATGACTAGACTCCATGTCAAAGAATACGATATGGACATTTGCATATACTATTTTATATTTCTCATTTGGTACTTTCCGAACCTGTATTCAAGTTCTCTGAATCATCTTATTCTTGTGAAAGACTATGACCACCTATTTCAATATGATTTATCTTAAACATCACTTTATAATCCAATAGTGGTAATTTGAATATTGTCAATATAACTTACCTTGAGTCGAGGACGGTAAGTTAATAACGATTACCTGAAAGCCGTCGATATGATTTATCTTAAGTGGTGATCTTGAATCCATTAATGATACTCTACAATTATTCACATGATTCACTTACTTTATGATCTATAACCCATCAACAATCCCGTAAAAGTTAGCAGTAAGATTCATCTTACGTATGATCTATAACCTCTATCAGTACTTTTAAAACTTTTGACATCACTTATCTTAAGCATGTTCTATGACCCTTTTAACGATGCTTTGGAAACTCGACTCTGAGAGTGGAATAATTGAATGAAGTATCGATATTAAAACACCTATCATAACTATTATTCAACTTATGAGACATATAACATGGAATTGATATGCTTTTCGTAACTTTAGACTTCGTAGCTCATATAGAGAAACAACAAATGGAAGTCGTGTTGTAACGGAGAAAGAAAGGATAGCCTTACATACCTCGATTTGACCTTCGAATGACTACAACGAGTAATATTTTCATAAATGTCTACAATGGTGTACTCCACACCTGACCACCTTTAAACAACTGACAACGCTCTATACGAACTACCAAACCCCCACAGTTCTCCATACAACATAAAACAACCCTTACGTTGACTTATACAACTAGTACAATCTGCACTCATGGTTTTCGATCACCGTCCCGTGAGATCTTAACAAATACATATCTTAGATGCTTTTGTGAGCTCATAGAAGAACGTAGATGATGGATCGTACCTTTGTTGACCTCTTTCAAACTTTTCGTCACTTCACTTCACTATGAAGTAACTTTCGATCCGGTTAAAATAGGAAAACATTGCTGCTGTGTTTGGAAAGAACATTGTTGCCAAAATACTTTGTTCCTACTTAAAATAGAAGTAACATTGATGTTAAGCCTCCTTAAGAGAATAGCTAATCTAAAGTAAACTTAAGAGAAGGAAAAAAAATAAGATACTTGCTACTACTATCAATGATCATAGGTCACTAGTGTTTTTAGAAAGGGAAAAGGACACTACCTGGCCATTAGGAATTTGTTTGGTCCATATTTGAGCTTAATACCGTGATATACCCTTTCGGTCCAAACTATTCCTAGGTGCTAGCCCAACAGCCCATTCACTACAAAATTTTCAGATTTTTTGTGGCGATTAAAGTCGCCACTAAAGATCGACAAAAATAATTCATATTGAGCCTTCTAAAAAATATCTCAAAAATATGTATAATATGTGTATAATTATTAAGTATACGTTGATTGATCCTTCAAGAAGTATCCGAAAATATGTGTAATATGTGTATAATTAGTAAGTACACATAAATTATACATTTATTAAACATAAATTATACAACAATGATACATTTTCTTAGGAATACATATTCTATTAAACTATTATACAAATTCTATACATATGATTGATTTTCTACATAACAATGATATAATTTTTATACATATACTGAAATTATTTGAAAAGTGTTAAAATAAAATTATTTTAAAAAAATTTAAAAATATCTTTTAAACTTCTTGAATCATTCGGTAGTCAATAATTTAGGCCGGATGATCATTTGTTTCCTTTTCCTTTTTAGAAATCCTTTGTTTATACCTATTACAAGAATAGATAAACTTATATACGTACTAGCAATTGAAAAGGTGGTATGGTGGCTCCACTTGCCTTTACATCACAAAATCTTTTAATATTTACTTAATGTTGAAGAAAGTAGTATGGCCGTACATGGCCTTTAACAATAGACAAATCTCATTTTACTACTTCCTCCAAATAGATAAGCTTCCACCACCTCACTTATTAAAATATTACCAATCATAAGTACCATATATATCTTCTAAAACTAATACATATACTAGTATTTTATAAAGAGTAAGATAGTTACAAATATATTTTATTAATTATTTCCAATCTAATATTAAGAGTACAAATTTTTATATTATTAGTTCTCAAATTGACAAAAGATAACTTTTTTGTGAGAAAATAATTTCTATTTTATAATAAATAAAAATCTCATTATAATATCCTCATGTTATATATACAATTTAAAATATATTCGAAAAATAGTAATAATAATAACTATATAAAATTATACTTATTAATATTTTTACAAAAAGGTTTTACTTAAAAAAAAATGTATAGCACACCAAAATAATATATAACAATTTTAGGATTGTCAAAATTACGAGGTCTTACAAATAATTTTCTATTGAAACAGATAACACCATCAATGCCTTTTTTTTAACACCGTCAATGTCCATTCTACTAAAGAAACAAAACTCCACTCTATTTTACTCGTCTAAGTCGTGCTATTACTTTCAAATTTAATTTTCATCCCCTTATGATAAAGGAAGTTACTTTTCAGTTATTTTAAGATATCATCAGTCTGGATTCCATCACTCACATCGGTTTCCTCCATCAGTATAGTTACATCCAGAAAAAAGTAGTCAGTTAATATTTTTCGTCAAAAAATTATGTTAGGTATATAGATTAAATGCTAGCAACTTTTATGATAACAACTGTAAATATTATCATTTATAACACCTAAAAAGCACCTAATTCCACAACCACCTTTTAGGAAGAGTGTTATCCTCTACAACTATGCATTTTGCTAGATGGTTTAAGTGAGCTAATATTCTCTAAAACTTCCTTCTTAATCTGTGTAACTACCACCTCATTATGTACATTTACTCTTTTAAACAATTTCCAATTCCTAACTCTCCATGTATGATAGATCATAATTCATAGCACCTCATATTGCAACTATCGCCTCCTGGAATTGAGGCCAGTACTTCCTTTTGATTCTACCTAGTACTTGGTGCACCTCTCCAAATTGTAGTTATATTCCAACCCATTGTAAAATAGGATCCTTGATAGATTGGGACCAAGAACAATATAGAAAATACGTAAGTATTCTTTATATATTTTGTAATGATTATTCTAGACTAATTATGTAAAGTAGATATTCTCATTCGATTGAGATTACAATTATAAACACACACACATATATATATATATATATATATATATATATATATATATATTGTATTAATGAAAAGAATCCACAGAAGGAGAATTACACTATTCTACATAGTATTAAGAGTCAAACCCAAACACCCTAAAATTCTTTTTCTTCTCTGGGCTGCCACTCCCCCCTCTCTTTCCAGCGGCACCCCCATTCCTCCTCCTCCACCCAAGACGTCAGACATCCTCCTCCTCTACCAACTCCTTTCATCCGGCATTTGCCGTAACAAATATCAAGAACTTTATCCCTTTGGTTCTTGATCAAGAGGATGTACAATACTCTTCGTGGGTAGAATTATTTCACATTGATGCTTGTGCCTACAACGTTCTTGATCACATCGATACCACCATACCCCGACCGCCAGACGTTGACAACACAACGTGGAAAATACTTGATGCTATCGTCAAGCAATGGATAAATGGAACGATATCCAAGGATCTACTTCATTCTATTATGAAGGCAGGTGCTTCAGCTCATGAACTATGGACAAGACTAGAGAAAATCTTTCAAGACAAAAAATACACTCATGCAGTCTATTTGGAGGAACCATTCAACAACACTCGTCTTGAGAACTTTGCCAACATGTCAGACTATTGTAAACAACTAAAATACGTTGCCGATCAATTGTCTAATGTTGGCACTCCGATTTCTGAAACAAAGATAACCTTACATCTTATCAATGGTTTGCCGAAAGGTGGCGATGATCCAATAGGCTGATCCCCTCCCTAGTTTCAACAAGGCCCGGTCATAATTACTATTGGAGGAAACTAGGCATGCCAAACAGGTTGAACATAATAAGAAGGTGTTGGTGGTTGATGCACCAGTGACCGCCACAACACCAGCCGAACAACCGCCACACACGGACAGTCAAAATACATGGGGTGACCGATGCGGCGGTAACGGAAGGGGCCGCGGCGGCGGACGCAGCGGAAGAGGTAGAGGCCGCGACCGAGGCACCAATACCGGTGGACAAGTCCAGCAGGCCCATTTCCAATCTCAGCGGGGCGACCCACTACCTTCGCTTGTTTTCAGGAATTGGGCTTCGGCCCAATGCCCATACCCGACCGTCTTGGCCCAAACCATGGGTCAGTGGCAGCAACCCATCATTCTGGCCCCCCTCCTAGCCCACGTTCGACCGCCCAACCACAATAGGCCCACTTCTCAGTGGCCCAACAACAACATCAACCATACGACCTACTTACACCTACCGAACTGGGCCAGGCATTCAACATCATGAATTTGCAACAGCCCGATGATGCATGATATATGGATACGGGGGCCACATCCCACCTCACTCGTAGCTCTGGTAATCTTCCTCAACTGTTTAATTTGAACAATCCTCAATTTATTATAGTCGGCAATGACAATCGCATTCCAATTCAAGGCTATGGCACCACTCAAACTCCACCAACTCACCCTCTATTTTACCTCAAAAACATCCGATATGGTTCTAATATTATTAAAAACTTAATATCTGTTAGGAAATTTGCTAGTGACAATTCTGTATCTATTGAGTTTGACCCTTTTGTGTTTTCTATGAAGGACCTAAGTACGGAGAAAACTCTTACAAGATGCAATAGTATGGGGGACCTCTATCCTTTCTCATCCACTTCCATTGCAAGTGTCACTCAACAAACCTCTCTAGTCGCAATCTCTCCATCAACTTGGCACAGTAGACTTGGGCACCCAAGGGCACCAATTTTAAATTTTGTTAGAAGTCAAAATTTAATTCAATGTATTAAAGGGAACT
This sequence comes from Anisodus tanguticus, assembly GCA_034509755.1. Lineage (NCBI taxonomy): Eukaryota > Viridiplantae > Streptophyta > Magnoliopsida > Solanales > Solanaceae > Anisodus > Anisodus tanguticus. Next base: position 34,580,560 of record CM067544.1, read on the forward strand.
ATATCCTCAACTGCTACTCTTGTCCTCTAGGAAAGCATGTTAAACAACCTTTTACGGTCTCATTGAGTGTAACTTTTTCTAATTTTGATATCATTCGTACAGATTTATGGACATCTCCTATTACTAGCAATCCGAGTCATAATTATTATTTGGTGCTTTTGGATGACTTCTCTCATTTTATTTGGCCTCTAAAATATAAGTCCCAAGTTTACTCCACTTTTCTAGAATTTCAGGCGTATGTTAAAACCCAGTTTGAGAAAAATATCAAAATATTTCAATGTGACAATGGTCGTGAATTCGATAATTCCCTTTTTTCATAAAGTTTGTGGAAAAATGACATGGTGTTTCGATTCTCTTGCCCCCATACCTCACCTCAAAATGGTAAAGTCGAAAGAATCCTGCGCACCATCAATAATAAGATCCGCACTATGCTCTTCCATGCTTTCATCCCCACTTTATTTTGGGTTTACGCACTACACATGGCAGCTTACCTCCTTAATATATTACCAACACGAACCCTTCAAAATAAAACTCCAACTGAAATTCTCTTCCGTCGGATCCCCTCTTATGATCACATTTGGATTTTTGGTTGTCTATGCTACCCGAATCTCGCCTCCACGACCCCTCACAAATTAGCACATAGGACTACTCCTTGCATCTTCTTAGGTTTCCCATCAAACCATAGGGGGTACTTATGCTACGATCTGTCCACAAATAAAATCCTAGTCTCTCGTCATGTCACATTCGAGGAGACCGTTTTCCTATTTGCAAACGTCCAAAAATTTCAAGTCACTAATTACGGCTTCCTTGATGATCCAGAAACCTCACCTCTCATTAGAAATGCAATACACTGTATTAGTATTTCAGCTAAAAATTCATCGCCCCTGCCAGCTGTCCCGACACCACCCCATAACCCGTCGACCATCCCCTACCCACTGCTCCTATCACGACCCCATTATTCCCAAAGCTCGTGATGTCATTGCCTCCCCGCCAGAATCTCGTGACGTCACTGCCTCACTGCCCGAATCCCGTGACATTACCCACTGCCCGGCCTAACCCCAATGCCCCAGTTCTCGCCACCCAAATGATCCCACTGCCCCTAGTCCCGATCCCGACCCACTACATGGAAATCCGTGCCCAACACAGGATTTTCAAACCAAAAATCCACTTTAACCTATCCACTCAGACTATCTCACCTCTACCTAAAAATCCAAAATCCAAAATTAGCCAGCTTGACCCAAATTGGAATGCGACCATGCGTGAGAAATTTGATTCGCTCACTACTCAGCACACTTGACATTTTGTCCCAAAAACAGAGGGGGTGAATGTGATTCATTGCATGTGGATTTATCATCACAAATTCAGAGATAGTGGTGAGCTTGAACACCATAAGGAAAGACTTATGGAAAATGACACAGGACAACAAGAGGGAGTTGATTTTGGTGACACCTTCAGCCCAATGATTAAACTAGCCACCATTCACACTATTTTGAGCATTTATATGGGAAATAATTGACCGATGTATCAGCTTGATGTGAAAAATGTGTTCTTACATGGGAATTTGAAAGAAACAGTATATATGCTTCAACCACCTGGCTTTGTGCATCTTATGACTCCTCAGTATGTCTGTCGGCTTTGAAAGTCACTTTATGGCTTGAAACAAGCCCCTAGGGCTTGGTATGACTGTTTTTTCACTTACATCTTGCAGATTGGGTTCATATAGAGGTAATGACACTGCATACCTTTTGCTCTATATGGATGACATTGTCCTAATTGCCTCCTCAGATGTGCTGAAAAATGAGATTATTACCATGTTGAAATCTGAATTTGCCATGATAGACTTGGGTAAGTTGAGTTATTTCTTAGGGATTTCTGTGACTAGATCCGAGAATGCCATATTTCTGAGATCATGCCCTCTCCAGTCGACTCCAAATCGAAACTTAACGTGGATGACCAAAATTCGGTGCTTGATCATTCTCTTTATAGGAGTCTCACTGGTGCGCTTCATTATCTTACTTTCACCAGGCTCGATATTGCCTACATTGTTCAACAGGTGTGTCTGTTCATGCATGCTCCCAGGGAGCCTCACTTCATAGCTCTTAAATGTATCATTCGTTATGTTACAGGCACTATTGACTATAGGTTACATCTTTATCCATCTGCACCGACCAGGCTAATATCATATACGGACGCCGATTGGGGTGGCTGTCCAGACACACGTCGATCTACTTCCGGCTATTGTGTATTTTTAGTTGATAACCTCATCTCATGGTCTGCCAAACGGCAAGCCACACTTTCCCGCTCGAGTGCAGAAGCAAAATATAGAGGCGTTGCGAACGTTGTTGCCGAGATTTGTTGGCTCAGAAATCTCCTTCTAGAGCTCCATTGTCCCTTACGTAGGGCATCTATTGTCTACTGTGATAACATATCTGCTGTCTACTTGTCTCATAACCCGGTTCAGCATCAGCGAACCAAACATATTGAGATGGATATTCATTTTGTTCGTGAGAAGGTTTCCATGGGCCATGTTCGGGTGTTACATGTTCCTTCTTCATATCAGTACGCATATATATTTACTAAGAGACTTCCTCGACAGATGTTCCTCGACTTTAGATCCAGTCTGAGCGTACAACCTCCTACCGCTCCGACTGCGGTGGTGTGATAGAAAATACGTAAATATTCTCTATATATTCTGTAATTATTATTCTAGTGTAATTATGTAAAGTAGATATCCTCATTCGATTAGGATTATAATTGTAAACACCTGCATATATATTGTATTAATGAGAAGACTCCACGGAAGGAGAATTACACTATTCTACACCGTCCACAAATAAATGTTGTTTTCGCTCAATTTTCTTTAAAATTATTGATTTCCTACTACAACATTATGTATTTTTTCATGTTCAATTACCAAAAGTAAAAGATATCTTTTTCCTATTAATGAACGAAAAATGAAAAGAATTATTAAAAACTGTGAAATAAAATACTGCAGATCTTACTTGAATTGTTTTCTAAATCCATCTTGTGCACTCGAGGAGAATATCATAATTAGCTAGGTAACTTTTTTGCCTTTGATTTATCTTATCTAACAGAATCGCCAAGTTAGTTCTTGTATTGTTTACATTTCCAAATTAGAAATATTATAAGAAGTTACTGTTGTTGGGCCTGTGTTCAAAAAACCAGGAAAAACAGAAACCAAACGGAAAGACAAAAACCAGAAAAACAGGAACTGGAAAAATAATGCAGAAGTAAGAAAATATCCGAGACCACAGAATTCACTGTGTGTCCTTAAGGAATTTAATCCCCTCACTGTACCCGAGGTTATGGATTACTTCCTCCCAGGATAAAACGGATATACCTGTCGCAGAAGTAGCGGTACGTCAAACGCCTTCGACTTCGACGAACTCAAAGTTGGCAACGAAACACAGTAAGACTCGATAGTTTTATTTGTGGAAAAAGAATGCAGAATTTCAGATGCAGAAATTTTTGTTTCAGTGTTTTAAAAATGAGGCATTGCCTCAGTTTATATAGCCTCGAAGGTGCCTCTTCAGAATAGGTTGGTGACTGTTCGGAAAGGCCTTTGCCTTTTTTTTTTTCAGAAAAAGAAAAAAAAATCATTTTCTCCATTTCTCGTTCACACCAACTTAGCTAGCTTTATTCATTAACTAGCTTTAACAATCCCCCACATGAATGGGGAATGGCTATATGATGAAAAACATGCATGACAAAAAACTGTGTGATTCGTAAGCAAGGACTAATTGCATATGGATAAGTAGATTTCTCTTTGAACTTTCCGTAGTGAACATATGTCGGATATACTCGGTCAATCGGTAGATTTGATATCCTTGAACCGTCGAGCTTTGGTGTATACCTAGACAACCACATGTCACACAATTAACCCTTTAACCGTCTTTGGTTCTCATTGTTTTGTTCGTTTCAGCCATGAACACTGCCTGGTTCATAAGTGCGTAGAGAATTGGCCTTACATAATTCTCCTTGAAGCGGCTTACACTTCACACTTACATAGGTGATTCCTAAATGTGTCATCCCGTAGATACACTATTTGATATACCCCGTACCAAACTTAGAAACCATTAAGAAGCCGTAATGTTTTATCCTGGTACTGAACATTGTCTCATCACGAGAATGGACCAAAGATTTATTGTGACAATGTTGAACCGTCATTAATGACTTTGTTTGATCTCTTTGAATCTAGATCTTGGGATCTCCAGTCTTCTAGGTAGAGTTACCGTCACGATGACTTGTCCTCGGCCATAGTCCCATTCCCCTTGATGATCTTTCAACTACCTCTCTAGTTAGGCCTTTAGTTAGTGGATCCGACACATTATCTCTTGACTTAACATAGTCAATTGTGATAATTCCACTAGAGAGTAGTTGTCTAACGGTATTATGTCTTCGTCGTATGTGACGAGACTTTCCGTTGTACATAAGGCTCCCGGCTCTTCCTATTGCCGCTTGGCTATCGCAATGTATGCATATAGGAGCCAACGGTTTGGGCCAAAATGGAATATCTTCTAAGAAATTCCGGAGCCATTCAGCTTCTTCACCGGCTTTGTCTAAAGCTATGAACTCAGATTCCATTGTAGAGCGGGCGATACATATCCGTTTGGATGACTTCCAAGACACTCGCTCCTCCACCTATGGTAAAAACATATCCACTTGTGGATTTAGTTTCGATTGAACCGGTGATCCAATTTGCATCACCGTATCCTTCAATAAGCTGCAGGATACCTGTTATAATGCAAAGCAAAGTTTTGAGTATGTTTTAAATACCCCAAAACTCGTTTCATTGCATGACCAATGTTTTTGGTCGGGATTACTAGTGTAGCGACTTAGTTTACTTATAGCACATGCAATATCAGGTCGCGTACAGTTCATGATATACATCAAACTTCCCAACACTCTGGCATAATCCAATTGAGAATGACTTTCACCTTTATTCTTTGCAAGAGCAATGTTCATATCAATTGGCGTCTTTGCAACTTTAAAGTCCAAATACTTGAAATTTTCAAGTACCTTTTCAATATAATGAGTTTGAGACAATGCTAGACCTTGAGGAGTCTTATGGATTTTAATTCCAATAATTAAATCGGCAACTCCTAAGTCTTTCATATCAAACTTACTAGCAAGCATGCGCTTAGTAGCATTTATGTTAGCAATGTCGTTACTCATTATCAACATATCATCCACGTACAAACAAACAATGACTACGTGGTTCGGAGTGTTCTTAATGTAGACACATTTATCACACTCATTTATCTTGAATCCATTTGACAGCATTGTATGGTCAAATTTTGCATGCCACTGTTTGGGTGCTTGTTTTAGTCCGTAAAGAGACTTAACAAGTCAACACACCTTCTTATCTTTCCCTGGAACTACAAACCCCTCAGGTTGTTCCATGTAAATTTCTTCCTCTAACTCTCCATTTAAGAAGGCTGTTTTCACATCCATTTGATGGATTTCAAGACCGTACACGGCGGCTAACGCTACTAACACCCGAATGGATGTAATCCTCGTTACCGGCGAGTATGTATCAAAGTAATCAAGACCTTATCGTTGTCTAAACCCTTTAACAACTAGTCTTGCCTTATATTTATCAATAGTACCATCAACTTTCATTTTCCGCTTGAAAATCCATTTGGAACCTAAAGGTTTATTTCCTGGAGGAAGGTCAACCAATTCCCAAGTATGGTTGTTTAATATGGATTATATCTCACTATTGATTGCCTCTTTCCAAAATTGAGCTTCCGATGAAGACATAGCTTCGTTGAAGGTTCGAGGCTCATTCTCCAACAAAAATGTTAGAAATTCTGGTCCAAAGGAAGTAGACGTCCTTTGACGTTTGTTGCGTCTTGGATTTTCCTCATCAGGAATATTTTCCTTTGTTTCTTCCCGAGGTCGTTTAGATTCTTTGCTAGACGACTCACATTCCTTTTTATACGGATATATGGTTTCAAAGAAGTCAGCATTATCTTATTCAATTACCGTATTCACCTGAATGTCGGGATTGTCCGATTTGTGAACCAGAAATCGATATGCCTTACTATTTGTGGCATATCCTATGAAAACACAATCAATGGTTTTATGTCCTATTTTTACCCTTTTGGGTTTAGGAACTTGCACCTTGGCCAAACACCCCCACACTTTGAAGTATCCCAAATTGGGCTTCCTTCCTTTCCACTTTTCGTATGGAATAGATTTTGTTTTGCTATGGGGCACTCGATTGAGTATTCGGCTAGTTGTTAGAATGGCTTCCCCCACAAGTTCGGGGTAAACCGTAACTTATTAACAGTGGCATTCATCATTTCTTTCGGGGTTCTATTTTTCCTTTCCGCAATTCCGTTTGATTGTGGCGAGTAAGGGCGCTTGTTTGATGAATAATGCCATATTCCAAACATATTTGTTCAAAAGGAGATTCATATTCACCGCCCCTATCACTCCTTATCATTTTAATCTTTTTGTTAAGTTGAGTCTCAACTTCGTTTTGTATTGCTCGAATGCTTCAATTGCTTCATCTTTACTATTAAGTAAATAAACGTAGCAATACCGCGTACTATCGTCAATAAAAGTTATGAAATACTTCTTTCCACCGTGAGATGGGATTGACTTCATGTCACAAATATTTGTATGGATTAAGTCTAAAGGACTTGAATTCCTTTCAACTGACTTATAAGGATGTTTAACATACTTAAACTCAACACAGATTTGACATTTTGATTGATTGCATTCAAACTTAGGCAATACTTCCAAACTAATCATTTTTCGCAAGGTTCTATAATTGACATGTCCTAAACGTGAATGCCATAAATTATTTGACTCAAGTAAGTAAGACGAAGCAGAAACTTTATTATTATTGGCAACGACCATTACATTCAGTTTGAAAAGGCCCTCTGTGAGGTAACCTTTTCCTATGTACATCTCGTTCTTACTTATTACAACCTTGTCAGAAACAAAAACACACTTAAAACCATTCTTTACTAGAAGTCCGGTAGTTACTAGATTTTTTCTAATTTCAGGAACATAACAGACGTTGTTGAGAGTCACCACCTTGCCAGATGTCATCTTCAGCAGTATCTTTCCATAACCTTCAATTTTGGCCGTTGCAGAATTTCCCATATATATGGTCTCGTCGGGCCGGCGGGAGCATATGAAGCAAAGGCTTCTCTAACAGCACAAATGTGGCGAGTGGCGCCAGAGTCAATCCACTACTCTTTCGGATTTCCCACTAGGTTGCACTCAGACAACATAGCGCACAAGTCATCAACCTCCTCGTTTGTTTCAACCATATTAGCCTGACCCTTCTTCTTTTCATTTTTCGGAGCACGACAGTCTGCAACTTTGTGTCCGATTTTTCCACAATTGTGGCAGTTTCCCTTGAATTTCTTCTTGTTGGGATAGCTCCTTGGTCCCGATGCATTTTTCCTCTTTTTCAGATTAGTTGGGGTAGTTTCAACAATATGTGCTCCCCTATGGTTGATATCCCATTTGCCTTCTTCTCCGCTGCCTTGTTATCTTCCTCGATTCTCAACCGGACGATGAGATCTTCCAGTGTCATCTCCTTTCGCTTGTGTTTCAAGTAATTTTTGAAGTCCTTCCATAAAGGAGGCAGCTTCTATATTACTGCCGCAACTTGAAACGCCCCACTAATCACCAAACCTTCAGCGAGTAGATCGTGGATGATAACCTGCAACTCTTGAACTTGAGTAACAACAGACTTGCCATCTACCATTTTGTAGTCCAGAAACTTGGCAACGATAAACTTCTTTAATCCAGCATCTTCTGTTTTATATTTCTTTTCCAACGCATCCATAGTTCTTTTGATGTTTCCACATTACTATAGACGTTGTAAAGATCATCCTCCAGTCCGCTAAGAATATAATTCTTGCACAAAAAATCTGAGTGCTTCCACGCCTCGTTACAACAAAACGTTCATTCTCAGGTGTTGATTCCGGCAAAACCGGAACGACCTCCTTAATAAACTTTTGGAGGTTTAAAGTAGTTAAATAGAAGAACATCTTTTGTTGCCATCGTTTGAAATCAATTCCAGTGAATTTTCCAGGCTTCTCTGCCGGAGCGGTCTTTGGTGCAAGACGATTGGAGGACGCGGCATTGCTCGTAGAACCAACCATGGAGGCTGGTGTGGCAGTAGCAGTAGCATTCAAATTTGGAGTCATGTCTCCCATTTCTGTCGCAAACGAAACAACAGAAAAATTTAATAAACGGTGAAGACTTCGAACCGAATCAGTTTTGACAGCAACAAATATAATACACAACGGTGAAGATTTTATTTCTTCAAATCGAATCAAGGTTACACAAACAGATTTAAAATACTTGAAACGAAATGCAGTAATTTATATGTTGTATACTTGATGAAGTTTTTAGTCTCCAAATGAGTAGAAAGTTATGAAAACTTTAATCTCAACCGGAGTAGAAAATCCGAAGATTTTAGTCTCCAAACAACATATAAGTTCGTTACACCGAAACAACAAACATTTTTTTCCCCAGTAAATTGTATGTTGTATACTTGATGAAGTTTTTATATCTTCAAATCAAGTACCCAAATGAGTAGAAAGTTATGAAAACTTTAATCTCAACCTGAGTAGAAAATCCGAAGATTTTAGTCTCCAAACAACATATAAGTTCGTTACACCGAAACAACAAATATTTTTTTTCCAGTAAATTGTATGTTGTATACTTGATGAAGTTTTTATATCTTCAAATCAAGTACCCAAATGAGTAGAAAGTTATGAAAACTTTAATCTCAACCGGAGTAGAAAGTCCGAAGATTTTAGTCTCCAAACAACATATAAGTTCGTTACATCGAAACAGCAAACATACACCTTTTTTTTTCCGACAATGTTCTGTAATTGTTAAACAAGAACAAATGAACACAGAAATAATGACTAAATTCCTTAAGCTTGTTGTTGGGCCTGTGTTCAAAAAATCAGGAAAAACAGAAACCAAACGGAAAGACAAAAACCAGAAATATAGAAACTGGAAAAATAATGCGAAGTAAGAAAATATCCGAGACCACGAATTCACTTGTGTGTCCTTAAGGAATTTAATCCCCTCACCGTACCCGAGGTTATGGATTACTTCCTCCCAGGATAAAACGGATATACTGTCGCGGGGAGTAGCGGTACGTCAAACGCCTTCGACTTCGACGAACTCAAAGTTGGCAATGAAACACGGTAAGACTCGATAGTTTTATTTGTGGAAAAAGAATGCGAGAATTTCGGATGCGAAATTTTTGTTTCGGTGTTTTAAAAATGAGGCATTGCCTCAGTTTATATAGCCTCGAAGGTGCCTCTTCGGAATAGGTTGGTGACTGTTCGGAAAGGCCTTTGCCTTTTTTTTTTTCAGAAAAAGAAAAAAAATTCATTTTCACTCCATTTCTCATTCACACCAACTTAACTAGCTTTATTCATTAACTAGCTTTAACAATTACTTATTATTGTTGATCATTATAACCTAATAGTGAAAAAAATTGTATCGTATGGTCACTTATCAATGCATAGAAGTTAAAGCCAAAGGCAAAAATCCCATTCACATACTAGAGTTTTACAAACTCCAAACAGACGGACATTTATTTATTTGATAAACCAAACTGGAGACACAAAGGATCACATGCTTCGAGATAAACAAATCTAGGATATCTTTTTAATTTTTTTTTTATTACATAGGAGGTAACAAGTTGCTGGCCTTATTTGTTACCGAATGAACAATCTTATTAGTTACAACCAGAGCTGCAACAAGAGGTTTCTGCTGCTTTAGTAATGCATTTAATATTGCCACTTTCATCAACGACGCAAATGCAACCTTCTCCACATTCAGCTATCACTTCCCCTCCTTTGCTGATTTTACAGGTATACCCTGCATCTGTCTTGCAGACCACCTTGCAACCATCTGACACTTCTAGTGCTTTCTTTGCCTCAGGATCAGATTCTTCCCTTTTAAACAAATAAAAAATGTGCAAGCATTAGTTCCCTTTAGAAGTTGACCACAAGGCCATCTCTGTGGGAGGCTGCTACCCATAAGGCCATCTCGGGCATGGGAAAGCCATTTATAGATCTGCTAACTTGAGGCCTAGCCTAGCTTTTCACGAGAGACAAGACGCTTCCTATTATCAAGTTAGACATATGCACGACAGATAACTCTTCATATCATGCTTGATATGATAATTACATGGAAAATAAAGTACCTAGTATAGCTATTTGGATTTAAGTTATGTACAATCGGTGTAAATCCTTTTCCTAACTGTTACTCCCTCCGTCCAATTTATTTGAAGATTGATCAGTTTAGAGAGTTAAACAACTCTTTTTTTTACAACTATTATCGTATATTGTGAATTACATATTAATTATGCAGATTTATAATATTTTTTATATAATTGTCAAATATGTAAATTTTATTATAAAATACTCGAAAATCTTATCGAGTTTAATGTGGTAAGAGGTAACATGTCGTATTTTTCAAAATTACAAATCCCACATTTTAAGAACATAAATTTGTAACTATCCTTTAGGGTGACCAGATAATGTAAAATATTTCTTATACTAACCGTGTATAATTTAAACTCTACCATGTCCTTTTTGTATATGTTGAGTATGAAGGAAATTGTGTACATACAGGCGGGTACAAGTGGTGCCGCGGGAACATTGACAGAAGGGTTTGCCAGCTTTGGAACTATCTGTTTTAGTGACAGAGCAAGACCATCCTTCAACACACTTGCACTCTACTTTCCCATCTTCCACTGTTTCGCAGCATCTAACCACAGCCATAACTTAGCAGTTCAGTTAAAAAAAAAAAAACAGTCCCATATATAAAGTATTCTGCGTTAATAGTGAAAGATAGAATAATTTCCCTTTGGGATTCCTTTCATTATTCACAATATATATAGCTGTACAAAGGTTGATTCCTAATATGGTACGAATCCTAACTTACCTTACAAAGGTTGATTCCTAATACAATTAGAATCCTAAGTTACCTTAAATATACATCTATCATAATTACAAAATATACAGAGAATATTCGGAGAATATTCGCTAATACTCCCCCTCAGAGGGAGCGGGAGGAGGCCGAACGCTAAGGCTGGATCGGAAGTCGGTGAAGAGCTGTCGCGGTAGTCCCTTTGTGAAGATGTCTGCATACTGATAAGAGGAAGGCACGTGTAAAATTTTGACCTGACCACGGGCAACCTTCTCTCGCACAAAGTGGATATCCATCTCAATATGCTTAGTCCGCCGATGTTGGACCGGATTATGAGACATATAGATGGCGGATATGTTGTCACAATAGACTATAGACGCCTTGCGGAGTGGACACGGAGCTCTAAAAGAAGATTTCGGAGCCAACAGATCTCAAAGCAACTACATTAGCAACACCGCGATATTCTCGCTTCGGCACTCGAACGGGATAGTGTGGCCCGCCTCTTGGCGGACCATGAGATAAGATTATCCCCAAGAAATACACGGTACACGAGGTGGAGCGACGTGTGTCGGGCATCCCGCCCAATCTGCATCCGTGTAGGCAAGTAACTTGGTTGGGGCAGAGGGGTATAAGTGTAATCCAAAGTCTAGTGTGCCCTTAACGTATCCGATAATACGTTTGAGGGCGGCAAAATGGGACTCTCGGGGGTCGTGCATGAACGGACACACACCGCGAACGGCATATGTAATATCGTGCCTAGTGAATGTAAGATCGAAGAGCACTGCTAGACTCCGATATAGAGTGGGATCGAAAGCGGCGCACCGTCATTGGCACTAAGCTTGGATTTGGAGTCCACCGGAGTTGGCATAATTTTACAATTTGCCATCTTGGCCCCGTACACTATCTCTTCGCATACTTACGCCGACATAAGAACATAGTGGTGCAGATCGGTTACCGATATACCCAAAAAATAACTTAGCTTGCCCAAGTTAGTCATAGCAAATTCAGTTTTGAGTAGAGCAATGATTTCATTCTTCAAACCGTCGGATGAGGCAAGTAAGAACAATGTCATCGACATATAATAGCAAATATGCAAAGGTCTTTGCTACCTCGGTGAAAAGTGAAGAGAGAGTTATCACACCTGCTACATACAAAACCAATCGCAAAAGATACACGGCAAAACGATCATACCAAGCGCGGGGTGCCTGTTTCGGTCCATACAATGACTTTTCGAGACGACACACAAATGCGGAGCTGCCGGATGAACAAAGCCGAGAGGTCGATGCATGTACACGATCTCTTTCAAATCCCCATGAAGGAATGCATTCTTGACATCAAGCTGATGAATTGGCCAATGCATGCCCATAGCAATACTGAGAACAATCCGAATAGTGGCCGGTTTAACAACCGGACTGAATGTCTCACCACAATCAATACCCTCCTGCTGATTAGTGCCATTGGCGACTTGTCTTGCCTTATACCTCTCTAAGTCACCACTTGTCTCCGAACTTGTGCCGAAATAGCCACATACACCGGATAATATTCACACCTTCGGGTCTAGGTACCAAATCCCAAGTGTTCTGCTTGGTTAAAGCGTTAAATTCCTCGCACATGGCCGCATTCCAATTTGGGTCCAGTTTTGCTAGTTTTGGATTTTGTGGAATGGGTGATAAGGTTTGTGTGGAGAGATTGAAGTGAACCTTGGGTTTGAAGATCCCGTGTTGTGCACGAGTCTCCATACGATGAGACGGCAGTGGCGGTGGATCGGGGGCGGGAGGTTCTTTGGTCCATCGGTTCCGGACCGGTGGGCGCGATTCACCGGACCGGTTTCGGTGACTCGACCGGGGGTTGTAGGGGTGAGCGAGGAGGAGTCTGTTGGGGTGGTGCCGGACAGTGGCGAGACTGTCGGAACAGTGGGCTGCTGTTGATATAGATTTTGGATGATCGGGGACAGACTTGGTTCATCGAGAAAGATGTAATCGGTGGTCTGAAATTTCCGGAGATTTGAAAAAGGAAAGGTTGTCTCATCAAAGGTGACGTGACGGGAGACGATGATTTTGCAAGTAGCAATGTCATAGCACAAGTAGCCCCGATGATTAGGAGATAGACCAAGGAAGACACATGGCGAGTGCGAGGTGCAAGTTTGTGAGATGCGGTGGAGGCCATGTTGGGGTAGCATAAGCATCCAAAAATACGTAGGTGATCATATGATGGTAGCCTACGGTATAAGATTTCGGTAGGGGTCTTGTTTTGGAGTGTGCTAGTTGGTAAAATATTAAGAAGGGATTCTACCATTTTGACAGCATAGACCCAAAAAGGCGGTGGTAGGCAGGCATGAAACAGAAGTGTGCGAACCATGTTATTGATGGTACGTATAATTCTTTCGACCTTTCCGTTTTGGGAAGAAGTATAGGGACAAGAAAAACGGAAAACCATACCTTGTTTAGAACAGAAATTGTGAAATGTCGAGTTATTAAATTCACGTCCATTATCACATTGGAATGATTTGATAGATTTTTCAAATTGTGTTTTAATGAAGTTGTGAAACTCGAGGAATTTTGTAAAAACTTGATTTGAATTTCGGTGGGTAAATCCGGACAAAATGTGAAAAATCATCCAAGAATACTAGATAGAATTTATGACCCAAAGAGCTAACAATCGGAGATGTCCACAAATCAAGCATGAACAATATCAAAGGGAGAAAAAGTAACACTTGTTTGATGACATAAATGGAAGACGAGTATGTTTGCCTAGTGGACAAGAAAAACAAGTGTTGGGCAATTTTTCCATTATTACATTTAATACGCTTAGAAGTCCTAAGAAAAGTAAAAACTGGGTCTCCGGGGTGTCCGAGTCTGTTGTGCCAAGTGGAGGGAGAGATTGCCGCAAGGGATAGAGGTGCTTGCGGCCTGACAGCGGAAGATTGAGTGAATGGGTAGAGGTCTCCCACACTATTGTGGCGTGTAAGAATTTTCCCCGTATTGAGTTCTTTCACGAAAAACCAAAAGGGTCAAATTCGACGGACATACGTAATTATTGCTAGTGAATTTTCTAACGAGAGATTAAGTTTTTAATGATGTTAGGTGTGTATAGGACGTGGTTTAGGGAGAAAGGCGGGTGTGTATGTTTGGTGTGTGTGTTACCGTAACCTTCAATTGGAATGCGATGACCATTGCCGACAGTAATAAATTGAGGACACTTTAACCGACGTAGTTGAGATAGGTTACCTGACGACCGGGTGAGGTGAGATGTGGCTCCGGTGTCCATGTACCAATTGTCGTCGGGCTGTTGAAGGTTCACGGTGGTGTAGGCACTGGCCCAAATCGGTCGGGGACAAAGCCGGGCTGCCGCTTCGCTGCAGTTATTCTTCTTGCCGCTTTATTCTTTGCGCAGCTTGCTGCCGATTCAGCTTGCTCTTCTTCTTCTTGCTGAATCTTTGAATCTTCTTTGGTGCTTTAGTCTTCTTCGCAGTGAGTCTTCTTAGTCTTCTTCTTTGCGCGCAGCTGCTTCTTCGCGCCTTCTTCGGTGGACCGCAACCAGTGGTGCTTCTCGCTTCTTCTTGGACATCCGTGATGGCCGGTTCGCCGGCCGCAGTGTTGCCATCCGTCAACGGCTAACGCCTCGTTGATTATGTTCCTCTTGTTTAGCACGTCTAGTTTCTTCCAACAATAGTTGTGAACGTGCCTTGTTGAAACTTGGGAGAGGGTCGGCTTGTTGAATCATTGTTGCGAGTGTGTCATATTCACCTTTCGGTAAACCCGCAACAAGTTGAAGCACCATCTTGGTTTCGAAACGAAGTCCCGACGTTGGATAGTTGATCGGTTATGAGTTTCGAGTTGCTTACAATATTCGGACATGTTGTTAAAATTCTCGAGGCGGGTATTGTTGAATTGCTCTTCCAAATACACGGCCGAGTATTTTTATTGTCTGAAAGATTTCTTCTAGCCGGACCCAAAGTTCACGTGCCGTAGCACCTGTTTTCATGATAGTGCATAACAGATCTTTGGAGATGGTGCCGTAGATCCATTGTTTGACGATGGCGTCAAGACGACGCCAGATTGAGTCTGTAACATCGGTGGGACGAGGAACAGATTCGTCAATGTGATCGAGCACGTTGTATGCACATGCATGAATGTAGAATCGTTCCATCCACATGGAATATTGATAGTCTTCTTGGTCAAGAATTATAGGGATAAAATTCTTGATGTTGTTAACGGCGAATGCCAGATGAAAAGAAGATACTGAACGTTGAGAGGGGTTTTCAAGTGTGCCAGTGGATGAAACGAAATTTGTGAGGGAAGACATGGTTGCCGCCTGTCGAGGGAAGGGAATTTTCTGGTTTGGCCGAAATATGGAGGAAGAAACCAGAATTATTTTTTTTTTTTTTTTTTTTTGTGAAATCAGAAAAAAAAATCTGATTTCGGCCGGGAATGAGGATTTAGGTTTTAGGCTCTTGATACCATGAAAGATAGAATAATTTCCCTTGGGGATTCCTTTCATTATTCACAATATATATAGCTGTACAAAGGTTGATTCCTAATATGGTACGAATCCTAACTTACCTTACAAAGGTTGATTCCTAATACAATTAGAATCCTAAGTTACCTTAAATATACATCTATCATAATTACAAAATATACAGAGAATATTCGGAGAATATTCGCTAATAAATAGGATGCGGGAAATATTGGCACCCTTAGGTTAGATATAGATAACCTATCGAATGTAAGCTGACTGATTCTACGGTTCGAAGGAGACAAATTTATCATTAGTTTAAAGCTCCCTTTCAGCAATTCAATTAATATATTTGATATATAGAAAAATAATTTCTTCATATCTAGTCCTTTTTTTGTCAAATTCTTCAGATTAGTTGAAGGTTAACTAAGATTTGTCGGAGATACAAATGAAATTTCACAAGTTATTAAGGAAATAATTAGAATCTATTGGCTAACCTGAGTGGCTGCTGGCTTGAGCTAAGAACCTCCATTATTTGCTGTAAATTAATTCTTAGTTTTGCTTATTGAGCCGAGATTTGTCACATGTCACTCATATGTGATTAGCTCTGCTTTTATAGATGTGGCTGCTGATTTATTTCCATTAAGATATTTGAAATTGCTTGTCATTACTCTTATCTGGAATATTCCTTTTGGCCCTTGTCGAAGCCAACAATATTCATGAGTTAGTCTTTGTAAAAACAAAAATCAGACCCGCCTTATTTGGACACTACTACTTTAACTTGTATTTAGTTTTGATAAACATCATATAAAACACGTTCGCCTCCTCATCTTCCCTTTTTTTGTGTATGTATGATTTGAAATTCGAAGAATTAAGAAATTATTTTTAAGTAAAAAATTCTAAACTTTAACCATCAGTCAATGAACGCGACCTACCAACTTCAGGCAAAATTTATAATTTCAGACGAATTTTTGCAATTTCAATAAAATATATCTAAAATTATTTCAAAGTGAATAGGCTTACAAAATCTTATAAACTTAAGTCATGACTTAAAATACAGTTTCCTATTTTACTATCTGTGCGCTTATCCCCTAGTCTTTCGTCTTAGAACTTTAATATGCTTGTTAGAATAATAATTGTCGATCTTGTTTGAAATTTATTATCACCACTCATTTCGCGGGTCATGATGACACCTACACTATCTCAGGTAGGTGAACCATCCTCAAAATCATTAAAAATCTTAGTAAGAAATGCGAAAATAAATACAGAATGTCACACTAAATAATCTTGCCATACATATAATAAATACGAAAAAATACTTAATAGTTACAACTCAAGACCTGGTCTTAGCTTGTACACGAGCTTGCTTCTAAAATAAACACAATGTCTGAATTACTGAGATACGAGTCAAGATAGTATTGAAATAAAATACTGGCCGTGGAATAGGAAATAGACAAAATAGCATAGAAGAGATCCAGAGTTGCAGGTCTAACTAGTAGCTCACCTAAACGTCTCTGATAGATAGTCTCGGGATCAATCACGAAGTCTCAAGCTGGAACCCGAATCAAACTCTGCACTTAACAAAAAGTGCAACAAGAGTAGTATGAGTACAACATTAGTACTCGTAGGTATCATAGGCCGGAAACAATTAGATAACACATGAAGATATAGAAATTAACAAGCAAGCAGATAAGGCAATCAAGTGCAATCACGAAATCATATTTCAAGTAAGAGGTCAAAGACTCATGTAATTCACTGAATGACCAGTTATAGGTCACCAACTGAATAATTATATATGAATGAATAAAGATAATGAAATGCAATTCTATGGCCATCTCTCTCCATTTTCGTACACACATGCTAAGGGTGATGCCATAAAATCATGACCCATGGGGGATCCACAAAGTCCATGTACCACTCTCGCTCTTTGGTGTAGACATGCGAGGCTATCCATCACTTTCGCTCTCCGACAAAGACCTCAGAGGCTATCAATCACCCTCCGAAAAATACATGGGAGGATATCACTCATTTACCATCATATCAATCATATGTGAAATATGAAAGGCATGCCATGCATGTAGTCAATTTCAACAACATCACACATCATAGAATCAACAGATACATGTCATGCATAATGATCACAACTCAAGTCATTAATATTATCCTTTCCTTTTCATGAGATAAGTAAGTTACCAAGTGACAAGGATAGATTCAGACAATTATCATAAATATAAGCAAATATGGCAACAAAACCCACATAACAGCTGTCAACCTAAACTAATTGAATTTATCACCACAATCATACCCGAAGGCCTATCATGCTTTTTCTATCAATTACTACAAACTACATATGATACTTTAATCGAAGTCTAAAAAGATAAGTCATAACCTACCTCAAAAGCCGAGCGGGTGCCATGTATCTCAAGCCAAAGCCTTTCCCTTTCAGGGAGCCTCAGAACGATCAAAGCTATCAAATACATATTATATATTATAAGACGATTTCAAGGACACCCATACTTTATATACTTCTAAATAGAAACTGAAAACGCAACCCAAAATGTGAAACTGGACCCACCAGGGTAAAATTGAAATTTAAGTTAGAAACGAGTTATCCATAGTCTAGATAGTCATAATCCTACGTTTCATAAAATTTTATACCCAATTGAACCTCCAATTTCATGAATTATAAAAAAATTCAATGTGTCAAAATAACTCAAATCATTTGAAAATTCGGATTAGATTTGAAATTGGTGTTAGAAATAGTTTACTCAAAGCTTTAACAAGCTAATACTAGGAAATTTACTCAAAATAAACCACGATCAATTAGAAAAACTCCATTTTCAACCTAGGGTTCATAACTCATAAAATCTCCATCCTAAACCATGATTTCTAGCATGAAATATTTAATTAATAGAAGATATAATCATAATGGGATGATAAGAAACTTATCCAACTGACGATTCTTGAAAAACTCGTCATATATCGAGCTCTCAAACTCCAAAATTGTGCTTTGAAATAATGAATTCAAAGTGGAGAAGAAATTCTTAAGTCTGTCAGCTAAAGCGCAGGTGCGGAAAAGGCAAGTGTGACGCCACACCTGCAAAAAAATCCTTCCAGGTGTGAGGTTTAATTAAATCTCAAGTGTGAACACCCATACCTCGCAGGCAATGCATCGTATATGCGTTTGCGCAGGTGCGGAACATTGTCCGCAGGTGCAACCACCCTCTATGTTCTCCTCATCGCACCTGCGGCCCACCTTCCGCAAGCGCGCAGGTGCGGGCACCAAAACCAGAAATCTAACCAAAATCTTGAAACTTCAAATCAATACCTGAAACTCATCTGAGACCTCCCGGATACTAATCAAATATGCTATTCGACTATAATCGATGCTACAAACTTGCTCGCGCACACAAACCACCAATCCGACATCGCTACGATACATTTTTCCGTAAAAATCTCTAATTTTCTCGACTTTCAGTCTTAGACAAATAATTACTTGAAACACATCTGATTGTCTCGGGACCCGAACCAAAGACTCGACTTAGTCATAAATGACGTTCCTAATCTAACGGAATTGACGAAACTCAAATAAAGACATGTTTATTCAAAAGCCAACTTTTATTCAATCCTCTCCATTTCAAAACTCAAAAAGTTCTACTTATGATTTTCATTCCGAAACGAATTCAATTTACTTTGGGAAGCGTGTCACCCCCTTCGCAAGCTATAAACACCAAATTTAGATCACATAATAGGTAATTTAGAGAAATTGGATTGGAAAGCACTAAACGACTAAATGGTTCGTTATACTTATACTAGTAATTTATATGGTATAGTGGAAAATAAAGAAGTTCAAAAGCTACGGGGCGGATACATTCCTTGTCAAATGTCAACTACAAAGTTCTTTCGTGTTATAATTGCGTACGACTATGAAAAACTGTTGGATATAATGCCATCTGTTAATATACTATGAAAAACTGTTGGATATAATGCCATCTGTTAATATTTTCCCATATTATAATATGAATTAATACAGTTTTCTAGGATTATGTAGCCTACCTGTTGACAATATGTCTAGTGAGTGGGAAAAAGACAGTCATAAAATTATTAACAATAGAAAGCACTTTTAGCTCGTGATTAGGCTAATTATTCTTTGTTGTTTCTAACCAATCTATTTACAAACGGAGAAGGACCAAAGTTGCCCCTTTACTATACATCTAAGGATATTTTTAGGAATAAGTAATAACTACACGTCATAGCTAACTTTAAGAGTTATTTATAAATAATAGTTACCTTTTAATTTAATTTCCTTTTAATTTAATTACTTTTCATAACTATAATGAATTTTCAAATTACCCATTATAGTTATATCAAATATTCCATAAATTATTCCACTGTATTAATTATTTTCCCCAACACACACACTCTCTCTCTCCCCTCCCTCAATCCTCTCTCCGGCCGCCGCCAGTCATCTTCTTCGACGGAGCTCTACTGGAGCCCAACCAAACAGTCGTCTCTCTTCCTTTCTCTCATCACCACCTTCCGCTGTCTCCAAAAATCACCACACTCCACCATCCTACAGTCTCTCTCTCTTCCCTTCTCTCATCTCCCTCACCTCTCTCTCTTCGTTCCCTCTCTCGGTTGCCTCGCTCCGACCAGATGGTTAGATCTACCTCCGCCACTTCCTCCTCCATGGCGACACCATCAGATATGAGAAACGCCATTGTCTTCGTCACTTCCTCATCCACGCGACAATACGGCCTCATTGTTGCTCGTTGGAGCACCACCACATCACCATAGTTGCCACTCCTAAAGAGCTTCAACGCTTGTTTTCCTTCGTCGAAGGAAGAGGAATTGGAATTTATCGTTGTTGGAGGAAGAAACTTTTTGTAAATAACACAAAAGACAAAGAAAGTCATTACACTTCTCGGATCTGACGGATACCGGAATCTGTGGCTTCTTCTCCTTGTTGTATCTTAGATCTGAGTATATTTGAGCGTATTCATTATTTTCTTTGACTGTAAATATAAGTTATATGTATGTGGCTGATTGTATTTTGGGACAAACTAGATGTATTTAACTGTATGTGTTGATTGAATGATATATATATATATATATATATATATATATATATCTCCGGGTGTTTGCATACAATTTTTTGAGTAAATACAATGTATTTGAAATTTTGCATTTGAAAATTTATTGAAATACATTCAAATACAGTCGAATACATTCAATTTTACGAAGTCGGCGGCGATCTTGCTGATCGGAGCTCGAATACATTCAAATACAGCCAATATATATATATATATATATATATATATATATATATATATATATATATACACACAAAAACACATATATTTAGATACAACGAAATACATGTGAAAATACAAAAAAAGGAAGCTACGAACGATACTTATGAAAAGTTAGTATAATTGGTTAAAAGCCTACCAATATAATGGTTTCGGTAAGTTACCCATATTTTTATCCTTGGTTAATTGGTACGACTATTTGTGTCCTTACTGTTACACAAGCGGCACACATTTCAGACTCTATTTTCTGGATTCTATAATAAGAGTAAATGTGATTCTCAATAAAAATATACACACACATGTGTGTTATTTTTGTAACGGTAAGTATTCGAATTATCACAACTATAAACGAAGGACACAAATATTTTAGTCGTATAATACTAGGACAGTTTTAACCCTTTTTCGATTTACAAATAGAGAGCCTCAAATTGTGATTATTTTAATTTTTTATCTTGTCTTTTACTAGTAAAACTGATGTCATGTAACCATGAGTTCATGCGTTCAAGCTAGACCTGTCCACCGGGTCGGGGACCCGACCCGGCCCGAAAAAACCAGGGCCAAGGCCCTGACGCTTGTGAATTCTGGCCTGGTCCCTATTGAACAAATCGATCAGCCATCGACCCTGGTACAAGACTAGTCAAAACCGTGTATATCATAGGGATATACATTGTATTCTATCACACCCCCGCAGTCATAGCGGACGGTTGTCGTAAGCTGAGACTGTCCCTAAAATCTTCAAATAAAATCAAGGAAAGGCCCTTCGTAAAGATGTCAACAATTTGGTATCGCGAGGGCACATGTAAGGCGCGTACTTGTCCACGAACTACCTTTTCGCGAACAAAGTGAATATCCATCTCGATATATTTAGTGCGCTGATGTTGGATCGGATTGCCAGAGAGATAGACTGCACTAACATTATCACAATAGACCAAGGTAGCTTTTTGAATGGAAAAGTGTAGTTCTAATAGAAGATTACGCAGCCAACATGATTCAGACACCACATTAGCCACGCCTCGATACTCGACCTCTACACTGGATTGCGATAATGTAGACTGGTGTTTCGCACACCACGAGACTAAGTTATCCCCAAGAAACATACAATAACCAGATGTCGAGCGCCTGGTATCAGGACAGCCACCACAATCAACATTTGTAATGACACAAGAGTAGAGACGAAAGAAGGATATAAATGCAATTCATAATCAAGTGTGCTCTGGATGTACCGTATAATGCGTTTGAGCGCATGCATGTGCTCAATCTGTGGGTCATGCATGAATAAACATATCTGCTGAACTGCATAAGTAATATCAGGTCTCGTGAAAGTAAGATACCGAAGTGCCCCTGCAAGACTGCGATAGTGGGTGGAATCCTCGTATTGTGTGCCTGACGCATCATTGAGCTTCAGTTTGGTATCAATCGGAGTGAAAGTAGACTTACAAGATGACATACCAACTCTCTCAATAATCTCAGCAACATACTTCCTTTGAGATAAAAATAGACCACTTGAATGACGCGTGACAACAATACCCAAGAAATAACTCAAGGGTCCCAGGTCTTTCATAGAAAATTCAGAATTGAGAAGTGACATGATAGACTTGCGCAGATTATCAGATGAAACAGTCAATATAATATCATCAACATACAACAAAATGTATGCTAGAGAAGTACCACGACGATATATAAAGAGAGAATGATCAGACCGGCTGTGAGAAAAACCAATAGAAGATAAATAATCTGCAAACCTTTTATACCAAACTCGTGGGGACCAATTAAGTCCATACAAGGACTTCTTCAGTAAACAGACATGATGAGGATGATTGGGATCTCGAAGGGCTGATGCATATAAACTGTCTCCTTAAGATCACTGTGTAAAAAGGTATTTTCACATCCAACTGATTAATGGGCCATGTTTTTTAGAGAGCCAAACTGAGAATAGTACGAATAATAGCTGGTTTGATCACCGGACTAAACGTTTCACCACAATCCACGCCAACCTGTTGAGTTTTACCATCACCTACAAGACGAGTCTTATGCCTCTCAAAAGAACCGTTAGAATTTTCTTTATGAGTAAAAATCCACACAAATAGAATAATATTAACACCATATGGACGAGGTACTAACTCCCACATCTTATTTTCAATAAGAGCATTATATTCGTCAGTCATAGCCAATTTCCCATTCGGGTCATTTAATGCGGAAACAGGGTTACGCGGGAGGGCGGATTTAAGGACATTAGAATTGAGATTAAAATGTCATTTGGGTTTAAAAATACCCATTTGACTACGAGTAACGGACCCTTGACTAGAGGAGGAATTGGATGGATTTTGGGCAATGTGTGGAGCAGGGACGGACTGGCCACGATGA
Organism: Anisodus tanguticus; assembly: GCA_034509755.1. Lineage (NCBI taxonomy): Eukaryota > Viridiplantae > Streptophyta > Magnoliopsida > Solanales > Solanaceae > Anisodus > Anisodus tanguticus. Next base: position 34,603,644 of record CM067544.1, read on the forward strand.
TTAGATGGATAACCCAAAAACACACAAGCGGTAGAACGGGCCTGAAGTTTGTTAATTGTAGTTGACAGAAAAAGTGGATAGCATAAACACCCAAAGACCTTAAGATGAGAATACGAAGGATCCTTATTATAGAGAACTTTAAGGGGAGATTTAGATACTAATCCTTTGGTAGGAAGTACATTAAGGAGGTAAGTAATCATTTGTAGTGCATGATGCCAAAAAGTAAGGGGTACAGAAGTATGGGCTAATAAAGTTCGGCAATATTATTAATAGTACGAATTTTTCGTTCGGCTTTTCCATTTTGTGAGGACGTATGAGGACAAGAAAAATGAAAAACTATGTCATTAGCATCACAAAATTCCTGAAATAACCCATTATCATATTCCTTGCCATTATCACATTGAATATTTTTAATTTTCAGTTCGAATTGGGTACGGATGAATGCTTTAAATTTTAAGAATGTGGAAAAAATATGAGACATTTTCGATAAAGGAAAGGTCCACAAAAAATTAGAATAATCATCCAAAAATAGGATATAATAACGATGATGCACAGAACTTAACATGGGGATGTCCATAAATCACTATGAATAATGTCAAATGGCATCAATGTACTAGAAGTAGAGGCTAGAAATGGTAATTTAACATGTTTCCCTAACGGACAAGAAGGACGAAGTAGAGTACTACACGTACCCTTACAAGAAATAAAATTATTTTTATGCAAAAAAGAAATAATAGACGATCTCTGATGACCTAATCGGGCATGCCACAAGGAAGGAGCAAGGACGGCAAAAGTAGACGGTATGGCTTGACTCGCAGAAGTGGTGGTATTTGTGATAGGATAAAGCTCTCCTCTACTATTGCATCTCATTAGAGGTATCCCCGTTTTGAAATCCTTCACAGAAAACCCAAAGGGATCAAAATTAACAGAAACCCAATTATCAGTGGTGAATTTTCGGACAGACACCAAATTTTTAATTAAGTCAGGGGCATGAAGGGTATTTTTCAAAACTAGAGATGGATGAGGGGAAGACAAAGTTGTATGTCAATAATCGTGAATTAGAATTGAATTGTCATTACAAACAATAATACCACGATTTTTGCTCAAATTGAAATAAGACAAGAGAGTACCTTGGTCAGACGTCATGTGAGAAGTGGCTCCGGTGTCCATATACTAATTCATGTCTGGAGGATTTAATCCAAATGTGTGCCTTGCGGCCTCAATATCTATCGGATTTAGTGTGGGGCCCACTTCTTGGAACGCCTGCGGAAGCCGAGGCCCAAGCAAACCTGCATGCGGCCCCGGCCCAGAAGTGAATCTACTGCCGGTATTTGGACCCGAGAAACTGGGCCTGACCTATTGTTGGAACTGGGCCCAGTTACCCGGGTAAGGGCTGGGAGAAAAATAGGGATTGTTGGGCCAATGGCCACTGGCCCAGTTCCACGGCAAAGGGGCCCACGGTCGGGACCAGTTAGCCTGCGGTCCACTGCCCCGAGGCCCACTGTCGCTGCCACTATTATTTCGGCCACCTCTGTTACCACCGCGATTGCCACTGTGGTTTTTGCCATTATTTTTACGATTTCGACCCTTTTTGCCACCACCGTTGTTGTGGTGTTGGCTAGAATTCTCGGAGCATGAGTGAGGGTCGTCTGACATGGTCATCATGGGGACGGAATTTGCACTTGTAGCCGCCTTTTAGCTAAGTCATTTTCTTCTAACGTGAGCATGGAACTGGCCTGATAAAAGGGTGGTAGATGGTTACTTTGACGAAGTAGTGTGCCAACGCCGTTATAGGCCTCAGACAGGCTTGCAACCATTTGGAGAACAAGACGATCATTGGTAACTGGTGTACCACTGTTGCGGAGTTGGTCTGTCAATTCCTTCAGCTTTTTACATTAGGCCAAAACGTTAGGAAAATCTACCATGTGGACATGTGAAAATTCCTGCTCGAGGGTGACAGCACGGGAATTCTTGTTATCTTGGAATATATCATGCACCTTATTCCAAGTTTCCATTGCCGTAGTGTCGGCCTTAATGATCGTTTGTAGGAGGTCGGTAGAAATAGTGGAATAAATCCACTGGAGAATGGTAGCATCAAGTGTCGTCCATAATGTAGGATTTTCCTTGGGGTTAGGCACCTCCTCTGTGCCAGGTGTCAAGAGAATTATGTGATGGAGGACTTGATGCGAACGTGCGTGAATTTTGAATAATTCTGCCCATGTCGCGTTTTGGACGTTTTCCATCTCAAGAACAATAGGGATGTGGTTCCTGATGTTGGAAACTGTAAAGGCAGGATGAAACAGGTTCTTTGACTTAGACATAACGAAAGAACAATAGGAGAATTAGGGATTAGGAAGAAAATTTGGGAAGGGAGGAGGAAGTAGTCGGCCGGAAACCGAGAATGGTTCTCGGAATTTGAGCCGAAAGTAGCAGAAGAAAATTGGGAAGGGAGGTAGTCTACTCTAGACCTAGACTTCTGATACCATGAAAGAATTAATCCCTTGATTATTCTTATTGAATGAATAGGTATATATACAAGTTACAATTTTCAAATATGAAAAATTCTATTCCTACTAAACTTCTAATATCCTAGTTTTACTTGTACAAGAATTCTATAATTATGGTAAGTATACAACATAATTTACAACTTCTATTTATGATACAAGACTAGTCAAAATCATGTATATCATAGGGATATACACGGTATTCTATCATTGAACTTTGTGATACTTAGTATATTCACTTCACTGATCCGTTTTCTCTTATGATTGGAAGTTCTTGAAAATTCACGCTCCAGATGTCCGACCATGTCTTCGCCGAGACTATAAATTAAGCAAAACACATAAGTATAAACCCTAATTAATTAATCAGTTACCATATTAGAACGCTTGAAATGATTTAAAATGGATTTATACGAGGAATATTGAGCCAGGGCATCATGCCAAGAATTGTAACTCTGCAACATGATTTCAAAGCTAACATTTTTTAGAGCCCATTCAAGCTGCTCAATAGAGAATTCTTTCAATGCATTCATCACTATAAGCACATGTTTAGGAACATCTGATGATGACCCTATGAGTGACTGTTGAAAATCGAAACCTTGATCTAGTGTTTTCTTCCACAATTTGTTCTCTTCTATCTCACCAGCCATAACCTCCATATTCGAAGTGAAATGGGGAAATAATTTTTTGTGGAGGAAGGGATCTGTTCAAGGCCTTTCAGATCCTTAAATAGAAGTTTGAGGAGCTGAAAAAGAGGGAAAATTGAAACAGGAAAATAGTTTGTTCGACATTAACAAGGAAATGACTTAGAATACTGTATGTAACTACAATGAAACCAAATACGTTGAAGATGCTTGCATACAAACATTTTCTTCCGACAACCTCAAAAATAACTCTCAACTAAGAACATATTTTGTATTACACCCCCTCAACTCAATGCATAAGGAAAATTATAAATGAATAAAGAATTGACAATTACTATGTATTGAAGTGCAGTCTATAATAAAAAGCTCGTACTATAAAAGATCGCCAAGTTCTTAGGTATACGCGAGTAATTATAATTCTCAACTACGAGAATATAACTTAAAACTCTTACTCTGCACTATACAATTGAACTCTAAAATATGAACAGAAAACAGCTAATATCTATAAAACAAGATGCCTAGAGCTTGGTATCAGGACCCTTTTCCGTTAGTTCAGAGTTTCCAGTATTTGCCCATGGCTTATCTCATGCTGCCAGCCATTACAGTACGCATCGCAGAGCCAAAGCTAGACCTTCGGCGACCGTTGGAATTACTGTCATCTCTAGTTGGAGATACTTCCATTCTTCTCCTCCTCTTGTTAGCACAACCTTCACTTTGTGAACCCTGCATGGCAGCTAGAAATTGCTGTGCTCTAGACCCACGCATGTTTTTCTTTATCAGAGAACAGGCCTGCTTTCTTTCCATGTCCTGCTCTAGCTCCTTCTGCAGTTGCTTTTTGCAAGAAACCTGGCCAACCATTCTTAGATGGCTACGAGGAATATGGTAATCATTATCTGCAAATAAAAACCAATGATTTAGCACCAGCTTGTCTATATTCACTATAGGCAAGATAGTTGACAATTTATAGAAGTGGAAGATGTGGTTACCTGGGGGATCTTCTCTGTATATCTCTGGGCTTGGAGATCTAGGTGGCATTTCAGGTGTGACATATAGAGTTCTGCTGGTTGAACCAGGGTCCGGAGTACTGCAGTTTTCTTTGAGTACTGAAGGTAAAGACACTTTACCCACTTCAGGTGTCTTGGAATCCAGAATGTTACTTGCACCTAGTGGTGGTCTAGGAGCAGGCATCATCTGCACATTTTCCTTTCCTTTACTATCCTGAATCTTGTTGAGAGAATTGGGAGATGACTCATTTGCAGCATCATTGGAATCTTTGACACGGAAAGCCTGGGCATTCGGCAGAAGCGGAGAAGTTTCACAGACAGCATCAGTATTTTCTAAAACCGACTTGGGAGAAGTACTCAGTATGGACGGATCTATAAAGGGCTTTTGCAGTTCAATAAAATCTGAAAACCAGGGAGTGCCCCTCTTTGCATAAAACAAAACGTATGCTTCCTGTGACAAAACAAAATCTTCTCGAACCCGAACAACCTATCAAAGTTCAAACAGATGTCAAATCAGTTCATCATAAATGCTTGTTTTGCCCCTTTATGCCAGGGGAACTGCAGGGTACTGTACTAACAAAAATAAGCAAAGATGAATCGATTGCTAAATGCGGCAGAAAAATAAGATGGTTCCAAAGTTAGAAATCCCCAGAATATTAGGTAACTCGAGAAAACAGATTAATCTTGCACTAAACCATTAAAAAAGAATAGAGAACTTCATTTGCAGTATAGAATATACCTTTGAGTCGTCAAATTTGTGCCATTCATTTGGAGCAGAACGAATGAAGCTGTAATAGTGCCCAGAACAGTATGAAGATCCTATATGCACTATAACTGCATAAAGATCATACTTCATTTCTTCCTGTGATTAAGGAAAATTCAAAATCATTTCCTGTTTCAGAGATTAAGCAAACAAAAGAAAGATACTTCAATAAACAAGTGAAATTCTGCATACAACAATTACCCTGCTTAGACCCCATATCCTATCTAGAATAAACAAAGGAAAAAAATTTAAACTTATTCCATAAAAATGCTTCTCCAGAGCTATCATCTAATTATTTACCAAAAATACATTATAAGAATCCCAGGCCTTGCAGCTACTAAAACTTAAGTATGCAGGAAAAGTTTACCTCTGGAACAATTACTTTTAAGCACTAGTAATTACTCATCATTTTCTCTACCAGCAAAAAAACTCTCTATTTCATATCCTCCATATCCTAAAACTAAAAAACCCCTGCAACAATAGTTCCTAGCATGGACTCAGAGGAGTAACAGGAACTCACATTATCAATTTGGCTGTTATCAGCATAATTATGCAAGTCCAATTCCAGAGGAAATGAAACATATTTGTCAATCTTCTCAACAAGAGAACCATCTGTTTTGAATCTCTTTAAATGAAGGGCAGCAACAGAAGGGGCCTTATCCAGCACAAGCTGCTTCTCAATGGAGACTTGCTCTATACATTTTTCACATGTAAACTTTATTTCTGAATCCTCAATTTTCTCAACCTTTGTGAAAGACTCTAGAGCTGTGTCTAGACTGTCAGCATCCTCAATCTCCAAACTCAGATCTATTAGAGTCTCGTAAGTGTCAGAACAATGGCCACAATTACAACACCGCAACTGTAATTTCGAAAAAGGCATTTGTAAAATATTGGTTCCACATTTGCATGTTTGATGAAGGCATAGCATATATGTGATTACAATTTTAAAATAAAAGGCGCAAAGAATTGACTAATGTTTGATTCTTACTTTGCTAACTAAACGACCTCCAAAAGCCTGCTTCACAATGTTGTCAGTCTCCAAAGTTGGGCAGTCTTTTGGTCTTGAATCATCACAACATCTTTCAAGTTTATCCAGAAAACACTGTAGAAACTCGTGTGCATCTTCCTGTTGGAACCGATGGAAAGTGGAAGAAAAATCTGTTTTTTTACAAAGTTAAGGATGACAGTGTAACAACAACTACTGATAAAATACCGTGTATAGGTATGAAATTAATAATTACCATAATTGTAGAATTTTTGTACAAGTAGAATTAGAATATTAGAAGTTTAGTAGGAATAGGATTTTCCATATTTGGAGATTGTAACTTGTATATATACTCCACTCATTAATGAAAATAATCAAGGAATTATATTATTTCATGGTATCAGAAGTCTAGGTCTAGACTACCTCCCTTCCCAATTTTCTTTCGCTACTCTTGGCTCAAATTCCGAGAACCCTTCTCGGTTTCCGGCCGTCTTCTTCCTCCTCCCTTCCCAAATTTTCTTCCAAATCCCTAATTCGTCTATCGTTCTTTCGTTATGTCTACGTCAAAGAACATGTTTCATCAAGCCCTTACAGTTTCCAACATCAAGAACCACATACATATTGTTCTTGAGATGGAAAACATCCAATACGCGACATGGGCAGAATTATTCAAAATTCACGCACGCTCACATCAAGTCTTCAATCACATAATTCCCTCGACACCTGGCACAGAGGAGGTGCCTAACCCCGAGGAAAATCATACGTTATGGACGACACTTGACGCTATCGTTCTCCAGTGGATTTATACCACTATTTCTATCGACCTCCTACAAACGATCATTGAATCCGACGCTACGGCAATGTAAACTTGGAATAGGATGCGTGATATATTCCAAGATAACAAGAATTCCCGTGCTGTCACCCTCGAGCAGGAATTTTCACATGTAACATGGAAGATTTTTCTAACATTTCGGCCTATTGTAAAAGGCTGAAGGAATTGGCAGACCAACTCCACAACGTTGGTACGCCAGTTATCAATGATTGTCTTGTTATCCAAATGGTTGCAGCCATGTCTGAGGCCTATAACGGCGTTGGCACACTACTTCGTCAAAGTAACCCTCTACCACTCTTTTATCAGGCCCGTTCCATTCCCACGTTAGAAGAAGCCGGCTTAGCTAAAAAGGCAGCTACAGGTGCAAATTCCATCGTAATGATAACCACGTCAGATGACCCTCACTCATTCTCCGAGAATTCTGGTCAAAACCGCAACAATGGTGGCAAAAAGGATCAAAATCATAAAAATAATGGCAAAACCTGCGGTGGAAATCGCGATGGCAACGGAGGTGGCCGAAACAGTGGTGACAGCGACAATGGGCCTCGGGGAAATGGGCCGCAGGCCAACTGGTCCCAGTCGTGGGCCCCTAGCCATGGAACTGGCTAGTGGCCATTGGCCCAAAATTCCCTATCTTCTTCCCCGCCCTTACCCGGTAACTGGGCCCAGTTCCAGCAACAGGCCAAGCACAATTTCTCAAGTCTGAATACTGGCAGCAGATTCACTTTTGGGCCGGGGCCGCAGGCAAGTTTGCTTAGGCCTCAGCCTACGTAGGCGTTCTAGGCAGTGGGCCCCACACCAACTCCGACAGATATTGAGGCCACAATGCATACGCTTGGATTAAATCCTCCAGACATGAATTGGTATATAGACACCGGAGCCACTTCTCACATGAAGTCTGACCAAGGTACTCACTCGTCTTATTTCAATTTGAGCAAAAAATGTTATATTATTATTGGTAATGGCAATTCAATTCCAATTCGCTGTTATGGACATATAATTGTCTTCCCCACATCCATCTCTAGTTTTGAAAAATATCCTTCATGTCCCTAACTTAATTAAAAATTTGGTGTCTGTTCGAAAATTCACCATTGATAATTAGGTTTTTGTTAATTTTAATCCCTTTGGGTTTTCTGTGATGGATTTCAAGACGGGGATACCTCTAATGAGATGCAATAGTAGGGGCAAGCTTTATCCTATCACAAAAACCACCACTTCTGCGAGTCAAGCCATGCCATCTGCTTTTGCCGTCCTTATTCCTTCCTTGTGGCATGCACATTTGGATCATCCGGGATCGTCTATTATTTTTTCTTTGCATAAAAATAATTTTATTTCTTTTAAGGGTGCGCGTAGTACTCCACTGTCCTTCTTGTCCGTTAGGGAAACATGTTAGATTACCATTTGTAGCCTTTATTTCTCATACTTTAATGTCGTTTGACATTATTCATAGTAATTTATGGGCATCCCATGTGTTAAGTTCTGTGGGCCATCGTTATTATATCCTATTTTTGGATGATTATTCTAATTTTTTGTGGACCTTTCCTTTATCGAAAAAGTCTCATGTTTTTTTCACATTCTTAAAATTTAGAGCATTCATCCGTACACAATTCGAACGGGAAATTAAAAATACTCAATATGCTAATGGCAAGGAATATGATAATGGGTTGTTTCAGGAATTTTGTGATTCTAATGGTAGTTTTTCATTTTTCTTGTCCTCATATGTCCTCACAAAATAGGAAAGCCAAACGAAAAAAATCATATAATTAATAATATTGTCCGAACTTTATTAGCTCATGCTTTTGTACCCCCTTCTTTTTAGCGTCATGCTACCTCCTTAACGTACTTCCTACCAAAGGATTAGCATCTAAATCTCCCCTTAAAATTCTCTATAATAAGGATTCTTCGTATTCTTGTTTTTTGGTGTTTATGCTATCCACTTTTTCCATCAACTACAATTAACAAACTTCAACTCCGTTCTACCGCTTGTATGTTTTTGAGTTATCCGTCTAATCATCGTGGTTACAAAAGTTTTGATTTATCATCTAATAAAATCATAATTAGTCGCTATGTTATTTTTGATGAAACTCAATTTCATTTTGCTAAAAGTGAGTAGTCTCGTGCTGAGTTCATATAATTTTTTAGATAATGAGATCTCACTATATATTATCCACCATTTTTTCAACTTGTCCCGTAACCAAAATACGCCAGTTGGCCCTGCTGGCCCACAGTCTACTACAACCAATGTTCTGCCCAGTGGGCCAATGACACAATCCAGTACAGATCTCGGTATTGTTCCAGTGTTTCAGCCTAATCACGAGCCTATTACTGTTCATGTTCTAGTTGTTGGGCCAGCAGACCCACTGCCGGCGGGCCAGTCCGTCCCCGTTCCACACATTGTCCAAAATCCATCCACTTCCTCCTCTAGTCAAAGGCCCGTTACTCATAGTCAAAGGGGTATTTTTAAACCAAAACGATATTTTAATCTCAATTCTAATGTCCTTAAATCCGCCCTCCCGCGTAGCCCTGTTTCCGCATTAAATAACCCGAATTGGAAATTGGCTATGACTGACGAATATAATGATCTTATTAAAAATAAGACGTAGGAGTTAGTACCTCTCGTCCATCTGGTGTTAATATTATTTGATTTGTGTGAATTTTTACTTATAAAGAAAATTCTAACGATTTTTTTGAGACATAAAGCTCGTCTTGTAGGTGATGGTAAAATTCAACAGGTTGGCGTGGATTGTGGTGAAACGTTTAATCCGGTGGTCAAACCGGCTACTATTTGTATTGTTCTCAATTTGGCTCTCTCAAAAGCATGGCACATTCATCAGTTAGATGTGAAGAATGTTTTTTTACACGATGATCTTAAGGAGATGATATATATGCATCAACCCTTGGGTTTTCGGATCCTCATGTCTGTTTGCTGAAGAAATCCTTGTATAGGCTTAAACAGGCCCCACGGCCTTAGTATAAAAGGTTTACAGATTATGTATCTACTATTGGATTTTCTCACAGCCAATCTAATCACTCTATTTATATATATCATCATGGTACTTCTCTGGCATACATTTTATTGTACGTAGATGATATTATATTGACTGTTTCATCTGATAAGCTGCGCAAGTCTATCATGTCACTTCTCAATTCTAAATTTTCTATGAAAGACTTGGGACCCTTGAGTTATTTCTTGGGTATTGTTGTCACGCGTCATTCAAGTGGTCTATTTTTATCTCAAAGGAAGTATGTTGCCGAGATTATTGAAAGAGTTGGTATGTCATCTTGTAAGTCTACTTTCACTCCGATTGATACCAAACTGAAGCTCAATGGTGTGTCAGGCACACAATACGAGGATTCCACTCACTATCGCAATCTTGCAGGGGCACTTCAGTATCTTACTTTCACGAGAACTAATATTACTTATGCAGTTCAGCAGATATGTTTATTCATGCATGACCCACAGATTGAGCACATGCATGCGCTCAAACGCATTATACGGTACATCCAGAGCACACTTAATTATGGATTGCATTTATATCCTTCTGTCTCTACTCTTGTGTCATATACAAATGTTGATTGTGGTGGCTATCCTGATACCAGACGCTCGACATCTGGTTATTGTATGTTTCTTGGGAGTAACTTGGTCTCGTGGTCTGCAAAACGTCAGGCTACATCACAATCCAGTGCAGAAAATGAGTATCGAGGTGTGGCTAATGTGGTGTCTGAATCATGTTGGTTGCGTAATCTTCTATTAGAACTACCATTTCTCATTCAAAAAACTACTTTGGTCTATTGTGATAATGTTAGTGCAATCTATCTCTCTGACAATCCGGTCCAACATCAGCGCACTAAACATATCGAGATGGATATTCACTTTGTTCGCGAAAAGGTAGCTCATAGACAAATACACATTTTACATGTGCCCTCCAGATACCAAATTGATGATATCTTTACGAAAAGCCTTCCCTCAATTTTATTTGAAGATGTTAGGGACAGACTCAACGTGCGACAACCGTCCGCTATGACTGCGGGGGTGTGATAGAATAACGTGTATAGGTATGAAATTAATAATTACCATAATTGTAGAATTCGTGTACAAGTAGAATTAGAATATTAAAAGTATAGTAGGAATAGGATTTTCCATATTTGAAAATTGTAACTTGTATATATACCCCATTCATTAATAAAAATAATCAAGGAATTATATTCTTTCAGCTACAGATTTGCAAACAAAGCAATGAATTTATACAACCTTCAAACCTAGCTGGCATGTCTCGATTATATCTTTAAATAGGTTATAATTACTTAAAAAGGAAATTTATTAGAGAATTGACTAAAAATATATTTTTTTAGGTGATAGTTATTAGCTAAATTAGTTTCGTACAGAACTAAACATTGATTGTAATAAATGAAACTATTTAATAAAAGTAACTGATTAGATCAGCTAACATAATCCAAACCAAACAGGCCATAAATGGGGTCTACGTTCTCTTTTCCTGTATTTAATACAAGGGAATGAAGAAATGTGAATGTACCAACCAGTCATCTTTCTTCAATTTCGGTAAGAACTGGAGCATCATAGGACACAAGATAAATTGGAAAGATATGAACAAGTTCAATAAGAAAATAAGCGGATGAATCTAGGATAACGAATATATAAGCAGCAAAAATAAATATGCATGTATGCATGTATGCAATCAAATATCATCCCAAAAATCACAAACAAGAAATTCGAAAGGATACAGTTCAAGTTGTTCACAAATTTCCAGAGAGAGACAACACCAGCCTCAAAAAACAGTGAAGCATCAATAAGCTTTCTCAATGCACAAATTACACAGAAACCATTCTTGTAACCTGCAATTGTTACACATAAAATAATAATCAACCTCAAAAATAGGAGAGAGAAAGATGAAATCTCTCAACCAGACAAGATTAATTAGACCAATACACTAACATAACTCAAATGGTTGAAAACAAAGGCAAGGCAAAATTAGTTCTTCCCTTTGTTTCAAAACAAAGTTTAAAGTGCTTGGATGTGTATTCAGTTGTAGTATTTAGTTGTCGCATAGTCTCTTATGCTTCGATGTGTATTACTATATGTTGCTACACTTATTTTATATCTTGTTATTTTGGTGTCTCATCTTATAATTATGTGTCATATACTTTTCTTTTGTGCCGAGGGTCTATTGGAAACAACATCTCTATCCGACAAAGATAAAGTAAGGTCTGCATAAATCCTACCCTCACCGGACCCCACTTGTGGGATTACACTAGGTATATTATTGTTTGTTTGTCTGTTTGTTTAGAGTATAAGGATTGAACTATTCAATTTTCATTCTTCATTGAACATAGATTCTTTAATTTTTCAAAAATAAAATCTACAAAAGTACTACAAGTCTATAACGAAAAAAAATGTAATAAAAAAATTAGCTGACTCTATAAACAGTAATGAAGACATATAAAATGGAACAAAGCAATTAATTTCTTACCATCACAAGGTGTGGCATGATCGTTCGACTTAAGGCCCTGAATCAAAGGCACAGTGTGCATGAAAGATTGCAAAACCGCATTTAGAAAGCATGTATTGCCTAAATTAGCAAGCCCTGCACCCTGAATAACAAACAATCCAAAAAATAAAATCAACACAAAAAAAAAGTACTGAATCCTATTTAACAAATAACTTACACACATACACTCAAAAATAATGAATAATTGAAGCAAAATCACAAAGCTTGAAGATCAATACCAGCTTAGACTTAGCTTCCTCGTCACTATGAGAATCCCACTGAGGCTCAACTGATTCCAATTTCTTAGTTTCATCTTTATTTTCCGTCCAATTGAAAGGTGGTAGCTCGTCGTCGTTAGGCTTGGAATCGGTGATTTTACCCCAAGGCTGAGCCCAACGGCTGCGAAAATACGGAGTGTATGTGCGAACAGGTGAGGCATCCAATTCTTCTTCCTCCATACATAATTCCTCCGATTTGTTCGAATTAGCTGAGTTTTCGGAACTCGGTAGAGTTCGATGAGGAGAATTTGGGGAAGATCCATCTAGGGTTTCGTCAGATTTAACTGGTTTATAATCAGTTTCTGAGCATTGAATCTCCATTGAAATGTTGAAAAAATGAACTGCAAGAGATGATTACTCGGAGAAATGAAAGTAAAAATAGGGTTTCTAGGGCTTTGAATTTAGGAATACTTACAAGTTTTAAGGTTTTGAAGATTGGAGGGAAAAGGTGAAATTTTGAGGAATTATTTCAGATTAATGGACAGTTTTGAAATGGGAGGGAAAATTGAGCCGCCATTTTGGATTTTCAAGAAAACTTAATTTAGGAAAGGAGCCAAATGTATATACAGCGCGGAAGTGTTTGAGAGCAGAGATGGCAACGGATCTTGGATTCGATCCGAATCCGATGGATCTAGATTCGTTTTATAGTATATGAATCATTAAAATTTGGACACGATGGATTCGGATCGGACCCGAATTCATTTCTGACGAATCGGATCCGGATATAGATCTTGTATTTGAGATCCGTATACGGTCCAGATCCGATCCGTGGATCCGATTTTATTAAATATATTCATAACCTAAAATGTAATTTTATAAGTATTTTCTTAAATTTTTTTCATAATTTATGTATTTGGTAAAGGATTGAACCAGGATAAGGCACAAGTCACACAGCCATGTAATTTGTCTTTGAAGTTTCATTTCTTTTACCTATATGCTCTCTGCAGTTTTTCATATTTTCATTTCTATAAAAAGAAAAAATTATCACTCTTCTTTAAATTTCACTTTCTTGAATCTGCTAGCGGTAAGCTTTAAGTATCTGTCTCTCATTTGTTTGATCAGCAAACAAAAACTGTGATTTTTGATATATGACTGACATTGTTTTATGTTGTTTAATGAAGTCAATCAGTAGAACTACAAGTGGAGCATCACTAAAGCCTCCAAAAATTAGCTCAAAGTTGCAACATGTTTGCATCACTAATGAAATCAATCGTATTTATTTTCTTGTGATGCTAAAACTTTGTTCAGTATTTTGGAAGAATGGTGTCATGTTTGTGTAGGTTGATTGAATGAACTCAATCATTTTTTTCAATCAGATTGCGTTTCATTTTGTCATAAAAGTTTCAACATGTGGAAATATTATTCAAGCCAAAAAAAATTACATGTAGATCCAGATCCGATTCGTGGATCCGATGGATTCGGATTTAGATCTATGGACCCGATGGATCTGGATCCGAATCTGGATCCAGGTATGAAAAATGGATTTGGATCTGGATCTAGTAGGATCCGGTCCAGATCTGATCCGTTATCATCCCTAGTCACGGGCTGGAGTTGAGGTGCCTCGGCGCCAGTGTGGCAGAGTCGCGTCGCTTCACTGGTAGTAAGTGCGACGGAAGTCCAAAAGTTTAGTTGATTATGGAGAGGTTTTGGTGCATTAAAATGACAGTTTTTCCTCCATAAATCATCCATTATTTGACTGCATTAATTGGTGAATTAAAGGGTCATTACATGGCATTTAAATGACCATTACATAGGCACTTGAAGAAGCCATTCTTACACTACTATAAATTGAGGCATTTGGCTCAATCTAAACACACTTTTCAAGTACAACAATTCTGAAAGTCTTGTTTCAAATCTTCTCCTCTTAACAATCTTTTGTTATTTGCTTACTTCGCTAGAATCACTTGTGTTTGTTTTGCACAAATGATAGTTTGTTGTTTTATCTTGGGAGACTATTGCCCGCTAACGTAAAAGCATATATACGGGGCAATCTTGTCTTAAAGACAGAGTGTCATCACTCGACTCAGCACAATTGTAACACTTTCAGATTTTGGTGTCTCTTGATTTCAGGTTATTAAGATTCAAAGAGCTTTCTGCAATTGGTATAAAGATTCAAGACTGATTCAATAACTCAACAAACTTGTTGTCACAATTCTTATTTACTACAAGCTTGTTGCTATTGTAATCTTTATTGTTTATCATTTCGAAGCCTTGTAATAGTTATTTACTTTACTATTACAAGGCTTGTAATTAACAAAGAATTGTCATCTCCAAGATCAACCATTACACAAGTATGGTTCTATATGATGGAATCTATTTCTCTCTTTAGCTTCTTTCCAAAGCAGCGCTTTTGGAGATGACAATTCTTTTCGTTTTCAACCATACAAGCTAGAAGGATTGGAACAAGTCTTTGTCCCCTTCTTTGTTCCGTCTCAGTTCAACATCTAGAATCCTTGAGTTCTGCAGATCTGGAATATTAAGTTCCGGATAGTCAGCAACTTCCGAGTCCTGTAGATACGGAATGTCTAGTTCCGAATAGGCAGGCCCTCGCGGGTTCTTGTTAACCTTGAGCAATTACTCATTTTCCTTTTCAAGGAAAATTATCTTAAAAGAATTCAGTATTCTTTGACGCCAAGAGGCGATAAGCATTACTGTTATTTGTAGATCCAGTGGATATGCAATCTACAGTCTTAGGTACGAAACCACCTCACATCACAACATTTGTATGTGAGATCATTTCTATGTCTCACACGGAGAGTTCTCCTTATCCTTATGCGGAGTTCTGTTGAGAATCGCATTAGCGGTAAGGATCGCCTTACCCCACATAATTTGGGCATACGGCTTTGCGCTTGGCTAACATCGTTAGACTGAGGTGAGTAATGAGCAGTCGTTTGATGAACGATGCTTCACATTCTCTCCCTCTATCACTACGAATTCCTCAATCCGTATGCTTAGTTGATTTTCAATTTCTGCTTTGTAGCGCTTATCCGCTTCAACAACTTCATCTTTGCTTTTCAACAAACAAATGATGCAATACATTGTACCGTCATCAATGAAGGTCACAAAGTACTTGTCTCCCCCCTCTATTTTGTATAAACTTCAAATCACCCAAGTAGGTGTGACTAAGTTCTAGAGGAGCGGTGCTTCTTTCGCTATTCCTTTGACGGAATTTGAAAAGGTGATTTTGCCTCTTTGCCTACCTCACATTTATTTTGAGGGTTTATGTCGACAGAAGGCAACAATCTTAACATCGTTAGCTTTTGAATGACTTGTTATTTAACGTGTCTTAATCTATGATGGCATAAATGCACGGATTACAAATATATCATTCATTTGGCTACAGACATACTGTACCATTCTTAGTTATTACAGACTTGTTGGACTAGTCTCAAACCAACAACGTCCCTTAAACCATGTTTGGGACATGTATCACCTCATCTTAGAGTGATCACATTCCTTGAATTCCTAATGAGGACAACATCTCCAACCCCTTCTGCTTTAGAGGTGGCGTTGCTTCACATGAACAACCTCTTGCCCGTGGTTAGGGCGTAACCGGATCATATGCGATCTAGATACTCTGGCCCACTCTAGTTGCTTTGGCCGACTGAGTATCCAATTTCTTTTCGGCCTTTCTTTAGGCCTTCAGATCATTTAAGACCTGGAAACTCTGGCCCCACCTTACTAGGTGTCAATTACTTTTCCTATGAAATGAATTCTGGCCTCAGTCCAGTCGTCCGGAGGCTTTATATGACTGAGTGTCCAATATCATCATATCAAAGGAATTTTGGCCCACTCCAGTCGCCCGGAGGCTTTGTATGACTGAGTGTCTAGTATCATCCTATAAAGGATCTTCTGCTAAATAGTGTGACAGGCTCAACGTCTTTTGCTTTTAGACTTCTTCCGTTATGATTGGTGCCCAGACAATTCTTGGCGCTTACTTAAGAGTGGTAACATTTTTCGCACAGTTAGTGGATCTTTCTCCATTGTATGTGCGAACATACTTTACACACTTTTAATAATTATACTTAAAAGAACGGATCTTTTTAAGTCGTTTACAAAATCCAATCTCTAAATGGGAAAGAAGAAGAGATTAAACTTCTGATTTTTAAAGCGTAAGGAATATAAATTATTTCGGAAAACATTTTCATATTCCTCCTTACTTTAAGCCATTTTAATCAGAAATTATTTAATCTTATTTTTGACAAGTAAGAAAAATAACTTATCCCAATTTTGGATTCTTTGTCTGGGACAGATATAGGCCTTCTGCTGCGTGATAGAACCACATCTTCAGCCTTCTCCTCTTGTCCCAGTTGACATCCTCAGCCTTCTCCTCTTGTCCCAATTGACATCCTCAGCCTCTCGTGAGCGCTTGTTCCCACCACTCTCGGGAGCGGTGACACCATGAACATGTTGAACTTCAACAATATCGTCATCATTGTCTTCAAGCAGAAAACCACAACCATATCCAGATTTGGTCACACAACTTTTGACCGACATCTTTCGAACACTAATAGTAATACAATACAATCTTGTCTTAAGTTGTTGGATACTCTATTGTACTTTATAAAGCAGTACGGGAAGTAAGTAACTATTACAAGTATTCGAAAGGATAAACAAATATTCAATATTCAGAAATTGAATCTTGTTGAACAAATAGGTCAATCTTCAAAACTGCTGCAAGCTTGTTGTGTCTTGAATCGTGATAACCTGAAATCAAGAAACAACTAAATCTGAATGGTTATAACGTTGTGTGTTGAGTCGAGTGATTGCCCTATGTCCTTAACACAAGATTGCCCCGTATATATGCTTTTACGTTAGCGGGCAATAGTCTCCCAAGATAAAACAACACTTTAATCTCAACGCTACAAAGCCAATAGGTTGAGCCTGATGAAGAAAACAAATATGAATCGACTTGCCGAAGAAATAGAAAAGGAAGGAAGAGTTTCTATCTTTTCTTCTATTTTGTCTCTGTTGTGTATATCTTGTGTATATGTGAGGGTTTGCTCATTGTTTTTCAGTCACGAATTGCACTGATTTTCGCCACTGGTATGTGCTGTTTTTCGCCACTGTTTTGTGCTGTGTTTTTCCATTTTTCTGTGCTATATTGTTGTCACCAATTGAGCCAAAGGAGGCTTCAATAGATAGCATGAGGAGGGGTTGATCAACTGCCCAAAACATGGCTGTTAATGGCCATTAGGAGGGCTGTAAATGGCAGGTGTAATGACATTAGTGAGGCTGATTTATGGTCTTGAAGGAGGTTGATGATGGTCATTGAAGAAGGGATGTTAATGGAGTAGTTAACAGTCAAGTAATGGCTGGTTAATGCTCCAAAAACAGTCCAAACGATAGGCAGAAAGTTTCTGCCTACCGTCACTCCCAAAATCAACTTTTCAGAAACTCTAGGGACCAAACTGTAAATATTAAGCAATTTAGGGTCCAAAAAAATAATATCAGAAAGTCCCCACAGCCCACAGCCCGTGGCCCTTTGCAAAAACTAGTACATTTCACATACTCAAACTCCCAAACCCTTTACCACATTAGAGACTTATATAGAGAGCAATTCTTCTTATTCCCACCGATGTGGTAGATTTGTCCCACACCATATTTCTATGTCTCAAACACCTTACTTCGTGGACCAATATCTCTTTCATTTCTCAACGAAATTTGACGATTCTTGACCCTACGGTCATCTACTCACTTAGTAGATTATGCATGTGTGAAGAGACAAAACCTCCAACATGCGGAACACTAGTGTTTAATTCATCAAAGATGGGTGGACACATCTCTCCGCCAAAGGCAAATTCGAACAATTAGCTCTTTTATCATAAACATATGCAAACACTCACTTTACAAATTTCTCTGTTTTTCAGCACTTTTTCCAAACCCCCCACATATCATCTGTTAAGTCACTTTTTTCAGTTTTCTCTAAGCTATTGCAAGCATAGCCTAAATGTGACACATGTCATTATCTTATAATGAGATCCTAACACATTTCACATCATTCATGATTTGACCATATTTCATACACTTACAAATATTTTATTTTAATACTAAAAATAACTTAATGTTGGCTCTGCCTCTGAATATGCTAGGCTGAAAGAAAAGTAAGAGAACCATACTCTACGTTTTACACACAACAAAGAAACTAGTTTTTGCATGATTACACGTCGGTGATTTCTATTTCAACTCTAACAGCACATAATACAGAGCAAAATATTCGACTCACAAACCTCTATGAGCCGTAGGTAAGGAAAAAAGTAAAAAAGCAACAAAAAAACATCAGGAAATTTAAAAAGACACATCTTTAAGCTATAAAATAAGATAGCAGCCTCTCAAGAGCTTAGAGTTCTAGCTCTTCTGAAAGAATGTCTCACTCTTTTCACTTCTACAAGTAATATTTAGGTGTTGTCAACTCCGTTTCATTTTTTAACACCCACAGATTCTCCTCACAGGATTCTGTCTTGAAGATCAGACATCAAATTTGACGCTAAGGAGGTAAGCTTCTTCCCAGTTTCTCCAGCAATATTTTTGATAGAGGACATATCCTGTTGTGCCTGGAAGCATAAAACGGAGACATTGGAAAAGAAAACCCAATCAACACCTGAAACTGGTGAAAATCAAAACACTACGTATCAAAATTGCCACTATACCTGGAAAGAGAGCCTATTAATAAGTTCACCGGCAGTGATGTCAATAGCCCCATCATCTTGACCAAAGAGGTCAGCGCTAGAAATGGCACTTGAACCCTATGAATACAGAGGGAGAGAATATGTTTTAGAACCTGTGTTTACTACTTCAGTTTTCAGGTAAACTTCATGTAGCAGCGAAACATCAGCTTTATTGTCAGATATCATTCAGTCTTGTTTTAAAAGATAGACACTCAAGCAAAACTTCGTCAATTAGTCCACTATGCATCACAGCAAATTCCAAACCATCAGACAAGCTACGGTAATGAGTTAATAACCTATTATAGCATACTGTTATTAGCTACACCAAAACAATTGTATTATAGATTATAATAATAACTGAATCTGCTAAAATAAACTCAAGTCATTGAGTAGTTATTAGAAGAATATAGGGGTTGAATATTTTAGCAGTACATTAGAGAGCTCCACTATTTGTGAGTCATTACAGATGCATTATCTTGACAGCTTGTCTGTAATATGATCTGTGAAGGCTTGTTGGAAGAGAAAAGGTAACGGTTCCAAACCTCTTTAACTGCTACCAAAAGTTGGTCCTGAGAAGTCTCTAAAACGAGCTCCAATAGGAAGAGGGTCAGTTAAATCATGTCTAGGCCTTTTATATCTCTCTAATTGAATTGTGTAGTTAATAACATATAAGAAAGCTCCTTATGTAGGGAGTTTTGAGTATGTGAAATGTATTTTTTTTAATCTTCCATTCCAAATTATTGTGACATAATTATTGAGAATATTCTACAAAAAAAATGAATGATTCTCTTGAACTTCAGCACACCCCCTCAAAATTAAGGCGGTGAAGCAACTTGCGTTTGCTTATTTGGAAAATAAGAAATAAGGAAGAGTCACTGCAATAGCAAATAGTTGTCTGAATAGGGTTGCTGGAATAGTGAACAATCACCAGAAAGAAAACTGGAATTCTCTTCCTAACAAGTCACAAATAATACATACAGCAACAACTATGAATCTTCAATGTCGCTCCGTTTGAGCTCATCTTTGTCCAATATTATAATTATTATTTAAAATAAAATCAAAAACAAAAACAAAAAGCACAAGAAGTTCTCTGCACAAGTATTACAAAGCAAAAATGGGCAGAAACAAAATACCACACGCAGAAAGGATTTCATTCTTAATCACCAAAGAAATTGGCAACTAAAAAGTAGTCGAAAAAGTTACAGATAAGAGACTGAAAAGCTACTAGAAAAGTGACCGGACAAACGATCAGAATAAAAGAGAGAAGAGGCTGAAAAGAAGCACATGCTGCTGAACTGCCACCGAAAAGAGGACTGTGCCCGCAAAACAGGTCAATGAAAAGAGACGCACTACGGCTGAAACGGACACCTACAGATAGCGAAAGGGAGTCAGGTTAAATTCCTAAACCGGGAATTAGTGGCTGACGGAAACTTTAGTAATTCCGAAGAAAGCAGCCGCCTGGGAAGAGTTACTGTCAACATACAAGCATTCAACATGTTCGGAACCCAAACCCTGGTTTCTAATAAGTTATACGTAGGAAGCTCTCACAGAAAAATTTACAAAGAGATGCCATTCAAGTTAACACAAATTTTCAAGATAAGAATAGAAGGAAGAACCCAGCGAAAAACACAGAGGTACAAATGCTGCTGTGGACGGAAATTTGTAGTAGTTAGGAAATGAGAAGAATCTGAAAACGATAATGAAATGTTTTATATAGGGCAACGTTAGAGGCCATTCAAGGATCCAATGCCTACTAAAGCAGTAGGTGTACCTATATAACAACAACAACATACCCAGTGTAATCTCACAAATGGGGTCTGGAGAGGGTAGAGTGTACGCAGACCTTACCACTACCTTGGGAGGTAGAGAGGTTGTACCTATATAAGGGCATACTATATGCTTCCCTTGTCCCAAATTTATTAACTATATTTATATTGATGATTAAAATATGAATGTGACTTATTTAGTCCTTTGGAACATTAAATTTAATTAGTCGATATCAATTATATCCTTGTTTATAAAATGTCTACACTATTGTTAATCAAACTGTGATAATGAAGTCAAATGTCACTCTAAAAGACGGTCAAAATAAGCCACGTAAACTGGGAGGAGGTGTGTAATAAGCAAGCATACCGAGAATTTCTGTAGAGAAACTGAGGCTTCCATTTCAGCTTTACTCTGATCACCAAAGAATTGAGCAGATGAAATGGATTTGGCATTAGAAAACTTCTTCCTTGCTTCATCAGTTTCCTCAATCTGATTAGAGTATAATGCAAACAAATAAGGCAAAACATCTTAATAGCACTGGATAAAGATCAACAGGCAGAGAGAAGGAAAAACCTAATGTTATACATCACAAGTAAACATCTGATGAAAGAACTGAGAGAGAAAAGGAACATAATCACAGATAGAAACATCCAAACTAAAGATGCAAAAAGAGAAGCAAGAACCTACTTCTAGCAGTCTAGGAATACCAAAAATGTTTTAACAAGTAACCACACTAGAAAATTGAGGTACCAAAGTTTAGGATGAAAATTAATCCTTTCTTGATTTACCAAAAAGCTAGATATACACTAACAATCCTTGAGATGCAGAAATTTCCAGGTGGGAAGGTCAGTGGAACAAGTATACTCCGGAGCACTTGGGAAATTTCATAAATAAAATTAATAGATAAGAAAGCATCCAAAGCTCCAAAAGAACAGGGCGTCACTTGTTAACAATCCAGGGCGCTCAAAATAGGATGAGAACAAATTTCAAACGGCTTCACCAATTCCTAAATAGTTAGTCAATCCAAAAACTCAAGACGACGACAAGAATCACAAAGCCATATCAGTTTGGAGTTGCTCGCCAATAATTCCCTGTGTGTGTGTGTTTTTTTGGGAAGAGGGGTGGAGGGGTGGGGGGTTTAATGAAAATACATGTACTGCGTAAAACTTGTGCAGGTTTGAATGGTATCGTGTCGGTTCCAGATAGACCAAACGCAAAATTGGTGAAATGAGATCCATAATAGGGAACAACAGACCAAGATCTCAATATTTGTAAGGCTAAATACGATAGAAACCAAAGACAGTCAGACACACGACAATAATGTCCACCTTTCTCCTTCCATTAAACTTGGCAAATAAACAACATACATGATAAAGATTTCACTGAATCAGCTTTAACAAAATCATGGATGATCAGGGAAACTAAAAGCTAGGATAAGAACTCACTTGAACTTTTGAAGAATTGGAACTTGTCTTCTTTGTGAAACCACTATCCATCCCATAATCTGAAAAAAAGCTGGAGGACTTTGGAGGGGCCACATGGTTAAGAACTTTAGAGCCTCTAGAACACATCTCAGCAGGTTGGACATTGTCTGTATACTCAAAACGAGACACAAATGATGAACCAACAGTTGGTGCATTACTTGCAACATTGGAGGAGGAAACTTGAACAGGCGGTTCTTCAGGCTTCTGCTCATAGAGACTTTCACTTGGCTGTACATGGCAAAGAGTCAATAGATTGGAAACCAAAAATCACTAGAACAAACTTGTTAAAACAGAAGGGATATTTTTTTTGGGGGGGGGGGGGGGGGGGGGGGGGGGGGGATTTCACTTCATTTCAGGAGCATCCAATTTACATCTATGTCCAATTTCGTCGTTGTAAGTCTAATATGTACCTTTTTAGTAAGTTTGCGAGCTCCAAGTCCACCAGATTTCCCAGCTTTCTTCGCAACTGTAGGTTTCTTAAGAAAGGTGGTAACAGCTTGAGAGGCTTTGGGTGAAGCAGAAACCTCAGCTTTTTCATCCTTCAATGAAGACGTTTCTTTTGGAAGTTCACTAGTCTTAATATCAGGAATTCCGTTAGTAGCCTGAGAAGCAACAGGAGATGCTGGCAAACCTGCATCCTCTGCAGATTTTTTTTTTAACTGTGCATCCTCTGCAGTACTTTTAGCAACTTCTTTTGAGAGTAACTGCCTATACAAGTCAGCAGCCCTTGACGTATACTTGGCGTCAGTCTTGCCTCCATCGTTCCATCCATGCTGCTTGAAAAAAACTTGAGCACGGTTATTTCCACCAAAGTACATCATTTTTAACTGCTCTGGAGACCACGAATCTAAATTTGTCGATCTGCAATACTCATCTTCTCAGTAAATGGAAATAAAAGTAATAATGTGATAGAGCAATGGCAGAAGATTTACTTTTATTCTTGTTTGACTACAGCAACCCCTATTACCCAACCCTAATATAATAAAGAAGAAAAGCCTGTCAAACTTCCACCAACAACTTAACCAACAAACCAAAAATACTAACAGCTAGTCTTCTATCTTCTCCCTTTCTAAGGGTGACCAAAGACATGAACTGATAGTTGGTCCGGACACCACGGTTATCGCAAAAGAAAATGAACTGACATCTCTATTCCACATCAGGCAATCCCAACAAGACAGCAAAGATACTCAATATCTTAGTCCCATGGCCATCATAATCTGGACAGGCAGAGTTGCACTTGCCACAACAAACGTTCACACGTGAAAGGGTTGTTTCTGGAATTGTGGGAAATGAGAAGTCGCACCAACTTTGCTCAGTTATTTATGGAAGAATGCAAAAACAAGCAAGACTATATCAAAACATTACAAGTTTCCCTGACTATTTGGATGTACTCTTCGGGAGACACTATATTTTCTACTCCATTTTGCCTTGTAATATACTTTCTTTTCCTCCGGCCTTATACTCTAGCAGCTTTTAAGTACACCACCAAAAAGAACCAGGGCCGATTTGGATAGAAGATAAGGTATTGTATTAAAGCTGAATAAGCACTAAGCTAGTGCGTCAAAATGTAGTTACAACTTACGAGTTGTGCAATTCCTCTCTTATGTCTAGCAGGAAATCTGAATCCCGTAGAGATACCAAATAGCACCAAAAATAGTAGCAAAGAAAAGGCTCTAACTTATGGCTAAACATGTTTCGGTAGTTGCCCTCACAGATTTTGAGGGATTTTTTGGGGAGAACATCTCTATCAGCAAGTATGAAAGGACCCCCCCCCCCCCCCCCCCCCAACCATATTCTTCAAAGTACTCGAGACATTGCCCTTATTAGTCTCATCATATTATCAATCATTCTCAATTGTACATATTGAGAAGTTTTAGTTGTTGAATTTCATCCTCTGATTTACTTTCCACTAAATCATAAGAGTAATAGTCTCCCTGCTTTCCTTTCTTCTTCCACACGTCCTGATCTAATCGTAATTCCCCATCTCCAACAATCTTCCCCCTTACCAATTACAAACCCTGACTTCTGTTAAACTATCAACAAGCCGTGTGACTATCCATGGCATATCCTGTAATTTGCTCCTAAAACTCGTCTTCACGTTCCAAACCAATTATATCAGCCAGTCACTTTCCTTTTTCTTTTTTGCTTTATTCTTCTCCAACAGAATGGAAATGACCCAAAAACCATGGGAGTGAAGTAGTATAAGAAACTCATATGGTCGTCATATTGTGATTTCACTGGTAGTTGCCTATATGGTTTTGGCCAATTCATTTTAGTCCAAGCAAGGCTTTGTTTCAATCGGCAAACTAATTAGATGTATAAGAAAACTGCCCACCAATTTAACCTATAACTAAGATTCTCTCCCAACTATTCATCAAAATCTGTCATCTTCCAATATTTCTTCACAAAAATTAGAACATACCATGGGCGAATTAATAGGCTAAGATATGGGGCACGTGAACCCATGGTCGCTCCATAAAACTAGGTACTTTATGTATATAATTTTTTAAATTGGTATAATATTATCTACTGTTGGAAATTTGCTTTTGGCGGGAGTTGCTTCCAACCATCTTTAATGACTTAAACACTCAGGTTTCGCATGTTGGAGACTTTGATTCTTCACGCGTGCATAATCTACTAAGTAAGTAGATGACCGTAGGGGCAAGGATCGTCAAATTTCGTTGAGAAATGAAAGAGATATTGGTCCACGAAATGAGGTGTTTGAAGCATGGAAATGTGGTAAAGACCAATCTTCCCTCATCGGTAGGGGAAGAAAGAATTGTTTAGTTTATAAGTCTCAAAATTGGTTTGGGGTTTGGGACCCCAAGGGGTAACCCATGTGTTTGAAGGAGGGAGGACCTAGATGTGCTTTGGTTCGAGGCTAAGCCCACACGCGCGCCGCCGCCGCCCGCCCGTCCTGTCCGATCATGGGCTGTGGATATTATCTTTTTAGACCCAAATTGCTTCATATTTACAATTTGGTCCCTGAAGTTTCAGGTAAGTTAAATTGGGCAGAGAACTTGTGCTTTTGCTGTTGGGTTTTGGAACGTTAACCAACATTATTATGCACATCAATTTAGTCATTTATTTTGGCTGAATTACTCTCCCTAAAGGCTCTAATCCGTTGCACATCAATTCGTCATTTATTTTGGCTGAATTACTACCTCCATAATTGTCATTACTTGGCCAGTAATAGCAATTATGTGGGCAGTTGGTAAGTCCCCTCCTTCAACTATATAATGAAGTATTTGCACAATTGTTGAGACACACAGAACACACAAACGAAATCAGATTCTTCCTACTATTTTTTAGCATCATTTCTTACTCAAAGTAACACTTGAGTTTCCTTTGCTCATTTGTTGAGTTGCTGTTTTATCTTGGGAGACTATTGTCCAGAACGTAGAAATGATATATACGGGGCAATCTTGTCTTAAAGACAGAGTGCCATCACTTGACCCATCAATCAGTTTTCTTGTTCCAGTTTACTGAAATTTCAGATTCTTGTAATTTCAATTTGTTGTAATACTTAGCAGTTACTTATTTCCGTTTCCTGCACCATTGTTACCAACATCTACTTCATGCCACAAGAAGGCTAAATGGTGCACTTGGTTGAATGTTGAGTTATTTACGTAGAGGACTAGGGATCAATTCTCACTTAATACATTTTTTCCTTTTTTTAGTGGTGCCTCCATGTTCTAAAAATCCTAGATTCGCCACTGTATTGAACAAATTAAGGAATTCATATATATCAAAAACCACAAATATCATAATATCAGTAAATGTTACCATGGCCTTTAACTCATGCATTTCACTAGTGTCTAACACAAAAATCACAGCTTTTGACGTGTTATTACTAACAACTCCCAACCATATTAAACTAAAACGTACAGGTGCCATGTTAAATCAGCTCAGTTAAGCCAAAATAATAGTTCTAAAGCGAAAAAAAGAAAAAAAAAATACCTAACAAAACTGATGTGAACGCCAAAGCTGCGATGAACTGCGGAACAATCTATACACAAGAAGATCCCATGCGTCACGGACGCCCAAGTAGGATTCTTAACATTGCAATCGAAACACATCTAACAACAAAAAATCAAAATTTGAATTAAATCATGTCGAATATCAAAGTTACTCAACCAAAAATAACAGATCTAAAACAGATCAAAAAAGTTTCAATCTAATCAAACAAAAAAACCAAAAAAAATTAAGAATCAAATATAAATTAGTTCCAAAAAAAATAAAAAACAAACCTTGTTATCAGGCTTGGCTTTGAGCTTCCGAAAAACAGCGTTTTTGTCGCTGAAGTTCTCGGAAGCCATGGCTGTAGGGATAGAAGATTCTAGAAGTTCCGAGAAGAGGAAAAACGGCGACAATGAAATTGGAGAGATTGATAAGAGAGAAAAACGACGGGAATTGCCTTTCCTCTTCAAAGGAACGTACACAGAGATGATACACGAAATATAGTGTGGAAGAGTAATATATGTATAACCGCTATCTGCTAATATAAAAACTATAAAGGGTTTTTTTGGTAGCATATTTTGAGATTTATTTTTAAAAAATCTCAAATTTGATCCTTAATTATTACTAGCAAATTTTGGTTTTGCCCTTGCTAATACTGGCTAGTTTTTGAGATTCATTTTTAAAAATCTCAAATTTTATCTTTAATTATTACTATAAAATCTCGCATAGAATTTGCACAAGAAAAAATAATTGTCACATTACTTAATATAGCGAGTATTTGGTTTGGTTTGCAATACTAACTAATTATTACTAACAAATTTTAGTTTTAGCCTTGGTAATACTGACTAGTTTTTTTAGATTTATCTTTTTAAAATCTCAAATTTGATCTTTAAATATTACTATAAAATTTGATCTCAAAATTGGTTGCACAAGAAAAAATAATTGTCACATTACTTGACATAGTGAGTGTTTGGTTTGGTTTGCACTACTAAATAATATTCACATTAAGCCATGCGAAAATCTATTATATTGGATAAAATGCAATAATAATATGTGTATTATCTATGCTTAGATTAAATTATTTATAAAAACATCCTTGAAAGTAATAGTCATTAATAATTTCTTAATTGTTAATCAAAGCATTGCAACTCCCTTATTTTTTAATCATAGCATTATAATTTCTTCATCATTAATTACTATATAATTTCGTATAACTAGAATGTGAACCAAATGATTTGAAGTATTGCACTATTCATCCTTCCACTAATAAATTAAATGTAAATAAAAAAATTAGTACATTTTTGTCATTATAAAATCAAAGTAAATATTTGTCCTTTATGTTAAAACGAAAGTAATGTCAGTACTGTTGGGATAGAAACAATCAGGGTGTCATGCGAAAACTTATAATTATAAACCTTAAACAACGATAATTCAGACGACACAAAAGATATACTAAAAGAAACATAACAATAATATGATTTGGTCAAGTGACCACATATTGAAAAAACTAATATAAAAACATAAAATCTATTGAGAGAATAATCTCCCATAAACGAAACTCTCTAAATGACTACATTATCGATGCTATTGTATTGTGTATGAAAAGAAAAGATTTTCTATTTATAGAAGTCTAAAACTTCTTCTCCAAGAAAATGATAAATATGATAGAATATTTTTCCACAAAGAAAACATTTATCACCAATAAATCATTTTTGAAGTAAAACACAATTATTGTAAAATTTAATTAAGGTAGAAAATTCAAGTCAAAACCTAACAAATCTCTCATTGACTTGAATTTTCTGACAAATTAATCTTAATTCTTCTTCTTCACATAGTCTTCATCATTGTTGCTTGTCACGGTAAAAAATAAGATTAAAATATTATGGTTAAAAATTGATGTAAAAATATGCATAATATTATTATGATTTGGTCAAGTAACCTATATATTTGGAAAACTGATATAAAAGACATAAAATCTATTGAGAGAATAATCTCCCCTAAACAAAATTTTCTAAACGACTTCATTGTTGATGCTATTGTGTTGTGTATGAAAAGAAAATGTCTTTTATTTATAGAAGTCCAAAACTTTTCTGCAAGAAAAGAATAAATATGGTAGAGTCATTTTCAACAAAGAAAACTTTTTCCATCAAAAAATCATTTTTGAAGTAAAAAAATACAATTATTATAAAATTCAAATAAGGTAAGAAATTCAGGACAAACCCTAACAAGTACTACCCCTTCTTATTTCAAGTGTGAATTGTACTAAATTTTAAGTGGAAGGAATAAAAGCACGCTGACTCTAATAATCATGGGCGGACACATGTACTATTTTTTTTTTATGCTCGAGCACCCATTAACCGTTGCGAATACTTTATGTAGACATATAGAAAATATTGAAATTTTGGTATAAAATAATAAATAACACTCATGGAACAATAAAGGTCTAGCTCGTCTGGTTAAAAGGTGGTAGACTTTAGGCTAAGTCATAGAGGGGTTGAGTTTGAAACTCATTCAAAGTGATATTTTCCTTTTGTTGATTTTAAGGTGAGCATCAATGACCATTAAATTCTGGATCCGCCACAGCTAATAATTGAACATTTTCTCTTTTTATCTATTTGTGTTGATGTTGATGCCTGGATGGTAGTTCTCTGTATTTGTTATTTTTGAAGTAAGGAGAACGCCCTCTAGATCTGGGGAATATTAGGAACTGGATACGGTGCAATGGTTAGCGAAAATGACACAAATACCCATTATCATGCTTGACTTGTGGGAACCTGGTGGTTTTCATTTTCAACAACCCGGTAGTTCTTTGAGGTGACAGCTTACTAGAGTTCCAACAGCATACCAATTCTTTTTATTATTTTCTTTGGAAATTATTGAAAAGTTATTTGGCCAGGAAAAAACTTTATATAGTCTACACTTTTTTTAAAAAAAAATGTTTTTTATTACATAGGGTAGAGGAAATGAGGAAGGGAATTATACCTTGATTATTGAAATTTCACCAATAAAGTGAAAGTTCAGGTAACCAACCAACTGAACTATTAAGATTCCCCTACATTTTACACTAATCATGGAGAGAAACTTCAATTATTTAGTGACAATCGAACTAATTTGTTTTCTTCTCTCTTTTGGTGACAAATATATGGGATATTGAAATTTTTGGACATATAGTCATCGATTTTGAAGTTAAGGAAATATTTGTTTCACTCAAAATGTGAAGGAAATATTGATTTTTTTACTCAATTTGATAATATTGTCATAAGAATGGAATGGGTTAGATTTTAATTAAACTAAATGATAAAAACTAGTTTAAAGTATTTTTTTAAAAACAAAAACAATCTCAATAATCGAATACAAGCCGTTGACAAAATCTTTATCTCAAAGTCAAAGTGGTTAGCGATTCCCTCATGCATGAAGCAAAGGGCACAATACTTTATTTGCTTTGCAGGTTTTCTTTTTTCTTACGTTTGATTTCAACTTGAAAAAATCATAGGCATATAATCACTTTCTTTTTTCAATGAGCATTTTCACAGTTGGATTAGTTACATTTTACTAGTTTGATTTGTGAATCAGATTTTCTTTTTTTTGTTTTTCAAAAGTTCATAATTTGATTTGGGATATTTGTATCCACGTTATTACATCTAGCAAGTCATTAAGGTTAAATGGTGATATACGAAATGTTTACTTAAAGTGCCTGTAAATTCGCTCTTTTATAATAAGTTGCTTAATACAGAGACTTAATTAATGAACAACATTTAACAATGAATCCTGTGGAAAGCCAATTAAGAAGGATTTGCTAATTCATTTTATTATAGCCCATTACTTCAGAGAAAGAGAAATTGCTTTGGGTTTGAATTTGAAATTGAGTACCACTTCTATTAACGGTTTTATTTATTGATTTATCATCATTAGCTTTAACAATAAACACAATTTTCCACTGCAGAATATGGCTGCATAAACTAATTTTATCAGTGAAATCCAACAACGAGATGCAATGCAATTTGATAGTTCGTGTTGTGCGATTGTAACAAGTTTCAGATCACTACCTCTAAAAATTCATTCTCCAATGAGTTGTTTTTGTAGGACAAAAGGGTTAACGTATTTAATTTTTAAAATTACTTCTAAAACTATGTATACATTTCATTAGCTTAAATGATTGATAAACAACAACTTTTTAATATGTGGCGAAACTTCATGATTTTGCATCCAATATGGTTGCACAAACAAATTTCATGATAAAAAATCCAACAAGATGCAAGGGTAAGTTTCATTCATTCTCCATTGAATTATTTTTGCACGACAGAAACAGAACATTGTGTAAGACACTGCAACACATATCAAGTAGCAATTATTTAGCCTAACACCTCCAAGTGAAAGAATTGACTGAATAGGTTTCGGTCAACTATTCTTTCTATACATTATTAGGTACATCCATAAATATGTAAACAATAACCATAAACTGGTAGGATTATAAGAATCACAAGAATGATTTTTGCAGGACTTCTTTTCAGTTCATGTCATCATTATCTACATTTACAAATGATTGTGCGAGCAACAACACATGCATAAGCTAACACTAAAGATTATTAATTCTTCAAATAAAATTTTCATCCACAATCCCTTTTTCATATAAATCTCAAAGATAATTTGATTGCGAAAGCTATTGCAAAAATAATACATAGGAAAATATCCATGTTATTTCACGTAAATATGATGTATAGTTCAACAATGATTAATTTGAATGTATATTTTCTTTTTAAATTAGCATTCTGCTAGGATAATTACTCTTTTACTCATTAATCAGATGCTCCAAACTTTACTATCATTCTATTATAACTGAAATATTCAAATGAAATAAATAATCCCCTCGATTATTTTCATTAATGAAAGAGAATATATACAATTTACAATTTCCATAATAGGAAAATCCTATTCCTATTCTAATACCAAAACCCTATTCTAGTAGTACAAGAATCCTATAATTATGGTAAGTCTATAAGACTAATTAATGTAATGTGTATCCTAAATTATTACAACAATATACATACCAAATATACACAACCCGTGGGCTGCCTCTATGTACAAAACCGAGACCTACCTATTGTATATTTAACACACACCCACAGTCATAGCGGGCGGTCTCCGAACGCTGAGACTGTCCCTAAAATCTTCAAAAAGGACTGAGGGAAGACCCTTTGTAAATATGTCTGCAATCTGATACCTGGAAGGGACATGGCAGACGTGTACTTGTCATCGAGCTACCTTTTCTCGAACAAAGTGAATGTCCATCTCGATGTGTTTAGTGCGCTGGTGCTGAACCGGATTACCAAAAAGAGAGACGGCACTAACATTATCACAATAAACCAATGTAGCTTTCTAAATAGGACAATGAAGCTCTAAAAGAAGATTACGTAACCAACATGATTCAGAGACCACATTGACCACCCCTCGGTACTCGGCCTCTGCACTAGAGCATGATAAAGTTGACTGACGTTTTGCAGACCATGAGACCAAGTTATTACCAAAAAACATACAATAGTCAGACGTAGAGTGTCTGGTGTCCGGACAGCCACCCCAATCAGCATCCGTATATAAGACAAGTGTAGACGTCGATGAAGGATATAAGTGTAAGCCATAGTCAAGTGTCCCCTGGATATATCGAATAATACGTTCGAGCGCAGTCATGTGCTCAACCCTGGGATCATGCATAAACAAACACACATGTTGTACAGCATACATAATATCTGGTCTCATGAACGTAATATACTGAAGGGCCCCTGCAAGACTGCGATAGCGTGTCGGATCCTCATAAGGTGAACCAGCCGCAGCACCTAACTTGGATTTAGTATCAACCGGAGTGGAAGTGGACTTACATGATGACATCCCAGCCCTCTCAATGATTTCAGCGGCATACTTCCTCTGGGATAAGAACAACCCACATGCATGATGAGTGACAACAATCCCCAAAAAGTAACTCAAGGCCCCTAAGTCTTTCATAGCAAACTCATAACTGAGCATTGTCATGATAGATTGGCGTAATGCATCAGAAGAGGCAGTCAGGATAATATCATCCATATATAACAGTATATAAGCCAACGAAGAACTACGACAATATATGAACAATGAATTATCAGACCTGCTGTGAGAGAACTCAATAGTCGAAACATAGTCTGCAAACCTCTTATACCAAGCCCGTAGAGACTAATTAAGCCTATACAAGGACTTCTTCAACAAACACACATGATGAGGATATTTGGGATTCCTAAACCCCAAGGGCTGATGCATATCAACTGTCTCCTTGAGATCACTATGTAAGAAATCATTCTTCACGTCTAACTGATAAATGTGGCATGCTTTCGAAAGAGCCAAGCTGAGCACAGTGCGAATGGTAGCCGACTTGACCACCGGATTAAAATGTCTCACCACAATCCACGCCAACCTGCTGAGTCTTACGATCACCTACAAGACGAGCCTTATGCCTTGCAAAAGAACCGTCAGAATTATCCTTATGAGCAAAAATCCACATAGATCGAATAATATTAACACCAGATGGACGGGGCACCAACTCCCACGTCTTATTATCAATAAGAGCATTATATTCGTCGGTCATAGCAATTTTCCAATTTGGGTCATTTAAAGCAGACACTGGGTTACTGGGTAGAGGAGATTTAAGAACATTTGAATTTAAATTAAAATGTCTCTTTGGTTTAAAAATACCCTGTTGACTACGAGTGACTGGTCTATGACTCGGGGGAGAATTGGGTGAATTTTGGGACATTTTGGGACACGAGATGGACTGGCCAGCAGGCAGTGGGCCTGCTGGCCCAGAACTGGAACCCGAGACAGTGAAGAACGGAACTGGGCCAGAGGCTGAATCGGGGATTGGGCCATTTACTGGAACTGGGCCAGAACTGGGAGGAAGCCAATTTTTGGACCCACGATGGTGGTGTGTCCTGATAATGGAGAACCAGCGGGCAGTGGGCCCGCTGACGGAGTTGGGGGGCGGGACATGTCCGATAAATTGTGGAGAATATATTGGGAGATTCCGTCATCCAAAATATTATACGCACTAGGCACGGGACTACTTATTTAGCAAACAGAAATTGGGACTCATAAAAAAGAACATGGCGACTAATGATGATTTTATAAGACGATAAATCAAAACATTTGTAACCACATTGATTAGACAGAAATCCCAAAAACACACAAGGGGTAGAACGTGCCTGGAGTTTGTTAATTGTGGTGGACGGAAGCAACGGATAACATAAGCACCCAAAGACCCTAAGATGTGAATACGAAGGAGTCTTATTATATAAAATTTGGAGAGGGAATGAATACGTCAAATCTTTGATAGGAAGTATGTTAATGAGATATGTAGCCATTTGTAGAGCATGATGCAAAAAAGTAGGAGGTACGGAAGCATGAATCAATAAAGTTCGGACAATGTTATTAATGGTACGAATTTTGCGTTCGGATTTTCCATTTGTAAAAACGTATGAGGACAAGAAAAATGAAAATTAATCCCATTATCAGCACAAAACTTCCGAAACATCCCATTATCATATTCTTTGCCATTATCACATTGAATATTTTTTATTTCCCATTCGAATTGGGTTCTATTGAATGCTCTAAATTTTAAGAAGGTGGAAAAAACTTGAGATTTTTTCACTATCCGAAAAGTCCATAAAAAATTAGAATAATCATCCAAAAATAGAACATAATAACGATGACCCAAAGAACTGAGAACATGAGATGTCAATAAATCGCTATGAATAATATCAAATGACATTAAAGTATGAGAATTAGAGTCTACAAATGGCAACCAAACATTTTTTTCTAAAGAACAAGATTGACAATTCGGAGTACTACGCGTACCCTTACACGAAATAAAATTATTTTTATCTAAGGAAGAAAAAATAGATGATACCGGATGACCAAAACGAGCATGCCACAAGGAAGGAGTAAGGGCTGTAAAAGTTGATGGCAAGGCTTGACTCGAGAAACTGGAACATGGCGTGATAGGATAAAGATCTCCCTTACTATCACACCTCATGAGAGGACTCCCCGTCTTGAAATCCTTCACAGAAAACCCAAATGGATCAAATTCGATAGAAACAGAATTATCAGTGGTGAATTTGCGGACATACACCAATTTTTTAATCAATTTTAGAGCGTGAAGGGTATTTTTCAAAATAAGGGGTGGATGGGGGGGGGCAACGTTTTATGACCGTAACCACGAATTGAAATTGAATTACCATTACCAACAATTATATCATGATTGTTGCTCAAATTAGAATAAGACGAGAGAGTACCTGAGTCAGACATCATATGAGTAGTGGCGCCGGTGTCCATGTACCAATTTAGATCCAAAAGATTTATTCCAAGCGTGTGCATCGCGACTTTAATATCGGTAGGAGTGTGGCCCACGACATGATGGGCTTGCGGAGGCCGATGCCCAAGTACACCGGCTTGCTGCCCCAGTCCAACACTGTGGCGGAAGCTAGTGGACTGCTGCTGGAAATTGGGCTGGAATGAAGTGGGCCTGGAAGTCTTTCCAGCCCACTGCCCGTAAGATTGTGGCCCTGAAAAATAAGGGTTGTTGGGCCACTGCTCACTGGCCCAAGCCCACGGCCAGGGGGCCCAAGGCTGGGACCAGTTGGGTTGTGATCCACTGCTAATTGGGCGGGACCCACTGCTGCTGGAACTGCCTCCATTTCCACTGCGTTTGCCCCCACGACTTTTACTATTATTTTTTTGACTATTTTTGTCACCCCCTTGAGACCGGTTTTGGTTTGAATGGTCACCAAAATTTGGAGATTTAGTGGACGACGCCATCATGACCACAGGACTAGCACTCGTAACCGCATTTTTAGCCAGGCCGGCTTCTTCCAAAGTAAGCATGGAGCGGGCTTGATAGAACTTCGGGAGAGGATTACTTTGACGAAGGAGAGTGCCAACGCCACTATAGGCCTCGGATAGGCCATAAACCATCTGTAGAACAAGATGGTCTTCACTAACGGGCGCACCAACGTTACGGAGTTGGTCCACCAATTCTTTCAACCTTTTGCAATAAGCGGAAATGTTTGGAAAATTTTCCATGTTGACATGGGAAAAATCCTACTCAAGGGTAACAGCTCTGGAATTTCGATTATCTTGGAGTATGTCACGCAGCCATCGCCATAGCGTCTGACTCAATAATCGTCTGCAACATGTCGATAGAGATAGTGGAATAAATTCACTGAAGGACGATGGCATCAAGTGTTATCCATAACTTAGGATCGTCCTCCCTTTTAGGCACCTCCTTATCCTTAGGAGCCGCGGATATGATGTGATGAATGACTTTATGCGAGCGAGCGTGAATTTTGAACAACTCGGCCCACGTCGCGTATTGGACATTTTCTAATTCAAGAATTAAAGGGATGTGATTCTTGATGTTAGAATCAACAAGGGCAGAGTGAAACGTGTTCTTTGATGTAGACATAACGAAAGAACAATAAGTGATAGAGGGATTTGGAAGAGAGATTTTGCGAGCGGAAAACAGATGCGGAAATCGAGGAGGAGTTCTCGGATTCTGCTTGGCCGAGGAGAACAAAAAAAAATAGGGAGCGAATTTTTTTGTTTGACCTAGACTTTTGATACTATTAAAGAAATAATCCCCTTGATTATTTTCATTAATGAAAGAGAATATATACAATTTACAATTTCCATAATAGGAAAATCTTATTCCTATTCTAATACCAAAACCCTATTCTAGTAGTACAAGAATCCTATAATTATGGTAAGTCTATAAGACTAATTAATGTAATGTGTATCCTAAAATATTACAACAATATACATACCAAATATACACAACCTGTGGGCTGCCTCGATGTACAAAACCGAGACCTATTTGGTTACCAACCTATTGTATATTTAACACCAAAATTTATGTGTGTGTTTTGTGTGTGCGTCTGATCAAGTTTATACGCAGTTTGTAACTTCTTCTTGTGGATTGTTGTCACTTGTCATGCAGGTGAGTTATTCTTATCACAACGGAAGTATGCTGTTGAGATAATTGAAAGGGCTGGTATGTCCTCGTGTAAGTCTACTTCCACTCCTGTTGATACTAAACCCAAGCTGGGTGTTGCGGCTGGCTCACCTTATGAGGATCCCACCCACTATCGCAATCTTGCCGGAGCTTTTCAGTAACTTACTTTCATGAGACCAGATATTACATATGCAGTACAAAAGA
Organism: Anisodus tanguticus; assembly: GCA_034509755.1. NCBI lineage: Eukaryota > Viridiplantae > Streptophyta > Magnoliopsida > Solanales > Solanaceae > Anisodus > Anisodus tanguticus. Next base: position 34,640,268 of record CM067544.1, read on the forward strand.
TTTGTTTGTTTATGCATGATATTATGGTTGAGCACATGAATGCGCTTAAACGCATTATACGATACATCCAGGGAACACTTGACTATGGCTTGCATCTTTATCCGTCGTCGACTTCTACACTTGTCTCGTATACAGATGCTGATTGAGGTGATTGTCCGAATACCAGACGTTCCCCGTCTTGCTATTGTATGTTTCTTGGTTATAACTTGGTCTCATGGTCTGCAAAGCGACGGTCTACATTATCACGCTCTAGTGTGGAAGCCGAGTATCGAGGGGTAGCCAATGTGGTCTCTGAATCATGTTGGTTACGTAATCTTCTCTTAGAACTTCATTGTCCCATTGAGAAAGCTACATTGGTTTATTGCGATAATGTTAGTGTTGTCTATTTTTCTAATAATCCGGTTCAACACCAGCACACTAAACACATCGAGATTGATATCCACTTTGTTCGTGAAAAGGTAGCTCGTGGACAAGTACACGTCTGGCATGTCCCTTCCAGGTATCAAATTGCAAACATCTTTACGAAGGGTCTTCCCTCAGTTCTATTTGAAGATTTTAGGGACAGTCTTAGCGTACGAAGACCGCCCGCTATGACTTCGGGGGTGTGATAAATATACCGTGATATATACGGTATATACCCTGCCTTGTGTATACCGTGTATTTCACGAAAACACAAGAACAACACAAGCCGTGTATACTTGTATATTTAGGTAATATATTATTGTATTTAATTAACATTATACACTTACCATAATTATAGAATTCTTATACAAACAGAATATGGTTTTGGGAGTAGAATAGAAATAGAATTTTTATTGTTTTAAGTATGGAGCATTTTGAAAAAATTCTAAAAATGTAGTTTAACTTTAAAATAAAGAACTTCGATGTTAATGCAAAGCTTGTCTTAAAATGAAATATTTTTTTTTAAAAAAACAAGCATTATTTGGCTTATATTTTTAAAAAATTCACTTTGTTTTGAAAGATTTAAAAAAACTTACATTTGAAGTTAAATTGAAAGACTATATATATATATATATATATATAATTTAATTGAGATAACAAATTTGAATTTTGTAAATTACTAAAGAAAAAAATATCATACTAGCTAGGTTGATTTTGTTGCCCAAACCTTCTTTAAAAATTTTCTCCAACAATCCACATAAAGTTGTAATTGTAGAATATATATTGGTATAAATTGAAAGATAAAAAAGGTTGAATTGCTATAAAATAATAAGCTCATGTTTTGCAATTTATATCACATTATCCAAAAAAAGAAGAAGGGAGAGGATTCACATTATGAGAGTATGCTCCTTTTTATTAACTACTTTTTAACAGCATTTTGTCTGATTTCACTTCTTAAAGATTGATTTTTCGAGAAAGTTAAAATTTTCAGTGAAAGATAAAAATATTTAATTAAAATAACATATTTTGAATTTGTGTTGAAAGGTCGAACTATTTTAATTGAGAAAAAATAAAATTGAAAGATAAGAATATTGAATTAAAATAACAGTTTTTAAATTTGTGTTGAAAAGGTCAATATGTTTAAATTGAGAAAAAAATTAGTTGAAAAATAAAAATATAAGAAGTTTAGGTGAGAATTTATTTTGAGTCGGTCATATTCTGGATAAGCACGTAGTTAATGTCTTGATAGATAAAGTTAAAAGCGACCAAATATAGAATAATGTAAAGGAATTATCGAGAAGTTAATAAATAAAATATAAAGGAGGATAGTAGAATTGATAATTAAGTTGAGTGGTGTGTTAGGTCTTTATCAAACATATTATAAATAAAATTCACAACATGGATTCACTGTTAGTTAGCTTGCTTCTACAACAAACATGAGCAATTTTTTTGCTGTCAGTAAATTATGGTGTATTAGCAGTTGGAACTCCTCTCTAATATGTAACTTTCATGATGTTTAACTATCTGATACTGTTTCCACTGCTCATGATGTGTATGTGGCCCGAAGCACTAAATTTCTAAGTTATTTTTCAGTGCTTAAATGATAACAAAAGTCGATGTCTATCTTCCTATTACCCTACAATTTCGCTTGCTTTACATATTCTTATAATGTGTGGAATGACAATATTCAGCAATTGTTAAAATTATTGTTTTAAATTCATAATGTGATTTATGGCGCAACTTAAAAGTCTCGTTACCAATATAGACGTCATTACCTTTTCCGCATTTCTCATCATGTTTCCCGGAGTATCTTTTCTATCAGTAAATCTTGCTAATGTCATTGTTGCTTATTAAAAATAAGATAATTAAGCATCATGTAGGTAAGATCATTATGAGAATTATAAAATAATAAATCAAAAGTAAAAAAAGATAATGAAATAATTTCAAGCAAAGATTAAAAAAATTAAAAATAAAAGTAACTTTCTCAGTAAGCAATTTCCATAAGTGTAACTAAAGTCTAAAATCCAACCTTTTATGTTGGAATAAATGATTCTTTCTTTTTCTGTAACAAACGAAAAAGGAAAAAAGAGAGAAAAAAACGAAGGGAAAAGATTTTAAAAAATAATAATCAAGGGTATATTTCAATTTGAATTGATCTCACGCGTTTTAAATATTTTCCTCAACTCAAATATATATAGAAATTATAAGCTTAGGATATCTTAAAATGCTACTATCTTTTTTAATATTCATTATGTCTTGAAAAGATATTCCTAACACCAAAGACTCAAAGCCATTAGTTTACATTTATTTTTGGCTCTGAACACAATTTTAGCATAAAAATTATGCAACACTCAACAACAATTTGTGTTAACTTCGTTAGTGGTCCTGATATGTAGAAAATCCTTCTACAAATCTTCTATAATAGCCGGCTAAGCCCAAAAAGATTCGAACCTCTGTTGGAGTCCTAGGCCTCGCTTCTTCACCGCTTCAATCTTCTGAGTGTCAACTCTTATACCCTCGTCTGATACTATATGACAAAGAAAAGCCACTGACTTCAGCCAAAACTCACATTTGGATAGCTTTGCATACAACTTATGGCCCCGGAGCGTTTGTAGTATTATCCGCAAGTGATCCACATGCTCTGTTTCTGAGTGAGAGTAAACTAGAATATCATCTATAAATACTATCACAAATACGTCCAGGAATGGGCGGAACACGATGTTCATTAGATCCATAAATGCTGCAGGTGCATTTGTAAGTCCAAATGACATTACCAGGAACTCGAAGTGCTCATACCTTGTCCTGAAGGCCGTCTTCGGAATATCCTTCTCCTTAACCTTTAGTTGATGGTACCCCGACCTTAGGTCAATTTTTGAGAAATATCTCACACCTTGTAACTGATCAAACAAATCGTCAATTCGGGGAAGAGGGTACTTGTTCTTGATAGTAACTTTATTTAGTTGCCGATAGTCGATACACATCCGTAATGAGCCATCTTTCTTTCGTACGAACAATACCGGCGCGCCCCAAAGAGATATGCTAGGCCTAATAAAGCCTTTCTCGAGCAAATCCTTTAATTGCTCCTTCAATTCTTTCAATTCAGCTGGAGCCATTCTATAAGGAGGAATATATATCGGTTGAGTGTCTGACAACACATTTATACCGAACTCAACTTCCCTTTCAGGAGGAAGGCTTGGAAGTTCGTCTGGGAATACATCAAGAAATTCATTGACCACCGGAATTGATTGAGGACTAGGTGGTTCAACATCGACATCTCTTGCCCGTACAAGATGGTATATACACCCTTTGGAGATCATCTTTCTTGCCTTAAGGTATGAAATAAACCTACCTTTTGGCGTTGCCGTATTACCTTTCCATTCAAGGACTGGCTTACCTGGAAATTGGAATCTAACAATCTTTGTTCGGCAGTCAACATTAGCATAGCATGACGCTAACCAATCCATGCCCATAATAACATTAAAGTCAACCATTTCTAATTCCACTAAATTTGCTAGGGTCTAATGACTACAAGCTAATACTGCACAATTTCGATAGACCCGTCTAGCGATTACCGATTCACCAACCGGTGTAGATACCACAAATGGATCCCTTATCAACTCAGGATCCATACCAAATTTACAGGCAATGAAAGGAATAATATATGATAAATTTGAGCCTAGATCTAACAACGCGTACACATTATGTGAAAGGACCGATAACGTACCTGTAATGACATCAGGTGAGGATTCCTGATCCTGTCGTCCTATTAGTGCATAAGTACGGTTCTAGCCCCTTCCTCTGCCTCGACTAGATAACGTCTGCTAACTCTGCCCTAATGGACGTATTGATTGGGATGAAGCTGCTCCAGATCCGACCGGCTGGGCTCTAATACCTTCATCTTTTGTCGGACAATCTCGCACTATATGACCACGCTCCCTGCAAGAATAACATACTCTTCCCTCTTATTGGCACGACCCTGTATGGGTCCCACCACACTGCCCACATCGAGCCAATGGCGGCCTCATCTGCATAGAATTCCCTCTATAATAAGATTCTGGTGCTCGTGAACTCTAGCCTGGTCCTGTTTGAATATACCGATCAGCCCTCGATCCTGAAGATGGCAATGGTGCGCAGACTGCTGGGTAAGATGGTCGTCTATAAGGTTGTGGCCTGGGCCCGCCTATGAAGTTCCTCACGCCACTTACAGATTGAGCCCTTTTATGCTGGCTCCTATCACGCTCTCGATCGACCCGATGTTGCCTCTTGCGATGCTCCAGGTTCTATGCATAAGCCTGGATGCGAGCAATATCCATATCCTGATTCAAAGAAGCCATACTACACTCGTTGACCAAGTGTGGCCCCAAGCCAGTAACGAACCTGTGTACCCGGTCACTAATTTCAGCTATAAATGTAGGAGCATATCGAGCCAAGGAATTAAACTGCAAGCTATATTCTCGAACGCTCATGCTGCCCTGTTCAAGACGTAGGAACCTATTCTGTCTGGCCCGTCGAAGCTCGACTGGTAGAAAATGTTGTAAGAAAGCCTCTGAAAACTCCCCCATCCTGCTGGCACAGCAGGAGGTCCCCTAGATTACCCACATGTATCAAACCATGTTACTGCGACATCCCGCATTTTATAAGAAGCAAACTTTACCGACTCGGTATCGGTAGCATATATCACCCGCAACGTGCATTGTACCTGATCCAGAAAATTCTGCGGGTCCGCGTTCAAGTTTGTTCCTGTGAATACCGGAGGGTCTAGATTGATGAAATCTCGAGCTCGTTTGCTAACATCTCTATCAGAAGGACTGGGAACCTGACGTTGGGCCTGAGCGGCCACCAATCGTGTATATAATTTAACCGCACTCCGCATATCAAGATCCACGTATGGTACTAGCATGTGGAGGAACTAGGGGTGCTGTAGTTCCACTAATCTCCTCCGATGGTGATGTACCGGGAGAACCATACAAAGGAGTCGTACCGAGGGTCTCACTCTGGCCCTCGCTAACAGGTGGCAATCAGCTGGTACCTTTGCCCGCAGCCGTATTCAACTCCCTTATACTCTTGGAATTCTTCCTTGCGGTAGAAATCACTGGAATCATAAGCACGAAATGGATTAGGAGTGAGATACTTATAACTCAGCTCTACCGCACGATGTATGAGATGAAAGAACATGAAACATCCCTAAATGTCAAATAACCTCCTATTTATAAGTATGGTGCACAACATACCCATAAACAAGACTCTACTAGACACGGCTTGTAGACTCCCTAGGACAGACATGCTTTGATACCAAATTTGTCACGACCCAAACCGTAGGGCCGCGACGGGCACCCGGATCCCACCTGCCTGGTACCGCCATTCTTACAATGAAAATCTAATTGTAATTAATTACGGACTAAGCCGAAAGAAAATTATGAAAATCGGGTAACCATCTTATATATATACATATACCAAGGACGACAAGGCCATACAAGACTATTACACACAGAACACCTATCTACAAGCCTCTAAGAGAGTACACAACATTAACAGGTCGGGACAAGGCCCCACCATACCCATATAGACACGCAAAACTGTATCATACCAAAATCAGACCAACACTCCGGAAAGAGAGGAGTGCTTCCAAAAATCCGCTGAAATCCGCAACCTATTCACGTGGGCCATCGCCTTGCCTATGCGAACTTGAGAGCATGAAACGCAGCGTCCCCCGACAAAAGGGACGTTAGTACGACTGATGTACTGGGTATGTCAGGCATAAATGACAGCATAACAGGAATATACCAATAACTGAAATATAAACAACTGACCAACAGTAATAGCCTGTGAGGGCCCTAATACACTTGCCTACATGTTATGCACAATTCAGTGTCCATATTCATTGGCCTCATCGGGCAATTTCCTTACCATGACAACCTCTGTGGGCATCATACCATGTAATGGTTAACGAATATATACATGATGCAAGTGCGGTATATATATGTTAGTGTTGCGGATCGTGCAACCCGTCCCAATATATGTTTGTGTTGCGGATCATGCAACCCATCCCAATAAGCCATACAGGCATCACATCATATTGGCCTCTTCGGGCTCTTTTGTGATAGTCTGTACCAGCTGTAGGTGGTGTGCGTATATAATGCATTTCCCTTTCCCCATATCCCTTATATATATAATATTTACCATATAGTAGTGTGCATAGCACCAGTGGGTTCAGAGTAATATATGAATCCAATGCAAATGAAAATGCATGAATATCAGTAAAACATTTTCTGAATTTATCGGATGACAATAATATCCTTGCCCCTTTGGCTACACGGTGAATGTCAACACCTTTTCCCGTAAGCCTCAATAAGGACTTAAGAACATATTTAGACATGTTTCTAGCATATGAATCAATAACATGAATATTCTTAACTACTAGGAGTAGAATAAATTATGGAGCAATATCACGGTTATATTTTGTTACATGGAACATGCCAAAAGAAAGAAATAATTTGCCTTAACATACATTGAATCCAAGCTTAATAACTTGAATTTTAAACTTTAAACAAGAAGCTTCAATTATTGCTGCTTCGTACGTCTCTTTGTTCAAACTAAAAAGGACGAATTACTTGCTACAATTTTTGGATCCCTTTGCTACTGTTAGAAAGTATAGTGGTTCAAATGCTTCACAAATTAGCGAGTTTGATGTTTATGTTTTGCAGGGTGTTGTACCGTTAGAATCAATTGCTATTGAAAATGCACGTGAATAATTGCTGAAATACTGGAGAGAGAATCAAAAGACATTTCCGACTCTATCAAAAATGGTCAGAGATGTGTTGAATATTCGTCATCTACAGCTTCTGAAAGCGCTTTTTGTGCTGGAAGGTTTCAAATAGGAGAGCACAAACACTCATTGGCGGGAGATAGTTTGGATATTGCAGTTTTATTTAGAGATTGAATTAGAGTGGAGCGTAGACGGTGCGGTCAACCAGAGATCAATGAAGAAAATGATTACAATTACAACGAAATCTTATTTGAGGTAGCAGGAAGCGACGTTGAACAATTTGACCAAAAAATTTCAATTCCAACAGAAGATCCTCAAGAGATTGTCAGAAAATTAGAGAAAGTATGGTTGCATATGTAATTTTTTTAATGCCAATTTTACTATTTGATTTGCAACTTTTGAACTACGAAACAAAGTTGCAATTTTGAAATTGTATTAGAAAAAAAATCATATATCTATTAAATAATATAAGAGGCAATTAGCCTTGGGATATTTTTTCACTATCTTGTTCAATTATTTAAGTGTTTAGAAAAAAGTTTTTTAAAGTTCCCCCAAATACCCCTTCCCGTCTCATCCCGTACCCCCAAATCCCGTTCCCTCTGATAGTGGGATGTGGGATGGGATGAGACCACTTCCTATCCCCCTAATTCCGTTCCCACTCACTCCACCATCCCCCAAATCCCCGTCCCCCTAATCCCGTCAACCCTATATAGTACTAGTCAATCCATTACATTGAAATTAAAGGTGACATGAGGAGGCAACATGAGAAATGTTACGCCGTTTTTTTTATATGTCTTACTTTAACTGGATATAAAGGTTAAATATATTCATAAACGGAAAGGACTTAAAATGTCTTTAACTATCAGCTTTTGTACAAAAATAGCCTCTATCTATCTTTCCGCTCCAAAATATCCTCGTCGTCAATTTATTGGATCTATTTTATTCTTATTTTTAACAGCCTCATTATAAAACACAATTACAAATTTCATTTATTACGTGGCGTATTTTCATTGGTCAGCCCTATAATTAACTTATATTTTAAAACTCCCAACCCATTATCCGGATCCACTTACAAAATCCCAACCCGCCCGACTTAAATTCCCATTAAACTAAAAGAAAAATCCTCAAACCCATCAGCAACGGCGACGACTCCAATGACCTCTGCTTGTCATTTTTTCTTTTTCTTTTTCGTTTGTTTATATTCTCATGATTCTTCTTATATTTTTGTTTTCCAGGTGATAATCCGACAAGATTCCTAACACCGATGGCCTTTCCCTTTTCTTTATTATTGTCCAGATCTTACCTGGTATGGATTTTTCTGCCCGAAAAGCTTGCTCCTGCATAACCATATCTGACAGTTGCTTGTAAGTTGTTAGTTCTGCGTTGGTCTGAGTTTGTGATCGTTTTGAGTTTCCTGTTGACTGCCCGAATTGTATTTTCCGGACACAAAATCATATTATTAGTAAAGAAAATGTGAAGCAGTCCAATAGCACGAACAATATCAGATAACCCAATAACATCACATAAATTGAAATAATAGTTAACAAAGACAGAGCCAATGCTAAGGTTCGTGAGTAGTCACCGGAAAAATAGTCATCACCAGCCAAAAATGGCACATAACTGTCAAAATAAATACAAACAAACAAAGTTGCAGTTGTTGAAAATTTACTAATGTGGAATTAAGTTTATCCCATTATTTATGACTCGAACAATTAGGGCCTCGCACGTGGGAAATGTCGTTTCCACACACGTGCACACGTAGTGCCAAGTATCGCAAATTTCATTAGTGAAAGAGATATTAGTACGTAAGTAATACGTTTGAGACATATAGTGATGGACGGTTATTGACCAAATGACAAGTATTCTACGTTGGTAAACGAAGGAAGAAGTGTAAGATGAAACGAGTCGGAAATTGCCACAGAGCCGTGAAGGGACGCGGCGCAACACCGTCGGAGCCACGTCGCCCCATGGCAGCGCCGCAGCGCTAAATGGTGGCTTGGGCTACTGGAGCCGAGGCGCCGCGACGCTAATTCGCAGAGCCGCAGCGCTTTGGAGGCAGAATGTTGCGACGGGAAGATGGAAAGTTCTGACTTTTGGGCTGATTTTGGAGCATTGAATCTCCATTATTTGGCACATGAATTCAGCCATTATTTGGATGAATGTAACCCCTCAATAAGTGTCACTACATGTAGGGGTGAGCGGGTCCGGGTACCCTAACTTTTTGGAACTACCCGGACCCTACCCAGTAAAAGAATGGTTCCTAAATTTACTACCCGGAACCTACCCGTAACAATCATTACCCGGAACCTACCCGAACCCTGCGGTTCCGGGGTACCCGGTAACAATTCGATGAAATGAACACTTTTATACTGTGTCGTTCCTAAAATTGCTGGACCTGAGTTATAGTTCAAAACAATAAGCACAATTGAACATGTTTTCTCATATCAATTATAATGATCCATCTTTATTTTCTCATATCAATTATAAGCTTAACATAAGTATTTCAGACCTTCCGCTAGATTCTAAAATATACATCAAGTACTATCTACTAATTAATTGATGAATCTAAAATAAACAACAAGTACACCTTTGTTTCCTCATATCAATTCTAAAATATGAAATTGCAGAATCCATATTATTGAATAAATGAATGAAGTTGCAGGTCTTTTCTAAAGTTCAGTACATCGCTTCAGATTTTCTTCGCAATAAATTTTGGGAATTCTCTTTCGGGATTAACAGAGAAGTGAAGTGCACAAAATTTCTCTTTCGGAATTAGCACAATATACACATCAAGATTGATACCCTAAAATAACATAAACCCTAGACTTTGTGCAACCATGCATTAGAATCCATATGCAACTGATATTGATTTATCACAATCATTAGAATCCACGCAAAGCGATATTGTGAAAAATTGCATTCAATAACAGAAAATAATATATGGAGAAAACTGAAATCCTATACACAAATCTCAAATAAATAGATAAAATCAAAATTAATTACACAAACCTCAGATAACCAGATAAAAAGCTTCGATTTTCATAGAGCCGAGCTTGATTCAAAACCTTAAATAAAAATAAAATAAAAATCTTCAAATTGAGTCGAGCTTACCGTCAATTTGAGCTTCAATCTTTGATCTTCAATCTTCGACTTCAATCCTTGATTTTCAATTTTCACCGAATTGTGTGTGTGAGAGAGAGAGTTTAGGGCTTTCTAGAGAATGTTAGAATGAGCGCCGCCTTCTAGAGTATATTTAGGGCTTCCTTTTATTAACTAAAAATAATGGAATTTAAAAAGTAAAAATATTTAATATTTCATAGGTTCCGTTATCGGTTCCGGGTCCGGGTACCCTGTCTCTAATTGCCGGAACCGGACCCGACCCGACATTGATCGGTTCCTAATTTTAGGACCCGTACCCTACCCGTTATTATAATATATCTACCCGGAACCTACCCGTTAGTGTCGGTTCCGATTGGGTATCTGGGTACCCTGTACCCGTGCTCACCCCTAATTACATGGCTATTGAAGGCCATTAGTTGACTAGTTGAGGGGCCATTTCCTTACACTATAAATTGAGGCCTTTGGCAGAATTGTTCAACACTTAGAAATTTTCTGAAATCTTCTTCTTCCTCTCTAGCAAGTTTTCTATATTCAAAGTTCTTCAAGAGTAACACTTGAGTTTTCTTTGCTCATTTGTTAGTTGTTGTTATATCTTGGGAGACTATTGCCACAAATGTAAAAGGATATATACGGGATAATCTTGTCTTAAAGACAGAGTGCCATCACTCGACTCAACAAATCACAAGGAGTTTATTCCAGTGTGTTGTAATCTTGAGTAGTTTATCCTTTCTAGCATTTGTAATATTTACTTACTTCCCGTTTTCTGCAATTGTTGTAACCCACAATTTTAAGACAAGATTGTTGTAAGTGCTTAGAAAGATGAATGAAAGAGAACAACTCGCTTCTGATACTGCTACTGCTACTCAAGGCAACCCCTCTGCCTTCCTCACTGCTGCTCAAGGCACATCCAATGCCTTCACTGCTGCTCAAGGCACATCCAACGCCTTTCCTGCTGCTCAAGGGTACGTTACAGTTCCTCCACCTTCTGGATTCCATCATGAACGCCCAGAAAAGTTCATGGGCTCCAACTTCAAGAGTTAGCAACAGAATATATTGTTTTATCTGACTGTTATGGGAATGACTCGTTTCCTAACAGAAGATCCTCCACAAGCTGGATATGAAGTTGACCCTAGCCTAATGAAACAGCTGAAGGGGGCCTAGATATCCATGTCGTTAATGGCATGAAGATGGTTCTTGATGCATGGAGTCATAGTGAGTTCATGTGTAAGAACTATATTTTGAACTGTCTGTCAGACCTACTATACACGGTGTATTGCACCGTAGGCACCGCCAAAGAGTTATGGGAAAAACTGCAGAATAAGTACAACGCACAAGATGCTGGTACGAAGAAATTCATCGTTGGGAAATTTCTGAAACTCAAATGGTGGATAGCAAAACTGTGATGTCCCAAGTCCAGGAATTCCAAATGATTCTACATCACATGGATTTGGAAGGTATGAAACCAAATGAGCAGTTTTTGGTTGCATCACTAATTGAGAAGTTACCTCCCATGTGGAATGAGTTTATGAGTTACTTAAAGCTCAAGACAAAAGAAATGATCTTTGAGGAACTTATTATCAAACTCCAGATTCAGGAAGATAATAAGATGGCCTTGCCTAGGGGAAAACAACCCGCTGAGGCAAAGGCAAATCTGGCTGAGGCCAAAGGGAACCCAAGCAAGAAGCGCAAGTTCCAGAAAGACGGCATGATCCAGGCGGCGGAGAATTTCAAGGGGAACTGTCACCACTGTGGAAAACCTGGTCACATGATCAAGGATTGCCGCAAGCTCAAGACTGAGCAATAAGAGAAGGCCAAGGCCAAAGGCAAGACATATGCTAACGTCGTCAAAGATACGCTTATTGACGATATGATTGAGGAGTTCTCGGCGGTAGTGCTTGAAGCAAACCTTGTTGAGAATCTCATACAATGGTGGATGGACACGGGTGCTACTAGACACATCTGTTCCAATAGAGATGTCTTCTCCACATATACACCAGTTACAGAAAAAAAGTTGTTCATGGATAACAATGCTTCCTCTGACGTGTTGGGGGTAGGAAAGGTAGTCCTGAAGATGACTTATGGAAATGAGCTCACTCTGAAGGAGGTGATGCATGTCCCTGAGATTAGGAGGAATTTAATTTCAGGTAATTTATTGGTTAATGCTGGTTTTAGGCTAGTATTTGAGTCTAATAAATTTGTAATCACCAAGAATGAAACTTTTGTGGGAAGAGGCTTCGTCTGTGAAGGCATCTTCAAAGTTAACACTATGTTTGTAATGCGTGCAAGCAATAATATTGAAGTTTCTTCTTACTTGATTGAGTCCTCTAATTTATGGCATCATAGATTATGACATGTTAACTATAAGTCCATCCAAAGGTTGGTTAAGTTGGAGTTGTTGCCGTCTATCGACGTAAACCCTCAACATAAGTGTGAGGTGTGCGTAGAGGCAAAACTCACAAAGATTCATTTTTGATCCGTCGAAAGGAATACCGCTCCTCTAGAGCTTATTCACACATATATATGTGATTTGAAGTTTACACGAACTAGAGGGGAGGACAAGTACTTTGTGACATTCATTGATGATAGCATAAGGTATTGTTACCTTTACTTGTTGAAAAGTAAAGATGAAGCCTTTGAAGCGTTCCGACGCTATAAAGCAGAAGTCGAAAACCAACTACGCATATGAATTAAATCCATTCGTAGCGATAGATGGGGAGAATACTTAGCGTCATTTGAGGAATATTGTGCCGAATCGGGCATTGTTCATCAAACGACGACTCTATACTCACCTCAGTCGAACGGTGTTACTGAACGCAAGAACCGCACATTGAAGGAAATGATGAATGCCTTGCTCATCAATTTCGGTCTTCCCCAAAACATGTGGGGAGAAGCCGTCCTTACCGCTAATACGATTCTTAATAGAGTCTCACGTAAGGGTAAGGACAAAACTCCATATGAATCCTTGAAGGGAAAGAAACCCACCTATAAATATTTAAAGGTGTGGGGTTGTTTGGCAAAGGTCGAAGTGCCCAAGCCAAAGCAGGTCAAGATTGGGCCTAAGACTGTAGATTGCATTTTCATCGGATATGCAAATAAATGTAGTGCTTATCGCTTCTTAGTGCATAAATAAGATATTCCAGATATCCACGAAGGTACAATAATGGAATCAAGGAATGCTCAATTCTTTGAGGATACTTTTCCTAGAAGGGAAAAAAACATAACCTCTCGCAAATGAAGTTATGAACAGAGCTCTCAGGAACCAGGAGTCGTTGACTACCCGAATCTAGATGGTTCATATCTAGTGGACTTCGAAGTGGCCGAATATCCGAAATCTAGTGTTCCAGATTCTCAGAACTTGGAGACCTCAGAGATGGAACCGAGGCAAAGTAAAAGGGCCAGGAAGGATAAATCCTTCGGTCCTGACTTTGTAGCTTATATGGTTGATGACGAACCATGGACAATTGCTGAAGCATTGTCAACTCCAGAGGCACCATTTTGGAAAGAAGCTATTGAGAGCAAAATACACTCCATCTTGCTAAACCATACTTGGGAGTTGGTTGATATTCCTCTGGGAAATAAACCGTTGGATTGTAAATGGATACTCAAACGGAAGTATAAAGCATATGGATCTATAGATAAGCACAAGGCCAGGTTGGTAGTCAAGGGCTATCGACAGAAGGAAGGCCTTGACTATTTTGACACGTACTCTCCGGTGTCTAGGATGACGTCCATACGAGTATTCATTGCGATCGCAGCATTGCGTGACCTTGAGATACATCAAATGGATGTCAAGACAGCCTTCCTAAATGGTGATTTGGAAGAAGAAATTTATATGGAACAACCCGAGGGGTATGTGGTTCCAGGGTAAGAGAAGAAAGTCTGCCGACTTGTCAAAATCTATGTACGGGCTGAAACAGGCCCTGAAGAAATGGCATAAAAAATTTGATAGTACTCTACTATCGAAGGGTTTCTCCATTAATGAATGTGACAAATGTGTCTACATGAAAGGTAACTCTGACTCGTTCGTCATGATATGCTTGTACGTAGATGACATGTTGAACACAGAGAGCAGTCCTAGCTTGATCCTAGAGACTAAGAACATGTTGAAATAATGCTTCGACATGAAGGATATGGGTATCACAGATGTCATCTTAGGGATAAAGATCTCCAAGATGTCTGACGGACTGGTTTTATCTCAGCCTCACTACATCGAGGATGTGTTGAGAAAGTTCGAGATGTTTGACAGTTCACCTATGAAGTCACCAATGGATAGAAATCAAAAGCTTGATAAAAATTATGGTGCACCCGTATGCCAGAGGCAATATGCACAGGTGATTGGGAGTTTGATGTACATAACAAATTGTACCCGACTTGATATTGCTTATGCAGTCAACAAGTTGGCTAGGTTTACCCGTAATCCGAGTAATGATCATTGGAAGGCGTTGAATCGGATACTACGATACCTGAAATACATGCTAACTTACAGGTTGCATTATTCGAGATATCCAGCTGTACTAGAGAGGTACAATGATGCAAATTGGATATCTGATGTAGAGAACACCAAGTCCACCAATGTGTATATATATATTTACAATTGGTGGTGAGGCTGTGTCTTGGAAATCCTCTAAGAAAACTTGCATCGCCCATTCCACGATGGAATCGGAGTTTATCGCTTTAGACAAAGCAGGAGAAGAAGCTGAGTGGCTTCACGACTTCTTAGATGATATCCCTTGTTGGTACAAACTCGTACCTTCTGTAATGATCTATTACGACAGTTAGTCGGCTCTAGGAAGAGCATGAAGTTCTATGTACAACGACAAGTCTCGTCATATTCGACGGAGACATAAGACCGTTAGACATCTGATCATCACGGGTATAATATCCATTGATTATATAAAAGCAAATGATAACATAGCGGACCCACTGACAAAGGGCTTACCCAAATATCATATATTCTTCTTGTCTAGGGGAATGGGCTTAAAACCCAAGCTTTAAGGACCAATACGGTGGTAACTCAACCTTACTGACTGGAATCCCAGGAATTAGGTTCAATGAGAAAACTAAACTGTAAAGGTTCAGTTGAGCGCTTCGGTGGAAGCATGAGCACTTCGGATAGTGATTTCTGTAAAGAAACATCAATCCAAAGTCGTTCCCGCAATAGACATTAAGTGTTATCTGCAGTGTAGGTAAAGGTTAAGTTTCCAAAACCTTTAATGATCCTTAACGGTTGAGGTTAGGTTTGGGGAAACTTTTAATGGTTCCTAATACTTGTAAAGTGGGGTATAACAGGATACCTTGTAGGAGACCACCTATTTAAGTGCAAGGACAGAACACCTCAAATGAACGCACTTAAGAATCCAAGAAGTGTCCACGACCACAACGGACAAAACATTACGAAGAACAGTGTAATGTAAGTTGTTGTGTTGGTACCATTGACTTGGCTTACACTAAACACTGACGGTTCAAGACATCACGTTCACCGCACAGTAAGTAAGCCTGATGGTATTCAATTATGGAAGGTTCAAAGTTGAAGCTACCTCTCTTGATGCAACATCGGCCCGCTGAAAGATTGCTGAAAAAGTCACCATGTGAGTGCGCCAAAATCTCTTTCAAGAGGGGATTGTTGGAAATTTACTAATGTGGAATTAAGTTTATCCCATTATTTATGACTCGAACAATTGGGGCCGCGCACGTCGGAAACGTCGTTTCCACATACGTGCACACGTAGTGCCAAGTATTACAAATTTCATTAGTGAAAGAGATATTGGTACGTAAGTAATACATTTGAGTCATAGAATGATGGACGGTTATTGGCCAAATGACAAGTATTCCACGTTGGTAAACGAAGGAAGAAGTGTAAGATGAAACGAGTCGGAAATCGCCACGGAGCCGTGAAGGGCCGCAGCGCAACACCGTCAGAGCCGCGGCGCCTCCATGGCAGTGCCGCGACGCTAAATAGTGGCTTGGGCTACCGGAGCTGAGGCGCCGCGGCGCTAATTCGCAGAGCCTCAGCGCTTTGGAGGCAGAATGCTGCGACGAGAAGATGGAAAGTTCTGACTTTTGGTTTGGTTTTGGAGCATTGAATCTCCATTATTTGGCACATGAATTCAGCCATTATTTGGCTGAATGGAACCCCTCAATAAGTGTCATTACATGGCTATTTAAGGCCATTAGTTGGCTAGTTTAGGGATCATTTCCTTACACTATAAATTGAGGCCTTTGGCTCAACAGTTCAACACTTAAAAATTTTCTGAAATCTTTTTCTTCCTCTCTAGCAAGTTTTCTATATTCAAAGTTCTTCAAGAGTAACACTTGAGTATCCTTTGCTCATTTGTTAGTTGTTGTTGTATCTTGGGAGACTATTGCCCACGAACGTAAAAGGATATATACGGAGCAATCTTGTCTTAAAGACAGAGTGTCACCACTCGATTCAGCAAATCACAAGGAGTTTGTAATCGTTCTTATTTCCAGTGTGTTGTAATCTTGAGTAGTTTATCTTTTCTAGCATTTGTAATATTTACTTACTTTTCATTTCCTGCAATTGTTGTAACCCACAACAGTAGCTTCATCGGAAAAGCAACAATGGGGATTTAAGTCGGGCGGGTCGGAGTTTAGTAGGCGGATCCGGGTGATGGGTTGGGAGTTAATTAATTTAGGTTAATTATAATACGGGTGACCAATGAAATGCGCCAAGAAGGATATTTTGGAGCGGAAAGTTAGACGGAAAGTATTTTTGTATTAAATCTTATAACTCAAGGGCATTTTAGGCCCTTTTCCGATCCATAAAAGGTGTTAGTGACTGAGCCCATTATTTTTTTCGTTGTCCAAAGCGTAGAAGTATCCGATTTGAAGACCATCATTTATATATTTACAGTATATAAAAATTTACAAATCTACCTGCCTCAAAACGATTTATCTGATGTATCATATCACTGCAATTTCAGTCAGTTTTACTTAAACTTTAGACGTATATGAAGCTTAATCATTTTTTATTGAATTTAGTCATAATATTTTACTGAACTTCAAGTAAATAAAATGTCTAAACTTCATCCATATAAATGTAACTCTATATGTATGAAGTAATTGCTTCACAGTTGGTAGACTTGCAAAAACTTTTAAAAATTAGATACAAATTAAATAGTCGTGTCCATAATATACCTTGTGAAATGTTTACTTTTTTTAAAGAAATTTATATTATTTTAATATAATCGACAAATAAAAGTGAATGAATAAAGTAATTAACAGTAGTTTTCTGTATTGGTAATGGTCACAATTATATTACCAATATCAAATAAATTACATAAAAACAAAAAAATCTAACGTGAAAGCCGTTTTTTTAAAAATTAAATCAGGGCCCATATATAAAAATTTCGAATATCGTAAACACTAAGCATAACACACATGGCCATGAATTTTATTAGTTTAGGTGGAACAATTATTAAATAATTTGCCTTTATCACATGAGTCACCTCACATGATATGAAGACACTCAATCATCCATGCAAAACAATTACTACAAATTAGTGAAATTATTTTTTAAAATCATCATTATCTCTTTTTCTTTTTAAAATCAAAATATAAATCTCTCTGTCTTATACATCACTCTTTTAAGGCAGGAATATAATAGACTAATTATATTCAATTCCTAAACACCTCAATCAGTCAATTTGGTGCTAGTAATTAGTCATCTATTGTGTTTACGTCTTTTTATCTTCAATATTGTACAAAATCATAGTCCCCATTTTGTTCATTTTCTATCTTCTTTCTTTTAGTGGTACATAGTACAATCTCTATCATTTGTTTAATTAGATGTATTCTATTTGTTTATCCTAAAAAAATTACAATTGAATTTATAAGTGATTTTAGGGTTATGTGAATGAATTTATAATACAAAGTTATAAGCAGTTAACACTAAATAAGTAAATGAAAATAACAAGTAAAAAAGATAGCTTGAAATATCGTAAACCAAGATGAATTTCTTTAGCAAAATTGATCCGGCCTCAACTTAACTGCTTCTGTTCTGAGCCAACAGAGAGAGCTTAATGGTTATGATTACAGAAAACAAAGTCGTGCAAGTGTATAATGAGAATGGGATGCCCTTCAAATATGAAGGTTGAACTCCTTTTATAGCTATCAATACAAGACATTGATGTCCGAGAATCACTCTCCAATTAAATATAATTAATGATAATAATGGTCACTTAATGAGTAAGGAGTAACGGCTGGCGCCATATCTGAAACGGGTACTCGCTAGGCTCCGCCGATTTTTCACCCGGTGTCAACTGGTTTGGTCACTATCCGGTCTCGTCTTGATACCCGTACTTATCTCGATGAAACTTCATCCGATACGGATCTCTGTCACGTCCCTCACACTCCATACCTAAACCTTGCTACGTGTTGTGCCGGTTTTTACCGTATACACTATTGTAATTTTCTATGCGTACTAGTAGGGAAGCTCTCGTTATTAATTTGCACATTCACTAATAAAGTCACACAACATTATGCCAACTTCAATATATGATACCGTTGTTGCATTACAATATATTACTTTATATTTAAGTTTTTCTTCTCCCTCCTCCTCCGTTTTATTTTCTCAGTACATATTATTTATTAACTAGGTATCAACGACAAAAATTTAGAACAAGGATGAGATAAATGACAGGCACAAACTTAAGCATCTATGAAAATTCAATGAGAAGATTAAAAAATATGTTACAAATAAAAAAGCCAAAAAATATGTTACAAATAAAAAAGCCAAAGAAAATCGGGAAAATTAAAGTGGGTGTGTGTCCAGAAGGCAATGGATACACCTTTTATATCACCTTCTAATCCATGACAAATTCCCTGTCTGGTAACAGCTAATTAAAGTTTGTAATTAATTCAAGTCAAGATTAGTCATTCTCGCTTTATAATTGTTATTAGTTTTCAAAAATTTTGAATTGAACCAAGATGATTATTCAAAAATAATTATTTGATAAAATTAGTGTTACGAAGCAAAACGTGGAGAAAAGTCTATAAATTTTATGCCTAAAACTTTTAACAAAGTGAGAAACATTGAAATGATTGCAATGGTAGAATCTGTCCTTATATTCACGCGGGTCATGTATTTTTTTTTAGGAAAAGGGTCAAAAATACTTTTGAATTTTAAATATTATTTATTCATATTCTTCGTTATACTTTCCGTCCAATTATATCCTTGTCGTTATATTTTAGTGCTGATTTGCTCTTAATTTGGGGGCGGTTTTAATCTGAAGCGAATATTAATATTTGGAATGAGTTATTGAAAGAGAATAATCCCTTGATTATTTTCATTAATGAAGAGGTCTATATATACAATAAACAATCTCTAAATATGAAAAATCATATTCCTACTATAATACTAATATCCTAATTACACTTGTACAAGAATTCTACAAAATATGGTAAGTAACCTAAATATACACAATTCATTGGTGATATACACGGTTTCTATCACACCCCCGCAGTCATAGCGAACGGTTGTCATACGCTGAGACTGTCCCTAAAATCTTCAAACAAAATCAAGGAAAGACTCTTAGTAAAAATGTTAGCAATTTGGTACCTTGAAGGGACATGCAAGACACGTAATTGTCCACGAGCTACCTTTTCGCGAACAAAGTGAATATTCATCTCGATATGTTTAGTGCGCTGATGTTGGACCAGATTCCCAGAAAGATAGACGGCACTAACATTATCACAGTAGACCAAGGTAACTTTTTGAATAGGAAAGTGAAGCTACAATAAAAGATTACGCAACAACATGACTCAGACACCACATTGGCTACTCCTCGATACTCGGCCTCCACACTGGATCGCGATAAAGTAGACTGATATTTTGCCGATCAAGAGACCAAGTTATCGCCAAGAAACATACAATAACCAGAAGTTGAACGTCTGGTATCTCGACATCCACCCCAATCAACATCTATATACGACACAAGAGTAGAGACGGATGATAGATATAAATGCAACCCATAATCAAGCTTGCCCTGTATGTATATTGGAATTGGGCCCAATATCCTTGAAAATTTGATTGGGGGGGGGGGGGATAAGGTGAGTTGGGCCACTGGCCTAGTCCCACGGCCAGTTGGCCCAAGGCTGCGACCAGTGGGTGTGCGGCCCACTGCTCTGACCATCGCCACTGTGCCGACCACTGCCACATCCGCCTCCGCGATTCTTGCCATTATTTTTTCGATTTTGACCCTTTTTGTCATCGGATGTGTCCATCATCATGACAGAATTAGCTCCGGTAGCTGCCTTTTTTTGTCAAAGCGGTCTTTTCTAACGTGAGCATAGAATGAGCCTAGTAGAACGACATAAGTGGATTACTTTGACGAAGAAGTGTCCCAACGCCATTATAAGCCTCGGATTGGCCTGCAACTATCTGAAGAACAAGACGATCATTTGTGACGGGCGCACCAACGTTCTTGAGTTGAACCGCCAATTCTTTCAGCCTTTTACAATAGGCTGAGACATTAGGAAAATCTTCCATATTGACATGGGAAAATTCCTGTTCAAGAGTGACGACACGAAATTTTTTGTTATCTTGGAAGATATCACGCACCCTATTCCAAATTTTCATCGCCGGAGAATCGGGTTCAATAATCGTCTGCAAAATGTCCGTAGAGATAGTGGAATAAATCAACTGGAGAACTGTTGCATCAAGAGTCATCCATAACGTAGGGTCATCCTCGGGGGTAGTCACCTTCTCCTTGCTTGTTACCGAGGGGATGATGTGATGAAGGACTTGATGTGAGCGTGCGTGAACTTTAAATAATTCCACCCACGTCGCGTATTGGACGTTTTCCATCTCAAGAACAATAGGGATGTGGTTCTTGATGTTGTCGGCTGTAGGACAGGATGAACCGTGTTATTTGAGGTAGACATGACGAAAGAACAATAGGAGAATCAAGGATTTTGAAGAGAATTTGGAAAGAGAGGAGGGAAGGGCTTCGATTCCGAGGACAGAAAAGGCTCGGATACCGAGGACAGAAATGGGCAGCGGAAGCTTGTTGTGGAGAAGATATTTTAGCCCTAGACTTCTGATACCATGAAAGAGAATAATCCCTTTATTATTTTCATTAATGAAGAAGTCTATATATACAATATACAATCTCTAAATATGAAAAATCATATTCCTACTATAATACTAATATCCTAATTACACTAGTACAAGAATTCTACAAAATATAATAAGTAACCTAAATACACACAATTCATTGGTTTGTCCATAATATACACGGTTTCTATCAGTTATCTTATTCCCAAATGCCACGTGTCACAAATAAACAATATTTGAAAATACAGAGATATTTTTGACCATTAATTCTTTCATTTATGAATCCAAATGAAAAAAGAGACCATCTCTCTATCGACCTTACAATTTATACACACACGTAGACACACATCTGCCCACATATATAAAATAATTGGCACTTGGGAGGTGTGTATAATTCATTATCTTGGTTAGGTGGTGGCACTGCTAAAAATTACTATTTTTTAGCTGAATTTTTTTACCAAAAGATGTCTAGTGACTATTCACGTAGATATTTTGATTGAGTTAGTAAGAAAAGAATATATAGTAATACTTTCACACGAAAAATTAGATAATTTTTTAGCGTTTTAATGGAATTATTTCTCATCATGCGTTTTTTCTCAGTAAACTGATTTAGTAAGGATGAGGTACAAAATAATAATCTAGAACATAAATTTTTCATTGATTGTCGGTGATAAATACTTTTGTTTCGAGTAGTGTGAGAGCTCGGAGGAGCTTGGGATCCATGAGACAACAAGTGGATTGCACCTTTCTGTGTAAGAATTTGGTTTTCTTTAATTAGCCTAACATTGCATCTAATTGTGCTGCAGTTATCAACGTACTATGAATTGTTGAGGCAGTTGTCGCTACTAGTCCTAGACATGAAGGCGTTTTGGCGTAACAAAATACTATAGTATAAGAATTATGTTCATAGTGAGTTCACATGTAAATACTTTCTTCTTTCCCCCCCTTAAATTATTCACTTCTTACTACTAGCTAGTAAAGAATATTCATCTTTTGATAATAATATTGTAAATTCTTTTACTAACGACATTCTTCATATTCTTTTTGCCATAAAATAACAAAAAAAAGGTAAGTTCAAAAAAAAAAAAAAAGATTAAGAGAACACCAAAAAAACATACTTAATAGTATTGGAGTGGATGTGTTTGATAATAATATTGTAAATTCTTTTACTAACGACATTCTTCATATTCTTTTTGCAATAAAATAACAAAAAAAAGGTAAGTTCAAAAAACAAAATATATTGATAAAGAGAACACCAAAAAAACATACTTATAGTATTGGAGTTGATGTGTTTGAATTAAACAGTCTAATAACATAGGAATATATTGAAAAATATTTACACGCACCATACATTACATCAAACCAAATAATTTAACTTTGAGAGTCATAAATTAATAAGAAATTGCATATTACAAACCATTATTAACATGACAAGTCTTCAAAATATTTATGTATTAATTTTTTTTATGCAAATACCTCATATTTATAATATTTGTTTCGGATTAAATATCTAATTAAACCAGTGGCAGAGCCACATGTACTTAAAGGGTGTCAATCGACACACCTTCATTGAAAAATTACTGTATAGCTAGGTAAAAGTATATTTTTTATGTTATGTATATATATTACATATTCACATTTCTTGACTTTTTCGTGAATTTACTTATTTATAATTTGATATTTTTTAGTAAAAATTCTAACTCCACCATTAAATTTGAATATATATATGGTTTAAATAATTTGATGACAAAGTGAGGAGGTTGTGGTATATGACAACATAACAAAGAAAACCGTCCAAAGAAGGCCCCAAAAGCATATGCGAAGTTGCAGAAATTACATTAAGGACAGTAAATTATTGACAGGAAAATAACACATGCACATTTATAATTGTCAGGCTTGGTGACCATTTTGATAAATGTCCCTCCCTACACATTAATACTATCATCCGCTTGCTTGATAACAATCCATTCATTACCCATGATAAAGCCGCTAGCTAATTAAGCTAACTACCATCAAAGACGTACGGATCTACAATATTACTTTTACTCACATGTTGAATATGTATTACCAAAAAATTAAATATTTATAAATATTTAACTGTGAATTCAATTACTATTATATGTTAATTTAAAACCATTATAGAATTAAACTTTAAATCATGAGTCGATCTTTGGTTACCGTCCTTATTTTTCCCTAATGAACCACTGAAAGTGAAAGAAAATAAACCGTATGCTACTCTGGTCTCTTCCATTTCTCTGTCATTTTTCATTCGTTACCTAATCATTTACGTACAAGTTGCTGCAGACTATCGGTGGATACTTGACACAGAGTCACTCGCACAAAATAAATAGAAAAGAAAAATAACACAAGAATTTTCAAGGCTCGATCAATTATGCAACTCTAAGATTGCACCATCGCTAAGATTGTGTAGGAAATTTGCCTTTGGCGGAAAGGTGTGTCCACTCATATTTAATGAATTAAACACTAGTGTTCTGCATGTTGGAGGCTTTGTCTCTTTACACATGCATAATCTACTAAGTGAGTAGATGACCGTAGGGCAAATGATCGTCAAATTTCGTTGAGAAATGAAAGAGATATTGGTCCACGAAGTAAGGTGTTTGAGGCATGAAAATATGGTGTGGGACAAATCTACCACATCGGTGGGAAAATGAAGAATTGCTCTCTTTATAAGTCTCATAATTGGCTAAGGGTTTGGGACCCCAAGGGGTATCCCATGTGTTTAAAGGATGGAGGACCTAGATGTGCTTGGATTCAAGGCTAAGCCCACACGCGCGCCGCCGCCGCCCGCCCGTCCGGTCCGGTATTGGGTCGCTGGTCGCGGGACTATCTGATATTATCTATTTGGACCCCAAATTGCTTAATATTTAGAGTTTGGTCCCTAGAGTTTCTAGAAAGTTAAATTTGGGAACGACGGAAGGCAGAAAGTTTCTGAATGTGCATTAACCATCCATTACTTGGCTGATCAACTCCTCCATAATCAGCCCTCCTTTAATGGCCATGAACAGTCTTCAACGTTTTGTTCAATGGTGTTACACGAAAAACACAGAACATATACACAACAAAAACGAGACAGAAATATATACACACAGACAAACAGAAGAGTAAAACACAGTCCTCAATGTGAGCAGTAACGTTGGAACGAAAAACAGAAACTCTTCCTTCCTTTTCCATTTCTTCAGCAAGGCGTTTCGTGTTTGTTTTCTTCGTCGGACTCAACCTATTTTCTTTGTAGTGTTGAGATTAAAGTGTTGTTTTATCTTGGGAGACTATTGCCCATTAACGTAAAAGCATATATACGGGGCAATCTTGTCTTAAGGACAGAGTGCAATCACTCGACTCAGCACACAGTTGTAACAATTCAGATTTAGTGTTTCTTGATTTTAGGTTATCAAGATTCAAGACTCAACAACTTTGCGGCAGTTCTGAATATTGGCAATTCGATTTATCATTTCGAACACTTGTAATATTTATTTACTTCCCGTACTGCTTTACAATAGTACCCAACAATTTAAGACAAGATTTGTATTAGTGTTCGAAAGATGTCGGTCAAAAGTTGTGTGACCAAATCTGGATATGGTTGTGGTTTTCTGGTAGACGAGAGTGATGATGATGTTGTTGAAGGTCAACATGTTCATGGTGTCACCGCTCCCGAGATTGGTGGGAACAAGCGCTCACGAGAGGCTGAGGATTTCAACTGGGACAAGAGGAGAAGGCTGAAGATGTGGTTCTATCTTGCAGCAGAAGGCCTATATTTGTCCCAGACAAAGAATCCGAATCATGGTAAGGAGGAAATGGACACTTAGTCTGATGAAGTGACTGAAGTGGGCCAGAATCCGAAATTGGGATAAGTAGTTTTTCTTCCTTGTCAAGAATAAGATTAAATGTTGTCTGATTAAAAAGGGCTTAAAGTAAGGAGGAATATGAAAATGTTTTCACAAAATAATTTATATTCCTTACGCTTTAAAATCAGAAGTTTAATCTCATCTTCCTTCCCGTTTAAAGATTGGATTTTGTAAACGACTTAAAAAGATCTGTTCTTTTAAGTGTAATTATTAAAAATGTGTAAAGTATGTTCGCACATACGAGGGAGAAAGATCCACTAACTGTGCGAAAACTGTTACCACTCTTAAGTAAGCGCCAAGAATTGTCTGGGCACCAATCATAACGGAAGAAGTCTAAGAGCTAAAGACGTTGAGCATGTCACACTATTTGGCAGAAGAACCTTCATAGGATGATATTGGACACTCAGTCATACAAAGCCTCCGGGCGACTGGAGTGGGCCAAAATTCCTTTGATAGGATTATATTGGACACTCAGTCATACAAAGCCTCCGGGCGACTAGAGTGGGCCAAAATTCCTTTGATATGATGATATTGGACACTCAGTCATACAAAGTCTACGGGAGACTGGAGTGGGGCGGAATTCATTTCAAAGGAAAAGTAATGGACACCTAGTGTGGTGGGCCAGAGTTTCCAGGTCTTAAATGATCTGAAGGCCTAAAGAAAGGCAGAAAAGAAATTGGACACTCTCCCCGCAAAGCAAGCGGAGTGGGCCAGAGTATCCAGATCACATATGATCCGGTTACGCCCTAACCACGGGAAAGAGATTGTTCATGTGAAGCAACGCCACCTCTAAAGTAGAAGGGGTTGGATAGGTTGTCCTCAATAGGACTTCAGGGGATGGGATCACTCCAAAAGGAGGTGACACATGTCCCAAAACTTGGTTAAGGGACTCTGTTGGTCAAGCTGGTTTGAGACTAGTCCAACAGGGCAATAATAACTAAGAATGGTACAATATGTCTGTAGCCAAATGAATGATATATTTGTAATCTGTGCATCTTTGCCATTATAGATTAAGACACGTTAAATAGAAAGTCATTCAAAAGCTAACGATGTTGAGATTGTTGCCTTCTGTCGACATAAACCCTCAAAATGAATGTGAGGTAGGCGAAGAGGTAAAATCACCTTTCCAAGTTCCGTCAAAGGAATAGCGAAAGAAGCACCGCTCCTCTAGAACTTAGTCACACCTACTTGGGTGATTTGAAGTTTATACAAAATAAGGGGGGAGACAAGTACGTTGTGACCTTCATTGATGATGGTACAACGTATTGTATCCTTTGTTTGTCAAAAAGCAAAGATGGAGTTGTTGAAGCGGATAAGGGCCACAAAGCAGAAGTTGAAAATCAACTAAGCCTATGGATTGAGAAATTCGTAGTGATAGAGGGGGAGAATGTGAAGCATCGTTCCTTAAACGACTGCTCATTACTTACCTTAGTCTAACGGTGTTAGCCAAGCGCAAAGCCGTATGCCCAAAATATGTGGGGCAAGGCGATCCTTCCCGCTAATGCAATTCTCAACAGAAATACGCATAAGAATAATGATAACTCTCCGTGTGAAACATGGAAAGGATCTCACATACAAATGTTGTGATGTGGGGTGGCTTGGTAAAAGTTGGAATACCGAAACAGGCTAATACTGTAGATTGCATATCCACTGGATCTGCAAATAACAGTAGTGCTTATCGCCTCTTGGTGTCAAAGAATGCTGAATTCTTTAAAGATAACTGTCCTTGAAAAGGAAAAAGAAGTAATTGCTCGAGGTTAGCAAGAACCCGCGAGGGCCTGACTGTCCGGAACTAGATGTTCCGTATCTACAGGACTTGAAAGTTGCTATCTATCCGGAACTTAATTTTCAGATCTGCAGAACTCAGGAATTCTAGATGTTGAACCGAGCAAAGCAAAGAAGGGAACAAAGACTTGTTCAAGTCCTTTTAGCTTGTATGGTTGAGAACGAACCATAAACAATTAACAAATAATTGTCTTCTCCAGAAGCGCTGCTTTGGAAAGAATCTTCAAAGAGAGAAATAGATTCCATCATATAGAACCATACTTGCGTAATGGTTGATCTTCCTCCGGGAAAAGAACCTTTGGGTTGTAAAAGTGTATACTCAAAAGTGTGTACAAAGTAGATGGATCTACTGATGAGTATAAGGCCTTGGCTACTTGTACATGTGCTCCCCTATGAGTAGCTTAACATCTAGGGCCATTGCAGTCTTGCGTGGCATGGATGTTGAAACAACCTTCCTAACCGGAGAGTTGGAAGGGGAGGATCAGAGTTAGTTTGGTGGACTGTTAGGCTTCTTCATGAACTTTCATTTTGGTCCCTGAAATGTTTATATTTTGGTCCTGGAAGTTTCAGATAAAACAGAAACAATGAATCTGACCACAGAAACATTGACTCTGAAGTTAGAAAGGAAACAGTTGGAAAACCAACAGTCTGAGAATGGAAGTCATATTGAAAAAAAGTCTCGACATGAAAGATATGGGTATCACATATGACATATTAGGAATTGGATTTCTAAGACATCTAACGAACTGGTCTAACTCCAAACTCAGTTGTGAGATAGTTGACAGTCTCGTTGAAGCCACCAATGAATATGAATCATAGAACTGATTGGAATCATGGTGCACCCATAGACAAGGAGAGATATGCACAGGTCACATGTAGTTCATTGTATGTTACACACTACAACCAACCTGGAATCGGCCTACAAAGCAGATCAGTTGAACTAAGGTTCAGTGATGATTTTAATAAATGATCAATAGAAGGCGATAAGTCGGATATGACGATATCTAAAATATTCGCTTATCTACGGATTATAGTATTCTGAATGTCCAGCGGTTCTGAGAGAACACAGTGATGCAAACTGGACATCAGATGTGAAGAACACTAAAGCCACAAGTAAATGTGTATGGTGGGTCTTGGGAAAAACCTCTAAGCAAACTTGCATCGGCCGATTCATGATAGAATCAGAGTTTATCGCTTTATACAAAGCATGAAAGAAGGAGTAACTTCACGACTCCTTAGAGGACGTCCCTTATTGGGAGAAACTTGTGCCTTCAGCAGTTATACACTGTGGCTAGCCGGTCGGCTTCAGGAAGGACACGAATGACGGCGTCTGGACATATCTATCAGGATCTGTCAGAGACATAAGACCGTATGGCAGTTGATCGTCACGGGTGTCACTTCTTGATTCTTGATTGCGACTAAGGGACTACCCGGAGATCAAGTGTTACTGCTGTCTAGGGGAATGGGCTTAAAACCCAAACAATACGAACCATTTCGGTGGTAACCCAACCATACTGATTGGAGATCCCAAGAATTTGGTTCAATGGGAAAACTAAGCTGCAAAAGGTTCAGTTGAGCGTTTCGGTGGAAGCAAGAGCACCTCGGATGATGATTTCTGTAGGGAAATATGAATCCAAAGTTGTTCTCGCGATAGAAATTAAAGTTCTACCTGCATGGTGGGTAAAGGTTATGCTTTCAAACCATTAACGATCCTCAAACGGTTGAGGTTAAGGTTGGGGAAACTTTTAATGATTCCTAACACTTGTGAAGTGGGGTATAATAGGATACCTTGTAGGAGATCACCTATTTAAGTGCGGGGATAGGCCGCCTCAAATGAAAGCACTTAAGAATCTAAGTGTGTCCACGGCCACAACGGACAAAACCATAAGAATAAAAATGAATAAGGAGAGTTATTGTGTTGGTATCATTGTCTTGGCTTACACTAAACACTGACGGTTCAAGACATCACGTTCACCGCGTAGTAAGTAACTCCGGTGGTATTCAACTAGGGAAGGTTCAAAGCAGAAGCTACTTCTCCTGATGCAATATCTTTTCGCTGAAAGATTATTGAAAGTAGGCACCATGTGTGTGCGTCAAATAATCTCTTTCAAGAGGGGATTGTTGGAAATTTGCCTTTGGCGGGGAGATGCGTCCACCCATATTTAATGAATTAAACACTAGTGTTCCGCATATTGGAGGCTTTGTCTCTTTATACATGCATAATGTACTAAGTGAGTAGATGACCGTAGGGCCAATGATCGTCAAATTTCGTTGAGAAATGAAAGAGATATTGGTCCACGAAGTAAGGTGTTTGAGGCATGGAAATATAGTGTGTGAAAAATCTACCACATCGGTGGGAAAAGGAAGAATTGCTCTCTTTATAAGTCTCATAATTGGCTAAGGGTTTGGGACCCCCAGGGGTATTCCATGTGTTTAAAGGAGGGAGGACCTAGATGTGCTTGGGTTCAAGGTAAGCCCACACGCGCGTCGCCTCCGCCCGCCCGTCCGGTCCGGTATCGGGTCGCGGGTCGCGGGTCGCGGGACTTTCTGATATTATCTATTTGGACCCCCAAATTACTTAATATTTACAATTTGGTCCCTAGAATTTTAGAAAGCTGAATTTGGGAACGACGGAAGGCATAAAGTTTCTGAATGTGCATTAACCAGCCATTACTTGGCTGATTAACTCTTCCATTATCAGCCATCCTTCAATGGCCATGAACATCCTCACTAATGGCCATGAACAGTCTTCAACGTTTTGTTCAATGGTGTTACACGAAAAACACAGAACATATACACAACAAAAACGAGACAGAAATATATACACACAGACAAACAGAAGTGTAAAACACAGTCCTCAACGTGAGCAGTAACGTTGGAACGAAAAACAGAAACTCTTCCTTCCTTTTCCATTTCTTTAGCTAGGCGTTTCGTGTTTGTTTTCTTCGTCAGACTCAACCTATTTTCTTTGTAGTGTTGAGATTAAAGTGTTGTTTTATCTTTGGAGACTATTGCCCGTTAACGTAAAAGCATATATACGGGGCAATCTTGTCTTAAGGACAGAGTGCAATCACTCGACTCTGCACAGAATTGTAACAATCCAGATTTAGTGTTTCTTGATTTTAGGTTATAAAGATTCAAGACTCAACAACTTTGCGGCAGTTCTGAATATTGACAATTCAGTTTATCCTTTCGAACACTTGTAATATTTATTTACTTTCCGTACTGCTTTACAATAGTACCCAATAATTTAAGACAATATTTGTATTAAAGTTCGAAAGATGTCGGTCAAAAGTTGTGTGACCAAATCTGGATATGGTTGTGGTTTTCTGGTAGAAGAGAGTGATGATGATGTTGTTGAAGGTCAACATGTTCATGGTGTCACCGCTCCCGAGATTGGTGGAAACAAACGCTCATGAGAGGCTGAGAATGTCAACTGGGACATGAGGAGAAGGCTGAAGATGTGGTTCTATCTTGCAGCATATGGCCTATATCTGTCCCAGACAAAGGATCCGAATCATGGTAAGGAGGAAATGGACACTTAGTCCGATGAAGTGATTGAATTGGGTCAGAATCCGAAATTGGGATAAGTAGTTTTTCTTCCTTGTCAAGAATAAGATTAAATGTTGTCTGATTAAAAAGGGCTTAAAGTAAGGAGGAATATGAAAATGTTTTCACAAAATAATTTATATTTCTTACGCTTTAAAATCAGAAGTTTAATCTCATCTTCCTTCCCGTTTAAAGATTGGATTTTGTAAACGACTTAAAAAGATCCGTTCTTTTAAGTGTAATTATTAAAAATGTGTAAAGTATGTTCGCACATACGAGGGAGAAAGATCCACTAACTGTGCGAAAACTGTTACCACTCTTAAGTAAGCGCCAAGAATTGTCTGGGCACCAATCATAACGGAAGAAGTCTAAGAGCTAAACACATTGAGCCTGTCACACTATTTGGCAGAACAACCTTCATAGGATGATATTGGACACTCAGTCATACAAAGACTTCGGGCGACTGGAGTGGGCTAAAATTCCTATGATAGTATGATATTGGACACTCAGTCATATACAAAGCATCCGGGCGACTAGAGTGGGCCAAAATTCCTTTGATATGATGATATTGGACACTCAGTCATACAAAGCCTTCGGGAGACTGGAGTGGGGCCAGAATTCATTTCAAAGGAAAAGTAATGGACATCTAGGGTAGTGGGCCAGAGTTTCCAGGTCTTAAATGATCTGAAGCCCTAAAGAAAGGCAGAAAAGAAATTGGACACTCAGTCTGCCAAAGCAACTGGAGTGGGCCAGAGTATCCAGATCACATATGATCCGGTTACGCCCTAACCACGGGAAATAGGTTGTTCATGTGAAGCAACGCCACCTCTAAAGTAGAAGGGTTGGAGAGGTTGTCCTCAATAGGACTTCAGGGGATGGGATCACTCCAAAAGGAGGTGACACATGTCCCAAAACTTGGTTAACAGACGCTATTGGTCAAGCTGGTTTGAGACTAGTCCAACAGGTCTATAATAACTAAGAATGGTACAGTATGTCTGTAGCCAAATGAATGATATATTTATAATCTGTGCATCTATGCCTTTATAGATTAATACACGTTAAATAGAAAGTCATTCAAAAGCCAACGATGTTGATATTGTTGCCTTCTGTTAACATAAACCCTCAAAATGAATGTGAGGTAGGCGAAGAGGCAAAATCACCTTTCCAAGTTCCGTCAAAGGAATAGCGAAAGAAGCACCGCTCCTCTAGAACTTAGTCACACCTACTTGGGTGATTTGAAGTTTATACAAAATAGAGGGGGGAGACTAGTACGTTGTGACCTTCATTGATGATGGTACAACGTATTGTATCCTTTGTTTGTTGAAAAGCAAAGATGGAGTTGTTGAAGCGGATAAGGGCTACAAAGCAGTAGTTGAAAATCAACTAAGCCTATGGATTGAGAAATTCGTAGTGATAGAGGGGGAGAATGTGAAGCATCGTTCCTTAAACGACTGCTCATTACTTACCTTAGTCCAACGGTGTTAGCCAAGCGCAAAGACGTACGCCCAAAATATGTGGGGCAAGGCGATCCTTCCCGCTAATGCAATTCTCAACAGAAATACGCATAAGGATAATGATAACTCTCCGTGTGAAACATGGAAAGGATCTCACATACAAATGTTGTGATGTGGGGTGGCTTGGTAAAAGTTGGAATACCGAAACACGCTAAGACTGTAGATTGCATATCCACTGGATCTGTAAATAACAGTAGTGCTTATCACCTCTTGGTGTCAAAGAATGCTGAATTCTTTAAAGATAACTTTCCTTGAAAAGGAAAAAGAAGTAATTGCTCGAGGTTAGCAAGAACCCGCGAGGGCCTGACTGTCCGGAACTAGACGTTCCGTATCTATAGGACTCGAAAGTTTCTAGCTATCTGAAACTTAATATTCCAGATCTGCAGAACTTAGGAATTCTAGATGTTGAACCGAGACAAAGCAAAGAAGGGGACAAAGACTTGTTTAAGTCCTTTTTGCTTGTATGGTTGAGAACGAACCATAGACAATTAACAAATAATTGTCTTCTCCGGAAGCGCTGCTTTGGAAAGAAGCTTCAAAGAGAAATAGATTCCATCATATAGAACCATACTTGCGTAATGGTTGATCTTCCTCCGGGAAAAGAACCTTTGGGTTGTAAAAGTGGATACTCAAAAGTGAGTACAAAGTAGATGGATCTACCGACGAGTATAAGGCCTCGGCTACTTGTACATGTGCTCCCCTATGAGTAGCTTAACATCCAGGGCCATTACAGTCTTGCGTGGCATGGATGTTGAAACAACCTTCCTAACCGGAGAGTTGGAAGGGGAGGATCAGAGTTAGTTTGCTGGACTGTTGGGCTTCTTTTTGAACTTTCATTTTGGTCCCTGAAATGTTTACATTTTGGTCCTGGAAGTTTCAGATAAAACAGAAATAATGAATCTGACCACCGAAACATTGACTCTGAAGTTAGAAAGGCAACAGTTGGAAAACTAACAGTCTGAGAATGGAAGTCATATTGAAAAAAAGTCTCGACATGAAAGATATGGGTATCACAGATGACATCTTAGGAATTGGATTTCTAAGACATCTAACGAACTGGTCTAACTCCAAACTCAGTTGTGAGATAGTTGACAGTCTCGTTGAAGCCACCAATGAATATGAATCATAGAACTGATTGGAATCATGGTGCACCCATAGACAAGGAGAGATATGCACAGGTCACATGTAGTTCATTGTATGTTACACACTACAACCAACCTGGAATCGGCCTACAAAGCAGATCAGTTGAACTAAGGTTCAGTGATGATTTTAATAAATGATCAATAGAAGGCGATAAGTCGGATATGACGATATCTAAAATATTCGCTTATCTACGGATTATAGTATTCTGAATGTCCAGCGGTTCTGAGAGAACACAGTGATGCAAACTGGACATCAGATGTGAAGAACACCAAAGCCATAAGTAAATGTGTATGGTGGGTCTTGGGAAAAACCTCTAAGCAAACTTGCATCGGCCGATTCATGATGGAATCGGAGTTTATCGCTTTATACAAAGCATGAAAGAAGGAGTAACTTCACGACTCCTTAGAGGACGTCCCTTATTGGGAGAAACTTGTGCCTTCAGCATTTATACACTGTGGCTAGACGGTCGGCTTCAGGAAGGACACGAATGACGGCGTCTGGACATATCTATCAGGATCTGTCGGAGACATAAGACCGGATGGCAGTTGATCGTCACGGGTGTCACTTCCATGATTACCGACTAAGGGACTACCCGGAGATCAAGTGTTCTGCCTGTCTAGAGGAATGGGCTTAAAACCCAAACAATACGAACCATTGCGGTGGTAACCCAACCATACTGATTGGAGATCCCAAAAATTTGGTTCAATGGGAAAACTAAGCTGCAAAAGGTTCAGTTGAGCGCTTCGGTGGAAGCAAGAGCACCTCGGATGATGATTTATGTACGGAAACATGAATCCAAAGTTGTTCCCGCGATAGAAATTAAAGTTCTATCTGCATGGTGGGTAAAGGTTAGGCTTTCAAACCTTTAACGATCCTCAAACGGTTGAGGTTAAGGTTGGGGAAACTTTTAATGATTCCTAACACTTGTGAAGTGGGGTGTAATAGGATACCTTGTAGGAGATCACCTATTTAAGTGCGTGGATAGGCCGCCTCAAATGAACGCACTTAAGAATCCAAGTGTGACAATGGCCACAACGGACAAAACCATAAGAATAAAAACGAATAAGGAGAGTTATTGTGTTGGTATCATTGTCTTGGCTTACACTAAACACTGACGGTTCAAGACATCACATTCACCGCGCCAAGTAAGTAAGTCCGGTGGTATTCAACTAGGGAAGGTTCAAAGCGAAGCTACATCTCCTGATGCAATATCTTTTCACTGAAAGATTACTGAAAGTAGGCACCATGTGTGTGCGCTAAATAATCTTTTTCAAGAGGGGATTGTTGGAAATTTGCCTTTGGCGGGGAGATGCGTCCACCCATATTTAATGAATTAAACACTAGTGTTCCGCATGTTGGAGGCTTTGTCTCTTCACACATGCATATTCTACTAAGTGAGTAGATGACCGTAGGGGCAATGATCGTCAAATTTCGTTGAGAAATGAAAGAGATATTGGTCCACGAAGTAAGGTGTTTAAGGCATGGAAATATGGTGTGGGACAAATCTACCACATCGATGGGAAAAGTAAGAATTACTCTCTTTATAAGTCTCATAATTGGCTAAGGGTTTGGGACCCCCAGGGGTATCCCATGTGTTTAAAGGAGGGAGGACCTAGATGTGCTTGGGTTCAAGGCTAAGCCCATACGCGCGCCGCCGCCGCCCGCCCGTCTAGTCCGGTATCGGGTCGCGAGACTTTCTGATATTATAAATAGAAAAGAAAAATAAATAGAAAATAAAATAACACAAGAATTCAAAGCAGAAGCTACCTCTTCTGATGCAATATCTTTTCGTTGAAAGATTACTGAAAGTATGCACCATGTGTGTGCGCCAAATAATCTCTTTCAAGAGGAGATTGTTGGATATTTGCCTTTGGCGGGAAGGTGTGTCCACCCATATTTAATGAATTAAACACTAGTGTTCTGCATGTTGGAGGCTTTGTCTCTTTACACATGCATAATCTACTAAGTGAGTAGATGACCGTAGTGCCAAGGATCGTCAATTTTCGTTGAGAAATGAAAGAGATATTGGTCCACGAAGTAAGGTGTTTGAGGCATGGAAATATGGTGTGGGACAAATCTACCATATCGATGGGAAAAGGAAGAATTGCTCTCTTTATAAGTCACATAATTGGCTAAGGCTTTGGGACCCCAAGGGGTATCTCATGTGTTTAAAGGAGGGAGGACCTAGATGTGCTTGGGTCGTGGGACTTTATGATATTAAATATTTGGACTCCCAAATTGCTTAATATTTATAGTTTGGTCCCTAGAATTTCTGGAAAGTTGAATTTGGGAACGACGGAAGGCAGAAAGATTCTGCCTTCCGTTGGAGTTGATTTTTGGGGCGTTAATGTGCATTAACCAGCCATTACTTTGCTGATTAACTCCTCCATAATCAGCCTTCCTTCAATGGCCATGAACAACCTCACTAATGGCCTTAAATCTGCCATTAACAACCCTCCCTAATGGCCATTAATATCCATGTCTTGGGCAGTTGAGCAGCCTCCCTTATGTTATATATTGGAGCTGTTTTGCTCAATGGTGTTACACGAAAAACACAGAACATATACACAACAAAAACGAGACAGAAATATATACACAGAGACAAACAAAAGAGTAAAACACAGTCCTCAACGTGAGCAGTAACGTTGGGATGAAAAATAGAAACTCTTCCTTCCTTTTCCATTTCTTCAGCAAGGCGTTTCGTGTTTGTTTTCTTCGTCAGACTCAACCTATTTGCTTTGTAGTGTTGAGATTAAAGTATTGTTTTATCTTGGGAGACTATTGCCCGTTAATGTAAAAGCATATATACGGGGAAATCTTGTCTTAAGGACAGAGTGCAATCACTCAACTTAGCACACAGTTGTAACAATCCAGATTTTGTGTTTCTTGATTTCAGGTTATCAAGATTCAAGACTCAACAACTTTGCGGCAGTTCTGAATATTGACAATTCGGTTTATCCTTTCGAACACTTGTAATATTTATTTACTTCTCGTACTGCTTTACAATAGTACCCAACATATTGCACAACTCTCAGAAGTTACTCCATCAATGTGTGATCACATTATAGAGGCGAATCTACGATTTCTAGAACATGAGTTCGCTATTAAAAAATAAGAGAAAAACTAAGCTCTTCATTCTCTTGGAGTAATATTTGATTGATTCTTGAAAATATGTACATAAAATATTTAATTTTGTAGAAAAACTATAAGTTCACGTGATCCAAAATTTATACATCACCCCTGCACACTATAAGCTTTCACAATTCGAATCCATCAGAATTCAACACGCAAAGTCAACACAAGTATTTTGAAAAACACAATTTTACCTGAGATTCTTAGCAATTCAAACATAAATTAAAGAGTGTTAAAAATGTGCAAACAAGCGAGCCATAATTGTAGTGCGTGTGGACTATATAAGCTCAAAAGGGACAAAAGAGTCCAAAAGTTATGGCCATCTAGATGTAGAATACGCGCTTGGACTAGCATTTGACATCCCCTTATTTTGAGAGCAGGAGCTGAACTTTGCTCCAATTTAAATTTGATTGCTTGTTTTATATTATGTATTAGTACGATTTTTTACCTGTTTTAATATCATGTTAAATTGTGTAAATTATTTCATTTGAACACTTGAATTGAAAGTAAAATACTTCTATTTATTTATGTAGTATTTAATTTTGTAAGTACTAGCTAGTTAGGAGACTTGCAGTTTTCTGATCCTTAGCAGAAGCACATCTACAACAATCACGACTCGTGTCACCGATCATTGGAATCCTCAAGAACTGGGTGAGTTTCTTTTATCTACAATTTAGATATCCTCTAGAAGTATAACGTTTTTCTTGTAAATCGTAATTGTCATATTATGGTGGGAAAACCTATATTATTCAACACCCATAGTACTAAGGAAGACAAGCTAATGGATTAACGAACTAATTAACCTACCCTATGAGTGAGCCCGATTCAATAACTATTTCTAACCATTTCTTTTACACATAATGAATAACAGGATCGAGAAACTTGTCGACTGGCTAGTGAATGGCCAATTTTCGTGTATGGTTCAAAACATTGAAGCATGCTTTCTTCCTAAAAGATAAGAAGGAGTGGACAAAGAAAAGGAGGATATTCTATCATGTCAACACACCAGCAATTCCAATTTTTTATTGGGTTCTCTTGTCTATTCTTCAATTTTTTCATAACCATACAGAGTCCAGATTTATAGTTTATGGATTCTCTGATCATAATATATTTTGTTTGTTAAATTCTAAATATATTATTTACATACATCAAATGATTCTTCAACACAAATCAAGATTTGAATTAATGTTAGAAAGGCCCATTTATCAGCTATGAAACCTGCGGCACAGTTACAAGTCGGTTAACAATGACCCGACCCAAGTTTTTAATTTTTCTACATTGTAATTCTTGTTTTCATATATTCTGGGTACTGAGTTGTAAATAAGTGAACATGACATTTGATGAGCTGAAATAAAAGATCTTCTCTTTTCTCTCTCTAAATTAGGGTTTTCTCTCTTTCTTTTTGTAAGATTGGAATAAACTCCCTTAGGGATTCCTTACATTAATCACAATATATATATAGTTGTACAGATGTTGATTCCTAATACAGTAAGAATCCTAAGTTACCTTAAATGTACAACTATCATAATTACAAAATATACTGTGAATATTCGGAGAATGTTCGCTAATACTCCCCCTCATTCGGAGCGGGAGGAGGCCGTACGCTAAGACTGGATCTGAAGTCGATGAATAACTGTCTCGGTAGCCCTTTTGTGAAAATATCTACATACTGATAGGAGGAAAGCACATGTAACACTTTGACATGACCAAGAGTTACCTTCTCACGCACAAAGTGGATATCCATCTCAATATGTTTGGTCCGCTGATGCTGGACCGGATTGTGAAACAGATATATGACAGATATGTTATCATAGTAGACTATAGACGCCTTGCGCAGTGGACACTGGAGCTCCAAAAGAAGATTTCAGAGCCAACAGATCTCAGCAACTACATCAGCAACGCCGCGATACTCTGCTTCAGCACTCGAACGGGATAATGTGGCTTGGCTCTTGGCGGACCAGGAAATAAGATTATCCCATAGAAATACACAATATCCTGAAGTGGAGCGACGCGTGTTTGGGCATCCTGCCTAATCTGCATCCGTATACGATAACAACATGTTCGGCGTAGAGGGGTAGAGATGCAATCCATAATCAAGGGTGCCCTTAACATATCTGAGAATACGCTTAAGGGCAGCAAAATAGGGCTCTCTCGGAGCATGCATAAATAGACACCCCTGCTGAACAACATATGCAATATTAGGCATAGTGAATGTAAGATAATGAAGAGCACCTGCAAGACTCCGATACAGAGTAGGATCAGAAACTGGATCACCATTAGTAGCACTAAGCTTGGATTTGGAATCGACTGGAGTTGGCATAACCTTGCAATTTGCCATCTTAGCCTTGTACACTATCTCTTCTGCATATTTATGCTGACTCAGGAACATTGTATCGGCAGATCTGGTTAATGATATGCCCAAGAAATAGCTAAGTGTACCCAAATCAGTCATAGCAAATTCAGTTTTGAGTAGAGCAATGGTTTCATTTTTCAATTCGTCAGATGAGGCAGTGAGAACAATGTCATCCACATACAATAACAAATAAGCAGTGCTGCTACCGCAATGAAAAATGAAAAGAGAGTTATCACACCTGCTACATATAAACCCAATCTGCAAAATATACCTAGCAAAACGGTCATACCAAGCTCGGGGCGCCTGTTTCAAGCCATATAGTGACTTTCTGAGGTGACATACATACTGAGGGGCTGCAGGATGGACAAAACCTGGTGGCTGATGTATGTACATATTTTCTTTCAAATCCCCATGAAGAAATGCATTCTTGACATCAAGCTGATGAATCGGCAAATGCTTGCCTATAGCAATACTAAGAACAATACGAATAGTAGCCGGTTTGACAACCGGACTGAAAGTCTCACCACAATCAATTCCCTCCTGCTGATTTGTTCCATTGGCAACAAGTCTCGTCTTATACCTCTCCAAGTCACCATTGTCTCTGAATTTGTGACGAAATAGCCACATGCATCGGATCACATTCACCCCATCCGGTCTAGAAACTAAATCCCAAGTGTGTTGGTTTGTTAAAGCAGAAAATTCCTCACGCATGGCCGCATTCCAATTAGGGTCTAGTTTGGCTAATTTGGGGTTTTTGGGAATTGGGGGATATAATGTGTGTGGATAAGTTAAAGTGAACCTTGGGTTTGAAAATCCCGTGTTAGGCACAAGTTTCCATACGGTGGGTGGGTAAATGGGCCGTGTCGGTACGCTGGTGGGTGTGGGTGTTCTGGATATCCGATTCTGGGTGTTGGCATTTCGGTTGGGTGTCGTCGATCATCGGTGATGATGATGACTGGGTCCAGGTAGGTGAGCTTGATGGGGTCTGGTGTCATTGTCAGTGGATGGTTACCGGTGTCTGGTGTTGATGTTGGGTTACCGATATGGGCGGATAGTTGTTTATCGGTGGGCTGAGACTTACCCGATGGTGGTTTGTCGGTTGTTCTGGAACAGAGGTCGGAGGTGCTGACCTGGGAGTGGGAGATGCAGTGATGGGTGATGATGACTGGGGCGACGATGTGGTGTTGGAGACCGGAGACGAAGCAGTCTGTGACGGAGCAGGGTGGTCACGGTAGTGGAGGGATCGGAGGATCGGTGAAATGGCTGACTCATCAAGAAACGTGAGTCCGTATTTTGAAATTTTCAGAGGTTGGAGAATGGGAAGCACGTCTCGTCAAAAGTAACGTGACGGGACACAACAATTTTACGAGTGGACAGGTCATAGCATAGATAACCCCTATGATTAGACAGAAGATTGGGGTAGCACAGGCAATCGAAAATTCTAAGATGGTCATATGACGGGGTCCTTTGGTAGAGAATTTCGGTGGGGGTTTTATTATGAAGAGTGCTAGTAGGTAAAATATTGATTATATATTCACTCATTTTAATAGCATAGACCCAGAAGGAAGGGGGAGGGAGGCATGTAATAGAATAGTCCGAACCATATTATTGATGACACGAATGATTCATTCAGCTTTACCGTTTTGAAGTGATGTGTGGGGACATGAGAAACGGAAAACCACGCCATGAGTGGTGCAAAAATTGTGAAACGCCGAATTATTGAATTCACGACCGTTATCACATTGAAAGGATTTTATTGGTTTTTCAAATTGAGTTTTTATGTAGTTATGAAACTCAAGAAATTTGACAAAAACTTCAGACTTGAATTTTAGTGGGTAAATCCAGATAAAATGTGAGAAGTCATCCAATAAGACAAGGTAAAATTTATAACCAAGGAAGCTAACAACAGGAGAAGTCCATAAATCAGCATGTACAATATCAAACGGTGAAAAAGTAATACTTAAAGATGACATAAATGGAAGACGACTATGTTTTCCAAGAGGACAAGAAAGACAGTTTTGGGCAAGCTTCCCATTATTACATATAATAAGCTTATTATTTCTAAGAAAAGTAAAAACATATGCTCCTAGATGACCAAGTCTATCATGCCAAGTTGATGGAGAGATTGCAGCAAGGGAGGTATGAGATTGCGTGTTGACAGCGGAAGATGGAGCGAACGGGTAGAGGTCTCCCACACTATTACAGCGCGTTAGAATTTTCCCCGTATAGAGATCCTTCACAGAGAAACCAAAAGGGTCAAATTCCACAAACACAAAATTATTACGGGTGAATTTTCTAACGGATATTAAATTTTTAATAATGTTAGGAGCATACAGGACATGGTTTAGAGAGAAGGGCGGATGGGGAGGTTGTGTGTGGGCATTACCGTAACCTTCAATTGGAATGCGATGACCATTACCGACGGTGATGAATTAGGGATGCTTTAATTTAAACAATTGAGATATATTACCTGAAGACCGGGTGAGATGAGATGTGGCTCATGTATCCATGTACCAATTTTCGTCGGGTTGTTGAAAATTCAAAGCATTGAATGCCTGGCCCAAATCGGTTGGGGCCATATTGTGACCAGTGGACAGTTGCTGAGTTGAAACAAGGTGAGCCTGTTGGGCTGTCGAGTCCGGACGCGAGCCCAAGAGACCAGTGCCCAAGCTTGCTGGAATTGGGCTCTTCTTTGTTGGATATGGACAAGCCGGGGAGGCCCAAGTTCTGCATTGGGCCAACCTGACGGACCAAGCCACTGGAATGGTTGGACAGGCACTGGGCTCGCCTGTTAGGCCCTGTTGCCCCTTCCACGTCCTTTGCCTTGCTTGACATTGCCCCGACCTTTGCCTTTTCATCCTCCGTCGTGATTGTCCCGCTGATGTTGGTGGTCCGGCGGCGGCGGTTGAGTGGTGGGGGCGGCAGGTGGTGCCATGCTCTCAACCGCTAAGGCTTTTTTATTGTGCTCATCTTGTTTTGCGCGACGGGTCTCCTCCAAAAATAAATGTGAACGTGCCTTGTTGAAGCTTGGTAGTGGATCAACCTGTTGAATCATGGTTGCTAGCGTATCATATTCGCCTTTTGGTAGGCCAGCAACGAGTTGTAGGACCATCTTTGTTTCTGAAACAGGTGTTCCGACGTGGGAAAGTTGGTCGGCAATGAGTTTTAGTTGTTTGCAGTATTCAGACATGTTGGTAAAATTCTCAAGACGCATATTGTTGAATTGCTCCTCCAAATACACGACTCGAGTATTTTTATTATCCTGAAATATTTCTTCCAAACGAACCCTGTTTTCATGATGGTACACAACAAATCTTTAGAGATAGTGCCGTATATCCACTGTTTGACGATGGCGTCAAGGTGACGCCACGTCGAGTATGCAACATCGGATGGGGCGGGGAATAGAATCATCGATGTGGTCTAGCATGTTATATGCGCATGCATGAATGTAGAAAAGTTCAACCCACATTGAATATTGACAATCTTCTTGATCAAAGATTATAGGTATAAAATTCTTGATGTTATGGACGGAGAATGCCGGATGAAAAGAAGATGTAGAAGAGGGAGGGTGGTTGTCGAAAACACTGGTGGAGGAACCGGTAGTGTTAGGGGAGGTTGGAAGAGACATGGTGGTCACAAATTGAAAGAGAAGAAAAGATGGTGCCGACGGCCGAGTTAGGTGGTGGGGGCGGCGGCGGCTTGGTGGAAGAGAAAAGAATAGGGTTTAGGGTTTTGCTTCTGATACCATGTAAGATTGGAATAAACTCCCTTAGGGATTCCTTTCATTAATCACAATATATATATAGTTGTACAGAGGTTGATTCCTAATACAGTAAGAATTCTAAGTTACCTAAAATATACAACTATCATAATTACAAAAATATACTGTGAATATTCGCTAATACTTGATTGGGATCTCGAGGTTTTGTACTTTGAACAATTAAAGTTCCGTCGAACCCGTTATTAAAGGAGCGGCTCCGCCCTGATACGAAATGAATATGTATATTTGCATATTTTTGGCTCACCAATAATAAACAAAAAAGTTACTCCTAGTATGATCGAGCATAATATTTTTCCATTGACAGCAGTAGTAACATCTTTGAGGCAATAATAACAAGTCAAAGATAAAAAAGGAAAATGACAAAATGGATCATGGGATTCCTTTTCTAACAAGGTCACCAACACATGTTCATATATTTGTCAACATTTGCACTCTTGAAACTTGCAATATTAATCGTGTTATAATATGTGTGAATATTGTGTTATTTTTGAAATATAAATGTGTTACTATTTTGTGAATGGACTAATAAGAAAATAATATTACATAAAATAAGTGTGGAATAGTATTTTTAATCCTTCCTTCATTATTGGGGAAGGTGGACAGGCTATATATGTTTTTTCCCCTCCTGCTGCCCCGGAGACAGACAAGAAGTTGGTACGTCGTATACTTGGATATCATGTCCTGTATTTGGTTGGTGAGAAAATGTTTGGTTTACCTTGTAGGATGTGTTTGGTATAGAGAAATATTTTTGATGTTTGGTCGGTAAAAAATGCTTTGAAAAAGTATTTCTCCAGGAAAACAAGTCCTAATGGAAGTAAAACAAGTTTCATAAGTGACAATCCAGATTTATTGTCTCATTCCCTCCCACCCAACACCCTCACCCCTATCACCCTTGGACCCCCACTTCACCACCCCTATCCCCACCCTATAGTGTTTTGCTCACTATTAGAAATAGAGGAGTTTCTCACCGATATTTCGTAGGAAATTTGTGTTATAAAATTTATTTTTTCATGCATTTTATTCCATCTCCCATTGAAACGCGGTGAAACTTCCTAACTTTTCCGTGTGAAAACATTACTGTTTTTCTTTTCTCATTGATTAATCAAAATATCTGTGGGATAGACACTGAATATTTTTCGATGGAAAATTTCAGGGAAAATAGTGATTTTTTAGTAGTTGAATTACATATAATGCTTTTGGGATAACATTTTTATTTACTTTCCAAATACTAGAAAATAAATAAAAAGTCCACTTATATTTAAAATAAATATTTTCTAGAATATTTTTTTCTTTCGTACCAAACACACCCGTATTGTTGGAAATATCCAAATTCATATTGTTGGCTGCTTTAATTGTACTAGAGCTGAGTCAGAACACGGTGTTGTGGGACTTCCATGGAGAAGGACTAATCATGTAGCTGTCAATTAAATTTATTGGGTTATTAATATAATTAAGCCTCGAGTATTTATCCAGTGATAAGAAGAATGGCACACTAGTCTGAAAGCATTCTTAGATTATCCTTTAAAAAGGCCATAGAAGAATTTTTAGTTCAAACTCTAATGACAAATGTAGCATGAACAAATTAAACAGTGACGAAACTACGAGAGACTATCACCAGCAAGCAACTCAATAATTTAAATTAAACTATTTATGTAAAATAATTTAACTTGGCACAAGCTTAAATAAGAATCTCTTTCTGAGTATTGTGGTATTAGATATGATGTATAATATATGTTATTATAGATAAAATAAAAAAATTAAAATTAAATCATTCTTTATGAAAGAGACTAGTAAGAAAATAGCAACGAGTCATAAGTTTTACTAAAAGAAGTTAAAATATAAAAAAGAAAGTACGTACAAAATTTAACTCCGTCCCTGAAAAATAGTACTATACTACCTAAAATAGAACAGGTATTTAGAGTTTGAATTTTACTAATTCGGTGTTTCGATAAACTTTCTATCTTTTTCTGAAACAACAGGTATATAAATAAAGAAATTTAAAATAGTAAAAGGTTGTAGTAATACTACTTTGGTCAAACATGTTGGTGATATTGATATATCTTAGCTTTAGACTGCGCAGTCCAAGAGACCGAGTATGGCATTTCGAAGCGTGGTTCACGTGCAGCTGCCTCTGCGTCAAAAGAGTACCAAACGGCTTTTTATTTTAGTTTACAGACTACTTAATTAATTCTCGCGCTATTGATTATTTTTTAGAATACGCTATCATAATTTATTCATTTTTTATATCAACATTTTCATATTGTTTTAATTTTTTTTTTAGCAGGTCTATCCGTTTCTTTTACTTTGCTCTTCCTTTTGCTTTGTTTGTGCTTATACTTTATCTTTAGCCGATGTTCTCTCGAAAACAGCCGCTCTACCTACCAAGTTA
Source organism: Anisodus tanguticus (assembly GCA_034509755.1). Lineage (NCBI taxonomy): Eukaryota > Viridiplantae > Streptophyta > Magnoliopsida > Solanales > Solanaceae > Anisodus > Anisodus tanguticus. The sequence continues at coordinate 34,685,142 of CM067544.1, forward strand.
GAGGTAAGATCTGCGTACACTCTTCCTCCCCAGACTCCATGTTGTGAAATTTTACTGAATATGTTGTTATAAGTACTTAATTAATTAATACAAAATAAACAAATTAATCAGGCACATTGCACGCGCAAAATATATGAACCCATTGAAGGTATTATAATGATATGGTGAAATTGCACGTTTTCCCCTTCAAATGGTTCGTCTTTAATTTTGCCCTTCAAATGGTTGGTCATTAATTTTTATTTTTTAACAATCGAATTTACATCTAGTCGAACAAAAATTTTTAACGGCAAAAGTTATGTAAAGCATAATTTATGAGATATTCTAATTCAAAAATATAAATTTATATTCTGAAAAAAACTTACTGTATTCATCCTAATTTAAGTGTCTGATTTTTTTTTTGATCTGTCCTAAAGAGAATATCTCTTTTTATATTTAGTAAATTGATTATTCAAACATGCTACATGTCAAGTTTGAAACCATAAGATTCAAATGACTTTTTTGCTATTTTACATATTTTTAAATTTAAAGACCATAAAATTCAAAAATCTCATTTTATTTCTTAAATTTTTAAATAATGTATTCAAGTCAAACTAAAACACTTAAAGTGAAACAAATAGAATATTTATTATGTGATGGCGAAAATTAAAGAATATCACAAAATAGGGGCAGAAGTGCCAAATGACTCGAACGATATTGATAGGCGTGCCGCGTGCCACTTGGCTGCGTCAAAAATCTTCTCGTGTTCAAAATGGGATGTTGAACTTACCAAAAGTAGTTAAGTATTTTCAGGTGAAAAATGGAAAGATATATGTATTAGCTCCTCACTCACTCACTCAAATGTCAAATGGAAGACCTTGAAGAAAAAGTAAAGAAATTTTCATTCAGGTCAACTGCTTTTCTTTGGATTTCAATTCCTTTCAAGGAAGACCTTGAAAAAAAAAGGATATAAGTAGTAGTAATTGTTTTGGAGCTCATCAAATTATGATAATCACTAAAAGTTTACTGAGTTGATTATTAATGACTTTCATACAACAAACTAAAAGCTTCTATATTACTTTTTTATATTCGCTGAGATTATGATTTAGTGATATTTGATTTCATTCGGTATCGGGTACTAGTTTTGAAGCCTAGTTTAAATTTGCCGTTACAAAGTCTGAAATAAAATGCTTCCTACCAAAGATGATTTAATTTTGAGGGCAAAGTTTTCCATGCCAGTCAATATAAATTACTAAGCTCTGTAAGCAAAATCAAGAAAGATAATTCTGGTAAGAGCCATATAAATTTTAAACTTATTAAGCAATTACTTTTAAACTTATTAGCAATTACTTGTTTATTTTTTAGATTTAATATTAATCTGACTAAGCACATGGACAGAAGAAAAAAAGCAATTGAAAAATATTTTATATCCAAGCCATTTTATATTTATTTTTTCAAATTTGTTGCTAAGATCCAACGACTTAAAAATGCTGAACTTCAAAAACCTAATACTTAAAAAAGCTATTTTTCTACAACGATTTCCAATGAGTCCAAACGATCCCATTGAAGAATCCTCTGAGCCAATCCCACCCAAACCAATGATATTACTACTAACCAAGGAAGAAATTATTGATTTAGACATGAATATTAGTGAACCTATGCAAGCATGCAATTCTCGAGTCCCCACCACAGACGACCAAATTACTAATGGAATTAAAATCATCTTCCGAGCTTTGGAATCCCTCGGAAGCCTTTCCCCTCATAGATCTGTGTGACGACTATTTCATTGTAAAATTATCAAAAAAAGAGAATATGTTGTATGCCCTAAAAAATGGCCCTTGGTTTATTAATGGTCATTTTCTTTCCATTCAAAAAATGGGTGCCCAATTTCGTGGCAGACGATGCGCAATTTACATACTCGGCTGTATTGGTTTGTCTACTCCAATTACAAATCGAATTTTACGATGAAGAATTACTTTTAAAAAATTGGAACACTCCTAAAAGTTGATGCATGCACTAGTGCAACTTTACGGCTTTGTATTCAAGTCCAAATGAACAAGACAGTATTCAAATAGGATCACATATATGAAGGGGAAGGCTTTCTTTGCACCATGTGTGGCAAAATGGGCACATATTTTCCAAAAACAAAAGTAGAAACGCAGGATGACAATACTGATAAATCAAAAGAAAAATTAGTTCAACCTACAGAGGAATGGAAGACCAACATTCATCTCAGAGCCTGCTAGGGTCAACTTGGTTCCCACTCCTTGTGACACGTCGGTTGATCAGCATCCCTTGGCTATCACGAATTGCCACATCGACATGCAAATAAATTAGTCTGAAAAATTTCTTCCTTCTATCTCTACGAAAACTAACACTCAATCAAACTAACAGTATATCCCCATGCACAGATATGTCATCATTAAGTTTATAAACACTCCAACTCGTGTATGTAATTCAAAATATTTTGTCCATTAGCTCCAGTGAACAGGAATGTTCGACTCCAACCCTTTTACCAACTCCAACATCCCCCTTTCTCCACATGAACAATCTTCTACCCTTTCCTTCGCAATTTGCACAGCATCATCTGGTGTATGTAACACAACCCCTGGACCCCATGCATCAGCCACAATCGTGGATAGAAATGGGATTACAGGGTCAGGCGATTTTTTTCACTATGAACATCAATGGAGTCGATAATGTGATAATCATCCAAAATTCCAACTTCCTTGCCCAAATAATATCGGAAGGGATGAAACTAACATTGTACAATTACATCAATCATCTCTGGATCCACAATGTACTGAATTCAACAGCTCCAGCAGTCTCTCCACCTGTTTTTCATCACATGCAGCAGCTTTGGAACCTTTCTCAGCATTTCAATCCTCTACCAGAAAATCACTAGGCAAATTACTAGAATTGATGTCGTCATCATCATCAAATATGACGTCATCAGTAGAGAGAATATAATTGCAAGACATGGAATCATCTAAGCATGTGTTATCACTCTCAATTAGATGAACATCATTTTTCAACTCCCACCCTCCAATAGTAGAAAGTGCATCAAGCTCATTATAAGGAAAATAATCATCCACACTCAAAATTTCATCCAAATCACTCCAAGGAGTAAGAGTACCATGAGAAAATAGATTACCTCGACATTCACTAAAACAGTCTGTCGGAATGCTTTGATAGATCGATTTGTTGGGCATCTCTTCATCATCATAAGCCTGCGAAAAGGAAGAAATAGAACTAGACAAAAAAGATGTTAGTTCGTTAAATGAAAAAGAGTAGTACCGATGAATGGTAGGGACTAACTCAATTTGCTCCTCCACCTCCTCTCTAATCTCCCTCAAACTCACCATAAGAGTCACCTTAGCCCTTCCATTGGGCTCCTTCTCTTTCTCACTACCCATGTTGGCGTTCCTTGATCACTCTCCTTCCTTTTACCCTTACCTTTCTTCTTCAGTTCTTTCATCTTTTTATAAATTTCATTAACTTGTAAAGGTGACAAAGGGTATAGAACATGCTTGTGCCCTTCATGCACAAATGAGTACTGATTGGTCCTCCCTTCATGATTCATAGATCTATCATATTGCCAAGGCCTTCCGAGTAACATATGAAAAGCTTGCATTGACACCACATCACATAATATCTCATCTTGGTATTTGCCAATCTTAAACTTGATCAATACTTGCTTGTGTACCTTCAACTCCCTACATTCATTCAACCATTGGAGCTTGTATGGAGTTAAGTGTTTGGTGGTCAGAATCTTCAAGAATTCCACCAAGGTGGTACTAGATGTATTAACACAACTTCCGACATCAATGATCAAGGAACATACATTTCCCTTCTTTTTTGTTTGAATAGATAGAGCCATGATACATTATGAAATATTATATGTAAAGATAAATAGACTCTTTTCGCCCCCTTTTCGATGAGGCATTTGGAATGAAAGGGGTTTTCCCTTTGGCTTGGATCATCCATAACCTTACTTATCATTGCCTCCTCACTATATAGTTCGGCACGATGAGCTCCCCTTCTTGAGGCATATTTTTGACTAACAAAACTCTCCTTGCTAACCCTTATGGAATGAAAACGTCCTCATCTCACTCACTTCCCTCATCATCTACACAATAATAATCTTATTGAGTACCCTCTTCATCAACCTCTTCATACTCCCTCTCATCCTCATTACTACAAGGATTTTCAATCCTTACAACGAATGTCCTTCGGTTGGGACACTCACTCATTCTATGACCATATCCTTAACACTTGAAATATTGGAGGGGTTTAGCATTAGTACCTCTTTCTTTTGGTGCAAGCTTTGGAGGTTGTTTCTCAACTTGATTGTTCTTGACAAAGGGCTTTTTGGAATTTTGTGTGTTGCCCTTATTCTTTTGTCAATTGGAGAAAAAAGTTCCCCCTTCTTTGTTCTTACTCCATGAAAATGAATACCCCTTGAATTTGATCGCTTTATCCTCCTTGAGACCCTTCTCAATTTCAATTGTTGCTTCAAGAGTTTCGTTAAAGTCATTGTAATTATGAGGCCTTATTTTGGATGTGATCTCTCTATTCAACCCAGCTCGGAACCAAGTTATGACATTAAATTCTTCTTCTTTGAAATCAGTCCTCATTTTTACGAGTTGGAACTCTTCATAATACTTCTCTACACTCTTAAGATTTTGTTTTAAGGTGTAGAGCCTCTTTAGTTATTCTTGCTTGTACCGATCAGACACATACTTTCTTGTCATGATCGTCTTCAATTCTTCCCAAGTAGGAGTTAGAGTAAGTCCATTGGTTATCCTAAATTTTACTTGTGTTTCCTACCAAGTCGAGGCGAATCCTTTAAATTAGTCAATAATATAAGATGTCTTCTTTACTCCAGACATTTCATTAGTGAGGAAGATTTAATCACATTGTGTAATCCAATCGAGGAACACATCCGGGTCACTACTTCCTTTGAAGGTTGGAAGGGTGACTTTGATGGAATTAAGACTCGTGTCTCGCCCACCGATGTTTCCATGGTCCCCATAGAGTTCTTTGCCATAATTATCACCTTGGTAGTTACGTCATTGGTAACCATCACGGTCTCGATAACCTCCTTTCCTATCCACTTGAGGGATAGGACCATTCCTTTCACCTCTACTTCGGTGGGGACCTTGATAAGACATTTGTTGTCCCCTCATTTGATAGGCAACTTGATCACCCCAACCTCCTAGTTCCTCTTGCAAATCATCTACAAATGGTTGGACATGTCGTATTGGTTGACATATATTTGGTGGTGGTTGGTGTGAATAAGGTTCATTTGGTGGTGGAGGGTAAGGTTCATTTGGTGGTGGTACAATTAGGTTCTCATTTTGAGGTGGAGATGGTGTGTTGTTTGGGGGAGTGGATTGGAACATGTGGCGAAAGATCTCGGGTATCATGATAGGGGAGGTATCACCCTGCACTCTACTAGTGGATGCTTGAAGATTTTGACCTTGGGGTAGTAGTGACGCTTCCCTACTTCTCCCTTCAACAACTCCCAACCGAACATTCAAATTAGTCATTTGACGGGTAAAAGGTCCGCCAAAACACTCATCACATCAACATGAGTAGGTGCCCATGTGGGAACATGTGTCTCATTGACCGAACTTATCGTGGTACCTGTTTTAAAACAATCACTCAAAATATACAAACGCGTTAGGTTAGTAAAATAAATCTCATAAGTCACTCGAGTATGTGCACCTTTGATTTGCCTCACAAATTGTCTCAGCTCATGATTGTACCTTGTTTAGTCCGGTGAGTTACAATGGTTCAATTTCTACTCCAGATCAAGAGTGGATCTTTGTTGACTCGATGAAAGAATGATTCAATTCAAACTAGCGGACTTGATTCTAGAAGTAATTGACGAAGTTAAAAAGAGAAAAGAACCAAAGAAGTAGTACGAAAGAAAATTAACGCTCAACAACTAGATAATCACTTTGTAAGATCAATTACAAGTATTAACTAGTTTAGATGATCAAAGGAATGAAACATAAATCGAAATGAAATGAATTATGTGTAAAAAATCTAAAAAGCGCAGTCTGATATTCATTGTGCACGACCCGTGTGTGCAGACAGTGTCTGCCGCACAGTCTGCGATCACAGATATTGCTGCTGGATTTCCAAAAATCACTGCAGTGGTCTGCGGCTCGCTGGTTGTGCTTTCGCTACACAACTTTTGTGACGGCAGATTTTTTTGGGGATCCATGCTGTGGGCCTTTTTTTGATTTTCCATTGATTTGAGCCCACTTTCTCTTATTCTTTACCTCTTTTGGCCCAAAAACAACTTTCCAATTTGAATAGGTTTTGGAAGATCAAATGAGACCTTTTTGCTCCTTCTTCCTCAAGAACTCTATGAAGATCTTCAAGAACACTTGAAGATTCAAAAAAATTCAGACCTTCAATCCCTCTTCAAATCACCCTAAATTTCAGATTTCCATTTTTCTTCAATAGGAGAACAAAGTCAACTAACTTTTAAGCTTCAATTCCCCTTTCTCTCAAGACCCACTTCAAGCTTCTTCAATGGCCAACAATGGTAGATGATTCAATATTGACTCAAAAGACTTGAAACTTGAGATTTAGACTCTCCTAATACTAAGAAACTCAAATATAACACTAGAATTAACAAACAAATAACTATTTTTGATTTTTTTGATTTTTTGTCTTTAGAACACTTTTTTTTGTAGTAATCAAAATTCAAGACAAAGATTATTGGAACAAACTTTCAATCAAACTTTGATACCAACTGATACATACCAAATTGCGAAAATGAAATTAAACAACAAGGAATTGAAAGATAAAGAGGAAGGCACAATACAATAGAATCAAAAGTAACCCAAAGTATATTAAACTATGAACCTCAACTTGATTAACCATAATAAAGCACCTAATCCTATTATGAGGATCTCAAGGGAATTTGATTCCCAAACAACCCACCTTTCTAAACAAAGGTTCAATGAAAAGATTCAACAAGATCTCAACACTCAAGTTCTCGATGATAAGTATAAACAACAATATTTATGATAGTCTAAGGATTGAAAATGCATAAGTTTTCTTATTACATAAGAGGCCCAAAAGTGAGACTCTTGAAATGCAAAAATAGCCAAAACACCCCAAAATGCTAAGCTATCGCGATCCGCTCTTCATATGTGAATCACAGACGTGGTCTATGGCATCACATGCGATTCGCAGATGATGTTCTGTAGCTCCTCTGATTCAACATGGTCTGCGTTTGAAGTGTAACTCTTAGGCATGTTTTGTGACACCATTTGTGATTCACAGATGGTGTTTTCTTCACCATTCGTTGCCTTTTTGCCTTCTCATGCAATATTCCATACTTGGGATCCATGGGATGACACTAATGCATGCTCACGAGCGCCTATCTTAATTTGTCGTGATCTTGAGGGAACTAGGATTGCATCAATCTACAATCTCAATGATGAAACCGTTTCTCTTATTTTCCTTGATTGCTACATAGCTAGGAAATTTTGGTTAGACCTTGGCCTCAACATACACCAAATTCCTCTTCCCCATTCTCACTGGCTTCACAACATTCGCAACATTAACCTGCCCATCAATAATAACCTAATTGATTGGCATGAATTCTATCCCTTTGCGCTATGGCATCTCTGGCTAAATCGTAACCACAACGTCCACAATCATAAAACCGATATGCTCAATCCTAAAGTTGTCATCATGCGGGCCATGGAATACAAATATACCACTAACCCTAGTCACAACCACCTAGATAAAAAGACCATTGTTGTACTATGGATTCACCCTCCTCCTAGTCACTTTAAATTAAACACCGATGGTGCTTTCAATAGCAATGATAATATTGGTGGTATAGGTGGACTCATTCGTAACTCTAATGGAAAATTGGTCATTGGTTATTGGAAAAAAAATCAGTACCACTAATCACCTTTCATGCTCTATATCAGGGCCTAAAATCCTTGAGGAACAATTGCAAATCACCTTTCATGCTCTACATCAGTACCACTAATCACCTTACCGCCACATTGAGATTGAAACGGATTCAATCGAACTTTTGCAAATCCTTCAAGCAGATTCTAATTATTATCCTTTTGTCCATGAATGTAGGTACCTATTGAAGAAGTTGGGGAATCTAGTGGTCAGATATTATTTCAGAGAAGGAAACAAGAGTGCTCATATTTTGGCAAAGTTAGGATCCAAGTTGCCAACATTTAATCTGTTGGAAATTTGCCTTTGGCGGGGAGATGCGTCCACCCATCTTTGATGAATTAAACACTAGTGTTCCGCATGTTGGAGACTTTGTCTCTTTGCACATGCATGATCTACGAAGTGAGTAGATGACCGTAGGGCCAAGAATCGTCAAATTTCGTTGAGAAATGAAAGAGATATTGATCCACGAAATAAGGTGTTTGAGGCATATCTTCCTTCCTTTTCCATATCTTCAGCAAGTCGATTCATATTTGTTTTCTTCGCCAGGCTCAACCTATTGGCTTTGTAGCGTTGAGATTAAAGTGTTGTTTTATCTTGGGAGACTATTGCCCGCTAACGTAAAAACATATATACGGGGCAATCTTGTCTTAAGGATAGAGGGCTATCACTCGAATCAACACACAACGTTGTAACCATCTAGATTTAGTTGTTTCTTGATTTCAGGTTATCAAGATTCAAGACACAACAAGCTTGCGGCAATTTTGAAGATTGGCCTATTTGTTCAACAAGATTCAATTCCTGAATATTGAATATTTGTTTATCCTTTCGAATACTTGTAATAGTTATTTACTTCCCGTACTATTTTATAAAGTACAATAGAGTACCGACAATTTAAGACAAGATTGTATTGTATTACTTTTAGTATTCGAAAGATGTCGGTCAAAAGTTGTGTGACCAAATCTGGATATGGCTGTGGTTTTCTACTTGAAGACAGTGATGATGTTATTGTTGAAGTTCAACATGTTCATGGTGTCACCGCTCTCAAGAGTGGTGGGAACAAGCGCTCCCGAGAGCCTGAGGATGTCAACTAGGACAAGAGGAGAAGGTTGAAGATGTGGTTCTATCTTGCAGCAGAAGGCCTATATCTGTCCCAGACAAAGAATCCGAAATTGGGATAAGTAACTTTCTTACTTGTCAAGAATAAAGATTAAATGATGTCTGATTAAAAATGAATTAAAGTAAGGAGGAATATAAAAATATTCCTTACGCTTTAAAAATCAGAAGTTTAATCTCTTCTTCTTTCCCGTTTAAAGATTGGATTTTGTAAACGACTTAAAAAGATCCGTTCTTTTAAGTGTAATTATTAAAAGTGTGTAAAGTATGTTCGCACATATGATGGAGAAAGATCCACTAACTGTGCGAAAACTGTTACCACTCTAAGTGTAATTATTAAAAGTGTGTAAAGTATGTTCGCACATATGATGGAGAAAGATCCACTAACTGTGCGAAAACTGTTACCACTCTTAAGTAAGCGCCAAGAATTGTTTGGGCACCAATCATAACGGAAGTAGTCTAAAAGATAAAGACGTTGAGCCTGTCACACTATTTGGCAGAAGATCCTTCATAGGATGATATTGGACACTCAGTCATACAAAGCCTCCGGGCGACTGGAGTGGGCCAAAATTCCTTTGATATGATGATATTGGACACTCAGTCATATAAAGCCTCCGGGCGATTGGAGTGGGGCCAGAATTCATTTCATAGGAAAAGTAATGGACACCTAGTGTGATGGGCCAGAGTTTCCATGTCTTAAATGATCTGAAGGCCTAAAGAAAGGCAAAAATGAAATTGGACACTCAGTCTGCCAAAGCAACTGGAGTGGGCCAGAGTATCTAGATCACATATGATCCGGTTACGCCCTAACCACGGGCAAGAGGTTGTTCATGTGAAGCAACGCCACCTCTAAAGTAGAAGGGGTTGGAGAGGTTGTCCTCAATAGGACTTCAGGGATTGGGATCACTCTAAGATGAGGTGATACATATCCCAAACTTGGTTTAAGGGACGTTGTTGGTCAAGCTGGTTTGAGACTAATCCAACAGGTCTGTAATAACTAAGAATGGTACAGTACGTCTGTAGCTAAATGAATGATATATTTGTAATCCGTGCATCTATGCCATCATAGATTAAGACACGTTAAATAGCAAGTCATTCAAAAGCTAACGATGTTGAGATTGTTGCCTTCTGTCGACATAAACCCTCAAAATAAATGTGAGGTAGATGAAGAGGCAAAATCACCTTTCCAAATTCCATCAAGGGAATAGCGAAAGAAGCACCGCTCCTCTAGAACTTAGTCACACCTACTTAGGTGATTTGAAGTTTATACAAAATAGAGGGGGGAGACAAGTACGTTATGACCTTCATTGATGATGGTACAACATATGGTATCCTTTGTTTATTGAAAAGCAAAGATGAAGTTATTGAAGCGGATAAGCGCTACAAAGCAGAAGTTGAAAATCAACTAAGCCTACGGATTGAGAAATTCGTAGTGATAGAGGGGGAGAATGTGAAGCATCGTTCATCAAACGACTACTCATTACTCACCTCAGTCTAACGCAAAGCCGTACGCAAGGCGATCCTTACCGCTAATGCGATTCTCAATAGAACTCCACATAAGGATAAGGGTAACTCTCCATGTGAGACATAGAAAGGATCTCACATACAAATGTTGTGATGTGGAGTGGTTTCATACCTAAGATTGTAGATTGGATAGCTATTGGATCTGCAAATAACAGTAGTGATTATCGCCTCTTGGCGTCAAAGAATGCTGAATTCTTTGAAGATAGCTTTCCTTGAAAAAGGAAAAAGGAGTAATTGCTCAAGGTTAACAAGAACCCGCGAGGGCCTGACTGTCCGGAATTAGACGTTCCGTATCTATAGGACTCGAAAGTTGCCGGCTATCCGGAACTTAATATTCCAGATCTGCAGAACTCACGGATTCTAGATGTTGAACCGAGACGGAGCAAAGAAGGGGACAAAGACTTGTTCCGGTCCTTCTAGCTTGTATGGTTGAGAACGAACCATGGACAATTGAAAAATAATTGTTATCTCCAGAAACGCTGCTTTGGAAAGAAGCTACAAAGAGAGAAATAGATTTCATCATATAGAATCATACTTGTGTAATGGTTGATCTTCCTCCGGGAAAAGAACCTTTGGGTTGTAAAAGGTGCTCCCCTGTGAGCAGCTTAACATCCAGGGCCATTGCAGTCATGCGTGGCATGGATGTTGAAACAGCCTTCCCAACCGGAGAGTTGGAAGAAGAGAATCAGAGTTGGTTTGCTGGACTGTTGGGCTTCTTCCTGAACTTTCATTTTGGTCCCTGAAATATTTACATTTTGGTCCTGAAAGTTTCAGATAAAACAGAAATAATGAATCTGACCACAGAAACATTGACTCTGAAGTTAGAAAGCCAACAATTGGAGAATCAACAGTCTGAAAGTAAAAGTCATATTGAAACAAAGTCTTGATATGAAAGATATGTGTATCACATATGACATCTTAGGAATTGGATTTTTAAGACATCTAACGGACTGGCCGATAGTTGACAGTCTCGTTGAAGCCACCAATGGATATGAATCATAGAATTGATTGGAATCATGGTGCACCCATAGACAAGGAGCGATATGCACAGGTCATGTGTAGTTCAATGTATTGTACACACTACAACCGACCCGGTATCGTCCTACAAAGATCGATTGAACTAAGGTTCACCGATGATCTTAATACATGATCAATAGAAGGCGTTAAGTCGGATATGACGATATCTGAATTATTCGCTTATCTACGGATTAGAGTATTCTGGATGTCCAGCGGTTCTGGGAGAACACAGTGATGCAAACTGTACATCAGTTATGAAGAACACCAATGCTACAAGTAAATGTGTATGGTGGGTCTTGGAAAATCCTCTAAACAAACTTGCATCGGCCGATTCATGATGGAATTGGAGTTTATCACTTTATACAAAGCATGAAAGAAGTTGAGTAACTTCATGACTCCTTAGAGGACGTCCCCTATTGGGAGAAACCCGTGCCTTCAACAGTTATACACTGTGGCTAGCCGGTCGGCTTCAGGAAGAACACGAATGACGGTGTCTGGACATATCCGTCAGGAGCTGTCAAGAGACATAAGACCGTATGGCAGTTGATCATCACGGGTGTCACTTCCTTGTTTACTAACTAAGGGACTACCCGGAGATCAAGTGTTCTGTCTGTCTAGGGGATTTGGCTTAAAACCCAAACAATATGAACCTTTGCGGTGGAAACCCAACCATACTGATTGGAGATCCCAAGAATTTGGTTCAATGGGAAAACTAACCAGCAAAAGGTTCAGTTGAGCACTTCGGTGGAAGCAAGAAGCACTTCGGATGATGATTTCTATTCGGAAACATGAATCCAAAGCTGTTCCCGCGATAGACATTAAAGTGCTACCTGCATGGTGGGTAAAGGTTAAGCTTCCAAACCTTTAACGATCCTCAAACGGTTGAGGTTAAGGTTGGGGAAACTTTTAATGATTCCTAACACTTGTGAAGTGGGGTATAGCAGGATACCTTGTAGGAGATCACCTATTTAAGTGTGAGGATGGCCGCCTCAAATGAACGCACTTAAGAATCCAAGTGTGTCCACGGCCACAACGGACAAAAATGTAAGAAGGAAAATGAATAAGAAGAGTTAATGTGTTGATATCATTGTCTTGGCTTACACTAAACACTGATGGTTCAAGACATCACATTCACCGCTCAGTAAGTAAGTCCGATGGTATTCAACTAGGGAAGGTTCAAAGCGAAAGCTACCTCTCCTGATGCAATATCTTTTCACTGAAAGATTGCTGAAATGTAGGCACCTTGTGTGTGCGCCAAAATCTCTCTTTCATAGAGGGGATTGTTGGAAATTTGCTTTTGGCGGGGAGATGCGTCCACCCATCTTTGATGAATTAAACACTAGTGTTCCGCATGTTGGAGACTTTATCTCTTCGCACATGCATGATCTACGAAGTGAGTAGATGACCGTAGGGTCAAGAATCGTCAAATTTCGTTGAGAAATGAAAGAGATATTGGTCCACGAAGTAAGGTGTTTGAGGCATGGACATGTGGTGTGGGACAAATCTACCACATCGGTGGGAATATGAAGAATTGCTCTCTATATAAGTCTCTAATGTGGTAAAGGGTTTGGTACCCCAAGGGGTATCCCATGTGTTTAAAGGAGGGAGGACCTAGATGTGCTTGGGTTCAAGGCTAAGCCCACACGCGCGCCGCCGCCGCCCGCCCGTCCCGTCCCGTCCGGTCACGGGTCGTGGGCCGTGGGCTGTGGGGACTTTCTGATATTATCTTTTTGGACCAGAGAACTCTGTCAGATGTACAGTTTGATCCTTGAAGTTTCATATGTATAGTTTGGACCTGAATTCTTTCATATGTACAGTTTGGTCCCTGAAGTTTCAATATTTACAGTTTGGTCCCCAGAGTTTCTGGAAAGTTGGTTTTGGGGTTAGTTGACTGCATTGAAGCGTTGAGATTAAAGTGTTGTTTTTATCTTGGAATACTATTGTCCGCTAACGTAAAAGCATATATACGGGGCAATCTTGTTTTAAGGACAGAGGGCTATCACTCGACTCAACACACAACGTTGTAACCATCCAGATTTAGTTGTTTCTTGATTTCAGGTTATCAAGATTCAAGACACAACAAGCTTGCGGCAGTTTTGAAGATTGGCTTATTTGTTCAACAAGATTCAATTTCTGAATATTGAATATTTGTTTATCCTTTCGAATACTTGTAATAGTTATTTATTTCCCGTACTGCTTTATAAAGTATAATAGAGTACCGACATAATCTATTATGTAGTCAACTAACCTCACCAGTTGCAGCACACAATGTTGTCCAGGTGGATAAATTAGGAACTAGTACTAATAAGATAGTATCTACGTCTCTGTGTATTAATTTGGCAACCTTTGAAAATCTCTATGTAACTACTACTAATAGTCCAGTATCTGATATCACTATTCACTAGCAATGAATATACTAATGTAACTGTTTAGTATCAATAAAATATCGTTTGTTCACCCAAAAGAAAAAGAAATACAAACAAAAAAGCAATGCCTTTTTTAAAAAAAAATAATTATTATGGTCTATGGAGATTATAAAAATATTGTAAACACTAAGCATAAAGCATATGGCCAGTGACTTTTATGCAATAGCTGTACCACTTGATATTTAATCAAGGCATACAACAATCCATGTAAAAGATTCAACCCTCTAATGGAATCTAATTACAAATTACTTTTTCTAGACATCATTATCTCTTTCTTAATATAAAGAATCGATACCCTCTATGTGCACTCATTAAAGCGGATTCTAATATTTAATTACCAATTGTGGCTTTGGAGCATCGACTCATAAATTGCTCAATCCTTTTGATTAAGAAACTAACATTCAGATTGTAGTCTCTATTTGGGAAGAAAAGAAAATTCAGGTCAACATCTAGCTCTTTACGATCTATAAAGGGTCATATGATGATGGATTGATTTTTCTTTTTTATAATCAAGGTAAATATATTCACGTCCATTCTTCGTTTGGTTTAGTCCTCTTGCTTTAATTTTAGCTGTGATATACAAAAAAGCTACTATAAGTTTAGGAAAATTTACTCCTAGATTATTTGTTTTGCTTAACTATCTGATATTCGAAATTTACAGGTCTAACTAATTCAGATTCGCATAATGTAGGGTGTATTTAAGGACGAAATGTTTCATAGCAGAAGTTTCTTTATTTTCAGAGCTCAAACACGAAAGTCTCTAATTAAGGATAAAAACTCATATCCATCTCATCACATTTCTTAATATAACGTCAACTATTAGAATGAGGTGGAACATATTGAATAGGGACTAATTGAAGGTGTGGTAAAATGAAATAATCTACTCTAGTAATTTTTGGCACCTAAAATATGTTTTAAGCTTCCTACACGACTTGTATTTGTGTTTTAGTTTTATCCACATTTATTAGTTCCTATAGTCTGTATAATGGGCAATATCAAAGGGAAAGAAACGAAGAAAAGAGAAGATCTTCAGATAGATTATCCACCGAAATACATTTTTTTGAAGATCTTATTCTTTAATAATGAATTAAGATGTGACTAGAGTATTTTAACTGTACTTTATTCCAAGTACAAATTACATATGCCGCCTAAGATATCTCTAGTTTCATGTTGTACCAATTCTATTTTCCAACTATAGCAATAGAGACTTTGTTCTGGTACAAGTATTTCTCTTTTATTAACACCCCCACCCACCCCCTCCCACCCCCAAACCCAAAAAGAGAAGAAACAAAAGACAAGCATTTTCGAAATATTCTTCGTTATCTCAAGTACATTAATTCTTTCTTAATCGCTTCAGTACGATGGATCGAGGGAGATATTAGTACATTCTGTTTTTATAATATACTAATGAATTGTGTTTAATTTGGGTCTTATATCTTTATTCATGTACAAAAGTTCTAGTTTCCTGTTTTGGTTCTCTATCTTTTGTTTACATGTGTGTTATATTATTGTCACTACCGATACATATTAGTAGGAAGCTGTTGATCAAGTTTTCCCTAAATTCTTCATCTTCTTTATTTTATACTTTTTGCTACCTAGGTATAAACAATTAATTAGGACAAAGATCAGATAAATGACAAGAATGTAATTGTAAATAATGGATTTTGGGTCTAACTTAACTTCAGAAGCTAGCTTGAAGGGAGGAGGATTGCTAAAGCCATATAAGGAGACCAATGACCACTTATCCCACCGATGTGGGAGAACTCAACACCCCGCCTAACGCCCAGAGCTGTACATCTGGAGGGTGCATAATATAATTTGGGGGCCCAACATCGGTAAATAAATAATTGGAATGAGTCTGGCTCTGATACCATGTAAAAAATGGATCTTGAGCCTAACTCAACCCCAAAAACTATCTTGAAGGGAGGAGAATTGCCCAAGCCATATAAAGAGACCAAAGACCACTTATCCCACCGACGTGTGAGAACTCAACAGAAAGTACATTCCTTCGTTCTCTACTTCTCTTCATTGCATTCTTCCATTAGTACATTGTGTTTATGTTCATCAATTGTTTTTGTTCTCATTGTACAAAAGTTTTAGTTCCTCATTTTGTTCTTTATCATTTGTTTACAACTTTACATGCATGTTATAACATTGTCTTTATTAATACATACTTAGAGGAAGCTGTTGCCTGTTGTCGATCAAGTTTTGATCACATTGGTAGAAACAATTTAAGAAAAATATGAGATATATGACAAGCACACATTGTGTTTCGACAATAATATCGAAACAAAATAGAAGCATCTATAGAAAATCAAAGAGAAGATTCAAAAAACATATTACAAATTAGTAAGACAAAGAAAATGGTAAAAACTAGTGTGTATGTCCATATTCCAGAGGTCATCGGAAATGTAGATTTTTTTCTCTTTTTTTTATTTTGTGTTTGTACTTCTGTAAGCCCTTCTTCAACCATTTGTATTATGTAAATAATAACATCTTAATAGTGTAAGTTTTATTTATTGACCGTGCAAAAAGTTAAATATTGGAGTAAATCCACTTAAAACCCAATAGGCGACTTATCGAAACAGATTGATAAAATCGAGGTGCAGACAAGTTGATCCGTATATCAATTAATAGAAAAATAGATTGATCGTTTGATAAAAAAAATTACACCACATTGATGTAAACAAATTAAAATCGAATTGGTATAGGTCTGAAAATTGTTGTTTATCCAACTATATATTTATAGTTGCACATTAACGTAAATAAGAGCAATAAGTTACAATTGTAAAGCTTTCATTTCTTATGTGAACACAAATCATATGATAAGACTATACATTGGAGGGTTGTCCAAGGGGCCGGGTTCGGGACGGGGCAGGTCCTCGCGGGATGGGACCCCGCGGGACTGGAAAAAGGGTCGGGATCGGTCCTCCGGCGGCCCGAGACTAGCGGGACAGGCCGATGTCCCATCCCGTCCCTCATCCCGCCGGAAAAGGGGACCGGTGTGTTGGAAATTTGCCTTTGATGGGGAGGTGCGTCCACCCATATTTAATGAATTAAACACTAGGGTTCCGCATGTTGGAGGCTTTGTCTCTTCACACGTGCATAATCTACTAAGTGAGTAAATGACCGTAGTGCCAATAATCATCAAATTTCGTTGAGAAATGAAAGAGATATTGGTCCACAAAGTAAGGTGTTTGAGGCATGGAAATATGATGCGGGACAAATCTACCACATCGGTGGGAAAAAGGAAGAATTGCTCTCTTTATAAGTCTCAAAATTGGCTAAGGGTTTGGGACCCCAAGGGGTAAGACATGTGTTTAAAGGAGGGAGGACCTAGATGTGCTTGGGTTCAAGGCTAAGCCCCACGCGCGCCCCCCCCCGTTGGGTCTCGTGTCTTAGGAGTCTTCTGATATTATCTCTTTGGACCCCAAAGTATTTAATATTTACAGTTTGATCCCTGGAGTTTCTGGAATGTTGAATTTGGGAACAACGGAAGGCAAAACCTTTCTGCCTACCGTTGGAGTTGATTTTTGGGGGCGTTATTGTGCATAACCATTACTTGGCTGATTAACTCCCTCTATTACTTGGCTGAATTACATCCTCCTTCAATGGCCATTAACAACCATTACTTGGTTGTTTACTCCCTCATTCAATGATCATTAACAACCATTACTTGGCTGTTTACTCCCTCATTCGATTCTTATTTATTTTCTTCGTCAGAATCAACCTATTTGCTTTGTAGTCATAACAGCCATTAACAACCATTACTTGGCTGAATTACACCCTCCTTCAATGGCCATAAACAACCATTACTTGGTTGTTTAATTCCCCCCTTCAAGCCATTAACAGCCATGTCTTGGTAGTTGAGAGGTCTCCCCTTATGCTATAAATTGATGCCTTTTGGCTGAATTGTGTGATACAGAAATATAGAACATACAGAAACACAAAACCACACAGAAAAGTGAGACAGAAATATGTACACAGAGACAAACAGAAGAGTAAAACACAGTCCAAAAAATGAGCAGTAACGTTGGGACGAAAACAGAAAACTTTTCCTTCCTTTTCCATTTCTTCAGCAAGTCGATTCGTATTTGTTTTCTTCGTCAGAATCAACCTATTTGCTTTGTAGTGTTGATTAAAGTGTTGTTTTATCTTGGGAGACTATTTCCCGTTAACGTAAAAACATATATACGGGGCAATCTTGTCTTAAAGACAGAGTGCGATCACTTGACTCAGCACACAGTTGTAACAATCCAGATTTAGTGTTTCTTGATTTTAGGTTATCAAGATTCAAGACTCAACAAGCTTGCGGCAATCTGAACATTGGCCTACTTGTTAATCCTTTCGAACACTTGTAATATTTATTTACTTCCCGTACCGCTTTACAATATCCGACACGGTGTTGGCGGGGTCGGGTCGGGCCATTTTTTTCTTGACTCGAAATGGGAGCAGGTTTGAAAAAAGATCTTAGAGTGTTTGAAAAAGAAATTCCAAGGAATCAAAAAAAGTTAAAAAATGGATCTATGTCCAACGGATTACACCTAGTAAGAAAATGTTTTTTGTTTTAGTTAAAAAAGAGTATCAGGAAAAGTTACCATTTAGAAAAAGGACTGAGCAGGCTCAGAAATGGGCTCAATATTCAAAGTTTCATATCTGAAGCGAGTTTTCAAGATAGAGAAAGATACAAAACTCTATTATCTATATCTAAATTTTCAATTATATTCCATTTTTTTAGACACTTAATTTCAAAAAAGCTATGAATATAAATTGAACAAGATAGTGTAATAAAAACATCAAAAAGTTGTTTTTGTGCCTCTTATATTATTTAATAGAAATATAATTTTTTTGTAATACAATTTCCAAATTTGCTACTTTGTGGTGTTGTTCAAAAGTTACAAATCACATAGTAAATTGCAATTAAAAAATTACATAGTTATAAACACTTTTCTAATTTCTTCACAATGTCTTGTGGTTCTTCGGTTGAAATTGGAATTTATTGGTCAAATTGGTCGATGTCGCTTCCAGTTCCCTCAAATTTTGTTGTAGTTTAAATCGTCTTCTTCGTTGATCTATGGTTGACCGCACCTTCTACGCTCCGCTCGTATCCAATCTCTGAATAGAACTGTAATCTCCAAGCTGTCTCCCGCTAATGAGTGTCTGTGCTCTCCTATTTGAAATCTTCCGGTAGAAAACGCGCTTTCAGACGCTGTTGATGATGCTAGAATGTTCAACACATCTCGGGTCAACTTGCTAGTATCGGAAATGTCTTCTCATTTTCCCTTCAGTATTTAAGCAAGTATTCACATCCTTCTTCATTGAGAACTGCTTGATACGGTACAATACCCTGCAAAACTAAAACATCAAACTCGCTAACTTGATTAGCAGTGGAACCACTAAATATTCTATTTCTAAGACTTTCAATACTAGCCGCATAAACAACATGTGTTTTTATAAGGTTGTATTGAAGAAGAAGATGATGATATAGAAGCTGGTTGGTTGCTAGCACTTTCTTGTTGGTAATGCATATATGCTTTTTTGCATTCATCGTGTATGCTAGACAAAATTTCTTCTTTAGTTGGTTCCTTAGGTAGTTGTTCATTTGGGATTTTTCGGAGTTGGAGGTGGAAGTACTGCTATACAATCATAAATCGTTTCAATAAGTGCTTTATAACAGTCTATTTTAATAGTCAAATTTAATACAACACCAATCATATAAATAGTATAAATTAAAGTCTGGTTCAGTTGTAGAATATATCTCATCATCTAATGGTATATCATTAAAAAAATCAGTTTCATCTATATGAATGTAATCAATCAAATCATCCTGACTAGTAATAGGATGACTAGAAGAAGTACAACTGTCCATGTTACCCCTACTAGAAAAAGCACCCTTACTCTTACCCTTAATCATACGTTTAAATACTTCAATTTTAATTATGCAAATAAATAATTAAAAATAAATTAAGTGCGATAATTAAAATAAAGTAACAATAAGAATTTAAAGAAGGAACGAAGGTACCAAACGTCGACGTGTAATCGGGGTTGAAAATTAAAACTTTGCTCGATTACACAAATGAGCAAATAAAATAAAATATTTAGTAGGCAATATAGACTTGTAGAGAGATAGATTGAGAGATTAGAGAGATTGTATGAAGATTTGTGAGATAAAATGAGGTATTTATAGTTGGAAAATTGGGTTAAGGTGTAAATATACTAACTTAGGGGTTAAAAATAAATATTAAGGGGCTAGGGTCCAAAAATGACCGTTGGAACCGTTGCACAAACTAGGGATGGCAATTGGGTGGGTGGGGGGGGGGTGCGGGTACCCCCTCCCCCGCACCTGTACCCGCCAGAAAATGTTATACCTGTCACCTACCCACCACGGGTGGCGGGTACATTTTCAACATCCATATCCGCCTAGGCGGATATATTTCTAAATCCACACCCGCTCCACCACCCAAGTGAGTAGGGTTTTGCCTCAAAATTCATTATTATTGGGCTTATTGGCTGCTAAAATTATGTGTGTCAAATTATTTGGGCTTTAGATAAATATAAAGTACAAATAAAATTATAGTTGATGTGTATAAGGCGGACGAGTGAATTTGGGGCGGGTGGGGCAGGCGGATATAACTGCAAATCCACCACCTACCCATACCCGCCTACTTCCCGTCAAAGTTATATCCATACCCGTCCCAACTGGGGCGGGTGAGGCGTGGAATCCACAAAATTGTACCCACCTGCCATCCCTATGCACAACGGTCAAAATCTAAATTTGGTCGTTGTTGCAATGGTAGTTTTGCAAAGGGGAAGAGGGGATCGGGACGGGACGGTTCTGGGGCGGGTCGAAGAGGGACGGGCCAGAACAAAACGATCCAAGATCCCATCTCGATTTCGAGTCCCGACACCATAATTCTTTTAGGGGGATCGAGGTGGGGTCAAGTCAGGGCCGGGTCGGGATTGGACCGACCGGGCCCACTGGACAGCCTTACATTGGATTTAACTTTTTAAGCCGACCAACATTGTCCACTACTAAATGAACAAGGGATATAATAAGTTTACATAATAAGCAAAAATTTCCCTGGATCCTGCTCCTCTTTTTCACCTTTTTTTCCCTCTTTATTCTTCTTGTAAAAGGAAAAGATTCAACAATTTAATGGCATAGTATATTTGTATAATAAATTAAATTATCAGATAGAATATGGCAGTTTTTTTTATTAATTTACTTCTGTTTTATGTCAACTTTATTAGATATATTAAGTTTTTTTTGGGGTGGGGGAGAGTATATTTTTAGATAAACAAACCCGAATAAAATAAAGCAGAAAATAGTAGTGGATCAATTAAAAATAAAAATCACGTTATTTCTACGCCAAACAAATTAAGTTGTTGCTTGCTGCATGCTAGAATAATTAAAAGGAAAAACATTATGTGCAATTTTTTTGAAGGGGTATTAGTTACTCTAGTCGTCCCAACATATTTATTATGTTTCGGTCTTTTAGAGTTAATTTAGTTAATTTTTAAAATAAAATAAATTTATTATTTTAAATTTAAAATTTAGATACTTATTAAATTATAATTTTTCTTATATTAATATAATTAAAAAATATATCTTAAAATATCGATCAAAATTTATGTAATTTGACTCTTGAAAACTAGATGTGATAAGTATTTTGAGATGGATGAAGTATAAATTAATTTTTTTTTTTTTGCAGGAGTATTATTAGAAATTAAAGCTGAGTTAGATATATATATATATATATATATATATATATATATATATATATATATATATATTAGGCATTTGACTCTGAATTAAGTGATATTTCAAAAAGGTTCTATATGAAATTAAGTTTAAAATATTTCAAAAAATTAAGCTGTATTTGTAATTAATATATATTTATATTTTATATTAATTTACATACATGATTAATTAAAAATTCGGAGTAGGAGTAGATCTTTTCTTAAGTTTTGTTTTGTCCCTCCTTTCACTTTTCCTTACTTCCCCTAGTGCCAAGTAGAGTTTTGAAATTTGGATTATGAAGTAGAATTAAATGTAGGTAAGCAAGTGCCTTTATCTAATAGGTTAATAATTGCACTTTTGATGTAAGGTTTTAAATATTTATTGCTAATAAATTAATGACCGAACAAACGTTACCTTAATTAATTCTATGATGGACCACTTCCAATTGCTTTCCTTTTTCCTTTGGAAGGTAAAGGTACACCAATCTCTCAGACTTTTATCAATTTCCCTGTTTGGACATTCATTCTTACGGTATCACAATCCACTATCCAACATTCTAATTCACCAACAAAAACTCTAGTGTTTTATTACATTTTTTCACCTTAAACGCTTATAAAATTACAAGAATATGATTGTTGGACATTAAATCTTTATTTATTTTTATTTTGTAATTTTCGAAATACCCGTTCAAAAAACCCCTTAATTCCATTTTCATTTCATTTCCGCCGTTCAATCTTTTCCGGACAAAATTACTTTTGAATTTATATTTTTCATAGATAGCTTTTGAGGCATTTAGTCATTAATAGAAAAACTTTTTTTATAAAGTACGCCATCAACTTATTGTCAGATTCAACATTTTTATACAAACACAATTAATTATTTGTACAATTAGTTTAATACTAAGTATATTTTTTCATCACTTGATGCTTATCAACGTTTTTTTAATTAACTAACCCAAACGAGCACTAGATATATTAAATGAATTAGACTCTAATAAATGCACATACTTTCCTTTCCATAAAGAGATAGCAACATGGAGCACAACAAGCTTTTTGGCATATAATTACTCAACTATCAAAATGATTAAATGGGTATTTTAATAACTAAAAGCTTAAACAATAAAGTAATAATTTCTTTAGTTTATTTATTTCCATCTTTATAATCATGTCCTTCAACGCATAAAGCCCCTATTATATATAGGATATACCGAAATTTACTTCTTGCTTAAAATGAAGTTTTTCTCTTTGTAAGTTGAAACATTGAACTGTTACACTTTGATATTATATGAACTCATAAATGATAAGGTCTCTAAAATGGTTATTAGATAACATCTTCTTCTCTAGCTTTACAATTTCTAAATTCAACTCCTTCACCTTTGCATAAATGAAATCTTCTTCTCTCATTCTTTACTATCATTTCATTTACCTCCCTTTTTTTTTGGGGAGGGTATCAAGAAAATGATAAACCAGATTATTACTTACTAATTTCTTCATTCTAAAAAGTACACTAAGTCAACACATCTAATTTTAAACGTAAATTTCAAACATCAATTTCTTAGTTTTAAAAACGATAAAAAATATTATGGATTATAATTATTAATATTTTAATATTCTTAGAATATTTGGTGATCAAATTAGAAATGATTTGATTTCTCAATTTGTAATATTGAAATATAAAACAGGACAAGTTTCAGTAAGATATTTGAATCATAATAGGTGAAAAAATTCTTTTGAATTTTTATCAAATAAATGCCATTAGAAAAAAAAGATTTTTTATTTGACCAAAAATTAGAAAGGTACTCCAAAGAAACTTTTTAGTAGACCTTCTAGAAAGATTTGGTTGAAATTTGAAAAAAGTAGTAGTTCAAATTGAAGTTAAAAAAAAAGTATTTGAAAGAGTTGCATATATATATATTGTACTCCATTTGGACATAAATTTCACTAAAAATATTAAAATTTTGCCAGTGAAAACTAAAAATATTACATTTTATAGTCTATTTCAAATTCATATTGAAATAATCGTTTTGAAAATTAGTTGGCTTTAGGGGTAAAAGAAAGTTTAGGAAATAGCAAATTAATGGGGCGGGGGCTTCGTGGAACCCTTGTCCACTCTATTTCCTCACTCAGCTCAAATAAAACCCCAATACTCAAAACTCTTTTAGCCTATTATTTCATTTTCACACCTGTTTCTTGCTTGTGGGTTTTATGGAATGACTGAATTCAGCTTACCCACGATGAATTTGTGGAATAATACCACCACCGATGATAACGTTTCCATGATGGAAGCTGTTATGTCTTCCGATGTTTCATTTTGGGCTACTCCTGGTGCTAATTCAAATCCTCTTCCAACGCCGTCTGTTTTCCCTTCTTTTTCATCATCTGCTTGTGCTTCTACTGTTACAGCTGAAGGTGTCGACCCTTCTAAATCCATGCCCTTTTTCAACCAAGAAACGCTTCAGCAGCGTCTTCAAGCCCTAATCGATGGTGCTCCTGAAACATGGACATACGCCATCTTCTGGCAGTCATCTGCCGTTGATTTCTCGAGTCCATCGGTGTTGGGCTGGGGAGATGGTTATTATAAAGGTGAAGAAGATAAAGGCAAGAGGAAACTACCAGTTTCTTCTCTGGCTTATATTGCTGAGCAGGAGCACCGTAGGAAGGTTCTTCACGAGCTGAATTCTTTAATTTCCGGTACACAAACCGGCACCGATGAAACCGTTGATGAAGAAGTTACCGACACTGAATGGTTTTTTCTTATTTCCATGACCCAATCATTTGTCAACGGAAGTGGGCTTCCTGGTCAGGCCATGTACAGTTCCAGCCCTATTTGGGTCGCCGGAGCAGAGAAATTGGCAGCTTCACACTGCGAACGGGTTCGTCAGGCCCAAGGATTTGGCCTTCAAACTATGGTTTGTATTCCTTCAGCTAACGGCGTGGTTGAATTGGGCTCCACAGAGTTGATAATCCAGAGTTCCGATCTGATGAACAAGGTTAGAGTATTGTTTAACTTTAATAATGATTTGGGCTCTGGTTCATGGGCCGTGCAGCCCGAAAGCGACCCATCGGCGCTTTGGCTCACTGATCCATCTTCCTCAGCTATGGAAGTTAGAGAGTCTTTAAATACAGTTAAAACAAATTCTGTTCCATCAAGTAATAGTAATAAGCAATTTGCTTTTGGAAATGAGAACAACCACAGTTCTTACAATCAACAACAGCAGCAACAAACACAAGGATTTTTCACTAGGGAGTTGAATTTTTCGGAATTCGGGTTCGATGGAAGTAGTAATAATAGGAATGGAAATGGAAATTCATCGCTTTCGTGCAAGCTGGAGTCGGGTGAAATCTTGAATTTTGGTGATAGTACTAAGAAAAGTGCTTGTAGTGCAAATGGGAACTTGTTTTCGGGCCAGTCCCAATTTGGGGCAGTGGAGGAGAATAATAAGAATAAGAAAAGGTCAACCACTTCTAGAGGAAGCAATGAAGAAGGAATGCTTTCATTTGTTTCAGGTACAATTTCTCCTTCATCCGGTATGAAGTCAGGTGGAGGTGGACGTGAAGATTCCGATCATTCAAATCTCGAGGCCTCGGTTGTGAAAGAAGCTGATAGTAGTAAAGTTGTAGAGCCCGAAAAGAGGCCGAGGAAGCGAGGAAGGAAGCTCGCGAATGGACGGGAAAAACCTTTGAATCATGTCGAAGCAGAGAGGCAAAGGAGGGAGAAATTGAACCAAAGATTCTACGCGCTTAGAGCTGTTGTCCCGAATGTGTCCAAGATGGACAAAGCATCACTTCTAGGAGATGCAATTTCATATATAAACGAGTTGAAATCGAAGCTTCAAAATACAGAGTTAGATAGAGAAGACTTGAAGAGCCAAGTAGAAGAATTAAAGAAAGAATTAGCGAGCAAAGATTCAAGGCGCCCTGGTGGTCCTCCACCACCAAATCAAGAGCTCAAGATGTCCAGTTATACTGGAAGCAAGATTGTAGACTTGAATATAGATGTTAAGATTATTGGATGGGATGCGATGATTCGTATACAATGTAATAAAAAGAATCATCCAGCCGCTAGGTTAATGGCAGCCCTCATGGAATTAGACCTAGATGTGCACCACGCCAGTGTTTCAGTGGTGAACGAGTTGATGATCCAGCAAGCCACAGTGAAAATGGGTAGCCGAAGTTTCACTGAAGAGCAGCTTAGGATAGCATTGACATCGATAATTGCTGAAACACGGTAAAAAACACTTTAGAAGTAGATAGAGCTCAATCAAAGCTTCATGAGCTTTGAGTTGCAAGCTCTCTATGTAATGTTTTTGTTATGAAGTTAGAGATTATTATGAAGGATAGTTTCGTGTTATTTTTCCACTTGTAGTTGTACGTAGGTGGTTGTCGAAATATTCTTATACATAAATGTTAAACCCGAAAAATCGGGCTTTAGTTCATGCAATTAAAGATAAATTTGCAGCTCCGTCGTGTCTGTAAGATTGCAGCTATCCTTTTGTACTCTTTGTTCAGGATATAAATGAAGAAGAAATTTGATGGCTGGTGAATTTGATTTTGCAGCAATTGTGGTTTACTTATCTTGGTGCTTACCTCTATTGGTATTCTTATATCCAAATTTGAGCTGCATCAGGATTTGTACAAGTATTTTAAGCAATTCAACCATGAGAAAAATGTGAAAAATCATTTTAGAAGCACACTATTTCTTCAATTCAAACTACATAATCAAATTAAATTAAAAAATTTGTATTGAACATCATTGCTTACGGCCTTTATTTCAACACATTTTCACTAAAATTTGAGGGACTATTTCATGAAAATATTTTGGATATAGAAACAAAATATACTAGGAAATAGTAGCAAATAACATACTACTATGAAAGAAGGAAAATTGAAATTCTTAAAAGAACATAAGATAAGGTGAAAATAGTTTTGTAGACTAGAGTAGATGCAACAACAAAATAAAAAGGAAACTACAAGGAATTTGTAAAGAATCGGTGAACAAAGAATTAGAATGAGCTATGTAAAGAATAGATTTTGGGCTTAATTCAACCAAAAAAGCTAGCTTGTAGGGTGATGATTGTCCAAGTCTATAGAATAAGTCCATGTTTCCATTCCATGTAAAGAATAGATCTTGGACCTAACTTAACCCCAAAAAATAGCTTGTAGGTTTAGGATTGTTCAAGTCTATATAAGGAGTTCATGTTCCTATTCCATATCCGATGTGGGACTCTTAACATAATTAATCCTTTTATTCATTTGGCGGCTAGCTCGTTTATATTATGATGTATATCTACACATATTTTAATCTAATAATTATAAATAGAAATCATGAAGAAGGCATGTCTTGCATTTTTCCTTTAGGACTACATTGAACTTGGTTCTTCTTTTGGTCTAAACCCTATTGTCTATTGTAGGCCAAAGTGTTAGAAGATTCTAATTGTTACATGGTATCAAAGAGCTTAAGGAAAATATCCTAATTGTTTCTTTCTATCATTTTTCGGCTCTTCTTCTCCTCCATTCCAACACTTGGCCGAAAGAAAGAAACAAAAATATACTAGGTTTACCCCTCTTCATCTACTAAGTTATATTTTTTTCTCCATTAATCATCCAACCAAATATACTAATGTCCGACTCCAAATCATCCTTCCACCCAGCCCTCGCGGTTTCAAACATCAAAATGCATGTTTTCATCACCTTAGAGATGGAAAATGTTCACTATGCAACATGGGCGGAACTTTTAAAAATTTGTTGCCGCTCTCACCGGGTTCTTCACCGTATCATTCCCCCGAAAAAAGGAAAAGAAAAGGTATTAACTACGGACGCGGACAAAGAATTGTGGGACACACTAGATGCCACTGTTCTAGGTTGGATCTATGCAACAATTTCTACGGATCTTTTTCATATGATAATAAAGCCGGATTCTAAAGCGGTTGATGCTTGGAACCGCTTGCGAGATATTTTTATGATAATCAAAATTCTCGCGCCGTTACGTTGGAACAAGAATTCTCCACAATTGACATGGAGGATTTTCCAAACGCGTCGGCTTATTGCCAACGCCTAAAAGTGCTAGCCGATCAATTGAGGAACGTCGGTGCCTCGGTCACCAACAATCACTTGGTTCTTCAACTTGTCGCCGGACTTACGGAGGCATATAGTGGGGTTGGAACACTAATACGGCAAATCAACCCTCTTCCTTTATTTTATCAAGCACGCTCTATGCTCATACTCGAAGAACAAGGTTTTTCCAAAAAGGCTGCCATCGTCAACAATTCCGCCATGCTTGCCACCTCGACAAATGAATGTAATGCTAATTTTAATCAAAATAATAGAGGACAAAAATGGCGTAATGGAAATAAAAATAAAGGTGGATATCGTGGTAACAATAATAAAAATGGGGGCCACCAGAATTCCGACGGCATCGGAAATTCCGGCGGCAGGAGCATCGGTGATAAACCGGCGACTCCGCGCGGTGGTAGCGGGCTCGGAATCGGGCCTGGCAAAGCGATCGCTGGGCCAAGCCAGTCCAGTGGCCCAATAGTGGCTATTTTAGTTCAGCAGCCCCACTAGCGAATTGGGCCAGGCCAGGCCCGCGGCCCAACAATGGCCATTTTTATTTCCAGGGGCAGTAAAACAGAACTGGGAAAGATAATTTTTAGCAGGCCCACTTCACTCAATAGGCAGGGAGCAGTTTGGCCCAACCACAGTTCAGCCCAACCAGCGAATTTGGACATCAATCCACCGACATTGAGTCCGCGATGCATACGCTAGGATTAAATCCACCGGATGACAATTGTATATGGACTCCGGTGCCACGTCTCATATGACGTCCTCCCAAGGTAATCTTTCGTCCTATTTTAATTTGAGCAAACCAAATGGCATTATTGTCGGAAATGGTCATTCAATTCCAATTAAAGGTTACGGCTCCACCAAATTGTCACCACCAAACCCTCTACTAACCTTAAAAAATGTACTTCATGCCCCACATTTAGTGGCCACATATTTGTTGAATATTCTACCAAACAAAAATTTATCTTATCAAAGCCCACTTAAAGTCCTATACCTTCGAGATCCATCATACTCTCACTTGCGGGTTTTTGGATGTTTGTGTTACCCCTTATTCCCCTCCACCACCATCAATAAACTCCAGCCACGGTCTACTCCATGTATTTTTTTTGGGTTATCCTTCACATCATAGAGGTTACAAATGCTATGATTTATCCTCTCATAGGATGTTCATTAGTCGGCATGTCCTCTTTGATGAAACAACTTTCCCGTTTAACAATATTCACGAGCCTAGACCAACCACTTATGAATTTTTGGATGATGAAATAGTGCCATTTTTAACACAAGCAAAAGCTACGGTTACACAACCCGTAGCCCAACGATCTTTGGCCCAACCCCCTGGTGATCAGTTTCGGCCGACTGGGTCCTTAACATCAAGCCCCAATTTACAACACTTAGTCTCCCCACCAAGGGCCAGTGGCGTCCAGTCCACGGGCCCAATACCTGCCTCCCGACACTCCCAAAATGAGGCCCAGGCTAGTGGTGTCCAGTCCACTAGCCCACCCCCTATTTTGCTCTTTGACCCGCCACCCAGGGTAAGTCGCCCAGTCACCCGAAGTCAACATGGTATTGTAAAACCCAATGTGAAATATAGCTTACACACCCAAGTCACTAAATCGCCATTACCCCGTAACCCTGTGTCTGCCCTACGTGACCCAAATTGGAAAATGGTCATTGATGATGAATACAATGCTCTTATTAAAAATAGGACGTGAGAATTAGTACCTCGTCCATCTAATACTAACATTATTCGGTCTATGTGGATTTTTAGTCATAAAGAAAAATCTTATGGCAGTTTTGAGCGGCATAAAGCTCGTCTTGTAGGTGATGGCAAGACACAACAGGTTGGCGTGGACTGTGGGGAGACATTTAGCCCAGTGGTGAAACCAGCTACTATAAGGACGGTACTCAGTCTGGACCTGTCCAAAGGATGGTCACTTCGTCAGTTAGATATCAAGAATACTTTTCTTCATGATCATCTCCATGAAACAGTTTATATGCACCAACCTTTGGGCTACAGGGACTCCAGATTTCCATATCATGTGTGCTTACTCAAAAAATCCTTATACGGATTAAAGAAGGCACCTCGGGCTTGGTACTAAAGGTTTGCAGAATTTGTAACCAAAATAGGTTTTTCACACAGACGGTCAGATAATTCTTTATTCATTTACCGTCAGGGTAATCATACTGCTTATCTACTTTTATATGTGGATGATATTATACTAACCACCTCATCCGATGATCTTCGGAAGTCTATCATGTCACAGCTCAGTTCGGAGTTTGCTATGAAGGATCTTGGACACCTGCATTATTTTCTCGGGATTGCTGTGACCCATCATTCTGGTGGTTTGTTCTTATCACAAAAGAAATATAGTGCAGAGATTGTGGAGTGGGCCAGAATTTCTTCCTGCAAACCGTCAGCTACTCCGGTGGACACTAAATCCAAGCCGAGTGTTGTGTCTAGCAAGCCATTTGTAGATCCCACACTCTATAGGATCTTGGCTGGGGCACTTCAATATTTAACATTTACCAGGTCGGATATCTCATATATTGTGCAACAGGTCTATCTCTTTATGCACAACCCTATGGAAGATCATATGCATGCCCTCAAACGTATCGTGTGATATGTCAAGTGCACACTGGAATTTGTCTTACACTTATATTCCTCCCCGGCATCCAAATTGGTCTCCTATACCAATGCAGATTGGGCAGGCTGTCCAGATACCCGTCGCTCCACGTCCGGATATTGTGTATTTTTGGGCGACAATCTAATTTCCTGGTCCTCCAAACGACAACCTACAGTCTCTCGATCCAGCGCTGAGGCAGAATATCGGGCTGTGGCAAATGTCATATCTGAATCCTGCTGGATTCGGAACCTATTGCTTGAGCTTCATTGCCCAATGTCCTAGGCCACACTAGTCTATTGTGATAACATCAGTGCGATTTATCACTCGGGAAATCTAGTCAACCATCAGCACACAAAGCATATAGAGTTGGACATTCATTTTGTTCGTGAAAGTGTGGCTCGCGGACATGTGCGGGTGTTACATGTTCCGACACGTCATCAGATAGCGGATATCTTCACTAAAGGGCTTCCGCTGATTTTATTTGAAGACTTTCAGGATAGTCTCAGCATCCGTCGTCCTCCCGCTTCGACTGAGAGGGAGTGTTAGAAGATATATTCTTAGGATTATTATTTATTATTGTATTTAAATGATAATTACTATAGAATATTCTAGATAGCTAGTCATTAGTATAGAATCACATTTGTATGGAAAGAATAGGATAGATGAGGAGAAGATTAAGGCTACCAATATTCTACCATATTTGTATATATTCTTATAATTTGTAAATGGCAAAGATGAGGAAAATATTCTACTTACCCTAGAATTCTTACATGGTATCAAAGAGCTTAAGGAAAAGATCCTAATTGTTTATCTCTACCATTTTTCGGCTCTTCTTCTCCTCCATTCCAACACTTGGCCGAAAGAAAGAAACAAAAATATATTAGGTTTACCCCTCTTCATCTACTAAGTTGTATTTTTTTCTCCATTAATCATCCAACCAAATATACTAATGTCCGACTCCAAATCATCCTTCCACCCAGCCCTCGCGATTTCAAACATCAAAACACATGTTTCCATCACCTTAGAGATGGAAAATGTTCACTATGCAACATGGGCGGAACTTTTAAAAATTTGTTGCCGCTCTCACCGGGTTCTTCACCATATCATTCCCCTGAAAAAAGGAAAAGAAAAGGTATTAACTACGGACGCGGACAAAGAATTGTGGGACACACAAGATGCCACTGTTCTAGGTTGGATCTATGCAACAATTTCTATGGATCTTTTGCATACGATAATGGAGCCGGATTCTAAAGCGGTTGATGCTTGGAACCGCTTGCGAGATATTTTTTATGATAATCAAAATTCTCGCGCCGTTACGTTGGAACAAGAATTCTCCACAATTGACATGGAGGATTTTCCAAACGCGTCGGCTTATTGCCAACGCCTAAAAGTGCTAGCCGATCAATTGAGGAACGTTGGTGCCCCGGTCACCAACAATCACTTGGTTCTTCAACTTGTCGTTAGACTTACGGAGGCATATAGTGGGGTTGGAACACTAATACGGCAAAGCAACCCTCTTCCTTTATTTTATCAATCACGCTCCATGCTCATCCTCGAAGAACAAGGTTTTTTCAAAAAGGCCGCCACCGTCAATAATTCCGCCATGCTTGCCACCTCGACAAATGAAGGTAATGCTAATTTTAATCAAAATAATAGAGGACAAAAAGGGCGTAATGGAAATAAAAATAAAGGTGGATATCGCGGTAACAATAATAAAAATGGGGGCCATCGGAATTCCGACGGCACTGGAAATTCCGGCGGTAGGAGCATCGGTGACAGCCGGTCCGGCAGGCATCTCTGGCACGGGTAGACTGGGCCTGGCAGCAGCCACACTGGGCCTGGCCAGTCTAGTGGCCCAATAGTGGCTATTTTAGTTCAGCAGCCCCACTAGCGAATTGGGCCAGGCCAGTCAAGCGGCCCAACAATGGCCATTTTTAATTCCAGGGGCAGCAAAACAGAACTGGGCCAGGTAATTTTTAGCAGGCCCACTTCACTTAACAGGCAGGGAGCAGTTTGGCCCAACCATAGTTCAGCCCAACCAGTGAATTTGGACATCAATCCATCAGCATTGATTCCGCGATACATACGCTAGGATTAAATCCACCGGATGACAATTGGTATATGGACTCCGGGGCCACGTCTCATATGACGTCCTCCCAAGGTAATCTTTCATCCTATTTTAATTTGAGCAATCCAAATGGTATCAGAGTTAGGCCCATTCCAATTCTATGTTCCCCGATGTTGGATCCCCAAATTATGTCATCTACGCTACAACTAATGGGGTCTGTGCTTGAGGGGGAGTGTTAAGAGTCCCACATCGGAAATGGAATGGGAACAAGGACTCCTTATATGGACTTCCTCATCTTTGTCATTTACAAATGATAAGAATATGTACAAATATGGTAGAAGATTGGTAGCCTTAATCTTCTCCTCATCTATCATATTATTTCCATACAAATGTGATTCTATACTAATGACTAACTATCTAGAATATTCTATAGTAACTATCATTTAAATACAATAATAAATATTAATCCTAAGAATATATCTTTTAACACTCCCCCTCAGTCGAAGTGGGAGGACGCCGGATGCTGAGACTGTCCCGAAAGTAAGGTTGGCCAGTGGGCCGGGTCGGCCCGGTCCCGCCCCGAACTCGAGTAGTTAAAAAAAATTTACTGTATCGGGACTCGAACCGGGACGGGACAATGTCTCATCCCGACCCATCCCGGCCCGCCCTAGTCCCGCCAGTCCCGACCCGATCTCGATCCCGCCCGAAACCCCCCATTTTGCAAAAATAACCGTTGCACAAACGACCATTTTACATTTTGGCTGTTGTGCAACGGCCATTTTTGGCTTCCCCCTTAATATTTATTTTTAACCCATAAGTTATTATATTTACACTTTAACCCAATTTTCAACTATAAATACCTCATTTTCTCTTCATCTTTCTCACAAATCTTTCTACAATCTCTCCAATATCTCAATCTATCTCTCTACAAGTATACATTGTCTACTAAATATTCAATTATATTTATTTATTTGGGAATTGGGAGTGAAGTTGACAACTAGCTTGAGGATCTTCCATCGAGCAAAGTTTCAATTTTCAACCTCTCGATTACACGTCGATGTTACGTCGATGTTTGGTACATTCGTTCCTTCATTAAATTATTATTGTCTGTTTATTTTATTTAGCGCACTTAATTTCATTTACTTTAATTATTTATTAGTATAATTATAAATTTACAATGGAAGGATTTAAACGTATGCTTACGGGTAGGGGTAGGGGTTGGACTTCTTCTAGTAGGGACAACAAGGGCAAGGGTACTTCTTCTAGTCATCCTATTCCTACACAGGATGATTTTGTTGATATTGAACATTTTCCTACAATACCATTAGATTTAGACGAGGAGCTATTTTCTGGAACTCAAGAAGACTTTAGCTTAGACGACAATCTAGATGATACACCCACTAATGTTGATGACAACACACTCACGAGTGCACCTTCAACTGAAATGCCTCCTATTCCCCTAGTATGAGACGAGGTCCAGCAAAACGACCATTAAAATCAGATGCATGGATTTTTTTTGATAGGGACGTAGAGAATCAAGTAGCTAGATGTAAAATTTGTAAAGATGTTTTAAAATTTAAAATTGAAAAAGGTCACGGTGGAACGGGGGGTTTAATGAGACACGTAGTAAGGGCTCATCCAGCTAAGTATGCCCAATACGAGGCTTCAAAACCGGGTGCGCAAACGTCTGCTCCATCGGGACAAGGTTAACATACTGATACTGTCCCGGACCAAGTACAGGGTCAAATTAACCCTATGACGGGGGGAATTGTAGGCCCTAAATACAATAAACATAGAGATAGGGAAGCAATAGCAAAATTAGTTGTTGTGGAGGGTTTGCCTTTTTCATTTCCTTCATCTCCCGGTTTTATTCATTACATTAGAGATTTGTATAATCCTGCTTTTAACGGTTTTCCTAGATCAACTGTTAAAAGAGATGTATTTAAATTTGCACATGATTATCAACAGTATTTACGGTATTCATTATATCATTTTAATGGCAAAGTGGCTATCACTTCTGATATAGGCCGTAGTACTAACGACCATGATTATTTAACGTTAACTTGTCATTGGATAGATTATAAATGGTCTATGCAAAAACGTATCTTAGCGTATAGATATATAAATGATAGGCACACTGGTACTTTTATTGCAGAAAATATTTATCAAGTGTGCGATTATTACGGAATAACTGATAAATTTATGACTATTACATTAGATAACGCTTCTTCTAACAATTACGCTATTACAATTTTCAAAAATAGTTTAACTCCATCTTTTCCAGATCATTTTCATATAAAATGCGCTTTCCATATATATAACTTAATTGTAAAGGATGATCTATCACTTTTTGAAGACATTCTTAGTAAAATACAATTTGCTATAAACTTTATTTTTAAAAATAATAGAATACAATGAAGAAAAGAATATAAAAAAACTTGTCACGATTGCCAACTATCTTATAGAAAAATTCCAGAAGAAGTACCCACTATGTGGAATTATTTATACGAGCAACTACTTGTTGCTTATGACTATAAAAAATCTATAACTTTATTTTTTAACTCTCATAATCAAAATCCAGCTGATATGGTTGTAGATAGCGATTGGGTAAAAATTTCCGAACTTATTGTATTTTTAGAGATTTTTTTCAAGAAACAAAAGAATTTTTCGGTATATATTATCCTACTATTTCAACTATGTTGTTTTATATAGCTCTAAAAACCAGCTTATATGACATCTATTAAAAAAATGTTTATCAAAATAAAAAAAATATTTTATTCCTATTCCCACTATTTATATTATTGGTGATGTATTAAACCCGACTATTAAAATAGATGGTACTAAATCTCTTATTGGAACTGTTTACGATTGTATAGAAGTACTATCACCTCCAAGTCCCAAAAATCCAAATCACCCACCACCTATTGAACAAACTAAAGAAGAAGTGTTGTCTAGCGTACAAGACCAATGCAAAAAAGTATATAGGTTTTACCAACAAGAAAGTGCTAGTAACCTACCGGCTTCCATATCATCTTTTTCTTCTTCTTCAACACAACCTCACAAAAGACATGTTGTTTCTGCGGCTAGTATTGAAAGCCTCAGAAATAGAATGTGCGGCCGTACCGCTACTAACCAAATTAGCGAGTTTGATATTTTTGTTTTGCAGGGTTCTGTACCGTACCAAGCAGTTCTCAATGAAGAAGGACGTGAAGACTTGCTGAAATACTGTAGGGGGAATGAGAAGACCTTTCCGACACTTTCAATGATGGCCCGAGATGTTTTGAACATTCAAGCATCATCAACTGCGTCTGAAAAGCGCTTTTTCTGGCGGCAGATATCAAATAGGAGAGCACATACACTTATTAACCGGAGACAGCTTGAAGATTATAGTATTATTCAGAGATTGGATACGAGCAGAGCAGAGAAGGTGCGGTCAACCGGAGATCAACGAAGAAGAAGACGAAAACTACAACGAAATCTTATCCGAAGGTGGTGGAAGCGACGTGGATAAATTTGACCAACAAATACCAATTCTAACCGAAGAACCACAGGAAATTATCAAGAAACTAGAACAGGTTTTTTTTCAGAATGTAATTTTTTTAATTGTAATTTTATTATGTAATTTGCAACTTTTGGACAACGCGAGATGTACCTTGTTGGGGGGGGGGGGGCGGTCCCCTGGACATAGTCCTTTAAGGCAGTGGCCGTTTAGTCCACCACAAAGTTACAATTTCGACAATTGTATTTGTATTACAAAAAAATCATATGTCTATTAAATAATATACGAGGCACAAAAACAGCCTTGTGATGTTTTTATTACACTATCTTGTCTTGTTTAATTATTGAGTTTTTTATACATATGTTATTAAAAAAAAACAGAAAAAAAAAACCGCCCGGATCCCGCCCCCGAGCCGATCCCGCCCCGACCCGATTTCGACGGGATCGGGATGGGATTTTGGAAAATCCCGCCAAACCCGACCCGCTCCGATCCCGCACCCTTCACCCGTCCCATCCCGACCCCGCCAAACCCGGCCCGCCAGTCCCGAGCCCGGCCCACTGGACAACCCTACCCAAAAGTCTTAAAATAAAATCAGCGGAAGCCCTTTAGTGAAGATATCCGCTATCTGATGACGTGTCGGAACACGTAACACCCGCACATGTCCGCGAGCCACACTTGCACGAACAAAATGAATACCCAACTCTATATGCTTTGTGCGCTGATGGTTGATTGGATTTCCCGAGATATAAATCGCACTAATGTTATCACAGTAGACTAGTGTGGCCTTGGACATTGGGCAATGAAGCTCAAGCAACAAGTTCCAAATCCAGCAGGATTCAGATACGATATTTGCCACAGCTCGATATTCTGCCTCAGCGCTGGATCGAGAGACTGTAGGTTGTCGTTTGGAGGACCAGGAAATTAGATTGTCGCCCAAAAATACACAATATCCGAACGTGGAGCGACGGGTATCTGGACAACATGCCCAATCTGCATTGGTATAGGAGACCAATTTGGATGTCGGGGAGGAATATAAGTGTAAGCCAAATTCCAGTGTGCCCTTGACATATCACACGATACGTTTGAGGGCATGCATATGATCTTCCATAGGGTTGTGCATAAAGAGATAGACCTGTTGCATAATATATGAGATATCCGACCTGGTAAATGTTAAATATTGAAGTGCCCCAGCCAAGATCCTATAGAGTGTGGGATCTACAAATGGCTTGCTAGACACAACACTCGGCTTGGATTTAGTGTCCACCGGAGTAACTGACGGTTTGCAGGAAGAAATTCTGGCCCACTCCACAATCTCTGCACTATATTTCTTTTGTGATAAGAACAAACCACCAGAATGATGGGTCACAGCAATCCCGAGAAAATAATGCAGGTGTCCAAGATCCTTCATAGCAAACTCCGAACTGAGCTGTGACATGATAGACTTCCGAAGATCATCGGATGAGGTGGTTAGTATAATATCATCCACATATAAAAGTAGATAAGCAGTATGATTACCCTGACGGTAAATGAATAAAGAATTATCTGACCGGCTGTGTGAAAAACCTATTTTGGTTACAAATTCTGCAAACCTTTAGTACCAAGCCCGAGGTGCCTTCTTTAATCCGTATAAGGATTTTTTGAGTAAGCACACATGATATGGAAATCTGGAGTCCCTGTAGCCCAAAGGTTGGTGCATATAAACTATTTCATGGAGATGATCATGAAGAAAAGTATTCTTGATATCTAACTGACGAAGTGACCATCCTTTGGACAGGTCCAGACTGAGTACCGTCCTTATAGTAGCTGGTTTCACCACTGGGCTAAATGTCTCCCCACAGTCCACGCCAACCTGTTGTGTCTTTCCATCACCTACAAGACGAGCTTTAAGCCGCTCAAAACTGCCATAAGATTTTTCTTTGTGACTAAAAATCCACATAGATCGAATAATGTTAGTATTAGATGGACGAGGTACTAATTCTCACGTCCTATTTTTAATAAGAGCATTGTATTCATCATCAATGACCATTTTCCAATTTGGGTCACGTAGGGCAGACACAGGGTTACGGGGTAATGGCGATTTAGTGACTTGGGTGTGTAAGCTATATTTCACATTGGGTTTTACAATACCATGTTGACTTCGGGTGACTGGGCGACTTACCCTGGGTGGCGGGTCAAAGAGCAAAATAGGGGGTGGGCTAGTGGAGTGGACACCACTAGCCTGGGCCTCATTTTGGGAGTGTCGGGAGGCAGGTATTGGGCCCGTGGATTGGACGCCACTGGCCTTTGGTGGGGAGACTAAGTGTTGTAAATTGGGGCTTGATGTTAAGGACCCAGTCGGCCGAAACTGATCACCAGGGGGTTGGGCCAAAGATCGTTGGGCTACGGGTTGTGTAACCGTGGCTTTTGCTTGTGTTAAAAATGGCACTATTTTATCATCCAAAAATTCATAAGTGGTTGGTCTAGGCTCGTGAATATTGTTAAACGGGAAAGTTGTTTCATCAAAGAGGACATGCCGACTAATGAACATCCTATGAGAGGATAAATCATAGCATTTGTAACCTCTATGGTGTGAAGGATAACCCAAAAAAAATACATGGAGTAGACCGTGGCTGGAGTTTATTGATGGTGGTGGAGGGGAATAAGGGGTAACACAAACATCCATAAACCCGCAAGTGAGAGTATGATGGATCTCGAAGGTATAGGACTTTAAGTGGGCTTTGATGGGACAAATTTTTGTTTGGTAGAATATTCAACAAATATGTGGCCACTTGAAGTGCATGATGCCAAAATGAGGAGGGTATGGAAGCATGAACAAGCGATGTTCTAACAATATTATTGATGGTTCGTATTTTGCGTTCCGCCTTCCCATTTTGTGAAGAGGTGTGGGGACATGAAAAACGAAAATTTAAACCATTTATTTTGAAAAAATCCCAAAAATGCTTATTATTAAATTCTCTCTCATTATCACATTGGATGTTTTTGATATCCCTTTCAAATTGTTTTTGGTTGAATGCTCTAAAAATAAAAAATGTGGAAAAAACTGGTGATTTTTTCGATAAAGGGAATGTCCAAAGATAATTAGAGAAATCATCTAAAATGAGCAAGTAATACCTATGCCCCGAAGAGCTCAAAACAGGGGATGTCCAAAGATCGCAATGGATAGTATCAAATGGCATAAGAGTGCATGAATCAGAAGAAACAAATGGCAGTTGAATATGCTTACCCAATGGGCATGATTGACACTTATGAAAAGTCTTTGTACATGAAATAAAATTATTGTGTTTAAAAGAGTTCAAAACAGACTCTCCCGGATGTCCCAAACGCTCATGCCATAAATTAGAATTAAACACAACAAAAGTAAAAAGTGTCTTGGCCCGGTAGAAAAGTGAAGTGACTGGATAGAGCTCCCCCTGGCTATCACATCTCATTACAGGCGTCCCTGTCTGAAAGTCATTTACGGAAAATCCAAAAGGGTCAAAATTTACGGATACCAGTTATCAGTAGTAAACTTTCTAACAGACACCAAGTTTTTAACTAAATATGGGGCAT
This sequence comes from Anisodus tanguticus, assembly GCA_034509755.1. Lineage (NCBI taxonomy): Eukaryota > Viridiplantae > Streptophyta > Magnoliopsida > Solanales > Solanaceae > Anisodus > Anisodus tanguticus. Next base: position 34,724,691 of record CM067544.1, read on the forward strand.
GAAGTACATTTTTTAAGGCTAGTGGAGGGTTTGGTGGTGACAATTTGGTGGAGCCGTAACCTTTAATTGGAATTGAATGACCATTTCCGACAATAATGCCATTTGGTTTGCTCAAATTAAAATAGGACGAAATATTACCTTGGGAGGACGTCATATGAGACGTGGCACCGAAGTCCATATACAATTGTCATCCGGTGGATTTAATCCTAGCGTATGCATCGCGGACTCAATGTCGGTGGATTGATGTCCAAATTCGCTGGTTGGGCTGAACTGTGGTTGGGCCAAACTGCTCCCTGCCTGTTGAGTGAAGTGGGCCTGCAGAAAATTACCTGGCCCAGTTCTGTTTTGCTTCCCCTGGAATGAAAAATGGCCACTTGTTGGGCCGCTGGACTGGCCTGGCCCAATTCGCTGGTGGGGCTGCTGAACTAAAATGGCAATTGCTGGGCCACTGGACTGGACTGGCCTAGTTCGCTGGTGGGGCTGCCCAGTGTGGCTGCTTCCAGGCCCAGATTCCAGGCCCAGTCTGCCCCTGCCAGAGCTACTGGCCGGACCGGTTGTCACCGCTGCTCCTGCCGCCGGAATTTCCAGTGCCGTCGGAATTCCGATGGCCCCCATTTTTATTATTGTTACCGCGATATCCACCTTTATTTTTATTTCCATTACGCCCTTTTTGTCCTCTATTATTTTGATTAAAATTAGCATTACCTTCATTTGTCGAGGTGGTAAGCATGGCGGAATTGTTGACGGTGGCGTCCTTTTTGGAAAAATCTTGTTCTTCGAGGATGAGCATGGAGCGTGCTTGATAAAATAAAGGAAGAGGGTTGCTTTGCCGTATTAGTGTTCCAACCCCACTATATGCCTCTGTAAGTCCGGCGACAAGTTGAAGAACCAAGCGATTGTTGGTGACCGGGGCACCGACGTTTCTCAATTGATCGGCTAGCACTTTTAGGCATTGATAATAAGCCGACGCGTTTGGAAAATCCTCCATGTCAATTGTGGAGAATTCTTGTTCCAACGTTTGATTATCATAAAACATATCTCGCAAACGGTTCCAAGCATCAACCGCTTTAGAATCCGACTCCATTATTGTATGCAAAAGATCCGTAGAAATTGTTGCATAGATCCAACCTAGAACAGTGGCATGTAGTGTGTCCCACAATTCTTTGTCCGCGTCCGTAGTTAATACCTTTTCTTTTCCTTTTTCCGGGGGAATGATATGGTGAAGAACCCGGTGAGAGCGGCAACAAATTTTGAAAAGTTCCGCCCATGTTGCATAGTGAACATTTTCCATCTCTAAGGTGATGAAAACATGCATTTTGATGTTTGAAACCGCGAGGGCTGAGTGGAAGGATGATTTGGAGTCGGACATTAGTATATTTGGTTGGATGATTAATGGAGAAAAAAAAAATACAACTTAGTAGATGAAGAGGGGTAAACCTAGTATATTTTTGTTTCTTTCTTTCGGCCAAGTGTTGGAATGGAGGAGAAGAAGAGCCGAAAAATGGTAGAGAGAAACAATTAGGATCTTTTCCTTAAGCTCTTTGATACCATGTAAGAATTCTAGGGTAAGTAGAATATTTTCCTCATCTTTGCCATTTACAACTGATAAGAATATATACAAATATGCTAGAAGATTGGTAGCCTTAATCTTCTCCTCATCTATCCTATTATTTCCATACAAATGTGATTCTATACTAATGACTAGCTATCTAAAATATTCTATAGTAATTATCATTTAAATAGAATAATAAATAATAATCCTAAAAATATATCTTCTAACCCAAAGTATTTTCATAATAGTATTGGCATAACATTCCATGAATATCATGTGGATTGAATTTGGCAGCAACTTTTTCAAATGCACTTAATTTGAACACATTTCACTTCATCTAAGGACAATCTTTCCATGTGTGTTTCTCAGAAGCTTAACTTTCCTATTAACTTTTATTAATATAATAATACTCTCCCTATACTATTACTGCGACATGTCAACTTTAACTGCTAATAATTGAACAAAGTGTGGGGACAAATTTGATTAAATAAAATCATCTACTCCACTAGGTATAGTATATATATAATTTAATATACTTTTTCGTACACTAGAAAACAAATAATAATGACGTGACACAAATTTGGTGGAAGTTGACTTGAAGACAAAATTACATGTGAAATTAGTTAAATATTAAAGTCTTTAAATCATATGGCCCACCAATTTGTTTGCTTTTATTTTTGTAAACTATATTTGGTCCATGACCTCATATTGGAGTTTATATATTTATAAAGAAAATTAATAGCACCCAGGGAACAAATCGTTTGTTAGGCGAAGTGGTGATATGTGGGTGCTTTGTGGGCTTTGACTGCTGTCCAAATGCCCACGCAACATATTACTTTTATAATCTAAACTAGAAATGGCAGTGGATATTTGATCCGATCTGAATTCGGTGGATTCAGATTTATTTTATTGGATATGGATCTTTAAAATTTGGACCCGACGGATACGGATCTGATCCGGATCCATTTCTGACGGATACGGATCTGATCCGGATCCATTTCTGACGGATCGGATCTGGATCTGGATCTTGTATTTGAGATCCGTATCAGGTCCAGATCCGACTCGTGGATCCATTTTTTATTAAATATATTCATAACCTAGAATGTAATTTTATAAGTATTTTCTTAATTTTTTTCATAATTTATGTATTGGGTAAAGGGTTGAACCAGGATAAGGCACAAGTCACACAGCTATGTAATTTGTATTTGAAGTTTCATTTTTTTTTTACCTATATGCTCTCTGTAGTTTTCCATATTTTCATTTATATAAAAGAAAAAATTATCACTTTTCTTTAAATTTCCGTTTTTTGAATCTACTAGCCGTAAGCTTTAAGTATCTTTCTCTCGTTTGTTTGATCAGCAAAAAAAAAAAAACTGGGACTTTTGATATATGACTGACATTGTTTTATGTTGTTTAATGAAGTCAATCAGTAGAACTACGAGTAGAACATCACTAAAACCTCCAAAAATTAGCTCAAAGTTGCAACATGTTCAGCATCACTAATGAAGTCAATCGTCTTTATTTTCTTGTGGTGTTAAAACTTTGTTTAGTATTTTGGAAGAATGGTGTCATGTTTGTGTAGGTTGATTGAATGAATTCAGTCATTTTTTTCAATCAGATTGTGTTTCATTTTGTCTTAAAAGTTTCAACATGTGGGAATATTATTCAAGCCAAAACAATTTACATGTAGATCCAGATCCGATCCGTGGACCCGGTGGATCCGGATTTGGATATGATTTTTATGGACCCGATGGATCTGGATCCGGATATGGATTCAGGTATGAAAAATGGATCTGGATCTGGATCTAGTAGGATCCGGTCTAGATCCGATCCATTGTCATCCTGATCTAAACACTTAACTCTTCATTTCTTATTTATTACTTATTCACTTGGACTTTCTTTTATATTTTCTACCTATGCTAATTATTCTTTTTTCCTTTTCACTCGCTGTCCTTGCTAACTTTTTAGGATAAAAAATTTCCTCTTTCCGTTAACAAAGATAAATATTGCTGTAGTTTTTCTTATTAGTTTTTTTCACTATGTGTTTAAATATATGTTTTTTTTTGTGACAACTTTTAAATTTGTGAACTTATATTTTGTGATTGATAGTTAAGGAAGCACCCACCACCGTAAAATTCTGGATCCATCACTAATTTGAAAGAACAATAGTTTTCTTTCCTCGAATAAACTGTAAATATATGTTGGATATGTAAAGCAATACGGGAAGTAAATAAATTTTATAAGTGTTTAAAAGGATAAACAAATAGGCAATTCAGAGCTGCCGCAAGCTTGTTGAGTCTTGAATCTTGATAACCTGAAATCAAGAAACACTAAATCTGGATTGTTACAACTGTGGGCTGAGTCGAGAGATGACTATCTGTCTTTAAGACAAGATTGCCCCGTATATATGTTTTTACGTTAACGGGCAATAGTCTCCCAAGATAAAACAACAACTAATCAACACTACAAAGCAAACAGATTGATTATGACGAAGAAAACAAACACGAAACGACTTGCTGAAGAATAGAAAAAGAAGGAAGAGTTTTTGTCCCAACGTTTCTGCTCACGTTTTGGACTGAATTTTTGTGTTTTACTCTTTTGTTCGTCTATGTGTTGTCTCGTTTTCTGTCACCCACAATTGAGCCAAAAGACTCCAATATATAGCATAAGGAGAGGGACTCCTCAACTGCCAAGTAATGGCTGATTATGACCATTGAAGGAGGGAGTTAATCAGCCAAGTAATGGCTTATTCTACCTTCCGTCGTTCCCAATTTCATCTTTCTAGGGACCACTGTCGTTCCCAATTTCATCTTTCTAGAAACTCCAGGGACCAAACTGTAAATATTAAATAATTTGGGGGTCTATCAGAAGCCCAAAGCCCGGACGGGACGGGTGGCGACGCGTGTGTGGGCTTAGCCTCGAACCAAAGCATATCTAGGTCCTCCCTCCTTCAAACACATGGGTTACCCCTTGGGGTCCCAAACTCTTAGCCAATTTTGAGACTTATAAAGAGAACAATTCTTCATTTTCCCACCGATGTGGTAGATTTGTCCCACACCATATTTTCATGCCTCAAACACCTTACTTCGTGGATCAATATCTCTTTCATTTCTCAATGAAATTTGACGATTCTTGGCCCTACGGTCATCTACTCACTTAGTAGATTATGCACGTGTGAAGAGGCAAAGCCTCCAACATGCGTAACCCTAGTGTTTGAGTCATTAAATACGGGTGGACGCACCTCCCCACCAAATGCAAAATTTCCAACAATATATATTCATATAAAAATGAAATTCTGAGCGCCTAATCTCTCGAACACAAAAAAATTATATCAATTTTCATGATAATTGTTCTTAGCCTTTTAGACTCCACCACCCTTGGTGCTAGAAAGTTCAAAGGTTGTCTTGTTCTTTTCTTTCCTTTTGGATCATCTATTTAATTATTTGCTTATACTTTTAATTTTATCTACGCTTTATCTTTGCAGCAAACATCAGAGTTAGAGCCATTAAATGTGCGAAGAGCACCAATAGCCATTTTTGGGCCGTTGTGTAAGTTTTAATCCGAATTTGTAAATTATTTAAAATTTAGCGAAGATTAAAAAAAGGAAACTTCCTGCTTTTACTATTCTTCTTCTCTTTCTTACTCCTCCTTCTTCATAATATCCACGTAATAATTTTTTTTATCTCACAACCAAACATGACTCTCAAATTATATAAGCTCCATCGCACCTTATACTTACAAGAGTACTAGTTGAAGTTTGAACAACACAGTTCAAATTTAAGGATACGGAGTCCTGAAGTTTGAACTGTGGAATTCAAACTTAGAATACTTCATGAATGTATGCATCATTCTAGTCAGCAAAATCATAAGAAAACTACATCAATTTGGTCTGTTTCTTTCTTCTTATATATGACCTGAAATTGGAACCAAATAATTGAACTTTACGATACAAGCAAGAAGTTTGAACTGTTGGGTATTGATATTGGTGAATGGGAAATGATCGGAAAGAAAAGTGGGAGTTGTCCCACATCGGTAGTGGAAAGAAAAGTGGGAGTTCCCTCTTGCTTTATAAAATAAGCATTTGTCCCACATCGGTAGTGGAAAGAAAAGTTCTTCTACTTATAAGTAGAATTACTCCTTCTTGTCAGTAAAAGGGTTGAGGGGGCAAGGACCCCTCGCGCCGTCGTCGTCGCTCGGCTTCGGATTGGGATTGGGATTGGGATTGGGACAAATGATCTGATTGATTGATCATTATTTAATTAAATTAATTAACTTATCCAATCCTACCCGTTAGTGACCCTGACCCGCGACCCGATTTCTTTTCCTTATTTAAATTTCCCACCATTTTCAGTGGCTGTTCAGAAAGGTTGCAAACCTTCAGAAACAGTACTTCCTTCAGAAACAGTACTTCCATGGCTATAAATTCGTTTGATTTCTCGAATATTACTTACGAATTTTCTGAACAACACAAACTTCTTCTTCTTTCGCATAAACAAATTCTCGTGTGATATACTCTTGTTGAGTGGTTCGCCGCTACCGAAATTTGGAGTACTACTATTCTGGTAAGATAATCATTCTATCCTGGGAGGGGATATTCCATCAACCTCGAGTACTGTGAGGGGAATAATTTCCTTAAGGACACACTTTGAACAAAGTGGGCTCGATTATATTCTGAAAAATATTTTTATTTTTCCAACACTGATTCTGTTCATTATTCAACTATTATTGTTTACTGTTTTTTTTTTTGGAATACAGATTAATAACATGAACAACATAATTCAAACTTCAGAACACGATATCCCTGAAATTTGAACTAAAAAACTGAAATTTAGGACACTAAAGTTGAAATCCTGAAGTTTGAATTGAAAAAACTGAACTTAATAAATTGTCCTGAAGTATTTGAATTGAAAATATTGAACTTAAGAATATATTGTTGTGGAGTTTTGAACGAAAAATATTGAACTTAAGGACATAATGTCTTGCAGTTTTGAACTAAAAATTGAACTTAAGGATATAATATCCTTAAGTTTTGAACTAAAAAGCTGCATTTCCCGAAGTTTGAGGCGGGACAGAAGAAGCAATATTTATCCCTTTTTAAAGTTATGGCTAAACATGAAATAATTTACAATTGCTGGTTAAGATTTACTTAACAGTTATAGAAGTGGGTATGATGCCATTTCCAACCTCAAAATGGCTTGACCCGTGAGGCCGACTTAGCATAACCTGTTATTAGGGTATGGTTGAGCTAAGATATTTTTAGCCTTTCGAAATTAAGGCTAATAGGTGTTAAAAAAATGTAATTATGATATCTCAAAAAGAAATATTTTTAATGTCTAAATTTATTCCTTAAAACCTTGTTAATGTTATTATGTTAATTATTTTCTTAAATATTCTAACGTTACTTTGACCATATGAAAAGATCATTACCTCTTCATCATCATTACTATCTCATTTGATAAAATCTACGTTATTTTCCAAGAAAATAAATAGTCTTGATTAACATTGAATAGCGTTAATGGTAATGATCATTAATTATTCACCTTGAATGACCTTTACAAAGTCTCTGGACGTTGGCAAGTATGAGTATCAGCTTATTCCTATATATGCAGACCTTTTTTATTTGGATGAGACAAGATCTAGAGAAATTTTCCTTCCCTATATTCTATTATGCCGGGTTTTCTATTTTTGTTAGATTTTGGCTCTTAGTTTTATATTATAAGAGCTTGTTAAATCCCGGGGATACACCTATACAGGGTGAAATATCTTTAAGAGCAATGTCACTGGACATGCCTCAAGCTTTCAAGAATTTTCTACAGTGCTCGTGATCATGTATTTTCAGTAAGATTTCTAACAATCTTAAGGATATTTCCACGTACTATTCTTACGGAAAATTGAAAGAGAATTAGTACGATATGTCTAAGTTCTAGGTATATTGGACACGCCTCAAGCTTTTAATAATTTTCTACAGTTCTCGTGATCATATATTTTCCGTAAGATTTCTAACAATCTTAAGGATATTTCCACGCTCTATTCTTACGGAAAATTGAAAGAGAATAACTTAATACGATCTGTCTAAGTTCTAGGTATGTTTTTGCTCGTATTTGAATGCGCCTAAAACAATTTAAATTTTGATTTTGTGTAGTTATATAATTCAGCATATGGGGCATAAATTTTAATTTGTTGAAGAAATTAACTTTAGTATTTGAATATAAGAGATACCAAAAGAACTTAACATAAAGCTTAGGTTGGGACATATTCTTTGAGCTTTACAATTGAGATTTGTTGGTGAAAAATCGTTATTAGATAAATTGTTATTAATATCTCCATAATATGAGAATTACCTTAGAAAATTTCTAACGTCTGTATATAATGCTATTAAAATAGAGATTTAATATAACTCTTGTATTGCCTTATTGGTTTCCATTAAGTGAAAAATGTTGATGGTTTCAAACTATTAGCGAATATTCTCCGAATATTTTGTAATTATGATAGATGTATATTTAAGGTAATTTAGGATTCTTATTGTATTAGCAATCAACCATTTAAGGTAACTTAGGATTCTTATTGTATTAGCAATCAACCATTTAAGGTAACTTAGGATTCTTATTGTATTAGGAATCAACATCTGTACAACTATATATATTGTGATTAATGAAAGGAATCTCTAAGGAAATTATTTCAATCTTACATGGTATCAAGAGCCAAACTCTAATCCCTACTCTTCTCTTTTCCCTTTCTCTCGGCCGACACCACCCAATTTTTTCCCTCTCAGCCGACGACAACAATTTGCCACCATGTCTCGCCCTACTTCCCCAACCAATTCCGGTTCTTCCACTGGCACTCTTGAGAACCCCCCTCAACGTTCATCGTCTTCTTTTCATCCGGCATTCGCTGTTACCAACATCAAGAATTTTATCCCTATAATTCTTTACCAAGAAGACTGTCACTATTCCATGTGGATAGAACTGTTCTATATTCATGCATGTGCGTACAATGTGCTCGACCATATTGATGATTATGTTCCTCGTCCAACCGATGTTGCAGACTCGACCTGGCGTCGCCTTGACGCCATCGTCAAACAGTGGATCTACGGCACCATCTCTAAAGACTTGTTGTGTATTATCATGAAAACAGGTGCTACGGCACGTGAACTTTGGGTACGGTTAGAAGAAATTTTTCAGGATAATAAAAATACTCGGGCCATGAATTTGGAAGAGCAGTTCAACAATACACGTCTCGAGAATTTTAACATGTCCGAATACTGTAAACAACTGAAACTCATAACCAACCAACTTTTCAACGTAGGGACATCTGTTTCAGAAACCAAGATGGTACTTCAACTAGTTGCGGGTTTACTGAAAGGTGAATATGATACACTTGCAACGATGATTCAATAGGCCGACCCCCTACCAAGCTTCAACAAAGCACGTTCGCAACTTTTATTGGAAGAGACCCGTCGTGCTAAACAAGAGGAGCATAATCAGAAGGCATTAGCCGTTGACGGCATGGCACCACCGGCGGCCACCACCACCCAGCCATCATCGCAAGACCACCACCACCAGCAGTCCCATGGTGGAGGGTGTGGTGGCGGAGGTCGCGGTAACAATAATAAAGGGAAGGGCCGCGACAAGGGAAACCGGAACCAGCAGCAGCCAGGCCCAACCCCTGCTCCCTATGTTCAGTGGGCTGGGCAACAACAATGGCCCAATACCGGGAACTGGGCCTCGCCTGCATGCCCCTACCCAACTTCAAGGGCCCAATTCCAGCAAGCATGGTCACCAGGTGTTTTGGACCACGCTCCAGCCAACAGGCAGGCCCACCAGTCCACACAGCAGGCCTACCTATCCTCGACCACTCAACATCCGCAAAGCCAGCAGCCTGCGCCCCACTGATTTGGGCCAGGCCTTCAACACACTGAACCTTCAACAGCCCGATGATAATTGGTACATAGACACCGGAGCCATATCTCATCTCACACAGTCGTCAGGTAATTTATCTCAAATGCATCGGTTAAAGTGTTCTCAATTTATTACTGTTGGCAATGGGCACCGCATTCCAATTGAAGGTTACGGTAACATACATACCAAACATCCCCACCCACCTTTCTCCCTAAATCATGTCCTCTACACCCCTAACATCAGTAAAAACTTAATCTCTGTTAGAAAATTTACTCCAATAATTCTATGTCTGTTGAATTTGACCCTTTTGGTTTTTCTGTGAAGGATCTAATTACGGGAAAAATTCTTACGCGCTGCAATAGTGTGGGAGACCTCTACTCCTTCACTCAATCTTCCGCTGTCAGACCACATTCACCCATCTCCCTTGCAACTATTCTCCGTTAACTTGGCTTAACATACTCGGACACCCAAGAGACCCTGTCTTTACTTTTCTTAGAACTAATAAGCGTATTCAATGTAATAATGGGAAACTTGCCCAACACTGCCTTTCTTGCCCGCTCGACAAACATACCCGTCTTCCATTTATGTCATCCAACAGTGTTACTTTTTTTCCATTTGATATTATTCATGCTGATTTGTGGACATCTCCGATTGTTAGTTCCTTGGGTCACAAATTTTATCTAGTATTCTTAGATGATTTTTCACACTTTGTCTGGATTTACCTTGAATTTAAAAAATTCATTAAAACACAGTTTGAAAAATCCATAAAATCTTTCCAATGTGATAATGGACGTGAATTTAATAACTCCGCATTTCACAATTTCTGCTCTAAACAATGCATGGTTTTCCATTTTTCTTGTCCCTACACTTCATCCCAAAACGGAAAGGCTGAACAAATTATATGCACCATCAATAACATGGTTCGTACCTTATTGTTTCATGCATGTCTTCCACCACCATTCTAGGTCTATGCTGTTAAAATGATAGAGTACCTCCTTAATATTTTACCAACCAACACTCTCCAAAATAAGACCCCAACTGAAATCTTATACCGTAGGTTCCCATCCTATGACCATCTCAACATTTTCGGCTGCCTATGCTACCCCAACCTGGCCTCCACTGCACCTCACAAACTCGCCCCACGCACCACGCCCTGCATCTTCGTTGGTCTCTCTCCTACTCATCGGGGTTACATGTGCTATGACATAGCCACTCGTAAAATCATTGTCTCACGTCACGTCACATTTGACGAGATGACCTTTCCATTCTCAAACCTCCAAAAATTTCAAACCACAGATTACACCTTTCTCGATGAGCCGAGTCTGTTCCCTATTCTCCAGTCGATGTGCCACTGGCAGCCTACTGTTCCGACGGAGCCTGCAACAGCAACTCCATCCCCACCATTGTCCAGCATCGTCTCCACCCAACAACCTCCTAGTTCTCGATCGAACACCCCACTGATCGACCCACCCGTGTCTCCTACCCAACCAGAACCACTGCTGCCTCCAAAACCCGTAAGCCAGCAGCCACAAAACCCAAACCAACCACCACTGCCTACCCACCGTATGGAGACTCGTGCACAATACAGGATTTTCAAATCCAAGGTCCATTTTAACCTCTCCACACAAATCATATCACTCATTCCAAAAAATCCAAAAATAACCAAACTGGACCCTAATTGGAATGCGGCCATGTGCGAGGAATATAATGATTTAACCAAGCAGAACACTTGGGATTTGGTACCTAGACCGAACGGTGTGAATGTTATCCGGTGTATGTGGCTATTTCATCACAAGTACATAGACAGTGGTGACTTAGAGCGGTATAAGGCAAGATTAGTTGATAATGGCACTAATCAGCAGGAGGGTATTGATTGTGGTGAGACATTCAGTCTGGTTGTTCAACCGACTACTATTCGGACTGTTCTCAGTATTGCTATGGGCATGCATTGTCCGATTCATCAGCTTGATGTCAAGAATGTGTTTCTTCATAGGGATTTAAAAGAAACTGTGTACATGCATCAGCCACCTGGCTTTGTTCATCCGGCAGTCCCGCAGTTTGTATGTCGTCTCAGGAAGTCATTGTATGGCTTGAAACAGGCACCCCGCGCTTGGTATAATCACTTTCTCAAGTATCTTATGCAGATCGATTTTATATGTAGCAGGTGTGGTAACTCTCTCTTCACTTTTCATCGAGGTAGCAACACTGGTTATTTGCTATTATATGTGGATGACATTATTCTTACTGCCTCCTCTAACGGTTTGAAGAATGAAATCATTGCTCTACTCAAAAATGAATTTGCTATGACTGACTTAGGCAAGCTGAGTTATTTCTTGGGTATATCCGTGACCAGATCTGCAGCTACTATGTTTTTATGTCAGCGCAAATATGCGGAAGAGATAGTGTACAGGGCTAAGATGACAAATTGTAAAATTATGCCAACTCTGGTTGACTCAAAATCCAAGCCTAGTGCCAATGAGGGTGCGCCGGTTTCTGATCCCACTCTATAGCATAGTCTTGCAGGTGCCCTTCAATATCTTACATTCACTAGGCCTAATATAGCATATTCCGTTCAGCAAGTGTGTATGTTTATGCAAGACCCTCGATAGTCCCATTTTGTGACCCTCAAACGTATTATCAGATACGTTAAGGGCACACTGGACTTTGGACTGCATCTCTACCCCTCTGCCCCAACCAAGTTACTCTCCTACACGGATGCAGATTGGGCAGGATGCCCGGACACACGTCCCTCCACCTCAAGCTACTGTGTATTTCTTGGGGATAATTTTATTTCATGGTCCGCCAAGCGACAGGACACGCTATCCCGTTCGAGTGCTGAAGTAGAGTATCACAGAGTTGCTAATGTCATTGCTGAGATCTGTTGGCTCCGAAATCTTCTTTTGAAGCTCCATAGCATAATATTAAATAGGGTGTATAACTAATACTTACATTAGTTATATATAGGTTGAAAAAGTGTATCAAATAACGTATTACTAATATGCAAATCTAATGCATGCATTATTTTAGCTAATACCTCCTATCAAACGACCCCTTATGATCTTATTCAAATTTTCAACAATAGGCCCGTTTCAGTGCGATGTTTTCATGCTTTTCTTTTTTACCTTGAAATTTGAATAAGATCATAAGGGGTCGTTTGATAGGAGGTATTAGCTAAAATAATGCATGCATTAGATTTGCGTATTAGTAATACGTTATTTGATACACTTTTTCAACCTATATATAACTAATGTAAGTATTAGTTATACACCCTATTTAATATTATGCTATGTATAACTAATACATAGAAAACCATGATATTTGCAATGCAAGGTTTTAATACAATGCATAAATATAATTAAAAACAGAATTGACCCTCAAGTCTTTCAAAACCTTCTCCAAATCTTTTCTATTGTATTTTATAGAAAGGGCGCTAGTCTCTCTTCTCGCTGTTTTTCTTGTCATTAATTTAATTTTATTGATATAGATTTGATAGTGGAAACTTCTAAATTAATGTTACAGTTGGATAGGTTAGTATTACTAATTCCTACAAAAATGTTATTGAGCTCTCTTTGTTATTTTGTGCCATTTTTTTTTATTACTATTTGTATTCCAATTTTATGCTTGTAATATAATGGATACGTTATTATTACTAATTGCTATAAAAATGTTATTGAGCTCTTTTTTAATTGTCATTTTTTTATTAGTATATGTATTCAGGACATTCGTAGTCCTCCTCCATCTAATCTAACCCTACCTCGTTCACCCAGGCCTGCCGGCACAATAAGAGAATGAAGGAGCTAATTTGCTTGCTTGTGCAGGCGAGGACCTCTCGGCTAGGGCGTGCCAGAGGAGCGAAAAGCCACTTGACTCGTTTGAAAGGTGTTGCTCAGTGAGAAGAAGCGTCAAATGATTTGGACAGTTATCGCGCTGGCGGAGCAGGAAGCCTACACCAACATTACTACTTTGTATTCCCGTTTGGAGTATGAGGAAAATGGAAATTGTACACTGCTTCAATAAATATAGTGTACATAAGTTAAAGAATGTGGAGGGTATTTTAGTAAATAAATATATTTTTTGAAATTATGCAATGCTTTAATACACCAAATTAAACATTGATAAAAAATAATCTCTGCATAATTAATGTCAGCATTATTAATATCGGCATTACTAATACACTATATTCAATACTATTCTTATACACCCTACCAAACGACTGAAAAAGGTATTTGCCGATTACTCTAAATAGAAATTCTTATAGTTGAAATATTAAACCCCTTTGACTTGATTCATACTTGTGTTTTTTTATCCAGGTTTCCAGGCTTGCGCTAAAACTGTGGTAGGGTAAACTTTTTAAAGTGACTGGTCCCACCGCATTACGGCCCTATACCCCAGAAAACCCCACCTCCGGCCTGGCCCTACGGATTAGTATACACCGCTTGGCCCTACGCGTATGGAGGGATTTTTTTGGGGGAACACAGTTCCACTCTCGCTGATCAGAGGACTCGAACACGGAACCTCAGACAACAATACCCTAATGTATTGACCACTGGGCTAAACACTTTGTGTTCTTTACTTGTACATCTGAGTGGTTCTCTTTTGATATAAACTATTTTAAAAGTAATATATGATCTACACAATTTGGTTGCGTATGTTGGCAGTAGTTGCAATATATGCTGTTTTAAATTCCACAATTTGGTAATTTCCTAGCATTTGCTAAATGTTTATGTATAATGCAGTCACAACTACGCATTCAGCTAGTGATGAAACTGTTCTAGTATAATTTATATATTCAAAAAAAGTTGCAAAGACTTTAAAAACAAAACAAAAAAACAACAACTTGAAGGGCTAATATGTCCTAGCCTATGGAGAAGTCCATTTAAATGAAGGGCCAGTATGTCCTACAACAACAACGACATACCCAGTGTAATATCACACAATGAGGTGGAGGGCCAGTCTGTTCTAGCCCATCCAATTTCATAGCCTGCAATGATTGGGTTGGGCCGGTCCATTTTGATGGCTCAATTAGAGTTGATAAAAATTAAGAAATTTGCACGATTACCCTATTTTGGGGTGGTCTTTAATTTTTGCCCATCAAATTTGTAGTCTTTAATTTTTTTCCTTCACCTAAAAAAGAGTTATGCCTTAAGGCATAACTTAGAACTACGAAGTTATGGTTTTTCTTTGTCCCGTAAAGGTAATTTTATTGTTTGTTTTGGTTAAACCTGAAACTATGTATGTTCTAGAGACAATCATTATTAGGGACAAATGTACTTGAACACATTCGTATTATTAATAATATTAATATTTATGGCATTTGCGATTATTGAATTAATATTTGATTGTTTGTAATTATTCATTAATGTGCATCCTTTGAGCTTACGTTGTCATTAATAGAGTGAAATATTGATGATAGAGCGTAACTCTAAAATAGCCTCGACTAATGATCATCGAGAATGGGATATCAATGATATGTTATAAGTCGACATGTGGTCTGCATCACATTCTTAGAGAATGTAGTATGTCTCACCTGCTACTAGTAATGATTACTAGTGATGGACACATGGATACTTTTGGAAAGTATTGGTATACCCTGCTGATAAACTATTTGTTAGACATGTCTAGAGTGTTATCAGCGTGTGGGATATAAAGGTCCTTTGACTTGAGGTCAATACGCACCTTGTTTACAGAGTAATGTACTTTGACCCTGACCTAAGCTTAAACTCCTTATAGGATAAGACACTGCTTGTGTTGGGTACATTATGATGTAAATTAAGGTGGTAATTGAGCCAAGAATAGGATTCATTCCTCGATTGGATATTTGAGAGAGCACTCAACTTCTTAGTGATATTAGGTCGACCAAGTCATTGGCCAATGCAAGAGACATATTTAGAATATGGTCTAGTTGTCGACTAATATAGATGAGATAAAGTGATCAAGCCATTTGGATAGACACATGGAAAATCCTAAGCTTGATCGAGTGTGTTGCGAATGAAAGGAATTTATCATCTCACATAAAGGTTATGTTTGTTGGATTCATGTAAACGTACTTCACATATTGAGTTTGTCATACTACGCAGTCTAAGAGTTCCGTATGGACCTTAATTGGATTAGTGTCGATATGTGAAGGCCTATAGGGTCACACTATGTCGATTGTCTTTTCGGTCTAAGGGTGTATTGAGAAAGTATTAAATATTCGATTTGGAATCGAGATATTTAAATTAATAATAACTATAGGATAATTTCTATTAGATGGAAATTATTTAATTAAATCAAAATTGGATTTTGGATTTAATGTGTTGAATATATATATTAAATGAAAACGGGAAACATAATTTTACGTATGGCACCGCGGCGCCGAGCCGGAAGTGGGCCCAGTTAGAATGGGCCACTGCACCTTGGTTTTTGGGCTAGGCTTAGAGCCCAACCCTAATCTGATTTGTGACATAATTTTAACTATAAATACAGCACTCCCATTGTTAGTTAAAACACACCAATTCTATAAACTAATTCTAGACTTAGAGTCTAGGACGAAACTCTCTCAAACCTCTGCCGAGATTTTTTGGCTTTCTTGACAGAGGAATACACCATAGCATAGTGCTTGCAGTCGAAGGGACAGTCGCGTGTAATCCCTAAGTAAAGACTCCAGATTCATTAACCTGTAAGTGTTCATGTTTTATGTTATATGTTTCAATTGTCATATAACCATACCGGAAGAAGTTTTGGGGTAAGTAGAATAAAATTTTAAACTTCCGTTGTGCCTTACTTATGTGTTTTGAACCCAACAAAATCCTACAGTAGTATCAAAGCCCATGCTGGTTCAATGGTTGTATAACAATTGAATAACATAATAATATGAGTTAAACACAAATGGATTAAAACAAGTCTTCTTGAAATCCTACATATCTTGACTGAATGGTTAACCTTTTGATATCACCCTAAATTATCACCTACGCTAAATCGAGGAAGTCATTCCGTTCTAACTCGAACTAAGCCAAATGCAGATAACCGGTTCATTGCGAACATGGTACACGACTAAGAACGAGTATGAATGGATGATGGTCGATATGTGCGTTATTGATAATGGTGGGTGAGGATAAAGGATCTGTGATTCGATCCCTAAATTGGATTTAGGGCTCGAAAGATTTAAAAGAAAAAAAAATCAACACAGAAATGTTTTGTCAGGACGTCGGCGTCGTGGCCCTATGGTAGGGCGCTGCGGCGCTTGCTAAGGTTTCAAGGCGGCGTCGCGGCCCTAATGCTTCAATTTTAAAATTCTGGACTTACTGGACGGTAAGCGCCGCAGCCCTAATGAACTACAGAAGTCGAAAGGTTTCTGCCTTGCCAACGCCGCGACGCTAATGCATTGCAGAAGTAGAATTTTGGTTTCTGCCTCACTGGCGCCGCGACACTAATGATTAGTGTCGCAACCCAATCAGTCCATAAAAAAAATGTGTTCAGAATATTTAACTCATGATTATTATTATACCGTATATTTGATAAGTATATTGTTTATGTGCTAAAAGATTGTCATTTAGATTACTAAAATAGTGTCCGCAAATAATTGGCTGGGTAAGCGGCACCCATTATTTGTTAAGCCGCTTAATATTATGCTTGGGCATGCGGTACCCAATAAGTGCTTAATAGATTTTGCATTAAGATGTTATATTTGATATAGCATACTAGAGTTGATCTTGGTTAAAACCCTGAATTAAAATGTTCCCTAAAATTTTAATACAAGTCTCATTTAAAATGAATGTGTCGTCCGTTATAATTGATTGTAGTGCAAAATCATTTTCAGCGAGATGAGTATTTATGCCACAGCATTTGCTCTAAGTCTACGAGGACCCAGACTCTTTCATAGATGCATGCTAAATGTAGAAGTGGGTGATAAACCTTCATGAGTATTTACACCACAGTATTTGCTCTATAAGGCGAAACTCACTTAGATACATAATTGCAGTCGCATAACGGGGTTGACTTGCTAGGCTGTCTTGGCACCACAGTGTCAGATAAGCCAAGGGACACTGGTCGATTGTTTAGAATATTCGGTCAAACATGAGTTACAAATTGTTTGAAATTTATTTAGAGACCTACCATGTTGTGTTGTTGAAGTTATCAGCCACAGCAAACACGGAGATAGCATGAACCTGGATCATGGACCATTATGACCATATTTGATATGAGTCTGTATTCTTCCATGGGGTCGAAGGGTATGTTAAAATAGTGGAAGCTAATTAAAGTAAAGACCATGTTAATTAGTTAACGAATGTGTTCAATAGAAATTATATTAGAGTTTAATTTCAAGTCTATATATTTCTTCAGACTATATATAGAATGTCGAATCTATCACTGAAAATGTTGATCGAAACAAACAAGTTGACTGGATCAAATTACCCTGACTGGTTAAGAAATCTGCGATTGGTGTTAAGACTAGAAAAAATTGAGTATGTGTTAGACATAGTGTTCCCCATAGTCCCTGCTGAAGATTCTGCTGAGTATGCCATGTTTGACAAAGTGGCTTATCAGAAATATATAGACGATGCTACCTCGTCACAATGTTTAATGTTGTCCTCTATGACCTTGGAGTTATAGAGGCAACATGAAAACATGGCCCCCAACGAAATGCTAGAACACTTGAAGAGTCTCTATGACTCACAGTCTCAGACAATGGAGTATGAACTGTTGAGGGGCCTTTTCAAGTGTAAGCTGAACGATGGGGTCAAGTGTCAGCACATGTTCTGAAGATGTTTGGGCTGATAGAAAGGTTGGCTTCGATTGGAACGAAGCTGCCTATAAATGTCTCTGTCAACCTGATCCTGCATTCATTTTCTGGTTCATTTGAGAATTTCATTGTGAACTTCAATATGAATGGGACCAAGGCAAGTCTTCCAGAGCTTCACAATATGTTGAAGACCTTTGAATCATCTACCTTAAAAGGTAAAGTCGTGCTCATAGTGGGCTCTTCTAGCAAGTTCAAACCCAAGGGTAAGAACATGCAGAAGAAGAAGGGTAAGACAGTTGTTACACCTACAGTTATGAAACTTAAAGGAGGTGTTCAGAAGAAGGCAAAGGTAGCTTCGGATGTGTGCCTCAACTGCAAGAAGAAGGGGGCACTGGAAGAAGAACTCACAGCTCCAGGAGAAGGCAAAGCACTAGGTGCTCCTGGATCTACTTGACAAGGTATGTTTGTCATTGAGATAAATATGTCTATAAATAACTCTCACTGCTGGGCATTGGATACCACATGTGGCTCACACATTTGTAATAATGTCCAGGGTCTAATTGACAGCAGAAAGGTTGGACCTTGGGAGGTAGACCTGCGCGTTGGAAATGGAGCACGAGTGGATGTTGAACGCGTGAGAACTTATAGAGTAGATTTACCTTCAGGCTTTTGTTTAGAACTAAATAATTGTTATTTTATTCTCTCATTGACGAGGAATATTATTTCTATCCCAGTGTTAGACATTGAGGGGTTTTCCTCATTTATTGCCAATGACAGTTATGTACCGTCTTTTAATGGTTTTTTTTGTGGAAATGCTCCACTTGTGGATGGTTTGTATGTTCTAAATTGTAGTCGTGGAATTTTCAATGTGCAAAACAAACGAGCTAAGATAAATAATTCAAGAAACCCCACCTACTTATGGCACTGTAGACTTGGTCACATCAATGAATCAAGGATAACAAGATTAAGAAAGTTAGACTACCTGGAACCATTTGACTTAGAGTCCTATGGTAACTATGAATCTTGCTTGAGAGGAAATATGACCAACAAGCCACTTTCTGGGAAAGGGGTGCGAGCCAAAGAGTTATTTGAGTTGGTCCATACTGATGTATGTGGGCCAATTTCAACTTAAGCTTAGGGAGGCTTCCCTTACTTCATCACTTTTACAGACGATTTCACAAGGTTTGGGCATGTGTATCTTATGAAACACAAGTCCGAAGCCTTTGAGAAATTCAAGGAGTACAAGTCAGAAGTAGAGAAGCAACTTGAAACAAGTATCAAGACTCTTCGATCAGATCGAGGAGGTGAATACTTAAGTAAATAATTTCTGAATTACTTGAAGCTTTATGGAGTCCAATCACAATGGATACCTCCTGGAATGCCACAGATGAATGGTGTTGCTGAAAGGAGAAATCGAACCCTATTAGATATGATTAGATCCATGATGAGTTTCTCAGCTCTACCAATATACCTTTGGGTCTATGCATTACAAAGCTCAATTTATATTCTGAACAGGGTTCCTTCAAAGTCAGTAGATAAAAATCCATATGAGATATGGAATGGCAAAAAGCCAACACTTAAACACATGTGACCCTGGGGTGCCCTGCATATGTAAAGAAGATGCTTACTGACAAGTTGGAATCTAAAAGTGAGAAATATTATTTTGTAGGGTATCCAAAGGAAACTAAGGGATACTATTTCTATCTTCCTGGAGAACATAAAGTCATTATTTCCAGAAATGCAACTTTCCTTAAAGAAGATTATGTCCACAAGGAACAGAGCTGCAATAAGATAGAACTTAAAAAAATTTAAGAACGACAAGATAACACAGAAGTTGAACCCTTGTCAAAATACCTAGACAAGGATTCAGTGGGAGTATTTGGTGAAGATTGGGTACTTAGAGTACGCCCTTCAGCTAGTGGGAGTGCTGTGAGAGATAGTACAGAAATGCAAGGCTCTCATACACAACCAATGGAAGATGATACAATGGTTGTACATCATTCCATTCAGGGAGTACATAAAAATTACATTCCTGAAAGCTCTCAAGGTGATGGATTGTCCAGCACACAAAAACCTTCTCACAATCAGAATGCAACAAACACTAAAACCCAGAATAATCAACTGCGTAGGACCACTAGGACTCATCGTCCGCCTGAAAGACTTAATCTCCTTATTGAAACACACAATGAGATAGATATTCCTGATGACGATGAACTTACAATATAGAGCAAAGCCATGTTAGACATTGATTCGCAGAGATGGCAAGAAGCCATGAAATCTGAAATGGACTCGATGTACATAAATCAAGTTTGGAACTTGGTTGATTTGCCAACATGGGTTAGACCCATAGAATGTAAATGGGTCTTCAAGAAGAAGATTGATGCATATGGCAAGGTACATACTTATAAGGCAAGATTGGTGGCTAAAGGTTATAATCAACGGCCTGGGGTCGATTATGATGAAACTTTTTCACCTGTTGCGAAAATTAAGTCAATTTGGATTTTGCTTGCAATAGTCGCATACTATGATTATAACATTTGGCAAGTTGATGTTAAAACTGCTTCCCTCAATGGTAACCTAATTGAGGAGGTGTATATGATACAACCTGAGGGTTTTACATCCAAGACTAAGCCCAAAGCAGCATGCAAGCTACAGAAGTCCATTTATGGACTTAAGCAAGCCTCAAGGAGTTGGAATATTTGCTTTGATAAAGCAGTCAAATCGTTTGACTTTGTTAGAAGCAAAGAAGATCCCTACATTTATAGTAAGCGCAAGGAAAAGAGTATTGTCTTCATTGTTATATATGTAAATGGCATATTAATAATGGAGATAATAAGACTCTCATGCAATCAGTCAAAGAATGATTATCCAGCACCTTCATGGTGAAGGACTTGGGTGAAGTCTGCTACATTCTTGAAATTAGGATCTATAGATATAGACCTAATAGATTGTTGGGGCTGTCACAATCCATATACATAGACAAAGTGTTAAGACGATTCTCTATGGAAAACTCCAAGAAGGGAAGTCTTCCTATGGGTCAAGGCATCAAGTTATCAAAGAAGGATAGTCCTTCTACTATTGCAGAACTTGAATGCATGAAAAGAATCACATGTGCTTCAGCTATAGGATCTATCATGTATGCCATGACCTGTACGAGGCTAGATGTGGCCTATGCACTTAGTATGACTTGTAAATTCCAGCAGAATTCTGGGGAAGAACACTGGAAAGCAGTCAAGAGTATTCTTAAGTATCTTAGATGAACTAAAGAATATTTCTTAGTCTATGGTGGATAAGAGAAGCTAGTGTGTACTGGGTACACTGATGCGAGATTCCAGACAGATCTTGATGACTTCAAATCTCAATCTGGATATGTCTTCATTTTCAATGGCGGAATAGTGAGTTGTAAAAGTTACAAGCAAGCTACAACTATTGATTCGACAACTGAAGCCGAGTACATTGCTGGATCGGAAGTTGGTGAAGAAGTTGTCGCGAAATCTGAGTTCATGACAATATTGGTGCGATTGCGCAAGCTAAGGAACCAAGATCAACAAACATAAACAAGCATGTACCAAGGAAATACCACATAATCAGGGAGATGGTGGAAACTGAAGAAATAAGATTAGACTATGTTTCCACAGATGATAATCTAGCTGACCCATTTACTAAACCATTAAGCTTAGTTAAGCATAATGGTCATTTTAAAAACATGGATATTAGATATATTGGAGATTGGCTCTAGGCCAAGTGGGAGATTGAAAGTATGTATTTTCTAGAGACAATCATTATTAGGGACAAATGTACTTGAACACATTCGTATTATTAATAAGATTAATATTTATGACATTTGTTATTATTGAATTATTATTTGATTGTTTGAAATTATTCATTAATGTGCATCCCTTGAGGTTATGTTGTCATTAATAGAGTGAGATATTGATGATAGAGCGTAACTCTAAAACAGTCTCGACTAATGATCATCGAGAATGGGATATCGATGATATGTTATAAGTCGACATGTGGTCTGCATCACATTCTTAGAGAATGTAGTATGTCTCACCTGCTACTAGTAATGGTTACTAGTGATGGACACATGGATACTTTTGGAAAGTATTGGTATACCCTGCTGATAAACTATTTGTTAGACATGTTTAGAGTGTTATCAGCGTGTGTGATATAAAGGTCTTTTGACTTGAGGTCAATACGCACCTTGTTTACAGAGTAATGTACTTTGACCTTGTCCTAAGCTTAAACTCCTTATAGGATAAGACACGGCTTGTGTTGGGTACATTATGATGTAAATTAAGGTGGTAATTGAGCCAAGAATAGGATTCATTCCACGATTCGATATTCGAGAGATCACTCAACTTCTTAATGATATTAGGTCGACCAAGTCATTGGCCAATGCAAGAGACATATTTAGAATATGGTCTAGTTGTCGATTAATACAGATGAGATAAAGTTATCAAGCCATTTGGATAAACACATGGTGTAACACCCCGTATTTTCGTGTAACGGTTGAATGCATAAACATAGGCAAGTAGACCAGACTCCGGGAAGTTTATGTTGCACTCACGTATGCTAATAAGGAAATTAGTATGTAAAAGGACATGATCCCGAAATAATTTTGGATTTAATAAGTGTGACGACGGGGTTTAATAATAATAATTGTGTATCCCCGAAGAGATTATAGACCGGCATTTTATTATAGGAATTATGAAATTGGTATAAGAGGATTTTATAAGTCGTCGGGATTTAAGTGGATTGAGATCGGAGATTTAATTATGTGTATAATTAATTAATTGTGGGATTAATTAATTAAAGAGGGGACAATATATAGTGGGAATTTATACGTGTGCTCTTATAACTTATTTGGGGTGACTAGGCCCAAATCAGTCGAGCGATGGCAGCTTCACAAGCCCCCTTCTTTCTCCATTAATCCACTTCTTCATCTTTATCTCTTCAACCATCTTCATCAAGTTTCTATAAAAATTATTCCATGGAGGGGAGATTGTCGAACTACCATCTGAAAGAGGGAGTCCCGGTTGATAGGTTCTCTGGAAATTCTTGGTCGAATTTGGAGATTTCTGGGAGCTTTCATATAACCAAAAGGAGAGAAATTCATGGTGTTCTAGACCTTAGTTCCAATGAAATGGGAACCGTGAAGCAAGGTTGAAAGTTTAGAAACCAAGCTGAGACTTTGAATCTCGGCAAGGCTCAAACAAAATGATTCCAATGCTTCTGGTTCTGCCGGTCGGAATCCGGTACGGGCGAAAGGTTTTCCGGCAATTCTCGTCGCTATGATTAACAAAGGTAACCTTCCTTAGTCTTAAAGTTTATACAATTTCAGAATTCGATTTTTACCACTAGTTCTAGGACGATTGTCAAAAATGTTAAACTTGGGTTGGGTGTTGTCGGGACTACCGTGATTGTAAGTTACTGGGATTGCATGTGAAATCGTTGTACTATTTTTGGGATTGTAGCAGTAAAAAGAAGGATTAGGAGGGTTGGGTGTTTCGCTATTTGCATAGGTTTCGATATAGAGGGAATATAAGTTCTACGCGTTCAAGGTATTCGTTAGAATGTCCCTAAGAATCTGTTTCTAATATTTTGAGTCGATTATGATTTAAATCATCCGTATGATGTAGATAATCATTCATAGAGCTTACAAGAACCCGCGGAACTTAGATAATTTCGACAATAAGGTATGCAAAGCTCTTTCATTCTTTTGGCATGATTCTATGTGCGAAACGTAACCATCATGTTGCTACATAAATTACTCTACTCTTAGTAGTTGAGAATGATCATGCTATTGACTCTTGTGTTAAATGCCTGTTTAAAAATATTTCTAAGTCTTTATTGAGGCATATAGAAAAGAGATTGATATTCACAATGTTAGCCAAAGTTTCAAGGATATTGGGCCAGGATGTGTTGTTGTCATTCATGCATTCTCATTTGCATTGCATTCATATATTACCCTGGACCACTTGTGTTATGCACATTATTATATGGTAAATATTATATATATATATGTATGGGAATTGGGAAAAGGGAAAGGCGTTATATACGCACATCACCTGCAGCTGGTACTGACTATCACAAAAGAGGCCTAAGATGCCAATATGATGTGATTATGTGATGTGATGTGATGTGATGTGATGCCTATATGGCTTATTAGGACGGGTTGCATGATCCGCAACATTAACTTATATTGGGACGGGTTGCACGATCCGCAACACTAACATATATATATATATATATATATATATATATATATATATATATATATATATATACCGCATTTGCATCATGCACACATTCATTAACCATTATATGGTATGATGCCCACAAAGGCTGTTATGGTAAGAAAGATCCCCGAAGAGGCTGATATATATGTATACTGCATTGTGCATAACATTTAGGCATGTGTGACAGGGCCATCAGAGGCATTTACTGATGTCCAGTTGTTTCTGTTTTAGACTATGATATGTCTCTGCTATGTTATTTCTTATGCCTGGCATACTTAGTACATCAGCCGTACTGACGTTCCTGTTGTCGGGGGATGCTACGTTTTATGCCCACATGTTGATATTGGGAGGGTGACGGTTCACACTAGTAGGTTGCTGGTTCAAATGGTGTCCAGAGCACTCTATTTTTTTCGGAGTCGCGATT
Organism: Anisodus tanguticus; assembly: GCA_034509755.1. Classification (NCBI taxonomy): domain Eukaryota; kingdom Viridiplantae; phylum Streptophyta; class Magnoliopsida; order Solanales; family Solanaceae; genus Anisodus; species Anisodus tanguticus. The sequence goes on from CM067544.1 coordinate 34,749,532, forward strand.
TGGTCGTGGTATGTTCTTCTCTGTAGAGGCTTGTAGATAGGTGTTTTGTGGTTAGTTGTCGTGTATGGCCTTGTCGTCCCTGGTATATAAATGTGTAAATTGGGTCTTTTGGGTTCAAACTTTAGTTAATTTATCACGGCTCAGTCCATGTTAAATATGATTAAGGGTGGAGTGTAAATGTGGCACCCGGCGGGTAGGGTTCGGGTGCCCGCCGCGGCCCTCCGGTTTGGGTCGTGAGAAATTTGGTATCTTAGCATGTCTGTCCTAAGGAATCTACAAGTTGTGTCTAGTAGAGTCTTGATTATGGGTATATTGTGCGCTACACTTATAAACAGGAGGCTACAGGGCATTTAGAATTGTTTCCATTCTTTCATAATCTTGATTGTTCGAAAGAGTTGAGTCGTAAGAGTGTTGGTTCCTAATCACATCTTTTCATTTGAACTGCAGTAACGTCCACAATGAGAAACACCTCAGATAATAGGAGTATGGGTACTATCGCAAGACAAGATGTTAGACAGATACCACCCGCTAGTACGGGTTGGAGGGTTACCGAAATTAAAAGAAGAGAGGTGAGTTATACTATGGATTTAGATCCATCAGAAATCATGGAGTCTAAAGAGGAGGATACATCAGAAGATCCCTATGAGCCACCCGCTCGAACACCTTCAGTTCTTCCAGCAGGAAGTGGGGTGAGGGGAGTTTCGACTTCACCAAAGACTTTAGTGTCAGTGTCGGGCCCCACTGACCATGGGATAGGTGGAACAGCTCAGGGATGAGTACAACCAGATTTTCCTCAGATATCACGCCATGGCCGAGGATGCATGTCACTTAATGACCCCGACCCTTCCGAGATTCCGGATAGTCCTCAATCTTGGGGTCTGTTAATCAGGGCTCGTCGGTCCATGTTATTGGATACGTGTTGGAGGAAGAAAATAGGCAGGCCAGGATAAGGCGAGTGGGTAGTAAGGATAAGAGGGTTCCACTCCAAAGTGTGCCGAGTCAAGGCTCTTATATAGGACCAAGATAGGATGGTACAGATTCACCAACAGGATCATAAGGATGTCCTAGTACCTGTCCCGATAATCCATAAGATCTTTAAATTAGTTGCTTTTAAATAAATGATGTATTGTGTGTAACCGATATAAGGTTATATGTTTGGATTAACCAAAGGTATGGATTTCGTATGTAAATGGATAAGGTTGTTGTATAGCTTGGTGTAATTTTAGTTAAGTCGTGAAATGGCTTAAAATTTTTTTGTATGTATAAGTTAGTCAATGATAACCTTGGTTGAACTGATTTAAGAATGACTAATGGGTGTTATAGAAAATTTTGACTTGATATGGATCTAACCTAAGGCTAGGAGTAACCTATAACTTATTGGTTATAGTGAAAAAACTTGTGTAGCTCCTATTACCTTTTTCACATAATTACCATAGTAACATTCGTTTAGTATAAGCCTAGAGAGTAGGTTGGCTTGCTTTTTTTTTTGTCTTTCCATGTGGTATTCAATGATTTGAAGTGATGTAGCCTAAGTGTGGTTTCCTGATAATATGTTGAGTTTCAATTTGATCCCATAATATGTTGTTCTTGCTATCAATGCTTTGTTTCCTTCTATAAATGCATACTATAATGTAAATTGCCCAGTTGTTTCCCTGCACTAATTCATTGTGTTCAAAATTTCCTAAGTTTGTTTAGATATGGATCATGTAAGCTTGTATATCTATTTTACCATCTTTATAGCCTGGAGTACATGACTAATTATTTGGAACTGTAACTGTTGAGTATGTTGAGTCTGTATAAACCATTCAGGTATCCCTTACGACTTTTACTGGTAATTGAAGTTAGACAACCATCTGTATGTTTTAAAATGTTGTTATGCTTGTCAATATAGCTTGAGAAAGATTTTTTTTTAATTTGGCTCCAGTAACATGTTTCCAGTCCTATGCCCTGTTGAAGGATTTATGTCTGCTGCAGCATGACTAAAACTCATAAGTAGGCTAGAGATGGTTATCTGAAGTAAATTAAAGCTTGTCTATTACTTAATGTGGTGTGTTGTTGGTTATAAGCCTTTAACTAGGCAAACATAGTTACAATAAACTAAATGTTGTTATGATATCTTGCAGTATAAATATAAAGACCTGTGATTAATCAACTTAGAACTAGTCTATTGAGAAGTTTCTAGGTGCAATTGAGTTAATCTATCTGCTCTTCCTCTGTACTATGTGACATATTTTGACATTGGTATCTGATTCTGCCCTGAAGAGACATGTCATTAAACTAGATATGTTAACAACATTATACCTAGTTTTAAAGATAGTTTAGGTTGTAAATGAACTTGAAAGGGGATGTTCATCTATAGTTTCTGTAATAGTGTGCCTGCTTGGTTCAATGAATGAATGTTCTGGTTGCTTTAAGTTGTTTCTGTCACAAATGTTATAGCCTATGAGTATAAATTCTGGTCTAACAATATAAATGTGTGAAGTTGCCAATGAATGGTTTTATGTATATTATTTTGTGGGCCCTTCTCTATATATATGTTGGTCTGATTTGAAATTTGCACCTTTACAAACTAATTTAGCCATGGTTACACTAAACTAGTTGTTTCTTTGTATTCTGGGGAAAGGCTGAGCCTTTGTTAAAATCTTGTGTGTGCTAATGTGGTAAAAAAATGAGTTGTGAGATCACCTGTGCATCTTCCCCTTTTCAAATAGTTAAAACTAGTGTTTCTTGAAACCTGAGTTTATGTACACTTCTATGGATGTGTGGTATCTGTTCAGTACAACATCTACTAGCTTGATCTCATGCTAAATCAAAAAAAATCATGGAACTCATTTTCTAAAGGAAATATTATCATGCATACTAGAGGGATTGCTGGACATTAGATTGGATCAGGTTTAATGAATTCTAGGATGTCACCTGTTGTACTGAACCATGTCTCCTGCAGCTTTACTCTCCAACTTCATTAAGGGTTGTGGTTAGCCTAGTTGGTGCCTAGCATGTGAAGATATAGAGTTAATTATCTGATGTCACCTGTTATATTGTTTAACTGTTATTTTTGTTGTTGTTACTGTTGTCTCTATTACACTTTAAACATAGGTTGCTGCCTCAGTTTGTGACAGATGTTGCTATTTTTTTTCTCCCTTTCCAGTCTCAAATGTCCTGTCTTCAAACATGTGGTGCTCTCTTAGTTATATGTATCCTTTGCTAAGACTTGTGTGGCTCTTAAAATACTGCACCTTGAGTTATGACTGCTGCATGTTTACTATTTGTTGTTACCTGTTGTCTTGATGCCCTAAGCTGCAGTAAATTGGGTAAGGTTGTTGTTGCCTTTGAGATAAATTGTGTTTATGTATTATTGTTATTTTGTTGCATATATAGCCTTGTAGGACTGCCTTGTTGTGCTGAAAAGGTTGTTGATCTGCTGTGCTATGGTGTAAAAAAAATTGATGCACTCTAGGTTGAAATAAGTTACATGTCCTAAGACAATTGTGAGGCTTAGAGACTGTTGTACCTTAGCTAATGACACTTTATTAATCCAGATATCTACTCATGTGTTTCTGTTTTGTCTTGATTTAAATATTTCCTTATGTTTGCTATTTGGCCAGAAGATGGTATGTGTTGAATTCCAGCATTTGATATCATGTGCCAACCTATTATTTGCATCTAGACAGTCCCAATGATTGAGTTCTGGTAACTGGTTCTCCTGAAATGTTAGGAAGATACTGTTGTTGTTATGCTTTGAGGATCCTTGCTGCCTGTGGTGTGGCAGAATCACTACTGCTGTTATGCCCTCTTTATATATATATGGGAACCTCACTGACTGTTTTGTTAACCTCTTTAACCTAAGATTATGTGCAACAGATTTTTTTTCTTTTGTATGTCACATAAGTTCATGATTGTTTTTGATATTTTCAGCCAACATGAACACCCTGAAGTCTGTTTTGCCTTTGCTGAAAATTTGTGCTAAGGGTCATATTTGTGCTTTAAACTCAGTGGCCATCTAGTTTTTTTCCCCAATCAAATTTACCAACAAGACTTGAGGTATGTGTTATATTGATGAGATAAGCATACTTAGTTGAGATGGTATGTCATGTAGTGACTGTTTTGGAGTGTCATAGTTATTATAACCTTATTTGTAACCTTGGTTAACTATGTATATGCCTGGTCTAATCTGGAATTTGAATCTAGTCCTTGTGTCTCAATACTAATATGGACCATTTGAAATTTGCTTCCTTGTTGGGACTTGGCACTGTATGTTGAACCGGTTGTTGTTCTGGCTGATGTTTTGGTTGTTGTTCTGGCTATTTTTTGAGCTCACTTGTTTCTGTTGTTTGGCTGTTATTTGGCTGATGTTTGGATGTTTTTTTGTTGTTACTTACTACAGTTATTACTAATGCATTTTGGTAAGAATTGTGTCATGTTCAAACACATGTTGTTGCCTTTATTTTGAGGCAGTTGTTGCTGTAAATCCTGGGCAGGGGCAGAGTTGAAAATACACAGTTGTGTTTGCTGCACCCTAGCTTAAACCAATGCAAAAACAAAATGATCAACTGAATTGGTAACTTGATCTGAATTAGTCATGGGATGATATAATAGTTGAAGCATGACTAATTGCACTGATTTGTGATCTGTTTAATAGTATGATGCATATAGAACTTTAAACTAAAATATGATTGTTTGAATATAAAAGAATGCATGAGATATACTACAAACCTAGGCAAGAATCCGTCAACCTATTAACTTGAGTTTAGATGTTGGTTTCATATTATATGTGGGGTTATACATGTAATTAGTCTAAAACTTGAGTCTATTCTTTGGAAATGATCATAGTTTGATATATATTTTTTTTAAATCCATGTTCTTGACAAATGATAGGTACTATAAGTAGGTAGCGACTTTAATTGCCTAGAGTTGGTTCAAGTATGTTAGGATTTTTATTGTCATGACTGGCTAAGCAATGAAGATCACCAGTTTGTTCATTTTACTGTGACAAGGACTAGATGTGTCACACCAACATTTGAGGACGAATGTTTCTAAGGGGGAGAGGATGTAACACCCCGTATTTTCGGGTAACGGTTGAATGCATAAACATAGGCAAGTAGACCAGACTCCGGGAAGTTTATGTTGCACTCACGTATGTTAATAAGGAAATTAGTATGTAAAAGCACATGATCCCGAAATAATTTTGGATTTAATAAGTGTGACGACGGGGTTTAATAATAATAATAATTGTGTATCTCCGAAGAGATTATAGACCGGCATTTTATTACAGAAATTATGACATTGGTATAAGAGGATTTTATAAGTCGTCGAGATTTAAGTGGATTGAGATCGGGGATTTAATTGTGTGTATAATTAATTAATTGTGGGATTAATTAATTAAAGAGGGGACAATAAATAGTAGGAATTTATATGTGTGCTCTTATAACCGATTTGGGGTGACTAGGCCCAAATCAGTCGACCGATGGCAGCTTCACAAACCCCCTTTTTTCTCCATTAATCCATTTCTTCATCTTCATCTCTTCAACCATCTTCATTAAGTTTCTATAAAATTATTCCCTTGAGAGGAGATTGTCGCACTTCCATATGAAAGAGGGAGTCCCGATTGATGGGTTCTGTGGAAATTCTAGATCGAATTTAGGGATTTCCAAAAGCTTTCATATAACCAAAAATGGGAGAGAAATCTGTGGTGTTCTAGACCTTGGTTCCAGTGAAATTGGAACCGTAAAGCGAGGTTGAAAGTTCAGAAACCAAGCCGAGACTTTGAATCTCGGCAAGGCTCAAACAAAACGATTCCAGTGCTTCTGGTTCTGTAGGTCGGAATCCGGTACGGGCGATAGGTTTTTCGGAAATTCTCGTCACTATGATTAACAAAGGTAACCTTCCTTGTTCTTAAAGTTTATACAATTTCAGAATTCGGTTTTTACCACTAGTTCTAGGACGATTGTCGAAAATTCTAAACTTGGGTTGGGTGTTGTCTGGACTGCCGTGATTGTAAGTTACTGGGATTGCATGTGAAATCGTTGTACTATTTTTGGGATTATAGCAGTAAAAAGAAGGATTAAGAGGGTTGGGTGTTTTGTTATTTGCATAGGTTTTGATATAGAGGGAATATAGGTTCTACGCGTTCAAGGTATTCGTTAGAATGTCCCTAAGAATCTGTTTCTAATATTTTGAGTCGATTATGATTTAAATCATCCGTATGATGTAGATAATCATTCATAGAGCTTACAAGAACTCGCGGAACTTAGATAATTTCGACAACAAGGTATGCAAATCTCTTTCATTCTTTTGGCATGATTCTATGTGCGAAACGTAACCATCATGTTGCTACATAAATTACTCTACTCTTAGTAGTTGAGAATGATCATGCTATTGACTCTTGTGTTAAAAGCCTGTTTATAAATATTTCTAAGTCCTTATTGAGGCATACGGAAAATAGATTGATATTCACAATGTTAGCCAAAGATTCAAGGATATTGGGCCAGGACGTGTTGTTGTCACTCATGCATTCTCATTTGCATTGCATTCATATATTACCCTGGACCACTTGTGCTATGCACAATATTATATGGTAAATATTATATATATATATGTATGGAAATTGGGAAAAGGGAAAGGTGTTATATACGCACATCACCTGCAGCTGGTACAGACTATCACAAAAGAGCCATAAGAGGCCAATATGATGTCATGATATGATGCCTATATAGCTTATTGGGACGGGTTGCACGATCCGCAACACTAACATATATTGGGACGGGTTGCACGATCCGCAACACTAACATATATATGATATATATATATATATACCGCATTTGCATCATGCACACATTCATTAACCATTATATGGTATGATGCCCACAGAGGCTGTTATGGTAAGAAAGATGCCCAAAGAGACTGATATATATGTATACTGCATTGTGCATAACATTTAGGCATGTGTGACAGGGCCTTCAGAGGCATTTACCGATGTCTAGTTTTTTCTGTTTCAGACTATGATATGTCTCTGCTATGTTCTTTCTTATGCCTGACATACTCAGTACATCAGCCGTACCGACGTCCCTGTTGTCGGGGGATGCTGCGTTTTATGCCCGCAGGTTCATATTCAGACGGTGACGGTTCATACTAGTAGGTTTCTGGTTCAGCTGGTGTCCAGAGCACTCTATTTGTTTCGGAGTCGCGATTTTGTCGTGGTATGTTCTTCTCTGTAGAGGCTTATAGATAGGTGTCATGTGGTTAGTTGTCGTGTATGGTCTTGTCGGCCATGGTATATAAATGTGTAAATTGGGGCTTTTGGGTTCAAACTTTAGTTAATCTATCACGGCTCAGTCCGTGTTAAATATGATTAAGGGTGGAGTGTAAATGTGGCACCCGGTGGGTAGGGTCCGGTTGCCCGTCGCGGCCTTCCGGTTTGGGTCGTGACACATGGCAAATCTTAAGATTGATCGAGTGTGTCGGAAATGAAAGAAATTTATCATCTCACATAAAGGTTATGTTTGCTGGATTAATGTAAACATACTTCACATATTGAGTTCGTCATACGGCGCAGTCTAGGAGTTCTGTATGGACCTTAATTGGATTAGTGTCGATATGTGAAGGCCTATAGGGTCACACTATGTCGATTGTCTTTTCGGTCTAAGGATGTATTGAGAAAGTATTAAATATTCGATTTGGAATCGAGATATTTAAATTAATAATAACTATGGGATAATTTCTATTAAATGGAAATTATTTAATTAAATCAAAATTGGATTTTGGATTTAATGTGCTGAATATATATATTAAATGAAAACGAGAAACGGAATTTCACGTAAGGCACCACAGCGGCTAGGTTGCGCCGCGGCGCCAACCCGGTAGTGGGCCCAGTCAGAATGGCCCCTGTACCTCGATTTTTAGGCTAGGCATAGAGCCCAACCCTAATCTGATTTGTGACCTAATCCTCCCTATATAAACAACACTAAACCCCATAAGTTAGAGATACCAATTCTCATAAACAATTCTAGACTTAGAGTCTAGGATAAAACTTTCTCTCAAACCTCTGGCAAGATTTCCTGGCTTTCTTGACAGAGGAAAACACCGTAGCATTGTGCTTCCAGTCGAAGGGACAGTCGCGTGTAATCCCTAAGTAAAGACTCCAGATAATACAACCTGTAAGTATTCATATTTTATGTTACAGGATTTGATTGTCATATAACCATACTAGAAGAAATTGTTGGGGTAAGTATAATAAAATTTTAAACTTCCGCTATGCCTACTTATATGTTTTGAACCCAACAAAACCCTACCCTTCCCAATTACTGAGCGCCGAAAGTGGGATATCAAAGGTGCTCAACTTTAAGACAAAGAAGAGATAAAGGAATGAAGGAATAGAATGAGTCCTGAATCTAGATACACCACTGAAACAAAATTAATTATAAACGTTGCTTCTTCCTCTGCATCATACAAAGTCCACATCACAGACAATATACAAAGCCTGTCAAATTGAAAGATTAGATCACCACTCAACAAAACCAGACCTCAAAAAATAAAAGGAAATGACTTCCCTCCACTATGACACCTGTAAGAATGTATTAATCTCTGTTGGGAGTCTTTTTCATTAATACAAATATATATAGTGTGTACAATGTTGAATCCTAATAGAATAAGAATCCTATAGTTACCATAATTATACACTACTATTAATTACAAATTATATGGTGAATATATTTTAATATTTACTAATACACCCCCTCAGTCGGAGCGAGAGGAGGCCGAACGCTGAGACTGAATTAGAATTCTAGGAATAGCTGTCTAGGAAGTCCTTTGGTGAAGATATGCGCATACTGATATAAAGAAGGCATATGCAACACCTTAACATGACCAATAGCAACTTTCTCACAAACAAAATGTATATCCATCTCAATGTGTTTGGTACGTTGATGTTGAACAGAGTTATGAGAAAAGTAGATCGTGAATATGTTATCACAGTACACCATAGATGCCTTACGTAAGGGACAATGAAGCTTCAAAAGAAGGTTTCGGAGTCAGCAGATCTCAGCAACAACATTTGCAACTCCTCTATACTCTGCTTCTACACTCGATCGGGATAGGGTGGCTTGCCTCTTGGCAGACCACGAAATGAGATTATCTCCTAAGAACACACAGTAGCCAGAGGTGGAGCGTCGCGTGCCCGGACAGCCTGCCTAATCGGCGTCAGTATAGGATAGTAACCTGGTCGGTGCAGAGGGGTAGAGATGCAATCCATAATCAAGTGTGCCCTTAACGTATCAAACGATACGTTTAAGATTTATAAAATGAGGCTCCCTGGGGCATGCATAAACAAACACACATGTTGAACATCATAAGAAATATCAGGTCTGGTGAAAGTAAGATACTGAAGTGCATCTGCAAGGCTCCTATAAAGAGGGATCAAATATTGGATCACCATCAAAAGCACTGAGCTTCGATTTTGAGTCAACCGGAGTAGGCATGATCTTGCAGTACACCAATTTAGCCCTGTACACAATTTCTTCTGCATACTTACGCTAACAGAGGAACATAGTAACTGCATATTTAGTCACTAATATCCCCAAGAAATAGCTCAACTTCCCCAAGTCAGTCATAGCAAATTCAGATTTCAGCATAGCAATGATCTCATTTTTCAACATATCAGAAGAGGCAATGAGAATAATATCATCCATATATAATAACAAATATGCAATGTTACCACAGCGATGAAATATAAAGAGAGAGTGATCACACTTGCTGCATACAAACCCAATCTACATAATGTAATTAGCAAAGCGTTCATACCAGGCTCTGGGTGCCTGTTTTAAACCATACAGTGACTTACGAAGACGGCAAACATAATGAGGAGCCTATGGATGGACAAAGCCTGGTGGCTGGTGCATGTACATAGTTTCTTTGAAGTCCTCATGTAAGAATCCATTCTTTACATCTACCTGATGAATTGGCCAATTCTTACCCATAGCTATGCTCAGAACCGTGCGAATGATATCTGATTTAACCACCGTACTAAACGTCTCACCACAATTAATACCCTCTTGCTGATTAGTACCATTAGCCATAAGTCTCACCTTATATCGTTCAAGGTCACCACTGTCTCTGAATTTGTGATGAAATGGCCACATGCATCGAATCCCGTTCACCCCATCCGGTCTAGGAACCAAATCCCAAGTGTGATATTTCATTAAAACATTAAATTCCTCATGCATGGCCGCATTCCAATTTGAGTCATGTTTGGCTAATTTGGGTTTTTGGGAATTGGGGATATGGTTTGTGTGGACAGGTTAAATTAAACTTTGAGTTTGAAAATCCTGTGTTGAGCATGGGTTTCCATACGATGCATAGGGGCATGGGCAATTTCGATAGGCTGGTGGGGTGTTGGGTCAGGATTAGATGGTTGGGTTGGAATTTGTGAGGTAGTGACAGTGGTTGGTGGTTGGTGGCTGTTGGGGGAGGTCGATGGGGTAGGGGTTAGAGTGGTTGGTTTCTGGTGACCGAGACGGGTTAGGTGGGAGTGGAGATCGAGTCAGACCGAGTGTATATGTGTGACTCAATTTCGGGATCGGTGATGGGAACTGGGTAGGTTGATTGTGATGGGGTCGCGGTGTGGTTTTCTGGGGGCTTGAACTTTGATGGGTTTGCAGTGGGGTAGTCTGGGTGCTGGTTTGGGCGACGGGAGGAAGGGCGGCAATTAGTGGTGACACTGGGTTGTTGATTGAGTTGGCCGGCGGGTGGGAGAGACAACTGTGGGTTGGATCCGGGAGTGGTCCGACAGATTGTTGTCAGTGACAGAGATAATGACGGGACGGGTTCGGGGTTGGGCCGACAGATTTCAGGTGGTGGCAGTGGCAGTTGGCTGTTACAGAGATATGGGGCGGTGGCGGTGGCACAATAGAGTTCGGTGAGTATTACGGGGGAGGTGTCAGACTCGTTTAGAAAGGTATAGTCCGTGTTTCGAAATTTTTGGATGTTTGCAAAAGGGAAGATTATCTCGTCAAATGTGAAGTTACGAGAGACGTGGATTTGATGAGTGGACAAGTTATAGCACAAACATCTCCTATGATTAGACGGGAAGCCTACGAAGACACATGGAGTGGTGCGAGCTGCTAATTTATGAGGGGTAGTGGAGGCAAGATTTGGGTAGCAAAGGCAACCGAAAATCCGAAGGTGATCATAGGAGGGGATCCGACGGTATAGAATTTTAGTGAAGGTCATGTTATGAAGAGTACTGGTAGGTAAAATATTAAGGATGTATTCTACCATTTTGACTTCATATACCCAAAAGGAAGGGGGAAGAGAGGCATGAAGAAGGATAGTACGAACCATGTTATTGATGGTGCGAATGATTCGTTCGGCTTTGCCATTTTGAGGGGAGGTGTGGGTACACAAAAACTGAAAAACCATGCCATTATTTTTGCAAAATTTGTGAAACGTGAAATTATTAAACTCAAGATCATTATCACATTGGAAAGATTTGATGGCTTTTTCAAATTGTATTTTGATAAAAATACGAAACTCAAGAAACTTGGCAAAAACTTCAGACTTGAATTTTAGTGGGTAAATCCAAATAAAATGAGAGAAATCATCTAATAAGACTAGATAATATTTATGACCTAGTGAGCTATTAATGGGAGATGTCCATAAATCAGCATGAACAATATCAAATGGAGAAAATGTAACACTTAAAGATGAGTGAAACGGAAGGCGAACATGTTTTTCCTAAAGGGCAAGAAAAAAAATGTCGGACAAGTTTCTCATTATTACATCAAATAAAATTATTGCTTCTAAGAAAATTAAAAACAGGAGCTCCTGGGTGTCCAAATCTATTATGTCAAGTTGACGGAGAGTTGGCAGCGAGAGAGGTCTGTGAGCGGGATCTGACAGCGTAGGTGGATGAGAATGGATAGAGGTCACCTGTACTATTGCATCTCGTAAGGGGTGTCCCCGTAAGAAGATCCTTCACGAAAAAACCAAAGTGGTCAAATTAAACAGACACATAATTGTTACGAGTGAATTTCCAAATAGATATTATATTTTTAAAGATGTTGGGAGCATAAAAGACGTTATTTAGGGAGAAGGGTGGGTGATGTGGTTGGGTGTAGGTTGTACCGTAACTCTAAATCGGAATGTGATGACCATTTCCAACCGTAATAAATTGAGAATACTTTAAACGCGACAGATTTGAGAGATTATATGAGGATCGGGTGAGGTGAGATGTGGCTCCCGTGTTCATGTACCAATTTTCATCGGGCTACTACATATTTAAATAGCTGAAATCTTGGCCCAAATCGGTTAGGGCTAAGATGTTGAAGTGTTGCTGTTGTTGGGCCTGCATTAAGTAGGCCTGATGGGGCTGGTATGTAACTGAACGTGGGCTTGGGGTAGAGCCCAGGATACCTGGCTGCCAGTGGCCCGGGTATTGGGCCGCAACCTATTGATAACGGAAGGCTGCACATGCCCAACTGCTCGAGTTGGCCCACTGACCTGGGCTGTTGTGGATGGCATGTATGTCCTCCTATGCCTCGGCCCTTGCCACCTTTTCTACTGTTCACTCCTCTTCCACCACCGCGGCTGCCCCGGGTTGTTAGTTGTCCGGCGGTGACGGCTGGGCGGTGTTGGCAGTGTTTGGTGTTGGATTTTCAACCGCTAACGCTTTTTAATTGTGTTTGTCCTGATTGGCACGTCGAGTTTCCTCCAAAAGTAATTGTGAACGGGCCCTGTTGAAGCTCGGCAGTGGGTCGGCTTGTTGAATCATAGTCGCTATAGTATCGTATTCACCTTCGGTAAATCGGCAACGAGTTGGAGAACAATCTTTATTTCAGAAATTGGTGTCCCCACATTGGATAATCAGTCTGCAACAAGCTTCAATTGTTTACAATACTTAGACATATTGGGAAAAAATTCAAGACGTGTATTATTGAATTGTTCCTCCAAATACACGGCACATGCATGCTTATTATCCTGAAATGTTTCCTCCAAACTTATCCATAACTCACGAGCCGAGACACCTGTTTTCATAATCGTATGAAGCAAGTCTTTGGAGATGGTGCCATAAATCCACTGTTTGAGGATAGCGTCAAGACGATGCCACATCGTGTCTGAGCGTCGATAGGGCTGGGGAAAGAGTCGTCAATATGGTCAAGCACGTTATATGCGCATGCGTGAATATGAAAAAGTTCAACCCACGATGAATATTGATCATCTTCTTGATCAAGAACTAAGGGAATGAAATTCTTGATATTCGTGACGGCGAATGCCGGATGGAAAGAAGAAGTGGAGGAGGGAGCGGGTGGATTGTCTATGGCGACTGTGGAGGAGGATGCGATAACCTTAGGAGAGGTGGGAGTCACAAAAAAAGGGACACGGAAAAATTGAAGAATCGTGGCGCCGTCGGCCGAAGTGAGGGAGGGGGGGGGGGGTCGGCGACGGCGCCTTGCAAGAGAAAAAAAGGTTTATGTGTTTTTAGGGTTTGACTCTTGATACCATGTAAGAATGTATTAATCTCCCTTGGAGAGTCTTTCTCATTAATATATATATATATATATATATATATATATATATATATATATTGTGTACAATGTTGAATCCTAATAGAATAAGGATCCTATAATTACCATAATTATACACTACTATTAATTACAAATTGTATTATGAATATATTTTAATATTCACTAATAACACCCATCACATTTCAGGCCTAGATAGACTTAATACACACATTATATGCATGCTTGTGTGTGTGTATAGGTCCTACTACCACAATGTCTAGTGCTTTCAGCTGTTTGTCTCCTCTTCAAATTAGAAAATGAACATTATAATCTACTCCATAGTCTATAGCTACTAACCTGAAAAACACATCTAGTCATGCAAGACTAATACATTTGGACAACTAGAGAAAATCCGATTTAGCAAAATGGAAGTAAATTATCTACATAGATGAAACCAACGTTTTAGAATTAAAGCTTTGTCAATACTCACATTCGGTCCCATGTTTGCTAGAAGTAAATAATAAAGAAACTACTAGAGACCCTAATTTGTTGAGTGAAATGGATATTGAGAATTTATATATCTATAACCAACCTCAACTAGTTTGTAAATTGTAAGTGATGCATAGTTATCATATATGTTGCAATTCTTGAAGTTTAAATCTTGATAGCCATCATCTAAAGAGTTTCCATAACCAAGGATAATTTTAAGTTGATCAGCAAAAGTTTGGAAAGCAATGCATCATAACATAAATACATTTACCTACTGTGAATCTTTAGAACGTCCAGATAGTTGGTAATCTGCTGGCATGTGGTGACGACGTGACTGAAAATTATTGCTGCATGCTGAAAAAGCAAGCAAATACACAACTATATATGGAACAAAAAGGGACTACAATTTAGCTGCATGTTGAAAGAACAAGCATATACACAAATGTGGAACAAAAAGGGAATACACTTTAGTCACTCCCTATTTTATTTAGATTTATTACATTCAATACTCTTATACCATCATTCAGTTGATGATACGAGTTGTATATGTAGAAAACAGATACTTAACCTCCTTATATAATGGGAATTTACACAAAGAACTGGCAAAGTGTGTGACGATCTCACAAGTGGGCCTGATTCTTTTACTTGGACCAAGCATGTGGATTTTTTTTCATAATGTGTGACGGTAAGATTCAAACTAAGGACCTGTGTCTACCCTGTGTCATGTTTAAGTATGAGTATGTGACCATCACATTTAAAATCTTAATTGTTAGAGAGTGCACTTTTATTTACTTCAATTATTTCTTTAACAAGAAATGTATCTGCAACCTGAGTCATATTATCGAAGTGTTTAGAATAATTTACTCTTTATTTTATTGGCGTAGCTGGCTACCGCCATTGCCAAGGTCACTTTTGCTTTCAGACTTGGGTGAGACCGCGACGACTCATATTTATTATATTCGGAGAAGGGCGAAAACAAAATGGGGTGGTGGCGCAGTTGGCTAGCGCGTAGGTCTCATAGCTTCTGAGTAATCCTGAGGTCGAGAGTTCGAGCCTCTCTCACCCCATTCTGTTTTTCTCCTCCGCTTTTTTTCAGGCTATGACTTCTTCTTTTTTCAATTTTGCCTTTTAATGTCACTGTATTTAAGAATAATTATACTTTTAGTCTCTCAATTATCACCATATTTTGATTTTGGATCTTATACTACATTTAATTTTTAATTAACTAATATGTGTATTTTGGTTCCTTTATAAATGAAATATAAGATATTAAACTATTTTTAGAACTATATTACCTTCAAATATGAAGTAACCCTAAAAAGAAAAGTAACATAAAACATCAATAATTGAATGATTTATCACTTAATAATTTATTAAGTTTATGAAGATTTATTGTCAAAGAGATAAAAAATATACATATCAATAATTAAAGATTAATATACTTAACCAAAACTCATAATGACCAAAATTAAAATACTATTGATATTTTAAAAACTAATAGTGCTAATTTTCCTATGAAAAATTACTGCTCCTATGATATATGATATAAGAGGAGGACCGGAACAACCTTTTATTTTGAAAGCTTACTACAAACAGTCAATCATAAGAGTAGACGGAAAAATTGATAATAATTGACCAAGAGGTTAAAAATGATGTGATTGGACTCTTGTCTCCTTGACAAGACTACCACGTTCGTTGAAAAGTAAGCCCCATACTTTCATGTTAATCTTTGCTTAGAATTTTTGTTGATGATCTAATTTGTAACAATCTTTCCAAAGTTTGCATCATCTATAATTTGTGCGTATCATTCTAGCTCAAGTTTTGTTGACTATATAAAATGATTAAGTAGGTTTTAGACTCCAAATATATTTTACTTTGTTGGAAATGTTTGAAATTATAGTTAAAGATAGAGTTTTGTTTAGTTATTCTCGTCAAACAGCTTCCTATAGTTCTCGCCAAACAGCTCCTTATAATTCTCGCCAAATAGAAAAATAAATAATTCTCGCCAAACAGCTCCTTATAGTTTCTTTTTCTACTTAAAGGGTTATCTTTAATCATAACACGCTGGCTGCTATAAGCAGTAAGCAACTCTTCTTAATCATGTGACTAGTCAATTAGTGGTAATCCATATTTTGGGTATTTGTATACAGAGCTTAACGGCCTTGACTATTCAAGGGGTGTAACTGTGTAAGTGCTTAAGCTAATTTCTATAGACACTACTATTTGTTGGGGCTACTATTTGTTGGGGCGGGGAGGGGGATTTTGCTCGGCATAAATTCGAATTTTATTGTGATCAAATGAACTTGTTGGAAATTTGTCTTTGGCGGGAGTTGCGTCCGACCAACTTTAACGGCTTAAACACTAGTGTTACGCATGTTGGAGAATCCGGTTCTTCACACGTGCATGATCTACTAAGTACGTAGATAACCGTAGGGCCAAGAATCGTCAAATTTCGTTGAGAAATGAAAGAGATATTGGTCTACGAAGTGAGGTGTTTGAAGCATGGAAAAGTGTGGTATGGGATCAATTCTCCCTCATCGGTGGAGGAAGAAAGAAATGTTTTGTTTATAAGACTCAAAGTTGGCTTGGGGTTTGGGACCCCAAGGGGTATCCCATGTGTTTAAAGGAGAGAGGACATAGATGTGCTTCGGTTCAAGAAAAAAGCCCACGCGCGCGCCGCCGCCGCCCGCCCGTCCGGTCCGGTTCCGATTCTGGGTTTCACGGGCCACGGAGATGAAATGGACTCTTCGCCTAATGAAACGGGTGAAGGGGGCCTTAGTATCCATGTCGTTAACGGCATGAAGATGGTTCTTGATGCGTGGAATCATAGCGATTTTATGTGTAAGAATTACATATTGAACTGCTTGGCCGACCCTCTCTACACGGTCTATTGCACCGTTGGCACTGCCAAAGAGCTATGAGAAAAACTGCAAAAGAAGTACAACGCACAAGATGCGGGTACTAAGAAGTTCATAGTTGGGAAATTTCTAAAATTCCAAATGGTGGATAGTAAGACAGTGATGTCCCAAGTCCAGGAATTCCAAATGACTTTACATCACCTGGATTTGGAAGGAATGAAACCAAACGAGCAGTTTTTGGTTGCATCGCTATTTGAAAAGTTACCTCCTTCATGGAATGAGTTTATGAGTTACTTAAAACTCAAGACAGAAGAGATGACCTTTGAAGAGCTTATTATCAAACTCCAAATCCAGGAAGATAATAAGAAGACCTTGCCAAAGGGGTAGACAACCTGCTGAGGCGAAGGCGAATCTGGCTGAGGCCAAAGGGAACTCAAGCAAGAAGCGGAAGTTCCAGAAAGACGGCAAGGCCCACGGAGCGGAGATGTTCAGAGGTAACTGTCACCACTGTGGGAAACCTGGTCATAGGATCAAGGAATGCCGCAAGCTCAAGACTGAGCAACAACAGAAAGCCAAGTCTAAAGGCAAGGCGCATGCTAACGTCGTTAAGGACACGCTCATGGATGATATGATTGAGGAATTCTCGGCAGTGGTGCTAGAAGCCAACTTGGTTGAGAATCTGATGCAGTGGTGGATGGACACAAGTGCTACTAGACACATCTGTTCCAACAAAAATGCCTTCTCCACGTACACACCGGTCACCGACAAGAAGCTGTTCATGGGCAACAACGCTTCCTCTGACGTGCCGGGGGTAGGAAAGGTGGTCCTGAAGATGGCTTCCGGTAAGGAGCTCACTCTGAAGGAAGTGATGCACGTCCCAGAGATTAGAAGAAATTTAATTTTTGGACCTTTATTGGTTAATGCTGGTTTTAGGCTAGTGTTTGAATCCAATAAGTTTGTACTCACTAAGAATTGCACATTTGTGGGGAGAGGCTTCGTGTGTGAAGGCCTCTTCAAAGTGAATGTCATGTCTGTAATGCGTCCATGTAATAAAGTTGAACCTTCTTCTTATTTGCTTGAGTCTTCTAATTTATGGCATCATAGATTAGGACATGTTAACTACAAGTCTATCCAAAGGCTGGTAAAGATGGAGTTGTTGCCGTCTATCGACGTAAACCCTCAACATAAGTGTGAGGTGTGCGTAGAGGCAAAACTCGCCAAGCTTCCTTTTCGATCCGTCGAAAGGAATACCGCTCCTCTAGAACTTATTCACACAGATATATGTGATTTGAAGTTCGCACAAACTAGAGGGGGGAACAAGTACTTTGTGACATTCATTGATGATAGCACAAGGTATTGTTACAATTACTTGTTGAAAAGTAAAGATGAAGCCTTTGAAGTGTTCCGACGTTACAAAGCAGAAGTTGAGAACCAACTAAGCCTACGGATTAAATCCATTCGTAGCGATAGATGGGGAGAATACGTAGCGCCTTTTGAGGAATACTGTGCCCAAGAAGGCATTGTTCATCAAACGACGTAAGAACCGCACATTGAAGGAAATGATGAATGCCTTGCTTATCAATTCCGGTCTTCCCCAAAACATGTGGGGAGAAGCCATCCTTACCGCTAATACGATTCTTAATAGAGTCCCACATAAGGGTAAGGACAAAACTCCATATGAATCATGGAAGGAAAAGAAACCCACCTACAAATATTTTAAGGTATGGGGTTGTTTGGCAAAAGTTGAAGTACCCAAGCCAAAACAGGTCAAGATTGGGCCTAAGACTGTAGATTGCATATTCATCGGATATGCAAATAACAGTAGTGCTTATCGTTTCTTAGTGCATAAGTTAGATATTCCAGATATCCATCAGGGTACAATCATGGAATCAATGAATGCTCTATTCTTTGAAGGCACCTTTCCTAGAAAGGAAAAAGACATAACCTCTCGCAAACGAAGTTATGCACAAAGCTCTTAAGAACCGGGACTCGTCGACGGCCCGGATCTAGATGATCCAGATCTAGCGGATCTCGAGGTGGCTGAACATCTGGAATCTAGTGTTCCAGATTCTTAGAACTTGGAGACTCCAGAGATGGATCTAAGGCAAAGTAAAAGGGCCAAGAAGGTTAAGTCATTCGGTCCTAACTTTGTAGCTTATATGGTTAATGATGAACCGAGGACAATTGCTAAGGCGTTGTCAACTCTAGAAGCACCTCTCTGGAAAGAAGCTATTGAGACTGAAATAGGCTCCATTCTGCATAACCATACGTGGGAGTTGGTTGATCTTCCTCCGGGAAATAAACTGTTGGGTTGTAAATGGATACTCAAACGGAAATACAAAGCAGATGGGTCTATAGACAAGTACAAGGCCAGGTTGGTAGTCAAGGGCTATCGACAGACAGAAGGCTTTAACTACTTTGACACATACTCCCCGATATCCCGGATGACATCCATACGGGTATTCATTGCGATCGCAGCTTTGCGTGACCTTGAGATACATCAAATGGATGTCAAGACAGCCTTCCTAAACGGTGATTTGGAAGAAGAAATTTATATGGACCAACCCGAGGGGTATGTGGTTCAAGGGAAAGAGAAGAAAGTCTGTCGGCTTGTCAAATCTCTGTACGAGATGAAACAAGCCTCGAAGCAATGGCACGAAAAATTTGATAGTACTCTACTATCGAAGGGTTTTGCCATTAATGAATGTGATAAATGTGTCTACACGAAAGGTAACTCTGACTCGTTTGTTATGATATGCCTGTACGTAGACGACATGTTAATCACAGGAAGCAGTCCTAGGGTAATCCTAGAGACTAAGAACATGTTGAAACAATGCTTCGACATGAACGATATGGGTATCGCAGATGTCATCCTAGGGATTAAAATCTCTAAGACGTCTGACGGACTGGTCTTATATCAGTCTCACTACATCGAGGATGTTTTGAGAAAGTTCGAGATGTTAGACAGTTCACCGATAAAGTCACCAATGGATACAAATCAAAAGCTTGATAAAAATCTTGGTGCACCTGTATACCAGGAGCGATATGCACAGGTGATCGGTAGTTTGATGTTTATAACAAACTGCACCCGACCTGATATTGCTTATGCAGTCAATAAGTTTGCTAGGTTCACCCGTAATCCGAGTGATAATCACTGGAAGGCGTTGCATCGGGTATTACAATACCTGAAATACACGTTAACTTTCGGGTTACACTATTCGAGATATCCAGCTGTACTAGAGGGGTACAGTGATGCAAACTAGATATCTGATATAGAGAACACCAAATCCACCAGTGGGTATGTATTTACAATTGGTGGTGGGGCTGTGTCTTGGAAATCCTCTAAGCAAACTTGCATCGCCCGATCCACAATGGAATCAGAGTTTATCACTTTAGACAAAGCAGGAGAAGAAGCTGAGTGGCTTCATGACTTCTTAGAGGATGTTTCGTGTTGGAACAAACTCGTACCTTCGGTAATGATCTACTGCGACAGTCAGTCGGCTCTAGAAAGGGCACGGAATGCTATGTACAACGGCAAGTCTCGTCATATTCGACGGAGGCATAAGACCATTAGGCAACTGATCACCACGGGTATAATATCCATTGATTACATTTAAGTCAAAGGATAATATAGCAGACCCATTGACAAAGGGCTTACCCAAGGATCAAATGGCTTGCCTGTCTAGGGGAATGGGCTTAAAACCCAAAATATAAGGACCAATATAGTGGTAACCCAACCTTACTAACTGGAGATCCCAGTAATTTGGTTCAATGGGAAAACTAAGTTGTAAAGGTTCAGTTGATCGCTTCGGTGGAAGCATGAGCACTTCGGATAGTGATTTCTGTAAAGAAACACCAAATCCAAAGTCGTTCCCGCGATAGACGTTAAGTGCTATCTGCAGTATGGGTAAAGTTAAGTTTTCAAAACCTTTAATGATCCTCAACAGTTGAGGTTAGGTTTTGGGAAACTTTTAATGGTTCCTAACACTTGTGAAGTGGGGTATAGCAGGATACCTTATAGGAGATCACCTATTTGAGTGCGAGGACGGGCCGCCTCAAATGAACGCACTTAAGAATCCAAGAAGTTATCCATGGCCAAAACGGATAAAACATTACGAAGAAGAGAGTAAGGGAATTTGTTGTGTTGGTACTATTGACTTGGCTTACACTAAACACTGACGGTTCAAGACATCACGTTCACCGCGCAGTAAGTAAGTCCGATGGTATTTAACTATGGAAGGTTCAAAGCTGAAGCTACCTCTCCTTATGCAATATCGGTTCGCTGAAATATTGCTGAAAATGAAAAGGCACCATGTGAGTGCGTCAAAATTTCTTTCAAGAGGGGATTGTTGGAAATTTACCTTTGGCGGGAGTTGCGTCCGACCAACTTTAACGGCTTAAACACTAGTGTTACGCATGTTGGAGAATTTGGTTCTTCACACATGCATGATCTACTAAGTACGTAGATAACCGTAGGGCCAAGAATCATCAAATTTCGTTGAGAAATGAAAGAGATATTGGTCCACGAAGTGAGGTGTTTGAAGCATGGAAAAGTGTGGTATGGGATCAATTCTCCCTCATCGGTGGAGGAAGAAAGAAATGTTTTGTTTATAAGACTCAAAGTTGACTTGGGGTTTGGGACCCCAATGGGTATCCCATGTGTTTAAAGGAGAGAGGACATAGATGTTTTTCGGTTCAAGAAAAGCCCACACGCGCGCTGCCGCCGCCCGCCCGTCCCGTCCGATCCAGTTCCGGGTTCACGGGTCGTGGGTTGTGGGTTGTGGGTTGTGGGTTGTGCTTCTTCTGATAT
Source organism: Anisodus tanguticus (assembly GCA_034509755.1). Classification (NCBI taxonomy): domain Eukaryota; kingdom Viridiplantae; phylum Streptophyta; class Magnoliopsida; order Solanales; family Solanaceae; genus Anisodus; species Anisodus tanguticus. Next base: position 34,771,185 of record CM067544.1, read on the forward strand.
TATTTTTTTGGACCAGAGAACTTTGTCAGATGTACAGTTTGATCCCTGAAGTTTCATATGTACAGTTTGGACCAGAATTCTTTTATATGTACAGTTTTGGTCCCTGAAGTTTCAACATATACAGTTTGGTCCCTGAAGTTTCAAGAAAGACAGAATTGGGCAGAGAGATTAGAAACGTCAACAGCACTCAATTCAGCCATTTATTTTGGCTGAATTACTCTTTCTAAATGGCCAATCCGTTGCACAACTTCACCATTTATTTTGGTGGTATTACTACCTCCATAATGGCCATTACTTGGCCAGTAATGGCACTTATGGAGGTAGTTCATCAGCCCCTCATTCTACTATATAAAGACCCTCTTGTCACCATTGTTGAGGTACACGAAAATACATAAATAGAAATAGATTTCAGTTCTTCCTACAACTTCCAAGCATCATTTCATTACTCAAAATTCTTCACAGTAGCACTTGAGTTTCCTTTGCTCAATTGTTCCATTGTTGTTTTATCTTGGGAGACAATTGTTCAGGACGTATAAATGAAACATACGGGGCAATATTATCTTAAAGACATAGTGCAACACTCGACTCAGCATACACAAAACAGTTCCAGTTTTCTTGTTCAACATAATTGTAATTTCAGTTTGTTGTTGAATTGTAATTTCAGTTTTTCTATTACTTAGCAGTTACTTGTAATTTCCGTTTCCTGTACCTCTGTAACCAACAGAACTATATATAGATTGAAAACTTAAAAGAAATTGGGTTTAAGTTGAATAAAAGAACATTTGAAATAATTTGAGAATTTTTTGGAAAGTCGAAGTTACCAGGTCACAAACTTTATTAAGAAATTGTTTGTGAAAAACAAAAATTATGAATTAAAATCAGTATTTCATTCACTTGAATTGTTCTAGTGATTTCAAATCAATAGTTTAACTGGTCAGTCAAGAACGCTCATATTCAGAAGATGAAGATATCGGAGATGATGATGCTCAGATGGATGTGTGGTCATACGAGGATAAATATGATTTGAAACGAAGTTATATATGACAAGGTTAGAGTTGCATCCGTGGCGGACAAGATGAGAGAAGCGAGATTGAGATAGTTCGGCCATGTGAATATTGTAGGGTTTTGTTAGGTTCAAAACACATAAGTAAGGCACAACGGAGGTTTAAAATTTATGTTTCTTACTTACCCCAACAAGTTTTCTGGTATGGTTATACAACAATCAAACCTGTAACATAAATCATAATACTTACAGGTTATAGTATCTGGAATCTTTATCTACTATAAGGTTGACACGCGGTTGCCCTTCTAATTTCAAGCTTCAATGTATTTCTCTTTCGAAAAGCTAGGAAATACGGCAGAGGTTTGAGAAAATATTTTAATTCTAAGTCTCTAAGGCTTAGAATGATAATCTGAAATTTGAGTGTAGAATAATGAAGAGAATGCCACTATTTATACGTGAAAATTAGGTCAACCCGGATTAGGGTTTGACCTTGGGCCTGACCCAAAAATTGATGTAGAGGCGCCGCGGCGCTCGACGTGCTCCTGCACTGTCTCGATTTATTTTCTGTGCATTCTTAATTAAATCCAAAATCCAATTTTGATTTAATTAAAATAATCATTATTCATTTAAATATCTCGATTCTAAATCGAACATTTAATTACTCTCTCAATACATCCTTAGATCGAAAAGACAATCGACATAGTGTGACCCTACAGACCTTCACATATTGACATTAATCAAATTAAGGTCCACGCGAAACTCCTAGACTGCGCCGCAAGACGAACTCAATATGTGAAGTACGTTTACGCGAATCCAGTAAACTTAACATCCATATGGTAAGATAAAATCCTTTCATTCACGACACACCCGATCAAGCTTAGGATTTGTCAAGTGTCTGTCCAAATGGCTTAATCATTCTATCTCATCTATATTAGTTGACAACTAGACCATATTCTAAATATGTCTATTGCGTTGGCCAACGACTTAGTCAACCTAATATCACTGAGAATTCGAGTGTTCTCTCGAATATACATTCGAGGAATGAATCCTAATATTGGCTCAACTACCACCTTTAATCCACATCGTAATGTACCCAATACAAGTCGTATCTCAACCTATAAGGCATTTGAGCTTAGGACGGGATCAAAGTACATTACTTTGTAGACAAGGCGCGTATTGACCTCAAGTCTAAGGACTTCTATCTCCCACACGCTGATCATACTTTAGACAAGTATAACAAACAGTATATTAGCAGGGTATACCAATACTTCCAAAGTATCTATGTGCACATCACGAGTAGCCATTACTCGTAGCAGGTGAGACATACTACATCCTCTAAGGATGCGATACAGACCACATGTCGACTTATCACATATCATCGATATCCCATTCTCGATGATCATTAGTCGAGGCTATTTTAAGAGTTACGTTATAATATTAATATATCACACTATTAATAACAGCGTAACCTCCAGGGATGCATATTATAGAATATTATAAACAATCAATAATTGCAAATGTCAAAATATTAATTTCCATTAATAATAATACGAATGTGTATAAAGTACATTTTTCCTAATACAGATTATCTCTAGGACATAAATATACTTTCAAATATGAAGAGTGAGGATGCGTCAGTTGGGAGGTGTGAGAGATTGGCGATAACGGAAGTTAGGAGATGTAGAGGTAGGCCGAACAAAAACTGGGGGAGGTGATTTGACAAGACATGACACAACTTGAGCTGACTAAAGACATGACCTTAGATAGGAAGATTTGGAGATAGAAGATTAAGGTAGAAAGTTAGTAAGTAGTTGAATTTTGCCCACCTCCTCTTCTCCTTTTCTTTATAGTATTATTTAAGTTTTCGTTGATTCATACTCTTATGTATATATTACTATGTGTTGCTTCATTTGTTTTATATCGTGATATTTTGCTGTCTTATTTTCTTGAATTTCTTCATTGACTACGTTTCTTTTGAGCCGAGAATCTATTGAAACAACCTCTCTAACCTATAAAGATTAAGTTAAGGTTTGCGTACATCCTACCTTCTCAAAACTCCACTTATGATATTATTACATTGGATATGTTGTTTTTGTTGCTCCCATTAGTAGCTACTGATTGTCATATTTAAAATACTTAAATAATATTTGAATGAGTACTTAAATAAGGCGAAATTCGTTCCTTTGCACAACCGCAACTCATACTCTTGTCACCATGTCAACTACGCATCCACACTCCTTTTTTCACACTTACCATTTTAAATAGTTTTTCACTCCACAATTTTTAACCTTCCAATTTCCGTTTCATTTCCTGGTTGACTAACAACCCACCTCCCCCTTGCTCCAAGCTAGGGTTTATTGTTTTTTCCTCCCCAACCATAGAGAGAAAAAAACCTTTCAAAATAGAGAATTAAAGAAGATAAGAAGGTTCTTGATCAATCAGTTCACATGGGTTATTACTTCTTTGCCCCACTAGTCAAGCCGTAAGTTTCTCTTCTCTGACCCCTTTTAGAATATTTTTTTCCTTTTAGTATCTATTTTCAGCATATATCTGAATCTTGAAAAATAGAAAAAAGGAAAATTAAAAAGTTGGGATTTTGCTCCTTTGTGTACTGGTGTGAATTCCAGTGTTTTGGAAGGATAAAGATTTGTTGTTGGAAGTTTACAGAGAGAAATAATAATTGGGTGTTGAGTATTTTGTTTGGGAAAGATAAAGATTTAATATTGGAAGTCCACACAGAGAAACAATAATTGGGTGTTGAGTATTTTGTTTGGGAAAGATAAAGATTTGTTCTTGGTAGTCTACAGAGAGAAACAATAATTGGGTGTTGAGTATTTTGTTGGGAAACTCACTAAATACTCAGATTTCTCTGCTTTTTCGTTCATTTTAGGAATTTGAGGAAAATATTTGATTTGGGGATTATACTGGCGTATTGCTTATTAGAGGTTCAAAGTTTACAACTTTGTTTTTGGTTCTTGCTTGGGTGTAATTATACTTCTGGTTTTGTGAAATGGTTGAGATTTCTGGATGGTTATTGCAGTGGTATAAGTGCTGAGGTTTTGTGTTGTGTTTGAGCTCAAAAGTTGCTGTGTTGATAGAAGTTCATTGATGGTTTGAGTGAAGAGGAGGTATTCTAGGTAAAACAACATTTGGAGTTCAGTTACTATTGAGTATTGAGATGGATAATTCGAATCGGCCTAATAATCGAAATCTTGATTATTTGGGTGTGAATAAACTGGGGAAGAATATAAAGAAAAGTCCCATACATCAACCCAACTTCAATAATGCAAATTGTGCTAATAGACAACAACCTCAACCCCAAGTTTATAATATCAACAAGAATGATTTTCGGAGTATTGTCCAGCAATTAACTGGTTCGCCTTCCCCTTTGCCATCTCAAGAGCCTCAGCCTAGACCTCCTCATAATCCACCAAAGCCTCCAAGTATGAGATTGCAAAAGATTCGGCCTCCGCCGTTGGCACCAATTAATCGTCCCCGAATTCCGATGCACCCTCCAGCACCTATGCCAGCCCCAGCTCAACCTCCAGCTGGTGTGGCGTACAATAACAATTTCGTGAGGCCTCCTCCCCAGTATGGTCAGCCACACTCTAACCCTGGTGATACTTGGGCTAATACTGCTGAATCTCCAATCTCAGCTTACATGCGTTACCTTCAGCATTCGATAATAGATCCAGGTCCTAAACAAACACAACCTCAAGGCCATCCTCCATCGTCCGGTTTACTTCATAATCCTTCAATGGCGCCTCTTCCATCTCCTAGAATGAATGGCCCGCCTCTCCTCCCATCGCCTAGGAAAAATGGTCCACCACCTCTCCCTTCCCCGCGAATGAATGGTCCACATCCTCTTTTCCCATTTCCTAGGATGAATGGTCCTCCTCCACCTCTTCCATCTCCTACTTTTTTGCCTTCCCCCACTTCTCAGTTCCTTTTGCAGTCACCCACTGGCTTCTTCAACTTGTTATCTCCTCGATCACCCTATCCATTGCTTTCTCCAGGTATGCAGCATCCTCCACCACTGACTCCGAATTTCTCCTTTTCTCACATGGTTCAGCCTGGGATTTTAGGCCCTGGACCACAATTTCCACCATCTCCTAGTTATTTTCCTTTGTCACCTTCGGGATTCTTTCCCATGACAAGTCCTAGATGGAGGGATCAATAGTGCTAGGAAAAAGCTACTGACTTTGGACGGCTCCAGTGACTGAGATTGGTTTGAGGTATTTCGTGGCGGAAATCTTCTCCAAGTTGAAGCTTTATACCTGTTTAGATACAATGTACCCTAGCTAAACGTAAGAGATCATTTTAGAAATCTGTATTTATTTTTTGTTTTTTTATTTCTTATTATATTGTTCACACACATTGCCAGTAGAATCTGTAGCTGATTCATCTCTTTATTTGCTTAGTACTTTAGGCAATGTAGTTAATTAGGCAACTCAAAAACGGCTGTAACTTGTTAGATGTTGTTTAAAGTGATCTATATGTAGGATACATGCAGGAAAGATTCTTGTATTCTTGTACTTTCACATTTGGAATCAAATACTTTGAATTTTCTTCATCTTTTCGCCTTTCATGTGGATAAGTTCTCATCTTATGATTTCATATTTTGCACGATGTTATTCATTCTTTGCTGCCCTACATTCATACACGTGTTTGTTTCGAACCTAGTCTCGCACAAAACTCTCAATGCGTATATTTCTCTTTCTTCACAGAAGGGAAAGGATGAAGGGGACTTATATTAAAGAAGAAAGGGAAAGGAGGAAGGGACAATGAAGAGTGGGAAGGAGAAAGAAGTGAGGGCTGGGTTGGAAATAATATTCAAGACACAAGTTTGACGTGAAAACATGTTTTATCATTTAATTTTCCATTTTAGTCATTGTCAGAAGTTAGCCAAACAATATTGAATAGCAATTCTAATTTGAAAGTTGTTCTAATGAACCTGGAAGTTCTCTATGTTGCTTAGACTCTCCAAAAATATTGTTGCACCCATGTCACAGGCTCCAAAAATGCACTATTTTTGGAGAATCGGACACGCGGCCTGAGTCCTGATATTATAGGTGAGGCAGAGGTTAAAGGTGAAAGGGGTGACGAAATGACAAAATCAGGTGATAGAATTGTCAGATGGCCTTGGGACCTCGAAGCATATGGCTAGACTTAAGTTCTGCAGTAAGTTGGGTTGTAGTAATAGGTGATATTCTTCAGTGTTAAGTTCCATTAGAACATAACAAACTATTTTTACCAAATTAGATGAGCCATTTTGGTTATAGCGGAACATTTGGGTTTCTTGTTTTCACTCACTCTGGCAATGGCTTTTATATGTGCCCATTTTATTATCATAATGTACTTAACACTCATATTCTCGTATTAGCATTGAGTATGTATCTGTATTGTGCCAATAGTTGGTGAAGCAACATATGTATGTTGATGGAATATTCGTGTTCACCCTTTTAGACAAGCCTAAGAGTTGAGATATGTCAACTAGAAAAATTGATGATCTTAAATGGTTGCACTACGGAAGTTATTAGGGAGCTCATTTGTATCATTCCTGGCAAATGGAAGTTGGACAAAAGGTCTGAAGCTGATAGAAGGTTGGAATGGGTCGTGCCCTTAATTTGGGATATGCACAAGAGAGTGTGTGGCAGCGCCTCTAACCTTCTGCAAGAGGTGATATCTGAATGCAGAATGTGGAGATTTCTGTGCTGCACTTAGTCCGGAGAAGTAGGGCGAAAGCCAACAATTCTTTAAATTTTCATGGAAAGCTTTGAAATGCCTACACCTTAAGAAAAACTACTTTCAGAGTGCCATGAGATAGTTCAGAGCTAATTTGAGAGTGGGATAACTTCATTCTGGCCAGGGAATTTATGATTGGTCATCCATGCAAAGTTCTTTTCTGTCCATTCCTTTGGAATTTGAAAGTTTATTGTATTCACTGCTATAAAGACCTACCTGCTATTTTTAATTTTTGTTTTTTGAAAGCATAAGTTTGAGAGAGATGTGCAAGGTGTAGTGATCTTAAATGGTGTGTGTGTGTACTGATAGGAATGTCAGATATTTTCCACCGTTGATACTTGCGTCATGATAGGATGTCTACAGGGGTTGGGGGCCCTTTCCCAGACCCTGCGTGAACACGGATTCTTTGGATTCTTATTGTGTTTATGATTCATGGGATCTTATTATTTATAAGATTGGTGGGTGGTATAATGCTGCCTGTTTCTTGCCACTTGAAAACATTCTCTTGGGTCATATTTGCTTGTATTCTTCCAGTCGTCTGCAGGTGTGGTTAACTTCGTAATTATGGATGATGTGAGTTTGTTAATATCGACTTTGTAATAACTCTCCAATAGTGCATTGTATTAGCTTGGTTTCTCTTAAAAGTTAAAAATCTGTCTACAAATGGACTTCTTGTATTTCTAAATGATGGCATTTTGACTAGAGAACTTGGCAGCCATTTTTTCATGCACATTTGTTTTGTCGCAACTTGCTCTCAACTTGTTGTCGGCTGCCAAACTTGTTTTATGTGAATGCTTTCCTCGTTTGATAAACTTTTCTGTATTCATATAGAGTTTCATGCGATTTTTTCATGGATTTTCTCTGCAATTTCATTAAGTTTGAATAGTTTATGTGGGAAGTTGACTAGGGTAATCAGATTGCTGTATGAGTCCATATATTGAGTCTATCTTGACTTAGCATTAACTTATACTTTTGGTTTTCTTTAAACTTTTATAAAGAGGAGGACCAAGTAGTTATAACATGTGTGACATATTGATGGAACTTGGAAGTACTGCCATTGTGTTTATGGAGCCATGGACTTCATTTATTCAAACCAAAGGAAAAAGAGGAAGTGAACGTCTGTGTACTTTCTGTTTTTTTTGCTTTCACATTCTTCTATCCAAATAGAATATAAATGATAGATTTATTCATGAACCCAGTGTTTTGGATGGCGCACGGAGACAAAAGGCGACAAGGGCTTTCCTCGCCGCTCGCCTTTTGAAGTGCAGCGCCAATAAATACAAAAAATTAAAATATTTAATTGCATATAGAACTAATCAAAATCTCAATAGCAAATATTTCAATTCAAAAATTAAAAGTAGATAATAGATACTAAAAATCTAGAACTTGAATGACTCCATAATTCATAAGACAAGCAATATGAAAAGTCTATTCTAAATCTTCATCAACATCTTCAAGATTTTCACGTTTTTGAATTCCAAAATTCTCATTCTCAACAGTATATTGCTCCTCTTCTTCCTCCCCGGAGTTTTCATCAACTAAAGACTGACTTGAACTTGTTATGTGACTTTGAACTTGAAGAACTCTCCCTAAGATCATAAATATCGAGATCACTTCCCTCATATACTAGTTCCTCTTCTTGATTTTTGGGGAATCCAAATAACCATTCATTTGCATCATCCAATCGAATTGAATCAAAGGATCGCCATCATTATAACGACGCTTCAATATTTTAATGTACACTAGATCATTGAGACGTTTTAGGTCAAGCCTATTCCTCTTTTTTTAATGAATCTGCGCATAAGTTGTAAAGATTAGTAATTATAAATAAGTCAAATAACTTAAGTAAAGCTATAAAGACAACTAAATCAACCCACTTATCTGGGAACATTTGATCTTTGTTTCTTACAGCATGTGAGTTACCAAACTGACCAATTGCATTTTTGTACATAGCAAGCTCTTTGAGAAGTACATCTTGTACTTTTGAATCACGGATCATCTTTTCAACACATTTAAAGTAATTGTCCCCCACTTCTGAATTTAAAGTCTCATTTCCATAGTTAGTGTAAAACAGTCCCGGGTTCAAAATATGGTCTGCTGCATGCAAAGGTTTATGAAGTTGGTGCAATCAATGATATCAAAAACTCTCTAAAATCCCGTTCAATAGCTTCTTTGGTTCTATCCATTGCTTCATAAATATAGCCCATTGATAGTTTTCTTTCTCCATCCACCAAACGAAGCGCTTTGATCAAAAGACCACCAACTTTAAGTGTCTTGACAACATCATTCCAAAAAGATACATAACTAAGATAGTCTTACAACTTCTTTCCCCAACAGTTCCTTTACAAATCTACTATCTGTCCATTCGGGTGAGAGGACTAGAGTTCTCAAACTCAAATTTTTCTTTTGCATGAAAAAAGCTTGCAAAGTTAAAAAGGCCGTTGCAAATTTTGTATTGGCTGGTTTCACCAAAATTTTTTAGTTTGTAAATCTCCTCATCTGGTTCAACAACAATGGCCTCTGACTAATTTAAGAATGTATCTTAACGGCCTTCTAAAAAACTATAAAAGGAATATTTTAATAGCTAATAAGTATAAAATATAAACTATAAAGAAAGTTAAGCAACATATTTCTAATTTAAGAATGTATCTGAACCGAAGGGAGTACATACTTTATCTAAAAAATATATGAAACTATAGGGAGCTACGACTTCTCTAGATATATATTATTTCTTACAACATACTTTAACTTCAACTTCAAGAAGATGAATTTACCGTACTTATGTAGTTTTAAAATATCTAGAATTTTATTCGAAAATGTTAAAGAATTGAAGTCAAAATTCACACCTAAAAATTATACGTTGACTCTTGAAAATCTGCCATTTTATTTGAAACACGAGAGAGTATTTGTTATCTATACTCTTATAATCATGAACCATCGTTGCCCTTTCAAGTTAAGACACTCAAGGGGAGAAGGTGCAAAAAGAAGCAAATGGAAGATTATTACTAGCAATTTTATGAAAAAACAATGAGATCGTTAGGATTTTGTTTGGTGCGAAAGTAATACCTTGAATCTTTAATGATGTCTATTTTCTTGGTTTCCTGGAGGAAGTCCGCTATCCACCTTGGGGTTCAACTAATTTAAATTCGCACTCGAAAGTGTCATATTGGAGGATAAAGCCTATATATCAGAGGTGACTCCATTCCCAGGCTTGTACTAGAGACCTATTGTTAAGAATGAACCACAACCTTTAATGGTTTTAATGGTGCTTTATGTGACCTTTATTTGGTAGGTGTTCAATATTTAGTTAGGGGGTACAAAAACCTTAAAAGGACGAGGACATACTATAGGAGTAGTTAGTTAGGGGGATGTGATAGATAAAGATACTTAATGGGGTTTGCTATTCCACCTTTAATATAGGATAGTTAATTCAACTATTTTAGTACAAAAGTTTTTGCGGGATTAATACTTATAACCAAAATGCAATATAAAAGTTTTATTCTGAAATTACTATCCCTTATTATCCCGCTAACCAGACAATTCCTCCAAATAGAATACCTTTTGGTTTTATGGGCAGCGAGATGGAATTAATTTTCAGAAGGGGCACACAATTCAATACCTATTTTTTTATCTTCACTGCGCTTTGTCAGTGAATATAGGCCTTTATAATTTCAACAGCTATTTGACCAACTATATTCGTCTGTTACGTTTGTTTACAAAAGGTAGTAAAAATTAAATTTAGAACATACAACTTTTTTAAAATGGGATAATAACATGTTTGGTCCCTTAATTATTAATAAATTCAGAAATTCGTCCTTGTAACAAAGCACATCTGATTGTGTTGCAACAATCAATTTGATTATGATCCCAACACTTCTCTGTTTGCTCTAGGTTCATTTTTTATCAGGCGTATCACTCCCTGCTAGTGACATTCTATACATCTTTGCATTTGCATCCTTGCCCTTGTGATATGTCACAACCCATGCTATCTAATCTAATAGAATATTTATTCTTTCATTAATTGTATATTTCTTATTTTAGATAGAATTGTATTCATATTGTAATTAGGTCTCCTATTATAGGTAGGATTGTATTTTCTATTGTAATTAGGTTGATTAGTTACCTAATTTAGATATTCTTGTACTACTATATATATTGTACATTATTGATGAATAAAATCAAGCAACATATTTCTTCATGTTATCAGAAGCATAACCCTAAATATCCCACCCTAGCCGCCGACCTCTTTTCTCGGCCGCCACCCTTCCCACGTCGGAACCCTAGCCGTCGACTTCATCTTTCGGCCACCTCCTTTTCCCCACGACGGAACCCTAATTTTTCCGGCCATACTCCCTCACTCTTCCTCCTAATTTTCTCTTCCATGGCTGACAAAACCAAATTTCATCCTGCACTTGCAGTCAACAACATTAAAAACTTCATCCTTGCGACTCTTGAGATGGAAGAGGGTCAATACTCCTCGTGTGCAGAGCTTTTTAAGATCCATTGTCGTGTTTACAAAGTTATTGACCACAACATCCCTCCCACATCGAAGCCCACAGACCTACCCTCGGCTTCGACTTCTGATGATGCACTCTGGTCTCGTCTGGACGAAGCCGTCCTCCAGTAAATATACGACACGATCTCTAATGATCTGTTGCACACCATCATTAAGACTGATGCCACTGTCCGCCAAATTTGGAAACGTTTGGAAAGTATTTTCCACGACAACAAAACTCAACGAGCGTTATACCTTGAAAATCAGTTCAAGAATGTTCATCAAAACGATTTCCCAAATGTGTCTGCATACCGTCAAGAACTTAAGATGTTTGTCGGCCAACTCTCCAACGTTGGCGCATCAGTCGCTAATCAGTGATTGGTCATGCAACTTATTGCAGGTTTGAACAAATCCTATGTCGGCGTTGCCACCATCCTTCAGCAATGCACGCCGTTACCTCCATTTTATGAGGCCCGTTCTAAGCTCATCAATGAGGAAACCCAGAAAATCAAGCGCAGCACCACTCGAGCCAGCATAGCTGATGCCACCCTCACCACCACCATCGGGCTCTCCGCCGACGGCAGGGCCTCCTGGTCCGTCAACCAGAGGACCCACAACAGTCTGCTTCACCCCGTAACAACCGTCGGAGCAAGCAGTACAGCAAGGGCCGCGGCGAATAAAATTTCGGGAATAACGGCGGCGTGAAAGGGCAGTCCCCGCCAGCAGGGTGATTCCGTAGAGACCTCTCGGCAAACCGAGCATCGGCCAACCGGTCCCGCCACCTCTGCCCTTCCTCCTCTTTCCGGCAGTACCGCGGCACACACCCCCTCCCATCCCGCGTCCCAATACATGCTCTCAGACCATGGAAACCCATGTCATGTACGGAATTCATAAACCTAAATGGTTGTTTAACCTATCCGCTTCAATTGTCCCTTCCCCTGTCCCTCAAAATCCAAGGGATGCCTTGTCCGATCCTAATTGGAAAGCCGCAATGATTGATGAATATAATGCTCTTATTTATAATAAGACGTAGGACTTAGTACCCCATCCACCTGATGCTAACATTATTCGTTCTATGTGGATTTTTAGACATAAAAAGAATCTGATGGTTCTTTTGAGAGGCATAGACTCGTCTTATAGGTGATGGCAGGTCTCAACAGGTGAGAGTGGACTGTGATGAAACGTTCAGCCCGGTCATAAATCCCGCAACCATCCGGACCATCCACAACATTTCCCTATCCAATTTATCAGCTTGATGTTAAGAATATCTTCTTACATGAAGATCTTCATGAAACGGTATGTATGCTTGCATCAGCCTATATGTTTCAGGGATCCTATTCATCCAGATTATGTGTGTCTGTTGCGAAAATTGATCTATGGAGTGAAACATGTTCCTCGGGCATGGTACAAGCGGTTCTCCGATTATGTCTCATCTATCAGTTTTTACACAACAGATCCGATCATTCCCTGTTCATCTACAACAAGGGTACATACATGGCTTACCTATTATTATATGTTGATGACATCATCTTCACCACATCATCTAATACTATCTGCCAGTCCATTATGTCTCTCATTTCCTCTGAGTTTGTTATGAAGGATTTGGACCCCCTGAGTTATTTCTTGGGCATCTCTGTCACTCGACATTCTAGCGGCCTATTTCTGTGTCAGAAGTACACCGAAGAGATATTTGACCGTGCAAGCATAACATCTTGCAACCCATCTCACACGCTAATAGACACCAATTCCAAGCTCAGCGCTGAATCTGACCCTCCATATTTAGACCTAACTCATTATCGTAGCCTGGCTGGGGCTCTACAGTACCTCACATTTACGAGACCTGACATATCCTATGTCGTGCAATAAATCTGCTTACACATGCACAATCCAACAAAAGCACACATGCATGCCCTCAAAAGTATTTTACGATACGTCCAAGGTACACTTCACTTCGGATTACATCTATACAGGTTCTCGCTCATTCGTCTCACTGCTTATTCTGATGCTAACTGTGGTGGATGTCCTAACACCCGACGCTCCACGTCTGGTTACTGCATTTTCCTCGGAGATAACCTATTGTCTTGGTCTTCCAAAAGGCAACCTACACTATCCTGATCCAGTGCCGAGGTAAAGTACAGAGGTATCACCAACGTCGTATCTAAGTCTTATTAGATCCTTAACCTTCTACTTGAGCTTCACTGCCCGATTCAAAAGGCAATACTGGTCTACTGCGATAATATTAGTGCGATATATCTTTCCGGCAATCCCGTCCAACATCAGCGCATTAAACACATTGAGATGGACATTCATTTCGTTAGCAAAAAAGTGGTTCGTGGTCAAGTTCGTGTCCTTCATGTTCCTTTCAGATATCAGATTGCCGACATCTTCACCAAAGGACTTCCGCGCATACTATTTAATAATTTTTGAGCCAGTATCGGTATTTGTGAACCTCATGTTTCTCCTACAGGGGGTGTAATAGAATATTTTCCAAATATTCTTTCATTAATTGTATATCTCTTATTTTATGTAAAATTGTATTCTATTGTAATTAGGTCTCCTATTTTAGGTTGAATTGTATTTCCTATTGTAATTAGGTTGATTAATTACCTAGTTTAGATATTCTTGTACTACTATATATATTGTATATTATTGATGAATAAAATCAAGCAACGTATTCCTTCATAATCTTAACTAATGGAATGTGTATTTTGGTCTCTTTGTGTAAAAAATAGTGTTATATTTCAACTATTTTTGCGGTCAAAGATGAGGTTATAATAGTTCAAGCTTAACATAATACATGAGTAATTAAATGGTGGAATAATTGATAATCATGATAAATTTATGAATATTTACAACAAAACAATTAAAAGTCGTGTTTTAATTAATTAAAAGTCAAATATGATTAATCAGATATCGTGGATTAAAGTTAAAATTTATCAATTGAGTGTAGAAAAGTATGTTTGTTCTCATTCTTGACGATTTTCCTATTGCGTTAAATTAAACTATGACTTATAGCTTGTTTGTCAAGCTTGGGAGGTCAAAAGTGTTTTTTTCTTCAAAAAGTGCTTATTATAAATCAAGTTTTTAGGAGAAAATAAGTGTTTCTATGAGTAACAAAAGTTATTTTTCAGAAGCTAAAAAAAAAAATCGCCAAAAAATACTTTTTTGAGAAGCATTTTTAGAAAAACACTTCCCAACACTTTTTAAAAGTTTGATCAACCATTACTTACTGCTCAAAAACATTTTTAAAAAACATTTTTCAAAATAATTTATTTGAAGGTTGGGCAGGCTATTAGAGCGAGGGGGTGGCACCTTATGTAGTAAACCTGAGAAAGAAAGTTTATGGCTTTATATAGTACTCTAATACTCTTTACCAAAAGTGAAGTGGAAAAAGTGACACCCAAAAAGCAACCATTGGATATTAGTAACACTTCTATGGGCCATTCCAGTGGAATTAGTTTCTCCACTTTCAAAATCTATGAAGAAGCTCTCAAACATCATTACAAGGAGAAATTGGATTTTGAAAATATATAGAAGAGAGAATTTTCTCGAGTATAGAACATTTATTATACCAATAATACACTAACTTATTTATTTCCTTTTCTTCTTCATTCATTGGCTCTCACATAGTTGTGGCCACTACTTCAAATTTTAATTTATTTTGCCATGAAAGAGGCGATGAATAATCTAAGAGCAAATTACAAAGAGCATCAAATGATCGAGGCAAAGAATCTTTTCACAACCCACTAAACATTTACCTTTAAGAATTCCTTTATTATCCTATTCTAATTCATAAGCAAAAGAAGAATTGCATTTCATTTTTCTAGTAATTCCCATTTCAAATCATCAAATTAGCCGAAGCGGAGTCCATTTTAGTTTATAAGTTTTCAACTTGTCATTAGATTTATAGTTCATTTTAGTTACTAAATGCAGAATTAAATATTTATATATATATATATAATAATTTTTAATACAGAATACAGGTATTAGCAAAAGTTATGTGGTTCCAAACCGGTCCTAACTATGTTGTATGGGAGGAATGTTGATAAGTCAAGAACTCTCACGTGCGCGCAGAAGATGAAACGTGCGCGCAGAAGATGAAACGTGCGCGCAGAAGATGAAAATGTTGAAATGGATGTGTGGACTTATTAAGAGAGATAGGATTAGAAATGAAGATATCCGGACAAAGTGGGAGTGACCTCAGTGGATGACAAGATGCGGGAAGCAAGGATGAGATGGTTTGGGCATGTGAAGAGGAGAGATGCAAGGATGCCTCGGTGTGGAGGTGTGCGAGGTTGACGATGGATGGTTTCGGGAGAGATAGAGGTAGGCCGAAGATGTATTGAGGATAGGAGATTAGACAGGACAAGACACATCTTCAGCTTACCGAGGACATGACCTTAGATAGGAGGCTATGGAGGACATGTATTAGGATAGAAGGCTAGCTAGGAGTCATAGTATTATTCTTGTAGTTTCTTGTTTTTTTATTTTTGTGACAATTGATTGTTTCTTATACTTCGATTATAAAATTATTTTGTTGTAGTTATTGTTCATTTTTTCAGAATGTTTTGTCATGCTATCTTTAATATTTTGTCGTGACTTCTTAACTTTCGTTATTTTTTTCGTACTGCTTTGATATGCTTTTCCTCGAGCCAAGGGTCTATCAGAAACAGTTTTTCTACCTCCCAAGATAGGGATAAGATAAGTGTACACACTACTCTTCTCAGACTCTACTTGTGAAATTACATTGCTCATATTTTTGTTGTTGTTGTATTGATATATATTTCCTTAAATTTTATAAATATTTAGATTAAATATTATTTGATTTGAGGTAAACACTAAAATATAGGGTGTGGCTAATTATTTTCTCTCAATATTTGTACCACACATCTTTTTCTCAAAGTGCAAAACAATACTTTTCAAGAAAGGAAGCAATTACCCAACAAGGTACTAATAGGAACGGCCACTTATATGTTTGTACCTCTACCCTTTTTATCTTTTTATCTTTAATCATTCCTAAATATAGTCAAGTTGGCAAGTTGCAATTTCGGCATGAATGAATGTGACCTTTGGCCAACGTGAAAGAGGGAGTCGCTTGACTTGTTGGTCATGTCAAGTGGTTAGTGCTTCCCACGTGCTTTAGACAATCAAAATAACTGAGGTCCTTTCAAGTTTCAACTCCCCATATATATATATATATATATATATATATATATATATATATATATATATATATAGGACAGGCTCAGAACCTAAATTGCAGAGAGGCTGAAGCAATTAGAGAGAGAGACTCCCAAAACACACAACACACAACTCCTCCACTCTCCATATACCATTGTATAAACTACCCTATGTAAGATAGTTTGTAAGTTTGCTTTGATTATCCGCAGTAGCAGTAGCAGTTTCCGGGACTCCCGAAAGGGAAATCTCTTTGTACTTCAGACATGTAAGTTTACTATTCAGTAGTTTATCTCCTATAATGTAAATTATGTTTGAATATATATAAAATCTTGCAGGATTCCAAGAAATCATGTTAATATACAGTTGTTATTTTTATCATGAATCTTGAGTTACTATTATAATATCTGCCATGAATATCGGAAATTACTGTTGAAATATTTATCATAACATGCCTAGACACGGTTATCTTCTTGACTTAGTATATGGTTATCCGATAAGCTCCGTTATGGCCTCCATGGATTAACCTGTAAATTCCTATGTCAACGGTGGTTGATTATTGGCCCGTTGATGTCCGCTGAAGGACTGTTGTGGCCGCTTTTGGGTGTGGTTAAAGACGATCGCCATAGCAGGGGTAAAGCTTGGAAGAAGAGATGAACAGTTAAGAAGAAAAAGTGAATAGTTATGGTATGATAAAGACTAAATAGTAACAAAGTATGAATAGCAGGGATGATGACTAGTAACCCAGGACGAGTGACTGGACAGAGTCCAGATAAAAAAATAAAAATAAAAAATAAAAAATAAAAAAAAATTTATTGATTACAGGAGATAGACTATGAATTCTAAGACTTATATGAACGAAGACCACAAGAAGAGAGTACCGAGTAGGACTACAAACCTTACTTACTCCCCCTCTATTGAAATATTTTTATTGAAACTAAACCCCCATCTTATTGGTATCAGAGCGAGAAGATTTTGTTAGGACTATAACTCGCATGACAGACTCATATCAGACTGTTAAAAGAAAGTTGCATACTCTGTATCCAGAATACATAAGACTTAGTATTACTCAGAAAAATAGTACTAGACTTTACGAAGTAATAGACCAGGTATCTACTTTAGAATATAACTTAATCCAACATTTAAAGGTTAGAAAAGTAGAAAGACAAAAAATACAATATCAAGGCTCCCCTAGTACACCAAACTATTCAGACTCAGAAAACGTATACATACCCTCACCTTAAGATTTATGAGAGGTACGTTATTTGCAAAACATATTAGATACACAGTTTATATAATAGATAGAGAAAGAAAAAAGAAACGCAGGTACGAAAAAGCCTATAAATTATTAAAAGATCTCTTTTACTTAATAGAAATAAGAAAAAGAGGAATATTAGAAATAAGAGATAAAAATATTAGAAAAGTATCCGTAGAAGAAGTAGTAGACTTTTTCCTACAACACGTACAACCGTTCCTTATAAATCTAGAACAAAACAACTTTGCAAATAGTATATACGAAAGAATAATAGAAGGAGACTTAGATATAGAATTGGAAAAAGACTTACGTTGGCACCTAATAGGATTAGAAAGCGACATAACTCACGAGAAGATCGGCTAGAATACCAAGAGTGGAAGCTAAAAGGTAAGACCGCTTCACTAGGGTAAAAATAGCTCGATTAAAACAATTAGAATATCTAGACTTAAGGCTAGAAGTAGATAAAAAATATAGAATCCTATCAGATCAAAATATAATTAAGTGTAACTTCAGTATAGGAGAACATTCGCTTCACGGCGAAGATAAACAACTAAACACTGTAGTAGACTTTATTATAAACTTAAGCGAAAGACTAAAATTAGATAATAATAAATATATAGAAAGCCAAAAAAGGATAGAAGATCTATTAATAAAACAAGAAAGAATCTTTAAAAGAACGAGAAGAAAATCTAGATTATATAAAAAGCACAGAAGCTAGACTCTCACCTAAGAAAGAATTAGAAAAAATATTTAAAGAAAACCTAATAGGCTTAGAACTAAAGCTTAGCCAAGAAAACAAAACACTAAAGAAAGAGTTAGTAGAAAAGATTTTAAAATTAGAAGAATCATGTTAAAGAACTAAAACAAGCTATTATTTCATGAACAAACTAGAAACCTCTCTAGAACAAGCCGCAATATTAATAGATAAATCTATTCCCCTAACAGAAGATTATAAAAATTATATACCAGTTCAGAAATCAGACCAAATAGTTATTCAACGGAATATAATAATAACAACATTGTTATTAGATCTACATAGAAAAGTAGACCACTTAACAGATAGAATTAATAAGTTGGACAACCATATCTTCCAAATAGCTTTAGACAAAGATAGTAAAAACAAAGGTAAAGAAAAAGAAAACCAGGCTATAGACAACTTAATACACCAATTAAGTAAAATAGAAATTACTCCTCAACAAGAAAGGGTTAAAATAGTAAAAAAGTCCCAAAAATGGACTTTCTTTCAAGTAGATCAAGAAACGAAAGACCAAGACAAAGTTTCTCAGAAGACCGGGTAGGCACAAGTTTAGTATCTAGAATACTAAATAGAAGAACCCCAGAAGAAACTAATAGACAGTTAAGTGAAGTTATAAATGTAGATAGAGACATTAGCATCTTTCAACAAAACCAGTTAAATTTGTTGAATCCTAGAACTTTATATAATGCTGGAAGATTAACTTCAACAGCACAATTATATAGACATTATAGGGAAGAGCAGTTATCCATATTAGGAGGACAGGCTCAGAACCTAAATTTAATTAGTGAAGACTCATTTAGACAAATTAAAGGAAACACCAGAACTCTCATGCACATGGGATTAATGGTAATAGGAATAAAAGGATTAACTAGAAAAAACTTAAGTAGTAAAGTTCTAATAATGATATACGACGATAGATGGACAGACATGAAGAAATCCATCATCGGTATGACAGAAATAGACATGACTGACAATGGAGGAATATTCTATATCAGTCCAGACTTCCTAATAAATTTAGCAGAATTTGGTAAACATATAAAAATAGGTATACAGACCAAAGGCTATGAAGAAATGCATAGCGGAAACAACCTTTTATTATGTTTAGGCTTTTTAGGAAAGATGACTACTAGTAGTAATACAAAATTTAAAATAAAAATTAACGATGTAGTAGAACTTATGAGTAACAAAGGCATTAATTTAATAAAGCCAACTAAAATACAACCAGAAGAATACGCAGGCTTAGAATGGAAATTAGATAGATTTAATACTAAAAAGAAAGTATTACAACCAAACCTCGCATCTAGAATATACAAACGAGACATGGAGAAACCTCCATAAGGTTTACAGATTATAATTACACTCCGCAAAAAGACTGCGAAGAAGAAAGCACTATAGCGAGAAGAAGAATTAAACTTAATGAACATAGAGATTATCCCAGAAGGATATGAAGTAGACATCGCTATAGAAAAAGCCCGAGACCTGAAAAGACAGAAACCAAAGATGTTATTTAAATGCAAAGGTTGTAAAAAAGATAACATGGAATTAGACGAAACCATAGAACATTTTAAAAACTGTACAAAAAGAACAGATAATGAAGGGTACAGAGAAGAACGTATTGCCAGAGAAAAAACAGAAATGTTTGAAGAAATCTGGAATGACTTCTCACTAAATAGCGAAATAGATCTATCAGAATGTTTACAAAATAGTCACCAAGACTTAGAAAATAATTCAGAAATTAGCTATAAAGAACTAATGGAAGCTAGTGCTTCTAGCTCAAGTCCTTTCCAAAGAACAACTGGAGAGAACATCACAGTAAATACTAGTACAGGTAATGTACCTAGAAGAAGAGTATTTAGAACATCAGAAGACCCTGTACAACAACAGGTTAAGCCATCGGGTAAAAGATTGCCCTTGGAAGAAAACATAACCCTCCAAGAAGGAGGAAACAGAGGTAAAATTCTGAATATAGCAGCACACGATCCCCAGAGATGGAACTCCGTAATAGATTTATGGAAAGGTATCGTGGTAGCAGACTATATACAGAGTTATGTAGAAACAGACTCAGAAACAATGTACAAATACTTAGAGACATTCTTAGGAGAATCTACTAAGGCTTTGTGGGAAGCCTACAAGGTGAATTTCCCAGAGGAATTTCATCACTTGGTGTCTATGGGATCAAACCCCTATAACTTCACGAATAAGATACATACTCTTATTACGGGAGAAGACCCAAATAGTGGATTAATAATTTTACAGAAAAACGCTCTAATTAAACTAGAACAACTTAGTATAAGCAATTGGATATATATAAAGAAATTCTTAAATGATTTCTTTTATTATTGTACGATCAGCGGTAACTCGTTTGATCAAGACTTAGGCAAAAAGCTCTTTAACAAACTCCCAGGAGCTTTAGGTAGAGAAATAGAAGACCGTTGGGGAAAGCGGGAAGGGATTTTACAAAACCCAAACGCTAAATGGTCAATAGGACATAGAATCCAGCATATAATGGAAATTCTCCAAGAGAAGTGTACAAACCTGCAGATACAAAAACAACTCAAACAAAACGAGTTGAGTTTCTGTAAAAGCGTTATATACACGACTCAAAGCTATGACAAAGACCCCCAAAAGAGAAAACCTTATAAAAAGAAAAAGAAGTACGGTTATCAGAACTATGATAAGTACGACAAAAAGAAGTACTATCTTAGAAGGTCAACCGCTAGAAAACCATACCTAGACAAAAATAAACACATAAGTAAATACAGAAATGATAGGACTTATAAGAATATACTAGAATGTTATACTTGTGGTAGTATAGAGCACCTAGCTAATACATGCCCGAAAAGAATAAATAATAATTCAAAAAATGCTCAACTAATAGAAGACTTTCAAGAAACCCTAATTAGCGTAGACGAATATATGTCAGACACAGAAAGTATTTATTCTATAGTAAGCATACATGAAGAAGATAATAACCAAATAGACTCTTCAGACTCTCAAGCAGATAATTTCATAAACGAAATAGGAGTAGAAGACTTACAGATAAATAAAGACATAAATAATTTGGTAAATACTACAATAGATTGTGAACATATTTTTGAAAAAAATAAAGGTATAGACAGTATAGCATGTTGCGTCTGTAAATGGTTCCCGAGTAGAAGTAAAAGGGCCAGATGCAAGAAGTGCTACATGGAGGGATGCATATCATGCCTCCAAAAAGAGCTAAATATTACAATAGGACAAAAAGATGTTCTAGAAAAAATAGTAGAACATAATATAATAGACTCAACAATTACAGTAAGATTAATGACGCTAGAAACCAGAGTAAATACATTAGAAATGAGACTGTCTAGAATAGAAAAAGGAAAACAAATAGAACTGGACAATTCTTCAGAAGATGAGGCAGTAGAAAAAGATGCTGACGTTTCCTCAGAATTGATGAACAGATCAGCCACTCCAGAAGTTATAAGTAGTTCGTTAATCTGCAACGAAGACAAGAAGTTCAGCTCTTTAAGACTATTAACAAAGATTAAAATCAAAGACTACGAGATAACTACTTTAGCCTTGATAGACACAGGCTGTACCAGTAGTATCTTAAACAAAAAAATAGTACCCAGTAGTTTAATTAAGACTCTAGATAAGCCAGTAGTACCCAGTAGTTTAACGAAGATCCCCATCGTCGCTTTTTCTTTTTGAAAATTGTCTTCTTTATTTTGTCGTCGTATGCTGCTGGCATTTGCTTTCCGTAAAGTTTGAAAAACTTTGCGTAAAGTGTGAAAATGCTGTCTTGTCTGTCGTTTTCAGCTGCCGCTTTCGGCTGCTGCTTTCCACTATAATCTCTTTATGTCTTTGTCTTGCTTTAACATTTTTCAGCGTTGTATGCTGACCGTTGTTGTAGCATATTTCGTTCTAGGTGTCTAAATTATGTAGGGCTATGGAATCAAAACTCATGCCTGAGTCATAGGCGTCGTTTGGGTCCTGTGCATCCTGTTCATAATTATCTTCTGAACCAGTGTCTGAAACATGATCTTCCGGTACCTGGAATATATTACTTCGTCCTGAACTTTGTCCTGGATTTGTTGAAGTAACCGGCGTTTCTTCTGTTAATTCTATAGAAGTTACATGTATATCTTTCTCTGGCTCTTGAGTCTGACTAGTTATTTGTTCTCTAAATATTTGTTCGAGAGTGTCTTTTACAATTTGTTCTATATTCTTTTGCTGTCTTTTCTTTGTCTGTTTACTCCTTGCTCGGGATGTAGATCCTGTGAGTGTTTGCGGGAGCTTGCGTCTAGTTTTTGAGGATGTTGCTTCCTCATTTTCACTTTTTGGCAAAGTGACAGCCGTCAACGGATTTGATAAGTCTTTACCGGCAACCGTTTGCACCGGACTAGTTGTATCTATACCTGATACAATAGGTTTCTTAGCATTCAGAAGGGAATGCACACCTGTCTCATCCATTTTAGGGGGAGATGGAGAACTCTGAGTTTGAGTCTGTATTTTTGTCTGTCTGAGAATGAGTTCTAATTTGGTGGTTTTCTCGATGAGGTGTATATTTTGTATTTGAAGTTCTTCTTTCGTCTGATTTAGTCTTTTGAAGGCCTCCGTCATCGTACTACAGTGATCACAAAATATTACCTTGTCTGTGTCTTTTTGTATTTTATATTGTGGGGTCTGGTTCTGTTGGTGTCTGAGGGTTGGAGAGAGGTAATAGTTGGGTCCGAGGGTTCCGAGGGCGTAATCTAAAGCTTCTGTAAAATCGTTGAAGCCTTTGAATAAAGGGGTTTTAAAATCCTTTATTGAGTCTACCACTTCTAACCATGTCTGGAACACACCGTTTGTTTTTCCGTGAACCACAACATAAAATTTAAATTTTTTGTCTCGGTTTTTGTCATGGAAATAACAACAAGTGCTATTTAGGGTGGCCACAAAGTGGCTATTGTCCTTTCTGCTGTGGGCTATCCACAAGTTGTCTACTAAGCATTTCTGCTGTTTGTCTATTGCAAAATCTGGCAAAACCTTGAAAGTCATGTTAGATGGGGGGGGTAAGATATTAAGTTATTCTTACCAAAAATGAGTCTTTCTAAGGGGGGAGTCTCAAGGGCAGTTATGGTCCTGAAATTCAGGTTCCCCAATACTGATTGTCTGTAAGTGTCTGCGGGTTTGGCTGGGCCTTTCCCTTTGTCTGTGGGTTTGGCTGGGCCTTTCCCTTTGTCTTTTTGAGTCTGTTGAGACGTGCTCATTTTGCTGCAATATCAAAAGAAATGTTAGCCTGTACCAAGTTTGATAGATCTTGGAGTTTTTTGTTTAGTTATTGCTAGTCTACTTAGCTGGTCTGCTAAGTTATTATCTTTACCTTTTATATGCTCAAAGGTTAGATTGTAAATTGATATGGTGTCTAGGAAATTTAGCCACCTACGTCTACTACTACTTTTATCGTTTATCTTTTGGTGAAACTTTACTATAGCTTCACAGTCTGTTCTTACCAAAGTCTCGGATTTATTTAAAATGTGCAGTCTAAAGGCGTTGAGAGCATATATTACCGCTAAAATTTCTACGTCTATGCTGCTCATATTTCCCTTTTCTCGGTATTTGCCACTTTGGT
The DNA here is from genome assembly GCA_034509755.1 of Anisodus tanguticus. Lineage (NCBI taxonomy): Eukaryota > Viridiplantae > Streptophyta > Magnoliopsida > Solanales > Solanaceae > Anisodus > Anisodus tanguticus. Next base: position 34,795,217 of record CM067544.1, read on the forward strand.
AGGCGCAAACACGTTCTGATGTCTTACTACAATATTTATTAGTCTTGGCTTTTAACACCGCGCCCCATCCTTCAAAACTTCCATCTGTTTCTATAATCCGATAGTCGTTTTCTAAAGGCATGCTTAGATCCGGAATATTCTGGATCTGTTGTTTTAGGAGCCTAACTATTTTAACATCTTCGGCGTTAAAATTTTTCTGGCCTGTAGAACCGGTTTTTGAATAAAGAGGTCCTGCCACTTTACCCAAATCTTTAATGAAGGTTCTGGCATAGTTTAGAATTCCTAAAAACTTTTGAAGGTCTTTAGTATTATCTAATCTATCAGGCATATCTAGTGCCTTCTTTGCTATATGGGGTTGGAGCTTAATCTTACCTTCCCCAATTGTAACACCTAAAAAATCTATGTATTTTTTACACAGCACCATCTTCTTTTTGCTGATAATTAATCCATTATTCACAAAAAGTCTGAAGACAGTCTGAAGATGTCCTAAGTGTTCTGTCATATTATTACTAAATACTAAGATGTCATCTATGTAAACTATAGAAATTTTTTTATATTCTCCGAATATATCGTCCATTTTTCTTTGGAAGATAGGTGGAGCAGTCTTCAGGCCAAACGGCATTACTAACCATTCGAAATGTCCTTCTGGACAAGTGAATCTTTGTCCATTCTATCTTGGCGGGGTGCATTTTGACTCGCCAATAGCCCGATTTACAATCAAATTTACTAAATATAGTCTTTCCCCGAATTCTATTAATCAATTCAGTTTTGTCTGGTAATTTATATCCATTGCTTCGAGTGTTGTCGTTTAATCTTTTATAATTGATTACCATTCTAGCCTTACCTCTGACTTGTTCAGAATGGTTTCTTACAATAAAAGCTGCCGACCTGTGTTTCGAAGTGGATCTTCTTATGATCTCTAAATCTAAGAGTTCTTTAATTGTGGTCTTAAAATCTTCTAGGTCTTGATTTGTAGATTCTATAGAAGCGGTCTTTATTATATATTCAGGATTAATAATATCTAATTCACACAGAATTTTATTATTATCCCAATATCTAAGTGGTTTTTCACCTATAATTTCTAATTCGTCTAGGATTTTTACTATATTGTCTAAGTCTTTTTGATCTTTAATAAATCCTATTTTATCTATACCCTTCTTCTACTTCGAAATTGTTGCTGTTTTGGCAACAATATTTCTCATTATTATTACAGTCTTTACAGAAGCTATCCTTTTTGTTTAGCTGGCTGATTTGAGACGTCTGATTAACTTTTGTCTCTATTTTCTGTGTCTGAACTGGTGAGTATGTAATATAATTCCGTCTCTTGTAATAGTACAGCTACCATTGTTATTTAAAAGAAAATCTAGTCCTAAAATAAAGTCTGTGTTTATATTTAATTCTCTTACTAGAATTTTGTTTATTTTATAACTAGGATTATAGAACTTATCGCAAGTGTTTATAAAACTAATACTTGCTTCTTGTAAGTAATGTCTATAAAAGTTATGCGTTCCATCCATTTGCATGGCTGACGACGGCTTATCTAGAGTCTTAATTAAACTACTGGGTACTATTTTTTTGTTTAAGATACTACTGGTACAGCCTGTGTCTATCAAGGCTAAAGTAGTTATCTCGTAGTCTTTGATTTTAATCTTTGTTAATAGTCTTAAAGAGCTGAACTTCTTGTCTTCGTTGCAGATTAACGAACTACTTATAACTTCTGGAGTGGCTGATCTGTTCATCAATTCTGAGGAAACGTCGGCATCTTTTTCTACTGCCTCATCTTCTGAAGAATTGTCCAGTTCTATTTGTTTTCCTTTTTCTATTCTAGACAGTCGCATTTCTAATGTATTTACTCTGGTTTCTAGCGTCATTAATCTTACTGTAATTGTTGAGTCTATTATATTATGTTCTACTATTTTTTCTAGAACATCTTTTTGTCCTAATGTAATATTTAGCTCTTTTTGGAGGCATGATATGCATCCCTCCATGTAGCACTTCTTGCATCTGGCCCTTTTACTTCTACTTGGGAACCATTTACAGACGCAACATGCTATACTGTCTATACCTTTATTTTTTTCAAAAATATGTTCACAATCTATTGTAGTATTTACTAAATTATTTATGTCTTTATTTATCTGTAAGTCTTCTACTCCTATTTCGTTTATGAAATTATCTGCTTCAGAGTCTGAAGAGTCTATTTGGTTATTATCTTCTTCATGTATGCTTACTATAGAATAAATACTTTCTGTGTCTGACATATATTCGTCTACGCTAATTAGGGTTTCTTGAAAGTCTTCTATTAGTTGAGCATTTTTTGAATTATTATTTATTCTTTTCGGGCATGTATTAGTTAGGTGCTCTATACTACCACAAGTATAACATTCTAGTCTATTCTTATAAGTCCTATCATTTCTGTATTTCCTTATGCGTTTATTTTTGTCTAGGTATGGTTTTCTAGCGGTTGACCTTCTAAGATAGTACTTCTTTTTGTCGTACTTATCATAGTTCTGATAACCGTACTTCTTTTTCTTTTTATAAGGTTTTCTCTTTTGGGGGTCTTTGTCATAGCTTTGAGTCGTGTATATAACGCTTTTACAGAAACTCAACTCGTTTTGTTTGAGTTGTTTTTGTATCTGCAGGTTTGTACACTTCTCTTGGAGAATTTCCATTATATGCTGGATTCTATGTCCTATTGACCATTTAGCGTTTGGGTTTTGTAAAATCCCTTCCCGCTTTCCCCAACGGTCTTCTATTTCTCTACCTAAAGCTCACCGGGAGTTTGTTAAAGAGCTTTTTGCCTAAGTCTTGATCAAACGAGTTACCGCTGATCGTACAATAATAAAAGAAATCATTTAAGAATTTCTTTATATATATCCAATTGCTTATACTAAGTTGTTCTAGTTTAATCAGAGCGTTTTTCTGTAAAATTATTAATCCACTATTTGGGTCTTCTCCCGTAATAAGAGTATGTATCTTATTCGTGAAGTTATAGGGGTTTGATCCCATAGACACCAAGTGATGAAATTTCTCCGGGAAATTCACCTTGTAGGCTTCCCACAAAGCCTTAGTAGATTCTCCTAAGAATGTCTCTAAGTATGTGTACATTGTTTCGAGTCTGTTTTACATAACTCGTATATAGTCTCGCTACCACGATACCTTTCCATAAATCTATTACGGAGTTCCATCTCTGGGGATCGTGTGCTGCTATATTCAGAATTTTACCTCTGTTTCCTCCTTCTTGGAGGGTTATGTTTTCTTCCAAGGGCAATCTTTTACCCGATGGCTTAACCTGTTGTTGTATAGGGTCTTCTGATGTTCTAAATACTCTTCTTCTAGGTACATTACCTGTACTAGTATTTACTGTGATGTTCTCTCCAGTTGTTCTTTGGAAAGGACTTGAGCTAGAAGCACTAGCTTCCATTAGTTCTTTATAGCTAATTTCTGAATTGTTTTCTAAGTCTTGGTGACTATTTTGTAAACATTCTGATAGATCTATTTCGCTATTTAGTGAGAAGTCATTCCAGATTTCTTCAAACATTTCTGTTTTTTCTCTGGCAATACGTTCTTCTCTGTACCCTTCATTATCTGTTCTTTTTGTACAGTTTTTAAAATGTTCTATGGTTTCGTCTAATTCCATGTTATCTTTTTTGCAACCTTTGCATTTTAATAACATCTTTGGTTTCTGTCTTTTCAGGTCTCGGTCTTTTTCTATAGCGATGTCTACTTCATATCCTTCTGGGATAATCTCTATGTTCATTAAGTTTAATTCTTCTTCTGCTATAGTGCTTTCTTCTTCGCAGTCTTTTTGCGGAGTGTAATTATAATCTGTAAACCTTATGGAGGTTTCTCCATGTCTGTTTGTATATTCTAGATGCGAGGCTGGTTGTAATACTTTCTTTTTAGTATTAAATCTATCTAATTTCCATTCTAAGCCTGCGTATTCTTCTGGTTGTATTTTAGTTGGCTTTATTAAATTAATGCCTTTGTTACTCATAAGTTCTACTACATCGTTAATTTTTATTTTAAATTTTGTATTACTACTAGTAGTCATCTTTCCTAAAAAGCCTAAACATAATAAAAGGTTGTTTCCGCTATGCATTTCTTCATAGCCTTTGGTCTGTATACCTATTTTTATATGTTTACCAAATTCTGCTAAATTTATTAGGAAGTCTGGACTGATATAGAATATTCCTCCATTGTCAGTCATGTCTATTTCTGTCATACCGATGATGGATTTCTTCATGTCTGTCCATCTATCGTCGTATATCATTATTAGAACTTTACTACCTAAGTTTTTTCTAGTTAATCCTTTTATTCCTATTACCATTAATCCCATGTGCATGAGAGTTCTGGTGTTTCTTTTAATTTGTCTAAATGAGTCTTCACTAATTAAATTTAGGTTTTGAGCCTGTCCTCCTAATACGGATAACTGCTCTTCCCTATAATGTCTATATAATTGTGCTGTTGAAGTTAATCTTCCAGCATTATATAAAGTTCTAGGATTCAACAAATTTAACTGGTTTTGTTGAAAGATGCTAATGTCTCTATCTACATTTATAACTTCACTTAACTGTCTATTAGTTTCTTCTGGGGTTCTTCTATTTAGTATTCTAGATACTAAACTTGTGCCTACCCGGTCTTCTGAGAAACTTTGTCTTGGTCTTTCGTTTCTTGATCTACTTGAAAGAAAGTCCATTTTTGGGACTTTTTTACTATTTTAACCCTTTCTTGTTGAGGAGTAATTTCTATTTTACTTAATTGGTCTATTAAGTTGTCTATAGCCTGGTTTTCTTTTTCTTTACCTTTGTTTTTACTATCTTTGTCTAAAGCTATCTGGAAGATATGGTTGTCCAACTTATTAATTCTATCTGTTAAGTGGTCTACTTTTCTATGTAGATCTAATAACAATGTTGTTATTATTATATTCTGTTGAATAACTATTTGGTCTGATTTCTGAACTGGTATATAATTTTTATAATCTTCTGTTAGGGGAATAGATTTATCTATTAATATTGCGGCTTGTTCTAGAGAGGTTTCTAGTTTGTTCATGAAATAATAGCTTGTTTTAGTTCTTTAACAGATTCTTCTAATTTTAAAATCTTTTCTACTAACTCTTTCTTTAGTGTTTTGTTTTCTTGGCTAAGCTTTAGTTCTAAGCCTATTAGGTTTTCTTTAAATATTTTTTCTAATTCTTTCTTAGGTGAGAGTCTAGCTTCTGTGCTTTTTATATAATCTAGATTTTCTTCTGTTCTTTTAAAGATTCTTTCTTGTTTTATTAATAGATCTTCTATCCTTTTTTGGCTTTCTATATATTTATTATTATCTAATTTTAGTCTTTCGCTTAAGTTTATAATAAAGTCTACTACAGTGTTTAGTTGTTTATCTTCGCCGTGAAGCGAATGTTCTCCTATACTGAAGTTACACTTAATTATATTTTGATCTGATAGGATTCTATATTTTTTATCTACTTCTAGCCTTAAGTCTAGATATTCTAATTGTTTTAATCGAGCTATTTTTACCCTAGTGAAGCGGTCTTACCTTTTAGCTTCCACTCTTGGTATTCTAGCCAGTCTTCTGCGTGAGTTATGTCGCTTTCTAATCCTATTAGGTGCCAATGTAAGTCTTTTTCCAATTCTATATCTAAGTCTCCTTCTATTATTCTTTCGTATATACTATTTGCAAAGTTGTTTTGTTCTAGATTTATAAGGAACGGTTGTACGTGTTGTAGGAAAAAGTCTACTACTTCTTCTACGGATACTTTTCTAATATTTTTATCTCTTATTTCTAATATTCCTCTTTTTCTTATTTCTATTAAGTAAAAGAGATCTTTTAATAATTTATAGGCTTTTTCGTACATGCGTTTCTTTTTTCTTTCTCTATCTATTATATAAATTGTGTATCTAATATGTTTTGCAAATAACGTACTTCTCATAAGTCTTAAGGTGAGGGTATGTATATATTCTCTGAGTCTGAATAGTTAGGTGTACTAGGAGAGCCTTGATATTGTATGTTTTTTCTTTCTACTTTTCTAACTTTTAGATGTCTAATTAAGTTGTATTCTAAAGCAGATACCTGGTCTATTACTTCGTATAGTCTAGTACTATTTTTCTGAGTAATACTAAGTTTTATGTATTCTGGATACAGAGTATGCAACTTTCTTTTAACAGTCTGATATGAGTCTGTCATGCGAGTTATAGTCCTAACAAAATCTTCTCGCTCTGATACCAATAAGATGGGGGTTTACTTTCAATAAAAATATTTCAATAGAGGGGGAGTAAGTAAGGTTTGTAGTCCTAATCGGTACTCTCTTTTTGTGGTCTTCGTTCATATAAGTCTTAGAATTCATAGTCTATCTCTGGTCCGGTGAACGTGGAACGAACACATTGGAGATAGATCCATGTATGAAAATGTTAATCTTATAATAAGTCCATCCAATCAAATGGAGAAAATAGATTCAAGAAAAGGATTTCACAAAGTCGAAGGATGAGTAAGCAAGTAGGATATACTGCTGCTTTGACTATCGATATATAACACAGCACATTACATAGAAACTTTATGTGAAAAGCAATTATTCAGGATTTGTGCCCACCACCACCAATTATTCAGACTTATAAAAAGACTATTTAATTTTCAAATACAACAAGAACAACTACTACACCTAAATCTCAAGCTAGTTTCGATCTGCTATATTCACTTCATTTTCACACATTCCATTCAAATAACTTGGGGTTCTTTGACGCTACACATTCTTTCTTTTCTACCGACGCAACGGGAATCACACAGTAACAAAGAAAGTGAATCCAATGTGACAAAAAATCAACTAATCAAATTATCAGAAAAAACTGATTGATAGTAAAAAGTTCTGCCAGGTAAGTTTCCAAATTTATGGAAAGACAAACAACGAAAATAAAAAAAAATACCTCAAATGGCTGGCCGTGAATCGAGACGGCGGTACTGGCTATGAATGGCGACGGCGGTGTCTGGGCAGGAATGACGACGGCGGTGTCTGGGCAGGAATGACGACGGCGGTACTGGGAAGGACGGTTATTAGGGTTAAAGAGAGAGGGATATAGGAAGAGGAGAGAAATGTGAAAAAGAAAGGTTTGGGTCTGATTTTTATTTTATTTACCGACCTCATCCCGATTTTGACTAAAATATGAGGTCGATAATTTTAATTATTTTATTTATAATAAAAAAGATTACCAACCTTGCGAGGTAGGTTTATTAAAATTAATTTATAATATTTACTTTTAAATAATTTTTCAACCTTGTATGATCGGTATTATTTTTAATATGGGTTTTTGTGTAATATTACCGACTTCATGAGGTCGATTTATTTTTAAAAAAAATTATGAGGCATTTATCGACCTCTTTAGGTAGTTTTTTTTCCTACCTCAATTGAGGTCGGTAACTGAGGTAGATAAAATAAGTCTTTTTTAGTAATGATAATTGCAAAGTGAAGCACTAAAATATGATTCCTTAATTTGCTTATGTTGATAAACTGTCTAATAGTTCCAAGATATGATAATTAAGGCCATATGAATACAGCTTGGTACCCTGAGACGAAGCCTCACATGTTCCACTAGGGGCTATAGACCCCAACAAAAAAAAAATTATTATTACTATATTAATAATTGTCAAAAACTCTCAACCACAAAAAATATTAGCCCACAACCTTTTACTACTCGTTGGAGCTCGCATTATAATACTTTAGTTAGACTCATTGGCGTGTTTTCATCTGTTATTGAAGTACTTGATCTTATAATGGATGATCCGAAGCAAAGAGTTGATGCAAACATGTTTTTAAATGCATTACAGTCATTTGAGTTTTCATTCGCTATGCATTTGATGAAAAAGGTATTGGCGATTAACAATGAGTTCTCATTAGCATTACAAAAAAAAAAGAGCAAGAGATAGAGAATGCTATGAGATTAATGGATATTTCAAAGTAAAGATTGCAATATTTGAGAGACAATGGATGGAATTCTCTAGTTAATGAAGTTTCTTTGTTTTGTTCCAATCATGAGATTGGTGTCCCTAACATGAATGAAAAGTATGTATCTCCTCGGCTGTCATAATAAAGTTTGGTGATATCAGTGGTGAATTTGACTGGTAAACGAAAACTATAGTTTGAGGAAAAAGTTGTTGTATAATTTAATTAGGTGAGAAGTAAACTTACGCAATCATTAAATATTCCACTTCCACGAATTATTGCTTTCATAAATTATCCGAGTGATCTTCTAACAACGACAATAATCACTAACTCCAAACGTTTTAAATTATTTATCATTTTTTTTACACGCTCCTTAAAAAATATTAATTAGGAGGAGTATTTAACCTACTTTATTTTTATTTATATCTAATTTGTAATCTCTCTCCATTAAATGTTTACTCTATTTATGTGTCATCTTCATTAATGACAAAGGGCAAAATGTTAGAAAAAATAATTAATTATGTCTTAAATTTCTAAAACGATAAATAATTTGAGACAACTATTTTTAATAATCACGATAAATAATTTGAGATGGAGGGAGTACATATCTGTATGTTAATACACATATATTTGACATTTTGTGGAAAAAATCATTGGGTAATTTAATTATGTTAAGACTTAAAAGTAGAGTTTAGGCAATCATTAATTTCAAAGAGAGTTTCATTTTAATAAAATTGGAATAGTACGCGGAAGTTTATAGGCACACAAATGACATACTTATTTAAGAGCATTGCATTAGTTGGGAGGTGTGAGAGGTTGGTGATAGTAGGAGTTAGGAGAGGTAGAGGTAGGTCGAAGAAGAATTGGGGAGGTGATTAGATAGGACATGACACAACTTCAGCTGACTGATGACATAACCTTAGATAGAAAGATTTGTCGGTCGAGGATTAGGATAGAAGGTTAGTGATCGTTGAATTTTGCCACACTGTGTGTGAGGTAGGGGCTTGCCTCTTCACCTCCTCTTCTCATTTTCTTTGTAGTATTATTTAGGTTTCGCGTAGATTTATACACGTATGTGTGTATTGCTATGTGTTGCTTCTTTGTTTGTGCCGTAATATCTTGTTGTCTTATTTTCTTTGAATTCTTGCATTAACTATGTTTCTTTTGAGCCGAAGGTCTATCGGAAATAGTCTCTCTACCCTACAAAGATAGAGGTAAGGTCTGCGTATATCCTACCGTCCTCAAATCCTAGTTGTGGGATTACACGTCAATTTCAAAAGTCTTATAGCCTCACAAATATTATGATCGGTTTAAAATGACAATTTTTAAAATTTTATTCTTTTTTAAAATTCATGTCCAGCTAATGGGTTATATAAATTAAAACGAATTGAATATACAGCCTCTGCCAGCTTATTTTAATACTTTCACTATTAATAATAATTAAAAAAACAAGTTGACTGATTGTCTATTACCCCATAAATGAACATGAAAAATGGAATATATGTGATTGCAAGAAAATTACTCATAGAAATGACCCCACATCATACCATTGACTATATTGACATGTCCAAATATAATTATCATTCAAAGAAATAATTAGTTCATTATTTTCATTGATAATGATATATATATATATATATATATATAATTCCTAAATATGAATAATATAAGAAAATAATTCTATATTTTCCTATTCTAATTCTAATACATTTTCCTAGTACAAGACTAATACCATAATTACAATTATACATGAATTACATTTTGTTGAGTCCAAATCGGACCATGATACACACGGTCCTTTACACCCCCGCAATCATAGCAGACGGTTGACGTACTGAGAGTGTCCCTAAAATCTTCAAATAGAACCAAGGGAAGACCTTAGTAAATATGTCTGCAATCCGGTATCGCGAAGGGACATGGAGGACGCGTACTTGTCCACGAGCTACCTTTTCTCGAACAAAGTGTATGTCCATCTCGATATGTTTAGTGCACTGATGTTGGAACAGATTTCCAGAAAGATAGACTGCACTCACATTATCACAATAAACCAAGATAGCTTTCTGAATAGGATAATGTAGCCCTAGTAGAAGATTACGTAGCCAACATGACTCAGACACCACATTTGCTACCGCTCGATACTCGGCTTCAGCACTGGATCGTGATAAAGTAGCCTGGCATTTTGCAGACCATGAGACCAAGCTATCGCCAAGACACATACAGTATCCAGATGTAGAGCATTTGGTGTCCGGATAGCCACCCCAATCAGCATCGGTATACGAGATAGGTGTAGAGGCTGATGATGGATATAGATGCAAACCATAGTCAAGTGTACCTTGGATGTATCAGATAATGTGTTTGAGCACATTCATATGCTCAACTCGAGGATCATGCATAAACAAACACACATGTTGTATAGCATACGTAATATCTGGTCGTGAGAAAGTAAGATACTGAAGAGTTCCAGCAAGACTGCGATTGTGAGTGAGATCCTCGTAAGGGGAGCCAGCCGCAGCACCCAGCTTGGGTTTTGTATCAACTGGAGTGGAAGCAGATTTACACAATGACATGCCATCTAGCTCAATTATCTCAGCGGCATACTTCCGTTGGGATAAGAATAACCTACATGCATGACGAGTGACAGCAATCCCCAAGAAGTAACTCAAGGGCTCTAAGTCTTTCATAGCAAACTCAGAAGTGAGTAGTGTCATGATAGACCGGCGTAAATCATCAGAAGAAGCAGTCAAGATAATACCATCCACATACAATAGAATATATGTCAAGGAAGTACCACGATGATAGATGAACAGAGAATTATCAAACCGGTTGTGAGAAAACCCAATAGTAGATACATAGTCTGCAAATCGCTTATACCAGACCTGTGGGGCCTGCTTAAGCCCATACAAGGACTTCTTTAACAAACATATATGATTAGGATATGTGGGGTCTCGAAAACCCAAGGGCTGATGCATGTAAACTGTCTCCTTAAGATCACCATGTAAGAAAAAATTATTCACATCAAGTTGATGAATGAGCCATGCTTTTGAAAGAGCCAAATTGAGAACAGTGTGAATGGTAGCCGGTTTGACCACCAGACTAAACGTCTCACCACAATCCATGCCAATCTGTTGAGTTTTACCATCACCTACAAGCCGAGCCTTATGTCTAAAAAAAGAACCATCAGAATTATCTTTATGAGTAAAAATCCACATCGAGCGAATAATATTAACACTAGAAGGACGAGGTACCAACTCCTAAGTCTTATTCTTAATAAGAGCATTATATTCGTCGTTCATAGCCAATTTCCAATTCGGATCATTTAATGCAGACACTGGGTTACGGAATAGTGGGGATTTAAGAACATTAGAATTAAGAATAAAATGTCTCTTTGGTTTAAAAATACCCCGTTGACTATGAGTAATAGGTCTGTGTATTGGGAGATAATTGGGTGGATTTTGGGGAAAGGCCGAATGGGTGATGGACTGGCCAGTAGGCCAAAACTGGAAATCGAATGTAGGACTAGAGCAGAAACTGGGGCAGAAGCAGTCTCGGCAGTGGGCTGTTCGATCGGCCTAACAGTAGAAATCGGGGCAGAAGCAATGGGTTGTGGCGGGCCAGCAGCCAGTGGGCCTGCTGACATTTCGTGGTTACTGGATTGGCCCATTAAGTGGTGCATAATGTACGGTGAGACTTCGTCATCTAAAAAATTATACGAACTAGGCACGAGACTACTCAGTTTAGCAAACGGAAATTGGGTTTCATAAAAAATAACATGGCTACTAAATATGATTTTATTAGATGATAAATCAAAATATTTGTATCCACGATGATTAGATGGATAACTCAAAAACACACAAGCGGTAGAACGGGCTTGAAGTTTGTTAATCGTAGTTGATGGAAATAGTGGATAACATAGACACCCAAAGACACTAAGATGTGAATACGGATGATTCTTATTATAGAGGATTTTAAGAGGAGATGCATATGCAAACCCTTTGGTAGGAAGTATGTTAAAGAGATAAGTAGTCATTTGTAGAGCGTGATGCCAAAAGGAAGGGGGTACGGAAGTATGAACCAATAAAGTTCGGACAATATTATTAATGGTACAAATTTTTCGTTCGGCTTTTCCATTTTGTGAGGACGTATGAGGACAAGAGAAACGAAAAACTATGCCATTAGCATCACAAAAATCCCGAAACAACCCATTATCATATTCTTTGCCATTATCACATTGAATATTTTTTATTTTCTGTTCGAATTGGGTGCGGATGAATGTTCTAAATTTTAAGAATGAGGAAAAAACATGAGATTTATTTGCTAACGGAAAGGTCCATAAAAAATTAGAATAATCATCCAAAAATAGAACATAATAACGATGGCTCACAGAACTTAGAACGGGAGAAGTTCATAAATCGCTATGAATAATGTCAAAAGGCATCAAAGTACGAGAAGTAGAGGCTACAAATGGTAATCTAACATATTTTCCTAATGGACAGGAATGACAAATTGGAGTACTACGCGTACCCTTACAAGAAATAAAATTGTTTTTATACAGGGAAGAAACAATAGACGACCCAGGATGACCCAAACGTGCATGCCATATGGAAGAAGCTAGAGCTGCAAATGTCGATGGCATGACTTGACTCGAGAAACCGGAGGCGGGCGTGATTGGATAAAGATCTTCCCTACCATTGCATCTCATGAGAGGTATCCCCATTTTGAAATTCGTTACAGAAAACCCAAAATGATCAAAATTAACAGAAACCCAATTATCAGTGTTGAATTTTCGGACAGACACCAAATTTTTAATTAAGTTAGGGGCATTAAGGGTATTTTTCAAGACAAGAGGCGGATGAGGGGGAGACAAAGTTGTATTATCGTAACCACGAATTGGAATTGTATGGTCATTACTAACAATAATGCCACATTTTTGCTCAAATTGGAATAAGACGAGAGAGTACCTTGGTCAGATGTCATGTGAGAAGTTGCGCCGATGTCCATGTACCAATTCACGTCCAGGGCATTTAATCCAAATGTATGCATAGCGGCCTCAATATCGGTGGGTGTCAGGATCGGAGCCGGGCCAGCAACAGTGAAAGCCTGCGTGAGCCGAGGCCCAAGCAGACCGCCCTGCTGACCCGACCCATATCGTTGTTGGGTGTTGCCTGAAGGACCAGAAAAATTGGGCCAATGATTGGGCTAGACGGGGCCCAACTGCATGGAAAATAACTGGGCGGGCGATGGAAGTCGGATTGGGCCACTGGCCGCTGGTCCAGGACCACTGCCAAGGGGCCCAGGGCTGAGACCAGGCGGGCTGGGGTCCAGTACCCTGAGGCCCACTGCCGGCGTTGCTACTATTCCGTCTGCCGCCGTTGTTATGACCGCGATTTTTGCCATTATTTTTATGATTTTGACCCTTCTTGCCTCCACCGTTGTTGCGATTTTGACCCGAATTATCAACAAAACCGTGTGAGTTATCGGATGAAGTCATCATCGCCACAGAACTTGCACCGGTAGCTGCCTTTTTTGCCAAGCTGACTTCTTCTAACGTGAGAATCGAACGGGCCTTATAAAAAGGGGGAAGCGGATTACTTTGTCGGAGTAGAGTCCCAACGCCATTATAGGCCCCAGATAGACCTGCAACCATTTGGAGAACAAGACGATTATTGGTAACAAGCACTCCAACGTTACGGAGTTGGTCCGCCAATTCCTTGAGCCGTTTACAATAAGCTGAAATATTCGGGAAATTTTCCATGCTAACTTGTGAAAATTCTTGCTAAAGAGTGACAACTCGAGAATGTTGGTTATCTTGGAATATATCACGCAATCTATTCCAGGTAGCCATAGCCGTAGTGTCTGGTTCAATGATCGTCTGTAAAAAGTCGGTAGAAATAGTGGAGTAAATCCGCTGAAGGACGGTAACACCAAGAGTGATCCACAACTGAGGATCCTCGACGGGTGTAGGGACATTGGGAGGAATTATGTGATGGAGTACTTGATGTGAGATTGCGTAAATTTTGAACAATTCTGCCCACGTCGCATATAGGACGTTTTCCATCTTAAATTTTGAACAATTCAAGTGCCTATTTCTTTTTTGGTTTCCTTTACCAACCCTAAGCATTCTTCTTTTATCCTTTTAATGTTTAATTCATTGGTAGGTCTCAACTCGTCGGCGAAACCCTCCTTTCATTTCACGTGACACTGTTGCGCCCTATTTTGACCTGCTCGACGGGTCAAAGCGGAGCACAACGTATTCAGGTGATTCCTGGGTATAATGTTAAGGAGTCGCCACCTAATTATTTTTATGATGAATTAGGACACCTAAATTTTGAACTAAATGCTACAATGTAAACTCCGATTTTAAGATCTGCGAAACTAATGAGATTCTGGTAAGGGGTTCTTTATTATCCTAAAGGGAAGGGGTTAGGCATCCTTTAAGATCCGCTAACTTGCGATCATCCGGTCAAACTCAGGTTAATTATACTAAGGAAAATGCATGTTTAAAGATATAAACTTAAAAGATGTTTGCAAATAATTAGTAAATGATGCATTTTGTGCAAGTATGCATTTGCATGGTATTAAAGAAAATACATGTAAAGTTTTAAAAAGGATGTATTTGGGACAATTGATAGCTAGGGAAAACGAATTACTTATAATACCAAAGAAGTAATTTTTGAAAATCATTTTGAGTTGTACAATTAATATAGTGAATAGAAGATGATCAAAGATCGTTTTGAAAATTTTAAATATGCATGAAGAGCCTAAAAGTAAATAAACTAGCGGAGGGTTTCTAAGTTTGAATTAACCGAGCCTACAAATGAATAAACTAGCGACGGTTTTTAAACTACCCTATTAATTATCCATTCATGGCCTAATTATTATTCTAAATATCCTAACAATCACACAAGCATTAAATAATTATTACACACCCCAAATGGAAATAACGAAATTTAAGAATAATAATGAATGGAAACTAAGGCGAGTGACGATGTCATCTCGCCCTATTTGTTTTGGAAATCCCGAAGCCGGAGAATGCAAGGAATGTGGATGCGGGTCTTCGTTCGGCAATGATCACGATGAGTCTCATAACGAAACTCTTCGTAGCTCCCGATGCATTTCATGTAAATAAAGAAAAGAAAAGGATTAGTAGACGGAACATGAAAGTGTATATATAAAAAATAAAAAATAAAAAATAAAAATTCATGAAAGGTAATATGTCGTTGGGCCTCGATGAAAAATAATGTATTGTTGGGCCCTAGAGCCCAATGACTCAAATAGTTCACGGGATCAATGAAGTATAGGTCCATAGACCCACGAAACATGCAAAGAAAGAAGGGAAAAACATACCACCCAATATGCGATAAGCCCAATTAACAAGTATTCATATTTATACATATACCAGCCCAACATTTGATATACACTTAGACATATTAGGTTGATATACACATAATATTCTGAAGTATGCCATCGTATACTTAGCACAAGAAATGGACAAAGCAAATTCAAACCAAGAGTATTCCCATGGTGTTTCCATATAGAAAAGATGAGCAATCTTAGACCATAAGCATGCAAATCTTGAGTTATTTAAATAAGAGGGAGTAAATGCAGCTTGGTTAAACACTGGTTTCGAATAGAAAGGGGGGAAGATTGACTCAAGAAAAGTAGAAATCACACACTGACCGTATTTTAGCCAAACAACTGAACCTACTTCTTGTGACTAAGTTTCAAACTTAAAGAATGCATACAAGCAGCACATAGGCAATGATTATTAGGCCAGTGATAATGCTTTATAAGGGCACTGTTTAATGAAAAAAAAAATGCATACCAGCAGGGTTCTTAAAAAAAAGAGAACATGTTCATATATATATAATATTCAGCTATAATATTTACAAGCTAGAGAAGTTAATTTAGATAGCCTTAGAAACTGGAAAACAAGCATAACATATGTCCTAACAGGTGGTATATATGCATCACAAAAAGGGGAAGGGGGGCATGGCTGTATGTACAAATGAAGGTGATGCATATGCAAGTCAAAGATAGTAGCATATGAATAACACTTTGAGTGTTTTCCTAAGTTTTTAACATTAAAGTAACTATGCCTAATTATAGTTCAAGCTTAACAGTTGGGACCAGTCCCTTGAGTATGTATGGCATGGTGTTGAACTAGGCTCAAGTTAATCATTCATGCTGAATCAAGCTCATCATACAACAAATCACAGGCCAAATCTTCATATAAATAAACAAGCTTCAACATGTTTGTACTCTATGCATGCTTATCATGAGAAAACATGGTCACAAATCTGAACAGAATGCATTAGACATTATGACTTATCATGACATAAACTGGTTTAGAATGGTGTAAAGCACTAATGCAAATGCTATTTTAAAAGTATAACATGTAGACATGAAATGATGGCTCAAGAGACCTTCCATGGTAATAGGGAGGCATTTCAACACTTGACAAGTAGGATAAATACATGATCAATCACAAAGGGGACATAGAGACTAAGTTAACCTAGGAATACACAAAATAGTAAATTCTCAAAGATACAAGGCCAATTAGACTGGATTTGAAATATGCCGGATTTCATTCATGCTATACTTTAGACATGAAAACACTTAAGCATATAAGAGAAGTACACAACCAAGATTCTAAGCATACCAATGTTCGATTGCCTAAACATGTACACATTTTTTTTGCCAAATAGGACATATTAAGCTAAGCTGGACATACATGCTTACTACCAAGGAGAAAGAAAAGATGGCTAGATAATTTAATCTATGAGGCAAAGCAGGGTAAACATATGCTTTAATTCTGATCTCAGGCCACAGATAACTGTAACCAGATCATTAAAATGCACAATCAGACTCATGCATCTATTATGGCCTTGCCCCTTCTCATCCTAAGGTTTGGATAACTCATAAGCCAAACACAAATACATATTGAAGACTGAACTGGACATGAAATGACTTTATAAGCAAACCAAACTATCACAAGGGTATTTAACTAATCGACATCCTAATTCTTCTGAGCAACAATAATCATCCATCAAAATATCTCTAAAGCATAAATAAACTAACAAACTCAACATGTCTAAACACTAAGCATAACAACAGAAATAGATTACATTATCACTAAATCAGTAATACAACACACAAAATGCAGAAAAATAAGAAAACTGAGAAGAGTTCGAGTTTACGGACCTTCTTCGGGTAGCGAACCGAGGCGTCGTCTCGAATCGTCGACCCGCTCAAAGAAATTTGTTTATGCAATTGAAAGGGACAAGGGACTAAATGTTTTTATGTCTTTGTCGAACCAGAATGGGAGTAAAAAGGAAAACTACTGAAAAAATCGATTTTTGTGGTTTGGCTTTCGAAGAACCGAGAGTTTTTCGTCCAAAAAAAAAGCCTCCTTTGTATGGACTCCACATGCCAATATTTATAGGACGAACTTAGGGTTTGTTAGGGCTCATTTGGGCGGGGTTTTTAGGCTTTGGATTTTGAAATTGTCAAACGAAATCCTTCAGAAATCCGAACGTTTAATGGCCTTGAAGGCTTCACGTGATTCATAGCACGAAAATGGAGCAACACCCTCTGTTCCATGGTTGACAAAGCTACAAGCTTTATCTAGAAAAGGAAATGGAGCTGCTGCTCGCTCGTTGCTCGATTTTTGGGGAAGGGTGAGAGAGAAAAGAAGAAAAAAAAACTGGTGAGGGTTCGGCGGTGTCAGGGTAGCGTGGTGGTAGTGGTGGGGTAGGGGTGTAGGTCGGTCATTAAGGAGTCATAGTCCCGAGTGACATCACTCTGCCTCTTCTCAACGGCTGCCAACTGTTCCTGGAACTTCATAATTTGGCTTTTTCAAATCCTCAACCTCGGGTGTGTGCGGCGATGTTGGGGGGTCTGGGGTGTGCGGCGATTTTGGGGGGGGGCGTTCAATTTTTTTTTTTTTGTTTTTGGTTTAGGGTTTTGGGGTTTAAAGGGTTGGGAAGATGGGTGATGGGTCGGGTTACGGGCTGGAGTTTTGGGTTGGGTTTGGCCGATTGGGCCTGGGAGTTTTTGGGGAGAATGGGCTGGTCTGGTTGGGTTATTTTTTAGGGGTGAAATGGATATGGGAGAGAATATAGGATTTGGGGATTGGGCTAGTCCGGTTGGGCTTGGAAGGTGGGGTGGCCGATTGGGCTTGGAAAAGGTTTTGGGATTTTGTTTTGTGGGTTTTGGTTTAAAGGGGATAAAAGGTTGTGGGCTTGGAAGATGGGGCGGCCGATGGGCTTGGGGAAATAAGGGAATGGGGCCTTATGGTTTTGGTTGGGGGAATTTGTATTGGGTTGAGTAGAAATTATTTTGGGTTGGGAAAAATGGGTTATGGGTTTAAAAATATAAAAGGGGTTTAGCATTAAAATATATTTTTTTGTAAAAGATGTGAATTATTTAAAATAACATAACGATGTGATAATAATATAATATTTGCGAAATGTTTAATGCTTAATAAAAAATGGAAATGCGATGCAATTTTGCGAGAATAAAATAACATAGAATTTTCGGATAAAACTTATGATTATGATAAAAAATGCAAATGATAGTAAAAATGCGAATAATGATAATAATAAGAGAATAATAAGATATATATATATATATATATATATAAAAATTGTTTTTGAGGCATCCGAAAGTATTTAAAATTGCGAATAAATAAAAAAAAGATGGGACAAAATTGGGTCTCAACAGGCACGTTAGAGTAGGATTTGGCTGTACATTATCCGTTGGGGACCGCCCCATATGGAGTGTAGTTTTAATAATTAAAGCATACCTTTTATAAAATTAGAGGAGGCAAAAGAGGACCTTTTCTGTAAATTCATCAGCTTTTGCGACAAACAATTTGCTGTAAATGGGAATCTATTTGATCAACCCCAATCTTTTCAAGTGCCTATTTCTTTTTTGGTTTCCTTTACCAACCCTAAGCATTCTTCTTTTATCCTTTTAATGTTTAATTCATTGGTAGGTCTCAACTCGTCGGCGAAACCCTCCTTTCATTTCACGTGACACTATTTTTTATCAGTACGTCCAAAAAAAATAATTTATTTCTAATTTGAAAAAAAGATTAACACAAATTTTCCATTTTACTCTTAATGATAAAGTTCTTTAGTGGCACAAATATTATTACATATTTAAAATCACAAGTTTCAAAAGTTTTGTAATCATATAAATATTTAGCATGATAGTATGTTTAAGAACACAAATTTCAAAGTCTTCATTTTTCTTATTTTTTTTATGGTGAATCAAACTAAAGGGCAACCCGATGCATTAATAGGATTCGGGAAAGGGCCGCATTCCAAGAGTTGTGATATAGACAGTCGAATTAATGGTTGTTTACACCTCTTTGAGTGAATCAAGAAATGAATTTGATTGTCCATCTTTTTTATGTATAACAGACATTGCATTCTCTGAATAATTCAAATCGAAGAAATTGAACCCACCGCTCGAACCCCTAACAGGATACTGAGAGATAACTTTACCTAATGATGTTGAAGTGGAGAAATTAGAGGCACAACATGCAACACAAGAATCAAGTCATTAGTATTATGTATTAGTAGTGAGAGGTGTATTAGAAGTTGATTAGTTGGTAGTTAAGGTGGTTAGGAGTTTGTTAGGTTGTTAGAAGTTGTTAGATCACATTTTCTTCCTTTTTATTTTGCTTTCCATTTGTATAAATAAATGCATAATTGTGCATTGTGTTGATTTGATAAAAATAGAAAGAAAAGCTCTCACAAAAATCTCTCTTCTTCTTCCTCTTCGATAAAACTTCCGGTGCAATTGCGATGAGCTAGATTGCACATGCAATCCAAAATTAACTCAGATTGTGTCAAATGAAAGGACATAGTATAGAAACATGATATAAGTTGATATACTATGACTATTGTAAAAATAAGGGACATGTGAGGGATAATTGTTACAAAATCATAGGTTACCCTCCTGTTTTCCAAGGGAAGAAGAAAATCAAAGTGGTTATGACAGATTTTCAATCTGGAGAAAGTGATGGTTCACATCTATATAATGATGGTCAGCCAAACCAGAGATACATGGGAGGATTGAGGCAGTTGTTTGAGGAGCAACATGATCATCTCAATTTCAAGTTAAGGTTATGCACTCTAGACAAATATGAAAGGATACTTTCAGTACTTAATCAGCAAAATGATGTTGGGGTATCTCTTAATAGTGCATCAATGAGTGCACCAATACCTAAGGTCCACATGGTAGGTAATCCTATGTTTCATAAGACTAAGAATACTAGTTCTAATTGGATAGTTGATTCAGGAGCAACTAATCATATGGTGAGTGATAAGAACATGATTGAAAGAAATGATTTACAAAATACAGGTTATGTGCAATTGCCTACTGGTGAAATAACATCAATTATACAGACATGGAGTTGCAGATTAGAATGAGGTGATCTTATTGAACATGTGTTGTATATGCCAAGTTTCAAGTTTAATCTTTTCTCAGTTTCAAAGTTAACCATGGAATTAAATTGTTGTGCAAAATTTTCCCTGATTTCCTTGTTCTGCAGGAGGTGAATGAGACTGGTAAAGAGGTAGATGGTCTATACATGCTAGAGTCAAGGAAGAACTACTAAAAAGCACAAGCACATTGGTCAACATCATTCACAAAGGCTGAATCAGAGACAGAACTCTGGCATAGAATGATGGGACATGTTCCAATGAATATGCTCAGAAAAATAGGTGATTTTGAAAATAGATCCAATTTTACAATAAGACATTGTGATGTTTGTCCTTTAGCCAGGCAAACTAGAAAATCATTCCCTGATAGTACCAGTAAAACATATGTTGCTTTTCAGTTGTTGCATCTTAATGTATGGGGACCATATAAAGTACCCACTTATAATGGCATGAGATATTTTCTCACAGTTGTGGATGATTGCACCAGATGGATTTTGGTGTTTTTATTACATGTTAAGTCCGATGTAATAACTGTTCTTAAAATTTTTCTTGTGAAAATCAGAACACAGTTTAGTGTGAATGTTAAATGTGTTAGAACAGACAATGGCATAGAATTCTTCAATAATGTTTGTTCTAAACTATTTAGTCAGCTTGGGATCATACACCAGAGTTCCTGTCCATACACTCCACAACAGAATTTGGGTGGTAGAAATGAGGCACAAACACATCTTGAAGATTGCCAGGGCCATCAAATTCCAAGGACATCTACCAGTAAGATTTTGGGAAGACTGTGTAGAAGCAGCAGTGTATGTAATCAATAGAATACCCTCTGTTGTCATATGTAATATATCACCTTATGAAAAGTTATTTAAGAAGACATATTCTTTGTCTCATATAAAGATCATAGGGTGTTTGTGTTATGCCACTAATTTGGTCAAGAGAGACAAGTTTGATACTAGAGCTATCAAAGAAGTATTGCTTGGGTATGCAGCCAAGAAAAAAAGGGATATAAGTTGCTTTACTTATACCACATGACTGTGTTTGTGAGCAAATATGTGACTTTCTATGAAGATACATTTCCTTTTAAACATATTAAGGAAAGTGGAGGTTCATATAATAATCATCCTCATGTTTCTGATGTACATACTGATGATGAGCAGGTAGCTTCAGACAATGTTGCTGATTTTGAAGTGCTGGGAATGCACACTGATGATGAACTAGAGGTGGCTCTTGATAGTGAGGGGATATCTGAAGATTTGTTACATAAGAGGGTGTGGTACCACCACATGACCAATCTGAGGTCATGACACAAGATTTGGCTGATACTCAGGGACAACCAGAGACTAGAAAATCAAACAGGGATAGAAGACTCCCTACTTGGATGAATGATTTTATACATCCAATAGCAGAGTCAAGTGTGTCAAAACTTGCTCAAATCCATTATCAGATGTTGTTAATTATGATGGTTTATCTGCATCTTACCAAAGTTTCATAGCTAAAATATCAGAGAAGTTTGAACCACAATCATATTGTGAAGCAGTTAAGGATAAGAGGTGGATAAAAGCCATGAAGGCAGAAATTCAAGCCTTGGAAGATAATAAAACATGAGAGGTGGTTGACTTGCCAAGTAATAAAAGAGCCATATGTTGCAAATGTGTGTGTAAGATCAAGTACAAGGCCACAAGGGAAGTGAAAATGTTTAAAGCAAGGCTGGTTGCAAAGGGGTACAATCAAAAGAAAGAGATTGATTATCAAGATACATTTTCTCCTGTGGTGAAGATGGTGACAATAAGGTCAGTCATTTCAATTGCTGCTGCTAAGGGGTGGATTGTGCATCAAATGGATGTGTTTAATGTTTTTTTTTTGCAAGGAGGCCTTAATGAAGAAGTCTACATGAGTTTGTCATAGGGCTTCACACATAGACAAGAGAAGGTCTGTAGGTTGCTTAAGTCACTGTATGGACTCAACCAAGCTTCAAGACAGTGGAATATCAAATTGACAACTGCTTTGATGTCTTCTGGATTCACACAAAGCAATTTAGATTATTCACTACTCACAAAGAAGGATAAAAACAAGATAGTAGTAGTGTTGATCTATGTGGATGATCTACTCATAATTGGAAATGATGAGAAACTTACTGGAGAAAAAAAAGTCATTCTGCAACAACATTTCAAGATCAAAGACTTGGGGGAGCTGAGATATTTTTTGGTGTTTGAATTTTCTAGAAACAAGAATGGTATTATGATGCACCAGAGGAAGTATTCACCGGAACTGATTGCAGATGTGTGATTGATGGGAGCCAAACCTGCTGGATCACTAATGGAATTAAATGTCAAGTTAACCTATGTAGAGTTTGATCAATATTTGAAGAATGTTGTAGATGTTAAGGATGGTACTAATAATGTGATCGATGATCCTCTTTTGGAGGATTCTGCCAGTTATCAGAGGCTCATTGGAAGACTGTTGTATTTAACTAACAACAGACCAGACATAGCTTTTGTAGTTCAATGCTTGAGTCAATTTATGCAAGCAAACCAAAGGTCTTACATATGATGGCAGCAGAAAATGTTGTGAGGTATGTAAAATAGGCACCAGGTTTAGGCATCTTCATGCCTGCAGGGGATGCTAATATGTTATCTGCCTATTGTGATGCTGACTGGGCTTCATGCCCCAACACTAGAAGATCAGTTACATGTTATCTTGTGTTCTTTGGGTCCTCACTTATCTCATGGAAGTCTAAGAAGCAGTAGACAATTTCCAAAAGCTCAGCGGAAGTTGAGTACAGAAGTCTGGCATCTGTTGTGGCTGAAATAGTTTGGATTTCTGGCATGTTTGCAGAGCTTAATGTGTGTACGAGACTGTCTATTCCTGCATATTGTGATAGCAGGTCTGCCATCCAGATTGCTGTCAATCCAGTTTTTCATGAGCGAACAAACCATATAGATATTGATTCTCATTTTATCCTGGAAAAAGTACAACAATGATTGGTGTCTACTTTGCAGATTGCTACTGCAGAACTGCTTGCAGATATGTTGACAAAGGGTTTGTTACCATGGCAGCATGCTTATCTATTATCCAAGCTAGGACTGAAGAATCTGTTCTTAGCACCTAGCTTGCGGGGGTGTTGAAGTGGAGAAATCAGAGACACATCATGTAGCACAAGAATCAAGTCATTAGTATTATGTATTAGTATTAAGTAGGGCTGGCCAGTGGGCCGGGACAGCCCGACCCCGACCCGAGCCCGTCCCGAGCCCGCCCCGGTCCCGCCCCGACCCCGCCAAAAAAAAAAAAAAAAAAATTACGGGGGCGGGACTCGAACTCGGGACGGGACGATGTCTCGTCCCGCGAGACCCGAGCCCGCCCCAGGCCCGCGAGACCCGACCCCGCCCCGACCCCGACCCCGCCCCTTTGCAAAAATGGCCGTTGCACCAACGGCCATTTTAGATTATGGCCGTTGACCAACGGCCATTTTAGCCCCCCCCTCCCCCAACCCCCTACCCCTTAATATTTATTTTTAACCCATAAGTTATTATATTTACACTTTAACCCAATTTTTCAACTATAAATAACTCATTTTCTCTTCATCTTTCTCACAAATCTTCCTACAATCTCTCTAATTTCTCAATATATCTCTCTACAAGTCTACATTGTTTGCTAAATATTCAATTTTATTTATTCATTTGGGAATTGGTAGTGAAGTTGGCAACTAGCTTGAGGATCTTCCCTCGAGCAAAGTTTCAATTTTCAACCTCTCGATTACACGTCGACATTACGTCGGCGTTTGGTACATTCGTTCCTTCATTAAATTATTATTGTCTGTTTATTTAGTTTAGATCACTTAATTTTATTGTCTTTAATTATTTATTTATTTATTTATTATCATAATTAAAATGGAAGGATTAAAAGGTATGTTTAAGGGTAAGGGTAAGGGTGCTTCTTCTAGTAGGGGCAACCGGGGCAAGGGTACTTCTTCTAGTCATCTTATTCCTACACGGGATGATTTTGTTGATACTCAACATTTTCCTACAATACCATTAGATTTAGACCAGGAGCTATTTTCGGAACTCAAGAAGACTTTAATTTAGACGATGATCTAGATGATATACCCACTAATGTTGATGACAACACACCCACTAGTGCACCTTCAACTGAAATACCTCCTATTCCCCCTAGTATGAGACGAGGTCCAGCAAAACGACCATTAAAATCAGATGCATGGACATTTTTTGATAGGGACGTAGAGAATCAAGTAGCCATATGTAAAATTTGTAAAAATGTTTTAAAATTTAAAACGGAAAAGGTCACGGTGGGACGGGGGTTTAATTAGACACGTAGTAAGTGCTCATCCACTAGGTATGCCCAATACCGGGCTTCAAAACCGGGTGCGCAAACGCCCGCTCCATCGGGACAAGGTTCACATACCGATATCGTCCCGGACCAAGTACGTGGTCAAATTAACCCTATGACGGGGGGAATTGTAGGCTCTAAATACAATAAACTTAGAGATAGGGAAGCAATATCAAAATTAGTTCTTTGTGGAGGGTTTGCCTTTTTCATTTCCTTCATCTCCGGTTTTATTCATTACATTAGAGATATATATAATCCTGCTTTTAACGGTTTTCCTAGATCAACTTGTTAAGAGAGATGTATTTAAATTCGCGCATGAATATCAACAATATTTACGTTTTTCATTATATCATTTTAATGGCAAAGTATCCATCACGTCCGATATAGGTCGTAGTACTAACGGCCATGATTATTTAACTCGTAACTTGTCATTGGATAGATTATAAATGGTCTATGCAAAAACGTATTTTAGCGTATAGATATATAGATGATAGGCACACCGGTACTTTTATTGCAGAAAATATTTATCAAGTGTGCGATTATTACGGAATTACCGATAAAATTATGACTATTACATTAGATAACGCTTCTAATAACAATTACGCAATTACAATTTTAAAAAATAGTTTAACTCCTTCTTTTCCGGACCATTTTCATATAAAATGTGCGTGCCATATATATAACTTAATTGTAAAGGATGGTCTATCACTTTTTGAAGACATTCTTAGTAAAATACAATTTGCTATAAACTTTATTTTTAAAAGTAATAAAGTACAACGTAGAAAAGAATATAAAAAAATTTGTCATGATTGTGGACTACCTTTTAGAAAAATTCCACAAGAAGTATCCACTAGGTGGAATTCTTTATACGAGCAACTACTTGTTGCTTATGACTATAAATTACCTATAACTTTATTTTTTAACTCTCATAATAAAAAGCCGGTGATATGATTTTAGATAGTGATTGGGAAAAAATCTCCGAACTTATTGTATTTTTAGAGGAATTTTTTCAAGCAACAAAAGAATTTTCCGGTATATATTATCCTAATATTTCAACTATGTTATTTTATATAACTCTAATATTTTTATTACTTAGTGAATATATGGAAAAACCAAACTTATAAGGCAAACTATTAAAAAAATGTTTCTCAAAATAAAAAAATATTTTATTCCTATTCCCTCTATTTATATTATTGGTTCGTATTAAATCCTACTATTAAAATAGACGGTACTAAATCACTAATTGAAACTATTTACGATTGTATAGAAGTACTACCACCTCCAAGTCACAAAAATCTAAATCACCCACCACCTATTGAACAAACTAAAGAAGAAGTATTGTCTAGCGTAGAACACCAATGCAAAAATATATATAGATTTTATCAACAAGAAAATGCTAGTAACTTACCGACTTCCATACCATCTTCTTCATCTTCAACACAACCTCACAAAAGACATCTTGTTTCGCGGCTAGTATTGAAAGCCTCGAAATAGAATGTGCGGTCGTACCTCTACTACTAACCAAATTAGCGAGTTGGATATTTTTGTTTTACGGGGTTCGTACCGTATCAAGTTAAGTTATCAATGAAGATGGACATGAAGACTTCTTTTGAAATCTTTGGAGGGGAATGAGAAGACCTTTCCGACACTTTCATTGATGGCTCGAGATGTTTTGAACATTCAAGCGTAGTCAAGCTGCGTCGAAAGCGCTTTTACGCAGCGAGATATCAAATAGGAGACCACGAGACACTCATTAGCGGGAGACGGCTTGGAAATTGCGTATTATTCGAGAGATTGGATACGAGCGGAGCGGAGAAGGTGCGGTCAACCGGAGATCAACGAAGAAGATGATGAAAACTACAACGAAATCTTAACCGAAGGTAGTGGAAGCGACGTGGATCAATTTGACCAACAAATACCAATTCCAACCGAAGAACCACATGAAATCATCAAGCAATTAGAACAGGTTTTTTTGAGAATGTAATTTTTTTAATTGTAATTTTATTATGTAATTTGTAACTTTTGGACAACACCACAAAGTTGCAATTTAGATTTTAGACAATTGTATTTGTATTACAAAAAAATCATATGTCTATTAAATAATATAAGAGGCACAAAAACAGCATTGGGATGTTTTTATTACACTGTCTTATTTTGTTTATTGAGTTTTTTTTTATACATATGTTATTTAAAAAAATAAAAATAAAAAAAAATGAAAACCCGCCGTATCCCGCCCCGAGCCCGACCCCGCCCCGAGCCCGCCCCGACCCGAGCCCGACGGGATCGGGATCGGGACGGGACTTGCTCCAGTCCCGCCAGACCCGACCCCGCCAGAGCCCGCCAGACCCGACCCCGCCCCTTCTCCCGTCCCGCCCGACCCTGACCCCGCCAGACCCGGCCCGCCAGACCCGAGCCCGACCCACTGGCCACTCCTAGTATTAAGAGGTGTATTAGAAGTTGGTAATTAAGGTGGTTAGGAGTTTGTTAGAGCACATTTTCTTCTTTTTCATTTTGCTTTTCATTTGTATAAATAAATGCACAATTGTGCATTGTGTTGATTTGATTAAAATAGAAAGAAAAGCTCTCACAAAAATCTCTCTTCTTCTTCTTCCATAAAGGTTCCGATGTAATTGAGATGAGCTAGATTGCACATGCAGTTGAGAATTAACTCAGATTGTGTCAATTAACAAATGATAAACAAGAGGCAGTAAAATTTGATGTTTGTGTGATTTTTTCTCCTTAAAGTTTGAACCCACTTTCCTATGTTGTCAATTACCACTTCCCAATCTGACAAAGGAATGGGAGAGTGGCATGAGCATTCTCACTTCTTAATTACTCCTGAAAAGACAAGCCACCAAAAATACTCACTCAGCATTTGAGCACTATCCTAAAACTTTTGTGGTCTATTTTTGGTATCTCTTTTGGGTATTTTCTTGATTCTTTTTCCCTTTGCGCATTACTTTCCTTGTATTGTTGTTTAATTGAAGATCTTTACATTTTGCCACAAAAAGCTATTTGTAAACAAGTTTTTTAAAAGAATAAACATGTTTATTTGGTAACACAATAAAATTATTTTTTTCTGACAAGTAAAGCAAAACTTTTATATTTTTTTTGAGTGTTCTGAATGAATCAAAATTGTTTCGGTTATATTTGATAAAAACTATAAAAAAGAAATTATTTAGCGGGAACTCATTTATTGAGGTGTAGTTTTTGTAATTTTTACTTTTTTAGTCTATTTTTTAGAGTTTGGTGCAGTTTTTTTAAGATCGAATAGAACTTTCCTAATGTTTTTGGTTAAATTTTTTCTTTTTTATAATTTCCCTCAAATGTAACCGATAGTCGATAGAGTGTATTAAAATATTTAATAGAAATTTAAAATACTCAATTTTAATAAATTCAAAAGACAAAATGCTCACGAATATATTTAAGGAACTATTTTAAAACCGCCCCAAACATATGGGGTTGGTTCTTTGAACCATTCTTTGGAATCCAAACAAGCAATTTTCTAAGAACTTTTCTTATTCCGAAACAGTCAGCAACACACAAATTGCTTTTCAGATAACTTTAAGAAAACCTTTTCAATAGCTATTCCTGAAAAGACAGGAATATGTGCAAAAGCTAGCCAATGTCCTTAAATAAATAAAACCCAAGTATATAACAAAAGAATTACAGATTTAACACCCCAAACGCAGTTGCGGAAATGGTGGTAAGTTGAAGTATTGAACACCCTTCATAAGAAATTTATAGTGTAGATATAAATTATACTGTATATAGTTCAAAAATCATTTTTTGTACATATAAATATATATATATATTAAATTTTAAATACGCACAGCACAAATTCTAATTTCGCCGCTCACTGAACTAATATTAAAATCTCATATATACAATCTAAAGTTCTGAACCAGGATCATGACCAAGGGAATGCAAGTGGATTAATCCCAACCCCTTTTTTGAAAAATTGAAGTTAAAGTGTTTTTTTTTAATAAAAATTTTGAATCCGTCAATGAACTGAAGTAGCTAGCTTGATCTCATGTTCTTTTTGTAGGAAGCTCTAGATGGAGTATCAATATTAACAAAGTGATTGGCTGATAAAACCAGCAAAGAGAGTTACTTCAAACACACGCTATCTAAAATGGTCCCACTTTCCATTTTACAAGTAACTAGCATTACTCAAAATTCTTGACATCTGTATCACTTATAATTCATGCAATTTATTCTGGATTTTGGTAATGTGCACTTGAAAAAATTACAAAAAAATCATAATAGAATGTTGAAAAATAGGAGTAACATTTAAAGTTACACACTATAAATGATTATATAATTTTATTATAACCTAAATGATGTAGAGATCAAATCTCACCTAATGCCTCCCCTTCTTGTTTTCTCTTCCATTATTCAAGACTACTCCTTTCCCAAAATAGTTTAAGAAAGTAGTGATTAAACTTTAGTTATATAGACCTCCCTTTTCTCATTAGGTAAAACGTACAATAATAATAATAATATATTCAATGTATGCCGATCTAATTACCCCTCCTTAGGACGTACTACCAGTCATAATTATTGATAGTAATTTAAATTATTTAAAAGATATAAGATAAAAAAACTTATTGAAATCTCGAAATTCAAAAAGGGTAACATAAATTTGAAGTTACAGAGTAAAAATTCATTGCAAGATTCTTGATTCTGTACATTACCATCAACCAAAATCCTTTCTTTCCATTAATCCAATGGCAAAGACGTAAACCCCAAAAGGCAGTAAAAAGAACAAGTGGAAAAAAACACCGCAATATTTTATAACAAATAAAAAAGAAAAGAAAAGGAAATGAACAATTTTTTTCCTTTTCCGTTTTTTCTTTGTCGTTATTATTCACATCATTCACCTGTGACTTGCATCACTACTACGAACCACGATCGTCACCACCACCACGTGCCAAAGTTTCAGTAACGGTAGCCAATTTCTGAAGGTTCAATTTAACAACAGTATCAGCAAAAAGCCTTGTATCTTCCTCCGCATACCCTTCAGGTACATCCACAACCTACATCATCCTTTTCAAATCCACGCACCGTCGTAACAAACCTATAATTCCTCAACCTATGTTCCCCACCAATAATACTAAACTCGGTCATCATCCAATATATCCAGCCCGTTCGGTACTGGTTGCAGCCGGTAAACCTGATATAACACTGACGTCACGGGTGGACCCCACGGAAATACTAAAGTCTTCTCCAACCGAACAACTTTTAATGAAGTGTTTGTATGTTTGGGGTTTGTCGAACCGGCGGACAACGGTCCAGACGGTGTCGGGCGGCGCGTGGATGCGTTGCACGAGTAGGGAAGAGCATTGGCCTGAGTTGACTCGGTATGAGTGAAACTCAGTGATCTTGTGGAGTTAAACCGGTTAAGTGGTGGTGGGTTGTGATTGTTGATGAAGATGAACCGGTTTGGGTATCCGGTTCAGGTGATGTTTCCGGTTTATTATCCATTGCAGAAATAGAGAGATGATGAAATGGAGATTGGAGAAAGCGAGAGAAAGAAAAAGGAGGGGAGAGAACGTGCGGGAAAGAAGAGATTTTATTTGTTTATGTTTAGGAAAAGAAAAGGGCAAATGGGAAAATAAGTTTTTTTAATGTTTAAAATAAATATATATAAATGCAATTCACTTTAAATGATTTAATTATTTTTACATTATTGGTTATAAAATCTAGTGGACTAAAATGTAACTAGTGTTCAATATTTTTGAAGATGAGAAAATTAGATATACTCCATATAGTAGTATATTTATACTAGATACCGAATCCCGTGTGGCCAAATATATATTTATAATTTCATCTCTATGTAATTAAAAAAATATTAAATATTCTGCGACGTTTCTTGAAAGTTACGTGTGAAAAAATAGAAGTTTTGGGAGCAAGAGTTCAATAATTTGTGTGATAATATATTTTCTTTGTTTTAGATGATTTGTAATGCTTTGAAAAGTTATATATTTGTATAATAGTAAATCATCTCATTAAATGTTAAATTAATAATGAATCAATATTATTAACATCGGTAAAAATATCATTAAGAAGAACAACAATATTAATGATCAACACAAATTTAAGGTACAAATCCATGTATTAATATTCATTGCTTCTGAATAGTTATATAGAGAGATATAAATGTGTATAATAATTAATTTTAAAATATTAGACAAAAGGAGATGACCTCAGCCTATACATGCTTGGAACATTTAGAAAAAACTCAAAGTTGTTACAATTTTTACATAAATACCAAAGGAAACTAAAGTAATACTCCTATAACTATAACTGTATGAATCAAACAAAAGTAAAGAGTACAGCTTGAGTGGGTCCCACAAATTCAGAAAAAGTTGTACACACTTTTGAAATACACAGTGTAATTATCTTAGTTTCTTATCTTGATATTCTAATTATTTAATTACTTCTGTTTATTTTTCCTTATATTTGAAAATTTCCTTCAAATTACAAAGTTTTTTTAATATACAATGGACTTCCTCTAATTAAGCTTTAAATATATTTATGGTTGGACGATCATATGCTTCACAAAATAACTTCAAAATCATGAAGCATATAAGCTATAATTCAATATAAATGAATTCTTAAAGTAAAGTAGATGTTCACCAATATGCTCACTGATCACCTATTATTATGGAATTAAGTGAAGTTTTATGTTTTCTTATATCATATAATCACCTTTTAATCTTACTATACATGTAGAATCAACCTAACTCATCACTTGTTATGTTTCTTTAAAATAATAGTATTTTTTTAGAAATTGATTGTCCTCGTCACACCCTTGACCTACCCTTTTGTTTGGATTTAATTAATTTCCTTCTCTGTTTTTCTGGAAGCTATATAATTAATTCCTCACGATTACCATGATTAGTTAATTCTGGTAGTATTAAAATTGCACTATAAATTCCAAAAAAAAAAAAAACATGATTTGCTGGTTCTTACATCTGCTGAAAGCATTGAACTTGTCTCTTCTTCAAAAAGCTAATTAATTAATAATAAACAGAAAAATAAAGCAGACTTTCCCACATAGTTATTGATTTATGTAATTCAACTAATTAGCCATAAATTTTAAATGGCGTGAAGAAAAGAATACAATATTATTTTCATCCTTTTAAGTGTAATGTCCAATGTTTTCTTTGTTCTTTTTCTGTATTTGTATATTATTTCTTTCTTTGGGTTCGAAATGGTGTCTATTACTTTTTCTTTGACTTTGTGAAAAAGTGATGAACGAATATTGAATATGGATGCAAAATGTATAACCCTTTAGTTACCTATTTTATTAGACCATATATTTTAACTAATCTATAGTGACAAAGTAGTATTAATTTATTAGTGTATATGGCCTAATCCCTCTGTCCCAATTTATTTGATACACTTATCTTTTTAGTCTATTTCAAAAAGAATGATACATTTTTATGTTTAAAAATAATTTAACTTAAAACTTTCCTTTTTACTCTTAATAAAATGATTTACAGTCACACAAAAATCTATAACTTATTTTAGACTACAAATTTCACGAGTCTTCCTTTCTTTCTTAAACTCTGTGTCTAATCAAACTATATAATATAAATTAGAACGAAGAGGGTAATGTTTTTCAATGTATTAGCATATGATGTAGATCGACTTCAAGATGCATTAGCCAAATTAGATGGCTTTTAGACTTTAGCCGACCTGTATAGTTAATCATCTTAATTAGTCAAAATATTTTTCTTTTTCTTCCATTTGTTTATTACTATTCTATTACAATGTGATAACTAAAATGAATTTAAGACAGACTTGATTTGCTGGTGAAAATAAGGATTATTGGTAAATGTGGTCATTGGAGTTAGACTTCGAAGTTATTGTTTAATTAATTAGTTGTTGCTAGTTTCACCTTTAATTTAGAACCTGTTTGGCCAAGCGATTTTGAGGTCTATTTTATTTTTTGTTATTTGAGGTGTTTGGCTAATTAGTAAACCAATTTTTAGGTAGAAGCAGAAGCAGAAGCAGAAACAGTTTTTCTGTGATTGGGAAAAAACAGTTTTTTTTTGCTTTTTTCAAAAAGCAGAAGTAGAAGCAGAAATTTATCTTTTTCAAAACAAAAATATCCCTATCATAAATAGGAGTACATATTTACCAAAGTATATCCCTCATTAATCAATTAAATTATAATTAATAATCCTTAGTTTTATTTTACATTGTATTTTTGTGTTAAATTTTAATTTGTGGAATGATTTTAAATTTTATTTTGGTTGATGTCTTTCGATATATTTAAACCATGTTGATATTATATTAATATTTAATATTTTTTTGGTTTATCTATGTATTGTATTAATTGAAAATTTTGATATGGACTTCAAAATTTTAATTAAATAAGGTAAAAACTTCATTAAAGTGTTTCATATAGATATTAAAAATAATTTCTCAATTGTATATGGAAAATTCGTATAAGAGCTGTACGAATTATAGTATGACACGTGGAGCACGGTGCTAAGTCAGGGACCATGTCAGCCTAAGTCACTACCGACTAAGTATGCGTGGTACCGAGAGCGACACGAGCATGACCGATGTTGGTAATACAGAAGGTTGATAGTCGTTTCAATTGTAACGGGGGGCGTTACCAAACCGGTCATACGTCTTCCAATGAAGCTTCAATGGCATTTATTGAGATATTGATTTTCATTCTCCTATATTAAGGAGGGCATATTTCGTGGGTTATGTACCCTATAGCTCATGTATAAATAGGACACATTGTCCCATTGTAAATCAGCACATTCAAGTTATTACAAGATACTTACTCATATTCTCTCGATTTTTGTGTTTTCATACAAGTTGTCGTAGCTTTGCCCAGAAGCTGACACAAGACTCAGACTAATCATTACTTTACTTTGTCTTATTGTTACTTATTTTCAGTATTATTCATCTAGAATTCATATCTAACGTGTCACTTGAGATCTACATGTCTTTGACCACGTATACAAATTCAACTGTACCGTTTTACGGGTAAATAAAAATAATCTTAATAACAAACGTTCATTGATACTTGTCCTTTTTGGTAATTTGACACTCAAATTTTTTTTTAAAAGAAAATTAGTCAAATACAATCTACTTATCAAGAGCACTTTTTAAATGAATTGGTCAAACACAAACTGGTTTCACCAAAAATACTTTTTCAAAAAACACTTCTCAAATAAGCAGTTTTTAGCGGCTTAACCAAACATACTCTTAAAATATGAATTTAAATGTTATGGGCTGATGATATAAAAATATTTACATATTAAGTCTTAACCTTATAAGTTCAATAAAGTAGTCGTGATCTGAATTTCAACAAGCCTCCCACCCCGAACCACCCCCTCAGCTAGGTCGAGATCAAGATGGTGAATATTTCGAGGATAAATGATTAGCATTGACGATCAGTTTTACTTCATTTTTACATGTATAATTATCACAACGTCAAATATTTTTTTCTTCACTTCAACTGAGACAATTGTTTGACCAGTTAAAAAAAATTAGATTATGGCTAAATTTCAGGGGGGGGTCAGCTTCAAGTAGGAGAAAGTAACTTGTTGTTCATGCTTAGATCTGTTGGTGTTTTACAAAGGTTGCAGGAAACGGGAATTACAAGTAACTGCAAAGTAATTCAATAACTGAAAATTACAATAGAACAACAAAACTGAAATTACAATTTTGCTGAAGAAGAAAAACTGGAAACTGTTTTTGTTTGCTAAGTCGAGTGTGTCACTCTGTCCTTAAGACAATATTGTCCCGCATGTATCCTTTATACGTCCTGGACAATTTGTCTCCCAAGATAAAACAGCAATGGAACACTTGAGCAAATGAAACTCAAGAGCTACCGTGAAGAATATCGAGCAATGAAATGATGCTTGGAAGTTGTAGGAAGAAACTGTTTTGCTTGTGTATTTTCGTGTGTTGTAAGTGTTGCTCAACAATGGTGTAAGGGGTGTTTATATAGGTGAGGGAGGGCTGTTTAACTGCCTCCATAACAACTATTATTGGCCAAATAATGGCCATTATGGAGGTAGTAAAGCCACCAAAATAAATGGTGGAAGACACCAACGGATTGACCATTATAGGAGGAGTAATTCAGCCAAAATAAATGGCTGAATTGAGTGCTGGGCGTTTCTGCTTTGACTGTCCAAATTCTGACTTTCGGAAACTTCGGGGACCAAGCGTACATCTTGAAACTTCGGGGACCAAGCGTACATCTTAAATAATTCTGGTCCAAACTGTTAAACTTCTGGGATCAAACTGCACTTATGGCAAAAGTTCTCTGGCCCAAAAAGATAATATCAGAAGACCCACAGCCCGTGACCCGTGACCCGTGGCCCGTGGCCCGTGACCCGGAACTCGGAACCGGATGGGCGGGCGGCGGCGGCGCGCGTGTGGGCTTTCTTCGAACCGAAGTACATCTAGGTCCTCCCTCCTTTAAACACATGGGATACCCCTTGGGGTCCCAAACCCCAAACCAATTTTGAGTCTTATATACACAACAATTCTTTCTTCCTCTACCGATGAGGGAGAATTGAACACAATACCACACTTTCCATGCTTCAAAAACCTCACTTCGTGGACCAATATCTCTTTCATTTCTCAATGAAATTTGACGATTCTTGGCCCTACGGTTATCTACGTACTTAGTAGATCATGCATGTGTGAAGAACCGGATTCTCCAACATACGTAACACTAGTGTTTAAGCCGTTAAAGTTGGTCGGTCGCAACTCCTGCCAAAGGCTAATTTCCAACAATCCCCTCTTGAAAGAGATTTTGGCGCACTCACATGGTGTCTTTTCATTTCCAGCAATATTTTAGCGGACCGATGTTGCATAAGGAGAGGTAGCTTCAGCTTTGAACCTTTCATAGTTGAATACCATCGGACTTACTTACTGCGCGGTGAACGTGATGTCTTGAGCCGTCAGTGTTTAGTGTAAGCCAAGTCAATGGTACCAACACAACAAATTCCCTTACTCTCTTCTTCGTAATGTTTTGTCCGTTTTGGCCATGGACAACGTCTTGGATTCTTAAGTGCGTTCATTTTGAGGCGGCCCGTCCTCGCATTTAAATAGGTGGTCTCCTACAAGGTATCCTGCTATACCCCACTTCACAAGTGTTAGGAACCATTAAAAGTTTTCCAAAACCTAACCTCAACTATAGAGGATCATTACAGGTTTTGAAAACTTAACCTTTACCCATACTGCAGATAGCACTTAACGTCTATCGCGGGAATGGCTTTGGATTTAGTGTTTCTTTTCAGAAATCACTATCCGAAGTGCTCATACTTCCACCGAAGCGATCAACTGAACCTTTACAACTTAGTTTTCCCATTGAACCAAATTACCGGGATCTCCAGTTAGTAAGGTTGGGTTACCGCTGTATTAGTCCTTATATTTTGGGTTTTAAGCCCATTCCCCAGACAGAGCAAGTCATCGATCTTTGGGTAAGCCCTTTGTCAATGGGTCTGCTATATTATCCTTTGACTTAATGTAATCAATGGATATTATACCCGTGGTGATCAGTTGCCTAACGGTCTTATGCCTCCGTCGAATATGACGAGACTTGCCATTGTACATAGCATCCCGTGCCTTTCCTAGAGTCGACTGACTGTCGCAGTGGATCATTACCGAATGTACGAGTTTGTTCCAACACGGAACATCCTCTAAGAAGTCATGAATCCACTCAGCTTCTTCTCCTACTTTGTCTAAAGCGATAAACTCCGATTCCATCGTGGATCGGGCGATGCAAGTTTGCTTAGAGGATTTCCAAAACACAACCCCACCACCAATTGTAAATACATACCCACTGGTGGACTTGGTGTTCTCTATATCAGATATTCAGTTTGCATCACTGTACCCCTCTAGTACAGCTGGATATCTCGAATATTGTAACCCGTAATTTAACGTGTATTTCGGGTATTGTAATACCCGATTCAACGCCTTCCGGTGATTATCACTCGGATTACGGGTGAACCTAGCTAACTTATTATTTGCGTAAGCAATATCGGGTCGGGTGCGGTTTGTTATATACATCAAACTACCGATCACTGTGCATATCGCTCCTGGTATACAGGTGCACCAAGATTTTTATCGAGCTTTTGATTTGTATCCATTGGTGACGTTATCGGTGAACTGTCTAACATCTCGAACTTTCTCAAAACATCCTCGATGTAGTGAGACTGAGATAAGACCAGCCCGTCAGACGTCTTAGAGATTTTAATCCCTAAGATGACATCTGCGATAACCATATCCTTCATGTCGAAGCATTGTTTCAACATGTTCTTAGTCTCTAGGATTACCCTAGGACTGCTTCCTGTGATTAACATGTCGTCTACATACAGGCATATCATAACAAATGAGTCAGAGTTACCTTTCGTGTAAAAACATTTATCACACTCATTAATGGCGAACCCCTTCGATAGTAGAGTACTATCAATTTTTTTGTGCCATTGTTTCGGGGCTTGTTTCAGCCAGTACAGAGATTTGACAAGTTGACAGACTTTCTTCTCTTGCCCTTGAACCACATACCCCTCGGGTTGGTCCATATAAATTTCTTCTTATAAATCACTGTTTAGGAAGGCTGTCTTAACATCCATCTGGTGTATCTCAAGGTCACACAAAGCTGCGATCGCAATAAATACCCGTATGGATGTCATCCGAGATACCGGGGAGTAGGTATCAAAGTAGTCAAAGCCTTCTGTATGCCGATAGCCCTTGACTACCAACCTGGCCTTGTACTTGTCTATAGACCCATCTGCCTTGTATTTCCGTTTAAGTATCCATTTACAACCCAACGGTTTATTTCCCGGTGGAAGATCAACCAACTCCCACGTATGGTTATGCAGAATGGAGCCTATTTCACTCTCAATAGCTTCTTTCCAGAGTGGTGCTTCTGGAGTTGACAACGCACGAGCAATTGTCCTTGGTTCATCATTAACCATATAAGCTACAAAGTCGGGAGTGAATGATTTATCCTTCCCGGCCCTCTTACTTCGCCTTAGATCCATCTCGGAGTCTCCAAGTTCGAGAATCGGAACACTAGATTCGGATGTTCACCACCTCAAGATTCGCTAGATCGAACCATTCGGATCCGGGCGATCAAGGACTCCGGTTCTTGAGAGCTTTGTGCATAACTTCGTTTGCGAGAGGTTATGTCTTTCTCCTTTCTAGGAAAGGTACTTTCAAAGAATAGAGCATTCCTTGATTCCATTATTATACCCTGGTGGATATCTGGAATATCTGACTTATGCACTAAGAAGCGATAAGCACTACTGTTATTTGCATATCCGATGAATATGCAATCTACAGTCTTAGGCCCAATCTTGACCTGCTTTGGCTTGGGTACTTCAGCCTTTGCCAGACAACCCCACACCTTAAAATATTCTTTCCCTTCCATGATTCATAAGGAGTTTTGTCCTTACCCTTATGTGGGACTCTGTTAAGAATCGTATTAGCGGTAAGGACGGCTTCTCCCCACATGTTTTGGGGAAGACCGGAATTGATAAGCAAGGCATTCATCATTTTCTTTAATGTGCGGTTCTTACGTTCTGCCACACCGTTTGATTGAGGTGAGTATGGAAGCGTCGTTTGATGAATAATGCCTTCTTGGGCATAATATTCCTCAAACGGCGCTACATATTCTCCCCCTCTATCGCTACGAATGGATTTAATCCGTAGGCTAAGTTGATTCTCAACTTCTGCTTTGTAACGTCGAAACGCTTCAAAGGCTTCATCCTTACTTTTCAACAAGTAAAGGTAACAATACCTTGTGCTATATCTATAAATGTCACGAAGTACTTGTTCCCCCCTCTAGTTTGTGCAAACTTCAAATCACATATATCTCTGTGAATAAGTTCTAGAGGAGCGGTATTCCTTTCGATGGATCGAAAAGGAAGCTTGGTGAGTTTTGCCTCTACGCACACCTCACACTTATGTTGAGGGTTTACGTCGATAGACGGCAATAACTCCATCTTTACCAACCTTTGAATAGACTTGTAGTTAACGTGTCCTAATCTATGATGCCATAAATTAGAAGACTCAAGCAAATAAGAAGAAGGTTCAATTTTATTTCCTTGACGCAATACAGACATGGCATTCACTTTGAAGAGGCCTTCACAGACGAAGCCCCTCCCCACAAATGTTCCATTTTTAGTGAGTACAAACTTATTGGATTCAAACACTAGCCTAAAACTAGCATTAACCAATAAAGGTCCAGAAATTAAATTTCTTCTAATCTCTGGGACGTGCATCACTTCCTTCAGAGTAAGTTCCTTATCGGAAGTCATCTTCAGGACCACCTTTCCAACCCCCAACACGTCAGAAGAAGCGTTGTTGCCCATGAACAGCTTCTTGTCAGCGACTGGAGTGTACGTGGAGAAGGCATCTTTGTTGGAACAGATGTGCCTAGTAGCACCTGTGTCCATCCACCACTGCATCGGATTCTCAACCAAGTTGGCTTCTAGCGCTACTGCCGAGAATTCCTCAATCATGTCATCCAGGAGCGTGTCCTTGACGACGTTTGCTTGAGCCTTGCCT
This sequence comes from Anisodus tanguticus, assembly GCA_034509755.1. NCBI lineage: Eukaryota > Viridiplantae > Streptophyta > Magnoliopsida > Solanales > Solanaceae > Anisodus > Anisodus tanguticus. The sequence goes on from CM067544.1 coordinate 34,834,511, forward strand.
TTAGACTTGGCTTTCTGCTGTTGCTCAGTCTTGAGCTTGCGGCATTCCTTGATCCTATGACTAGGTTTTCCACAGTGGTGACAATTACCTCTGAACATCTCTGCTGCAGGGGCTTTGCCGTCTTTCTGGAACTTTCGCTTCTTGCTTGAGTTCCCTTTGGCCTCAGCCACATTCACCTTCGCCTCAGCAGGTTGTCTACCCCTTGGCAAGGTCTTCTTATTATCTTCCTGGATTTGCAGTTTGATAACAAGCTTTTCAAAGGTCATCTCCTTTGTCTTGAGTTTCAAGTAACTTATAAACTCATTCCATGAAGGAGGTAACTTTTCAATCAGCGATGCAACCAAAAACTGCTCGTTTGGTTTCAGTCCTTCCAAATCCAGGTGATGTATAATCATCTGGAATTCCTGGACTTGGGACATCACTGTCTTGTTGTCCACCATTTGGAATTTTAGAAATTTCCCAACGATGAACTTCTTAGTACCCGCATCTTGTGCGTTGTACTTCTTTTGCAGTTTTTCCCACGGCTCTTTGCGGTGCCAACGGTGCAATAGACCGTATAGAGAGGGGTACGCAAGCGATTCAAGTATATAGTTCTTGCACATGAAATCGCTATGATTCCACACATCACGAACCATCTTCATGCCGTTAACGACATGGATACCAAGGCCCCCTTCACCCATTTCAGCAGGTGAAGAGTCCATTTCATCTCCAAACTTGTGGAGGATCTTCCGTAAGGAATCGGGCCATGCCCATGCGTTAAGTAAAACAACATCTTTTTTGCCATCTTTTGAATTCGATCCCATGAATTTTTCAGGGCGATCATGGTGGTGTGAAGAAGAGGGTGGAGCTCCAGCGATCGGGAAGCGGCGGTGCAGCACGCCTTGAACAGTAGCAGCAGCAGCAGCAGTGAAGGCGGCGGAGTTACTGCCTTGGGTAGTAGCGGCAGTGGCGGGGAAGTCAGCAACGTTGCCTCGAGAGGCAGCAGCAACATTGGTCATATTTCCAGCCATGTTATAGCAGTTACAGTAAACGAATATTGTCTTAAGTTGTTGGTGTAAAAACAAAGGTTGCAGGAAACGGGAATTACAAGTAACTGCAAAGTAATTCAATAATTGAAAATTACAATAGAACAACAAAACTGAAATTACAATTTTGTTGAAGAAGAAAAACTGGAAACTGTTTTTGTTTGCTGAGTCGAGTGTGGCACTCTGTCCTTAAGACAATATTGCCCCGTATGTATCATTTATACGTTCTGGACAATTTGTCTCCCAAGATAAAACAGCAATGGAACACTTGAGCAAAGGAAACTCAAGAGCTACTGTGAAGAATATTGAGCAATGAAATGATGCTTGGAAGTTGTAGGAAGAAACTGGTTTGCTTGTGTATTTTCGTGTGTTGTAAGTGTTGCTCAACAATGGTGTAAGGGGTGTTTATATAGGTGAGGGAGGGTTGTTTAACTGCCTCCATAACAGCCATTATTGGCCAAATAATGTCCATTATGGAGGTAGTAAAGCCACCAAAATAAATGGTGGAAGACACCAACGGATTGGCCATTATAGGAGGAGTAATTCAGCCAAAATAAATGGCGAATTGAGTCTTTGGCGTTTCGCTTTGATTGTCCAAATTCGACTTTTCCGGAAACTTCGGGGACCAAAGCGTACATCTTGAAACTTCGGGGACCAAGCGTACATCTTAAAGAATTCGGTCCAAACGCGTGAAACTTCTGGGATCAAACTGCACTTCTGGAAAAGTTCTCTGGTCCAAAAAGATAATATCAGAAGACCCACAGCCCACAGCCCGTGAACCCGGAACCGGACGGGCGGGCGGCGCGCGTGTGGGCTTTCCTCGAACCGAAGCACATCTAGGTCCTCCCTCCTTTAAACACATGGGATACCTCTTGGGGTCCCAAACTCCAAACCAATTTTGTGTCTTATATACACAACAATTCTTTCTTCCTCTACCGATGAGGGAGAATTGAACACAATACCACACTTTCCATGCTTCAAACACCTCACTTCGTGGACCAATATCTCTTTCATTTCTCAATGAAATTTGACGATTCTTGGCCCTACGGTTATCTACGTACTTAGTAGATCATGCATGTGTGAAGAACAGGATTCTCCAACATACGTAACACTAGTGTTTAAGCCGTTAAAGTTGGTCGGTCGCAACTCCCGGCAAAGGCTAATTTCCAACGAGATCAAACAAATTGAATAATCAGATATGATCGTAATTTATTTACTCGATTGGACGGCTACTATAGAGAAATACTACTATTTTAACTCCCTTTCGTTTTAATTTTTGTGTGTCATACCCCCTTTTAAATTTTCAACTTACACTTCCCTTGACTAAAAAGCATTACTTAAAACATTTGATATGCCCAAAAATATATAGCGTGAAATATTTTTCCCGCTCTTCTCACTATTCTATTATTTAATTATCAGGACATAAAGTCAGTAACACATTACACATGCTTCACAAATCACAACAAATAATTTTGTGCCAGCCTATAAGATTTATTCTGCATAAAGCAATCCATTTGTCGTTATTTCCAGATAATAATATGTCGAAATAATTTACTATAAAATATAGTTGCGCAGTTCAAAATATGAGCAAAATGAAAATGTTAGGATTAAAGAAGTTTTCAATTCTAAACGAATTTCAATTTCTGGTTAGATAAAAAATAAAATAGTGACGTATAATATTGAACAGAGTATGTAGTTGCTAGAACATTATTGCCAATACATTTATCAACATCAACATTAGTTTCTTACTCATTGTTATTTTAGAAGGTGCGGTCATGCATGACAAAATATACATATACATTTTGGATTTAATTAAATGAAATTGATCCCCGGAGATTAATTAATATAACCAGAATATGCTATGATGACTGTTTTAAAGTACCATTCGTTTTAAAAAAGTATAACTTTAAGGCCAAGTAGACCAAAACAAAAACGGAAACCCTATTTAGTCGTTCAGCTGGGATAACATCGAAAACATTTTCTACCAGCAAAAGAGCATCGAAAATATTAACTAGAAACAACGTAAAACTGTGACGTTAACATAAAGGGCAGACTGACGAAGGCGGGACACAGAGAGGATGACAAGCTTCTAGTATGGCAAGGTTCCGAAGAAGTGGTGCATATGATATCTTAGTTGAATTCCACATCGAAATTAGAGAAAAAATATGAAGAGTTTTATAAAATATAACACAAGTTCACATTATATGTATTTTTTGGGCTCGAAGATGACGTAGACCCACTTGTAAGATTACACTGGGTATGTTCTTGTTATTGTTGTTGTTGTTGATTACGTAGACCAAGGGACAAATTCGTGAAGCGTGTTGCGCCAAAGCGAACAATACCTGAACTTATATCGTGACAAACACATTACTCTTTAAAAGGACAAACCCCTTTAAACTTCTCTCGCCAGAAAAATAAACACAAATAAATCCTTTTAAAATAGTTTGTACATATTTAGTCCCTTTGCTTTTGACGAATTATTTGTAGCCTTTTGCTTTGGAGTATGTAATGTGGTTGAGAATTTTGGAGATTCTATTTTGCTGGTTAATTAAAGCTATTACCTGTCGGCAAGTTGACTTCCTTCACTTTCCACTTAAAAATACAAGAAAGTAATACTGCATGAATTCATTTGATTAATTGTATACGCGTTATTATCCTTTAGATTTAAATATAAAAGAAACATATCTCATTATACATTTAAAGTAAAATGAAATCGTACCTAATTTGTTTCTACAAGCTTTATACTAATTCAGCGTAAGATTATTACTATAAGAAAATTGATAAAAATTGGTACTAATGATAAATCGTGAAAAGAACTTCACAAACCTTAGTTTAGACATTTAAAGATCATATTGAACATAATATAATTCCATGCGCTCTAATTAATAGGAGGTGTTTTACTAAACACAAAAGGAAAAAATGTTAGTAATTTGATTTATATGTTATATTAACGAAAAATATTAATTAAGGGTTGAAAAATTAGTTCGATGTAGATCAAAGTTGAGAATGTGACAGAACTTGATTTCTTAAAAATGTATAGAACAACATCGTACTGTTAGAATGTAATTCAACATTAATAAAAAAAGTACTTGTAAATGGAAGGTAAGTCGGTGTATAACAGACCCTTGTGGTCTGGTCCTTCCACGGACTCCGCTCATAGCGGGAGTTTAGTGCACCGGGCTGCCGTTTTTACTTGTAAATGATATGTAACTATTCCTTATATTCATTTAGATGCTGAAATTGACTATTCCAATTGAACACCTGAACACATAATAAAGTATTTTTTTTAGACACCTTAGGCTCAAATATTGGAAAAGTTTTTTCGCTTGTTCTTAAGCATCTATTACGTAAATAAGTTAACCATATAGAATTTGTCATCTCATTTGATTACACACATCAACCTCAATTAGAACAAGCCTGAGGTTTTAGAGCTTATTGGCGCTAATGGACATAATTAAGCGATGTGACATATTTTAAGTGGTTAACTAATCTATATTAAGTCTAGATAAAATTTACTAACAAATTTAAGAGGTTGTCGATATATTCCGCCTTTTCAAAACTATGTGCAACTGAAATTGCATCGTATTTTGGTAGCTTCCGTTAATTTCCAGGTATATCTCAAATAGTAACCTAAGCAAATGGAGATAAAAGCATATCTTGTTGGTGGAAACAAGTCTTATGAGATAAAATTGTTTATAAATATTTTATAAATAATTGATATTTCACTTTATCGAGATATTTTTTTCAATTTCTTTGTCCATATATTTATTATCATGCTTATTATTATTCATCTCTCACTAAACATACATATTTATATTTTTCTCCATTTACGCCTTTTTTCATTAAAGTCAACACTTTATTTGCGCTTAAAGCCCCATTAAACCTTAAAGCTTTTTTGCCCTTTTCATTTTTGACAACACTGGTTGAAAAATGTTTAGAAATTAGAAGCTCCTTGACATTGTTAAAACCAAAATTGGATGTCAAGGACAAAATAGAGCAAACCATTTCACAAATCCTGAGTGCAATTCTCCAACATCAGTGGCAATAGGAAGACTAATGATATAACACTGGGGATTTAATTTTAAGAAGTTCAAATTGACCTCAAAATAAGTTAAAACTTCATATCAAGTACTTAGAATAGTCATAGATATATAACATAGAACCAGCACTATAATAGCAGAAGTCATCAGCAAGAGCTACTTTTCATGTATTATATCAAACCTATTCTTGTCAACCGGTCTCTGAATTGTGTATGTAATCAAAGTATAAAACCTAATATCAAACTTCCAGCTGTGAGATGACGCTTGCAAAGACGCGGTAACCTTGGCACATGTCGGACAGTAGACAATATTCATTCTTTGCATGGTATGTAGCCATTAAGCCTGCATTTCATTCATGTCAAAAAGTTCAGAGTAGAGCAAAAGTTTATTTGACTCAATTAACAAGAAAGAAGAATCAAGTATGGTAAAGAGTTGCATTTTCCTAGTCAAAAATATTCTGTACCCACAAGGGATCTTACCAATGTATATGGATTATTCATCTGGAGCTAAATCTATATTTGGAGGGATATGGCAAGGGAGGTCAAAATTTTAAAAAGAAACTCTCCAGGTGGAAAAAATTATTTTGGCAATTTCTCTCTTTTGAGGGAAGCGTAACTCTGACGTAACAGTATGTGTGCATCACCAACTTACATGGTATCCTTATATCCGATGCCAAATAAAAAAAAAGAATTAACCTAATAGCCTCCAACCCAACTGCTGAAACAAAAAATAGCTGGCGGATGTATAATATGTGTATAATCTATGTATACCGGCTAGGAAAAAGAATAGTAAATCCAGCCGGCTATTGTTTAAATTTTTTTTAAAAGGTGAATAGAAGGTCAGACCAGCTGAAAAGGATAAGGAATAAGTTAAAATGTACCCATCTCCTGCATATTTAGGCATTCGGTTCAGTCAATATTTGCCACTCCTAGTTTTTAACCATTAAACATTTACTACTCAATCTTGTCGCCACCAACTAATACTCAATTGAAAGTTTGAAACTGTTCCGAGCAGAAAAAGTCAGAAGGATTGGTCACACAAACTTGCGTCCAAGTTTGATGATTGCAAGTAACACTTTCATTGTATATCTATTAACATACCCAGTCCTGATAGTATTGTCTTGTTGATTCAGAAAATCACTAAATTTATGTCTAACAAAGGGAAAACAGAATGATGAAACTACAAAAATGGAAATTGTTACCGTAGCCAGAAGTTTGAACATCAAAACCCTCGTCCTGCCAAACAAATAATGAATAAGATATTGGAAGTTCAAGTTTCTAGAAGGCCAAAAAAGTAAATTTGGAAGAAGTACCTGCAGATCTCTTATCAATGGCAAAGTACCAGTAATAGAATATGGTTTTACATGCCCAACTTCCTCTTTAGTAGCTTTGCATAGTACATGAAATCCATGAGAATTGAGATCACAAGCAACTCCAGATGAAGCTTCGTCAAAACTTATAGTGATTCTGGTGGAATAGAGTGGAACATTAATTGCTAACAAAAAGTTAAAATGAAAGAAAAATGATAAGATGAACTGAGGAAGAAATTACTTGCACTAGCTTTTATGGCCTCTTCCAAGTAATCATATGATTTATCATCTTTTCGAAGAATGAGTATAGCATACCTGCCCCTTAATTTCTCATCTGGCAGGACATATTTTGATACAGGTCCTCGACAATCAAGTTTTTTCAATGTTGGCATTCAAGTCATCAACATATTCTTGTAATTTATTCATAGCATCTGTTACACTGAACAAGCATGCATTGTTAGAATTCCTTCTATTTTCAAAGTATTCGTCTGTTCAATTCCTGTTTTGAAACAGAAGCTCAAAAGTTTTTGATTCCTCAGAGATTGAGAAAAGCCACATACAAAGAGATGTAACCAAACTTCCAGATAAAAAAGGAGAAAGTAATGTGATATTTCTTGAAAATTTAGTCTTCTTTCTAAAGAACCGAAAAGGAACAATAGAGGACAAAACACATACCTGTAAAATGGAGTTAACCTGCGAAGAAACAGATGTGATTAGATGTCATATCATCATTGATGAAAGATCTCAAGGAAGGTTTGAAGAAAAAACTTACCTAACATCTCCAGAAACAGTGCACTCAGCAGGAATTTGGTTGATTCCGCCCCCAGGATCTGTGTGAGCAAATAATTCAGCACATAAAACAAACTGGAGAAAATAAGCTCAATATCTTCAAATTCACCTAGACTTGAAAACTTACAAAACCACTGAGTTGGTTTCATGGTCGACGGTGTAGTAAATATATAGACTTTTTCTTTAGGATGGGCAAGGAAATCTCTATAGAAGCGGGACTGGATTTCTTTGAGTGCTTCCATAGCAAGCTCCAGCGGATTGATAGCCTAACCATTTACAAACACATTGGAGTGTTAGAAGGTTTCTACATGGATAAAAGGTTTCAATTTTACTGTATTTCAGAACATAACGTTGTATTGATCCAAGGATGTTTCGCAAGTAAAGTAGATAGGCTAGAGTGACAAGGGTAGCTCTCCCTTCTCTCTAATTCAAACTCAACCGAAGGGCCTCTGGTTTGGTCAATCATTCAACACAAGTGATTGGGTAAATACTTAGTCAGTGCATTAACTGATAGCAAAATATATTTCATTGCAGGTAACAAGTCTAATGACAGATGGAGCAGCAACAGACGAGGGCCATGAGTGAATTTTCAGAATGTATAGAGGACTTGCAATTAATAGATCCACCACTCAGTAAGGGATCGTTTGGTTAGTAGGATAAAGGATTACAATCTCGGGATGAATTCTGGAATTATTTTATCCCATGTTTGGTACATTTTTTGATTCCGGAATTAGCAATCCCAAGATTGTTTATATCAAAGAACTGGTATTATTTTTATGCCACACAATATGTGAGATAAAATCCCGGGATTACTGATCCCGGGATGAAACAACAAAATGACACATTTGTCCTTCTCCAAAGCTTTTCTCCCAAAGTTTTCAATGAAGACAAGATTAAAAACTGGAAATAAAAGTTTATCCCAATTTATCTAGTCTAAACCAAAGACATATATTTTGACAAAGACATGTTTTATATTATACCATGTATATCCCATCTTTAGTTCAATGAACCAAACATCACTAAATAATCTCGTCATTATTTAATCCTTGTATTATAATGCCACTATTATAATTTTGGGATATCTTGTTACCCAACCAAACGACTCCTAAGGGTTGTATACTTGGATGAAGGGAAACAATCATCAAACTTCTTCAAAGTTGGATAGATTCTTATTCTCATCAGAACGGGACGAAGCGTTTAAAAGCATCAAGCAGTCCACACTTCATAGAATAGTTTCTGACCACAATCCAATGCTTATTTTTTATATCAAGACTGACCACAATCCAGTTCTGCTCCAGTTGGGTGAAGGTAGTAATAATAGATCATACTTTAAATTTAAAAGCTGGTGGCTAGACGTTGAAGGATTCGCAGAGAAAGTAGAAGATTGGTGGAACTCCTTCATGGTACATGGTACACTTGATTATGTACTAGTAAAGCTACTGAGATTTTGAAAGCTAAATTGGTCAAGTGGAGTGCAAGAAACTCTGGCAGTTTAGAGGGGAAGAATTAGAGTTAGAGGAATAAAAAGTCAAACATGGATAATATACAGGAGAGAAAATGGTATTAAAAGCTTGTTTACTGATGGAGATTAAAGCTACTGTCAAATAAAGAAATAGCATGGCAACAATGGTCTAAGGTACTTTGGATAAAAAAAGGTAACAAAAATACTAAGTTTTTCCAAGAATGACTAATGAACATAGAAAACTTGATAAGCTCGAGATAAATGGAGAGACGGAAAATAGACTATCGAGAGAGATATTAGCTCCTACCAGAATCTTTACACTAAAAATGTAGGTTGGAGGCTAAGTTTCAACATGAAAGATTGTCCAAAGATCAATGAAGGAGAACAGATCTGGCAAATATTGGTACAGTTGATTGTGGCTGTGAAATCTCAGGTTGTTGTGTCTGGTGTTTGAAAATCAGCAGGAACATTGAACATCAGGATTGGGGTGGTGGCCAGATCTACTGAATGGGGGATAATCTGGCAATCTTGTGAAGCCCCATCACCAGATTTGAGAAAATCCACATCATGGACGAGTTGCAAATGGTATCTTGTATCGGTATATGCTCAGTCGTTCAAAATCCATGATCAATTATTTCTTCAAACACCCAAATCTTTTCTCCATGTTATCAAACCTCTCATTTGTCCTTCCAAATTGTTCAATTTAGCACTTAACAGGTCCTCTCTGTTGACTTGTTCTATCCTTCGGCAGTGGCTCTTTTCCTCTTGGTCCTTAGTCTTCTCCATATTTTCCAAACTAATTTGGAATATATGTAGATTTCCGTTTTTTAGTAAGGACAAATACCTTTCATTTTGCAAAAAAGAGTTATAGTAGAGGGGTACCATAAACTTCCCACAGTAGGATCATTCTGGCTATCAACCATGTGAGTATTCATGGACCTACCAACATCGAAATACATTTTCATGCATATGGCATAGAGAAATGCTACCTTTGATGTGTAAATATCATAAGAATTTGAGTTTGGAAGCAATCTACTGTCATCGAAGGTCAAGACTGACCTGGCATAATAGTCTATGTTTTTGCGAAGGAGTTTACTTCTTTGTCTTTCAACATTGTATATCTAATTTGTTCCTCTTGGGCATAAGTATGCCTTTACGACCTCCCAATTTGGATTGTCAGGAAAACACCTTGTTTCTTTGTCATCAGCCTCTACAAGACAGTGAAGCCCATTGATAGTTTGAGTAGAGAAATCAATTGGAAGGCCTCTCATCACGAAATCATTTGTTGCTGGGTTGAGATTTTGTAATATTCCATCAGTAGTTCAAGGCTATAATCACGTGGTGGGTATGCAAATTTTCCCATCTGTGATCTCGGATGACCTGAGCTATGAACTTGTTCCACCTTCCATATCTTTTTTTTCTGAAACTGGTAACTTCCATATCTTCTTTTTGTTCCACCCTCCATATCTTCTATGAAGTGGATTCATTTTTGAGGGATTGATTTGCTATTTGAGTTCTTCTGCGACCAATTTCCTGATGGAGATTGTTCATTTGTTTGATTTTTCTTAGGAGGCATTTTGGTGGTGTGTTTTTGAATGATAAGAGAAGTTAGAAGAGAGTGAAAACCAGTCGGTGGTGAGGGGTTTCTTGCCATCAAATTCCAAAAGTGGTCCCTTCTTCTTTATTTAAAGGTCAATGAAAATTCCTAAAAAGTTGGCGTAACATATGCATCAGACCTTTCTCTAGATGCATTTGTGGTTCAAAAACTATTCTCTTAGCTAGTCATGCATTGAGTCTTGATACATCTAGAGAAAGGCAAGCTTATGCCTAAGCGGAGCAAATTGGATATACAATGTCAAAAGACAAAGAAGTAAACTCCTTCGCAAAAACGTAGGTAAATATGCCAAGCCACTCTTGACCTTTGTTCGCAGTAGATTGCTGCCAAACTCAAATTCTTGTAATATTTACACACCAAAGGTAGCACTTCTCTATGCCATATGCACGAAAATGACTTTGGATGTTGGTAGGTTCATGAATACCCACATGGTTGATAGCCAGAATGATCCTACTGTGAGAAGTTTATGTTACCTCTATTATAACTATGCTTTGCAAAATGAAAGGTACTCGTCCTTGCTAAAAAAACGGTAATCTACATATATTCCAAATTCATTAACAAATCATTTTGGAAACATATGAAGAAGACATAAGGACCAAGAGGAAAGAGTCACTGCCAAAGGATAAAGCAGGCCTATAGGAAGGAACCATTGAACGCCAGATTGAAAAATTAGTCGAACAATTTGGATGGATGCATGGGACGTTTGATAACATGGAGCAAAGATTTGGGTGTTTGGAAGAAAGAATTGACCAAGAAGAGCTTCTATGAATTATTTTCCAAGTCATTATATAGCTAAGCAAAAAGCATAAAACAGCTCTTCATGTGGTGATGTTAGCAGCCAGATAAGTTCTTATTAAGGCCTAAAGGATTCACGAGTATTAGCATTGGATGAATAGCTGCTCCAGAGATCCTAAAATATTGGTGATCTCCATTTCACTACTAATATCCACCAATGTCAAATACTTCTCTCAATAAAGCGGCTCTAAGCCTCAAACAGATATTATAAAGCAATCTCCTCGTGGAGTTAATGTCACTGAGAAAGCCATGAATACTGTACCGACTAGGAAATGATAATAGAAGTTAGTCAGCTACAAGATCAAGTAGATTGACTTGACCATACTAAATAACATAAATACCACAAAAGTTGAAAACCTTAGTTGTAAGTGAGCGTTTACTAATAAACAATGGGCTACAATCATCATAACAGATAAACAACACAATACTTACAACCATGATGTCTCTTAAACCTACCTGCCTATTCAACCTAGGATAATACATTTTAAAAAGATGAATATTTAAATATACATAAACAGGAAAGGAAAAAGATATCTGAATCTACATGAGGAAATCACAAATCATCCAACAGATCTCAAGGTTCAAATTTTGGGTAAAAAAACTCTTGCTTTTTTTCTTCGCTTCAAATAACTCTGAATCTTCGGTTTATAGAAAAGCTTTCCTCTAATTATTGTTAGGATTAACTAAAGGAAGTTTAACAAGCACTTCAAGATGGCGGATTACCATTCATTACAGTGGAGATAAAAGGAGCTGATGAAAGTGATACTGGCACATGAAATGATGTTTCTATTTTTTTTCAAAGGCAAATACTGCAATGGAATCTCTCAAAACAACAAGATGGGGCATTAAGTTTGAAGAGCTTAGATGTCAAACAGTAGAAAGAAAAAGAGTACCTTGTGGGACAGACCACTGTGGAAAAGCTTTCCAGTTATGTGGAGTTTCCACGGTATACTGCCACCAGTACCAATGCATGGCTGTTTATCTGCTGTGTCAATCCAGAATCTATCGAGAGGGATAAACACTATAAATAAATTCACTATGTCTCTGCAATGAAACTTGATACCACAGCATATAGTTACTTACAGAGGGCCTTGCTTTAACTTATCAAGCAATCCATCCTTCACTAATGCATCCACACCAACCCCAGGGATAGATGAGTTCTCTTCACTGGCTATGAAAACAGCAACTACTGTGGATTTCAACTGTGGCTTTGTCTCTCCCAGCCGCCTCATAAGCTCAGCCACAAGAGCTTCATGACCTAAACAATCAGTAGTTCCACGTCCCCGAAGTTTATCACCATCAATGCTCAATGAAAAGGGATCAAATTCCTGAATACAAAATTGTTTTACCGTTATATGAGAGACCACTATCACTGCCGACCTTTAAAGGAGCATAATTTATAAAAATGTTTAAGGCAAGCAAAAGCAGGGATTACCATGTCATTTAAATTAAATAAGCCAAGTGAATACACGCCCATCAGTCATAGTAATTGAGCAGGAGGAGTGTATCATGTTCTCCTCCTACTGAAATGATGGTTACTTTTTATCACTTTTGACTTTCTCTTCTCTTGCATCTCGTGGAGGGGTTTTAAAATTAGCTATAAGGATGTAGCTTCAGTGTCTGATTAAAAAACTGGAAATGCGGTATTTAGATTGTCTGTGTAGAAATGCAGAAACTGCCATGTCATTTTTCTGTCTTCCGAATTTTAAACTTTTGAAATTTTTCGATGTTAAGTTTCCTCTGTCAATCTACTCATCAATCACAATCTTAATTTTTTCTTCCACAACTATAAAATATAAATAAAATACTTCATATAAGTCAAATTAACATCTTTAAACTCTGCATTAGGTATCCAGTCAAACACATTCAAATGACAATAAAGCAAAGTAGCACAAACTTTAACACGCCATAAGAAAACAATCCAGCATCAAAACCAACCAAACAGAAGAAAAAAAAGCAAGAACCACCATAAGCAAAAAACCAACCAACTTTACATATTTACATACCCAATCAGAAGGGTTGGCAGTGACAACATCCATATGCATCCCAACAAAACACAAGATTTTCACTGTCAACCTACTCTTCAGTCACAATTTTAATATTTTCTTCCAGTACTATAAATATAATACTTCTTATAGGACAAATTAACATCTTAAAGAAGCACAAACTTAAACACAATAAGAAAACAATACATCATCAAAATCAATCAAACAGAAAGAAAAAAAAAAAAACAAGAACCACCATACGTTAAAAAAAAAAAAAAAGCAACCAACTTTATATAGCACATCAAAAACAACCAAAAGGGCTAGCACAAATTATATTTACATACCTAATCAGAAGGGTTAGCAGTGACAACATCCATATGCATACCAACAAAAGACAAGATTTTTCCAAGCTGAGTACCTGGATACTCCCCACAATAAGATTACCCCTTTTAGGCTTACAAGTAACATGATTGATGTTTTTGTATTTTGATGTTATGTTTCTGTGTAAATCTAATCTTCAATCACAATTTTAATATTTTCTTCCACTTCCATAAATACAATACTTCATATAAGCCAAATTTACATCTTTAAACTTCCTATTAGGTATCCAGTCAAACACCATCATATAAATTTAAAGTAAAGTAGCACAAACTTTAACACCATATGAAAGCTAGCCAGAACCAAAAGCAATCAACAACAACAACAATTATGCCTCAGTCCCAAACAAGTTGGGTCGACTATATGAAATCCTTGTTCCTTCATTTAAGCTCATATCATATCACCATCATACAAAATAAAACAAAAGTGAAAAATAATCCAAGAACCACCATAAGCAAAAAAGCATCCAACTTTACATAGCAAATCCAAAATAATGAAAAGGGCTAGTAAAAAATATATTTACATACCCAAAATCACAAGGGTTGGCAGTAACAACATAAGCAAAAAAGTAACCAACTTTAAACAAGAATAACCAAAAGGGGTACCAAAAATTATAACATTTACATACCCAATCATTTGGGTTAGCAGTGACAACATCCATATGCATCCCAACAAAAGACAAGATTTTTCCAGGTTGAGTGCCAGGATACTCCACAATAAGGTTACCCCTTTTAAGCTTATAGGTAACATGATTTATTACAAGTGGGCCACCACCAGTGGTAGTGCTATAAGGAAGCAGGGTTTCAAGAACATGATTCACAATCCTGTCTTCCTCAGGGATAAGTTCAGGTGGGTTGGTCTGTACATATTTGGACTCGCCGATGAGTTTACCCAAAAGGGTTACAAATGAATCTTTGTTTAGATCGCCTAAAATTTGTTTTAATGAAGATGAAGTAGTAGCCATTGTAGCAAAAATGCGAGTTGTAAATATTAAGAGTCGCACGTGGATATGGAATGGCTCCTTCTATGACATGGACAATACTCAAGCTAGATACACTCTTTAAGTGTTATAAAAGTCACACTCATTGGGACGGACCCCAATTATATTATTCATGCTTTAATTTATATTTCTACGCTCCAAGTAACAAATGAGCTTGTGAGACTGTTAAGAGTTTATGAAATAGAAACATGGACGGTCTTTTAAATATCTTGAATTGTTAATTGTTGTGACTTATAATAAGTGTTATATAGTTTTTTAAATATGTAAATTTTATTTTAAAAAACTTAAAGATTTTATGTTCAAATTCATGATTAAAATTAAGAAATTTGACTCTCGAATACTGTATCGGATAAATTGGGAGAAAGGGAGTATATTTTTTTGATTGTGTAAAAATTATTTATTTATATAAGGAAAAATTAAGACTAAATAATAATTCTTTATCCAATATATGTGACACTTTTTTTTAGTATTCTAAGAAGAATGATATTTCTTAACTTCCTATTTTACGGAGTATGATTTATGGCCACATATTGAGATCAAAAGATCCTTTCAAACATCTATTAACTTTGTCATGTTACATGAATGGTGAGTACAGAATAGGGCTGACCAACGGGGCGGGTCGGCCCGGCCTCGACCCGACCCCGCCCTGGTCCCGTCCCTATCCTGCTTAAAAAAAAATATCAGTAACGGGATTCGAATCGGGACGGGACCTGGGCTCGTCCCGCTCGGGTTCGTCCCGCTCCAGTCCCGATAGCCTCGTCCTGTCTCGATCCCGCCTGATCCCCTCCCTTTTGCACAAAATAACAGTCAGGGTGGGACGAGAGGTTTATTGAGACACGTACAAAACTTTCACAAAGCTAGGTGGGACCAATACCTGGCTAAAAAATCGGGTGCGCCAATGCCCTCTCAATCGGGACAAGGATCACATATTGTCCTGGACCAAGTACATGGTCAAATTAACCCTATGACGGGGGAATTGTAGACCCTAAATACGATAAACATAGAGATAGGGAAGCAATAACAAAATTAGTTGTTGGGAGGGTTTGCCTTTTTCAGTTCCTTACTCTCCTGGTTTTATTCATTACATTTAGAGATATGTATAATCCTGCTTTTAACGATTTTTCTAGATCAACTGTTAGGAGAGATGTATTTAAATTTGCACATGAATATCAACAATATTTACGTTATTCCTTATATCATTTTCCTGGTAAAGTATCTATCACGTCTGATATATGTCGTAACGGCCATGATTATTTAATGGTAACATGTCATTGGATAGATTATAAATAGTCTATGCAAAAACGTATTTTAGCGTATAGATATATAGATGATATGCATACTGGTACTTTTATTTCAGAAAATATTTATTCAGTTTGCGATTATTATGGCATAACTGATAAAATTATGACTATTACATTAGATAATGATTCTTCTAATAATTATGCTATTAGAATTCTGAAAGATCTTTTAACTCTATCTTTTCCAAATCATTTTCATATAAAATGTGCGTATCATATTTATAACTTAGTTGTAAATGACGGTCTAACACTTTTTGCAGACATTCTTAATACAATACAATTTGCTATAAACTTTATTTTTAGAAGTAATAGAATACAACGAAAAAAAAGAATATAAAAAAACTTGTCATGATTGCGGACTACCTTATAGAAAAATTCTCAAAGAAGTAGCGACTAGGTGGAATTCTTTATACGAACAACTACTTGTTGCTTATAATTATATAAGACATATAACTTTATTTTTTAACGCCCATAATCGAAATCCAACTGATATGGTTGTAGATAACGCTTAATTTTTTTTTCCAGAACTTAGTGCATTTCTAGAGAAATTTTTTCAAGCAACAAAAGAATTTTCCGGTATATATTATCCTACTATATCTACTATGTTGTTTTATATAGCTCTAATATTTTATTACTTAGTGAATATATGGAAAAATCATCTTATAAGACACCTATTAAAAAAATGTTTATCAAATTAAAAAAATATTTTATTCCTATTCCCACTATTTATATCATTGGTATTGTATTAAATCCGACTATTATAATAGACAGTTATAAAACACTAATTGAAACTATTTATAATTGTATAGCAGTACTTCCACCTCCAACTCCAAAAAATCCAAATGACCCACCACTTATTGAACAAACTAAAGAAGAAGTGTTGTCTAACATAAAAGATGAATGCAAAAAAGTATATAGGCATTACCAACAAGAAAGTGCTAGCAACCAACTCGCTTTCATACCATCTTCTTCTTCTTCTTCTTCTTCAACACAACCTCAAAAAAGACATGCCGTTTCTGCGGCTAGTATTGAAAGACTTAGACATTGAATGTATAGTGGTAACACTACTAACCAAGTTAGCGAGTTTGATGTTTTTGTTTTGCAGGGTGTTGTACCGTACCAAGCAGTTCTCAATGAAGAAGGACGTGAAGACTTGTTCAAATATTGGAGAGAGAATGAGAAGACATTTTCGACACTGTCAAAGATGACCCGAGATGTGTTGAACATTCAAACATCATCAACAGCGTCTGAAAGCGCTTTTTCTGCCAGCAGATTTCAAATAGGAGAGCACAGACACTCATTAGCGGGAGACAGCTTGGAGATTGCAGTATTATTCAGAGATTGGATAAGGGCGGAGCGGAGAAGGTGCGGTCAACCGGAGATCAATGAAGAAGAAGATAAAAATTACAACGACATCTTATCCGACGGAGGCGACGTCTAGCAATTTGACCAACAAATATCAATTCCAACCGAAGAAACACAAGAAATTATAAAGAAACTAGAAAATGTGTTTTTAAATATGTAATTTTTTGAATTGCAATTTTATTATGTTATTTGCAACTTTCAACACCACAAAGTTGCAATTTTGACAATTGTATTACAAAAAAAATTATATTTCTATTAAATAATATAAGAGGCACAAAAACAGTCTTGTGATGTTTTTATTACACTATCTTGTTCAATTATTGAGGTGTTTCTATATATATTATTTTTTAAAAATAAGTGCAAAAAAAATATGGAAAACCCGATCCCGCCCTGATCCCGTCCCGCCCCGACCCGATAATACCGGTCCCCTTTTCTGACGGGACCAGGAATGGGATGGGACATCGGCGGATCCCGCCGGTCCCGGCCCGCCAGTCCCGCCCTACCCCTCCGTCCCGTCGGGTCCCGTCCCGTTGCCCACCCTTGGTACAGCAGAAAGTATAGGGAGTTGAAGATTGATTCTTGACTAACCTTATTTTAACAATTTGATAATAAGATTAGCTTTCAGAGTTCCATCCTTTCCGATTTCCGCCTGATTTCTCTTCCCTTGACCTGATCTTATTCTATCATCAAATTTGATAATTTGTTGTGTTTAAGGAGACAAAGTTTTGACTGTGCTTAAATTAAGGGACCATTTCGATCAATTTCTCTTGATTCAGTCATCTGATGATACTTTTCGAAGTGGAACCTAATTCTTTTTTTGGTTCAAAACTTAAATTAAAGGAAGTTTAAAGTACCTCGGGTCTATTATTCAAGGGAATGGAGAGATTGATGACGATGTCACACATCGTATTAGGGCAGGGTTGATGAAGTGAAGGCTCGCATATGGAGTCTTATGCTATAAAAAGGTGCCACCAAAATTTAAAGGCAAGTTCTATAGGGTGATGTTAGACCGACTATGTTGTATGGGGCGGAGTGTTGGCTAATCAAGACGTCGCACATCCAAAAGATGAGAGTAGCGGAGATGAGGTTGCTGAGATGGATGTGTGGGCATACAATGAGGGATATGATTAGAAATGATGATATTTGAGATAGAGTGAGGGTTGCTTTAGTGGAAGATAAGATGCGGGAAGCGAGGTTGAGATGGTTTGGGCATGAAAGAAATAATCCCTTCATTATTTTCATTAATGAATGGGTATATATACAATTTACAATTTCCATATTATGGAAAATCCTATTCCTATTCTACTCCCAAAACCTTATTCTATTTGTACAAAAATTCTACAATTATGATAAGTGTACAATGCTAATTATATACAACAATATACTACCAAAATATACCGTGATATACTTTTCTTATATGGCTCGTGTTTCCGTGATATACACGGTATACACAGGGCAGTGTATATACCGTGTATATCACGAGTATATTGGGTATATTTATCACACTCCCGCAATCATAGCGGACGATCTTCGTACGCTGAGATTGTCCCTAAAATCGTCGAATAGAATTGAGGGAAGACCCTTAGTAAAGATGTCTGCAATTTAATACCCGGAAGGGACATGTCAGACGCGTACTTATCCACGAGCTACCTTTTCGCGAACAAAGTGGATATCCATCCCGATGTGTTTAGTGCACTGATGTTGAACCGGATTACCAGAAATATGGACCGCACTAATATTATCACAATAAACCAAGGTAGCTTTCTGAATGAGACAATAAAGTTCTAATAGAAGATTACGTAACCAACATGTTTCAGATACCACATTGCCTACCCCTCGATACTCGTTCTCTGCACTATAGTGTGATAATTAATGAATGCCCCAGTGCGGAGGTGTGAGAGGTTGGCTATGGATGAGTTCAGGAGGGGTAGAGGTAGGCCGAAGAAATATTGGGCAGAGGTGATTAGACGGGATATGACACATGCACAACTTACTGAGGACATGACCTTAGATAGGGGGTTGTGGAGGGCACAAATTAGGGTAGAAGGATAGTAAGTAGTCGAGCATAGTCCTACTTACGTTTACAAACTGGTTGTTGTAGTGAAATTACTGTAGGCTCGATTATCATATCATACGAATAGGCGCAATATTGCTTTATAGTCCCCTGTCAGTAGTGACTTCTGCTGCTATGTGTTCTTTAGTGTACTTTGTTTATCTTATTCACTTGCGTTAATTACTACTTCCTTTTCAGGATGCGCTATCATGGCGTATTCGCTTTTGATACAATTATTTTCATACTGCTTTAAATTTTTTGACCGGATCTGACTATTTCTCCTGCTTTGTTTGTGTTTATGCCTTGTCGTATCTTGAGTCGAGGGTCTCTCGGAAACAACCGCTCTACCTACCAAGGTAGAGGTAAGGTCGGCGTACACTCTACCCTCCCCAGACCCTACGTTGTGGGATTTCACTGGGTACGTTATTATTGTTGTTAAAATTTGTAGTTCTGTCAAAAAAAATCAAATCTATTACAACCAAACATTTATCTAGTACTAATTAAAAAGATCTTTAAACGTAATCATTTCTTAAGATATTTTTATTTCAAATAGAAATACAGTAGAAAACTTGTTGATATTTTTGGATTGGAAGTTGGTCGAAAGTAAATGAATCAAAAAGAGAGGAATCGGAAAGATGAGTTCTCTTCTTTTTCTTTCCTTTTTCCCGTTCATTAGATGCGCTTCACTGAACTTTCCTTGGCCAAATAGTAGGCCAAAGAGAATATATGTCACCTCGCTCTAACGGTACTTGATTTTAATAGGAATTATTTTGGAAAAACATGCCAAATTGAAAATTACTATTAATATCAATTTTTGACTGGGGCATGCATACCTGATCGAGTCCAATTTTAATCATGTTTAGTGAATTTAAAGTAGGTTTATGTTTAACGCAATTATTAAGAAAATAGTTCGTGTTACATGAATAAAAGGCCCATACCGAAAAGGAAAAATTTGAAGCATTTGTAATTTTCACACCATGGTTAAAAATTATTTTCATGCCTTGTATTTCTTAGTTGCAAGCTAATGGTCCCAAAGAATATGGATAACAATGCATTTAATTCTATTTCGAAGCAACAGAGCATCATTTATCACTTTTCTTCTCCTTAGACAAATCTGCCCAAAATTCGGTATGCCCGAGAGAAAATATAGGCATATAACAGATTCCATTGTAGGAATTTTGTTGGGTTCAAAACACATAAGTAAGGCACAACGAAAGTTTAAAATTTTGTTTCTTACTTACCCCAACAAGTTTTCTGGTATGGTTATACAACAATCAAACCTGTAACATAAAGCATAATACTTACAGGTTATAGTATCTGGAGTCTTTATCTACTATAAGGTGGACACACGGTTGCCCTTCCGATTGCAAGCTCCAAGCTTCAATGTATTTCTCTTTCGGAAAGCTAGGAAATCCGGCAGAGGTTCGAGAGAGTTTTAATTCTAAGTCTCTAAGGCTTAGAATGATAATCTGAAATTGTGTGTGAATAATGAAAAGAGTGTCACTATTTATAGGTGAAAATTAGGTCAAACCGGATTAGGGTTTGACCTTGGGCCTGGCCCAAAAATCGAGGCAGAGGCGCCGCGGCGCTCGACGTGCTCCTGCACTGTCTCAATTTATTTTTCAGCGCATTCTTAATTAAATCCAAAATCCAATTTTGACTTAATTAAAACAATCATTATTCATTTAAATATCTCGATTGTAAATCAAATATTTGATACCCTCTCAATACATCCTTAGATCGAAAAGACAATCGACATAGTGTGACCCTACAGACCTTCACATATCGATATTAATCAAATTAAGGTCTACGCAGAACTCCTAGACGGCGCTGCAAGACAAACTCAATATGTGAAGTACGTTTACACGAAGTAAACTTAACCTCTACGTGGTAAGATAAAATCCTTTCATTCACGACACACCTGATCAAGCTTAGGATTTGTCAAGTGTCTATCCAAATGGCTTAATCATTGTAACTCATCTATATTAGTTGACAACTAGACCATATTCTAAATATGTCTATTGCGTTGGCCAACGACTTAGTCAACCTAATATCATTGAGAATCTGAGTGTTCTCTCGAATATACATTCGAGGAATGAATCCTAATCTTGGCCACCTTTAATCCACATCGTAATGTACCCAATACAAGTCGTATCTCAACCTATAAGGCATTTGAGCTTAGGACAAGATCAAAGTATATTACTTTGTAGACAAGGCGCGTATTGACCTCAAGTCTAAGGACTTTTATCTCCCACACGCTGATCATACTTTAGACAAGTATAACAAATAGTATATCAGCAGGGTATACCAATACTTCCAAAGTATCCATGTGTCCATCACGAGTAGCCATTACCTGTAGAAGGTGAGACATACTACATCCTCTAAGGATGTGATGCAGACCACATGTCGACTTATCAGATATCATCGATATCCCATTCTCGATGATCATTAGTCGAGGCTATTTTAAGAGTTACGTTATAATATTAATATCTCACATTATTAATAACAATGTAACCTTTAGGGATGCATATTATAGAATATTACAAACAATCAATTAATAATTCAATAATTTGCAAATGCTAAAATATTAATCTCCATTAATACGAATGTGTATAAAGTACATTTTTCCTAATACAGATTGTCTCTAGGACATAAATATACTTTCAATCTCCCGTTTGGCCTAGAGCCAATCTCCAACATATCTAATGCCCATATTCTCAAAATGACAATTATGCTTGACTAAGCTTAATGGTTTAGAGAATGAGTTAGCTAGATTATCGTCTGTGGGAACATAGTCTAATCTAATCTCTTCAGTCTCCACCATCACCCTAAGTATGTGGTACTTCCTTGGTACATGCTTGTTTCTGTTGGTTTATCTTGGTTCCTTAGCTTGCGCTATCGCACTAGTGTTGTCACAATAAACCGTTATTGGATAAGTGGCACTTGGAACAACCTCTAGTTCCTTCAGGAACTTAGATATCACGACAGCTTCTTTACCAGCTTCCGATCCAGCAATGTACTCAACTTCTGTTATCGAATCAGCAGTTGTAGCTTGTTTGGAACTTTTCCAGCTTACTGCTCCACCATTAAAAATGAACGTATACCTAGATTGAGATTTGTAGTCATCAACATCCGTCTGGAAGCTAGCATCAGTGTACCAGTAGCAACTAGCTTTTCTTCACCACCATAGACTAAGAAGTAATCTTTAGTTCGTCTAAGATACTTAAGAATACTCTTGACTTCCTTCCAGTGTTCTTCCCCAGGATTCTGCTGGAATTTGCAAGTCATACTAAGTGTAAAGGCAACATCTGGCCTAGTACAGGTCATGGCATACATGATCGATCCTATAGCCGAAGCATATGGGATCCTTTTCATGTGTTCAAGTTCTATAGTATTAGAAGGATTATCCTTCTTAGATAACTTGATGCCTTGTCCCATAGGTAGACCGCCTTTCTTGGAATTTTTCATAGAAAAATCTCTAAGCACTTTGTCTATGTAGACTAACTGTGACAGCCCCAACAATCAGTCAGGTCTATCTCTATAGATCTTAATCCCCTGAATGTAGAAAGCTTCACCTAAATCCTTCATCATGAAGGTACTGGACAACCACTCCTTGACTGACTGTAGGAGAGTTTTATTATCTCCCATTATTAATATGTCATCTAGATATATGATAATGAAGGCAATACTCCCATCCTTGCGTTTACTATCTGACAAAATCAAATGACTTGATAGCCTTGTCGAAGCAAATGTTCCAACTCCTCGAAGCTTGCTTAAGCCCATAAATGAACTTTTGTAGCTTGCATACAACATTTGGTTTGGACTCAAGTGAAAAACCCTCAGATTGTTTCATATACACCTCCTCAACTAGATTACCATTGAGGAAAGTCGTTTTGACGTCCATCTGCCAAATGTCATAGTCATAATATGCAGCTATTGCAATCAAAATCTGAATGGACTTAATCTTAGCAACAGGTGAAAAGGTTTTATCATAATCGACCCCAGGCTGTTGATTATAACCTTTAGCCACCAATCTTGCTTTATAAGTCTGTACCTTGCCATATGCATCAATCTTCTTCTTGAAGACCCATTTGCATTCTATGGGTCTAACCCCTGTTGGCAAATCAACCAAGTTCCAAACTTGATTTATGTACATTGAGTCCATCTCAGATTTCATGGCTTCTTGCCATCTGCAAATCAATGTCTAACATAGCTTCGTTGTAGGTTGTAGGTTCATCGTCATCAGGAATATCTATCTCATTGTGTGTTTCAACAAGGAGATTAAGTCTTTCAGGCGGACGATGAGTCCTAGTGGTCCTACAGAGTTGATTATTCTGCGTTTCAGTGTTTGTTGCATTCTGATTGTGAGAAGGTCTTTGTGTGTTGGACAATCCATCACCTTGAGAGCTTTCAGGAATGTCATTTTCATGTATTTCCTGAATGGAATGATGTACAACCATTGTATCATCTTCCATTGGTTGTGTATGAGAGTCTTGCATTTCTGCACTATCTCTCACAACACTGCCTCTGGCTGAAGGGTGTACTCTAAGTACCCAATCTTCACCAGATACTCCTACTGAATCCTTGTTTAGGTCATTCGACAAGGGTTCAACTTCTGTGTTATCTTGTGGTTCTTGAATTTCTTCAAGTTCTATCTCTGTGTAGCTATGTTCCTTGTAGACATATTCTTCTTCAAGGAAAGTTGCGTTCCTGGAAATAATGACCTTATGTTCTCCAGGAAGATAGAAGTAGTATCCCTTAGTTTCCTTTGGATACCCCACGAAGTAACATTTCTCACTTTTAGATTCCATCTTGTTAGTGAGCATCTTTTTAACATATGCTGGGCACCCCCAGGGTCTCATATATTTAAGAGCTGGCTTCTTGCGACACCATATCTCATAGGGTGTCTTTTCTACTGACTTGGAAGGAACCCTATTCAGAACATATATAGAGGTTTGTATAGTATGTCCCCAAAAGTATGTAGGTAGAGTTGAGGAGCTCATCATGGATTGAACCATCTCTAATAAGGTTCTGTTTCTCCTTTCTGCAACACCATTCATCTGTGGCATTCCAGGAGGTGTCCATTCTGACTGGACTCCATGTATCTTTAAGTAATCTAAAAAATCCTTTCTCAAGTATTCACCTCCTCGATCCGATCGAAGGGTCTTGATACTTGTTGCAAGTTGCTTCTCTACTTCTGACTTGTACGCTTTGAACTTCTCAAAAGCCTCAGATTTGTGTCTCATAAGATACACATATACATACCCTGTGAAGTCGTCAGTAAAAGTGATGAAGTATGGAAAGCCTCCTTTAGCTTGAGTTGAGAATGGCCCACATACATCAGTATAGACCAACTCAAGCACCTCTTTGGCTCACACACATTTTCCAGAAAGTGGTTTATTGGTCATCTTTCCTCTCAAGCAAGATTCGCAGTTACCATAAGACTCCAAGTCAAATGGTTCAAGGTAGTCTAACTTCTTCAACCTTGCTATCCTTGATTCGTTGATATGACCAAGTCTGCAGTGCCATAGGTAGGTAGAGTTTCTATTACTTATTTTTGCTAGTTTATTTTGTACATTGAATATCTCTCGACTACAATTTAGTGTATATAATCCATCCACAAGAGGAGCAGTTCCATATATAATATTATCAAAAGACAGTAGTTGACTGCTATTATAAATATACGAGGAAAAACCCTCCATGTCCAAAACTGGGATAGAAATGATATTCCTCATTAACGAGGGTACATAAAAGCAATTATTTAACACTAAACAATAGCCGGAAGGTAAATTTAATCTATAAGTGCCTACGTGCTCATCATCTACTCGTGCTCCGTTTCCAACACGTAGGTCTACCTCCCTTGGTCCAACCTTTCTGCTATCAGTTAGCCCCTGCATATTTGTACAAATGTGTGAGCCACAAACGGTATCCAATACCCAGGAATGAGAGTTATTTATAGACATATTTATTTCAATGACTTACATACCTTGTCCATCAAAGGCAGGAGCACCTAGTGATTTTCCTCCTCCTGGTGCCGTGCAATTCTTCTTCCAATGCCCCTTCTTATGGCAGTTGAGGCATTCATCCCTAGCCGGATTTACCTTCTTCTTCACACCTCCCTTAGGATTCATAGCTGATGGCGCAACGATTGCTTTGCCCTTCTTCTTCTGCCATTCCTTGCCTTTCGACTTGGGTCGGCTAGAAGAGTCACCATGAGCACAACTTTGCCTTTAGAAGTGGAGAACTCAAAGGTCTTGAGCATGTTGTGTAGCTCTGGCAAAGTCGCCTTCATTCCATTCATATTGAAATTCACTATGAAGTTCTCAAAGGAACGAGGGAGAGAGTTCAGGATGAGAGTGGTAGCGACATTCTTTTCAAGTTTCGTTCCAATTGAAGCAAGCCTCTCTATTAGCCTTATCATATTCAACACATGCTGCGAGACCTGGCCCTGTTCATTGAACTTACACTTAAAGAGTTCTATTAGCAACTCATATTCCATAGTCTAGGATTCTGAGTCATAGAGACCCTTCAAGTGTTCGAGCATCTCATTAGGCCCCATGTTCTCATGTTGTCTCTGAAGTTCCATAGACATGGAAGACAACATCGCGCACTGCGCTGAAGTGGCATCATCTAGGTGTTTCTGGTAAGCATCCTTATCAAAGGAGGCATATTCAGCAGAGTCTGTCGCAGGGACTGTTGGGAACACCGTGTCCAACACGTATTCTATTTTCTTTTGTCTCAGTACTATTCACAAATTCCTTAGCCAGTCAAGGTAGTTTGGTCCAGTAAATTTGTTCATCTCAACCAACATTTTCAATGATAAGCTCGACATATTTTATAATTTGAAGAATTAGATAGACCGGAAATCAAACTCAAAATCTATTTCCTATTATACATTCATTTAGGCTAATCAACAAGGCCTTTGTTTAATTAGCTCCCACTATTTTAACATACTTCTACGACCCCATGGAAGAATACATACCTATTTTATTTGAGGTCATAATGGGCCAAGATCCAAGCCTATGCTGTCTCCGCTTTTGCTTTGGCTGATAACTTCAATAACACATCTTGGTAGGTTCTAAACCAATTGCAAAACTTATTTGCAACTCTTGGTTGATCAAATATTACATTTAATCTTGCGTCCTTAGATTAGTCCGACACTTTGGCGCCAAGATTTGTCTAAGAAAGTCAACCCTATTACACGATTGCGTTTATGTATCTATGTAAATTTGGCATTTGTAAGCAAACACTTTGGTGTAAATACCCACAAAAGTTTATCGTTCACCTTTACATTAAAACACATCTATGAAAGAGTATGCGTCCTCGTAGACTTAGAGCAAATACTTTGGCATAAATACTCATATCGCCGAAAAGGATTTTGCACTCTGACAATTATAATGGACGACACATTTTAATTTAGACTTGTATTTAAAATTTTGGGGAACATTTTAATTCAGGGTTTTAACCAAGATCAACTCTTTTATGCCATATCCAATATGACATCTTAACATCATGCAAACTAATGACACATATAGTTGGGAACCGTCAACCCAATATGCATGATATAAGATGATTTAATCAAATACTGGGCGCCGTCTGGCCAGACAGTTATAGCGGATGCTATTCTAGAAATGCAAATGACAAACATTTTGACATTTAGCACATAAACAGTATACTTATCAATTATACTGTATAATAATAATCTTGGGTTAAATATTCTGAACTCTGAATTTTTATTTTGTTTTTCTGGACAGGTGGGGCCGCAACGCTAATCATTAGGGCCGCGACGCCACTGAGGCAGAAGCTTTTCGACTTCTGCAAAATGCATTAGCGCCGCGGCGCTCCACCATGGAGCCGCGACGCTGCAAGGGCAGAAATATTTCTGCTTCTGTAATTGCATTAGCGCCGCGACGCTCCACCATGGAGCCGCAGCGCTGCAGAGGCAGAAACATTTATGCTTTTGCAAATGCATTAGCGCCGCAGCGCTCCACCATGGAGCCGCGGTGCCTATTTTCCAGTGAGTCCAAGTTTTGAAATAAAGCATTAGCGCCGCGGCGCTCCATCATGGAGCCGCGGTGCCTCTCTGAAACCCTAGCAAGCGTCGCGACGCCCTACCGTAGGGCCGCGACGCCGATGTCCTGACAAACATTTCTGTGTTGATTTTCAAAATCGTTCAACCCCTAGATTTAGGGATCAATTCACAGGTCCTTTATCATCACCCATCATTATCAATAACGCCCATAACGACCATCATCCGTTCTTGCTCGTTCTTAGCCTTGCACCGTGCAATGAGCCAGACAACGCACTTTTGGCTTAGTTCGAGTTAGAGCGGAATGACTTCCTCGAGTTAGCGTAGGAGATAATTTAGGGTGATATCAAAAGGTAAACATTCATTCAAGACATGTAGGATTTCAAGAAACGTCGTTTTAATCCAATTTTATGTTTAACCCATATTATTACTTTATTCAATTGTTATATAACCATTGAACCAACCTGGGCTCTAATACCACTGTAGGAATTTTGTTGGGTTCAAAACACATAAGTAAGGCACAACGGAAGTTTAAAATTTTGTTTCTTACTTACCCCAACAAGTTTTCTAGTATGGTTATACAACAATCAAACCTGTAACATAAAGCATAATACTTACAGGTTATAGTATCTAGAGTCTTTATCTACTATAAGGTGGACACGCGGTTGCCCTTCCGATTGCAAGCTCCAAGCTTCAATGTATTTCTCTTTCGGAAAGCTACGAAATCTGGCAGAGGTTCGAGAGTGTTTTAATTCTAAGTCTCTAAGGCTTAGAATGATAATCTGAAATTGGTGTGTGAATAATGAAAAGAATGCCACTATTTATAGGTGAAAATTTGGTCAAACCGGATTAGGGTTTGACCTTGGGCCTGGCCCAAAAATCGAGGCAGAGGCGCCGCGGCCCTAGGGTATGGGCGCCGCAGCGCTCGACGTTCTCCTGCACTGTCTTGATTTATTTTCCTGCGCATTCTTAATTAAATCCAAAATTCAATTTTGACTTAATTAAAATAATCATTATTCATTAAATATCTTGATTCTAAATCGAACATTTAATTACTCTTTCAATACATTCTTAGATCGAAAGGACAATCGACATAGTATGACCCTACATGCCTTCTCATATCGACGTTAATCAAATTAAGGTCTACGCGGAACTCCTAGACGGCGCCGGAAGACGAACTCAATATGTGAAGTACGTTTACGTGAATTCAGTAAACTTAACCTTTATGTGGTAAGATAAAATCCTTTCATTCACGACACACCCGATCAAGCTTAGAATTTGTCAAGTGTCTATCCAAATGGCTTAATCATTGTATCTCATCTATATTAGTTTACAACTAGACCATATTGTAAATACGTCTATTGCTTTGGCCAATGACTTAATCAACCTAATATCACTGAGAATCCGAGTGTTCTCTCGAATATACATTAGAGGAATGAATCCTAATCTTGGCTCAACTACCACCTTTAATCCACATCGTAATGTACCCAATACAAGCCGTATCTGTACCCAATACAAGCCGTATCTCAACCTATAAGACATTTGAGCTTAGGACGGGATCAAAGTACATTACTTTGTAGACAAGGCGCGTATTGACCTCAAGTCTAAGGACTTCTATCTCCCACACACTGATCATACTTTAGACAAGTATAACAAACAGTATATCAGCAGGGTATACTAATACTTCCAAAGTATCCATGTGTCCATCACGAGTAGCCATTACTCGTAGCAGGTGAGACATACTACATCCTCCAAGGATGTGATGCAGACCACATGTCGACTTATCACATATCATCGATATCCCATTCTCGATTATCATTAGTCGATGCTATTTTAAGAGTTACGTTATAATATTAATAACTCACACTATTAATAACAGCGTAACCTCCAGGGATGCATATTATAGAATATTACAAACAATCAATTAATAATTCAATAATTTGCAAATACCAAAATATTAATCTCCATTAATACGAATGTGTATAAAGTACATTTGTCCTAATACAAATTGTCTCTAGGACATAAATATACTTTCATCCATCTCATTTTTCAAGCTTCTCCACCTTACAACTTTTGGTAGATGAATTCTTTGGTGTTATTTTCCTCATTACTATGAATTTTCACTCCCATTTGTGTTGGTCTTTTGTTCAATCTCAATTATACTTCCTTCGTTTTAATTTATATAGCGAAATTAATTAACTAAGCACAAATTTTTCTTAAAATTAATTAGAAATTTTTTCTGAAACTTTTGATCTTTAATATGTCATAGTCATTGTGTAACTATGAAATTTTAAAATTTGTAATCTTAATTATGTCATAATTGTCTGATATTATGTTTAAAGTACAATAGTTTCTCCACCAAATTAGTAAGGTTACTCATAACCTTAACCCGAGGTCTATTGTAGAGGATACTACTAACTTAATTGATACATCTGAGATTACCTTCTCCCACTGCTATAGAGAGGCAAATAATGTGGCTGGTTTCCTTGCTAAGTGTGCTACAATCAGAGATGACCCTATTCTCTATAACAGTTTGCTCAATTTTCGGGAGGAGCTAAGGACTCTTATTTTTTGGATAAAATGCAGCTGCCTAACTTTTTTGTTAGATAAATGTATATCCTTCTGATTTCTGAGAATGTTTAGCTATGTTTAACATTCTCTTTGCTGGAGATTGCATTAGCAATCAGTGATGTATACAGGGGGGGGAGGGGGAGGGTAATGTCTAGCCCCCCCCCCTGCGGAAATTTTATATAAAAAAAGTATTGCAAATGCCTTGACAAACTGGAGTGTTAATGTTCATGAGCAGTTTTTCTTCAGCCCTACAGAATACAGATTTTCCTAAAAAAACCTTTGGTATCCTACAAGTTAGACAAAATACAAATGCCCTCCAAAAGACATAGGTTATGAAAAATTTCCTTCACACGGCCTGTGGTTTTGTGAATATGTGTTGTATATTCTGTAGAATTTTTCCGTGCTTTTTGTTCTCCCTAGCTCTTACTCAGTAGAATGTAAGATTTAGGGAGAATTCTTTTTTGTTTATTGATGAATGGGCCTGTCCATTCTCAAGATATATGAGGAAGTGGCAGAAGGGCCTTCCCAGTTGTTGCAACGGTTTTTTGAGCCATATAAAGGACTACACTATACAATACGGCAGAAATAAGAAAAGTTAAAATAGTGTGATAATAAGATTTTTAAAATTTGTGATTCTAAACATGTTTCATATGGTTATAAAAGGTTTTCATTACGGGTAATAAAATGAAAAGTTCAAGTTAATTTTCTAAATAAAAAATTAAGCAATATATGTGTTGATCTTTTTCTGAACAAATTTATAATAAATAATGTCATTTCTTTAAACGAATGGAGTAAATCTATTTGCATATGAGATATTTATTGAAAGAAATAATCCCTTTGGTTATTTTCATTAATGAATGAGTATATATACAATTTACAATTTTCAGAATATGGAAAATCATATTTCTATTCTACTCTCAAAATCCTATTCTATTTATACAAGAATACTTATGGTAAGTGTACAATGCCTAATTAAATACAACTAATACCTTACCAAACATGGATATACACAGCTGGTAAACCGTGTATATCAATTTACACGTTATACACAAGGTAGTGTATACACCATCTCTCCCTCCAATACTCACGGGTATATTTATCATTTGTGCTATATTGCGTTTGGTCATACGTCAAAGTTCCAACTATCTTTACCCTTCTCTCCCTCCAATACTCCATCTCATCTTCTCTCTTCCCATAGTCGTACTCAAGTACCCTTGCAGGGGAATCCACTTCTGAGATGGAGAGAATCCCGGGATGCATATGCTCTTTTCAGGGTCTTCCCCTATTGCAAATGATCCACTTTGCCACTTCAACTTTTTTTATATCTTTATGCATCTGATATTCGAGATTAATGGCTTAATTAATCCGAATTTGTGTATGTTGTATAGATCCCACGAAAGCAACAAATGCTCTATGCTCCAAACTTGAGACCTCTAATCACAATGAAAGAACCTTATCCATCAATTGTTCTCTCTATCGTTCAAGTTCAAAATATCCTATGCATATTGTGCATGAGATTATTTTGTCCGCACTACTACTTGAGGCTAAAAAAACTATATTGTAGTACGATTCAATTAATTTGTCATAGGAAGTTGAAATAATAGACCATCAACTGTAAAAAAAATAATTTTAAAAAATGCAGCTACTATGTTCTGTCTGGAAGAAGTGTCACTGTTCCACACTTCCAACAGTCATTGTTTCTTAAATGGAAAATTACAGTACGAGAAAAAAGTGTCTTACAAGCGTCCAATATGCAGCAGAGAACCAGAAGAGGATAAGTGATGACAATGATTACTAGTGTTTTAATAATTCATATCCGAGCCCATACACTTGAGTCTTGAACACGACTTAACCTCCATTACCCACTTTTCAATTCTTGACCCTACCCTAGTGGTAAAATCAGAGTTTTTGTTAAAGTTGTTAATAGAGATGGATTTAAGATTTAAAGTTTATGGTTAAATTTTAGTTTGTTGGAGGTTTATTGGATTATAAATTTATAATTTGAACATATTAAATGAATTTCTTAAAAGAAATATAAGATTTGAAGCTAAACTATTGGATTCTGGTGAACTGTACCGTAAATGATACAGTTTCCCCTGTGTTAAGAGATTTATTCAATTTATATGTATAAAAGACTTACTTTTTTTTGTCATTCTAAAAAAATGACATATTTCCTTATTTGACAATAATTTAATTTTACACTTTATCTTTTACGCAAAATAAGATTATCTATTAACACACAAATATCTTTGGCTTATTTTAGACCATAAGATTCGAAAGTCTTCATTTATTTCTTAAAGTGCGTGCCAAATGAAAATACATCACATAAATTGGGACGGATGTAATATTTAACATATACACAGGGGTGAAGCCACATTGTTCTAAGGGTGATCAAATGATCACTCTTCGTCAAAAAATTACACTGTGTATATAAGTAAAATATTAAGTTTTAGAGGTATATAATATATATTGAACACCCTTTGTCGAGGAATTTTTTTAAAATTCTTTCAAGTTTGAACACCCTTGGAAAAATTCATAGCTTCGACACTATTAATACATATAGTATAATTATATTTTTCAGTAAAAGATGTTCAACTGATCATCCTTAAATCTACGTGACTCCACAGCTACCCACCCCCTTCTCCCCCACCCATAAGGCCAAAACCAAAACCTAGCTGTTCTCTTTCTGAAGTAACTAGCCAGATCTGTCATTTTACAGTACTGTCTCTCTAGGACCAAACTTCTCTCTTTTTTTCACTCACAAAGATGCTCCTATATAAGCTCTTTTTACGTTTCCGAATATTTATCGTATTTTTGTCAGTCGGCATAACCGAATGCAATAATCCATGCACCCCCCAAAAGGCATCAGAATTTTGTATTGTGAAGTTGTTTTCTAAGTGGGGTTAATCTTTTTTTTTCCTTCTTTATTAAGTATTGTATTATCTTTCTTTTCATCTCCCAAAGTTCTGCAGCCAATTAAGACATTAAAGATAAATGCATATGGTGGACGCTGAATTCAATAATATTGTTCTTATTTACTCCCTCCGTCCCAATTTATATGATGTAGTTTGACTTAAAACGGAATTTAAGAAATAAAGAAATACTTTTAAATTTTGTGGTTTAAAACAAGCCAAAGATATTTGTGTGGTTATAGATCATCTTAAAACGTAAAAAATAAAGTTTAAAGTTAAATTATTACCAAATAAGAAAACGTATCTAAAAGAAGGTAATTTTCCTTGTTGTTTTCATTCACTGATTATCAATATATTGTTATTATATCGTAATCTAAGGAAGTAAATAAGGAAGAAGTAATCTATAATTATGCCTAATTGATATTCTACAATTATGCCTAATCGATATTCTGCAATTATGCCACACCACACAATCAAAGCGGGAGGTTGATGTACGCTTAGACTGTCCCAGAAATCTTCAAATAGAACCAGTGGAAGACTTTTTGTAAAAATATCTGCAATCTGATAGCGTGACAGGACATGTAATACACATACTTGCCCACGAGCAACCTTTTCGCGGACAAAGTGAATATTCATTTCGATATGTTTAGTGCGTTGATGCTGAACAGGGTTGCCAGAGAGATAAATTGCACTAACATTATCGCAATAGACCAAAGTAGCTTTTTGAATGAGACAATGAAGTTCCAGGAGAAGGTTTCGCAACCAACAAGACTCAGAAACCGCATTAGC
This sequence comes from Anisodus tanguticus, assembly GCA_034509755.1. Taxonomy (NCBI): domain Eukaryota; kingdom Viridiplantae; phylum Streptophyta; class Magnoliopsida; order Solanales; family Solanaceae; genus Anisodus; species Anisodus tanguticus. The sequence goes on from CM067544.1 coordinate 34,867,926, forward strand.
GACCCCTCGGTACTCGGCACTAGATTGGGACAATGTAGCATGTTGTTTAGAAGACCAAGAGATCAAAATTTTGCCAAGAAAACACAGTAGCCAGATATGGATCGTCTGGTATCGGGACACCCACCCCAATCAACATCTGTGTAAGAAATGAGTGTGGTCATCAACGACGGATATAAATGAAAGCCATGATCGAGAGTGCCCTGAATATAGTGAACTATGCGCTTTAAAGCATTGATGTGTTCCTCCATCGGATTATGCATAACCAAACAGATTTGTTGAGCAACCTAAGAGATGTCGGGGCTCGTAAAAGTGAGATATTGTAAGGCTCCTGCAAGGCTGTGATAATGGGACGGATCCTCATATGAAGTATTAGAAGTAACACTCAATTTTGGTTTAGTATCAACTGGAGTGGGAGATGACTTACAAGATGACATGTCAGCTCTATCTATGATTTCTTCTGCATACTTCTTTTGAGATAGAAATAATTCATCTGGATGACGAGTAACGACAATACCCAAGAAATAACTCAATAGACTCAAGTCTTTCATACCAAATTCTAAGCTGAGAAGAGACATGATAGACTTGCGAAGAGTATCAGGCGAGGCAATCACGATAATATCATCCACATATAGAAGAATGTATGGCATATTAGTACCTTTGCGGTAGATGAAAAGAGAGTGATCGGACTTGCTGTGAGAGAACCTAATAGAAGAAACACAGTTATAAAATCTCTTGTACCATGCACGTGGCGCTTGCTTAAGTGTATACAAATATTTCTTCAAAAGACAAACATAATCAGGATATTTTGGGTCGATAAAACCTACCGACCGATGCATGTACATAGTTTCTTTGAGTTCACCATGTAAAAATGAAATTTTAACGTCAAAGCTGATGTATTGGCCATGTTTTTGAGAGTGCAAGACTTAGCACATACGAATAGTTGCCGGTTTCACTACCAGACTTAAAGTTTCTCCACAATCAATGCTAACCTGTTGACCTGCACCATCACCTACAAGTCGGGCTTTATGCCCCTCAAAAGAACCATAAGATTTTTCTTTATGCCTAAAAATCCACATGGAACGAATGACATTAACATTAGGTGGATGGGGCACCAACTCCACGTCTTAATTTTAATAAGAGCATATTCGTCATCCATAGCCATTTTTCAATTCGGATCCTTAAGAGCAGACATGGGTTTACGAGAAATGGGTGATTTAAGAGCATGAGTAAGTAGACCTTACTTTGTAATTGGTTTTAAAATCTCATGTTGACTACGAGTAACCGGTCTTTGAGTTGGAAGTGGAGTTGGCTGAGTAGGAGCATGAATAGTAGGCTGAGGTGGTGACATATGCGGTCTAGAAGTAGGCTGGCACATGTGTGGGCTCAGATTGCCCGCTATTGGGTTTGTAGCTGGGATAGGCTACTCAGTTGGAGGGTAATAGAGAGGCTGGGCAGCTTGGGTTGAAGAGTTGGGCTGGGTCGTGTTTGGCTGAGGAGTGTGAGCTGGAGTTGGGCTCATTTTAGAGGATATTTGATACATCAAATATGGAGAAAACCCATCATCAAGGAAATTATATGAGTGATTTGTTAGAGTGTGTAGCTTTGAAAACGGGAATTGTGTTTCATCAAAATTAACGTGGCAACAAATGATTATTCTATTCGAGGATAAGTCAAAGCACTTATAACTACGATGATTGGATGGGTAACCCAAAAAGACACATGGGTTATAACGGGCTTGAAGCTTATTTATTGTGGTTGATGGGAACAATGGGTAGCATAAACACCCGAAAACTAGCAAATGGTCATAAGATGGGTCTTTTTGGTAAAGAATTTGTAGTGGAGATTTGTAAGCTAATTGTTTACTCGGAAGAATGTTAAGGGGGTATGTTGCCATTTACAATGCGTGATGGCAAAATGAGGGAGGTATAGATGCATGGGCAAGTAAGGTACGAATGATGTTGTTAATAGTTCGTATTTTTCTTTTGGCTTTTTCATTTTGTGATGATGTATGAGGACATGAAAGGCGAAAAGATAAGCCATTAAGTTCACAAAATTTCCAAAATGGCCCATTATCAAACTCCTTACCATTATCACATTGAACATTCTTAATTTCTCGTTCAAATTGAGTTCGAATGAATGCTCTAAAGGTTAAAAATATGGAATAAACCTGTGATTTTTTAGACAACGGAAAAGTCCACAAAAAATTAGAGAAATCATCAAACAAAAGAATATAATATTTGTGGCCCAAAGAGCTCAAAACTGGAGATGTCCAAAGGTCACTATGGATAATGTCAAATGGCATAAAAGTTCAAGAATTAGAAGCAACAAATGGTAATTTAACTTATTTTCCGAGTGGTAAAGAATGACAGATATGAATGTTACTAGACTTGTTACACTCAATAAATTTATTTAGCCTAAGGGAGTTTAAAACAGGAACTCCAGGATGGCCCAAATATTCATGCCATAAAGATGGTGATAAAACATCAAATGTGGATGGATGATTGGCTTGAGTTAAGGGGTGGGTGGTGGTGATGGGGTAAAGCTCGCCCCGACTTTCACATCTCATTAGACGCCTCCCCGTCTGAAAATTCTTCACAAAAAACCCAAAAGGATCAAATTCCACAAAGAACGAGTTATCAGTAGTAAACTTACGAACTAAAAATAAGTTTTTAATAAGTTATGTTGCATGAAGGACATTTTTAAGGATAAAGGAGGGTTCGGGGGTGACAAGTTTGAGTGTCCATAACCACAAATTGAAATAGTATGACCATTTCCAACTACAATACCACGGTCGTTGCTCAAATTAAAATAAGATGAAAGTTTACCTTGGGAGGATGTCATGTGAGACGTGACACCCGTGTCCATGTACCAACGAGGATCCAGAGGAGTGAGTCCAAGTGTGTGCATTGCGGCTTCAATGTCAGTTGGTGTTGGAGGAACTTCAGCAGAATATGCCTGATGTGGTCTAGGCCCAAGCACACCTTGTTGCCGCCTTTGTTGGTTATTGGGTCTAGCCCATGGTGAAGTTGGATAAGGGTACGGAGGGACAACCCATGGTAAATAAGGAGACCACAACCACTCCTGCCCTCTAGGCCATTGCTATTGCCATGGTTGGAACTACTGCTAACCACTTATCTGCTGGTTACCGGCGCGACCGCTGACTCCGCTGCCGGAATTACGACCACTGTCTCCCCTTCCACCACCATTTCCGCCATAGTTTTTACCACCATTTTTGCCGTTTTTACCTCATTTATTCTTATTTTGACCCTTTTTACCACCATTATTACGGTGAGAGTAATTTTCAGAGTATGAGTCATCTGATTCTCATGGTGTTGTAGCAACCATGCCGGTAGCGGCCTTTTTTGCCAAACCCGACTCTTCAAGAGTGAGCATAGATCGGGCTTGATAGAAATGCGATAGAGGGTTCATTTGACGGATGAGGGTTCCAACCCCATTGTAGGCTTCAGTAAGACCGACGACCATTTAGAGGACAAGTCGATGATTGGATACCGAAGCACCTACATTTTTGAGTTGGTCCGACAAGAATTTGAGGCGTTGACAATATGTGAGGCATTAGGAAAATCCTCCATCTTTGTTGTAGACAGATCTTGTTCTAGAGTCACGGCACGTGAATTCTCATTGTCTTGGAATATGTCACGGAGTCTATTCCAAGCCTCCATCGTCGTGGAGTCAGGTTCGATGATAGTATGCAAAAGATCACTCGAGATCGTAGCATATATCCACCCGAGAATAGTAGCATTAAGGGTGGACCACAATTCTTTCGCGTCGTCGGTCTTCGGCACCTTTTCCTTGCCTTTCGCCGGCGGGATGATAAACTCAATAACCCGTTGAGATCTTGCGGTAATTTTGAATAACTCCGCCCACGTCCCGTATTATACGTTCTCCATTTCCAGAGTAATGTTTATCTAGTTCATGATATTAGAAATCGCAAGAGCAGGATGAAAGGAAGATTTAGAGTTAGACATGGTGTGGGGAGGGCTGTCGGAAAAGAGGCAGAAAATGGAGAAGGGCGGCAGAAGGCGGAAGCGTGAGATCCTAATCTCTTGATACCATGAAAGAAGGTAATTTTCCTTGTTGTTTTCATTCACTGATTGTCAATATATTATTATTACATCGTAATATAAGGAAGCAAGTAAGGAAGAAGTAATCTATAATTATGCCTAATTGATATTCTGCAATTATGCCTAATTGATATTCTAAAGATTATTGACAAATATACTAAATATATACATATTCTAACAATATCATTTTTTTTAGATTGACCAAAAAGAAAAGTGGGTAATATAAATTGGGATGAGGAAGTATAAGTAAGCTGAATGAACCATCTCATTCACCTAAGAAGAAATGAGAGGTTGAGAAATTGATAGCGGAGGAAAAAAGGAAAAGTACCAAATTAAAATTAACATGCATATTTGTTTTCTGTCCTGCAAAAGTACTTAAAATCATGCAGGCCCTATATATATATATACTGTGATATCTCTTAGCTGGTCCTAAATGGCTCAGAGAGTCGGTGTTTATTGCTACAAAGATTTGTGCGGTAGGGTCCCGGCGTACTGTTGATAGTGCTATGTCCCAATCTAGTTATATTAGACTTGGTGAAGATGACAAACATAATGATACTGTATTGGCGAATAAGTAGTACAATACTTTTTTTTTTTAACCGACAAACTACAAAGTACTGAACTACTCTCTATATAGTAAGGGTGGCCAGTGGGCCGGGCTCGGGTCTGGCGGGCCGGGTCTGGCGGGGTCGGGGTCGGGGCGGGACGATCCGGGGGTCGGGATCGGGCCTAGCGGGCCTAGCGGGGTCGGGTCCGGGCGGGACTGCTCCGGTCCGTCCCGATCCCGATCCCGTCGGTATCGGGCGGGTCGGGCTCGGGTCGGGCTCGGGTCGGGGCGGGGCGAGCTCGGGTTTTCCTTTTTTTTTTTTTTTAAATAACATATGTATAAAAAAAAACTCAATAAATAAAACAAGATAGTGTAATAAAAACATCCCAAGGTCGTTTTTGTGCCTCTTATATTATTTAATAGACATATGATTTTTTTGTAATACAAATACAATTGTCTAAAATCTAAATTGCAACTTTATGGTGTTGTCCAAAAGTTGCAAATTACATAATAAAATTGCAATTAAAAAAATTACATTTTCAAAAAAATCTGTTCTAATTGCTTGATGATTTCATGTGGTTCTTCGGTTGGAATAGGTATTTGTTGGTCAAATTGATCCACGTCGCTTCCACTACCTTCGGTTAAGATTTCGTTGTAGTTTTCATCATCTTCTTCGTTGATCTCCGGTTGACCGCACCTTCTCCGCTCCGCTCGTATCCAATCTCCGAATAATACCGCAATTTCCAAGTCGTCTCCGCCAATGAGTGTCTCGTGGTCTCCTATTTGATATCTCGCTCGCGAGAAAAAGCGCTTTCCGACGCATTGACGACGCTTGAATGTTCAAAACATCTCGAGCCATCATTGAAAGTGTCGGAAAGGTCTTCTCATTCCCCTCCAAAGTATTTCAAACAAGTCTTCTTGTCCATCTTCATTGATAACTTCTTGATACGGTACGAACCCCGCAAAACAAAAATATCCAACTCGCTAATTTGGTTAGTAGAGGTACGGCCGCACATTCTATTTACGAGGCTTTCAATACTAGCGCGAAACAAGATGTCTTTTGTGAGGTTGTGTTGAAGATGAAGAAGATGGTATGGTAGCCGGTACGTTACTAGCATTTTCTTGTTGATAAAATCTATATATATTTTTGCGGTGGTGTTCTACGCTATTCAACACTTCTTCTTTAGTTTGTTCAATAGGTGGTGGGTGATTTAGATTTTTGGGACTTGGAGGTGGTAGTACTTCTATACAATCGTAAATAGTTTCAATTAGTGATTTAGTACCGTCTATTTTAATAGTAGGATTTAATACTGAGAACCAATAATATAAATAGAAGGAATAGGAATAAAATATTTTTTTATTTTGACAAACATTTTTTTAATAGTTGCCTTATAATTTGGTTTTTCCATATATTCACTAAGTAATAAAAATATTAGAGTTATATAAAATAACATAGTTGAAATAGTAGGATAATATATACCGGAAAATTCTTTTGTTGCTTGAAAAAATTTCTCTAAAAATACAATAAGTTCGGAAATTTTTTCCCAATCACTATCTAAAATCATATCATTTGGCTTTTTATTATGAGAGTTAAAAAATAAAGTTATAGGTAATTTATAGTCATAAGCAACAAGGAGTTGCTCGTATAAAGAATTCCACCTAGTGGATACTTCTTGTGGAATTCTTCTAAAAGGTAGTCCACAATCATGACAAATTTTTTTATATTCTTTTCTACGTTGTACTTTATTACTTTTAAAAATAAAGTTTATAGCAAATTGTATTTTACTAAGAATGTCTTCAAAAAGTGATAGACCATCCTTTACAATTAAGTTATATATGTGGCACGCGCATTTTATATGAAAATGGTCCGGAAAAGATGGAGCTAAACTATTTTTTAACATTGTAATTGCGTAATTGTTATTAGAAGCGTTATCTAATGTAATAGTCATAATTTTATCGGTAATTCCGTAATAATCGCACACTTGATAAATATTTTTACGCAATAAAAGTACCGGTGTGCCTATCATCTATATATCTATACGCTAAAATACGTTTTTGCATAGACCATTTATAATCTATCCAATGACAAGTTACAGTTAAATAATCATGGCCGTTAGTACTACGACCTATATCGGACGTGATAGATACTTTGCCATTAAAATGATATAATGAAAAACGTAAATATTGTTGATATTCATGCGCAAATTTAAATACATCTCTCTTAACAGTTGACCTAGGAAAACCGTTAAAAGCGAGGATTATATATATCTCTAATGTAATGAATAAAACCGGGAGATGAAGGAAATGAAAAAGGCAAACCCTCCACAAGAACTAATTTTGATATTGCTTCCCTATCTCTATGTTTGTTGTATTTAGAGCCTACAATTCCCCCCGTCATAGGGTTAATTTGACCTCGTACTTGGTCGGGACGTATCGGTATGTGAACCTTGTCCCGATGGAGCGCCGTTTGCGCACCCGGTTTTGAAGCCCTGGTATTGGGCATACCTAGTTTGGATGAGCACTTACTACGTGTCTAATTAAACCCCCGTCCCACCGTGACCTTTTCCAGTTTTAAATTTTAAAACATTTTTACAAATTTTACATATGGCTACTTGATTCTCTACGTCCCTATCAAAAAATGTCCATGCATCCGATTTTAATGGTCGTTTTTTGGACCTCGTCTCATACTAGGGGGAATAGGAGGTATTTCGGTTGAAGGTGCACTAGTGGGCGTGTTGTCATCAATATTAGTGGGTGTATCGTCTAAATTAAAGTCTTCTTGAGTTCAGAAAATAACTCCTCGTCTAAATCTAATGGTATTGTAGGAAAATGTTGAGTATCAACAAAATCATCTGTGTAGGAATAAGATGACTAGAAGAAGTACCCTTGCCCTGATTGCCCCTACTAGAAGAAGTCTTACCCTTACCCTTAAACATACCTCTAATTCCTTCCATTTTAATTATATGCTAACAAATAATTAAAGTAAATGAAATTAAGTGCGCTAAATAAAATAAACGGAGACAATAATAATTTAATGAAGGAACGAATGTACCAAACGCCGACGTAACGTCGACGTGTAATCGAGAGGTTGAAAATTGAAACTTTGCTCGATGGAAGATCCTCAAGCTAGTTGCCAACTTCACTCCCAAAGTCCCAATTCCCAAATGAATTAATAAAATTGAATATTTAGCAAACAATGTAGAGAGATATATTGAGAAATTAGAGAGATTGTAGGAAGATTTGTGAGAAAGATGAAGAGAAAATGAGTTATTTATAGTTGAAAAATTGGGTTAAAGTGTAAATATAATAACTTATGGGTTAAAAATAAATATTAAGGGGTAGGGGGGTTGGGGGGGGGGGGGGGCCTAAAATGGCCGTTGGCCAACGGCCATAATCTAAAATGGCCGTTGGTGCAACGGCTATTTTTGCAAAGGTAAGGTCGGGGGTCGGGGGTCGGGGTCGGGACGGGCTCGGGGCGGTCTCGGGTCCGGCGGGCACCGGGGGGCGGGCTCGGGTCTGGCGGGACGAGACATCGTCCCGTCCCGAGTTCGAGTCCCGCCCCCGTTAATTTTTTTTTTTTTTTTTAGAGCGGGGTCGGGTCGGGACCGGGCCGGGGTCGGGACGGGGTCGGGCCGTGGTCGGGTCGTCCCGGCCCACTGGCCAGCCCTACTATATAGTATATGAATGAGGTAGTTACTAGTTCCTAAGAAATTGGTAGGGGTTAGGGTGGACCCCCTAGCTACCAGTTGAGTGTATGTAGGTAAGTTTTGAGGTACACAGCTATTTTCATCTAAAAGGGTTGCTTAATTGTGATCATTCAATCTTTAATCTACTATACCAAAGTCTTTAAACATTTTTGTGTAATAATAATAAATAATTTAATTACATATCTCAATAAAAAGGTAAAAAAAATACTACTAGTAAATTTGGTCTCAGAAAGCACAAGCAGCTAGTCGTCATAGGTATAAAATTATCATGTAACGTAAGTATAGTCACATCAACTATTTACCTTATATAATATTCAAGGTGCCACTTATTTTTTTTTTATTTTTCTGAGTCAATCTAATATCTTGCACCATGTGGTACATACTAAGGGTGTCCAACGGGGCGGGGCGGGGCGGGCCCCGGCGGGACAGGGGGAGGGTCGGGGCTCGGGTTCCGGCGGGACAGGGGGAGGGTCGGGGCTCGGGTTCCGGCGGGACAGGGGGAGGGTCGGGGCTCGGGTTTCGGCGGGACAGGGGGAGGGTCGGGGCTCGGGTTCCGGCGGGACAGGAGGAGGCCCCGTCCCGTCCCGTCCCACATCCCGTCGGAACGGGATCGGGTTGGGACTCAGGATTTTTTTTTACCACTTAATTTTAAAAAAAATAATATATAGTTATATACAAACACTTTAATAATTGAACAAGATAGTGTAATAAAAACATCCAAGACTGTTTTTGTGCCTCTTATATTATTTAATAGAAATATGACATAGTAATACAATTTTAAAATTACAACTTTGTGGTGTTGTTCAAACGTTGCAAATGACATAGTAAAATACTAAAATTACAATTAAAAAAATTACATATTCAACCATACTCTTTCGAATTTCCTCACAATGTCTTGAGGATCTTCTGTTGGAATTGGAATTTGTTTGTCAAATTCTTCAACGTCGCTTCCTGCTCCCTCGGACAAGATTTCGTTGTAGTTGTAGTCTTCTTCTTCGCTGGTATTCGGTTGGCCGCACCTCCTACGCTCTGCACGAATCCAGTCTTTGAATAGAACTGCAATCTCCAATGTGTCTCCCGCCAATGAATGTCTGTACTCTCAAATTTGAAATCTTCCCGCGGAAAAGGCGCTTTCAGACGCTGTTGATGACGCTTGAATGATTAACACATCTCGGGTCATCTTTGTTAGCGTCGAAAATGTCTTCTCATTCTCCCTCCAGTATTTCAGCAAATATTCTTGTCCTTCAGCATTGGTAATTGATTTGTACGGTACAATACCTTGCAAAACATAAACATCAAATTCGCTAACTTGTGAAGAAGTTGAACCACTACACATTTTATTTCTAAGGCCTTGAATACTAGCCGCGGAAATCACATGTTTTTTATAAGGTTGCAGCGAAGTAGTAGAATATGGTACAGAAGACGGTTGATTATTTGCACTCTGTTTGGTAATACGTATATTTTTTTTTGCATTCGATGTGTATGCTAGACGTAACTGCTTCTTTAGTTGGTGTGTCAGTTGGTTCTTCAATTAGGTCTGTTGGAAGTACTTCTACAAAATCATAAATCATTTCTACAAGATATGAGTACTACTAGGGTTAGGCAAGGAGTATAGAAGACAAAGTTCACCATTTGTAACAAATTCTTGAGTTGGAATTAGAATTTGGGGAAGAAATGTGGTTGTGGTTGCTATTTGAAGCTTATTGTGCTGAAGCTTGGTAGAGCCTAGCACGGTCGTGGCGGTGCACATTCATGTGTCCACCTAGGGCTTGGGCTGACTGGAATTCTCTCTGACAAAAGGTGCAAGTATAGGACCTCGGTGGCCAAGTGGTGCCCATGGCATTGCCTGTGTCTTCTTCAAATGTCCCATGAATCATTGTCATGCTGAGCTGTTACAGGGGTTGTTTGCTTAGTGTACCACATCCAACAGTCAGTGACGGAGCTAACATTCAATGATGCTTGTGGTGATGATTGTTGTTGGTTCTACTGTTCTTGAGATTGAGCCAGTTTTTGGAGTTGAGTGAATCCCAAGTTCCGCAGCAATATTGATACACAAATAAATATTTAAAATATAGGGTGATAAGAGTTATGATGTGGAACAAATGATGAAAAAGGTTAAATAGAGGATGGGCTCATGAGTGGGGGAAAATAGAGACAAAAAAAACATAGCTACACTTAAGATATCTACAAGGTTTCCAAGTATATAGCTCGCCTTGTACATGTCTCAGTAAATCTCCCATTCCACCTTGATCTTTTCTGATTTCATATTTATAAACATTTTTATAAATTTTACATCTAGCTAGTTGATTCTCTTCATCCCTATCAAAAAAATATCATGCATTTGATTTTAATTTTCATTTTGTGGGGCCTCGATTCATACTAGGGGGAATGTGAGGCATTTCAATTTCAGTTTAAGCCTGAGACTCAGTCTGAGCCTGATGTTGATGTGCACTAGTGGGTGTATCGTCTATATTATCGTCTAAATTAAATTCTGATTCATCTACTTCATCATCTACTGATATATCATTAAAAAAGAATGTTAATCAATATTACTGAAATTAAATCAAATCATCGGGACTAGGAATAGAATTACTAGAAGTACCCTTACCCTTATTACCCATACTAGAAGAAGCACCCTTACCCTTACCCATAATCAAACGTTTAAATCCTTCCATTTTAGTTATACAAGTAAATAATTAAACAAAAGAAATTAAGTGCGATAATTAAAATTAAGTAACAATAATACTTTAAAGAATGAACGAAGGTACCAAACGCCGACGTAACATCGATGTGTAATCGAGGTTGAAAATTGAAACTTTGCTCGAATGATGATCCTCAAGCTAGTTGCCAACTTCACTCTCAATTTTTAACTTTGATATAATATTTAATAGTAGGAAAATTTATAGAATTGTAGAGAGATAAATTGAGAGATTAGGATTTATGAGAAAAATGAAGAGGAAAATGAGTTATTTATAGTTGGAAAATAGGGTTAAAGTATAAATATATTAACTAAGGGGTTAAAAATAAATATTAATGGGTAGGTGGGGTTTATGGGGGGGGGGGGGGAATGATCGTTTTAGCCATTGCACAACGGCCAAAATCAAAATTTGGTCGTTGTTGCAACGGTTATTTTTGCAAAGGGGGAGGGGGACGGGTGGGGATCGGGATCGGGATGGGGTGGGTCGGGTCGGGACCGGGACGGGCGGGACGAACCCAGGCCCTGTCCCGAGTTCGAACCTTGACCCCGACAAAAAAAATATTTTTTACTTTGGGGGATCGGGACGGGACGGGACGGGTAGCGGGAAGGGCCCGGTCTAGTGGGCTGGGACCCGGCCCACTGGACAACCTTAGTACATACTGGGTTCTTTATTTTTTAAGTGGGTCAGAAATGATTTTATTTTTAAAGTTGTGACGTGACATGTGGTTATTATGTAAAGTGAGTTGGTAAAAATGGCAATCTACATGTGTTCTGATTTAGCATTTTCACGGTTTTGTTTTGTGTATATATATATATATATATATATATATATATATATATATATATATATATATATATATATATATATATATATATATTATAGTTTAGGGTTGTCAAATGGGTCAATTTGATTGAATAATTTGAGCGAGTAGAAATGAACCAAGTTGATATATGGGCGAGTTATTAACGTGTCTAAAAGTTACTTAGGCTCAAATGAGTTGGGTCTAAATAGGTTAAACAATAAGTAGTAACTCAATCCGCCCAATTCTTATCAAATTTTAATTTCTTTGTTTTCGATAATTTGTTTAATACCTAATAAAAAAATTTCTTATTACGACTTTATATAACATGTTAAACATGAAAAAAATAATAATATTTTGATGATATTTTTCATGAATTAATTTGAGCTACATATCAGTCTGACCCACGTCGACTCACTTAGGGTTCCAAGAAGGTCTATTTATATAATAATTTTTGGGCAATTCTCCACTCATGAGCTAACTTTGAGGTTGAGTTGTAGGCTCAAAATTCATTTCTTTAAAATGGTATCAGAGTCAAACTCATTACAATCATCATTATCCAATGTTGGCCCCTCATTTTATATTGTTCATGCTCTAGATATCCAATTCCGGGCGTACAAAAAGGAGGAGGGGGGGAGCGTTCATCAGTCCCACCTTAACTCACTTAGGGATGAGGATGTCGCTTTATATATAGTTTGGCAATCCTCCCTCGTGAGTTATGGATTGAGTTTAGCCATAGGATCTTTAACACAACTCAACTTTTAGATGAGCTAATCAGAATGGGCCGAATTGATAAATGAGCGGATGATTAACCCACTCAAATTTAATTAGACGGGTCATTAATTAAATTTTTTTGACACTAAATGTGAAATATTATCATACCAACAAAAATGAACAATACACTCCTAGCCACCTTCTAGGAAGGGTGCCACGAGCTAGTGATCGAGCTTCTGAAAAACCAAATACAAATTGAATCTATGAGATAATCATACTTCCTACCACTCTTACTATTCATATACATGTCTAATCTAGCTCTTATTACACTTTGTATCTGTTGTATCATGAAACTAATATTTACATCCTGTCCTCTAAAGATTTTTTGATTCCTTACCATCCAAATCTGCTATATGATTGCCCCATAAACAACAACCATGATCTGCTTCTTGAAACTGTTGGAGATAAAGTAGTACGGGAATAGTAAATAACTATTACAAGTGTTTCGAAAGGATAAACAACAAAGATTACAACAAGAAGTTGTCAATCTTTTAATCTTGAACTAGAACTTCAAATCTGGATCTTGTATTCAGAAATACATGAACATGAACTGCTACACTTGTGGCTTGTAGAACCGCTGAAAATCCGAACGGTTAGAGTCCTTTGAGTTTCAAGTTCACACCTAAAACACTTAGCAACCAATTAGATAATCACAACACCACCAGCTGAGTCGAGAGATAGCTCTCTGTCTTTAAGAGAAGATTGCCCCCGTATATATGCTTTACAGAAGTGTGGACAATAGTCTCCCAAGATAAAACAACAAACTATCAAATGTGCAGAGCCTACACAAATGACCCTAACGAAGAACACGAATAAAGAAGATTGCTAAGAGAAGGATTGGTCTCCCAAGATAAAACAACAAACTATCAAATGTGCAGAGCCTACACAAATGACCCTAACGAAGAACACGAATAAAGAAGATTGCTAAGAGAAGGATTACTATCAGGAAATCTGATCTCTTTGTGGTGTTGTTAACTTATGTGTAAGTCTATAGAATTTAGCCAAAGGCCTCAATATATAGGTGTGCAAGATGACTCTTCATATGCCCATGTAATGTCCCTTCAATGCCAAGTAATGGCCATTGAATCCCCATGATACCAGCCAAGTAATAGCACAAGTAATGGTCATTTAAATGCCATGTAGTGGTCCTTTAATTCACCAATTAATGCAACCAAATAATGATTGATTTATGGAGGAAAAACTGCCATTTTAATGCTCCAAAACCTCTCCATAATCAACCAAACTTTTGGAATTCCGTTCGGGTGGTGCTACGGCCCTTTCCGGTGCCGCACCATCTTACACTTTGCACAATCCTTCCTTCATTTACCGACGTGGAATACTTGTTATTTAGCCAATAACTGTCCATTATTCTATGTCTCAAACATTTACTTACGTACCAATATCTCTTTCACTAACGAAATTTACGATACTTGACACTACGAGTGCACGTGTGTGGAAACAACGTTTCCGACGTGCGGGCCCACAATTGTTCGAGTCATAAATAATGGAATAAACTTAATTCCACATTAGTAAATTTCCAACAATCCCCTCTTGAAAGAGATTTTGGCGCACACACAAGGTGCTTACTTTCAGCGAAAAGATATTACATTAGGAGAGGTAGCTTCCGCTTTGAACCTTCCCTAGTTGAATACCATCGGACTTACTTACTGCACGGTGAAAGTGATGCCTTGAACCGTCAGTGTTTAATGTAAGCCAAGACAACGGTACCAACACAATACCTCCCATTTATTCATTTCTTCTTATTGTTCTATCCGTTGTGGCCGTGGACATACTTGGATTCTTAAGTGCGTTCATTTGAGGCGGCCTGTCCTCGCACTTAAATATGTGATATCCTACAAGATATCCTGCTATACCCCGCTTCACAAGCGTTAGGAATCATTAAAAGTTTCCCAAACCTTAACCTCCACTGTTGAGGATCATCAAAGGTTTTAAAACTTAACCTTTACCTACCATGCAGGTAGCACTTAACGTCTATCGCGGGAACGACTTTGGATTTACGTTTCTTTACAGAAATCATAATCCGAAGTGCTCTTGCTTCCATCGAAGCGCTCAACTGAACCTTTTACAACTTAATTTTCCCATTGAACCAAATTCTTGGGATCTCCAGTCAATATGGTTGGGTTACCACCGTAAAGGTTCGTATTGTTTGGGTTTTAAGCACATCCCCTAGACAGGTAGAACTCTTGATCTTCGGATAGTCCCTTAGTTAAAGGGTCCGCTATATCCTTTGATTAGTAATCAAGGAAGTGACACCCGTGATGATCAACTGCCTAACGGTCTTATGTCTTTGACTAATATGTCCAGACGCCGTCATCCGTGCCCTCCCTGAAGTCGACTGGCTAGTTACAGTGTATAACTGACGAAGGCACGAGTTTCTTCCAATAAGGGACATCCTCTAAGATGTCGTGAAATTACTCACTTCTTTTCATGCTTTGTCCAAAATGATACACTCCAATTCCATCATGAATCAACCGATGCAAGTTTGCTTAGAGGATTTTCAAAGGCACACCATACACATCCATTTGTGGCTTTGGTGTTCTTCAAGTCCGATGTCCAGTTTGCATCATTGTGCTCTCCCAGAACCGCTGGACATCCAGAGTACTATAATCCGTAGATAAGCGAATATTTCAGATATCGTCATATCCGATTTAACGCCTTCTATCGATCATTTCCAAAATTACGAGTGAACCTTAGTTCAACTGATCTACTTTGTAAGCGGATACCAAGCCGGTAGTATCGTGTAAAATACATTGAACTACATGTGACCTGCACATATCGCTCATAATATATGGGTGCACCATGATTCCAAGCAATTATATGATTCGTATCCATTGGTGACTTCAACGAGACTATCACATACCTCACAAATTAGGTTTGGAATTAGACCAGTCCGTTAGATGTCTTAGAAATCCCAATTCCTAAGATGTCATCTGTGATGCCCATATCTTTCATATTGAAACAAAGTTTCAATATGACTTCCACTTTCAGACCGTTGGCTTTCTAACTTCAAAGTCAATGTTTCTATTGTCAGATTCATTATTTCTGTTTCATCTAAAACTTCCAGGACCAAAATGTAAACATTTTAGGGACCAAAATGTAAACATTTTAAGGACCAAAATGTAAACATTTCAGGGACCAAAATGTAAACATTTCCGGGACCAAAATGTAAACATTTCAGGGACCAAAATATAAACATTTCAAGGACCAAAATGTAAACATTTCAGGGACCAAAAGGAAAGTTCTGGAAGAAACCCAACAATCCAACAAACCAACTCTGATCCTCCCCTTCCAACTCTCCGGTTAGGAAGGTTGTCTCAACATCCATGTCATGCAAGACTGCAATGGCCCTGTATGTTAAGCTATTCACAGGGGAGCACATGTCCAAGTAGCCGAGGCCTTATACTCATCAGTAGATCATCTAATTTGTACTCAATTTGAGTATCCACTTTTACAACCCAAAGGTTCTTTTCCCGGAGTAAAGTCAATCATTACACAAGTATGGTTCTATCTGATGGAATCTGTAGCTTCTTTCCAAAGCAGCGCTTTTGGAGATGACAATTCTTTGTTAATTGTCCATGGTTCATTTCCAACCATACAAGCTAGAATGGCTGGAACAAGTCTTTGTACCCTCTTTGCTCCGTCTCGGTTCAACATCTTGAATCCCTGAGTTCTATAGATCTGGAACATTAAATTCAGGACAGTCAGCAACTTCTGAGTCCTATAGATCTGGAACGTCTGGTTCTGGATAATCAGGCACTCACGGGTTCTTGTTAACCTTGAGCAATTAGGAAAGATGTCTTCAAAAAATTCAGCATTCTTTGACACCAAGAGGCGATAAACACTACTGTTATTTGCAGATCCAGTGGATATGCAATCTACAGTCTTAGGTCCAACTTGACCTGTTTCAGTATTCCAACTTCTACCAAGCCACCACACATCACAATATTTGTAGGTGGGATCCTTTCCATATTTCACATGGAGGGTTATCCTTATCCTTATGCGGAGTTCTGTTGAGAATCGCATTAGCGGTAAGGATCGCTTGCCCCATATATTTTGGGCATATGGCTTTGTGCTTGGCTAACACCATTAGACTGAGGTGAGTAAGGAGCAGTCATTTGATAAATGATGCTTCACATTCTCCCCTTCTATCACTACGAATTCCTCAATCCGTAGGCTTAGTTGATTTTCAACTTCTGTTTTGTAGCGCTTATCCGCTTCAACAACTTCATCTTTTATTTTCAACAAACAAATGATGTAATACGTTGTACCATCATCAATGAAGGTCGCAAAGTAATTGTCTCCCCCCTCTATTTTGTACAAACTTCAAATCACCTATGTAGGTGTGACTAAGTTCTAGAGGAGCGGTGCTTCTTTCGCTATTCCCTTGATGGAATGGAAAGGTAATTTTGCCTCTTCACCCACCTCACATTCATTTTGAGGGTTTATGTCGACAGAAAGCAACAATCTCAACTTAGTTAGCTTTTGAATGACTTTTTATTTAACGTGTCTTAATCTATGACGGCATAGATGTACAGATTACAAATATATCATTCATTTGGCTACAGACATACTGTACCATTGTTAGTTATTACAGACTTGTTGGACTAGTCTCAAACCAGTTTGACCAACAACGTCCCTGAAATCAAGTTTGGGACATGTATCACCTCCTTTTAGAGTGATCCCATTCCCTGAAGTCCTTTTTAAGGACAACCTCTTCAACCCCTTCTACTTTAGAGGTGGCGTTGCTTCACATGAACAAAATATTGCCCGTGGTTAGGGTGTAACTGTATCATATATGATCTGGATACTCTAACCCACTCCAGTTGCTTTTGCAGACTGAATGTCCAATTTCTTTTCTGCCTTTCTTTTGGCCTTCAGATCATTTAAGACTTGAAAAATCTGGTCCACTCCAGTCGCCCGTAGGCTTTGTACGACTGAGTGTCTAATTTCTTTTCTGCCTTTCTTTTGGCCATCAGATCATTTAAGACTTGGAAACTCTGGCCCACTCCAGTCGCCCGTAGGCTTTGTACGACTGAGTGTCCAAAACCTTTTCTGCGTTTCTTTTGGCCTTCAGATCATTTAAGACCTGGAAACTCTGGCCCACTCCAGTAGCCCATAGGCTTTGTACGACTGAGTGTTCAAAACCATCATATCAAAAGAAGGATCTTCTGTCAGATAGTGTGACATGTTCAACCTCTTACGATAAGCCATTATCTTTTAGTCTTCTTCCCTTGAGATTGGTGCCCAGACAATTCCTGGCGCTTGCTTAAGAGTGGTAACAGTTTTTGCACAGTCAGTGGATATCTCTCCTTCGTATGTGCGAACATACTTTACACACTTTTAATAATAACACCCAAAAGAATGGATATTTTAATTTTTGTTTTCCACCACCAATCTTTAACCGGGAAGGAGGGAGATTCAATTTCTGATTTTAGGGTGTAGGGAATATAATTTTTTAATGAAAACACTTTCATATTCCTAGTCTTGCTTTATACACTTTTATTAAGATATTATCTAAACACATTATAGATAAAGAAGGATAATTAACTTAGACCTTTTGGATTTTGGCCCGCTTCAGTCATACTGAGTGTCCATTTCCTCCTTACCATAATTCGGATCCTTTGTCTGGGACAGATATAGGCCTTCTGCTACAAGATAGAACAACATCTTCAGCCTTCTCCTCTTGTCCCAGTTCACATCCTCAACCTCTCGTGGGCGCTTTTTTCCACCACTCTCGAGAGCGGTGACACCATCAACACCTTGACCGTCGACAACGTGATCAACATAAGCACTCTGAACCTCAGCATCAGAACCATTTTCTAGTTTGTTGGCAGAAACAGTGTTACTGTCAACAGAACTGTTAATGGAACCGTCTTTAACCAGAAAACCACAACCATAGCCAGATTTGGTCACACAATTGTTGACCGACATCTTTCGAATACTAATACAATCTTGTCTTAAACTTGTTGGAGATAAAGTAGTATGGGAATAGTAAATAACTATTACAAGTGCTTCGAAAGGATAAACAACAAAGATTACAACAAGAAGTTGTCAATCTTTTAATCTTGAACTAGAACTTCAAATCTGGATCTTGTAGTCAGAAATACAAGAACATGAACTGCTACACTTGTGGCTTATAGAACCGCTGAGAATCCAAAAGGTTAGAGTCCTTTGAGTTTCAAGTTCACACCTAAAACACTTAGCAACCAATTAGATAATCATAACACCACCGGCTGAGTCGAGAGATAACTCTCTGTCTTTAAGTGAAGATTGCCTCCGTATATAGGCTTTACAGAAGTGTGGACAATAGTCTCCCAAGATAAAACAACAAACTATCAAATTTGAAAAGCCTACACAAATGACCCCAACGAAGAACACGAATAAAGAAGATTGCTAAGAGAAAGATTTCTATCAGGAAAATATGATCTCTTTGTGGTGTTGTTAACTTGTGTGTAAGTCTATAGAATTGAGCCAAATGCCTCAATTTATAGGTGTGCAAGATGACTCTTCATATGCCCATGTAATGGCCATTCAATGCCAAGTAGTGGCCATTGAATCCCCATGATGACCAGCCATGTAATGGCCATTTAAATGCCATGTAATGGCCCTTTAATTCACCAATTAATGCAGCCAAATAATGACTGATTTATGGAGGAAAAACTGCCATTTTAATACTCCAAAACCTCTCCATAATCAGCCAAACTTTTGGAATTCCGTCCGGGTGGTGCTGCAACCCTTTCCGGTGCCGCACCATCTTACACTTTGCACAATCCTTCCTTCGTTTACCGATGTGGAACACTTGTTATTTAGCCAATAACCGTCCATTATCCTATGTCTCAAACATTTACTTACGTACCAATATCTCTTTCACTAACGAAATTTACGATACTTGGCACTACGAGTGCACTTGTGTGGAAACGACATTTTCGACGTGCGGAGCCCCAATTGTCCGAGTCATAAATTATGGGATAAACTTAATTCCACATTAGTAAATTTTCAACAGAAATTACTCCAATGCTTATTCTTTATCTTGATCAAAGCTACTTGCACTCTTTGTTGTTGTAGTTTTATGCCTAGCCATCCTTGAATGCCTCTCCAAACAACAATAGTCCAAGTGCATCCATAAAATAAATGCTCAGCATCTTTCAGCCAACTAACTTCACACAACACACAATCAGTTGTGTCAAATTATAGTCCTATTCCAGCCATTTTGTCCTTTGTCAGCAATCTCCCCTGAGCAGCGAATCATAGTATAAACCTATGCTTAGGGAGAGAAATTCGAGTCCATATCAACTCAACAGTGGCCATGTTAGGAGTAGTGCCCAATATGTCCATATATCCACTTGAAATAGAATATCTCCTATTTTTTGTCAAACAGTATTGCCCATTATGATACCATGTCTGCATTCTATGTTTAATCTTGTTGAGTTTCTTCCGGTGCAGTTGCAATCAGTAGGTGGTATATGTGTCCAAAAATCCTTTACATTATTCATATAGAGGTCATTTATCCACTTCATCACATCAAGTCCTTTTGCTCCATTATCCACCATATCAATTTACCTACATAAGCCATGTTCCAGAGTTTACACTTTTTTATATTTGAAAGGTGTCAAATGCTACAGAAAGTAAAAATAAGAGATGAAATAAATCGAATGCCAATTCTGTTTCTGAAAGTCAGCAATTATGTCGTCCAACACCAGTAACAACACTTTAACAAAACAAAAAACCTTGAAGAGTAAATGCAGTTGAAATTTAAAGAACACAAAGGTTTTAAATTTTCATAAGTTATATATATTATATAACTTATTATGGTCAATGACCAAATGTATTGTATATATATTATATACAATTAGACAAATTCCTTTCTTTACAGATTTACAAGATATAATGGAAAGGAATTAAAAGTTGAAGTCGCAGATGACTTCTGCCTGAAAAATCTAACTAAGTAGACATAGACAACCTCTCATTACAATCTCTCTATACAAAACTAATCTAGAATCTAAAACAACAATTGTAATGTTGGACATAATGTTGTCAACACACTCAGGCAACACTGATGATCTAGATTTCTAAGATGAAATCCCGAGAGCTCTCTTGGTATTTTTACTTTTTGTTTTTGGACATTGATTCACTGTAGTAGCCTCTCTATTTATAGTAGAGAGTCTTCCTTGAAAAGCTCATCGATCGGGTGTGGAGGTTGAGGGAAATGTAGGAAACTGGTAGGATTGGTTGAAGACGATCAAGGAGCAAAAACCTCTAACAACTTTGACATGTTCCTCAAGAAAAGAAACAACGTTGACTTGTTCTTCACACGTATTTACCAACTCATTTTTACCTTGCCAAGTCATATTTACGACATAGTAATCATTACGTGAAGTAAGGCAAAATCAGTTCTGAAAATGTTGGTCCGAATGTTGTGCAACATTTGTCCCAACATTCTTATACATTCAAATCAATACTTCAGGAGATATGTTGGGTCAAATTTCAACATCAAATCCAACATTAACAATCTCTCCCTTTTTGTCTTTCTTCACAAAACTCGTTAAAAAAGTAAAGTTGACTTATGGTGTTGTCACAAATGTTGTCCGACATCTGTGATTAATAATTTCAAGGTCATGCTTCCCCTTAACCTATGATGTCATACAAGCAACCACGTGTATACCAATTCATAGGATTAGAGAAAAAAATATGAGCACATATAAACCCACATCATCCAATATATACAAAGCACGAATAGAAATAAACCATTGTCAACAAATATACACATCAATCCATCAAAACATTTAACAAACATTTATAGCTTAGGTTCAACAACATCATTCAGCTTCCTCCTTGCTCATCATACAGCAGCAGCAGCTTCCAGCAGCTTTCTACCCCTGCATAACAACTTCAGCTTCCTCTGCACCAACTTTAGCTCTTCAGCTTCCTCTGCACCAGCTTTAGCTTCCTCCCTCTGCATCAGCATTATCTCCCCCTTTTTATGAAGAAAGTAGCATCATGAAATGCATCATGAGATGTTGTGGCATCTGTGGCAATATTTGGAGCAACACTTGTCCTTGTAGTCCTGGGAACTCCCCTTGGAAAAAATGTTTCAAGGGGGTTTCATCTGGAATTTCCCTTTCTTGAGGCACACTTGGTTGTTCAGAAGCAGATGGTTCTTCCTCAGTTGATAAAACATAGTCCGTATTTTCACTATCACTGCTCGAGTAAGCAGGTTTATATGTTTCACATTTAGGCCTTTTGCTACTCGAACCTTCTTGGACTATTTTCTCAAACACTCTACGCGATCGGCGAGTAGAAAAAGTAGATGACCTTGGAATTTTACCTAGAGATGAGAAATCAAAAGTTTAATCGACATCTATTGGGTTATTATTAGTTCCAAGATAGATGATATCTAAAGGTTCATCAAAGCCTTTAAACACTATTGTTTTAGAAAGATCCTCAGGGAGATTTGAGGAAGAAGACTATCTAGGTTGCTGAGGTGTATTCGATGGAGGGCTAATGCTCATGGGAGTGTTGGATGAAATGTTGGTTGACATTTGTTCTGACATTGGAGAAGTTTCCATCGGTGAGAATTGAGGAGAGGGTTTTGAGGAATTAGGGTTTGTGAAAGTGATTGAAGTTTGATTTGGTGTTTCCATATGGTTGGTAGGACGATATACACCCTCTGAACTTCCCCCCATTTTTTTGTTGTTTTTGAAAAAAAAAACAAATGAGAGGAACATTTATATACATGACAAACCTTTTCTTAGAAATAAGAATCTCATAGTTTTAGGTGTTTCACTTTCACACAGTAACTTACACCTAAAATATTGAAAAAAATAACCATCACGGTAGGAATATAATTTAATCTTATCAATTTAAATTTTGAAATTCCTATAAACAAGGCATATAATAGGGAGTAAGATCTGATATTTCAACAATCAGGAAGCACAACAATTCACCATATATCACATTCTGAAAATGTCAACAGAAATGTTGGCACCCGACACAAGTATTTTGATCCCACAAGAATTTTCAGATTTGGCAGCAAACAAAGACACGTTTATATGCACTTTATGAGTTTGACCACCGGACCAATGTAACATTTTTTCATCATGTCCTTGGTCTAATCATATAACACATATAAATGAATTTTTCGTGTCAAAAATAAAAATACTTTTATGATATTCTCAAATTTCTTTTGAAACACTCGATACTCCTATAGAATAGGAACGGTATCTTTCCACGGGCTTTGCCCATTTTTCACAGTTGCCAAATATTTGTAAAGACTTTGCCTTAATTTGATACTCACTTTTTTGATATATATATGTATTTTGTTATATCATCGCAGAGAACGGTATCACTTTGATAACATATTCTTATTGAAGGATCATGTTTGTGTGACCAAAAGTTATGCATCATACAACAACAATAATCAGTTAGTGATATAACATAACAAAGACCAAAAGATTTCTTTAAACTAGAAAATCTCTCATGGTCCAAAGCTTTTGTAAAAATATCAGCTAGTTGATGAAGAGTGTCAACATGTTCAATTTGAACTACCTGTTTTTCAACTAAATCTCTTAAAAAGTGATGTCTAATATCAATATGTTTTGTACGTGAGTGCTGAACTGGATTTTTGGAAATATTTGTAGCACTCAAATTATCACAGTACAAAATTAAAATGTTTTTAGTAAATCCATAGTCGTCTAACATGTGTCGTAACCATATTAATTGAGAGCAACAACTTCCAGTTGCTACATATTCAGATTCAGCAGTTAAAAGTGAGACACAATTTTGTTTACGACTATACCATGAAATAAGGTTATTGCCAAGATAAAAACATCATCCACTTGTACTTTTCTATCATCCACATCTCCACCCCAATCCGAGTCACTAAATTCTATTAAGTTAGGATTAGTGTATTTGGAATACCAGATTCCCAACGCACATGTGCCAACAACATATCGAATAATACGTTTCATGATATTTAAGTGAGATATTTTGGGACAGGCTTGAAAACGTGCACAAATAAAAACACTAAACATAATATCTGGGAGACTAGCAGTAAGATAAAGAAGGCTACTTATCATAGATCGATATAATATTGGGTCAACATTTTCACCAACATTATCCTTACATACTTTCTGCGATGAACCCATTGGCGTTTTCATCTATTTAGAGTTCTCCAAACCAAATTTATTAACTAGATTCTTTGCATATTTACTATGTGAGATGAAAATTTCATCTTCACTTTGCTTTATCTGCAAGCCTAAGAAAAAAGTTAATTCCCCAATCATGCTCATTTCAAATGTCGATGGCATAGCTTCAACAAATGAATTTAGGTACGACTGTGAAGTCGATCCAAAGGCTATGTCATCCACGTAGATTTGAGCAATTATAATATCTACACCGTGTCGTTTAATAAATAAAGTATGATCAGCTTCGCCATGGGTAAAACCAAATTCAAGAAGAAAGTTAGTTAAACAACCATACCATGCATGAGGGGCTTGTTCCAACCCATACAAAGCCTTTTTAAGCTTGTACACATAGTGTGGATGGTAAGGATCTTCAAATCCCTTTGGTTGTTCAGCATATACCTCCTTGTCTAGATAACCATTTAAGAAGACACCTTTTACATCCATTTGGTGTAAAGTAATTTTCAGACAACAAGCAATAGCAGGTAAAAGTCTAATTGACTCGATTCTAGCTACATGTGCGAAAGTTTCATCAAAATCAATTCCTTCTACATGAGTATAACCTTGTGCAACTAGACGTTCTTTGTTTCTAACAATTGTTCCCGATTCGTCTGTTTTATTTTTTAAAATCCACTTAGTTCCAATTACATTTGATTTATTTGGACGTGGAACTAAGTCCCAGACTTCATTTCAAGAAAATTGTTCGTGCTCTTCTTGCATTGCTTGTATCCAGAAATTATCTTTAAGTGCTTCTACGACATTCTTTGGTTCTAATGTAGATATAAAATAAGAAAGACTAACCTCTTAGTATATGGTTGACATACACACATACCTTACCATTTCTCTATAGTTGAGTGGTTCTTTGCCTCTTGTTCTAATTCCTTCAAAAACTCCCATCTCACTTGACCCATTGGATGATTCTTCCTAATCCTTGAGGAGGGGTCCCTGCGAACTTGGTCTAACAATTTAGCACTTGACTCCTCATCTGTGGCCTTTGTGGTCTCCATTGCTATTTCGAATGTTGCTTCAGGTATGGAAACATCTGATTCTTCTACAATCTGTGGACTTTCCACTATATCTATAATGCTACTTTCAATAGTTTTTCCTAAAACATCAGAAAAATCATCAAAAATAACATTTACAAATGTACAGTTCTGGATCTCAGATTGTATACTCGATAAGCATGACTATATTGTGAATAGCCAACAAAAATTCCTTTATCACTCTTAGAGTCAAATTTTGCCAAATGATCCATGTCACTTAAAATATAATAAATACACCCAAAACATGAAAGTAACGCAAGTTTGGTTTCTTTCCATTTATAATCTCATAGGGTGTCATCTTTGTTTCTGCCCTTAGATAGACTCTATTAGCTATGTGATTAGCAGCATTCAAGGCTTCTGCCCATAAATATTTTGACAAATGTTTAGAACTAAGCATTGCTCTAGCCATTTCTTGCAATGTCCTATTCTTCCGTTCTGCAATCCCATTCTGTTGAGTTTTGGGGGTCAGAAAACTCATGAAATTTTTTCTTTTTCTCACAAAAATTTGTGAATGAACTATTTTCATTTTTTTTTCCATGGTTGGATCTAATCCGAAAAATAGGAGAATAGAGTAAATTTTTAATTCTAGAGTGTAAAATTTTAAACAAGTCAAACGTTTGTGATTTTTCTTTCAAAAAATATATCCAAGAATATCTAGAAAAATCATCTACTATCACAAAGGAATACCTCATGCCTCCTAGACTGTCTACTTCAATTGGACCCATTAAATCCATATGTAACAATTGAAAATAGTGAGACGTACCTGAATGTTATCCGTCATGTTGGACAACATTATGAGAGACACTGATATGCTTACCTTTCAAACAATCTTCACAGACCGTTTTACCTTTATGGCTAAGTTTGGGTATGCCTCTAACCACTTCAAATGAGACAAATTTTTCTAAATTGCGGTAGTTGACATGCCCTAACTTTTGATGTCATAGTGTTGTGTCATCGACCTTTGCATTATTGCATGTTTTTTGTCCTCCAGCAAGATAGCAATTGTCACATGTTCTAGTACCTGTCATGACATATATATTTGCTTCATTCATAACTTTACATGCATTCTTATTAAATTTTACCTCAAGAACATCATCACACAGTTGACTAACACTTATCAGATTAGCCATTAATCCATCAACGTGTAAGACATTTCTTAAGGCTAGAAAACCAGGAACATCCAAGATCTCTTTTCCAATTATTTTGCTTTTACCGCCACCTCCATAAGTCACGTTTCCTCCATTGAATGACTCATAGTTCTTTAGAAAACCTTTTGTACCTGTCATGTGGCGAGAACATCCACTATCAAAGTACCAAGAACCTGAAATGTTAGTTCTTAATGCAGTAATAGCAACATTACATGTTACACCCTTTTTAGGAACCCAAACTTGCTTAAAACATTTTTATCTTTTGGCTCAGAAATGTTGCTTCGATTGTTATCCGGAATGTTGGACAACATTTTAGGCAACATTTTGCTCACAGAATCTTGAAGTTTGAAACAGTATGGTTTTAAGTGTCTAGGGGAGTTACTGTGATGACACACAAACTTCATATTTTTTGACATATATGAGAACTTATTATATATCCTTTTTTTCTTTTACAAAGAATATTTTCTCATTTTTATCAAAGAGATTAGAGCATATAGTTTTAAGAGAGTTTTCGTACCCAATTCCTGCATGTGAAGGTTTACTGAAGTTGAGTATCTCATTCAATTTTGAAGTCCCCGTGTTGAGCTTACGGAAGGTTTCTTTGGCTAAATCTAATTTTGCACGGATCTTACCAAATTCAATATCCTTTTTGGTAAGTGCAACCTCAAGTCGAGTTATCTTTCCTTTTAATACTAAATTCTCATGAGTTAAAGATTTTACCTTTTTGTCAAGTTTCTTGAATTCTAAGATTAAGGCTTTACAAATACTTTGTAATTTATTAATCATATCATCTTTGCATTCAACTTAAACCATACAATTAGCCTCACTAACAGAAATAGAACCACTAAAAAATTAACATCAGTATAGTTAAAGAATTTATACCTTTCGGATGTCGCTGATGATGTTGATGTTGGAGCAAATATCGTGACATCTGAGACAATATTGTATATGACATCTTCATTATCAGATAGAGACTGTTCGAAAATAGTAGCCAACATTGCTTGTGTTTCGGCTTCACGATCTCCTTCCTCTTCTCCTTCATCATCACTAAGAGAAACCCATAGGTTCTTACCAAAATTTCTAAGAGTGTTAGCATATTCGTTAGCATAGTGACCCCAACCAGAGCATGTATGACACTGTACGGACTCAAGCTGTTTGGGATTAAATTTGGTACGATCTGAGTTGGTTCTTCTTAGTTGATTTCCTTTTTGTACATTTGGAAGAAATCTATTGGACTTTTAATTGAAGAACTGGTTTTGGTGCTCTTTAGATTTAGATTGATTTCTTTCATTGTTGAACTTCCTCACCATCGAATTGTATTTTCGAGTGAGTAAGGCAACATTTGCACCATCACCAATTTCTTCAAGATTCTCATCATCTTCTTCGATTTGACTCTCTGAGGATTGAACGTGAAGTGCAACATTTTTGCTTTTATACAATTCCTTTTGATTCTCAATGTTCATCTCATAAGTTTTGAGAATGCTCATCAAGGTATGAAGGTCCATGGTGGCAAGATTGTGAGCTTATTCAATAGCACAAATCTTTAAATTGAACTTTTCAGGAAGAGAATGGAGAGCATTTTCAACAGGTTGAGTGTTTGTTAATGGTTCACCAAGAACTTGACATTCATTTGAGATGTCAATCAACTTTTCAAAATTAGATTTAATATCATTCGCTTCTTTCATCCTTAAATGTTCATATTTACTCATGAGCATACGTAGCTTTGTTCAACGAACACTTGAGCTACCTTCACAATGAATTTGTAAAGTATCCCATGCATCCTTAGCCGTGAGGCAGTTTTGAATGAGTTTGAACATATACATATCAACCCATCCAAAAATTGCATTAAGGTTTTTTCGTTAAAGATAGCATTATTGGTTTCTTCTGTAGTCCATTCGGATTCAGGTTTAACAAGAATGTCACCTTTCTCATTTGGTGGCAACATTGGAACAACATACCCATTGGTTATAGATCTCCATGCCCTAACATCAATTGATTTGATATGAGAACGTATGCGAATCTTCCAATACACATAATTTGATTCATCTAAAATAGGAAGTCTACCAATAGTTGGATTTGCCGGATCCATAGATTATGACAACATGACCAAACACTTATTGTGTTAAGTGTCGGCTCTGATACCACTTGAAGGATATCAAGTGCTATGGAAAGTAAAAACAAGAGATGAAATAAATCGAATGCCAATTCTGTTTCTGAATGTCGACAATTATGTTGTCCAACACACAAACCTCAGATAACCAGATAAAAAGCTTCGATTTTCATAGAGCCGAGCTTGATTCAAAACCTTAAATAAAAATAAAATAAAAATTTTCAAATTGAGTCGAGCTTACCGTTAATTCGAGCTTCAGTCTTTGATCTTTGATCTTCGACTTCAATCTTCGACTTCAATCTTTGATCTTCAATTTTCGCCGAACTGTGTGTGTGTGAGATAGAGTTTAGGGCTTTCTAGAGAATGTTAGAATGAGTGCCGCCTTCTAGAGTATATTTTGGGCTTCCTTTTATTAACTAAAAATAATGAAATTTAAAAAGTAAAAATATTTAATATTTCATAGGTTCCGGGTATCGATTCCGGGTCCGGATACCCTGTCTCTAATTGCCGGAATAGGAACCGGATCCGACATTGATCGATTCCTAATTTTAGGACCCGAAGCCTACCCATTATTATAATATATCTACCCGGAACCTTCCCGTTAATGTCGGTTCCGATCGGGTATCTGGGTACCCGGTACATGTGCTCACCCCTAAACAATGCAACTTTGTAGTTGTGCTATTTTACAAAGCCCCAAATCACCTACTTATTTATTCAATTTCACATAACAACTTCATAAATGCCTATACATCTTACTATCATCATAAACATCCAATTTTTAGCCTTTTGTGTTGTTTCATTGTTAAATTTAAGTTATTTTGGGTATCAGGAGATCTGTAATCTATTGACTTTTCTTGATGTATAGCTTCTTTACTCTCGGTATATGTTCTTCATTTATTTCTCTATTTTACAATGACATCTACTATCTTTTTCATTGAATTTTTAACCAAGGCCTCGAGGTAGAATTCTCTATTACTAAGTATTTTTTTTTTGACATCTTAAATTCAGCTCTTTCTAAGCAGAATTATCATCGTATTAATATATATATATATGCCTTGTGTGCGTAGTCCTATTTATTCGTTTCAGAATGAGACACTCCAAAAAGTCGTTTTGCATATGATTTATACGTCCCTTTTCGTTTGTCTTATTTGTATGAGAACTTAATTCTCATATAAATGAAAGTATATTTATGTCCTAGAGAGAATATGTATTAGGACAAATGTATTTTATATACATTCGTATTATTATTAATGGAGATTAATATTTTGGCATTTGCAATTATTGAATTATTAATTGATTGTTTATAATATTCTATAATATGCATCCCTGGAGGTTACGCTGTTATTAATAATGTGAGATATTAATATTATAACGTAACTCTTAAAATAGCCTCGACTAATGATCATCGAGAATGGGATATCGATGATATCTGATAAGTCGACATGTGGTCTGCATCACATCCTTAGAGGATGTAGTATGTCTCACCTGCTACCAGTAATGGCTACTCGTGATGGACACATGGATACTTTGGAAGTATTGGTATACCCTGCTGATATACTATTTGTTATACTTGTCTAAAGTATGATCAGCGTGTGGGAGATAAAAGTCCTTAGACTTGAGGTCAATACGCACCTTGTCTACAAAGTAATATACTTTGATCTTGTCCTAAGCTCAAATGCCTTATAGGTTGAGATACAACTTGTATTGGGTACATTACGATGTGGATTAAAGGTGGTAGTTGAGCCAAGATTAGGATTCATTCCTCGAATGTATATTCGAGAGAACACTCAGATTCTCAATGATATTAGGTTGACTAAGTCGTTGGCCAACGAAATAGACATATTTAGAATATGGTCTAGTTGTCAACTAATATAGATGAGTTACAATGATTAAGCCATTTGGATAGACACTTGACAAATCCTAAGCTTGATCAGGTGTGTCGTGAATGAAAGGATTTTATCTTACCACGTAGAGGTTAAGTTTACTGGATTCGTGTAAACGTACTTCACATACTTGCAGCGCCGTCTAGGAGTTCCGCGTAGACCTTAATTTGATTAATATCGATATGTGAAGGTCTGTAGGGTCACACTATGTCGATTGTCTTTTCGATCTAAGGATGTATTGAGAGGGTATCAAATATTTGATTTAGAATCGAGATATTTAAATGAATAATGATTGTTTTAATTAAGTCAAAATTGGATTTTGGATGTAATTAAGAATGTACGGAAAATAAATTGAGACGGTGTAGGGCCACGTCGAGCGCCGCGACGCCCACACCATAGGGCCGCGACGCTAATAACCTAATATGTCTCGATTTATAGGCCAGGCCCAAGGTCAAACCCTAATTCGATTTGACCTAATTTTTTACCTATAAATACAGACATTCATTTCATTATTCAATACACTAATTTCAGATTATTATTCTAAGTCTCTAAGACTTAGAATAAAAACACTCTTTTGAATCTCTACCGGATTTTCTAGCTTTTCCAAAGAGAAATACATTGAAGCTTGGAGCTTGCAATCGAAACGGCTTTCGCGTGCGAACCCACAGTTGATAAAGACTCCAGATAATACAACCTGTAAGTCTTTATGTTTCATATTACAGGTCTTTGATTGTCATATAACCATACCAGAAGTAATTGTTGGGGTAAGTAAGAACAAAATTTTAAACTTCCGTTGTGCCTTACTTATGTGTTTTGAACCCAACAAAAACCTACAGTGGTATCAGAGTCTAGACTGGTTCAATGGTTATATAACAATTGAATAACATAATAATATGGGTTAAACATAAAATTGGATTAAAACAAGGCTTTTTGAAATCCTACATGTATTGACCGAATGTTAACCTTTTGATATCACCCTAAATTATCTCCTACGCTAACTCGAGGAAGTCATTCCACTCTAACTCGAACTAAGCCAAAAGTGCGTTGTCCGGCTCATTGCACGGTGCACGGCAAAGAATGGGTAAAGACGAATGATAGTCGATGTGTGCATTATTAATAATGGTGGGTGATGATGAAGGATATGTGATTTGATCCCTAAATTGGATTTAGGGCTCGAACGATTTTGAAAAATCAACACAGAAACGTTTTGACGTCGGCGTCGTGACCCTATGGTATGGGGCCACAACGCTTGCTAGGGTTTTCAAGGCAGTGCCGCGGCTCCATGATGGAGCGTCGCGACCCCATGGTGGAGCACCGCGGCCCCATGGTGGAGCGTCGCGACCCCATGGTGGAGCGCTGCGGCCCTATCGGTCTAATTTTTTTTTAATTTAGAATGTTTAACCCATGATTATTATTATACAGTATATTTGATAAGTATACTGTTTATGTGCTAAATGCTAAATTGTTTATCATTAAATTACTAGAATAATGTCCGCTATAACTGTCTGGGCAGGCGACGCCCAATATCTGACTAAACCATCTTATATCATGCATATTGGGTTGACGGTTCCCAACTATATGTGTCATTAGTTTTGCATGATAATAAGATGTCATATTGGATATGGCGTAAAAGATTTAATCTTGGTTAAAACCCTAAATTAAAATGTTCCCCAAATTATTGAATACAAGTCTAAAATAAAACGCGTCGTCCATTATAATTGTTAGAGTGCAAAATCCTTTTCGGCGATACGAGTATTTATGCCAAAGCATTTGCTCTAAGTCTACGAGGGCCCAGACTCTTTCATAGATGTGTTTTAAATGTAAAGGTAACGATAAACTTCTGTGGGTATTTACACCAAAGTGTTTGCTCACAAAGGCCAAATTTACTTAGATACATAAACGCAGTCGTGTAATGGAGTTGACTTGCTTAGACAAATCTTGGCGCTAAAGTGTCGGACTAATCTAAGGAAGAAGTTATTAGCCAAAGCAAACGCGGAGATAGCATAGGCTTGGATCTTGGCCCATTATTACCTCAATTATTATAGGCCCGTATTCTACCATGGGGTCGTAGAAGTATGTTAAAATAGTGGGAGCTAATTAAACAAAAGGCCATGTTGATTAGCCTAAACGAATGTGTATAATAGGAAATAGATTTTGAGTTTGATTTCCAGTCTATCTAATTCTTCAGATTATAAAAGATGTCGAGCTTATCATTGAAAATGTTGATTGAAATGAACAAACTTACTGGACCTAACTACCTTGAGTGGCTGAGAAATTTGTGAATAGTGCTGAGACAAGAAAAAATAGAATACGCGTTGGACACGGTGTTCTCAACAGTCCTTGCGACAGGCTCTGCTGAATATGCCTCTTTTGATAAGGATGCTTACCAAAAACACCTAGATGATGCCACTTCAGCACAATGCGTGATGTTGTCTTCCATGTATATGGAACTTCAGAGACAACATGAGAACATGTGTCCCAATGAGATGCTCAAACACTTGAAGAGTCTCTATGACTCACAATCCCAAACTATGGAATATGAGTTACTAATAGAACTTTTTAAGTGTAAGCTAAATGAAGAGGGCCAGGTCTCGTAGCATGTATTAAAGATGATAGGGCTGATAGAGAGGCTTGCTTCAATTGGAACAAAGCTTGAAAAAAATGTCGCTACCACTCTCATCCTGAACTCTCTCCCTTGTTCCTTTGAGAACTTCATAGTGAATTTCAATATGAATGGAACGAAGGCGACTCTGCCAGAGCTGCACAACATGCTCAAGACCTTTGAGTCCTACACTTCCAAAGGCAAAGTTATGCTCATGGTGACTCTTCTAGCCGACCAAAGCTGAAAAGCAAGGAATGGCAGAAGAAAAAGGGCAAAGAAATCGTTGCGCCATCAGCTATGAATCCTAAGAGAGGTGTGAAGAAAAAGGTAAATCCGGCTAGGGATGAATGCCTCAACTTCCATAAGAAGGGGCATTGGAAGAAGGACTGCACGGCTCCAGAAGGAGGAAAAGCACTAGGTGCTCCTGCCTTTGGTGGACAAGGTATGGAAGTCATTTAAATAAATATGTCTATAAATAACTCTCATTCCTGGGTATTGGATACTGCTTGTGGCTCACACGTTTGTACAAATGTGCAGGGGCTAACTGATAGCAGAAAGGTTAGACCAAGGGAGGTAGACCTATGCATTGGAAATAGAGCACGAGTAGATGATGAGCACGTAGGCACTTATAGATTAAATTTACCTTCCAGCTATTGTTTAGTGTTGAATGAATGCTTTTATGTACCCTCGTTAATGAGGAATATCATTTCTATCCCAGTTTTGGACATGGAGGGTTTTTCCTCGTATATTTATAATAGCAGTCAAGTACTGTCTTTTGATAATATTATATATGGAACTGCTCTCTTGTGGATGGATTATATACACTAAATTGTAGTCGAGAGATATTCAATGAACAAAATAAACGAGCAAAAATAAGTAACAGAAACTCTACCTACCTATGGAACTGCAGACTTGGTCATATCAACGAATCAAGGATAGCAAGGTTGAGGAAGTTAGACTACCTCGAACTATTTGACTTGGAGTCTTATGGTAACTGCGAATCTTGCTTGAGAGGAAAGATGACCAATAAACCACTTTCTGGGAAGGGTGTGCGAGCCAAAGAGGTGTTTGAGTTGGTCCATACTGATGTATGTGGGCCATTCTCAACTCAAGCTAAAGGAGGCGTCCCATACTTCATCACTTTTACTGACGACTTCACAAGGTATGTATATGTGTATCTTATGAGACACAAATCCGAGGCTTTTGAGAAGTTCAAAGAGTACAAGTCGGAAGTAGAGAAGCAACTTGCGATAAGTATCAAGACCCTTCGATCGGATCGATGAGGGGAATACTTGAGCAAGGATTTTTTAGATTACTTAAAGATACATGGAGTCCAGTCAGAATGGACACCTTCTGAAATGCCACAGATGAATGTTGTTGCCGAAAAGAGAAACAGAACCTTATTAGATATGGTTAGATCCATGATGAGATCCTCAACTCTACCTACATACCTTTCGGGACATGCTATACAAACCTCTATATATGTTCTGAACAGGGTTCCTTCCAAGTCAGTAGAAAAGACACTCTATGAGATATGGTGTGGCAAGAAGCCAGCTCTTAAATATATGAGACCCTGGGGGTGCCCTGCATATGTTAAGAAGATGCTCACTGACAAGTTGGAATCCAAAAGTGAGAAATGTTACTTCGTGTGGTATCCAAAGGAAACTAAGGGATACTACTTCTATCTTCTTGGAGAACGTAAGGTCATTGTTTCCCGGAGCGCAACTTTCCTTGAAGAAGAATATGTCTACAAGGAACATAGTTGCACAGAGATAGAAGTTGAAGAAATTCAAGAACCACAAGATAACACATAAATTGAACACCCTTGTCGAATGACCTAAACAAGGATTCAGTGGGAGTATCTGGTGAAGATTGGGTACTTAGAGTACTCCCTTCAGCCAATAGGAGTGTTGTGAGAGATAGTGTTGAAATGCAAGGCTCTCATACACAACCAATGGAAGATGATACAATGGTTGTACATCATTCAATTCAGAAAATACATAAAAGTGACATTCCTGAAAGCTCTCAAGGTGATAGCATAGGCTTGGATCTTGGCCCATTATGACCTCAAATAAAATGTCTGTATTCTACTATGGGGTCGTAGAAGTATGTTAAAATAGTGGGAGCTAATTAAACAAAGTCCTTGTTGATTAGCCTAAATGAATGTATAATAGGAAATAGATTTTGAGTTTGATTTCCAATCTATCTAATTCTTCAGATTATCAAAGATGTCAAGCTTATCATTGAAAATGTTGATTGAAATGAACAAACTTACTGGACCTAACTACCTTGACTGGTTGAGAAATTTGCGAATAGTGCTGAGACAAGAGAAAATAGAATACGCGTTGGACACGATGTTCCCAATAGTCCTTGCGACAGGCTCTGCTGAATATGCCTCTTTTGATAAGGATGCTTACCAAAAACACCTAGATGATGCCACTTCAGCACAATGCATGATGTTGTCTTCCATGTATATGGAACTTCAGAGATAACATGAGAACATGTGTCCCAATGAGATGCTCAAACACTTGAAGAGTCTCTATGACTCACAATCCCAGACTATGGAATATGAGTTACTAATAGAAATTTTTAAGTGTAAGCTAAATGAAGGGGCCCAGGTCTCGTAGCATGTATTGAAGATGATAAGGCTGATAGAGAGGCTTGTTTCAATTGGAACAAAGCTTGAAAAGAATGTCGCTACCACTCTCATCCTGAACTCTCTCCCTTGTTCCTTTGAGAACTTCATAGTGAATTTCAATATGAATGGAACAAAGGCGACTCTGCCAGAGCTGCACAACATGCTCAAGACCTTTGAGTCCTCTACTTCCAAAGGAAAAGTTATGCTCATGGTGACTCTTCTAACCGACCAAAGCTGAAAAAAGAGGGGAATGGCAGAAGAAGAAGGGAAAGAAATCGTTGCACCATCAGCTATGAATCCTAAGGGAGGTGTGAAGAAGAAGGTAAATCCAGCTAGGGATGAATGCCTCAACTGCCATAAGAAGGGGCATTGGAAGAAGGACTACACGGCACTAGGAGGAGGAAAAGCACTAGGTGCTCCTGCCTTTGGTGGACAAGGTATGTAAGTCATTGAAATAAATATGTCTATAAATAACTCTCATTCCTGGGTATTGGATACTGCTTGTGGCTCACACATTTGTACAAATGCGCAGGGGCTAACTGATAGCAGAAAGGTTGGACCAAGGGAGGTAGACCTACGCGTTGGAAATAGAGTACGAGTAGATGATGAACACGTAGGCACTTATAGATTAAATTTACCTTCCGGCTATTGTTTAGTGTTGAGTGATTGCTTTTATGTACCCTCGTTAATGAGGAATACCATTTCTATCCCAGTTTTGGACATGGAGGTTTTTTCCTCGTATATTTATAATAGCAGTCAAGTACTGTCTTTTGATAATATTATATATGGAACTGCTCCTCTTGTGGATGGATTATATACACTAAATTGTAGTCGGGAGATATTCAATGAACAAAATAAACGAACAAAAATAAGTAATAGAAACTCTACCTACCTATGGCACTGCAGACTTGGTCATATCAACGAATCAAGGATAGCAAGGTTGAGGAAGTTAGACTACCTCGAACCATTTGACTTGGAGTCTTATGGTAACTGCGAATCTTGCTTGAGAGGAAAGATGACCAATAAACCACTTTTTGGGAAAGGTGTGCGAGCCAAAGAGGTGTTTGAGTTGGTCCATACTGATGTATGTGGGTCATTCTCAACTCAAGCTAAATGAGGCTTCCCATACTTCATCACTTTTACTGACTACTTCACAAGGTATGTATATGTGTATCTTATGAGACACAAATCCGAGGCTTTTGAGAAGTTCAAAGAGTACAAGTCGGAAGTAGAGAAGCAACTTGCAACAAGTATCAAGACCCTTCGATCGGATCGATGAGGTGAATACTTGAGCAAGGATTTTTTAGATTACTTAAAGATACATGGAGTCCAGTCAGAATGGACACCTCCTGGAACGCCACAGATGAATGTTGTTGCCGAAAAGAGAAACAGAACCTTATTAGATATGGTTAGATCCTCAACTCTACCTACATACCTTTCGGGACATGCTATACAAACCTCTATATATGTTCTGAACAGGGTTCCTTCCAAGTCAGTAGAAAAGACACTCTATGAGATATGGTGTGGCAAGAAGCCAGCTCTTAAATATATGATACCCTGGGGGTGCCCTGCATATGTTAAGAAGATGCTCACTGACAAGTTGGAATCCAAAAGTGAGAAATGTTACTTCGTGGGGTATCCAAAGGAAACTAAGGGATACTACTTCTATCTTCTTGGAGAACGTAAGGTCATTGTTTCCAGGAACGTAACTTTCCTTGAAGAAGAATATGTCTACAAGGAACATAGTTGCACAGAGATAGAACTTGAAGAAATTCAAGAACCACAAGATAACACAGAAATTGAACCCTTGTCGAATGACCTAAACAAGGATTCAGTGGGAGTATCTGGTGAAGAATGGGTACTTAGAGTACGCCCTTCAACCAATAGGAGTGCTGTGAGAGATAGTGTAGAAATGCAAGGCTCTCATAGACAACCAATGGAAGATGATACAATGGTTGTACATCATTCAATTCAGAAAATACATAAAAGTGACATTCCTGAAAGCTCTCAAGGTGATGGATTGTCCTGCACACAAAGACATTCTCACAATCAGAATGCAACAAACACTGAAGCATAGAATAATCAATTCCGTAGGACCACTAGGACTCATCGCCACCTGAAAGACTTAATCTCCTTGTTGAAACACACAATGAGATAGATATTCCTGATGACGATGAACCTATAACCTACAGCGAAGCTATGTTAGACATTGATACTCAAAGATGGCAAGCAGCTATGAAATCTGAGATGGACTCGATGTACATAAATCAAGTTTGGAACTTGGTTTATTTTCCAATAGGGGTTAGACCCATAGGATGCAAATGGGTCTTCAAGAAGAAGATTGATGCATATGGTAAGGTACAAACTTATAAGGCAAGATTAGTGGCTAAAGGTTATAATCAATGGCCTGGGGTCAATTATGATGAAACCCTTTTACATGTTGCAATAATTAAGTCCATTCGGATTTTGCTTGCAATAACTGCATATTATGACTATGACATTTGGCAGATGGACGTCAAAACTACTTTTCTCAATGGTAATCTAGTTGAGGAGGTGTATATGAAACAACCTGAGGGTTTTTCGCTTGAGTCCAAACCAAATGTTGTATGCAAGCTACAAAAGTCCATTTATGGGCTTAAGCAAGCCTCGAGGAGTTGGAATATTTGCTTTGGAAAGGCTATCAAGTCATTTGATTTTGTCAAAAGCAAAGAGGATCCATGTGTTTATAGTAAATCCAAGGATGAGAGTATTGCCTTCATTATCGTATATGTAGATAACATATTGATAATGGGAGACAATAAGACTCTCCTGCAGTCAGTCAGTGAGTGGTTTTCCAGTACCTTTATGATGAAGGATTTAGGCGAAGCCTGCTACATTCTGGGAATTAGGATCTATAGAGATAGACCTAATAGATTGTTGGGGCTATCACAATCAGTCTATATAGACAAAGTGCTTTGACGTTTTTCTATGGAAAATTCCAAGAAAAACGGTCTACCTATGGGAGAAGGCATCAAGTTATCTAAGAAGGATAGTCCTCCTAATACTATAGAACTTGAACTCATGAAAAGGATCCCATATGCTTCGGCTATAGGATCGATCATGTATGCCATGACCTGTACTAGGCCAGATGTGGCCTTTGCACTTTGTATGACTTGCAAATTCCAGTAGAATCTTGGGGAAGAACACTGGAAGCAGTCAAGAGTATTCTTAAGTATCTTAGACGAACTAAAGATTACTTCTTAGTCTATGGTGGGGAAGAAAAGCTAGCTGCTACTAGGTACACTAATGCTAGCTTCCAGATAGATCTTGATGACTACAAATCTCAGTCCGGGTACACGTTCATTTTCAATGGTGGAGCAGTGAGCTGGAAAAGTTCCAAACAAGCTACAACTGCTGATTCGACAACAGAAGCTGAGTACATTACTGGATCGGAAGCTGGTAAAGAAGTTGTCGCGATTTCTTAATTCCTGAAGGAACTAGGGGTTGTTCCAAGTGCAACTTGTCCAATAACGATTTATTGTGACAACACTGGTGCGATTGTGCAAGCTAAGGAACCAAGATCAACAAACAGAAACAAACATGTACTAAGAAAGTACCACATTCTCAGGGAGATGGTGGAGACTAAAGAAATTAGATTAGACTATGTTCCCACAGACGATAATCTAGCTGATCCATTCACTAAAACATTAAGCTTAGTCAAGCATAATGGTCATTCTGAGAATATGGGCATTAGATATGTTGGAGATTGGCTCTAGGCCAAGTGGGAGATTGAAATTATATTTATGTCCTAGAGAGAATCTGTATTAGGACAAATGTACTTTATATACATTCGTATTATTATTAATGGAGATTAATATTTTGGCATTTGGAATTATTAAATTATTAATTGATTGTTTATAATGTTCTATAATATGCATCCCTGGAGGTTACGCTATTATTAATAATGTGAGATATTAATATTATAACGTAACTTTTAAAATAGCATCGACTAATGATCATCGAGAATGGGATATCGATGATATCTGATAAGTCGACATGTGGTCTGCATCACATCCTTAGAGGATGTAGTATGTCTCACCTTCTACAGGTAATGGCTACTCGTGATGGACACATGGATACTTTGGAAGTATTGGTATACCCTGCTGATATACTATTTGTTATACTTGTCTAAAGTATGATCAGCGTGTGGGAGATAAAAGTCCTTAGACTTGAGGTCAATACGCGCCTTGTCTACAAAGTAATATACTTTGATCCTGTCCTAAGATCAAATGCCTTATAGGTTGAGAAACAGCTTGTATTGGATACATTACGATGTGGATTAAAGGTGGTAGTTGAGCCAAGATTAGGATTCATTCCTCGAATGTATATTCGAGAGAACACTCAGATTCTCAATGATATTAG
Source organism: Anisodus tanguticus (assembly GCA_034509755.1). NCBI lineage: Eukaryota > Viridiplantae > Streptophyta > Magnoliopsida > Solanales > Solanaceae > Anisodus > Anisodus tanguticus. The sequence continues at coordinate 34,907,560 of CM067544.1, forward strand.
GTTGACTAAGTCGTTGGTCAACGCAATAGACATATTTAGAATATGGTCTAGTTGTCAACTAATATAGATGAGATACAATGATTAAGCCATTTGGATAGACACTTGACAAATCCTAAGCTTGATCAGGTGTGTCGTGAATGAAAGGATTTTATCTTACCACATAGAGGTTAAGTTTACTGGATTCGTGTAAACGTACTTCACATATTCAGTTCGTCTTGCGGCGCCGTCTAGGAGTTCTGCGTATACATTAATTTGATTAATGTCGATATGTGAAGGTCTGTAGGGTCACACTATGTCGATTGTCTTTTCGATCTAAGGATGTATTGAGATGGTATTAAATATTCGATTTAGAATCGAGATATTTAAATGAATAATGATTATTTTAATTAAGAATGTGCGGAAAATAAATCGAGACGGTGTAGGGCCACGTCGAGCGCCGCGACGCCCACACCATAGGGCCGCTGCGCTAATGACCTAATCTGCCTCGATTTATGGGCCAGACCCAAGGTCAAACCCTAATCTGGTTGGACCTAATTTTTCACCTATAAATAGAGACATTCATTTCATTATTCAATACACTAATTTTAGGTTATTATTCTAAGTGTTAGAGACTTAGAATCAAAACACTCTCTCGAATCTCTACCGGATTTCCTATAAGTATTCATGTTTCATGTTTGGTAAAGACTCCAGATAATACAACTTGTAAGTGTTCATGTTTCATGTTACAGGTGTTAGTAAAAAAATGAAGAAATTAAAAGAAAACATATAGCTCGCCAAAGATTAAATTAAATTGATTTCATTTGGTAGTTGATTATCTCGTTTTTAGCTCCTTTCTAATAAGCTAAAATCCAAAGTATTAAAAAAGAATGTCGGTGTGAAATATTATATCTATAAGACAAGGTTTCGACTCGTCCAAAGTATGAAACAACACAATCTATCAGGCTAAATTCTAAAAATAATTCTTCTATACTTAAGAAAGGGTCGTTATCCAACTTAGGCATCGAAAGGCCACCAAGACTATGTTTTTCTGCTTCTTACTTTTACTTTTTGATGTGTTCGAGATCACTAAGGAGACAATTTTTTATCAAACTAAAATTTTCTAAAATCATTTCTCAACAAATCATGGAAGAGTCTTGGATGAATTAGTTTTTGAGTACATGTGAATTCAACCAAAGTTTTACACAAATAACCCGCTAGATTCACTGCCTACTTTTTCTAACTGATATACATAAATTATACATGGATAATACATGATTATATACATATTATACATGCATTATATATATATATTATACATCTGGCGGCTGTTTTTAATTTAAGCGGTTGGGTGAGCTGCTATTTAGGTTTTTTTTTTTTTTTTTAAGTCTATGTTGGAATTTAAACCTTTATTTCTAATTGTAGGCCACGGCACTGAATGACTTTAATACTTAACATATACTTGAACCATGATATTACTCATAAAATTAAGGAAATACTCAAATACATCTAAGCAGAAAAAGGATAAGATGATTTAATTTTAACTTACTTCCTCTCCCTCAAAAATAAAAAGGAAGAGATTGAAGCTACTGCAAAGCCCTTTTGAAACTCAAACCATTGTTCTGATTTTCTTAGTTTCATTTGATTAAAGAAACAGAAAAAAATTTAAATGCAAACTAAGTCAACTCTTCATATGATTAATTCGCAGCAAATAAAAACATAAGGGATAGAAAAAAAAATTCCAAAAGTAAGGTAGTTAAACAAAAAGGAAAAGAAACAAAGGGAATAATACCAAAAAAAGTGGAGTAAAAGAAAAAGGAAACATATAAGGAAAGCACATTTAAAATCTTCCTTCTCCTGGATAGATTTCGAATGTGTCAAGAATCCTTTTTAAGAGTAGTACTAAATAAATCCTGTTTGTTTTTTATTTAACTAAAAGTATATATATTCATGAGAGACAACATAAATGCAGTAATAAAGAATCGTAACATGACAGATATAATAATCCCACGGAAATATATGTTGTCCTCAGAAATCAGCCACTAGAAAATGACACTGCACCGCAAACCTCTTTTTACAGTCTAGCTCCCACACCCACTCCAGCCCTAGCCAATAACTTTCCTTTGATCAATTAATACTCACTATTCTTTTATTATTATCACACTTAGCCCTTCATTTCTTTAAATTTACAAGTTGCTCTCTTCTTCTTACCTTTTATCTCAATTTCAATTCACACAAAACGAATTAATCAATCCATAAAAAGGAAATTAAGTCTAGGAAATTAACCACAACATGTTATGACGTGTGTTCATGGTGAGGATGTTGTTGATGACGATGATCTCCATCCTAGTCGAAGCTCGAGATCAAGCTCATCTTCAATGGTTGAATCCCTCTTGCTATGCTCATCATTACTAGTGAAATGTTGAAGGTTCATTTATGTTAAATGTTGTGTTGATGCTTGGATTAGGCCTCTTTATCGGGAAGTTTAGAGATGGAGGAGGAGGGCATGGAGTTGGAGACATCAAATTATCTGTTGGATATGGTGAGATAGAGAGATTAAGGGTAGAAGGTGAATTGTTATTCATAGTACAAGATTTTCTTGATGTGGGGTTGAAGATATGAGTACTATTAGGGTTAGGCAAGGAGTATAGAAGACAAAGTCCACCATTTGTAACAAATTCTTGAGTTGGAATTAGGAGGGTGGAATTAGAATTTGGGGAAGAAATGTGGTTGTGGTTGATATTTGAAGCATATTGTGTTGGAGCTTGGTGGAGCGTAGCACGGTCGCAGCAGTGCACATTCATGTGTCCACCTAGGGCTTGGGCTGACCGAAATTCTCTCCGACAAAAGGTGCAAGTATAGGACCTCGGTGGCCAAGTGGTGCCCATGGCATTGCATGTGTCTTCTTCAAATGCTCTAACTTCCCACGAATCATCGTCATGCTGAGCTGTTATAGGGTTGTTTGCTTAGTGTACCACATCCAACAGTCAGTGGCGGAGCTAACATTCAATTATGGTTGTGGTGATGATTGTTGTTGGTTCTAATGTTCTTGAGATTGAGCCAGTTTTTGGAGTTGAGTGAATACCAAGTTCCGCAACAATATTGATACATAAACAAATATTTAAAATATAGGGTGATAAGAGTTATGATGTGGAACAAATGATGAAAAGGGTTAAATAGAGGATTGTAGGGTTTTGTTGGGTTCAAAACATATAAGTAGGCACAACGGAAGTTTAAAATTTTGTTCTACTTACCCCAACAATTCTTCTGCTATGGTTATATGACAATTAAAACCTGTAACATAAAACATGAACACTTACAGGTTAATGAATCTGGAGTCTTTACTTAGGGATTACACGCGACTGTCCCTTCGACTGCAAGCACTATGCTATGGTGTATTCCTCTGTCAAGCAAGCCAGGAAATCTCGACAGAGGTTTGAGAGAGTTTCGTCCTAGGCTCTAAGTCTAGAATTAGTTTATAGAATTGGTGTGTTAATTAACAATGGGGACTGCTGTATTTATATTTGAAATTAGGGCAAAAATCTGATTAGGGTTAGGCTCTAAGCCTGGCCCAAGAACCAAGGTGCAGTGGGCCAATATGAATGGGCCCACTGTCGGGTCAGTGCCGCGGCGCAGCCTAGCAGGCGCCGCGGCGTACGTAAAATTATGTTTCCCATTTTCATTTAATATATATATATTTAGCACATTAAATCCAAAATCTAATTTTGATTTAATTAAATAATTTCCATCTAATAGAAATTATCTCATAGTTATTATCAATTTAAATATGTCGATCCCAAATCGAATATTTAATACTTTCTCAATACACCCTTAGATCGAAGAGACAATCGACATAGTGTGACCCTATAGGCCTTCATATATCGACACTAATCCAATTAAGGTCTATACAGAACTCCTAGACTGCGTCGTACGACGAACTCAATATATGAGTTTACATGAATCCAGCAAACATAACCTTTACGTGAGATGATAAATTCCTTTCATTCGCGACACACTCGATCAAGCTTAGGATTTGTCATGTGTCTATCCAAATGGCTTGATCACTTTATCTCATCTACATTAGTCGACAAATAGACCATATTCTAAATATGTCTCTTGCATTGGCCAATGACTTGGTCGACCTAATATCACTGAGAAGTTGAGTGCTCTCTCGAATATCCAATCGAGGAATGAATCCTATTCTTGGCTCAATTACCACCCTAGTTTACATCATAATGTACCCAACACGAGTCATGTCTTATCCTATAAGGAGTTTAAGCTTAGGATAGGGTCAAAGTACATTACTCTGTAAACAAGGTGCGTATTGACCTCAAGTCAAAGGACCTTTATATCCCACACGCTGATAATACTCTAGACATGTCTAACAAATAGTTTATCATCAGGGTATACCAATACTTTCCAAAAGTATCCATGTGTCCATCACTAGTAACCATTATTAGTAGCAGGTGAGACATACTACATTCTCTAAGAATGTGATGTAGACCACATGTCAATTTATAACATATCATCGATATCCCATTCTCGATGATCATTAGTCGAGGCTATTTTAGAGTTACGCTCTATCATCAATATATCACTCTATTAATAACAACGTAAGCTCAAGGGATGCACATTAATGAATAATTACAAACAATCAAATAATAATTCAATAATCGCAAATGCCATAAATATTAATCTTATTAATAATACGAATGTGTTCAAGTACATTTGTCCCTAACAATGATTGTCTCTAGGACATAAATACTTTCAAGGATGGGCTCATGAGTGGGGGAAAATAGAGACAAAAAAACCATAGCTACACTTAAGATATCTACAAGGTTTTCAAGTATATAGTTGGAAATTAGTACTCAAGACAAAGATTGAAAATATAATAAATTTGTGCAGTTGAATAATTAGTGACTCTAATCTTTGTAGAATACTTAATCTTTAACGCCCTTCATATTTTTAGGCATTTATGTAAATATCTAACTGGAAATCTGTAACATTCCGTACTTTCGGGTCACGGTTTGAATCGCTAGGCGTATGTAAAAATTGTTAGGCGGATGTAATAGACCCGAGCATTGGGAAAATTTATGTTATATTTACGTATGCTAATAAAGAATTTAGCATATAAAATGATAAAACCCCGAAATAATTTTGGACGTAACAAGTATGACGACGGGGATCATAAATAAATTTGGTGTGTGCAAAAAGAGGTGATGGAGTAGTGTCATATCACAAAATTATGACATCGAGTATATGAAGGTCTTATAAGTTATTAAGACTTAAGTGAATTGAGATCACAAAATTAATTGTGCGTAACTGATTAATTGTGAGATTAATTTTAGTGGAGGGGACAATATTTAGTGGGAATCCCTACGTATTAACTACTTAATGACTAAGGCTACCTAAGGTGACTAAGCTAAGTAACATGTTAAGTGGACACGTTATTAAGATAAGTTATATGGTAAATAATGGTTTGCGTTCGTGACAGCTCGTGAAGAATAGAAGTGTGTGGGGTGATTAACATTAAAATGGGGAGGGGAGCTAGTCGTGAGTCATTTTCTTTAAGGACTCCTCCAACCATTTGTTTGTTTGGTATGAAACAAAAACAAACTTATTTCATTTCCAAATTGAACACGCACGCAGTAGTAGTAGGATAGTACGATTTCCTGATTAACCTAGTAGACGATAATTATTTAATCATGGAGATACCATAGTCGATCATGGTAATTAAATATCAAGATTTCACTTCAAGTTATTAAGCTTGGATTTGAGGTATGTTAAGGCAAATTATCCTTCTTTTGGCATGTTTCATGTAACGAAATATAACCGAGATATTGTTCCATAAATTATTCTACTCCTAGTGGTTAAAAATATTTATGTTATTGATTCCTATATTAAAAACATGTCTAAATATGTTCCTAAGTCCTTATTGAGTCATACAGAAAAGATGTTGATATTCACAGTGTTAGCCGAAGGGGCAAGGATATTATGTCATCCGATAAATTCGGAAAATGTTATATTGTCATTCATGCATCACATTCATGTACATACCGTGACCTCAAAGGAGTTATATACTCTACTATATGTGTGCATTATATATATGTATGGGGAATGGGAAAAGGGAAAGGTGTTATATACGCATACCACCTGCAGCTGGTATAGACTATCACGAAAGAGCCCGAAGAGGCCAATATGATGTGATGCCCTTGTGTGGCCGATATAACCTGATGCCCACAGAGGCGGTTATGAGAAGGAAGATGTCCTTGTGTGGACAATATATATGTATACCGCATTTGCATCATGCATACATTCATTAACCATTATATGGTATGATGCCCACATAGGCTGTTATGGTAAGGAAGATGCCCGACGAGGCCGATGTATATGTATACTGCATTGCGCATAGCATTTACTCATATATATTAGGGCCCTCAGAGGCATTTACTGAGGCTCGAATATTTCTGTTTCAGTTATTGGTATATCCCTGTTATGCTATTATTCGTGCCTGGCATACTCAGTACATCAGTCATACTGCCGTCTCTTTTGTCGGGGGATGCTGCATTTCATGCCCGCAGGTTCAGTTAAAGAGGGTGACTGTTCACGCTAGTAGGTTGCTGGTTCAGCTGATGTTGGAGCACTCTATTTGTTTCAGAGTTGCAGTCTGGTCGTGGTGCAGTATTTTTGCATATGCATATGGGTATGGCGGGGTCCTCTCCCATCCTTGTGATGTGATGTATTCCTTAGAGGCTTGTAGACATGTGTCATGTGTGTAGTAGTCTTGTATGGCCTTGTCGGCCTTGGTATGTGCATGTATATATATATAAGTTGGTTTTCTGATTAAGATTTTATATAGTCCTTTTTCGGCTTAGTCCATACTAATTATGACTAGGGTTAACTGTGCGATTGGTGGTACCCGACGGGTAAGGTCCGGGTGCCCATTGCGACCTTTCGGTTTGGATCGTGACAAAATTGGTATCAGAGCATGTCTGTCCTAGGGACTCGATAAGCCATGTCTAGTAGAGTCTTGTTTATGGGTATGTTGTGCACCATACTTATAAGCAGGAGGCTGCCTACCATTTAGGGATGGTTTCTATTCTTTCATATCATAGATCGTGCAGGAGAGTTGAATTTTAAGAATTCGAATTTAACTCGTGCCTGTTATAGTTTCAGTAATGTCTGTTACCAAAAAGACTTCGGTTAATATATACTCGTAACCAGTAAATGAGCGATTTCTACCAAGACGATTGATACGCCAGAAAGGGCAGTATTATTGTTAAACTTTGAGATTATGAGCAGTTGTCTCACTCATATACGGAAGATGGAAGAGATAATGCAAGTCTGGAAAGCAAAATGTTTAGTAAGGTAAAGGAAGTACTAAGCATCGGAACGCAGAAGATTGTAAGGATTTTATCTGTAGACCTTATCATATTTACGAATACAACAATACCTTTTTCCTAAAAGATTATGATTAGCAGGGAGATTGAAGTTGGATTGAGTGTAAATATGAGTAGTAGGCTCTCCATTGAGATAGATTTGTAAGGGGATAGGAATAAGTTGCTTTCCCAAGGATCGGCGAATCCTGTAGCACCAGGGGAGTTGAGGAAGGCTTTTGTACTATCAGTCCTACCACCGGCTTCGTCTGATTAGGATGTAAGGAGACCGATGCAGGTATTGAATCAATTGGTTACCTCTCAGGAACGACTTCATCCTGAAGCATGTGATAGAGATAGAACCCTTGGGGAGTCATGAGGCTTATAACCGAAGGAATTTATTAATCAAGGATCGACGATATTTAAAGGGTTCAAGGGTGCCGATATCTCGAGGTCAAAGTTGTAAAGGTCGAGTGAGACTGCCCCAACTATGTTTTAGTCAAGTTGGAACTTTGATAGAAGCATCAGAGGGAAAGAAATTCAGAGAGTAGAAGTAAATCGAGCATAGCCATAAAAATGCTAGAAGGTGCAACAATTGAGCCACATAAACTGAGAACAAAATGCATCAGCATGTGCATCATTAAACTACCAAATTGTAGCAAGAAGATGCAGTGACTGTGGGTTCAAAATAGCAACAGTCAGATAGTATTGACAGGTAGCATATTCTCAGGATATGCAACAACTTATCAAAGTTCAGCACTTGAGAAATGATCTGTTCACTCAAGATTTGCAGCAGCAGGCAACAACAAAGGACAACCACAACAAGTGGAAATAAAAACGACAACATAGGAAAGTCTCTCGAGCGTAACAATGGTTTAGACGACAAGCATAGTAGCCACTGCTTTTTTCCAATTTTCAGCAAAGTAGCAACAATTTCATTTCAAGTTTAGTAGCAGCTCGAGGACATTTGGGATTTGGAAATCACCAAGTCATGCAAAGAAAAGAGGGGTGAAGAATGAGTATCACAACTTGCTCAAGTAACAAATGTATTATTATATTAGATAAAAGTTAGGATATCCGAAAGAGTGGTGAGCACACAAAATAGCTTCATGAATGTAACTTCCGTATAATAATAGGGGCAATTGAGGATGAGAATCATGGTACAATCAAATGATGGTGGTAGGAAATATGAAAACGGTTAATAAGTATGAATGAAATGGTATGATTAAGTATCAAGGAAGAAATGTTTTCCGCTTAGTGACAAATAGAATGAAGGATTACAACAAGAAAGATAAAGGTAAATGAGATTATAGTTATGCAGGTCTCACAAAGGTATGATTATTCTAGAACAGCGTAAGGATCAATGGTGGAGGAAGGACATAAGGAACTCTTCGGCCAAAGGTGGCGATTCTCTGGTGTTCAGGAAGGGAGTATGAGAGGTACTTGGAGATAACATATTTTCCCTAAGGCAATTCAAAATGGAGATATAAAGGTAAGATGAATGAGCACTCGATCGGTGAGAGATATAATAATGATAAGACAAGAAATCTTGACAAGTTATGGGATCATGTAATATCGTGAATGGGATCTAAACATATGAAGCATCGATTCCACAACATATGCAGTCATACCTTCCAGGAAGTATGTAAACAGAAGTAACAGTGAGTAAAGCTCGAGATTAGCGCCTAAACAAGTGGAAGGGGGCCAATGACACCTACGGATATAAGGTAGACATTAAAGATACATGTCAAAGAGATAATGACTTTATAATAAAGATAAAATGTCGGGCAAATGATCTATGAGCATTATTGAACTAATCAAAGGTTCTACGAGATAGATAAAGTAATGGGTTCACAACTTAACAAGATCGAGGGAATCTATTCCAAAGCGCCATTGATGAAAAGAATTAGCCATGAGGGCAATAAATGAATTCAAATCTAAGTATACCGACCAGGTTTGGATATAGTAGGTCAACGTCATATGATGTAAAATTCTTCAGAATCTTCCATATACGGAATGAGGGAATAAATTAACAGCTCATCCCTTATGGGTTGACAACGCCAAGGATCGGAGTCAGGAGCAATGTTTAAGATTACGTAGGTATACAAGAATATATATCAAGGGGAGTACTACAAATAAGAAAAAGAGTGGACAAGTAGTAAGAAAGAGAGTTGTCTATAATTATGAGTAATGAGAAAGTACAGATTCCTTACAGACCATGAATAAAAGTTAATTGTGATGATACGCGTACTTCAGATTGGATGATATTTTCCATAAAGTGTTCACGATTGAGGTACTATGAATATTAGAGTTTTCAACACATCAGCTAGTAAACAAAGCTAGATGGAGAATAGAATCATTCACCCACAAACGGCTGGATAAATGTGAGAATGAATGAGAGAAGTTGACCTGAAGGAATGCATCAGTTAGCTAAGTAAGAGTCCGATTTGAAGATTCAGATATTGATAGCCTTATAAGTCAGAATACAACAGAGTCATCTCTCATACGGGAAGAGAATGAACGTCATGATAAAGATCCCATTGTTATAGAAGATTGAAAAAGATATTTAGTAAAAGGGAACCGCAACCTTCGGGTATAATGGGAGAGGGACCCATAGGTGGAAGGTCCATTTATGTATTCCCAATATAGCAGGATTACGAGACAAGATTATGATAGAGGAACATTGCGGAGGTTGTAGCTCGGTGTCCTAATGGTCAGCAAGTAAATATAGAGCACCAAAAACCCGGTGGTGGCTTGACTCAAAATATTGAAATTCCGACATGGAAATGGGAAATAATTAAGGTGGATTTCATTACGGGTTTACCTCACTCTTATCATAAGTTTGATTCTATTTGGGTAATTGTTGACAGAATGACCAAATCAGCATAATTCCTGGCGGTCAAAACTACCGATACAACTGAGGATTACGCAAAGTTGTTCACCTTCATAGTACGCCTATTTATACTATATTTGACCAAGGTATGCAACTCACAGTTAATTTTGGAGATCATTTCAAAAGGGTTTAGACACTCAAGTTAACCTTAGCACCACTTTCTACCCTTAGACAAACAGACAGACCGAGCAAACCATTCAGATGCTCGAGAACATGCTACGAGCTTGTGCATTGGACTTTAAGGGAAATTTGGATGATCATTTACCCCTTATTGAGTTTGCGTACAATAACAGCTATCATGCTAGCATTAAAATGGCTCCAAATGAGGCGTTATATGGACGAAAATGTAGATCTCCTATTGGATGGTTCGAGGTAGGCGAGTCAGAATTATTTGGGCTTGACTAAGTATACAGGCCATAGAAAAGGTAAAGCTAATCCAGAAAAGATTGTTAACCGCTCAGAGTCATCAGAAGTCGTATTCAAATGTGCGACGACGAGACTTAGAGTTCCAGGTAGATGATTGGGTATTTTTAAAGATTTCGCCTATGAATGGTGTAATGAGATTCAGGAAGAAAGGAAAGCTCAGTCCAAGGTATATTGGGCCATATCGTATAATTCGACGAATTGGTCAAGTAGCTTACGAATTGGACTTGCCTTCAGAGTTGGAGTTTGTTCATCCGATTTTCCATGTTTCCATATTGAGAGCGTGTGTTGGAGATCCTTATCGGATTGTACCAATTGAGGATGTGCAGGTTATAGAGGATCTATCATATGAATAGGTTCCTGTTGCTATCCTAGATCGACAAGTCCGCAAGTTGAGGACCAAAGAAGTAACCTCTGTGAAAGTTTTGTGGTAGAATAAGAACGTGGAAGAGATGACATGGGAAGCGGAAAAGGAAATGATGCATAAATATCCACACCTATTTCAGACTAACGTCGATGTCCCTCGAGAAGCATAACGTAAATTCCAATTCCTAATATTATAATTTATGCTTGCGTACCATGTGAGGACTAATGCAGGGATGTATGTCACCCCAACATTCGAGGACGAATGTTTCTAAAGGGGGAAGGATGTAACATCCCGTACTTTCGGGTCACGGTTTGAATCGCTAGGCATATGTAAAAATCACTAGGCGGGTGTCATTGAACCGAGCGTTGGAAAAATTTATGTTATATTTACGTATGCTAATAAGGAGTTTAGCATATAAAAAGGATAAAACCTCGAAATAATTTTGGACGTACCAAGTATGACGACGGGGATCGGAAATAAATTTGGCGTGTGCAAAAAGAGGTGATGGACTAGTGTCATATCACAAAATTATGACATCGAGTATATGAAGGTGTTATAAGTTATTAAGACTTAAGTGAATTGAGATCACGAAATTAATTGTATGTGTAACTGATTAATTTGGGATTAATTTTAGTGGGAATCCCTACGTGTTAACTACTTAATGACTAAGGCTACCTAAGGTGACTAAGCTAAGTAACATGTTAAGTGGACACCTTATTAAGACAAGTTATATGGTAAATAATGGTTTGCGTTGGTGGCAGCTCGTGAAGAATAGAAGGGCGTGGGGTGATTAACATTAAAATCGAGAGGGGAGCTAGTCGTGAGTCATTTTATTTAAGGACTCCTCCAACCCTTTGTTTGGTATGAAACAGAAACAAACTCATTTCATTTCCAAATTGAAAACCCACGCAGTAGTAGTAGGATAGTACAATTTCTTGATTAACCCAGTAGACGATAATTGTTGAATCATGGAGATACCATAGTCGATCATGGTAATTAAATATCAAGATTTCACTTCAAGTTATTAAGCTTGGATTCGAGGTATGTTAAGGTAAATTATTTATTCTTTTGGCATGTTCCATGTAATGAAATATAACTGTGATATTGTTCCATAAATTAGTCTACTCCTAGTGGTTAAGAATATTTATGTTATTGATTCCTATGTTAAAAACATATCTAAATATGTTCTTAAGTCCTTATTGAGGCATACATAAAAGATGTTGATATCTAAAAAGAATTTTCCGGTATATATTATCCTACTATTTCAACTATGTTGTTTTATATAACTCTAATATTTTTACTACTTAGTGAATATATGAAAAAACCAGCTAATATGGCAGCTATTAAAAAAATGTTTATCAAAATAAAAAAATATTTTATTCCTATTCCCACTATTTATATTATTGGTACTGTATTAAATCCGACTACTAAAATAGACGGTACTAAATCACTTATTGAAACTATTTACGATTGTATAGAAGTACTACCACCTTCAAGTCCAAAAAATCTAAATCACCCACCACCTATTGAACAAACTAAAGAAGAAGTGTTGTCTAGCGTAGAAGACCAATGCAAAAAAATATATAGGTTTTACCAACAAGAAAATGCTAGTAACTTACCGGCTTCCATACCATCTTCTTCATCTTCAACACAACCTCACAAAAGACATGTTGTTTCTGCGGCTAGTATTGAAAGCCTCAGAAATAGAATGTGCGGCCGTACCGCTACTAACCAAATTAGCGAGTTGGATATTTTTGTTTTCAGGGTTCTGTACCGTACCAAGAAGTTATCAATGAAGATGGACATGAAGACTTGCTGAAATACTGGAGGGGGAATGAGAAGACCTTTCCGACAGTTTCAATGATGGCCCGAGATATTTTGAACATTCAAGCGTCATCAACTGCGTCTGAAAGGCTTTTTCTGCCGGCAGATATCAAATAGGAGACCACAGACACTTATTAGTTGGAGACATCTTGGAAATTGCAGTATTATTCAGAGATTGGATACGAGCGGAGCGGAGAAGGTGCGGTCAACCGGAGATCAACGAATGAAGACGAAAAGTACAACGAAATCTTATCCGAATGTAGTGGAAGCGACACGGATCAATTTGACCAACAAATACCAATTCCAACCGAAGAACCACAGGAAATTATCAAGCAATTAGAACATGTTTTTTTTGAGAATGTAATTTTTTTAATTGCAATTTTATTATGCAATTTGCAACTTTTGGACAACACCACAAAGTTGCAATTTAGACAATTGTATTTGTATTACAAAAAAATCATATGTCTATTAAATAATATAAGAGGCACAAAAACAGTCTTGGAATATTTTTATTACACTATCTTGTCTTATTTATTGAGTTTTTTAATACATATGTTATTAAAAAAAAAAAGGAAAATCCGCCGGAACCCGCCCCGATTCCGACGGGATCGGGACGGGACTGGAGCAAGTCTTGCCAAACCCGACCCCGCCAGACCCCGTCCCCTTCGCCCGTCCCGCCCCGACCCCGACAAACCCGGCCCGCCAGACCCGAGCCCGACCCGCCAGACCCGAGCTCGGCCCACTGGCCAGCTATAATCCGCCCCTCGATTTACTTGACTCTTGACTCATGTGCTATTGATTTTGACTGGGAGGAAAGGAATATATTGGATTAACCGAAATGATGTTAATCGTAATTAAATATTGACAATGCTAATGAAGTTTCCATTAGCAATAATTCTGGCACAAAGTATTTGTCATAGAATGAGATCTCTACACATATTTATGATGTGACTTGATCTAAATTATTAGAACAAGTTACATAAGGGTTGTTTGAGAAACAACTCACCTTGCTCTATTTGTGTACATTTTGCACGAACCAATAGATATTTGTCAATTTCCTCAAACAAAGACAGACATCCCGAAAAAGAAAAAAAACATGAAAGCTTAGGCAGCAGATAACATTTCTCCTCCTCTTGTTTCACCTGCACTTATTGATTTATTTGCAAAGTTTAAACAATATAGGTTGTTAGTTATCTTTAATTATTGCAGAAGATAACATGTCTTATTTTTAAGATTTTAAATATCATATTCTATGGAGACTTGTAAATTCCTTAGTTGTAGTACTTAGTAACTTCATAGTTGTTTATTCTTCAATGTGTATCATTATCTATTGCGCTTTTGATTTTTATCTTGTTATATTTTTTGTGTCTGCGTCGTATTCTGTTTCCTTTATTTTATTTTATTTTCTTTTTTTTTGAGCCGAAGGTCTATCGGAAACAGTCTCTCTCCCTATAAAGGTAGAGAGGTAGGGTATGCGTACATCCTACCCTCCTCAGACTCCACTTGTAGGATTACACTGAGTATGTTGTTGTTGTTGTTGTAAGAAAACTGTAAATATTCTTTAGATAACTTGATGATATAAGAAGTTATTTACCCTAACGGTATATAAAACTTAAATTCATTCTTATAAACTGTCAGTTATTTAATTAGAGGTATAAATTCCTTATAAAGGTGTCACTATTGTTATTAATTGCAGAGTAAGATGTCTCATTGAGGCTCAATCCTTTTCATTTGAAGTCCCAAATAATATCAGATGCCGGTGGAGCATTAGTATGTGTAACGTGCAAAAATTAGGGCCATCAAATGAGAATTTTTTTGACATAATTGGATAAGACTAAGATCTGGGTTCTATCATCAACCTTAAGGATGTATAATACAGTGCTTTGTGTCCATAGCAGATGTACCGTGGCAAATCGCACATCAAAAATGAAGAGGAGATTGAAGTGATAATACACACATTTTGAACTCGATGTGACTATATAAGTGACAAATCCAAGAAGTATATATATTAGGCCAAAGCGGACAAAACGTATATCGCGGGCTTGGTTCGTGAGGTATATTATCTCTAGAATAATGATGTGGGTGTTGTCATTGTATAGGTAATTTATGAACAAATTAAGTACTATTACCTGAAATTTAATATAGCGGGATAGATGAGATCCCTCCATGCTTAACCATCCATTCAACCTTTAGGGGATCTTATATGATGCAAATTTGAATTAATCTACTAAGTAGAATGCGAATAGCATATAGTTGTATGAAAAACATAATCCTTGGTGGTTCCTTTCTAGTTTTCTAAAATTAAAAGTATTTTAGATCTAATTTTCTGATTATATGAAGTGTATTAAAAGTAAATAAGTTCACATTTTTTTTACTTTTGGATTTGAAATGGTATTAAAACGATCGTTAATATTAAGTTACCTTTGTATCGTGTTGTTACATGTACTTAAAATAGCCATTCTATAGTGTTGTTTTATTCTTAATTTTCATATATTTGGCTTCCGTTTTTTCTTAATACTTAAGGACCAAATTAGATATAAGACTGTCATCAGTCAATTCCTCTGTTTGCTAAACCTATCAAGCTTAATTTGGATGTTGACACCTTTGTAGTTTGTATTACAAATTATATCATAAACTTTTTCTTTCATAATTTATCCCATATGTTGTTTGCTTCTCAATTGTCCATTTTGTGCTTTCTCGTAGAAAATGAGAATAGCATCTCTGTAAATTACTGTAATCCCTAAAATATTTCTACTAGTAGTAATTTAAAAATGGAGAAATAATCCGTACTTAATTAGCTGTCCATTTCGATGAACTGAAAAAGATAATATAAGAGATAATATACGTACTTAAATTTGAAATTTGAGTAATCTACGTACTTAATAATCCGTACTTAATCGCTGTCTTAATTCAAGAAATTTGAAAGATAATAATCTCTTGATTATTTTCATTAATGAAAAAGATATATATATATATATATATATATATATATATACATAATATACATAATATACAAAATCTAATTATGGAAATTAAATCTACCTTTTCCTAATACAACTCTAATAGCTTTTCCTAATACAAAACTACTACCATAATTACACTTGTACAATGATTCTACAACTTACGGTAAATTCTATATAAATATTAAAACATGATATACACGGTATTAAGGTAGTGTATATCGGTCTTTCACACCCCCGCAGTTATAGCAGGCGGTTGACGTATGCTGAGACTGTTCCTAAAATCTTCAAACACGACTAAGGGAAGACCCTTAGTAAAGTTGTCAACAATTTGGTACCGTGAAGATATCAAAGCTTGTAAAGGAATAGAGTTATTAAAATGAAGAAACATCTGTCTTTTGAGAAGATTAACATGCTAAATAAAATAAAATGGCTGTGCAAACAGATTAGGCATCTTTTGATAAAAAATAGAAATAGTAATGAATTGATAATGAAATACCAGGATGAATTACTAAGAAAAGATAAAGAAACATTATTCTTAAAAAAATTAAATAGCTTGGTAGATGATAACATAACAGCTTATAGAGAATGATTACATTTAAATAGTGAAATATATACGTGCAATCATAGAATAGAAGGTTTACAAGAAGAATTATAGATGTTTACAGAATAATATGGATGAAAACAAATTAATAGAACTTCAAATAATAGCAGAAAACTTGTTTACATATAATAGAGATATAAATCAACATATAGTAAGTTGTAGAATGCGTATAAATCTTATAAAAGATAGAGATCAACGTTTACAAGAAAATTCCCAACAAATAGGTGAACAAGAAAATACTTTTACAACCTTAAGAAACATGATAGCACTAAAAGATGAAATATTAAGACAAAAAGAGGAAGAAAATATGAAACTAAGAGAAGAAAAATTAAGAGAAATAATAAGAAAAGATAATGAATTAAAAGACCTAAATGATATTATAGAAGATAGTATAAGTACATTAACATGTTAAGACATGGATAAAGGAAAAGAAATAGTAGAAGATTTTAAAGAAACATATTACCAAATGAATAAGTATGAAGGAGGAATAACACAAACATTAAGCTTTAAACCAGAAATAGATCAAAAAAATACAAGATGAAAAAGAAGAACTATCTATTAAGAAAATATTTAAAACTAGATGGTTTGAAAGAAATAAAGAAATAAGATATATAGCACAAAAGCATGAAAATATAATAGACACAACTAGAGTAAATGGAAGAACAAAAATAAACTTGATAACAGATGAGGTAATAAAAAGAGAATTAGCAAAGCTATCTACTAAAGAAGCTAAAAAATATAGAAACATATACTTTGGAGGAGTAGAATTTACTATAAAAACATACTTTCATAAAAACATAGATACACCTATACAAATATACATACTAGATGATAGGATATTGGGAAATTTGCAAGATGTTTTAATATCAGTAATAAAAGGAAATTTAATATATCAAAAACTAAAATTTACAGTACAACCAGATTTTAGTAAATCATTAGAAGATGAACATAAAAACTTAGCTTTAACACTATATTATAAATTAGATGGAATAAATATACCACCAGATAGTAAAGTTATAAGTATAGAAACAAAAATGATATATGCCCTAACAGGAAATCATCATGTAAAGAAACAACATGAAATGAATATTTTAGTACCAAAGATGTACCAGGAAATATTAGAACAAATAGAACATAAAGAAAATTTCAAGATAACCATACCAGAAGAAATATATATGGATTTTAGTACTAGAACCCTAACACCATAAAAAATATTAATACCAAAAATAGAAGGATCTAGACTAAGTATCATAAAAGAACCAATGATATCGAGACAAGATAACTTAAGATTAATACAACCCAGAGTATTAGATTTAATAAATATACCCAGTAATAGATTAGGGATTAAAGTAATAATATTTGATGGTATAATAACAACGGATTGTATAGCTGAAATAAATACATGAGATATTAAGAGTTTTATACATATAAGTAAGATTAACGAAAACGATTGTAAGTTAATAGAACCACAAGCTTATAATTATCCTGAAAACGAAAGAGAAATAATAATTACCAAAAGTATTAATTTAAAATTCAAAATCCAAGATCTAGAATATAAAATAAATATTGGAGTAATCGAATATGATAGTTTTAACGAACAATTATTAGGAAGTGACTTTTTAACCATGATAGATTACAAAATTAATAACGAAGGAATAGAAGTAACTGACCAAGGAAAAATAAGATTTATAAGTAAGATATGAACATATTTAGAAAAATAATAAAGAAAAAACAAAAATTAAAAGAAATAAAAATAGCTTTATCGGAAGAGATATTTTCTCAACTTAAATACCTAGAATACAGTGCAAAAGAAATGAAATTAGAAAATAATATAAAATAATTAGAACAACAATGTGATAAATTTGATAAAATATGGATAGTTATGGGAAACGGATGGAAGCAAAGAATAATAATCCTGACTAACCCTAACAAAAAATTTAATGCATTATGAGAAGAAATAATAGTAAAGGAAAATATAAAAAACACCCTAGTAATAATGGATGAAATAAAAGAAAACCAGACACAAATACAACAAATGATAAGAGAAGAGTTGACAAGATTATGGAATGTATCTGAGGTACCAACATTTATAATAATATTAGAAAAACTTAACATATTAGTAGCAGATATAAATAAAGGTAAGGAAGTAATAGAAGGAAATGAACCTAGTACAAGTCAAATAGAAAAAGTGGTTAACACTAAACAACCAGAATTAGTACCAAATAGATGCTTGGAGAAGAAGTAAGGAACCTATAATGGTAGATATAAGTGAAATAAAACTCAAATTATCAAAATCAATAGAAAAAACATTAGATAGTCTGACAATATTAAATAAAAAGGGATAATTTTAATGGAAAATCAAGAACATAGCGTAATTACATTTCTTAAAAACCATGGAAAAGATATTATAGAAAAAGAAAGATACAAATATGAACCTATAAAGAAAAAAGACCTTAAGACTACACCAAATACTAATAACAATTTAAAAGGTGAAAACATCTACTTGAATGACACAGAAAAATCATCGAATACTTATACCTGAAATTAGATAACAGGAGCTACAAATATGTGAATTAAAGACAGAAAATACAAAATTAAGATCACATAATAATGAAGAATGGTTAAGTAAATATAAAAAATATAAACATAAGTTTAAGGGTACAAAGAAAATACTAAAGGAAACTAAGGTAGAACTAAAACAAACAAGAGAAGAATTGAATGAAGTAAAACAAGAACTTGAAGAATTAAAAGAAGAATTATATATCCTTAAGGAACAAATGACAAGGTTAAAAGGAAAAAAGAAAGTAAGAAAAACTATTAAAACAAATGATGATAGCACAACTAGTAATGAAAAAACTGATAGTGATACAGATAAAGATAGTAATATCGAATTAATTAATCAAGAAATACAAGTAGCAGAATTCATAGAAGAAGTAGAAGAAGAAGAAAACTCATAAATAGTAAAAGAAAACAACCAAATCATAGAAGCTTTACAAAAAATGAAAAATGTAAATGCAGTCATAGAAGAACCTGAAAGCGATGTAGAAGATGAATTTAATAAACCTATAGACCCAATTTAGAAATAATAACAAGAAAACGTACTAGATTACAAGAACACATACCAGTAGGACAACAAGCGGAATTTAAAGAATTTGTAAGATCAATGTCACAAGGTGTAAACTTTAATAGATATTTCCTAGAGTTAGACAATGTTTATGATGAATAAGAAATAGGAAGAAGAATAAATGATTGGAATCTTGGAATGTATATAGCATTAATGAACTCGACACATACTGAAAACCTAAATTACATTTATGACCTAATATCAAAAACATTAATTGGAAAAGTAACATATTGGATGGAATCTGTAGCATAGCAATTAAGAGGAGAAATATTTAGTCATGCAAGAGATTGGAAATCTATGCTAATGATATTTGATATTGTACTAAAAAGAGAACTTTTAGGAGAAAAATGGTTAGTAGCACGAGAAAACGTATTTGCAGAAAGAAAAATTGAAACAATAATGAATCTAACTAACATGAAATGTTGTAAGATTAATAAACTGCCAGAATATACAATAAGTTTTAGTAAATTCTTTTATGAAGTTAAATTCTTACCATAAGAAGGTTTAATACATCAACAACTTTATTATGACCACTTACCGACACCATATAATACTGAAGTATCAAAAGAATATACCCAACTAGAACCAAAAGAAAACACATTAGGATAAAGAATAAGAGTACTAAGAGCATACTTAATGCGAAAATATGAAGAATATAGAATGCAACAAAAAATTTAAAAAGATAAGAAATTAGTATTAAGAGAAATATGTGGATTTACGAAAGAAGACTAGTATTTAGATGTGATGATAAAAGAAAAGAAAGGAAATATAAGAAATGTCATAAAAATAAGAAATATCAGCAAAAGAGATATAAAAGATATAATAATTACAAAAAACAACAACACAAACCAGGAAATATAAGAAATGTCATAAAAATAAGAAATATCAGCAAAAGAGATATAAAAGATATAATAATTACAACAAACAACAACACAAATCTTGTAGGAAAAAGAGGTTAAAAAATATAGAAATACCCCTGAAACCAGGAAATTTTTTTAAATATAAGATAAAATTTAGGAAAAGAAAATATATAAAACCATTAGAAGAGGAAAAACTTAAAGAATGTAAATGCTGGAATTGTAATGAAAAAGGACATTATGCTAATAAATGTCCAAAGCTAAAGAACAAAGGTGTAAAATATATAAATACAACACAATTTATAATGAGTCTACAACAGATAAAGGAAGATAATGATAGATGGTATGAATATGAAGACTTTTATGTCAGTCAAACTGATGAAGAAAGTGAATCAGAATTAGAAAATGTTAACTTTATTAACCAAAACTCAGAAAGTGAAGGTAGTTCTGAATAAAATGGAGTTACAACAAGAAAACAGAAAATTGTTAGAAGAAAGAAATTAATGGATAAAATGTGAAAGACACGTTCGTCATAAGCTAGTTATAACCACAACTACTAGTGAAACAAGGAATAAATACTATAATGATAGATATAAAAAAGTTACTGCGAACCTTAATAGAATAAGACAAAGATTGAGTGAGATAAGATGGCAAGAAATACTAGAAGAAGTAAGAGAAATAGAACAAGATGAAGATATTCAACGAAGATTAAGCGAAATAGATATGGAACAAAATAGTAATACCTAATTAAATGGTAGCAATTTATATAGAAACTCATATAGAATATAAGCCTAATAAAATGATAAAATAATTTCTTTTATAGATAGTGGAGCAGACTTATGCCTAGCAAGGAAAGAAGTGTTACAACCACACAAATGGAAAAGGTCTAAAACACATAGGACGAGTATCAAGATTTAATGAACATGTAAAAGAGTTGGATATAATAGCAGAGAATATGAGAATCATATTAGGTAAAACAATATTTCGACTACCAATAATATATCAATTAGATGACATGAAGCAACAAGTATTATTAGGAAATAATTTCTTAGACTACTTTAAAACACAAGTTATAAATAATAGTACTTTTAGCCTACAAACGTCATGTAATAAATGGATAATATTAAAAAGAATACTACCAATACACACATTAAGACTATGTAACATAAGATCTGATAGGAATAACAACCTACAACTATTAAAGGAAAAACACCTCAATATATTGAGAATGAATTTTAGAGAAAACCCAATACAACTATGGGAAAAAGAAAGGATATATGCTAAAATCAAGTTAATAAATCCTAATGATATAGTTGGGACTAAACCTATTAGATATCCCAACAGATCAAAAAGAGTTTGAAACTCAGATAAAAGAATTGGTAGAATTTAAAATGATACAAGAGAGTAAAAGTCCACATAGTAGCCCAGTCTTTTTAGTTAGAAAACATAGTGAACAAAAAAGAGGAAAGGCTAGAATGATAATTGATTATAAAGAACTAAATAAAAAGACAATATTCGATGGATATTTCTTACCATACAAAAGAAACCTTATTAATAGATTAGAAAAAAATGGTTTAGTAAATTTGATTGTAAAAATGGTTTAGTAAATTTGATTGTAAAAGTGGATTTTGACAAATAAAACTAACAAATGAATCAAAATCTTTACAGCCTTTAGTGCCCCTCAAGGACACTACGAATGAAATGTACTACCCTTTGGACTGAAAAATGCACCACAAATAATTCAAAGAAGAATGGACCAAGTGTTCAGAAAATTAACAGAATTTTGTATAGTATATGTTGATGACATATTAGTATATAGTAATAATATAGAAGACCATATAAAACATCTAGAAGAGTTTATAAAAATTGTAAAACAACATGGAATATTAATATCTGAAAAGAAATCTGAAATCTTTAAGAATAATATTGAATATTTAGGATACATTATACATAATGAAGGATTACAACTACAAGAACACATAGTGACAAAGATAAAGAATTTTAAAGATAAATTAGAAAATAAGAAAGAAGTACAATAATTTTTAGGAGTAGTAAACTATGATTCAGATCATATAAAGGATTTACCACTATTAAGAAAGCCACTACAAGAATTAACTAGAAAAAAGTATAACCTTTGAATTGAAAGAAGAACATAGTAAAGCCATAAATGAAATCAAGGAAAAAGTATAAGCTTTGCCAAAACATAGAATACCGAAACTAGATCAACTAGAACTTTTTACTGATGCTAGTGATATAGGGTGGGGAGCAGTCCTCATAGCATATGATAAAGATGATATTTATAAAGATAAACCACTAATTTATGGATATGGAGGTGGAACATGGAAGCCAAATGAGAAAAATTATCATATTAACGAAAATGAACTATTAGCAATAAAGTTTGGAATAAAGAGATTTCATTATCACTTATTACCAGTAAACTTTGTTGTTAGAACCGATAACACACAGGCAAAAACTTTTATTACAAACAAAATAGACCCTTTACTAGAACTAAACAAAAGAAGAAAATGGAAATCATTCTTTTATTGTTACGATTTTATTTTCAAAAATATATCTGGAACTAAAAATATTCTAGCTGATTTTCTTAGCAGGTACAACAATGTCAACCAGCAGTGACAAGTTTGAACAATATATTACCAGTGTTACGAAAATCATCAAAGATAACCAAGAAATCATTACAACCAAAATACAAGAAAATATACATCTGCTAAACCAACTGACAGAAGCTTTCTGAGACTTCAAAAACCTACAAGACTTAAAATTCCATCAACCTACTACAGAAAAACCAAAAACTTTTACATCCAAGCTTGCAACTATGCCATACACTATACCATCTCCCATAACAACCTCATCTTCTTAAATATCAACAGCAGTATCAATATGTGACAAACTAAAATTTGCACCTGAATATATTACAGCTTACGAACAAATAAATAAATTTTATGATTATAAATCTAACCCTCATATTTTACGAAGTGCAAAACTTAGCAAATACCCAATTTTGTGTAGTGAAAAATCTAACCCTAATATAGTTTCAAAATTATTTACTTATGATTTTATAGATAAAATAATAGTAGATGAAACTTTTTACAATATTGCTAAACTACCTCTTGTTATAATAGATTCTGTTAAAGCAATGATGGAATCATTCAGAAAAGGTATCTATGGTGTACAACTATTTGATGCCTCAATCGATTTAACTGGAAAACCTATTATAATATGTCAATTGTTTAAAACTGGAAAACAGCAACATCAGTGGAGATGATGAAGATCTCAAGATGAAGATACCATGTACCCTGGAAAAATTCCAAGAATGGCTGAGTGCCAAAAGAGCCATTAGACTATTAACACTGAAATAAAAAATAGAAGTCATGTTAAAAGCAAGAAAAACATGCATCATTGGAACCTCCAAAGGTGGAGAAGTTGAAGAAATCATTACCCTATTCTACAACAACGACATACTATCTCAGGACACTATGCAACTTACAAACATGCATGACCGGATTATAAATATGAAACACAACCATTCCAGTGCAACTATGGAACAATACAAGCTTTTAACAAGCCAAAGGAAAAGGCATGTTATCAACATAAAAATGATGCCAATATTACTCATACTACTATGAAAAAAGAAGGATCCTCTAATCCTTTCGCATGAAACGACCCAATGTAATGTAACTACAGAAATCCACAATGTAACAACTTGATACGGCCCAATGTAGTCTAACTACAGCAAGCCCATATATTATCATCATACTACTAAAAGAGATACCGTTCCTATTCTATAGTAGTATCTACTGAAAAATTTGAAACGATACCGTTCCTATTCTATAGGAGTATCTACTAAAAAAATTGAAACGATATTGTTCCTATTCTATAGGAGTATCGAGTACTTCAAATAAAAATTTTGAAGAAAGATTTTTTTTTGTCTTGTTAGGCAAAAAAGACAGCTTGCAAGATATTTGTGAAAGAAAGCAACCGACCTCAAATTGCAAAAGCCGTCGGACCCACAAAGAATCAATGACAAAGATGATAGCTGACAACATTGAAAAAATTACAACAAAGAAAACAACTTTAAAGAAAATCTGCAAATTACTATTTGCTTTTAGACTTTTGTAGCAAATTACTATTTGCTTTTAGACTTTTGTAGAAAATTACTATTTGCTTTTAGACTTTTGTAGCGAATTACTATTTGCTTTTAGACTTTTGCAGCATAGCAATAATGTAAGAAATCGAAGAGATTATCTATATAAAGAGTCTCATTGTAACTTCTGAAGATATCTTCGAAATACAACAACTTCAATCTTCTAAATATCCTCTCTCATGTCTAGCTAAAACTCCCTTTAGTCTATAACCCATATCAATAAGAATATCATAATACCAGAGAAGGAATACTTTGAAACCTTATACTTAGAATCATACTAGTCCATAAAACTACATCTCTTAAAAAGATTTAAGAAAGAGTCTACCGAGTAACTCTGAGCACCTAGGCCATTTATCCCGTCGAATTCAGTGAGGAAAAAGGGAGGCAGAGCCAGGGTGGGTAGAGTATCTCCGGTGATCTTGAAATTCTACTAGGAGGTATGTTTTCAGACTATGTGTTTCTAATTATGATCTTGATAAGTATAAGTCTCTGCAATTATGATGTTAAATATTGGTAGAAAGTTATAGACTTTTTATTTAAAAAATGAATTTCGAATTGATAATAACCGCTTCCGTACTACATGCTTATTATTTGATAAACTTAGATAGAACTTTATTAGTATACCATCTATATTCCTACTCTCTTCAGGGTTGTTAGATGAAGAAAAAATCCGCCCCCAAAATGGTATGAGCTACCTTTTCGCGAACAAAGTGAATACCCATCTCGATATGTTTAGTGCGCTGATGTTTGACCGGATTCCCAGAGAGATAGACTACACTAATATTATCACAATAGACTAAGATAGTTTTCTGAATAGGAAAGTGAAGCTCTCATAAAAGATTACGCAACCAACATTACTCAGACACCACATTGGCTACCCCTCGATACTCGGCCTCCGCACTGGATCACGATAAAGTAGCCTGGCGTTTTACCGACCAAGAGACCAAGTTATCACCAAGGAACATACAATAACCAGATGTCGAACGTCTAGTATATGGACATCCACCCCAATCAGCATTTGTATAAGACACGAGAGTAGAGACGGAGGATGGATATAAATGCAAATAATATTCAAGAGTGCCGTATATGTAACGCACAATGCATTTTGAGTGCATGTGCTCGTCCCTTGGATTATGCATAAATAAACATACTTGCTGCACTGCATAGGTAATATCAGGCCTTGTGAAAGTAAGATACTGAAGAACCCCTACAAGACTGTGATAGTAGGACCCTCGTAAGGTGTGCTAGAAGTAGCACTCAGCTTTGGTTTGGTATCAACCGGAGTAGAAGATGACTTACAAGAAGACATGTTGGTTCTCTCAATAATCTCAACCGCATACTTCCTCTGTGATAAAAATAGACCACATGCATGACAGTGTGACAACTAGACCCAAAAAATAATTCAAGGGCCCCAAGTCTTTCATAGCAAATTCTGAACTGAGAAGAGATATGATAGACGTGCGCAGATAATCAGAAGAGGCAGTCAACATAATATCATCCATATATAATAGAATGTATGCCAGAGAAGTCCCAAGATGGTAGATGAACAGAGAATGATCAGACATGCTGTGAGAAAATCCAATAGTAGAAACATAATCTGCAAACCTCTTATACCAAGCCCGTGGGGCCTGCTTAAGCCCATATAAGGACTTTTTGAGCAAACAATCATGATGAGGATAAATTGGGTCCCTGAAACCCAAAGGCGGGAGCATGTATATAGTCTCCTTGAGATCACCGTGTAAGAAAGTATTTTTCATATCCAGCTGATGAATGAGCCATGCTTTCAAGAGAGCTAGACTGAGAACAGTGCAAATAGTTGCCAGTTTGACCACCGAACTAAATATCTCTCCACAATCCACGCCAACATGTTGAGTTTTACCATCACCTACAAGACGGGTCTTATGCCTCTCAATTGAACCGTCAAAATTTTCCTTATGAGTAAAAATTCACATAGAACGAATAATATTGACACCAGGCGGATGGGGCACCAACTTTCACATCTTATTTTCAATAAGAGCATTATATTTATCATCCATGACCATTTTCCAATTTGATTCATGAAGGGCAGACACTGGGTTACGTGATAGGGGTGATTTAGTGACATTAGAAGTTAGATTAAAATGTATTTTAGGTTTAAAAATACCCCATTTGCTACGAGTAACAAACCATTGACTCAGAATAGAAGTGGACTAGACTAGGGACAGTGTAAGAATGCCGCAGAGGTTGGATCGAGTAAAACAGTTATCGGGCCAGCAGGCAGTGGGCCTGCTGGCTGAGACATATCAACTGGGCAGGAATGAAGTGGGAAAAGACAAGAATTTATTGGGCCAACTGGCAGTGAGCCTGCTGGCCGAGAACTTGAAACTGGAACTGGACCGAGACTGGGAGGACACAGTGTTGGGCCAGCATGCAGTGGGCCTACTGGCCGATAATTGGGAACTATACCGAGAATTAGATCACTGGCAGGTTGGGCCCACTGTTGGAGAATATACGGTGAGAGCTCATCATCCAAAAAATTATAAGAACTAGTCATAGAATTATACAATTTAGCAAACGAAAATTGAGTTTCATAAAAAATAATTTGGCGACTAATTATGATTTTATTAGAAGATAAATCAAAATATTTGTAACCACGATGATTAGACGGATAACCCAAAAACACACGAGTGGTAGAACGGGCTTGAAGTTTGTTAATTGTAGTGGACGAAAAAAGTGGATAACACAAACACCCAAACACCCTAAGATGAGAATATGAAGGATCTTTATGATAAAGAATTTTTAGGGGAGATTGATATGCTAATCCTTTGCTAGGAAGTATGCTAAGGAGGTAAGTAGTCATTTGTAATGCATGATGCCAAAAAGAAGGGGTAATGAAGCATGAGCAAGTAAAGTTCAGACAATATTATTAATGGTACAAATTTTTCGTTCGGCTTTCCCATTTTATGAGGACGCTGAGGATAAGAAAACCGAAACACGATGCCATTAGTGTCACAAACTTCCCGAAATAACTCATTATCAAATTCCCTATCATTATCACATTGAATGTTTTTAATTTCCCGTTCAAATTGAGTATGGATGAATGCTCTAAACTTTAGGAATGTAGAAAAAACTTGAGACTTTTTAGACAAAGGAAAGGTCCACAAAAAATAGAATAATCATCCAAAAACAACACATAATAACGATGACACAAAGAACTCAAAATGGAAGATGTCCATAAATCACTATGAATAATATCAAAAGACATCAAAGTGCTAGAAGTAGAGGCTACAAATGGTAACTTAACATGTTTCCTAAGTGGACAAGAGGGTATATGAGTACTACGCGTACTATTACGTTCAATAAAAAATTTATTCTTAAGAGAAGAAATAACAGACACCCCAGATGACCTAAACGTGCATGCCATGAGGAAGGCGCTAGAGCGGCAAATATTGATGGTGTGGCTTGACTCGTGGAAGTGGTGGTGGTGGTAATTGGATAAAGCTCTCCCCGACTATTACATCTCATTAGTGGTATCCTCATCGTAAAATCCTTCACAAAAAAATCAAAAGGGTCAAAGTTAACAAAAACTCAATTATCAATTGTGAATTTTCGGACATACACCAAATTTTTATTTAAGTGATGGGCAAGAAGGACATTTATCAAGACTAGAGGTAGATGTGGGGGACATAAATTTGTGTGAGCATAACCACAAATTGGAATTGAATAACCATTACCAACAATTATGCCAGGATTTTTGCTCGTATTGAAATAAGACAAGAGATTACCTGGTGCGGACGTCATATGAGAAGTAGCACCGGTGTCCATGTACCAATTGACGTCCGAGGGATTTAATCCAAGTGTATGCATCGCTGCTTCGGTATCTGTATGTGTCGTGACGGCTGACTGCTGGGCCGTGTAGGCATGAGGAGGTCTCGACCCAAGATAATTATTGGTCTACCGCTGCTGCTAGGTTGTGTTCTGCGTGACCCAACTGGCTGCTGGGTCCGGCTGACTGTTGGGCTTAGCCCAGTTAGGTGTCGGGTAGGGGCAGAAAGTCGTGGGCTAGTTGGGCTATTGCTAGGCCTATTATCGTTACCGTTGGCCCACTACCCAGACCACTGCCCCGACCCAGCCTACTGTTCCCCATGTCTACTACCACCTTGACCACTACTGTCGCGGCTGCCACCGTCGATGCCTTTTCCGATGGAATTCGGATTTTGACCCCGTTTTCCACCACCGTTGTTCCGATTTTGAGTAGAATTACCCTAGACTTATGATACCATGAAAGAGAATAATCCCTCATTAATGAAAAGGTGTATATATACATGATATACAAAATCTAATTATGGAAATTAAATCTACCTTTTCCTAATACAACTCTAATAGTTTTTCCTAATACAAAATTACAACCATAATTACACTTGTACAATGACTCTACAACTTATGGTAAATTCTATACAAATCTTAAACCATGATATACACGGTATTAAGGCAGTGTATATCGGTCTTTCAAAATTTTATAGATATTTACGTACGTTTTCTGCTTGGCCTAGGAGAAATAATTAATTTTACTTAGATACTTCTTAATCCTTTTGTTTACATCGTTTGAACATGCTATCAGGTTCCTAAGTTGCAGCTAAGCTTCCAAGTAAAAATTATTTGTTTAGCAAGTATTATTGTTGGAAATTTACTAATGTGGAATTAAGTATATCCCATTATTTATGACTCAAACAATTGGGGCCTCGCACATCGGAAACGTCGTTTCCACACACGTGCATACGTAGTGCCAAGTATTGCAAATTTCCTTAGTGAAAGAGATATTGGTACGTATGTAATACATTTGAGACATAGAATGATGGACGGTTATTAGCCAAATGACAAAGTATTCTACGTTGATAAATGAAGGAAGAAGTGTACGAAGTGTAAGATGAAATGAGTCGGAAATCGCCGTGGAGCCGTGAAGAGCCACGGCGCAACACCGTCGCAGCGCTAATTGGTTGGTCAGTTACCAGAGCCGCGGCACTAATTCACAGAGCCGCGACGCTTCGGAGGTAGAATGTTGCGACGGGAAGTTGGAAAGTTCTGAACTTTGGGCTGGTTTTGGAGCATTGAATCTCCATTACTTAGCACATGAATTTAGCCATTACTTGGCTGAATGTAACCCCTTAATAAGTGTCATTACATGTCTATTGAAGGCCATTATTTGGCTAGTTGAGGGGTCATCTCCTTACACTATAAATTGAGGCCTTTGGCTCAATTGTTCACTACACTAAGAAAAACACTACAAAATTTTCTAACATCTTCTTCTTCCTCTCTAGCAAGTTTACTATACTCAAAGTTCTTCAAGAGTAACACTTGAGTTTCCTTTGCTCATTTGTTAAGTTACTATTGTATCTTGGGAGACTATTGCCCGACAACGTAAGGATATATACGGGGCAATCTTGTCTTAAAGACAGAGTGTCATCACTCGACTCAGCAAATCACAAGCAGTTGGTTACGTTCTTGATTCCAGTTTTGTTGTAATATTTAGTTTATCCTTTCTAGCAATTTGTAATATTTACTTACTTTCCGTTTCCTGCAATTGTTGTAACCCACAATTTTAAGACAAGATTTTTTGTAAGTGCTTAGAAAGATGACTGGAAGAGAATAACTCGCTTCTGATTCTGGTGCTGCTGCTACCCTAGGCAACCCCTCTACCTTTCCCACTGCTCAAGGCACTCTCAATGCCTTTCCGGTTGCTTATGGCTCATCCAATTCCTTTTCTGCTGCTCAAGGGAACGCTCCAGTTCCTCCACCCGCTGGATTCCATCATGAACGCCAAGAAAAGTTCATAGGCTCAAACTTCAAGAGATGGCAGCAGAATATGTTATTTTATCTGACTGTTATGGGAATGGCTCATTTCCTAACAGAAAATCCTCCATAAGCTGGAGATGAAATGGACCCTTCGCCTACTGAAATGGCTGAAGGGGGCCAAGGTATCTATGTCATAAATGGCATGAAGATGGTTCTTAATACATGGAGTCATAGTGATTTCATGTGTAAAAACTATATTTTGAACTGTCTGTTAGACCCACTCTACACGGTGTATTACACTGTAGGCACCGCCAAAGAGTTATGGAAAAAATTGCAGAAGAAGTACAACGCACAAGATGCAGGTACTGAGAAATTCATCGTTGGGAAATTTCTGAAATTTCAAATGGTGGATAGCAAAACTGTGATGTCCCAAGTCCAAGAATTCCAAATAATTCTACATCACCTGGATTTGGAAGGTATGAAACTAAATGAGTAGTTTTTGGTTTCATCACTGATTGAAAAGTTACCTCCTTCGTGGAATGAGTTTATGAGTTACTTAAAACTCAAGACAAAGGAGATGACCTTTGAGGAACTTATTATCAAACTCCAGATTCAGGAAGATAATAAGAAGGCCTTGCCTAGGGGTAAACAACTTCATGAGGCAAAGGCAAATCTGGCTGAGGCCAAAGGGAACCCAAGCAAGAAGCGCAAGTTCCAGAAAGACGACAAGACCTAAGAAGCGGAGAAGTTTAAAGAAAACTGTCACCACTGTGGGAAACCTGGTCACATGATTAAGGGCAGCCGCAAGCTCAAGACTGAGCAACAAGAGAAGGCCAAGGCTAAGGGAAAAGCACAGGTTAACGTCGTCAAAGACAGGCTTCTGGACTATATAATTGAGGAGTTCTCAGCGGTGGTGCTTGAAGCAAACCTTGTTGAGAATCACATGCAATGGTGGATGGACACATGTGCTACAAGACACATCTATTCCAATAGAGATGCCTTCTCCACTTATACACCAGCAACAAAAGATAAGTTATTCATAGGTAACAACGCTTCCTCTAACGTGCTGGGGTAGGAAAGGTAGTCCTGAAGATGACTTTTGGAAATGAGCTCACTCTGAAGGAGGTGATGCATGTCCTTAAGATTAGGAGAAATTTAATTCCAAGTCCTTTATTGGTTAATGCTGGTTTTAGGCTAGTGTTTGAGTCCAATAAATGTGTAATCACCAAGAATGGAACGTTTGTGGGAAGGGGGTTCATCTGTGAAGGCCTCTTCAAAGTTAACACTATGTCTATAATACGTGCAAGCAATAATATTGAAGCTTCTTCTTACTTGCTTGAGTCCTCTAATTTATGGTATCATAGATTAGAACATGTTAACTACAAGTCCATCGATGTAAACCCTCAACATAAGTGTGAGGTGTGCGTAGAGGCAAAACTTACAAAGATTCCTTTTCGATCCGTCGAAAGGAATACCTCTCCTCTAGAACTTATTCACACAGATATGTGTGATTTGAAGTTTGCACAAACTAGAGGGGGGAACAAGTACTTTGTGACATTCATTGATGATAGCACAAGGTATTGTTACATTTACTTGTTGAAAAGTAAAGACAAAGCCTTTGAAGCGTTCCGACGTTACAAAGCAGAAGTTGAGAACTAACTAAGCATGCAGATTAAATCCATTCGGAGAGATAGGGGGAGAATATGTAGCGCCATTTGAGGAATATTGTGCCGAATTGGGCATTGTTCATCAAACGACGGCTCCATACTCACCTCAGTCGAATGGTGTGGCGGAACATAAGAACCGCACATTGAATGAAATAATGAATGCCTTGCTCATCAATTCTGGTCATCCCCAAAATATGTGGGGAGAAGCCGTCCTTACCTCTAATACGATTCTTAGCAGAGTCCCACATAAGGGTAAGGACAAAACTCCATATGAATTATGGAAGGGAAAGAAACCCACATATAAATATTTAAAGATGTGGGGTTGTTTGGCAAAGGTCGAAGTACCCAAGCTAAATCAGGTCAAGATTGGGCCTAAGACTGTAGATTGCATTTTCATCGGATATGTAAATAATAGTAGTGCTTATCACTTCTTAGTGCATAAGTCAGATATTCCAGATATCCACGGGGGTACAATCATGGAATCAAGAAATTCTCAATTATTTGAAGATATATTTCCTAGAAAGGAAAAAGACATAACCTCTCGCAAACGAAGTTACGATCAAAGCTCTCAGGAATCGGGAGTCGTTGACTGCCCGGATCTAAATGGTTCAGATCTAGTGGACCTCGAAGTGGCTGAATATCCAGAATCTAGTGTTCCAGATTCTCAGAACTTGGAGACTCCAGAGATTGAACCGAGGCGAAGTAAAAGGGCAAGGAAGGATAAATCCTTCGGTCCTGACTTTGTAGCTTATATGGTTGATGACAAACCAAGGACAATTGCTGAAACATTGTCAACTCTAGAGGCACCCCTATAGAAATAAGCTATTGAGAGTGAAATAGACTACATCCTGCATAACCATACTTGAGAGTTGGTTGATCTTCCTCCGGGAAATAAACCATTGGGGTATAAATGGATCCTCAAACGGAAGTATAACGCAGATGTGTCTATAGATAAGTACAAGGCCATGTTGGTAATCAACGGCTATCGGCAGAAGGAAGGCCTTGACTATTTTGACACGTACTCCCCGGTGTCTAGGATAACGTCCATACAAGTATTCATTGCGATCACAACATTGCGTAACCTTGAGATACATCAAATAAATGTCAAGACAACCTTCCTAAATAGTGATTTAGAAGAAGAAATTTATATGGAATAACCCAAGGGGTATGTGGTTCCAGGCAAGAGAAGAAAGTCTGTTGTCTTGTCAAATCTCTGTACGGGCTAAAACAAGCCCCGAAGCAATGGCACGAAAAAATTGATAGTACTCTACTATCAAAGCGTTTCGCCATTAATGAGTGTGACAAATGTGTCAACCTGAAAGGTAACTCTGACTCGTTCGCCATGATATACCTATACGTAGAAGACATATTGATCACAGGGAGCAGTCCTAGCTTGATTCTAGAGACTAAGAACATGTTGAAAAAATGCTTCGACATGAAGGATATGGGTATCACAAATGTCATCTTTGGGATAAAGATCTCTAAGACGTCTGACGGACTGGTCTTATCTCAGTCTCACTACATCGAGGATGTTTTGAGAAAGTTTGAGATGTTTGACAGTTCGCCTATGAAGTCACCAATGGATAGAAATCAAAAGCTTGATAAAAATCGTGGTGCACCCGTATGCCAGGAGCAATATGCACACAGGTCATTGGGAGTTTAATGTGCATAACAAACTGCACCCGACCTGATATTGCTTATGCAATAAACAAGTTGGTTAGGTTTACCCGTAATCCGAGTAATGATCATTAGAAGGCGTTGAATCGAGTACTACGATACCTAAAATACACGCTAACTTACAAATTGCATTATTCGAGATATCCAGCTATACTAGAGAGGTACAGTGATGCAAACTGGATATCTGATATAGAGAACACCAAGTCCACCAGTGGGTATATATTTACATTTGGTAGTGGGGCTGTGTCTTGGAAATCCTCTAAGCAAACTTGCATTGCTCGATCCACGATGGAATCAGAGTTTATCGCTTTAGACAAAGCATGAGAAGAAGCTGAGTGGGTTCACGACTTCTTAGAGAATGTTCCTTATTGGGACAAACCCTTACCTTCTGTAATGATCCACTGCGACAGTCAGTCGACTCTAGAAAGGGAAAGAAATTCTATGTACAACGGCATGTCTCGTCATATTCGATGTAGACATAAGACCGTTACACAGCTGATCACCATGGGTATAATATCCATTGATTACATAAAATCAAAGGATAACATAGCGGACCCACTGACAAAGGGCTTACCCAAGAATCAGATGTTCTGTCTGTCTAAGGGAATAGGCTTAAAACCCAAGGTATAAGGACCAATATGGTGGTAACCCAACCTTACTGACTGGAGATCCCAGAAATTAGGTTCAATGGGGAAACTAAGCTGTAAAGGTTCAGTTGAGCCCTTCGGTGGAAGCATGAGCATTTCGGATAGTGGTTTCTGTAAAGAAACACCAAATCCAAAGTTGTTCCCGCGATAGACTATAAGTGATAACTGCAGTGTGGGTAAAGGTTAAGTTTCCAAAACCTTTAATGATTCTCACTAGTTGAGGTTAGGTTTGGGGAATTTTTTAATGGTTCCTAACACTTGTAAAGTGGGGTATAGTAGGATACCTTGTACGAGACCACCTATTTATGTGCGAGGACATGCCACCTCAAATGAACACACTTAAGAATCCAAGAAGTGTCCACGGCCACAACGGACAAAACATTACGAAGAACAGAGTAAGAGAAGTTGTTGTGTTAGTACTAT
The DNA here is from genome assembly GCA_034509755.1 of Anisodus tanguticus. Taxonomy (NCBI): domain Eukaryota; kingdom Viridiplantae; phylum Streptophyta; class Magnoliopsida; order Solanales; family Solanaceae; genus Anisodus; species Anisodus tanguticus. The sequence goes on from CM067544.1 coordinate 34,942,312, forward strand.
TGACTTGGCTTACACTAAACACTGATGGTTCAAGACATCACTTTCACCGCACAGTAAGTAAGTCTAATGGTATTCAACTATGGAAGGTTCAAAGCGGAAGATACCTATCTAGATGCAACATCGGTCCGCTGAAAGATTGCTGGAAAATGCACCATGTGTGTGCGCCAAAATCTCTTTCAAGAGGGGATTGGTGGAATTTACTAATGTGGAATTAAGTATATCCCATTATTTATGACTTAAACAATTGGGGCCCCGCACGTATGAAACGTCATTTCCATATACGTAGTGCCAAGTATCGCAAATTTCATTAGTGAAAGAGATATTGATACGTATGTAATACGTTTGAGACATAGAATGATGGACGGTTATTGGCCAAATGAAAAAGTATTCCACATTGGTAAACGAAGGAAGAAGTGTACGAAGTGTAAGATGAAATGAGTCAGAAATCGCCGCGGAGCCGTGAAGGGCCGTGGCGCAACACCGTCGGAGCCGCGACGCCGGAGCATCGCGGCGCCTCCCAGGCAGCGCCGCGACGCTAATTGGTTGTTAGTTACTGGAGCCGCGACACCGCGACGCTAATTCACAGAGTCGCGGCGCTTTGGAGGCAGAATGCTACGACGGAAAGTTGGAAAGTTCTGACATTTGAGCTAGTTTTGGAGCATTGAATTTTCATTACTTGGAACATGAATTCAGCCATTATTTGGCTGAATGTAACCCCTTACTAAGTGTCATTACATGGCTATTGAAGGCCATTAGTTGGATAGTTGAGGGGTCATCTCCTTACACTATAAATTGAGGCATTTGGCTCAATTGTTCACTACACTAAGAAAAACACTACAAAATTTTCTGACATCTTCTTCTTCCTCTCTAGCAAGTTTACTATACTCAAAGTTCTTCAAGAGTAACACTTGAGTTTCCTTTGCTCATTTGTTAAGTTGTTGTTGTATTTTGGGAAACTATTTCCCGACAACATAAGAGGATATATACGGGGCAATCTTGTCTTAAAGACAGAGTGTCATCACTCGACTCAACAAATCACAAGCAGTTGGTTAAGTTCTTGATTCCAGTTTTATTGTAATATTTAGTTTATCCTTTCTAGCAATTTGTAATATTTACTTACTTCCTGTTTCCTGCAATTGTTGTAACCCACAATTATTACTTACTGTTTGTGTACCAATTGATATATTTTTTCGAAGACAAAAATTTTTGTGTACAATACGTCACTTACACTAGTTTAACGTATAATTTTTTGTACTTCAACGTGAATACGTACTTTCCTTTTTAACGTTTGGTTTCAAATAGTAAGTAACAAGGTTTCCTTATCAATAAATTGCGATTGATTTCTATCATTTTCACCAAAGTCAAATTTGTAAATCTTATCGATAGACGGAATCATATTATAAATTTTGATTGGTTAATAACCATATCTCTTTCAGTCACAGGTGATTTGTGGTAATGAAATGAAATTTTGTTCAGTGTATAACGACAATTCTTAACACCTTGTGGAAAGTGTTGGTTACAATGGTGCAGCAAACGGAAATAAGTAACTGCTAAGTATTACAACACAATGAAATTACAACAAACTGAAATTTCAATGAACTGGAACAGTTTTGATATGCTGAGTCGAGTGATGACACTCTGTCTTTAAGACAAGATTTCCCCGTATATATCCTTTCTACGTTCTGGACAATAGTCTCCCAAGATAAAACAACAACTTAACAAATGAGCAAAGGAAACTCAAGTGTTACTTTGAAGAATTTTGAGTAATGAAATGATGCTAGAAAGTAGTAGGAAGAATTTGATTTCGTTTGTATGTTCTGTGTAGCCTCAACAATTGGCAAAGGCTTCATTATATAGTTGTAAGGAGAGGACTTACCCAACTGCCCACATAATTGATGTTACTGGACAAGTAATGGCAATTATGGAGGTAGTAATTCAACCAAAATAAATGGTGAAATGATGTGCAACGGATTAGATTTTAGGTAGAGTTATTCAGCCAAAATAAATGACTGAATTGAGTGCATATTAATGTTGGTTAACACTCCAAAAACCAACAGCAAAAGTACAAGTTCTCTGCCCAATTTAACTTACTAGAAACTTCAGGGACCAAACTGTAAATATGAAGCAATTTGGGTCCAAAAAGATAATACCAGAAGAAGCCAATGACCCATGACCCACGACCCGAGCCCGGACCGGACGGGACTGGCGGGCGGCAGCGGCGCGCGTGTGGGCTTATCCTCGAACTGAAGCACATCTAGGTCCTCCCTCATTTAAACACATGGGATACCCTTTGGGGTTCTAAACCCCAAGCCAATTTTGAGACTTATAAACTAAATAAATCTTTCTTCCCCCACCGATGAGGAAGGATAGGTCTAAATACCACACTTTTCCATGCTTCAAACACCTCACTTCATGGACCAATATCTCTTTCATTTCTCAATGAAATTTGACGATCGTTAGCCCTACGGTCATCTACTTACTTAGTAGATTAGGCACGTGTGAAGAACTGAAGTTTCCAACATGCAGAACACTAGTGTTTAAGTCATTAAAGATGGTTGGATGCAACTCCCGCCAAAGGCAAATTTCCAACAATCCCCTTTTGAAAGAGATTTTGGCGCACTCACATGGTGTCTTTTCCCAGCAATATTTCAGCGGACCGATGTTGCATAAGGAGAGGTAGCTTCAGCTTTGAACCTTCCATAGTTAAACACCATCGGACTTACTTACTGCGCGGTGAACATGATGTCTTGAACCGTCAGTGTTTAATGTAAGCCAAGTCAATAGTACCAACTAAACAAATTCCCTTATTCTTTTCTTCGTAATGTTTTGTCCGTTGTGGCCGTGGACAACTTCTTGGATTCTTAAGTGCATTCATTTGAGGCAGCCTGTCCTCGCACTTAAATAGGTGGTCTCCTACAAGGTATCCTTCTATACCCCGCGTTAAAAGTGTTAGGAACCATTAAAAGTTTTCCCAAACCTAACCTCAACTGTTGAGGATCATTAAAGTTTTTGAAAACTTAACCTTTACCCACACTGCAGATAGCACTTAACGTCTATTATGGGAACGACTTTGGATTTGGTGTTTCTTTACAGAAATCACTATCCAAAGTGCTCATGCTTCTACTGAAGCGATCAACTGAACCTTTACAGCTTAGTTTTCCCATTGAACCAAATTCCTGGGATCTCCAGTCAGTAAGGTTGGGTTACCACCGTATTGGTCCTTATACTTTGGGTTTTAAGCCCATTCCCCTACACAGGCAGAACATCTGATCCTTGGGTAAGCCCTTTGTTAGTGGATCTGCTATATTATCCTTTGACTTTATGTAATCAATGGATATTATACCAGTGGTGATCAGCTGCCTAATGGTCTTATGCCTCCGTCGAATATGACGAGACTTGCCATTGTACATAGCATTTTATGCCCTTCCTAGAGCCGACTAGCTGTCGCAGTGGATCATTACAGAAAATACAGGTTTGTTCCAACACGGAACATCCTCTAAGAAGTCATAAAGCCACTCAACTTCTTCTCCTGCTTTGTCTAAAGCGATAAACTCCGATTCCATTATGGATAGGGCGATGTAAGTTTGCTTGGAGGATTTCCAAGACACAGCTCCACCACCAATTGTAAATACATACCCACTGGTGGACTTGGTGTTCTCTATATCAGATATCCAGTTTGCATCACTGTACCCCTCTAGTACATCTGGATATCTCGAATAATGTAACCCAAAAGTTAACGTGTGTTTCAGGTATTGTAATACCCGATTCAACACCTTCCAGTGACCATCACTCGGATTACGGGTAAACCTAGCCAACTTATTGACTGCATAAGCAATATCAGGTCGGGTGCAGTTTGTTATGTACCTCAAACTACCGATCACCTGTGCATATCGCTCCTGGCATACGGGTGCACCATTATTTTTATCAAGCTTTTGATTTCTATCCATTGGTGACTTTATCGGCGAACTGTCAAACATCTCTAACTTTCTCAAAACATCCTCGATATAGTGAGACTGAGATAAGATCAGTCCGTCAAACGTCTTAGAGATTTTTATCACTAAGATGACATCTGCGATACCCATATCCTTCATGTCGAAGCATTGTTTCAACATGTTCTTAGTCTCTAGGATTACCCTAGGACTACTTCCTGTGATCAACATGTCATCTACGTACATGTATATCATGACGAATGAGTCAGAGTTACATTTTGTGTAGACACATTTATCACACTTATTAATGGAGAAACCCTTTGTTAGTAAAGTACTATCAAACTTTTTGTGCCATTGCTTCGGGGCTTGTTTAAGCCCATACAGAGATTTGACAAGCCGACAGACTTTCTTCTCTTTCCCTTGAACCACATACCACTCGAGTTGGTCCATATAAATTTCTTCTTCCAAATCACCATTTAGGAAGGCTGTCTTGACATCCATTTGATGTATCTCAAGGTCACGCAAAGCTGCGATCGCAATGAATACCCGTATGGATGTCATCCGAGATACCGGGGAGTACGTGTCAAAGTAGTCAAGACTTTCTTTCTACCGATAGCCCTTGACTACCAAACTGGCCTTGTACTTATCTATAGACCCATCTACGTTATACTTCCGTTTGAGTATCCATTTATACCCCAATGGTTTATTTCCCGGAGGAAGATCAACCAACTCCCAAGTATGGTTATGAAGAATGGAGCCTATTTCACTCTCAATAGCTTCTTTCCAGAGCGGTGCCTCTGAAGTTGACAATGCTTCAGCAATTGTCCTTGGTTCATCATTAACCATATAAGCTACAAAGTCAGGACCGAAGGATTTATCCTTCCTGGCCCTTTTACTTCGCCTTAGTTCCATCTCTGGAGTCTCCAAGTTCTGAGAATCTAGAACACTAGATTCCGAATATTCAGCCACCTCGAGATCCACTAGATCTGAACCATCTAGACCCGGGCCATCAATGACTCCCGGTTCCTGAAGTGTCATTCTTAGTGAGTACAAATTTATTGGATTCAAACACTAGCCTAAAAGCAACATTAACCAATAAAGGTCCTGAAATTAAATTTCTCCTAATCTCAGGGACATGCATCACTTCCTTCAGAGTGAGATCCTTTCCAGAAGTCATCTTCAGGACCACCTTTCCTACCCCCATCACGTCAGAGGAAGCGTTGTTGCCCATGAACAGTTTCTTATCGGTGACCGGTGTATACGTGGAGAAGGCATCTCTATTGGAATAGATGTGTCTTGTAGCACATGTGTCCATCCACCACTACATGGGATTCTCAACCAGGTTTGCTTCAAGCACCACCGCCGAGAACTCCTCAATTATATAGTCCAGAAGCCTGTCTTTGACGACGTTAACCTGTGCTTTTCCCTTAGCCTTGGCCTTCTCTTGTTGCTCAGTCTTGAGCTTGCGGCTGCCCTTAATCATGTGACCAGGTTTCCCACAGTGGTGACAGTTTCCTTTAAACTTCTCCGCTTCTTAGGTCTTGTCGTCTTTCTGGAACTTGCGCTTCTTGCTTGGGTTCCCTTTGGCCTCAGCCAGATTTGCCTTTGCCTCATGAAGTTGTTTACCCCTAGGCAAGGCCTTCTTATTATCTTCCTGAATTTGGAGTTTGATAATAAGTTCTTAAAAGGTCATCTCCTTTGTCTTGAGCTTTAAGTAGCTCATAAACTCATTCCACGAAGGAGGTAACTTTTCAATCAGCGATGCAACAAAAAAATGCTCATTTGGTTTCATTTCTTCCAAATCCAGGTGATGTAGAATCATTTGGAATTCCTGGACTTGGGACATCACTGTCTTACTATCCACCATTTGAAATTTTAGAAATTTCCCAACAATGAATTTCTTAGTACCTGCATCTTGTGCGTTGTACTTCTTTTGCAGTTTTTCCCACAGCTCTTTGGCGGTGCCAACGGTGCAATACACCGTGTAGAGAGGGTCTGTCAAGCAGTTCAATATGTAATTCTTACATATGAAATCACTATGATTCCATGCATCAAGAACCATCTTCATGCCATTTATGACATAGATACCTAGGCCCCCTTCACCCGTTTCAGAAGGCGAATGGTCTATTTCATCTCCAGCTTGTGGAGGATCTTCTGTTAAGAAACGTGTCATTCCCATAACAGTCAAGTAGAATAGCATCTTCTGCTGTCATCTCTTAAAGTTTGAGCCCATGAATTTTTCAGGGCGTTTATGGTAGAATGCAGAGGGTGGAGCAGTAAAGGCAGCAGACGTGCCTTGGGCAGCAGTGGGGAAGGCAGACGAGTTGCTGCCTTGAACAAAGTAGCGACAGCAACAGGGATGGCAGAATTGCTGCCTTGATTGGCAAGCAACAGCGAATGGCGACATCAACAGTGTTTCCAGTCATGTTAAAGCAGTTACAACAAGCACAATCTTTTCTTAAAACTTGTTGGTTACAATGGTGCAAAAACGGAAATAAGTAACTGCTAAGTATTACAACACAATAAAATTACAACAAACTGAAATTTCAATGAACTGGAACAAGAAACTGGAACAATTTTGATATGCTGAGTCGAGTGATGGCACTTTGTCTTTAAGACAAGATTTCCCCGTATATATCCTTTCTACATTCTGGACAATAGTCTCCCAAGATAAAACAACAACTCAATAAATGAGCAAAGGAAACTCAAGTGTTACTTTGAAGAATTTTGAGTAATGAAATAAAGCTAGAAAGTAGTAGGAAGAATCTGATTTCGTTTGTATGTTCTGTGTAGTCTCAACAATTGGCAAAGGCTTCATTATATAGTTGTAAGGAGAGGACTTACCAACTGCCCACATAATTGTTGTTACTGGCCAAGTAATGACAATTATGGAGGTAGTAATTCAACCAAAATTAATGGTGAAATGATGTGCAACTGATTAGCTTTTAGGGAGAGTTATTCAGCCAAAATAAATAACTGAATTGAGTGCATATTAATGTTTATACCAGAAGAAACCCAAGACCCACGACCCGAGCCCGGACCGGACTGGCGCGCGTGTGGGCTTATCCTCGAACCGAAACACATCTAGGTCCTCCCTCCTTTAAAACATGGGATACCCCTTGGGGTCCCAAACCCCAAGCCAATTTTGAGACTTATAAACTAAACAAATCTTTCTTCCCCAACCGATGAGGGAGGATTGGTCTAAATACCACACTTTTCCATGCTTCAAAAACCTCACTTCGTGGACCAATATCTCTTTCATTTCTCAACGAAATTTGACGATCATTGGCCCTACGGTCATCTACTTACTTAGTAGATTATGCACGTGTGAAGAACCGAAGTTTCCAACATGCGGAACACTAGTGTTTAAGTCATTAAAGATGGTTGGACGCAACTCCCGCCAAAAGCAAATTTCCAATAGAAAGTTTTCAAGCCATAGAGGTCCATGAAAGTGATCCAGTTCATCGTTATACATATCTTTAGTAAGACCTCTAAATAACAATATCCTTATATAACAATACTTTACTATAATAGCTATATTTTATGTGGAACTGATCTTTCATATTATGTTATATTATATGTTTCTTATAACAACAATTTGCTATAGCAGCCAAAAAATATCAAAACAAATGATGCAGTTATAGTGAGGTTTGATTGTAAATATATATGAAGTATGAGGGGACTAATCTGACCATATGATGATACAATTAGCATTTAGCTGGATTTAGATATTATCGATCCGTATCACTTTGGTGGTAAAAGCATAAAAAAAAGTGATGATATTAATTATACACCAGCGATTAATAACTATTTACTTCAATATAATTGACCGACTTTCCTAAATACTCGACTAAATATTAAAAGTCCTATACTTCACGAGTATTCTTCTTTTTATGTTACTACGTTTATCATATCAAAATTCACCCATTCAACTCAGCTATTGATTTTGCTGTCTCGATCTCAATATGTACAATGTCTTGCAATTTCTTTGGTTTAGGTGTTGCTCGACCGCATGTATTCTTGGTTAGTATTTATTATCGAGATTTTTACCTTACACAACATGAGTTCAAAAAAGCTCACAATAAAAAATAACCTTACTCTTTAAATTACTATGATTTTAGCTTGTATCCTGTGTATATCACTTATAATCTGTGTATAATCAGTATATTTAAATACTTATAATACACTTATTATAATGTAGTACTGAATCTGCACTGACAGTGACTATAAAGTATTATGGTAATTGATAGGCAGGTGTATCCTTTAGCTGGCTGCTAAAAATGTTAAGATCCCATATGTTACTAGGTTTGAGCTTTAAGCCCATTATTGCATTGGCTTTACTTGAAGCCCAACCATTTACTTGGGGTCAACGAATTGTTGTTATTATTCAAGGTGTTAGAATGGGAGAAGTTGCACTAATTAAGGAGATTTTTTGTGATTACCTAAGCGAAATAAAATATTTACCTATCTATATTCATTTACAACGATTATTAAGATGGACACTGTCAAATGTAATTTTATCACATTAGCACATCGCATAAATATCCTTAATTAAGTGCAGAAACTAAGTTTAGTATAGTGGACAAATAAAAATAAACAGAGGAAGTAAATCATATGGGCAAGTGTATATTGGAGCCACCTCAAGAACTCATAAGGGTCACCTTTAAGATCCTTAAAACCTCCTGCCAATCTTTGATATATGCATGACAAAGAAATGTGATACCATATATATCCCACATAATAAGATAATTAAGACATATATTTGAGTTCTTTATAATTCTTTTTAGATGCTTTTATACTACTACTAATTTATGACTTTGAGGCTAACTATTAGGTTGGATCAAAGCAAGAACTAGATTCAATTGGATTGGTGACTAGTGACCGGTGAGGATGAAATCTAATCATTTAATTGCACGGCTTGTCCTTCAAATGGGATTGTCTTTAATTTTTGCCCCTCGAATGAAACTTATGCCTATTGGGGCATAAGTTCTTTAAAGGATCCGGTTCAAGTTGTGTGGATTTCTTCAAGAGCTTATGCCCCAAATTAAAGATAGGGGCAAAAATTAAAGACCAAAACAAAATAGGGGAAAAAGTACCCAGGCCCAAATTTGAGCCACGGGCCTTGGTTTAAGTTTTGACGATTTTCATATTGTGAAAATTATTTCCCGTTATTTTCAGCCCACAAATACTACAAATAATCTGGAGCAATTTCCGTAAAAAGACAACCAGATTATTGGGTAAAACAAATTTATGCTTCAGTTCTTCACCGTGTCAAGCGGATTCATCTTCTTTATTATATTAGCTTCCACGGACAATTTATACATGTAAATAACAAAAATATATATATATATATTAACGAAGGGGATTTGATTGATCCTGTTTGATGCAAGTTGGTCCGCCCTTCTTTTCCAACTCCAAATATATCATTATTTCTCCAACTTCAAGATTGAGTTTCAGGATTTTTAACTGCATCTATTTAAGAAAGTAATTGATTTTATACTTTAAAACCTAGATTTTAGAATTAATTTATTCCTAAATTTGATCAAATTATCTCAATCAACTTTCAATTATTTAATTATGTGATCCTATCTGACATCTATATATATATAAGTCAAACATTCTTATTTTATGAAACATATCTTCGAGGAAAAATACATTGGAAAATAGAGCAAATGTCGAAGGAGAGGAAATGGAGAACCTCTTCAACTAATTTGTTGAGGGAAAAAACTTCATTAAACTTGATGCTAGAGAAATTAAAGGTTTATTAAAGTTATTTGGTGTTAAGAATTGCTGTCATAATTAGCACCTGTTTTGTCATCGTCTTTTAATAGCATTTCTTTGTTATAGGTTTGTTGCTCATTGGTCATTTATTTATGTTATCATCGTCATTTTAATGATTGTGAAAGATATTTTATTTAAGTACAGTCAACTTAGTTATATGTTTTCTTTAGCTTTTCATAAAAAAAGCTAGTTATAAACTTATATGTGGTCTGTTTCCATTTTATTAATATTTCTGGAATTATTATTTTGATTACCAAATATGAAGTTGAGACCTCATCATTAGCATTTAGCATATCTTGTATTTTTTTTTCATTTGTTGCTCTTCTGTGCTAATAAATTCACTACTACTAGAAAATCACTATTTTCCTAGTGAAAAATGTTCGGTGACTATTTCCGTGGAATGTCGGTGGGAAAAACATAAATAGTAGTGTGAACACACGAAAAAATTAGAAAGTTTCTCAGTGTTTCAATGGAAACCTATTTTTCACCATGCGTTTTTCCAATGATTTCCCAGTGAGCTGATTCGGTGAGAATGAGGTGGAAAAATCATATTTTATAGGACAATTTTTCCATTAAATATCAGTGGAAAAACCTTTATTTCTAATAGTGATTAGGAGACAATGATTAGTGGAAATTCCTATCCTTGAATGAAATATCTCTAATGATATCTTCAACTTAGATTAAGTACCATAGAGATTAGTGATTTGTGGTACTAGTGAGATGTTTCTTTTTTCAAAAGGAAATAAAAAATAAGGAGAAAGCTGAAACAATAATAATTTAGCCCATTGATTATTATCATAATATAACGACAATGTGGTCCTAATCAACCTGGTCATGTGCCCTCATCATAATTTATTTTAACTTTTAACAGTACCTTTTAAGAAAAGTTCGAAGAATAATTAACTTAAATTGTTGTTTATCCAACCGTTTAAATTAAAAAATAGTTGGTCAATGTATATTAAATATATAATTCATGTATAATATTTGTATAAACGTGAAACTGATATATAATTTATGTATACCGGCTAGAAAAATAAATAATGACTCCAACTCACTATTTATCTAGGGAATCCAATTGGCTATTTGTCTACATATTAGATTAGAGTCCCATGGTCCATGGAATATATATGTTACAAGAAAAAAGTTGTATTTTAATTAATACCCTTTTTTTTATAGCTAGGACCCTTTATTAGTTGATATTAATATCATTTTTAGGAATAAATAATGGAGTTCACAACTTGGTTTTGGTGTAAGCATTTCTAAAGTAGATTTTAATAGTATTTGTTAATTCGATGTTCATGAATTTAGTGTTACTTTAGGAAAAGGAATGCCTAAAGTTACTGCTCTAGGGTCTCTATGTAAGCATATCTAGACTCTGAACTTTGGTAAGCACGTGTGATTATGGGTTTGCATTTGGTTTTTCGGTTTCATTTTACATTATTTAGTTTGAATTTTTCGGTGTTCGATTTCTAAAAATAAGAATCCAATCCGAACCAAAATAAGTTTGGTTTGGTTCAGTTTTTCTCTTTTCGGTTTGGTCTGTAAAGAATGGATCTTGGACCTAATTCAACCCCAAAAGCTAACTTGTATGGTAAGGATTGTCCAAGTCCATATAAGGAGTCCATGGTTTCATTCCATATCCGATGTGGGACTCTTAACACTCCCCCGCATGTCCAAATCTTGTTAACTGGAGCGTGAATAGCATAATTTGGGGGCCCAACATCGCTGAACAAATGATTGGAATGGGTTTGACTTTGATACCATGTAAATAATGGATCTAAGGCCTAAGTCAACCCCAAAAGCTAGCTTGTAAGGTGAGGATTGTCCAAGTCTATATAAGGAGTCCATGTTCTCATTTCATATCCGATGTGGGACTCTTAACACTCCCCCGTACGTCAATACCTTGTTAACTGGAGCGTGTATAATATAATTTGGGGCCCAATATCGCTGAACAAAGAATTGGAATGGGTCTGGCTCTGATACCATGTAAAGAATGAATCTTGATCCTAACTCAACCCCAAAAGCTAACTTGTAGGGTGAGGATTGTCCAAGTCCATATAAGGAGTCTATGTTCCCATTCCATATCCGATGTGGGACTCTTAACACTCCCCCGCATGTCCAAACCTTGTTAACTGGAGCGTGAATAGCATAATTTGGGGGCCCAACATCGCTGAACAAATGATTGGAATGGGTCTGACTTTGATACCATGTAAATAATGGATCTAAGGCCTAAGTCAACCCCAAAAGCTAGCTTGTAAGGTGAGGATTGTCCAAGTCCATATAAGGAGTCCATGTTCTCATTTCATATCCGATGTGGGACTCTTAACACTCCCCCGTACGTCAATACCTTGTTAACTGGAGCGTGTATAATATAATTTGGGGCCCAATATCGCTGAACAAAGAATTGGAATGAGTCTCGCTCTGATACCATGTAAAGAATGGATCGTGATCCTAACTCAACCCCAAAAACTAGCTTGTAGGATGAGGATTATCCAAATCTATATAAGGAGTCCATGTTCACATTCCATGTCCGATGTGAGACTCTTAACACGATCTTTTTCGGTTTGGTTATTTGATTGCATCATATAAGATAATTAACATAATTAAAGTGCGAAAAAGAAAAAATATTATAGAGAATGAGAAGTAGTCATGTCAAATCTCTTAAATATATTTTCTAATATAAATCATATGGTAAAATTTTAAGAAATATAGTAAAATTGGATATTTGGTTTGGTTTTAGTATATATATATAATTTGAGTTTTTTCTGTTTTATTTTTCTAAATCTGAAACCAAACCAAATATCCAATTTTTAAAAATTTTCAATCCGAAACCAATCCAAACAAAAATTCGGTTTGGTTCGATTTGGTTTTTCGGTTTTATCCGAATAATGCACTCCCCTACATGTGATGTATCATTATCCATTAAAATTTTATTATTTTTCCTTAAAAATTTCGGTTCACAATTTAGTGATAAATGCTTGCTCCGAATTAGGAATCAAAAAATTAGCTCATAAAAATATGATTCGTTCAATTTGGGTGAGTAAACCCTAAATTTTGATATTGTTTAGAATTATTGCAGTTATAAATTCGATTAAATAAATTTAACTCATGAAAACATGATTTGTTTATTCGTGATTATACCTGTGATGGTGTTAAACATTATCAAGATTCGAGGTTTAAAAATAAAAATAATTTATGCTAGCAATTTTTAAAGGATGTATAGAAATTAAATGTCCTATATAATTAAAATTTAAAGTCTATTATATGATATTTACTCCTATTCTTCTCCACTTGTCCCTTATTGACTTGACACTATCTTTAATAAACTATTTATGAGCGATTTGCTTTATTAAATCATTTTTATTAATTATACTTTAAAAATTAAGCATGCGAATTGGCTATATAAAATTACTCCAAGTTATGGACGCTTGTACTAAAATTCCGTATGTTTTTAAGATATCATCCTTTTAAACAAACAAAAAAAAAGCTACTCCACAAGTTAAAAATGTCTAGACTCTAGAGTGAAGATATAGGACGACAAATTTAAAAAAAGGGACAATAAAAATTGATGTTCATTTAATTAATTAAATTTACCCTCCTTTCTTGTGCTGCGTTTTTGTCCAATATTGTACTGAAACTTTCTGTAAACGTGTACAAGTATAATAATACAATCTCTACCCATAATTAGAATAAGATTCTAAACTAGGATTCCTATTGTATTGGGAATAGGATTCCTCTTGTATTAGAATTGTATATTGTACACTATATATATTGATATTAATGAGAAAGACTCCCGAAAGGAGATTAATATCACCTTACATGGTATCAAGAGCCAAAACCTTAATCTAGAAAAATTCCTACCCTTGCCGCCGACCCCCCTCCCCCATCTTGGCCGACGACAACATTGTTTTTCTTCTTTTCTTTCTTCCTAAAATTTCCACCATTCTAATGGAAATTTGGCTACTCCCACCTCTTCCGATGCTTCCGCTTCTAACTCAGTCGTCATCTAACCACTCACTACCCTCTCCTCACCGTCTTTCCATCCGGCTCTCACCGTTACCAACATCAAGAATTTTATCCCTATAATTCTTGATCAGGAAGATGGTCATTATTTGTCATGGGTGGAACTATTTCGTATCCATGCATGTGTATATCATGTGCTTGATCATATAGACGACTCTTTCCCTCGTCCTCCCGATATGGACGACATCACATGGCGTCGCTTCGATGCCGTAGTCAAACAGTGGATATATGGCACTATATCCAAGGATTTACTATACACAATCATGAAAACGGGTGGCTCTGCCCGTGATCTATGGACACGTTTGGAAGAAAATTTTCAAGACAACAAGAACACTCGCGCGGTGTACTTGGAAGAACAGTTCAACAACACCCCTCTTGAAAACTTCTCTACTATGTCAGAATATTGCAAGCAGTTGAAAATGGTGGTAGACCAATTGTCCAATGTTGGTACGCCCATATCCGAAACAAAGATGGTGTTACAATTAGTTGCAGGCCTCCCTAAGGGTGAATATGACACCCTAGCCACGATGATACAACAAGCTGACCCTCTATCAAGCTTCAACAAAGCACGCTCGCAATTGTTATTGGATGAGACTCGACGTGCGAAGCAGGACAAGCATAACCAGAAGGCATTAGCAGTTGAAACGCCCGCACAACATCAGGCCACCGCCGGAAAACACCCAACCGTGGCAAAACCGCGGCGGCATGGGTGGCAAGGGTCGCGACAATGGGCGAGGCGGCAAGGGCCGCGGGAAAGGCCGAGGACAACAACCACAGCAGATCAACAACAACGCCTCATGGGCCGACCCAGTCTCTGGCTACCCAAATCAGAACTGGGCCATAATTTCAGGCTATCATCCAGCCTAGTACCCCTTTTAGCAACAAAGGTTACTGGGCCAGGCTCCAGCTCAGCGCCCACCAGTGTTCCAGCAACATCAGGCCCACGTTGTGCAGGCCCAGTTCCCACAACAGCCTTAGATCAAATCCCCACCGACTTGGGTCAGGCATTCAGCAGTATAAGTTTGCAGCAGCCCGACGAAAATTGGTATATGGACTCCAGAGCCTCCTTTCACCTCACCCGGTCCGCAGGTAATCTTTCCCAATTGTTTTGATTAAAAACTCCACAATTTATTACAGTTGACAATGGTCATTGCATTTCAATTCAGGGTTATGGTCACACTCACACTCCAGCTCCTCACCTACCCTTCTCCAAAATAACGTCCTGCATGCCCCCACATCTTCAAAAAATTAATATCCATTAGGAGATTTACTCGTAATAATTCTGTGTCGGTTGATTTTGATCCCTTTGGTTTTACTGTGAAGGATCTACGTACGGGGAGACCTCTTACGAGATGCAATAGCATAGGGGACCTCTATCCATTCACGTCCACGTCCGCTGTCGGTTCCCGCCCTCACACTACCCTAGCTGCTTTGTGTTCATCAATTTGGCACAATAGGCTCGGACACCCAGGAGCTACTATTTTTCATTTTCTTAGAAGTAACAATTTTTTCAATATAATGGGAAACTTGCCCAGACTTGCATTTCTTGTCAATTAGGCAAACATGTTCGTCTTCCGTTTAAATCCTCAGTTAGCATTACGTTTGCTCCCTTTGATATCATTCATGCTGATTTGTGGACTTCCCCCGTTACTAGCTCCCTAGGTCATAAATATTATCTCGTGTTAATGGATTACTACTCTCACTTTCTTTGAATCTACCCATTAAAAGTTAAGACCGAAGTTTTTGCCAAATTTCTTGAATTTTGCACATTTATCAATACGCAATTCGAATGCGCAATTAAATCTTTCCAATGTGACAATGGCCGTGAATTTAACAACTCCGCATTTCAAAAATTATGCAACAATAATGGCATGGTCTTTTGATTTTCGTGTCCTCACACGTCCCCTCAAAATGGCAAAGCCGAGTGTCTCATCCGTACAATAAATAACATGGTCCGCACTTTTTTGTTTCATGCCTCCCTCCCTCCCTCCATCCTTTTAGGTTTATGCGGTCAAAATGGTTGAATACGTCCTTAATATTTTACCCATTAGTACCCTCCATAATATGACTCCAACCGAAATCTTACACCATAGGGTTCCCTCCTATGATCACCTACGGATATTTGGTTGTCTATGTTTCCCTAATCTCTCTTCCATAGCCTCTCACAAATTAGCTCCCCGTACCACTCCGTGTGTCTTCTTAGATTTCCCGTCAAACCATAGGGGCTATCTGTGCTATGACTTATCCACTCATCAAATTCACATCTCGCATCACATCACTTTTGACGAGACGCAATTCCCCTTTTCCAACATCCAAAAATTTCAAAAACCGAATTACCAATTTTTAAATGAATCAACTCTCTCTCCTGTCCACCTTCAGGAACTGTGCCCGACTGACACCACTGCACCACCTCCATCTGCCACCACACATCACCTGCCGTCGGCATCCCTGCCACCGGCGTCCCCCCCGTCGCCGCTTCTTTCTACCTCTAGCACCACTCTGCCTCCAGATTCCACTGACTCAGTGGTCATCGTCCCATACACTATGCCGTCCCAACAGTCTCACCACCATGCCGACTTAAGTCCGACCCTCAACCACCACCCAGCAAACCCAGCTACTGGACCTACTATGCCACTGACACCATACCCTACACTACAAACCTCCTCTATTTTCGGCATACCGAGAACCCCCACAAATCCCTACCACAGCTCACCCACTGACCCAATCCACTCGACTCCAATCCCAAACATCGCCACTGTTCCACACCATCCGATAGCTACCCTCTACCGAAACCATGTCCCGATGACACAAACTGCCCCACACCCGATTCTGCCATCACCTAATCCAACCAACCAGTTGACCAACACCCTTACCCAGCCAGCACCTACACACCGGATGGAAACCCGTACCCACCACGGGATTTTCAAACCCAAAGTCCAATTTAACCTGTCCACCCAAACAATTTCACATATTCCAAAAAGCCCTAAATTAGCCAAACTGGACCCGAATTGGAATGCGGCCATGTGTGAGTAGTTTAATGCATTAACGAAACAACATACTTGGGACTTGGTTCCTCGACCAGAGGGGGTGAATGTGATCCGTTACATGTGGCTTTTTCGTCACTAGTTCAGGGATAGTGGTGACTTAGAAAGATACAAGGCAAGACTAGTGGCAAATGGTACTAACCAGTAGGAGGGCATTGATTGCGGTGAGACTTTCAGTCCGGTTGTCAAACTGGCCACCATTCGCACAGTTCTAAGCATTGCTATGGGTAAGAATTGGCCGATTCATCAACTAGATGTGAATAATGCATTTCTTCATGGGGATTTATGAGAAATTGTATACATGCACCAGCCGCCTGACTTTATCCACCCAGTAGCCCCACAGTATATGTGTCGCCTTCGTAAGTCACTCTATGGCTTAAAACAGGCCCCTAGAGCATGGTATGATCATTTTGCACAGTTCATTATACGTCTTGGGTTTACATGCAGCAGATGTGATACCTCTCTCTTTACTTTACATCGAGGTCTTGATACTACATATTTACTGTTATATGTGGATGACATTGTTCTTACTACCTCTACTGTTGTGTTGAAAGATGAGATTATTACACGGCTCAAGTATGAATTTGCCATAACTGATTTGGAAAAGTTGAGCTATTGTTTTAGGATCTCAGTCACTAGATCCGCCGATTGTATGTTTCTTTGCCAGCGTAAGTATGTAGAGGAGATCGTGCACATAGCTAAGATGGACAATTGTAAAATCATGGCCACTCCAGTTGATTCTAAATCCAAACTTAGTGCACTGGTCGGTACTCCAGTAACTGATACTACTATGTATAGGAGTCTTGCATGCGCACTTTAGTATCTCACCTTCACCAGGCCTGACATTGCCTATGTTGTCCAACAGGTATGCTTGTTTATGTATGCCCCCATGAAACCTTATTTTACTGCCCTCAAACGTATCATTCGATATGTTAAGGGCACACTGGATTATGGACTACACTTATACCCCTCCGCACCGAACTCGCTATTATCCTACACAGATGCAGATTGGGCAGGCTGTCCCGACACCTACCGCTCTACATCCGGCTACCGTGTGTTTTTGGGTGATAATCTCATCTCTTGGTCTGCCAAACGGCAAGCCACATTATCCCGTTCAAGTGCAGAAGCTGAGTATAGAGAAGTTACTAATATTGTTGCTGAGATCTGTTGGCTCCGAAACCTTCTCTTGGAGCTTCAGTGTCCTTTAAGTAAAGCGTCTCTGGTCTAATGTGATAACATATCCGTCATATATCTGTCTCACAATCGGGCTCAGCATCAGCGAACCAAGCATGTTGAGATGGACATCCACTTTGTTCGTGAGAAGGTTGCTCTCAGGCATATTAAGGTATTGCACGTGCCTTCCTCATATCAATACGCGTATATTTTCACGAAGGGCTTCCCAAGATAGTTGTTCCTTGATTTAAGATCTAGTCTTAGCGTTAGGCCTCCCCTCGCTCTGACCGAGGGGGTGTGTAAACGTGTACAAGTATAACACTACAATCTCTACCCATAATTAGAATAGGATTCTAAACTAGGATTCCTCTTGTATTGGGAATAGGATTCCTCTTGTATTAGGATTGTATATTGTACACTATATATATTGATATTAATGAGAAAGACTCTCGAAGGGAGATTAATATCATCTTACACTTTCTTTTTTAGTTAATATCCGAGCAAGATTTTCAACTTTTATAAAATCAATTTAATTTTATTTGACTTTGACCCTAAGGCTTTTATAAGAGTTTAATTTTACTGCACATTTTTTGTGTCCGCCTACGAAATTAACAATACACTCTTTTTTGTCAAGCAGTTATTTTAACAATTTAGAAGCTGCATGTTTATAGAAAAGGGGACATTTAAGAAATATTAAATCTAGGTCAATGGATAAATAAATTCAATAAGAACATGATCAGAATTTAAATGATAACGGCGGACCTAAGTATGTCTTATAATTTCTCCAAAAGGAAATAGAATATATGAATGAATGAATTAATTAATTGATGGTGTTTAATGTCTAAAAGTGCTCATGATTAAATGATATGACTAGATACAAGATCATCCGAGGTTCAATTGTTAAAAAAGACATTTTAAAATAGAAAAGTACTTGAGTTATTGAAGAACCTATTAAATATTCCTAAGTCTTTAATTGTTGTTCACTTGTTTGTTTAAACTTTAAAGAAGATATGTGGTTGCAAAATCTTAGTACGTTGAGGTATGTGTGTTCATTACTTTTTTGGGGTTACAGAACTACATTTTCTTTATTTCATGAATTTTGCGTAAAGAAAAGTGCATAAATACAAGTGGTTCATTTAAAAACATATCTTCATCAATAACTAATTCATGTGAGACCTATTTGTTGGTCACAAAGGTGCAGGAAGCGAGAATTACAAATAACTGTCAAGTAATACAAGAACTGAAAATTACAATACAACAACAAAACTGAAATTACAATTCTGTTGAAGAAGGAAAACTGGAAATTGTTTTGTTTTTGCTGAGTCGAGTGTGGCACTCTGTCTTTAAGACAATATTGCCACGTATGTATCCTTTATACGTCCTGGACAATTCGTCTCCCAAGATAAAACATCAATGGAACAATTGAGCAAAGGAAACTCAAATGCTACCGTGAAGAATATTGAGTAATGAAATGATGCTTGAAAGTTGTAGGAAGAACTGTTTTCTGATGGTGTGTTTTCGTGTAGTTTTTGTGTACCTCAACAATGGTGCAAGGGGTTGCTTATATAGGTGAGGGAGGGGCAGAGAAACTGCCTCCATAAGTGTCATTACCGGCCAAGTAATGGTCATTATGGAGGTAGTAATGTCACCAAAATAAATGGTGAGAAAGACCAACGGATTGGCCATTCTAGGAGGAGTAATTCAGCCAAAATAAATGGCTGAATTGAGTGTTGTGGCATTTCTGTTCTGTCTGCCCAAATTCTGACTTTCTGGAAACTTCAGGGATCAAACTGTACATCTTGAAACTTCAGGGACCAAATCCCAATGCAAAGTTCTCTGGCCCAAAATGATAATATCAGAAGAACCACAGCCCACAGCCCACAGCCCACAGCCCGGGAACCCAAACCGGACCGGACGGGACGGGCGGCGGCAGCGCGCGTGGGCTTTCCTCGAACCGAAGCACATCTAGGTCCTCCCTCCTTTAAACACATGGGATACCCCTTGGGGTCCCAAACCCCAAACCAATTTTGAGTCTTATATACACAACAATTCTTTCTTCCTCCACCATTGAGGGAGAATTGAACACAATACCACACTTTTCCATGCTTCAAACACCTCACTTCGTGGACCAATATCTCTTTCATTTCTCAATAAAATTTGACGATTCTTGGCCCTACGGTTATCTATGTACTTAGTAGATCATGCATGTGTGAAGAACCAGATTCTCCAACATACGTAACACTAGTGTTTAAGCCATTAAAATTGGTCGGTCGCAACTCCCGCCAAAGGCAAATTTCCAACAATCCCCTCTTGAAAGAGATTTTGGCGCACTCACATGGTGCCTTTTCCATTTCCAGCAATATTTCAGCGGACCGATGTTGCATAAGGAGAGGTAGCTTCAGCTTTGAACCTTCCATAGTTAAGTACCATTGGACTTACTTACTGTGCGGTCAACGTGATGTCTTGAACCGTCAGTGTTTAGTGTAAGCCAAGTCAATAGTACCAACACAACAAATTCCCTTACTCTCTTCTTCGTAATGTTTTGTCCGTTTTGGCCATGGACAACTTCTTGGATTCTTAAGTGCGTTCATTTGAGGCGGCCCGTCCTCGCACTTAAATAGGTGGTCTCCTACAAGGTATCCAGCTATACTCCACTTCACAAGTGTTAGGAACCATTAAAAGTTTCTCAAAAACCTAACCTCAACTATTGAGGATCATTACAGGTTTTGAAAACTTAACCTTTACCCATACTACAGATAGCACATAACGTCTATCGCGGGAACGGCTTTGGATTTGATGTTTCTTTTCAGAAATCACTATCCGAAGTGCTCATGCTTCCACTGAAACGATCAAATGAACCTTTACAACTTAGTTTTCCAATTGAACCAAATTACTGGGATCTCCAGTTAGTAAGGTTGGGTTACCACTGTATTGGTCCTTATATTTTGGGTTTTAAGCCTATTCCCCTAGACAGACAAGCCATCTGATCCTTGGGTAAGCCCTTTGTCAATGGGTCAGCTATATTATCCTTTGACTTAATGTAATCAATGGATATTATACCCGTGGTGATCAGTTGCCTAACGGTCTTATGCCTCCGTCGAATATGATGAGACTTGCCGTTGTACATAGCATTTCGTGCCCTTCCTAGAGCCGACTGACTATCGCAGTGGATCATTACCGAAGGTACGGGTTTGTTCCAACACGGAACATCCTCTAAGAAGTCATGAAGCCACTCAGCTTCTTCTCCTACTTTGTCTAAAGCGATAAACTTCGATTCCATTGTGGATCGGGCGATGCAAGTTTGCTTAGAGGATTTCCAAGACACAGCCCCACCACCAATTGTAAATACATACCCACTGGTGGACTTGGTGTTCTCTATATTAGATATCCAGTTTGCATCATTGTACCCCTCTAGTACAGCTGGATATCTCGAGTAGTGTAACCCATAATTTAACGTGTATTTCAGGTATTGTAATACCCGATTCAACGCCTTCCACTGATTATCACTCAGATTACGGGTGAACCTAGCCAACTTATTGACTGCATAAGCAATATCAGGTCGGGTGCAGTTTGTTATATACATCAAACTACCGATCACCTGTGCATATCTCTCCTGGTAAACAGGTGCACCAAGATTTTTATCAAGCTTTTGATTTGTATCCATTGGTGACTTTATCGGTGAACTGTCTAACATCTCAAACTTTCTCAAAACATCCTCGATGTAGTGAAACTGAGATAAGACCAGTCCGTCAGACGTCTTAGAGATTTTAATCCCTAGGATGACATCTGCGATACCCATATCCTTCATGTCGAAGCATTGTTTCAACATGTTCTTAGTCTCTAGGATTACCCTAGGACTGCTTCATGTGATCAACATGTCGTCTACATACAGGCATATCATAACAAATGAGTCAGAGTTACCTTTCGTGTAGACACATTTATCACACTCATTAATGGCGAAACCCTTCGATAGTAGAGTACTTTCAAATTTTTCGTGCCATTGCTTCGGGGCTTGTTTCAGCCCGTACAGAGAGTTGACAAGTCGATAGACTTTCTTCTCATGTCCTTGAACCACTACCCCTCGAGTTGGTCCATATAAATTTCTTCTTCCAAATCACCGTTTAGGAAGGCTATCTTGACATCCATTTGGTATATCTCAAGGTCACGCAAAGCTGCGATCGCAATGAATACCCGTAGGGATGTCATCCGGGATACCGGGGAGTAGGTATCAAAGTAGTCAAAGCCTTCTGTCTGCCGATAGCCCTTGAATACTAACCTGGCTTTATACTTGTCTATAGACCCATCTACTTTGTATTTCCGTTTGAGTATCCACTTACAACCCAACGGTTTATTTCTCGGAGGAAGATCAACCAACTCTCACGTATGATTATGCAGAATAGAGCCTATTTCACTCTCAATAGCTTCTTTCCAGAGCGGTGCTTCTGGAGTTGACAACGCCTTTGCAATTGTCCTTGGTTCGTCATTAACCATATAAGCTACAAAGTCAGGACCGAAGGATTTATCCTTCCTGGCCCTTTTACTTCGCCTTAGATCCATCTCTGGAGTCTCCAAGTTCTGAGAATCTGGAACACTAGATTCCGGATGTTCAGCCACCTCGAGATTCGCTAGATCTGAACCATTCAGATCTGGGCAGTCAAGGACTCCCGATTCTTGAGAGCTTTGTGCATAACTTCGTTTGCGAAAGGTTATGTCTTTTTCCTTTCTAGGAAAGGTACCTTCAAAGAATAGAGCATTCCTTGATTCCATTATTGTACCCTGGTGGATATCTGGAATATCTGACTTATGCACTAAGAAGCGATAAGCACTACTGTTATTTGCATATCAGATGAATATGCAATCTACAGTCTTAGGCCCAATCTTGACCTGCTTTGGCTTGGGTACTTCAACCTTTGTCAAACACCCCCACACCTTAAAATATTTGTAGTTGGGTTTCTTTCCCTTTCATGATTCATATGGAGTTTTTTCCTTACCCTTATGTGGGACTCTGTTAAGAATCGTATTAGCGGTAAGGACGGCTTCTCCCCACATGTTTTGGGGAAGACCGGAATTGATAAGCAAGGCATTCATCATTTCCTTTAATGTGCGGTTCTTACGTTCCGCCACACCGTTTGATTGAGGTGAGTATGGAGCCGTCGTTTGATGAATAATGCCTTCTTGGGCACAGTATTCCTCAAATGGCGCTACATATTCTCCCTTTCTATCGCTACGAATGGATTTAATACGTAGGCTCAGTTTGTTCTCAACTTCTGCTTTGTAACGTCGGAACGCTTCAAAGGCTTCATCCTTACTTTTCAACAAGTAAAGGTAACAATACCTTGTGTTATCATCTATAAATGTCACAAAGTACTTGTTTCCCCCTCTAGTTTGTGCAAACTTCAAATCACATATATCTGTGTGAATAAGTTCTAGAGGAGCGGTATTCCTTTCGACGGATCGAAAAGGAAGCTTGGTGAGTTTTGCCTCTACGCACACCTCACACTTATGTTGAGGGTTTACGTCGATAGACGGCAACAACTCCATCTTTACCAGCCTTTGAATAGACTTGTAGTTAACGCGTCCTAATCTATGATGCCATAAATTAGAAGACTCAAGCAAATAAGAAGAAAGTTCAACTTTATTACTTGGACGCAATACAGACATGGCATTCACTTTGAAGAGGCCTTCACAGACGAAGCCTTTCCCCACAAATGTGCCATTTTTAGTGAGTACAGACTTATTGGATTCAAACACTAGCCTAAAACCAGCATTAACCAATAAAGGTCCAGAAATTAAATTTCTTCTAATCTCTAGGACGTGCATCACTTCCTTTAGAGTAAGTTCCTTGTCGGAAGTCATATTCAGGACCACCTTTCCAACCCCCAGCACGTCAGAAGAAGCGTTGTTGCCCATGAACAGCTTCTTGTCAGCGACTGGTGTGTACGTGGAGAAGGCATCTTTGTTGGAACAGATGTGCCTAGTAGCACCTGTGTCCACCCACCACTGCATCGGATTCTCAACCAAGTTGGCTTCTAGCACCAGTGCTGAGAATTCCTGGATCATGTCATCCAGGAGCGTGTCCTTGACGACATTTGCTTGCGCCTTGCCTTTAGACTTGGCTTTCTGTTGTTGCGCAGTCTTGAGCTTGCAACATTCCTTGATCCTATGACCAGGTTTCCCACAGTGGTAACAGTTACCTCTGAACATCTCCGCTGCGGGGGCTTTGC
The DNA here is from genome assembly GCA_034509755.1 of Anisodus tanguticus. Classification (NCBI taxonomy): domain Eukaryota; kingdom Viridiplantae; phylum Streptophyta; class Magnoliopsida; order Solanales; family Solanaceae; genus Anisodus; species Anisodus tanguticus. Next base: position 34,966,486 of record CM067544.1, read on the forward strand.
TGTCTTTATGGAACTTTCGCTTCTTGCTTGATTTCCCTTTGGCCTCAGCCAGATTCGCCTTCGCCTCAGCAGGTTGTCTACCCCTTGGCAAGGTCTTCTTATTATCTTCCTGGATTTGCAGTTTGATAATAAGCTCTTCAAAGTTCATCTCCTTTGTCTTGAGTTTCAAGTAACTCATAAACTTATTCCATTAAGGAGGTAACTTTTCAATCAGCGATGCAACCAAAAACTGCTCGTTTGGTTTCATTCCTTCCAAATCCAGGTGATGTAAAATCATTTGGAATTCCTGGACTTAGGACATCACTGTCTTACTGTCCACCATTTGGAATTTTAGAAATTTCCCAACGATGAACTTCTTAGAAATTTAACAACATGGATACCAAGGCCCCCTTCACCCGTTTCAGCAGGCGAAGAGTCCATTTTATCTCCAGCTTGTGGAGGATCTTCCGTAAGGAACCGGGCCATGCCCATAACTATTAAGTAGAACATCATCTTTTGCTGCCATCTCTTAAATTCTGATCCCATGAATTTTTTAGGGCGATCATGGTGATGTTAGGCAGAAGGTGTAGCACCAGTAGTCGGGAAGGCAGCGGTGTTACTGCCTTGAACAGTAGCAGCAGCAGCAGCAGTGAAGGCAGCGGAGTTGCTGCCTTGGCCAGTAGCGGCAGTAGCGGGGAAGGCAGCAACGTTGCCTCGAGAGGCAAAAAGCGAGCGAGCAAAGAACAACATCGGTCATATTTCCAGCCATGTTACAGCAGTTACAGAAGCGAATATTGTCTTAAACTTGTTGGTTATAAAGGTGCAGGAAACGGGAATTACAAATAACTGCCAAGTAATACAAGACCTGAAAATTACAATACAACAACAAAACTGAAATTACAATTCTGTTGAAGAAGGAAAACTGGAAATTGTTTTATTTTTGCTGGGTCGAGTGTGACACTCTGTCTTTAAGACAATATTGCCCCGTATGTATCATTTATACATCCTGGACAATTCGTCTTCCAAGATAAAACAGCAATGGAACAATTGAGCAAAGGAAACTCAAATGCTACCGTGAAGAATATTGAGTAACGAAATAATGCTTAGAAGTTGTAGGAAGAACTGTTTTTCTGATGGTGTGTTTTCGTGTAGTTTTTGTGTACCTCAACAATGGTGCAAGGGGTTGTTTATATAGGTGAGGAAGGGGCAGAGAAACTGCCTCCATAAGTGTCATTACTGACCAAGTAATAGCCATTATGGAGGTAGTAATGTCACCAAAATAAATGGTGAAAAAGACCAACGGATTGGCCATTATAGGAGGAGTAATTCAGCCAAAATAAATGGCTGAATTGAGTGCTGTGGCGTTTCTGTTCTGTCTGCCCAAATTCTGACTTTCTAGAAACTTCAGGGATCAAACTGTACATCTTGAAACTTCAGGGACCAAATCTCAATGCAAAGTTCTCTGGCCCAAAATGATAATATCAGAAGAACCACAGCCCACAGCCCGGGAACCCGAACCGGACCGGACGGGACGGGCGGCGGCGGCGCGCGTGGGCTTTCCTCGAACCGAAGCACATCTAGGTCCTCCCTCCTTTAAACACATGGGATACCCCTTGGGGTCCCAAACCCCAAACCAATTTTGAGTCTTATATACACAACAATTCTTTCTTCCTCCACCGATGAGGGAGAATTGAACACAATACCACACTTTTTCATGCTTCAAACACCTCACTTCGTGGACCAATATCTCTTTCATTTCTCAATGAAATTTGACGATTCTTGGCCCTACGGTTATCTACGTACTTAGTAGATCATGCATGTGTGAAGAACCGGATTCTCCAACATACGTAACACTAGCGTTTAAGCCGTTAAATTTGGTCGGTCGCAATTCCCGCCAAAGACAAATTTCCAACAATATTTACTTCCGTATCTAATTAATTTGTGCCTTAGCGATTGACCTCACCATAGATATAATGTCTTGGAGGATGGTTTATTATTGTTAACTGTGATTAGAAACTTGGAATCATTCAACAAATTTGAGTAAGCTGTATTATTGGATCGTAGAAAACATGCTTGAGCATGTTCCATAAAGCATCTTTTTCTATATGATACTTTTAACTTAACTCAATTAACTTAATATTCGATAAATAATGTTTTAAAAACGTTTGTGGGTCCATCGGATTTTAAGCATATCTGCAGATGGTAAGTGACTTCTTTAAAGTCCAACATACGACAAGTTGCTATTAAGAAATTGTTCAAAAAGTTATCAAATTGAGATTACCAAAAAAATTATCGTTTGGTATTATACTATACTTAAGTATTTTAATCAAAGTAACGACAAATCAGCGCATTTTCTTACTTTGCATGTGACCGCTTGGAAGAATAACAAGAATCATTGGTCTCTCTTTCCATTTCTTTATTATTCAGTCAAAATAAGATGGATTGATAACATCATTCTATTACCAACAACCGTTATGGTATAGTGGCTGGTATTACTCTATCCTTAACCAAGATCTCGAGCTCGAGCTCCCTTGAGACCGGAGCTATCATTAGGGAATATTTTGTCCCCCAATATTCTACCCGGCATGAATCCAGATTAATCGGACCCCGATGCGAATACCGGACACCGGATGGGAAACCAAAAAAAATAACATCATTCTCTTGGTCCTTGGATTCTATCTTATCTCATTTCACACCTTAAGCTTAACGTTAAACATATATCCTAATCACGGTTAAAGTAAAAGCTATTGTACGCACCTACATAAATTACAAAATAATGCTCGAGGATAAAGACAGTAGCTAATGCATGATATTACCACTTACCAGTGTTTTAAAAAGTGAGGATCCGTTCCTTTTTACTTCTCCAATATATTATAAAATATATTTATTTGTCCATTTTAATAAATTAATAAAGAATTAATTATTTTTCTCTAAATTTATTTTTTCTTAAGTAACCATTTCACAAACTTACGTTAGTACAAGTAGGCAAAGTTAAATTTTCAAAATACAGTACGGTTGGGTTGGTCCGACCAAGAAAGGCATGGGACTTTTGGGTATTGCTTGGGTCGAGCTAGGCTACCTAGAGATTTACAAGCACCCTCACTGCACACTTTCTATATATCTGTCTCCATCCAATCAAAGACGTCCATGCCATAGAGAATCAGGCTCGGCAAAAACATGGATCTGGTTAAGCGCAACCACTGGTAAACACTTAACCTCTTATCAACAAGGTATGGTGAGGGGACCTGATTAGGCTCTTGACCCCTCGATTCCCGAGAAACTCGGTGATCTCGAAGTTTTTCGAAGCCTGGTCAGAGTACGACTGGTGGCGGGGGGGGGGGGGGGGGGGACCGGGTTTCCTTTCCTCTCCAAGCCAATCGATCGCCTTCTTAGTTAACTGCGGAACCCGCCCTTTAGCCATCTATCTTTAGATACGGAGGGCTTATGAGTCACAGAATTGGAAGCCCAAAAAACAAGGTAAGAAAGGTGGGATGAAAAAAGAAAATTCAGAGACAAAAGAAATTAGAGAGAAAGATCATCGCATAGGTTTGTTCTCTCAGGGTCAGTGGTGAGTAGAGTGCTCCGACAATTACTTATTTTAATGCTCTTTCTGACACCCGGAAATCGTAGTAAGCCGGGAGAAAGACATTCATATATTCCCTAGGCACGGGATAAAGGGAAAGCATGGGAGTAAGAAAGATGTTGTGGCCTTATTTCAATTTGAGGTGAAGTATGAATGCCTTTCAACAACATAAGGGAAGGGGGCAAGAATAAGTTTCTATTAAGCCTCCTCCAACTCCAAGCTTCTCTTCTCCTAGGAATCCTAACTTGGTATGCAAGCTCAAGAAAGCAATTTATGTTACGGCCTCCGGCAAGAAAGTTATCAAAAAGGGAGTTGGGTAAAGCAAACTCTCTCCTTGGTGGAGCACGGGCTTAGTCAAGTAGAACCGGGTTGCACTGCTTGATGCTCCGATCGAAAACAAATCAGTGGGGCCATGTCGGTACGACTGAATATGCGTTAGAAAGGTCAATCCCTCCCCTACAACACCAAAAAAACCGAAGTCACGTCAGTGCAGGCGCAGCGTAGCGTCATGGTAGCGTTATCTATGCGAGACTCAGAGCAGCATAACTCTGCTAGCGAGCCCCTATGCATCATATTTTTTGGCTAAAAGTATTACGGCCTCACCCAATTAGCTCTTAGTTGCGAATAAGGGTGTTCGGAAGGTGGTAATTAAGATGTACAACACCTAAATCCTACGATTGGAAGGTCGTATGTGATAGAATAATTGATAGATGATGGAATAATTAGTAATTCATAAATAAAAATTACTCCAATAAAATCGGCCAACCCCCTCCTCCAACGGCCGACCACAACCCTTCCTCTTAATTTTTACTCTTTTCCATTATCGTTTTCCTTTTTCCGGTCAACAATGTCAGAATACAAATTCACATTTCATCCCACTCTTGCCGTCTCTAACATCAAAACATATATATCCATCACTCTTGAGATGGAAAATGTTCATTATGCAACTTGGGCAGAGCTTTTTAAAATCTGTTGTCATTCCCATTGGGTTATTCATCACATAATCCCACCGGAAAAAGGCAAAGAAAACGTCTTAAAAACCGATGATGAAAAAGAACTTTGGGAAACTCTTGATGCCACAATTCTCTCGTGGATTTATGCAACTATATCTAATGATTTGTTGCACACAATAATGGAACCCGATTCTACGGTAATGGAGGCCTGGAATCGCTTGCGGGATATTTTTCAAGACAACAAAAATTTTCGCGCCATCACGTCGGAGCGAGAATTCTCCACCACCGACATGTCGGATTTTCCGAATGCGTTGGCGTATTGTCAATGCCTCAAAGTCTTGTCGGATCAACTCAATAATGTTGGTTCGTCGGTTACCAATAATCGCCTGGTTTTACAATTGGTTGTCGGCCTTACCGACGCGTATAGTGGCGTGGAAACGCTCATCTGACAAAGCAATCCTCTACCACTTTTTTACCAAGCCCGTTCGATGCTTATTCTTGAAGAGGCGGGTTTCGCCAAAAAGGCCGCAACCGTCTCAAATTCCGCCATGATTGCTACCCAAACAAATGAAGGTACTACCAATTTTGAACCTACACAATAAAATATGGGACAAAAAAGGAGAAAATGGTTGTAAACATTGGGGTGGAAATTGCGAAAATAACAAAAGTAGAAGCCAACAGAATTTCGGTGGCGGGGGAAATGGCGATAGGAACAATTCTGGTGGTCAGCAGTGGCAGCCCCGCGTCGGACCAACCCAGTGGGCCTGGCAGTGGCCGTGGGCTGTACCACCTTGCCCATACCCGATGGGCAACTAGGCCAGACCCAGTTCCAGGCCTACTGGCCAAGCCACTATCGGTCCACATAATTTTGGGCTAGGCAGTTTTGGGTCACTGCCGACCCAATGGCAAGAGGCCCATTCCGCAGTGGCCTGCCCAACCGATATTGAGTCCACCATGCACACTCTTGGAATTAACCCACCCGACGTGAATTGGTATATGGACTCCGGAGCGACTTCTCATATGACGTCCTCCCAAGGTAATCTCTCATCCTATTTTAATTTGAGCAAAAATAATGGTACAATTGTCAGAAATGGTCATTCTATTCCAATTCGAGGTTATGGTTATACTAAATTGACCCCTCCAAATCCACCACTAACCTTAAAGAATGTTCTTCATGCTCCACAATTGATTAAAAACATGGTATCTGTTAGAAAGTTTACTACTGATAATTGGGTGTCTGTTGCTTTTGACCATTTTGGATTTTTCGTGAAGGATTTTCAGACGGGGACACTTCTATGAGATGTGATAGTCAACGGGAGCTATATCCAATCACTTCACCCATTCAACGATCTAAGTTACCATCCACTTCTGTAGCTTTCGCACCTTCGTTATGGCATGAATGTTTGGGTCATCGGGGATCGCCTGTTTTAGCCTCCCTAAAAAAAAAAATTATTTCTTGTACTCAAACACGAACTTTGAATAAGTGTCGTTCATGTCCACTTGGTAAACATGTTCAATTGCCCTTTGTTTTTTCTAATTCATGCACACTTATGCCTTTTGATATTATTCATTGTGATATTTGGACTTCACCCGTTTTGAGCTCTTCGGGCCATAGATATTATTTAGTTTTGTTAGATGATTACTCTAAGTTTTTGTGGACATTTCTCTTCTCTAAAAAATCATAAGTTTTTTCCACATTTCTCAAATTTAGAGCATTAATCCAAAATCAATTTGAATGGGAGATAAAAAAAATATTCAATGTGATAATGGTAGGGAGTTTGATAACAGACATTTTTGGGATTTTTGCAATTATAATGGTTTAAACTTTCGCCTTTCATGTCTTCACACATCCTTACAAAATGGGAAGGTAGAACGAAAAATACTAACCATAAATACACTTTTTGTTTATCTACCGTCAGGGTAATAATATTACTTATCTTCTTTTATATGTGGATGATATTATATTAACTGCCTCATCAGATGCTATTCACAAGTCCATCATGTCCTAGCTTGGTTCTGAATTTGCTATGAAGGATCTAGAGCCACTATACTATTTTCTAGGAATAGTTGTAACATGTCATGCAGGTAGTTTATTTCTATCTCAAAAGAAGTACGCAGCTGAGATTATTGAATGTGTTGGCATGTCCTCCTGTAAACCTTCAGCAACTCCGGTGGACACTAAATCCAAATTGAGTGCATCCTCTGGTAAGCCATTTGCCGATCTAACACTCTACCGCAGCCTGGTAGGGGCCCTGCAGTAACTGACATTCACCAGGCCGGATATTTCTTATGATGTACAACAGGTGTGTCTTTTCATGCATAATCCGATGGATGACCATATGCATGCCCTCAAATGCATTGTGCGTTATATTCATGGTACTCTAGAGTATGGCCTGCATTTATACCCAACGTCGACAACCACAATTGTCTCCTATACAGATACCGACTGGGGAGGTTGTTCGAACACCAGATGCTCCACTTCCGGTTATGGTAAATTTCTTGGTGATAACTTAGTTTCTTGGTCCTCAAAAAGGCAGACAACGTTATCCCGATTCAATGCCGAAGCAGAGTACTGAGGTGTTGTCAATGTTGTGTCTGAATTGTGTTGGCTTCAGAATCTTCTTCTCAAACTCCACTGCCCCATTCTGAAGGCCACATTGGTGTACTGTGATAATGTTAGTGCCATCTACCTCTCTGGGAATCCGGTCAATCACCAACGCACTAAACATATTGAGCTGGATATCCACTTTGTTCGTGAAAAAGTTTCACGTGGACAAGTTCGTGTCTTACATGTCCCGTCACGCTATCAGATTGCAAATATTTACTAAAGGTCTTCCGCTGGTATTATTTAAATATTTTTGGGACAGTCTCAGCATGCGTCTGCCTCCCGCTTCGACTGCGGGGGAGTGATAGAATAATTGATAGATGATAGAATAATTAGTAATTCATAATTGTAATTAGTAATTATTATAGAATCATATGTAAATGGTAGGAAGTAAATTAGTATTATCTTAGGAGATTAGATGTCATGATTCTCTCTTCATCATATCCTTTCATTAGCTTAATTGTACCTTGTAATAGGAGTATATTTACCACATTGTGGAAAGATGAATATTGAGGAAAATATTCTAATTATTCTAATCATTCTTACATGATATCAGAGTCAGGCCCATTCAAATTCTTTGTTCACCGATGTTGGGCCCCCAAATTATATTGTCCACGCTCCAATTAACGAGATTTGGGCGTGCGGGGGAGTGTTAAGAGTCTCACATCGGAAATGGAATTGGAACATGAACTCCTTATATGAACTTGGACAATCCTCACCCTACAAGTTAGTTTTTGGGGTTCAGTTAGGCCCAAAATTCATTCTTAAGCGTATGCATATTTACAAGACGGAGAGGTGGTGGTTTGGTATATTGAAAATATTTAAGGGAAGAAAATGACTTGAGTCGCACAAATTCTAACTTCAAACAATCATATATCCCCGTATATAAGAAATTGAGGTATGAACTTCATATCGAATTAAATAAAACAACATTGTAATTTAGTGCATATTAAAAGACGTTTGCTATTGTTTTTGTGGAACTGAAGTCTTGTTTGTTAGACACAACAATTTAAAGAATTTAGCTAAAACTGACATTGTTGTACTTTTAGTACGTTAACGGTGATCCATAATATCCAATTCTTTAAGAATGTCTTGGAACCTAATATTAAAAAGAATGGTTCTAGAACTAATAAAAATTATCTCCCATGATATTCGATTCGTCAGGAATGTCGCGAACTACCAGAAAGTACGATTTTAAAAATAATTGATACGAAAGTAATCCTCTAAATTATAATTTTTGTTAGTTAACCACTAATATATAGCGCCTATGAATACAAGTTGCAGATACTTAACAATGATGGAAGCTTAAAGATGCATTTGTCCGCAAATAATATATACTCCATATAGGTGAAACAGTAATTAAGTAAAAACAATTAGTACTTGATGACATGTGTAATATAATTAAATAAATGGCTACAAGAAAAGCTAAGTAATATAGTTAAAGCACTTCAAAAGGGCTTGAAAAACTAGACATTTTATAGTCTTTAACTTGCATGATTGTGTAGTATACAAAATTATAAGTCCATTCGCATAGTGCTTTCCATGAGCTTTTCTTCTTAAATAATGCCTTTAATTTATGGAACCTTTTTACATTTTCCCGAGAAAAGTCAAATTGGATAAAAACACTAGGTGATTTCTTCCCGTATATGTTCTAGCCTTTGTACTTGGTGGACATAATTATCTTATCTGTTGCTAGTGGATGGTAGAAGGTACCCAGTGAAATTAACCAAGGTACACGCAAGCTAACCCGGACATCATGGTTATAAAAAAAAGTCAAATTGGATTTCTAATATTGATAGAAGGTATACACGGTCAAAGCCGTGTATACCATGGACCAAAAGTTAATGGTATAAATTATCATATTTGTAGAATTCTTGTACATATTTAATTATGATATTAGTATTATATTAGGACTAGGTATTAGTCTTGTATTAGGGAAAGGTGGATTTATTTTCCATATTTAGATATTGTATATCATGTATATATACCTCTTCATTAATGAAAATAATCAATTGATTATTTTTTTCATGGTATCAGCAGTCTAGGGCAAATTTTTTCTTCTCCAAAATCCCTCCTCCCGCTGCCCTACTTGCCATTGCCCGTTGGCCAACCTCCCCCTCCCTTCAACTTTTGGTTTTTTTGTCTCTTCCAAATTCCTACTTCTCATCTTGTTCTTTCATCATGTCTACCACAAAGAACATGTTTCATCCTGTCCCTACAGTCTCCAACATCTCTATCGTTCTTGAGATGGAAAACGTCCAATACGCGACAACAAAATTGTTTAAAGTTAACGCACGCTCTCATCGAGTCCTTCATCACATCATCCCCTAAAAAATAGGCAAGGAGAAAGAGCCTACCACCGATGATGAAATAGAGTTATGGGCAACTCTAGATGATACGGTACTCTAGTGGATTTATTCCACTATCTCTACAGATATCTTGCAGACGATTATTAAACTCAATGCCACGGTGATGGAAACTTGGAATAGGTTGCGTGATATATTCCAAGATAACGAAAATTTCCGTACGGTCACTCTTGAGCAGGAATTTTCCCATGTCAATATGGAGGATTTTCTACGTGTCTCAAACTATTGTAAACGGCTGAATGAATTGGCGGATCAACTCAGTAACGTTGGTGCGCCCGTCACCAATGATCGTGTTCTTCTTCAAATGGTTGCAGGCCTATCCGAGGCTTATAATAGCGTTGGGACGCTTCTTCATCAAAGTATCCTCTTCCACCGTTTTACCAGACCCGTTCCATGCTCACATTAGAAGAGGCCGGCTTGGCTAAAAAGGTGGCTATCGGACCTAATTCCATCATAATGGCCACGTCCGATGACCCTCACTCATTCTCAAATAATTCTAGCTCGTAACAACGATGGTGGCAAAAAGGGTCAAAATCGGAAAAATTGTGGCAAGAACCGCAGCGGCGGTAGCGGGGCAGTAGCGGTGGTCGGAGCAGTGGCAGTAGGCCGACTGGGCCGCAGCCTTTGGCCAATGCACAATGGGCGTTGGGATGATGGGCCAGTGGCCAGTGGCCCAACTCGACTTTTCTTTATTTTCCAGGCTTTCCAGTGAATGGGGCCAGTGGCCAGCAGAGGCCCAATTCACAGTTCAAGCATTCCCAGCCCAAGCAGCCGGCTGTCCTGCTTGGGCCTCGACCTCAACAAACCTTCGCTGTTGCGGACCCAGTGTTTGGTCCGACACCTACAGATATTAAGGCCGCAATGCATACACTTGGATTAAATCCCCCAGATGCAAATTGGTATATGGACACCGGAGCCACTTCTCATATGACGTCCACGCAAGGTAATCTCTCGTCTTATTTCAATTTGAGCAAAAATCATGACATAATTGTTGGTAATAGCAATTCAATTCCAATTTGTGGTTATGGTCACACAAATTTGTCCCCCTACACATCCACATCTAGTCCTTAAAAATGTCCTTCATGCCCTCACTTAATTAAAAATTTGGAGTCTGTCCGAAAATTCACAACTGATAATTGTGTTTCTGTTAACTTTAACCCTTTTGGATTTTCTGTGAAAGATTTCAAGACGGGGCTACCTCTAATGATATGTAATAGTCGGGGAGAGCTTTATTCAATCAACACCACCACCGTTTCCACGAGTCAAGCCACACCTTCAACATTTGTCGTTCTTGCTCCTTCTTTATGGCATACACGTTTGGGTCATTCGGGGTCGTCTATTATTTCTTCTCTTAAAATAATAATTTATTGATTGTAAGAGTACGTTTAGTACTCATATTTGTCCTTTTTATCCTCTAGGGAAACATGTTGGATTACCGTTTGTAGCCTCTACTTTTAGTACGTCGATGCCTTTTGACATTATTCATAGTGAATTATGGACATCTCCCGTATTGAGTTCTTTGGGCCATCGTCATTATATTTTATTTTAGATGATTGTTCTAATTTTTTGTGGACTTTTCTTTGTCTAAAAAGTCTCAAGTTTTTTCCACATTCTTAAATTTAGAGCTTTCAGCCATACCCAATTTGAAAGGGAAATTAAAAACATTCAATGTGATAATGGTAGGAAATATGATAATGGGCCATTTCAGGAATTTTGTGACACTCATGGCATATCTTTTCGATTTTCTTGTCCTCATACGTCCTCCCAAAATGGGAAGGCCGAAAGAAAAATTCGTACCATTAATAATATTGTCCGAACTTTACTCGCCCCTGCTGCACTACCCCCAATTTTTTTGGCATCATGCGTTACAAATGGCTACCTACCTCCTTAACATACTCCCTAGCAAAGGTTTAGCATATCAATCACCACTCAAAATTCTTTATAATAAGGATCCCTCGTATTCTCATCTTAGGGTGTTTGGGTGTTTGTGTTATCCGCTTTTCCCATTTACTCGACCCTGCTTCACTACCTCCGTCTTTTTGGCATCATGTGTTACAAATGGCTACCTACCTCCTTAACATACTCCCTAGTAAAGGTTTAGCATATCAATCATCCTCAAAATTCTTTATAATAAGAATCCCTCATATTCTCATCTTAAGGTGTTTGGGTGTTTGTGCTATCCAATTTTCCCGTCTACTATAATTAACAAACTACAAGCCCGTACTACCGCTTGTGTGTTTTTAGATTATCTGTCTAATCATCGTGGTTACAAATATTTTGATTTATCCGCTAATAAAATCATAATTAGTCGCCATGTCATTTTTTATGAAACCCAATTTTCGTTTGCTAAATTGTATAATTTCATGTCTAGTTCGTATAATTTTTTGGATGATGGGCTCTCACTGTATGTTATCCACCATTTAGCCGAGCTGTCACGTGACCCAAATCCGCCAGCAAGCCCACTGCATGCTGGCCCAAATATTCCCTAGTCATGACCCAGTGCCAGTCTTGGTCTAGCTTCTACCTCTGATTCTCGGTTCGGTCCAGTCCAGTCCCGATCCAGTTTCTGGCCTAAATAATTTTTCCCCACATCCACTTTTTTAGCCACCCATTGTTGGGCCAGCAGGCTGCCTGCTGGCCAGTCCAGTGACGACCCGATAATTACCCAAATTCCATCCAATTTTATCTCGGGTTAAGGGCCCGTTACTCGTAGCCAACGGGGTATCTTTAAACCAAAATGACATTTTAATCTTAATTCTAATGTCAATAAATCAACCCTACCACGTAACCCATTGTCTAACCTTCATGGCCCGAATTGGAAAATTGCTATGGATGACGAATATAATGCTCTTATTGAAAATAAGATGTGGGAGTTGGTGCCCCGTCCGCCTAGTGTCAATATTATTCGTTCTATATGGATTTTTACTAATAAAGAAAATTCTGACGGTTCTTTTGAGAGGCATAAGGCCCGTCTTGTAGGTGATGGTAAAACACAACAGGTTGACATGGATTGTGGAGAGACATTTAGTCTGGTGGTCAAACCGACAACCATTCGCATTGTGCTTAGTCTGGCTCTCTCGAAAGCATGGCCCATTTATCAGCTGGATGTGAAAAATATTTTCTTACACGATGATCTTAAGGAGACAGTATACATGCATCAGCCCTTGGGTTTTAAGTAGAGGTGGCCAGTGGGTCGGGCACGGGTCTGGTGGGCCGGGTCTAGCGGGGTCGGGGTCAGGGCGGGACGGGCGAAGGGGTCGGGGTCGGGTCTGGCGGGCTCTGGCGGGGTCGGTGCTGGCGGGACTTGCTCCAGTCCCGTCCCGATCCCGATCCCGTCAAAATCGGGGCGGGGCGGGGTGGGGATAGGTCGGGTTCCGGCGGGTTTTCCTTTTCTTTTTTTAATAACATATGTATAAAAAAAACTCAATAAACAAGACAAGATAGTGTAATAAAAACATCCCAAGGCTGTTTTTGTGCCTCTTATATTATTTAATAGACATATGATTTTTTTGTAATACAAATACAATTGTCTAAAATCTAAATTGCAACTTTGTGGTGTTGTCCAAAAGTTGCAAATTACATAATAAAATTGCAATTAAAAAAATTACATTCTCAAAAAAACTTGTTCTAATTGCTTGATAATTTCATGTGGTTCTTCGGTTGGAATTGATATTTGTTGGTCAAATTGATCCACGTCGCTTCCACCACCTTCTGATAAGATTTCGTTGTAGTTTTCATCTTCTTCTTCATTGATCTCCGGTTGACCGCACCTTCTCCGCTCCGCTCGTATCCAATCTCTGAATAATACTGCAATTTCCAAGCTGTCTCCGGCTAATGAGTGTCTGTGGTCTCCTATTTGATATCTGCCAGCAGAAAAAGCGCTTTCAGACGTAGTTGATGACGCTTGAATGTTCAAAACATCTCGGGCCATCAATGAAAGTGTCGGAAAGGTCTTCTCAATCCCCCTCCAGTATTTCAGCAAGTCTTCATGTCCATCTTCATTGATAACTTCTTGGTACGGTACAGAACCCTGCAAAACAAAAATATCCAACTCGCTAATTTGGTTAGTAGTAGAGGTACGGCCGCACATTCTATTTCGAGGCTTTCAATACTAGCCGAAGAAACCAGCATGTCTTTTGTGAGGTTGTGTTGAAGATGAAGAAGATGGTATGGAAGCCGGTAAGTTACTAGCATTTTCTTGTTGATAAAACCTATATATATTTTTGCATTGGTATTCTACGCTAGACAACACTTCTTCTTTAGTTTGTTCAATAGGTGGTGGGTGATTTAGATTTTTGGGACTTGGAGGTGGTAGTACTTCTATACAATCGTAAATAGTCTCAATTAGTGATTTAGTACCGTCTATTTTAATAGTCGGATTTAATACAGAACCAATAATATAAATAGTGGGAATAGGAATAAAATATTTTTTTATTTTGATAAACATTTTTTTAATAGCTGTCATATAAGCTGATTTTTCCATATATTCACTAAGTAATAAAAATATTAGAGTTATATAAAACAACATAGTTGAAATAGTAGGATAATATATACCGGAAAATTCTTTTGTTGCTTGAAAAAACTTCTCTAAAAATACAATAAGTTCGGAAATTTTTACCCAATCACTATCTACAATCATATCAGCTGGATTTTGATTATGAGAGTTAAAAAATAAAGTTATAGGTTTTCTATAGTCATAAGCAACAAGTAGTTGCTCGTATAAAGAATTCCACCTAGTGGATACTTCTTGTGGAATTTTTCTAAAAGGTAGTCCACAATCGTGACAAGTTTTTTTATATTCTTTTCTTCGTTGTACATTATTACTTTTAAAAATAAAGTTTATAGCAAATTGTATTTTACTAAGAATGTCTTCAAAAAGTGATAAACCATCCTTTACAATTAAGTTATATATATGGCACGCACATTTTATATGAAAATGATCTGGAAAAGATGGAGTTAAACTATTTTTTAAAATTGTAATTGCGTAATTGTTAGAAGAAGCGTTATCTAATGTAATAGTCATAATTTTATCGGTTATTCCGTAACAATGGCACACTTGATAAATATTATCTGCAATAAAAGTACCAGTGTGCCTATCATCTATATATCTATACGCTAAGATACGTTTTTGCATAGACCATTTATAATCTATCCAATGACAAGTTACAGTTAAATAATCATGGCCGTTAGTACTACGACCTATATCAGACGTGATAGATACTTTGCCATTAAAATGATATAATGAATAACGTAAATATTGTTGATATTCATGCGCGAATTTAAATACATCTCTCTTAACAGTTGATCTAGGAAAACCGTTAAAAGCAGGATTATATATATCTCTAATGTAATGAATAAAACCGGGAGATGAAGGAAATGAAAAAGGCAAACCCTCCACAACAACTAATTTTGATATTGCTTCCCTATCTCTATGTTTATTGTATTTAGAGCCTACAATTCCCCCCGTCATAGGGTTAATTTGACCCTATACTTGGTCCGGGACAGTATTAGTATGTGAACCTTGTCCCGATGGAGCGGGCGTTTGCGCACCTGGTTTTGAAGCCTGGTATTGGGCATACCTAGCTGGATGAGCACTTACTACGTGTCTAATTAAACCCCCCGTCCCACCATGACCTTCTCCAATTTTAAATTTTAAAACATTTTTACAAATTTTACATATAGCTACTTGATTCTCTACGTCCCTATCAAAAAATGTCCATGCATCTGATTTTAATGATCGTTTTGCTGAACCTCGTCTCATACTAGGGGGAATAAGAGGTATTTCAGTTGAAGGTGCACTAGTGGGTGTGTTGTCATCAACATTAGTGGGTTATCATCTAGATTATCGTCTAAATTAAAGTCTTCTTGAGGTCCAAAAAATAGCTCCACGTCTAAATCTAATAGTATTGTAGGAAAATGTTGAGTATCAACAAAATCATCATGTGTAGGAATAAGATGACTAGAAGAAGTACCCTTGCCCTGGTTGCCCCTACTAGAAGAAGCACCCTTACCCTTACCCTTAAACATACCTCTTAATCCTTCCATTTTAATTATGATAATAAATAATTAAAGATAATAAAATTAAGTGCGCTAAATAAAATAAACAGACAATAATAATTTAATGAAGGAACGAATGTACCAAACGCCGACGTAACGTCGACGTGTAATCGAGAGGTTGAAAATTAAAACTTTGCTCGATGGAAGATCATCAAGCTACTTGCCAACTTCACTCCCAATTCCCAAATGAATAAATAAAATTGAATATTTAGTAAACAATGTAGACTTGTAGAGAGATATATTGAGAGATTGTAGGAAGATTTGTGAGAAAGATGAAGAGAAAATGAGTTATTTATAGTTGAAAATTTGGGTTAAAGTGTAAATATAATAACTTATGGGTTAAAAATAAATATTAAGGGGTAGGGGGGTGGGGCAGGGGAGGAGGCCAAAATTGATCGTTGCCCAACGGCCAAAATCTAAAATGGTCGTTTGTGCAACGGTTATATTTGCAAAGGGGGCTCTCGGGCGGGATCGGGGGCGGGCTCGGAACGGGATCGGGGGCGGGCTCGGAACGGGATCGGGGGCGGGCTCGGAACGGGCTCGGGGCAGGGTCGGGGCGGGCGGGCCTGGGGCGGGACGAGACATTGTCCCGTCCCGAGTTCAAGTCCCGCTACCATTTTCGGGTTGGGGCGGGACCGGGACGAGGTCTGGTCGGGGTCGGGCCGTCCCGACCCACTGGCCACCCTTAGTTTTAAGGACCCCAATTATCCTCACCATATATGTTTGTTGAATAAGTCCTCGTCCTTCAAATATGTTAATCGAAAGGCTATTAGTTTATTGGCAAGAGAGAAGTATTCCACCTATTTGAGGAAGCTGAGGTAAGTACCTAATTGAGGGAGATCAAATTGAGCATATTTGTTGGTTATATATTATTTGCATCGTGGAAACTCAGTAATTACTCATTGTTAGCATCTCTTATTTTTTCACTAATTTTCTTACCTCCACTACAGGATCAATTAATTAAGTACTTAATGTTTTTTTGCTTTTGGACATTTATTTAAAAGAATATAATATTATACTAATAATTATGCATCATAACAAAAAATAAGAAGACTGGTAAAGTGTTGGAGTTTGGAGCATTAACTAGTAACTAGGTCCCTATTAATAGCTGGACGATAAGCCAATATCAAACACACATAATATTTTCAAACTGTTAAACCAATAACACGATACCATGATAAAATAATAATTTTTTCTCTGATTCTGTTTAGATTAAATAGGAATTTGCACACGCCTAAATGTAGGTGCCCATAGTGCATCATTGGCAAAAATACGATGAACTACCAAAAACATGATATTATCAAAACAGTATTTAATTTTGTTACTCCTCCGACCTTATTTATGAAATTAGACTGAGTATATTATTGTTATTGTACAATATGTTCCCTTACTCCTTCCTTAGAAAGAATTTATGTTTAAAAATATGTAAAATGAATTTAAGTTAAAAAGAATCAATAATATATGAAAGAAACCAGAGAAGTACTGATCAGAATCTGGGGCCAGGGGCTAAATATATATGGCATGGGGATAGTTCTGATCAATGTGACTTTGAGCCCGTGAAGTAAGGGCAACTTGTCCCTATTTTTGCATTTTCTTTAGTGTCCATTATACCCACTATCAAATCATTTTTTCCACACTCAGTGTTCGGTATCCATATTGAAGTCCGATCATATTCGAATTCGCACTGTGTAGGGCCTATACGGAAGAAGAGCTCCCTATCAAGTATTTTTCCATACCAAGAACTCGGACCCGAGACCTCTGGTTAAGGGAGAAACAATTCATCCGTTGCACTACATCTTTTGGTGGTCTATTAAACCACCTATTGCATATTGAAGTACTTTAACACTATATTTATATGAAAGGCGAATCCATAATTTAAGTTTACAGGTTGCTAGGGCGATATTGTAAAGAAGAGATCTTGGGCCTAACTCAACCCCAAAAGCTAGCTTGTAGGGTGAGGATTGTCCAAGTACATATAAGGAGTCCATGTTTCCATTTCATATCCGATGTGGGATTCCTAACACTCCCCGCACGTCCAGACCTTGTTAACTGGAGCGTGGATAATATAATTTGGGGGCCCAACATCGGTGAACAAAGAATTGGAATGAGTCTGGCTCTAATACCATGTAAAGAATAGATCTTGGGCGTAACTCAACCTCAAAGCTAGCTTGTAGGGTGATGATTGTCCAAGTCCATATAAGGAGTTCATGTTCTCATTCAATATCCGATGTGTGACTCTTAAAAGATATCAAGCTAATACATACTTCGTCTGTCCCAATTTATATTAAGGGGTTCGTGGGATTTATGAAGGTCAATACACTTATTATTTAACAATAAATTTGAATATAGATTCTTCAAAAGATTTAAAATAAAATAATACATATTTGAAACTAACACGGAAAGTACCACAAATCAATAGAGTTAATGATTCAAAATATTTTTAAAAAATTGATAAATTTATAATCAAAAAAAAATTATTTGACTCTCCAAACAGTAAAACTATTAAATAAAGAATTATATTTATACACACAACACCTAAAAAAATATTAAGTTCACGTGAATCTATAGATTAAATGGTTGATCCGCCTATGAGTTTTATCTTATAAAATGCAACGCGAATTTGCTTGATACTCTTGAAATGATTCTTCAGCTATTCTATGGCTTATTTAATTAACAGGCATTTTTTATTTTTCATTTACGTTATGCTATAAAATAAGCCGGAGATATCCAAAACCAAAGAAAAGATTACTCACTCTTGAGTCTTGACCATCCAAAACGATCCTTAATTCATGGAATGTATTTTTCCTTCTGTAACTAGTTATAGTACTTTAAACTAGGGCTGGCCAGTGGGCCGGGACGGCCCGACCCCGACCCGACCCCGCTAAAAATAAAATAAAATAAAATAACGGGGGCGGGACTCGAACTCGGGACGGAACGATGTCTCGTCCCGCCAGACCCGAGCCCGCCCCAGGCCCGCCCGACCCGACCCCGCCCCGAGACCGTCCCGACCCCGCCCTTTCCCCCCTTTGCAAATATGGCCGTTGGTCCAACGGCCATTTTACATTATGGCCGTTGGCCAACGTCCATTTTATCCCCCCCCCCCTTCCCCCTACTCCTTAATATTTATTTTTAACCCATAAGTTATTATATTTACACTTTAACCCAATTTTCCAACTATAAATAACTCATTTTCTCTTCATCTTTCTCACAAATCTTCCTACAATCTCTCTAATTTCTCAATATATCTCTCTACAAGTCTACATTGTTTGTTAAATATTCAATTTTATTTATTCATTTGGGAATTGGGAGTGAAGTTGGCAACTAGCTTGAGGATCTTCCATCGAGCAAAGTTTCAATTTTCAACCTCTCGATTACACGTCGACGTTACGTCGGCGTTTGGTACATTCGTTCCTTCATTAAATTATTATTGTCTGTTTATTTTATTTAGCGCACTTAATTTTTATTGTCTTTAATTATTTATTATCATAATTAAAATGGAATGATTAAAAGGTATGTTTAAGGGTAAGGGTAAGGGTAAGGGTGCTTCTTCTAGTAGGGGCAACCAGGGCAAGGGTACTTCTTCTAGTCATCTTATTCCTACACATGATGATTTTGTTGATACTCAACATTTTCCTACAATACCATTAGATTTAGACCAGGAGCTATTTTCTGAAACTCAAGAAGACTTTAATTTAGACGATGATCTAGATGATATACCCACTAATGTTGATGACAACACACCCACTAGTGCACCTTCAACTGAAATACTTCCTATTCCCCCTAGTATGAGACGAGGTCCAGCAAAACGACCATTAAAATCAGATGCATGAACATTTTTTAATAGGGACGTAGAGAATCAAGTAGCCGTATGTAAAATTTGTAAAAATGTTTTAAAATTTAAAACTGGAAAAGGTCACGGTGGGACGGGGGGTTTAATTAGACACGTAGTAAGTGCTCATCCAGCTAGGTATGCCCAATACCAGGCTTCAAAACCAGACGCGCAAACGCCCGCTCCATCGGGACAAGGTTCACATACTGATACTGTCCCGAACCAAGTACAGGGTCAAATTAACCCTATGACGGGGGAATTGTAGGCTCTAAATACAATAAACATAGAGATAGGGAAGCAATATCAAAATTAGTTGTTGTGGAGGGTTTGCCTTTTTCATTTTCTTCATCTCCCGGTTTTATTCATTACATTAGAGATATATATAATCCTGCTTTTAACGGTTTTCCTAGATCAACTGTTAAGAGAGATGTATTTAAATTCGCGCATGAATATCAACAATATTTACGTTTTTCATTA
Source organism: Anisodus tanguticus (assembly GCA_034509755.1). Lineage (NCBI taxonomy): Eukaryota > Viridiplantae > Streptophyta > Magnoliopsida > Solanales > Solanaceae > Anisodus > Anisodus tanguticus. Next base: position 34,986,335 of record CM067544.1, read on the forward strand.
TATCATTTTAATGGCAAAGTATCTATCACGTCTGATATAGGTCGTAGTACTAACGGCCATGATTATTTAACTGTAACTTGTCATTGGATATATTATAAATGGTCTATGCAAAAACGTATTTTAGCGTATAGATATATAGATGATAGGCACACTGGTACTTTTATTGAAGATAATATTTATCAAGTGTGCGATTATTACGGAATTACCGATAAAATTATGACTATTACATTAGATAACGCTTCTAATAACAATTACGCAATCACAATGTTAAAAAATAGTTTAACTCCATCTTTTCCAGACCATTTTCATATAAAATGCGCGTGCCATATATATAACTTAATTGTAAAGGATGGTCTATCACTTTTTGAAGACATTCTTAGTAAAATATAATTTGCTATAAACATTATTTTTAAAAGTAATAAAGTACAACGTAGAAAAGAATATAAAAAAACTTGTCACGATTGTGGACTACCTTATAGAAGAATTCTACAAGAAGTATCCACTAGGTGGAATTCTTTATACGAGCAACTACTTGTTGCATATGACTATAAATTACCTATAACTTTATTTTTTAACTCTCATAATAAAAAGCCAGCTGATATGATTTTAGATAGTGATTGGGTAAAAATTTCCGAACTTATTGTATTTTTAGAGAAATTTTTTCAAGCAACAAAAGAATTTTCCGGTATATATTATCCTACTATTTCAACTATGTTATTTTATATAACTCTAATATTTTTATTACTTAGTGAATATATGGAAAAACCAGCTTATAAGGCAGCTATTTAAAAAATGTTTGTCAAAATTAAAAAATATCTTATTCCTATTCCCTCTATTTATATTATTAGTTCTGTATTAAATCCTACTATTAAAATAGACGGTACTAAATCACTAATTGAAACTATTTACGATTGTATAGAAGTACTACCACCTCCAAGTCCCAAAAAATTTAAATCACCCACCACCTATTGAACAAACTAAAGAAGAAGCGGTGTCTAGCGTAGAACACCAATGCAAAAATATATATAGATTTTATCAACAAGAAAATGCTAGTAACTTACCGGCTTCCATACCATCTTCTTCATCTTCAACACAACCTCACAAAAGACATCTTTCATTTTCGCGGCTAGTATTGAAAGCCTCGTAAATAGAATGTGCGGCCGTACCTCTACTACTAACCAAATTAGCGAGTTGGATATTTTTGTTTTGCATGGGGTTCTGTACCGTATCAAGAAGTTATCAATGAAGATGGACATGAAGACTTGTTTGAAATCTTGGAGGGGAATGAGAAGACCTTTCCGACACTTTCATTGATGGCTCTAGATGTTTTGAACATTCAAGCATCATCAACTGCGTCTGAAAGCGCTTTTTCTGCAGGCAGATATCAAATAGGAGATCACAGACACTCATTGGCCGGAGACAACTTGGAAATTGCAGTATTATTCAGAGATTGGATACAAGCGGAGCGGAGAAGGTGCGGTCAACCGGAGATCAACGAAGAAGATGATGAAAACTACAACGAAATCTTAACCAAAGGTAGTGGAAGCGACGTGGATCAATTTGACCAACAAATACCAATTCCAACCGAAGAACCACAGGAAATCATCAAGCAATTAGAACAGGTTTTTTTGAGAATGTAATTTTTTTAATTGCAATTTTATTATGTAATTTGCAACTTTTGGACAACACCACAAAGTTGCAATTTAGATTTTAGACAATTGTATTTGTATTACAAAAAAATCATATGTCTATTAAATAATATAAGAGGCACAAAAACAGCCTTGGAATGTTTTTATTACACTATCTTGTTCTGTTTATTGAGTTTTTTTTATACATATGTTATTAAAAAAAAAAAAAGGAAAACCCGACTGTACCCCGCCCCGAGCCCGAGCCCGAGCCCGCCCCGACCCCCCCGACCCGATACCGACGGGATCGGGATCGGGACGGGACTGGAGCAGGTCCCGCTAGACCCGACCCCGCCAGGCCCCGCTAGACCCGACCCCGACCCCGACCCCCTGGCTCGTCCCGCCCCGACCCTGACCCCGCCAGACCCGAGCCCGGCCCACTGGCCACCCTTACTTTAAACTGAATTGCATCCAATTTTCCAAATAGTTAAAAGGGATTATACACCGTAGTTAATGTGATGGAGACGTGAAAGAATGGAGGGAGTTGGGTAGGATCTTCAAAAATGACAAAAAAATTCTAATATTAAAGAAAGTCAAGGGGGCTCAAACACTTTTGGTGGCACTACAACATTTGATTGTGTATTCTTTTTTATTGTTTTCTTTTGTTTCTTTTAAGTTCGTTTAATTAGTAAATTAAAGCATTATTAGCCATTATCAAGAAGGATATGTCCAAAATTAAGATAGTCATATTTTTCTTTTACTTTTCTTCACCAAAGGATCATCAATTTTTAAATAGTTGTATGTGTCGTAAAATATGGTACTAACAGGATGAAAACAAAGACACTGAATTGTTGTTCTCTGACTTAAGGCTCTTATGCAGATTCTTGTAGACAATTATTTCGACCCTTCCCAATATAATTGGCGAGTATAATAGGTCATAGAAATATTGCATTCAGGATACAATGAAGCCCAAACAACGATGTTGAATTCAAAGTTTGTATTCCCTTGATTCAACCAAGAACACACATTATGAAGTTTCTGATGATGCTTAGGGAAGAAGAGAAAAGCAGAAGTTTTGATTCTTTTCAACAGAAGTTTTGATTCTTTTTCATCATAAGTTTTGATTTTTTCAACAGAAGTTTTGTTTCTTTTTCAACAGAAGTTTTGATTTTTTTCATCAGAATTTTGATTCTTTTTCATATATATTTTTGAATGAGAAAACATCTTTACTACTTATAGAGATTTCGCATCCATTGGTGATGCCTTTTCATCACCAACAGACACCTCCAAGAGGCATCAATGGTGACTAATGGGAAAGGTTGCGTCTGTTCAAATTCAAAATAAATATGAATTATGTTAACAGACTCCCCATAAAGTTGAAGGGGCATCACATCAATGATGGCCTTTGATTTTGCTGAAAATATTCAACATTCTCCCCTATTTTCAAAATCAATAAACATAAAAATAAAGTAAAATCTTTCATAATAGGAATGGCAGCATCACTCAAGTGACTGCCTACGTACCCGAGTGGGATCAAGCCAACGTAGTTCAAATTAAGTTGAGACAAAGCATCATCGTAGAAATCAATACATAAATGATAGGTATCTTTTGTATTTGAACCTTCACTTATTGTTAGAAATTCAAAGCCTTACCGAGGTTCTTTGGTGAACTAGTCTTGAACCAAGTACCCCTTGTGATAAAACCGGAATCTCCACACATATTGACTTCAGAGAATTGTGTGTTCTGTAGCTTAGCATGTTAATGGTCATGTGCTTATATCCTGGATTCATAATATTCTTTAGAGAACGGTCTTATTCTCATAGGAAATGACCTGATTTCCATATTCATATAGGTAAGTCTCTAAGGTGTTTCTGCGATACACCTGTAAACAAACATAGACTTATTAAGGATTTCCATCCATCCTCAATCATGCAGAATCACTACACTAATATAGAAATATGAAGTTTTGACTTAGTGTACCATAATCACTCTCGTAACTTGTTGGTACCCATTGAACCTTGTTTATCTTTTTCAAAACATAGGTTGGGTTTCTGTTAACCGGTGATCAACCTTCTTTCACAGACCTTAGTCTCATTTCCTTACACTTTATTGAAACCACTGCCTTTGGTAGACTCTTAGTAAATGGGTCTGCCAAGTTCTTCTTTGTTTCAATATAGTTAACTGCAACTACTCCTCTCTTGAGTAATTGTCTTACTATTTGATGTCTAAGACTTGCATGTCTTGACTTTCCATTATAAGTCTTGTTTGAGACATTATAGATCGTATCCTGATTATCACAGACACAGTTAATCAAGACTGCTGGAGTTGACTTTTTCCATAATGGGATCTCTATAAGTAAGTTTCTAAGCCATTCTGCCTCCTTACATGCATCTGTCAGTGCAATTAATTATGATAACATTGTTGAATCAGATATACAAGTCTGCTTCTTGGAACCCCAAGACACAGCAGCACCACCTAATGTAAATATCCATCCAGTGGTAGACTTGGACTTGGATTCTACATTGTTCAAGTTTGCATCGTTGTATCCTTCCAGTACAGTGGGATAACCCTGGAAATGTAAACCATAATCTATGATTCCTTTCAAGTAAGACAACACTCTTGAGATTGCTTTCCAATGTTCAACTCATGGGTTACTTGAGAAACGACATAGTACTCCCACCGCTTGGGCTATATCTGGTCTCGTGCAATGCATAACATACATAAGACTTCCGATAATACTAGAGTACTCAAGTTGTCCATGAGTCCTTCCAGTATTCTTCATTAATTTAATACTAGGATCTAAAGGAGTGGGGGATGGTTTGTCATTGAAATGACTATTCTTTTTGAGAAATTTTCCAATATAATGAGATTGGGTTAAAGCCAACTCGTTACCCTTTCTTAGGATTTTAATTCCTAAGATCACATCAGCCTCTCCTAGATCTTTCATAACAAAGTTAGAACTGAGAAAATTCTTAGTTTTTTCCACACAAGATATGTCAGACCCAAAAATAAGCATATCATCAACATATAAACAGAGAATTACACATCCAGATTTATCATGCTTACTATAGATACATTTATCAGCATCATTAACAACAAAACCATATGCCAAAGCTACTTTGTCAAACTTCTCATGCCATTGCATGGGAGCTTGCTTCAAACTATAGAGGGATTTCAAAAACTTGCAAACTTTCTTCTCTTGGACTGGTACTATGAAACCCTCAGGTTGTTCCATATATATTTCTTCTTCTAAATCACCATTTAGAAAAACAGTTTTGACATCCATTTGATGTATAACTAGCTTGTGAATAGAAGCAAGTGCTATCAAACAACGAATAGATGTGATGCGAGCAACATGAGCATATGTATCAAAGTAATCAATTCCATATTTTTGTTAATAACCTTTAGCAACCAATCTGGCTTTAAACTTATCAATTGTACCATCAACATTTAATTTTCTCTTGAATATCCGTTTACATCCTATAGGTTTAGCACCAGGAGGTAAATCAGATAGCACCCAAGTTTCGTTAGACAAAAGTGAATGTTTTTCATCATTGATAGCGTCTTTCCAGAAATTAGCATCTCTGGACCTCATAGCTCCAGAATAACTTTTAGGGTCATCATCAACATTCATATCATACTTGGTAATGTTAAGAATGTCATTATTATTACCCTCTACAAGATATTGTATAAAACCTGGATAATTTTTCTCTATTCTTGCTCTCTTACTTCTTCTAGGTTCGATATCTTTAGTAGGAACTAAAATAGCATTGTTGTGAGTAGGAGCAGAAAGTTCAACATTGTCATTAGTCTCTACAGGTTCTAGACTAGGTAACAATGAGTTTTTAGTAGGTTGTGGTTGAGAACTAGACCTTGTCAAGTTTTCAAAAAATTCTACATCTATAGATTCTATAATCTCAAATGTGTCAAGGATTAAGAATCTGTAAGTAATACTGTTAAGTGAATAACCTACAAAAACACATTTATAAGCCCTATTTCCTAACTTTGGTCTCTTAGGGTCAGGCTTTCTGACATATGCCAAAAAACCCCATGCTTTGAGTCTTTTCAAGTTAGGCTTTCTCTTAAAGCACAATTCATAAGGAGAGATATTCTTCTTTTTCAAAGGAACTCTATTCAAAATATAGCATGCACGACAAAATAGCTTCACCCCATAAAAAAATTGGCAAACCAAAGCTAATGAGCATAGCGTTAACCATATCTATCAAAGTTTTATTTTTTCTTTCAGCAACACCATTTTGTTGGGGTGTATATGGAGCAGTGAATTGATGTACTAAACTATGTTCTTGACAAAATAAAGTAAATTCAGAATGATAGTATTCACCACCACGATCAGAACGTAAAACCTTAATTTTCTGTCCTAATTGTGTCTCTAATTCTGCTTTGTAAATTCTAAATTATCAAAGACTTCATCCTTAGATTTCATCAAGTAATTATAGGTATATCTAGTACTATCTTCAATAAAAGTGACATAGTATCTGTTTCCACCACGAGTCATATGACTTTTCAGATCACCAACATCACTGTGTACTAATTCTAGCAAGACATAATTTTTTATTACAAATTTAAGAGATGTTCTAGTTATCTTTGCTTGCACACATATTTCACATTTAGAAACATTATCAAAATTGCAATAAGAAATCAATCCTAATCTTTTCATATTTCTAAGAGAACCATAATTCACATATCCTAATCTAGCATGCCATAAATCAACAGACTCAACAATATAAGTAGAACCATTATTTATTAAATTAAGCTTAACCATCTCATTACAAGAGTATCTTTGTCCAACAAACATTCCGTTCTTGGACAGTACAAACTTATCAGACTCATACGTAACCTTGAATCCAACCTTGTTAACAAAAACTCCAGAAACAAGGTTTTTACAAATGTCAGGGACATGTAAAATATTAGTAAGAGTAACAATCTTTCCCGAAGTAAACGGGAGATCAATAGTGCATTTGCCAACCACTTTGTTGTTTTGGTTGTTCGTTGAAGTAACTTCGTTTCCTTCTCCACTGACTGGTTCGTATGTCTTATAAAGATTTTTATCTTTACAAATATGAATGGTTGCACCAGTATCGTAACACCATCCACTACCACGATCTGCAACAGTGTTGGCCACTTGCACTACATCGATAAGCTTGTTTTTGTCATCGACCACATTCGCCCCATTTTTCATTTGTTTCTTTCGTTGGTGACAGTCACGAGCATAGTGGTCAGGTTTCTTACCGAAGTAGCAATTTCAGTTCTTCTTATCTTTCTTGTTGGGATCTTTCTTCTTAAACCGAGTATCAATCTTAGGTTTCAAAAAAATCAGTTTTTTCGATTCTTCCACACTATTAATCTTAGAATGATTTTCAGTTTGCTGACTATCCTTAATCTCTCATTTACGAGCATCTTCTTCAATACAAAGATGACGTTGTAAACCTTCTAAGTCATAGTCAGTTTCAGCATGCTTAAATTTCTTCTTGTAATCATTCCAATGAGGGGGAAGACAAGAAATAATAACCCCAACGACGAATGAAGATACAAGGTCAATTCCAGCATCTTTAAGATGATTAACAATGAGTAAAAGTTCACTGACCTGGGCAATAATTGACTTACTGTCAACCATCTTAAAGTCCATGAAATTACAAATCAGAAATTTCTTGTTACTCGCTTCAGAAATTTTGTACTTGTTTTCGAGCGCAGTCCACAATTCCTTTGTTATTTCAAGACTTCGATGGGCATTGTAAACATTGGCTCCTAGAACATTCAGAATATGACCACGGCACATAAAATCATCCTGTTGACATTTCTTCCGTTTGGCCTTCAATTCATCGTTGTCCATTGGAGTCGCATCAGGAATTTCCTCCAAACCATCATCAAGGATGTACCATAACTTGATAGTCATCAAAAAAAATTTGTTAGTCTTTTGCCAACGAGTGAAACCCTCACCATCAAAACGTTCTAAACGATTCAAAGTCTGGTTCATTACTTGCAATGATTGAGCAGGAATTGAAGTTTCACCCTCCATGTTGGTAATTGTCTAAAAATTATTGTAAAATATGGTACTAACAAGATGAAAACACAGACACCAAATTGTTGTTCTCTTACTTCAAAACTCTTATGCAGATTCTTTTAGACAATTATTTCGACCCTTCCCAATATAATTGGCGAGTACAATAGGTCACATAAATATTGCCTTCAGGATACAATAAAGCCCTAACAACGATGTTGAATTCAAAGTTTGTACTCCCTTGATTCAACCAAGAACACACATTATGAAGTCTCTGATGATGCATAGGGAAGAAGAGAAAAGCAGAAGTTTTGATTCTTTTCAACAGAAGGTTTGATTCTTTTTCAACAGAAGTTTTGATTCTTTTTCATCAGAAGCTTTGATTCTTTTTCATCAGAAGTTTTGATTCTTTTCAACAGAAGTTTTGATTCTTTTTCATATATATTTTTGAATAAGAAAACATCTTTACTACTTATAGAGATTTCGCATTCATTGGTGATGCATTTTCATCACCCACAGACACCTCCAAGAGGCATTAATGGTGGCTAATGAGAAATGTTGCGTCTGTTCAAATTCAAAATAAATATGAATTATGTTAACAGATTCCCCCTAAAATTGAAGAAACATCACATCAATGATGACTTTTGATTTTACTGAAAATATCCAACAGTATACTCTAAGAACTAAAAAGGAAATCCATGAGCAGAAGAACACAAAAATAATCTCCCTATGCAACTTGTGATCTCCTCAAGGGTGGTTCACTAAAAGTAGTGTCCTAAAGTCAATTTTTAATAAAAAATATTATTTTCTTTTACCTCTAAATCTTTAACATCAGGTAATAATTTTATTGTTTTTATTTTATATTAGTAAGGATTAATTCAAATTAATAAGTATGGACACATAATTTTTTATCCTTTCTGAAATTTTCACCATTTTGGTGTCTATTTTTTCTCTTTCAAGTCTAATATATTACTATTTTGAATTTTAATCTCTTAATAGGTTTTATTTGAAAAATAAAAAATAACAACAACAAAAACACGTTTTAGGATACCAATTTTGTACGTTTTAAAAAAAAAAAATCACAAAAAATCTTAGTGATATTTAGACTTCCTTAGTTAAAACTTAAAATTAGGAGTTAATATTTATATCATGGTATTTGTTTTTTATTATCGTTAAATGAAAACAAAATAAAAACAGGAAAATTTGAAAAAACAAAAATAGAACCAATTACATAATGACACCTAGCTAAGATTCCCTCTTATCTACCTTAACAAACTCATCATTGGGGAAGGGATAGACTTTGGAAAATTGTTGCATATTTACATTTTTGGGCTCGTTAGTGAGTAATAGGCAAATTATGATATTCATGATGTTGGTAGGCAAAACTCTAGGACCGTTTAACTGCTTGTGTGTTTAATTACTTGCTAAATCTCATGCATTTCCGATGGGATGTCTCGGATGAAAATCAATGTAAAAATGGAGGCCTTTCATGGAAGATCTCGATAGCAATTAGCATATAATAAAGTAGGATAGCTTAGATTTTGCATTTCTTACATTTTTTTTAATTGAGTTGTATTAATTTGGATTTTATGTTTTTGACATTTTGTGCCCGTGCTTCTATCTAAGCCAATTTGAATCAATGTAGTGATTGTGTTAAAATCACGGGCTCGAGAGGTGCCCTCACACCTTCTCTTCGATCAACAGAATTTCTTAACGATAATCTCTAATATCTCTGATCGCTCATTCAAAGTCAAACATATTTTAAGAGGGATATTAATTTTAAACGGTGATTTGGCATATCAAAACTTGATATCAAGTGACAACTCTATTTCTCTAGACAATTTCCTTTTTGAAACATGCATTTTTTTATCACTTTCAATCTTGAAAACTCTTTCGAATTAAAATGTAATAGTTTTGTGAAAAAAGGGTATGACGATAAGATGTTATCATGTGTTTGCAGGTAGTAATGTTATTGTTATGATGTATATTAGTAAGAATTAATTCAAATTAATAAGATGTTAACCATGTGTTAGTAATACAATTCGTTGGATATTATTATATAATTTTTAAGACACGAGCAGTTTAATTCGAATTTCTAAAATATTACTACTATAAAAAATAGGCAGTTTTTCTTTCTTTCTTTCTTTCTTTATAATAGATATTTTTACATTTTTATTTTCTACTAACTAATATTTTCTAAGTGAAAAAATTATAAAATATTTTACTCCATCCGTCTAAATTTATGTGACACCATTTGACTGGGCACAAAGATTAAGAAATAAATGAACTTTATTATATTTATCAAATTACCCTTACTTTAGTGTCTACTTTGATTGACTTTTCTTCACAATAAGTACATTTTTAAAATTAAGTGAGACTCAATAAGGGTAAAATAGGGATGGTGCCACTACATAGTTCTCACATACTCCCTTCGTTCACTTTTACTTGTCCACTATGAACTTTGCACATCCCTTAAGAAATGATAAGTGAAGTGCATAATTTACCATGATATCTATATTAAATGTTGTATAGTTTTAATGGACTTGAAAAGTAATTTGAAATGAGCAATTAATATTATGGGAAAACAATTTTTTTTTTATCTTTTCTTGATATATTAAAGGTGACAGGTAAAAACAAAAATCTATTTTTAAAATACTGGACAAATAAAGTGAACGAAGAGAGTAAAAATATGACATTTTTTTAAGACAAACTAAAAAGAAAATAATATCACATAAAACCGATAGAGTATTAATTAAAAAGATTAGTATCCTAAAATAAAGGCTTCACTAGCCTTCCCTTGAACCACCCCAGGTCTACCAAACTTCATGTTGGAAATTTACTAATGTGAAATTAAGTTTATCCCATTATTTATGACTCGAACAATTGGGGCCCCGCACGTCGGAAATGTCATTTCCACACACGTGCAATCTTAGTGCCAAGTATCGTAAATTTCGTTAATGAAAGAGATATTGGTACGTAAGTGAAGTGTTTGAGACATAGAATGATGGGCGGTTATTGGCTAAATAACAAGTGTTCCACGTTGGTAAACGAAGGAAGGATTGTGCGAGGTGTAAGATGGTATGGGTCGAACCGCGGAGCCGAGAAGGGTCGCGGCGCCAGCCGGACTGGGCGGCGGCGCTTGGTCGGCAGTGAACCTTCTGGCCAACTAGAGTCGCGGCGCCCCATAGCTGAGCCGCGGCGCTAATTCCATGTTTTGCATTTTGGAGCTGCGGCGCTACATGTTGCAGTGCTGCGGCGCTTCTCAGGCAGTGTTTGCTTGACGGAATCCCAAAGGTTTGGCTGTTGAGGTGGTTTCAATGGCATTGAATCCACCCAATAATGGTCATTACTTGGACTATTATGTTGTTGCATTACTTGGGGGTTAAATGTCATCCATTACATGGCAATTAATTACCATTATGGAACATTTGGAAGGCCATTTTGCACACCTATAAATTGAGGCCTTTGACTCAATTCTATAGAGGACAATGAACAAAAAAACAAGTTAACAACACCACAAAGAGATCAGATTTTCCTGATATAAATCATTCTCTTAGCTATCTTCATTATTCGTGTTCTTCGCTGAGATCATTTGTGTAGGCTTTGAACACTTGATAGTTTGTTGTTTCATCTTAGGAGACTATTGTCCACACTTCTATAAATCCTATATACGGGGGAAATCTTGACTTAAAGATAGAGAGCCACCTCTCAACTCTGCCAGTGGTGTTGCGTTTATCTAATTGGTTGCTAAGTATTTCAGGTGTTAACTTAACAGACAAAGGACTCTAATCGTTCGTATTCTCAGCTGATCTACAAGCCACAAGTGCAGCAGTTCATGTTCTTGTAGTTCCTACAAGTTCCATATTTGAAGTTTCAATTCAAGATCAAGATATTGACAACTTGTTGTTGTCCTCTTTGTTGTTTATCCTTTCGATCACTGTAATAGTTATTTACTATTCGTGTACGTGATTTATACATATCCAACAATTATAAGACAAGATTGGATTAGAGCTCGAAAGATGTGTGCCAGAAGATATGGTCCCATATCTGGCTGTAGTTTTCTTCTTGAAAACAGTTCTGATAACAGTTCAAACACTGTCTTTGTCAACAACCGTGCTTTCAAATATGGTACTAGTTTTGGTTCTCTCTTTGACGACAGATACAAATCTGTTTCAGTCAAAGGTGGGATCTCTGGATGTGATGCCGAGCTTCAAGATACTACTGATAGTCATGCTAGTACGGCTAAAGATCAAGGACGAGTTGGTGTCACCGCTCCCGATGGTGGTGGAAACAAGCGCCCACGAGGGGTTGATGATGTCAACTGGGACAAGAGGAGAAGGCTAAAGATGATGTTCTATCATGTAGAAAAAGGCCTATATTTGTCCCAAACAAAGGATCTGAATTATGGTAAGGAGGATATGGACACTCAGTCTAACTGAAGTGGGCCAGAATCCAAAAAGGTCTAAGTTAATTATTCTTCCTTATCTATAATGTGTTTAGATAATATCTGAATAAAAGTATGTAAAGCAAGGTTGGGAGTATGAAAGTGTTTTCATTAAAAACTTATATTTCCTACACTCTAAAATAAGATATTGAATCTCTTTCCTTTCCGGTTAAAGACTGGACTATTGTAAATAAAACTTAAAAGATCCGTTCTTTTGGATATGATTATTAAAAGTGTGTAAAGTAGGTTCGCACATACGAAGGATAGAGATCCACTGACTGTGCAAAAACTGTTTCCACTCTTAAGTAAGCGCCAGGGATTTCCCTGGGCACCAATCACAAGGGAAGAAGACAAAGAGATAATGACTTATCTTAAGACGTTGAACCTGTCACCTATCTGACAGAAGATCTTTCATTTGATGAGATAATATTGGACATTCAGTCGTACAAAGCCTACGGGCGACTGGAGTGGGCCAGAATTCATTTGATAGGATGATATTGGACACTCAATCATACAAAGCATACGGGCGACTAGAGTGGGGCCAGAATTCATTTGATAGAAAAGTAATGGACACCTAGTGAGGTGGGCCAGAGTTTCCAGGTCTTAAATGATCTGAAGGACAAAAGAAATGCAAAAAAGTAATGGACACCTAGTGAGGTGGGCCAGAGTTGTTCCAGGTCTTAAATGATCTGAAGGCCAAAAGAAAGGAAAAAAAAATTGGACAGTTAGTTTGCCAAAGCAACTGGAGTGGCCCAGAGTATTCAAATCACATATGATCCGGTTACGCCCTAACCACGGGCAAGAGGTTGTTCATGTAAAGCAACACCACATCTAAAGTAGAAGGGGTTGGAGAGGTTGTCCTCAATAGGACTTCAGGGAATGGGATCACTCTAAAATGAGGTGATACATGTCCCAAACTTGGTTTAAGGGATGATGTTGGTCAAGCTGGTTTGAAACTAGTCTAACAGGTCTATCATAACTAAGAATGGTACAGTATGTTTGTAGCCAAATGAATGATATATTTGTAATCATTGCATCTATGCCACCATAGTTTAAGACACGTTAAATAGAAAGTCATTCAAAAGCTAACGAAGTTGAGATTGTAGCCTTATGTCGACATAAACCCTCAAAATAAATGTGAGGTAGGCGAAGAGCCAAAATCACATTTCCAAGTTCCGTCAAGGGAATAGTGAAAAAAACACCGCTCCTCTAGAACTTAGTCACACCTACATAGGTGATTTGAAGTTTATACAAAATAGACGGGGAGACAAGTAATTTGTGACCTTCATTAATGATGGTAAACGTATTGCATCCTTTGTTTGTTGAAAAGCAAAGATGAAGTTGTTGAAGCGGATAAGCGTTACAAAGCAGAAGTTGAAAATCAACTAAGCCTACGGATTGAGGAATTCGTAGTGATAGAGGGGGAGAATGTGAGACATCGTTTATCAAACGACTGCTCCTTACTCACCTTAGTCTTATGGTGTTAGCCAAGAGCAAAGCCGACGCCCAAAATATGTGGGGCAAGGCGATCCTTACTGCTAATGCGATTCTCAACAGAACTACGCATAAGGATAAGGATAACCCTCCGTGTGAAACATGGAAAGGATCCCAACTACAAATGTTGTATTGTGGGGTGGCTTGGTAGAGGTTGGAAAATAGGTCAAGTTGGACCTAAGACTGTAGATTGCACATCCACTGGACCAGCAAATAACAGTAGTGCTTATCGTCTCTTGGTGTCAAAGAATGCTGAATTCTTTGAGGATAACTTTCCTTGAGAAGGAAAAAGAAGTAATTGCTCGAGGTTAACAAGAACCCGCGAGTCCCTGACTGTTCGGAACTAGACGTTCCGTATCTACAGGACTCAGAAGTTATTGACTATCCGGAACTTAATATTCCAGATCTACAGAACTCAGGGATTATAGATGTTGAACAGAGACGGAGCAAAGATGGGACAAAGACTTGTTCCAGGCCTTCTAGCTTATATGGTTGAGAATGAACCATGGACAATTAACAGAGAATTATCATCTCCAGAAGCGCTGCTTTGGAAAGACGCTACAGAGAGAGAAATAGATTCAATCATATAGAACCATACTTGTGTAATGGTTGACCTTCCTCCGGGAAAATAACCTTTGGGTTATAAAAGTGGATACTCAAAAGTGAGTACAAAGTAGATGGATCTACTGATGAGTATAAGGCATCGGCTACTTGTACATGTGCTCCCCTGTGAATAGCTTAACATCTAGGGCCATTGCAGTTTTGCTTGGCATGGATGTTGAAACAACCTTCCTAACCGGAGCGTTGGAAGGGGAGGATCAGAGTTGGTTTGTTGGGCTTCTTCCTGAACTTTCATTTTGGTCCCTGAAATGTTTACATTTTGGTCTTGAGAGTTTCAGATAAAACAGAAATAATGAATCTAACAATAGAAACATTGACTCTGAAGTTAGAAAGCCAACAGATGGAAAACCAACAGTCTGAAAGTGGAAGTCATATTGAAACAAAAGTCTCGATATGAAAGATATGGGTATCACATATGACATCTTAGAAATTGAAATTTCTAAGACATCTAACGGACTAGTCTAACTCCAAACTCAGTTGTGAGATAGTTGACAGTCTTGTTGAAGCCACCAATGGATATGAATCATAGAACTGATTGGAATCATGGTGCACCCATATACAAGGAGCGATATGCGTAGGTTACATTTAGTTCAATGTATTGTATACACTACAACCGACCTGGTATCGGCTTACAAAGAAGATCAGTTGAACTATGGTTCATTCATGATTCTAGAAATGATCGATAGAAGGCGTTAAGTCGGGTATGAAAAATATCTGAAATATTCACTTATCTATGGATTATGGTATTCTGGATGTCCAGCAGTTCTGGGAGAACACGGTGATGCAAACTGGACATCAGATGTGAAGGACATCAAAGCCACAAGTAGATGTGTATGGTGTGTCTTGGAAAATCCTCTAAGAAAACTTGCATCGGCCGATTTATGATGGAATTGGAGTTTATCGCTTTAAACAAAGCATAAAAGAAGTTGAGTAACTTTACGACTCCTTATAGGACGTCCCTTATTGGGAGAAACTCGTGCCTTCGGCAGTTATACACTGTGGCTAGCCGGTTGGCTTCAGGAAGGGCACGGATGACGGCGTCTGGACATATCTGTCGGATTTGTCGGAGACATAAGACCGTATGGCAGTTGATCATCACGAGTGTCACTTCCTTGATTACTAATCAAAGGATATAGCGGACCCTTTAACTAAGGGACTACCAGAAGATCAAGAGTTTTTCTTCCTGTCTAGGGGAATGGGCTTAAAAACCCAAAAAATACGAACATTTGCGGTGGTAACCCAACTATAATGACTGGAGATCCCAAGAATTTGGTTTAATGGGAAAACTAAGCTGCAAAAGGTTCAGTTGAGCGCTTCGGTGGAAGCAAGAGCACTTCAGATGAGGATTTTTGTAAAGAAACGCAAATCCAAAGTTGTTCACATGATAGACATTAAAGTGCTACTTGCATGGTGGGTAAAGGTTAAGCTTCCAAACCTTTAACAATCCTCAAACGATTGAGGTAAAGGTTGGGGAAACTTTTAATGATTTCTAACACTTGTGAAGTGGGTTAGCAAGATACCTTGTAGGAGATCACCTATTTAAGTGCGAGGACAGGCCGTCTCAAATAAACGCACTTAAGAATCCAAGTGTGTCCACGGACAGAACAAAAGAAGAAACGAATAAAGAGGAGGTATTGTGTTGGTATCATTGTCTTCGCTCACATTAAACACTGACGGTTCAAGACATCACATTCACCGCGCAGTAAGTAAGTCCGATGGTATTCAACTAGGGAAGGTTCAAAGTGGAAGCTACCTCTCCTGATGCAATATCTTTTCGCTAAAAGATTGCTGAAAATATGCACGTTGTGTGTGTGCCAAAGTATCTTTCAAGAGGGGATTGTTGGAAATTTAATAATGTGGAATTAAGTTTATCCCATTATTTATGACTCGAACAATTGGGGCTCCGCACGTCGAAAATGTCATTTCCACACACGTGCAATCTTAGTGCCAAGTATCATAAATTTCTTTAATGAAAGAGATATTGGTACGTAAGTGAAGTGTTTGAGACATAGAATGATGGACGGTTATTGGCTAAATAACAAGTGTTCCACATTGGTAAATGAAGGAAGGATTGTGCGAGGTGTGAGATGGTATAGGTCGAATCGCGGAGCCGAGAAGGGCCGCAGCGTCGATCGGACTGGGCCGCGGCGCCCCCCAAGAAGGGCCACGACGCTTGGTCGGCAGTGAGCCTTCTGGCCAATTAGAATCGCGGAGCCCCCTAGATGAGCCGCGACGCTAATTCCATGTTTTGCATTTTAGAGACGCGACGTTATATGCTGCAGCGCCGCGACGCTTCTCAGGCAGTGTTTGCTTGACGGAATCCCAAAGGTTTGGCTGTTGAGGTGGTTTCAATGGCATTGAATCCACCCAATAATGGCCATTACTTGGACCATTATGTTGCTGCATTACTTGGGGGTTAAATGTCATCCATTACATGACAATTGATTGCCATTATGGGGCATTTGAAAGGCCATGTTGCACGCCTATAAATTGAGGCCTTTGGCTCAATTCTATAGAGGAAAATGAACAGAAAAAACAAGTTAACAACACCACAAAGAGATCAGATTTTCCTGATATCAATCCTTCTCTTAACAATCTTCATTATTCGTGTTCTTCGATGAGATCATTTGTGTAGGCTTTTCACACTTGATAGTTTGATGTTTCATCTTGGGAGACTATTGTCCACACTTCTGTAAATTCTATATACGGGAGCAATCTTGTCTTAAAGACAGAGAGTCATCTCTCGACTCAGTCAGTGGTGTTGTGTTTATCTAATTGGTTGCTAAGTGTTTCAGGTGTTAACTTAGCAGA
This sequence comes from Anisodus tanguticus, assembly GCA_034509755.1. NCBI lineage: Eukaryota > Viridiplantae > Streptophyta > Magnoliopsida > Solanales > Solanaceae > Anisodus > Anisodus tanguticus. The sequence continues at coordinate 35,003,349 of CM067544.1, forward strand.
CAAAGGACTCTAATCGTTCGTATTCTCAACGGATCTACAAGCCACAAGTGCAGCAGTTCAGATTCTTGTATTTCCTACTACAAGTTCCATATTTGAAGTTTCAATTCAAGATCAAGATATTGACAACTTGTTGTCCTCTTTATTGTTTATCCTTTCGATCACTATAATAATTATTTATTTTTCCCGTACGTGCTTTATATGTCCAACACTTCATAAATATTCTGTTGAATGATATACCACTACTATTTTGTAAATATTTCGATGAGGAATGAAGAATGTCAAAATGGAATGAATAGAATAGTGAGTGAAGTGAAGTGAACGATGTACAACTGGGTAGGTAGGGAGAGGACCCCCGAGTTTTAAGGGCTCAAGAAAGGAATTGACCTAAAAATGAAATACGTCGTGGCAGACAACTAGATGATCCTACGTGCAACCTTTGTCGTTTATAAAACATCTAATTACGTGATTAATTAAAGTGTCGCATTTGTTTCATAATTAGATGAACAAAATTTCGATTTCTTAGACTGTTTCAATTTAATTATCTTGCTTTTTTGTTTAAACTATTCCAAAACAATATTACTTTCTATATTTAGTACTATCTCCGATTTATTATAAGAAGTTGTTCGGTAGGAGAGTTATTTATATGGATGAGATTGAATGATATAGAGTGGAATAACTTATCTCACCTTTTATCTCATATAGATGGACTTGAGTAGGATACCAAAAAAATTATCTCACTAACCAAACGTGGAAAATTTCAAATTCATGAGACTAATAATCCAATCTCATTTTATCTCTCTTACCAAACGACCCATTAGGGGACGCTTGGTACGCGCTATAGGTGGGATATCCTGAGATTGGATTTGAGATAAAATTTATACCTTATTTGGTTGAAGGTATAAATCAATTTCGGGATAAATTTATACCTTCAACCAAACAAAATAGAAATTTTATTATAAACTTAACCTTGTATAACCCATCTTATCCCATTAAGTTTGATATTATTTTATCCCACCTTTCAGGACTATAATTCTGGGATAACTTAATTCACGTACCAAATAACCCCTAAGTGTCCATTTAAGTTTTTTATTTTGACTCAAAATAAGTGTCCACTTACATAATCAAGAAATATCTTTCTTCCAAATATACCCGTATTTAGATAAGTCAACTTTTATTTAATCAAGAAACTATATTAACTAGGTAGTATTTAATTGATGGTAGCTTAATAGAAATATCTATTTTTCTCAACGAGTTAGTATTTTATTAAGGAGCGTGTTAAAGATTAAGTGTACGCTTATTTTGAACAGGAGGGAGTAACTCTTTACACTCAACATTCTATATGACATATTTAAGTCCACAAAATTCAAAGAACATTTTGATACATTACACACATATTTAATTTAAAATCACAAAATTCAAAAAATTTCTTTATTTTTTTAACTATGTCGAGTCAAACTATAACAAGTAAATTGAAACGGAAGGGGTATCATTTTTCAACCAAACATTGAGAAACCTTTTTTTAGTTTTTACAAGAATCCAAAAACTATTTTAAAGGAGCTTTCTATTTTTTTTTAAAAAAGAATTGCAAAATAATATTATTGGCGTTTGTTTGAAACAAATTTTAAGGAAAGTGAGACGATTTTTTTTTTGGATAAACTTGTTAACTAAAGGCCATTGCATATCCCTACTCTTAAAACTAACATTTTCTGTTCAAGCTTGCATTTTCTTTCGGCATTTCTTCATTAATCTACTTTACGTCTTAAACACATTTTAACTTTTAATATTTTTTTTTCGGACCGAGAGAATAAGATAACAGATTACTAGTTCTCATTTTTAGCTAATCTAATACTAGCGTCTTTAAATTTACAGATAAATACCGAGCGAGATTAAATAATATTATGATGTGATTAGTCTGTAATAGAATTTAATCATTTTAAGAGTATAGCAAACCTTGTTGAATTAGTTCATCCCTAGCTAGACAGGATCAATTGGTTACACTAATAAGTTCCTATCACACTCTTATTTTAAACCAAATAAGAAATGCTCCTAAAATTAAAACTCAATTACATAAAACTTGTAAAGTTCATAAGGATAGCTCTAATCACATAGAATGAAAACCTAACCACTTAAAATTTGTTCAAGTAAGATTTCTGGAGAAGGGGGTAATAACTTTTTTACACCAATTATATTAGTACATTAATTTATCTGGAGCAGAACATGTGTTATTACCCTCTCAATTAACTTTTACTTGTTACATTTCGTTTTACGGGAGTCAACTTGACTAATCTTTTGAGCTAAATAGAATTAAATTAATTTAAAATTTCAAATTTAATTATTCAAAAACTATATATGCGAAGAATTTATAAGTTACAATCATTCTCATATTAATATGATGATTTAAAAAAAAGATATTGATCAAAATCCATCCAGTTTGACTCTCAAAAACCAGAACATGACAAGTGAAAATGGATTGAGGAAGTATATAGAAACATACCATCAAAGGTTGTCGCCAGATGACAAGTACATTTTCCAATCTATAATTAGATTGTCTTGATTTGAGTCTTGAAAATAAAGTTACTTTTGATAAAGAGCACTTTATCCTAAAAGTGAATTTCCCAACGTGAATTTAAATTAGTCGTAACTAAAACGGATATAGAATAACGAATGGAATAAAAAGGCATTGATATTTAATGTATTTATATTTGGTTAAAGACACCAAATGTGAGTGTAATATTTTCATAAAACTAATTTTTTTTAATCTTTTATTATGATGACTGATGATAAATCTGATTTGACCTTTGGAGAACCGAACAAAAACGTCAAAAGAGAGTAGAGGAAGTTGACGATGAAAAGACAAGACAAAAGCAGCAGAAAGTTTTTCAAAACCTGCTACAGAGTTGGTATATGAGGTTTCGTGGGGTGGGTTTCAGTCTTCGATTTGACATTTTTGATTCTATGTCCTAAATCTTTTTTTTATATCAAGCTTCTCGGCTTACACCAAATTATTTCTGAAGATAGTAATTTCGGTTCCTCAACACTACTACCAGTAAATCACGGGTTGTGCATGAATGACCAGGGTTTGAGAACAGAGCAACTGATATCACCTACAAGGTCCTACCCCAGAAGAGAGCAAATTGCTCCCACCAGGGTTCGAACCCACGCTGCAGGCCTCCAGCTGAATTTTAAGCCCCTCTTTGATCATCCAGCTATGCCTAGGGTTCTATATCCCAAATCTTGTTCCTCTTAAAAAATGTTCATTTTTTAAAAAAAGTATTCGGTACTTATTATAGATTTCGATTTATTGAATTTTTATTATCATTAAAAATATTGAACTGAGCTGAGAGTCTTTTAAAAACAACATCTATACTTCCTCAAGACAGCGATAAGATTTGCGTACGCTTTAGCTTTTTCAGACTCTATTTGTGAAATTACACTTTGTACATCATTGTTGTTGTATTATCATTAAAAGGAAAATACTTCGTATCAATATTTTAAAATATTTTTAGGCTTCGAATCCAGTTTTTTTTTTAAAAAGAATTCCTATTTATCTCACATTAATCTTTGACTGTCTTTAAATCTTTCTTTGGCTTTTGCCTTTTATGCTTAATTTGTGGCCTCGATTTTGGATTTAATTGGATGTAATTAACCCTTAAATCAAGAAGACACTTTGAATGGAATTCAAAGTTTTTAATAAATTATAGAATGTGAAATCTTGGATCATCCATTTCATGAAGAAGGAATTTTGTCTCCTGATTAGCTGAAGATAAAAATTTGGTTCTATTTTTTAACAAATAATTATTTTATATTTAAGATGATTATCAAATCTGTTAATGTTGGATTTGATGTTGTGACATTTGACCCAATATATCTCCTAAAGTATTGATTGGAATGTTGAGACAAATGTTGCATAACATTCGGACCAACATTTTCAGAACTGATTTTGCCTTACTTCACGTAATGATTACGATGTAGTAAATATGACTTGACAAGGTAAAAAGGAGTTGGTAACACGTGTGGAGAACGAGTCAAAGCTGCTGCTTTTCGTAAGGAACAAGTCAAAATTGTTAGAGGTTTTTACGCCTTGATCGTCTCCAACCAATCCTACCAGCTGCCCACCTTTCCCTCAACCTCCACAACCGATCGATGAGCTTTTCAAGAAAGGCTCTCTACTATAAATAGAGAGGCTACTACGATGAATCAATATCCAGAACCAGAAAGTAAAAATACGAAGAGAGTTCTCGGGATTTCATCTTAGAAATCTGGATCACCAGTGTTGCCTGAGTGTGTTGACAACATTCTGTCCAACATTACAATTGTTGTTTAGATTCTAGATTAGTTTTGTATGGAGCTATTGTAATGAGAGGTTATCTATGTCTACTTAGTTAGATTTTTAGGCAGAAGTCATCTGCGACTTCAACTTTTGATTCCTTTCCGTTTTTATCATGTAAAGCTGTAAAGAAATGAATTTATACTTTTGTATAAAATATATATAAAATACATTTGGTCATTGACCATCATAAGTTATATAATATATATAACTTATGAAAATTTAAACCTTTGTGTTCTTTAAATTCTGTTGCATTTACTCTTTAAAGTTTCTGTTTTGCTAAGTGTTGTTACTGGTGTCAGACGACATAATTGTCGACATTCGAAAACAAAATTGGCATTCGATTTATTTCATCTCTTATTTTTATTCCCATAGCATTTGACACCCATCAAGTGGTATCAGAGCCGACACTTAACACAATAAGTGTTTGGTCCTGTTGTCATAAGCTATGGATCCGGTAAATTCAACTATTGGTAGGCTTCCTATTTTAGATGGATCAAATTATGCGTATTGGAAGATACGCCTACGTTCTCATAGCTAATCAATTCATGTTAGGGCATGAAGATCTATAACCAATGTGTATGTTGTTCCAATGTTGCCACCGGATAAGGAATGTGACATTTTTGTTAAACCTGAATCCGAATGGACTACAGAAGAAACCAATAATGTTATCTTTAACGAAAAAGCCTTAAATGCAATTTTTGGATTAGTTAATATGTATATGTTCAAACTCATTCAAAACTTCCCCACGGATAAGGATGCATGGGATACTTTACTAATTCATCGTGAAGGTAGCTCAAGTGTTCGTCGAACAAAGCTACGCATGCTCATGAGTAAATATGAACGTTTAAGGATGGAAGAAGCGAATGATATTAAATCTTATTTTGAAAAGTTAAAATGAATGTCAAGTGCTTAGTGAACCATTAACAAACACTCAACTTATTGAAAAGGCTCTCTGGTCTCTTCCTGAAAAGCTCAATTTAAAGATTTGTGCTATTGAAGAAGCTCACAATCTTGCCACAATGGACCTTCATACCTTAATGAGCATTCTCAAAACTTATGAGATGAACATTGATAATCAAAACGAATTGTATAAAATCAAGAATGTGGCACTTCAAGTTCAATCCTCGGAGAGTAAAATCGAAGAAGATGATGAGAATTTCGAAGAAATTGGTGATGGTGCAAATGTTGCCTTACTCACTCGAAAATACAATTCGATGGTGATGAAGTTCAACAATGAAAGAAATCAATCTAAATCTAAAGAGCACCAAAACCAAATCTTCAATCAAAAGTCCACTAGATTCCTTCCAAATGTACAAAAAGGAAATCAACTAAGAAACATGTCTGTCAAAGAATATGAAGTTTGTGTGTCATCATTGTAACTCCACTGGACACTTAAAACCATACTGTTTCAAACTTCAAGATTCTGTGAGCAAAATGTTGCCTAAAATGTTGTCCAACATTAACAATCGAAGCAACATTTCTGAGCCAAGAGGTAAAAAATATTTTAAGAAAGTTTAGGTTCCTAAAAAGGGTGTAACATGTAATGTTGCTATTACCGCATTAAGAACTAACATTTCAGGTTCTTGGTACTTTGATAGTGGATGTTCTCGCCACATGACAGGTACAAAAGGTTTTCTAAAGAACTATGAGTCATTCAATGGAGGAAACGTGACTTATGGAGGTGGCAGTAAAAGCAAAATAATTGGAAAAGAGATCTTGGATGTTCCTGGTTTTCCAACCTTAAGAAATGTCTTACACGTTGATGGATTAATGGCTAATCTGATAAGTGTTAGTCAACTGTGCGATGATGATCTTAAGGTGAAATTTAATAAGAATGCTTGTAAAGTTATAAATGAAGCAAATATGTGTCATGACAGGCACTAGAACATGTGATAATTTCTATCTTGCTAGAGGACAAGAAACATGCAATAATACAAAAGTCGATGACACAACACTATGGCATCAAAAGTTGGGGCATGTCAACTATCGCAATTTAGAAAAATTGATCTCATATGAAGCGGTTAGAGCCATACCCAAACATAACCATAAAGGTAAAACTGTTTGTGAAGATTGTTTGAAAGGTAAGTAAACCCGTGTCTCTCATAATGTTGTCCAACACGACGGACAACATTCCGGTACGTTTCACTGTTTTTAATTGCTACATATGAATTTAATGAGTCCAATTGAAGTAGACAGTCTAGGAGGCATGAGACCTTTGTGATAGTAGATGATTTTTATAGATATTCTTGGATATATATTTTTTTTAAAATCACAAATGTGTGACATGTTTAAAATCTTGCACTCTAGAATTAGAAATTTATTCTATTTTCCTATTTTTCGGATTAGATCCGATAATGAAAAAGAATTTGAAAATAGTTCATTCACAAATTTTTGTGAGAAAAAAAGGAATTTTCCATGAGTTTTCTGCCCTCAAAACTCCTCAACAGAATGGGGCTGCAGAACGGAAGAATAGGACATTGCAAGAAATGGCTAGAGTGATGCTTAGTTCTAAACATTTGTCAAAATGTTTATGGGCATAAGTTTGAATACTGCTAATCACATCGCTAATAGAGTCTATTTGAGGCCAGGAACAAAGATGACACCCTATGAGATTATAAATGGAAAGAAACCAAACTTGCGTTACTTTCATATTTTTGAGTGTATTTGTTATATTTTAAATGACATGGATCATTTGGCATAATTTAACTCTAAGAGTGATAAATGATTTTTTGTTGGCTATTCACAAAATAGTCATGCTTATCGAGTATACAATCTGAGACCCACAACTATACAAGAGTCTGTAAATGTTATCTTTGATGATCTTTCTGATGTTTTAGGAAAAACTATTGAAAATAACATTATAGATACAGTGGAAAGTCCACAGATTGTAGAAGAATTGGATGTTGCCACAAATGTTGCCACACCTAAAGCAACATTCGAAATAGCAATAGAGGCCACAGATGAGGAGTCAGGTGTTAAATTGTTAGACCAAGTTCGTAGGGACCCCTCATCAAGGATTAGGAAGAATCATCCAATGGGCCAAGTGATAGGGGGAGTTTTTGAAGGAATTAGAACAAGAGGCAAAGAACCACTCAACTATAAAGAAATGGTAAGGTATGTGTGTATGTCAACCATATACCAAGAGGGTAGGATTTCTTGTTTTATATCTACATTAGAACCAAAGAATGATGTAGAGGCACTTAAAGATAATTTTTGGATACAAGCAATGCAAGAAGAGCTTGAACAATTTTCTCGAAATGAAGTCTGGGACTTAGTTTCACGTTCAAATAATACAAATGTAATTGAAACTAAGTGGATTTTTAGAAATAAATCAGACGAATTGGGAACAATTGTTAGAAACAAAACACGTCTAGTTGCACAAAGTTATACTCATATTGAAGGAATTGATTTTGATGAAACATTCGCACCTGTAGCTAGAATCGAGTCGATTAGACTTTTACTTGCTATTGCTTGTTGTCTGAAAATTACTTTACACCAAATGGATGTAAAATGTGTCTTCTTAAATGGTTATCTAGACAAGGAGGTATATGTTGAACAACTAAAAGGATTTGAAGATCCTTACCATCCACACTATGTGTACAAGCTTAAAAAGGCTTTGTATGAGTTGAAACCTACCCATTGTGCATGGTATGGTCGTTTAACTAACTTTCTTCTTGAATTGGGTTTTAACCGTGGCGAAGCTGATCGTACTTTGTTTATTAAATGACACAGTATAGATATTATAATTGCTCAAATCTACGTGGATCGACTTCACAGTCGTACCTCAATTCATTTGTTGAAGCTATGTCATCGACATTTGAAATGAGCATCATTGGAGAATTAACCTTTTTCTTAGGCTTACAGATAAAGAAAAGTGAAGACGGAATTTTCATCTCACAGAGTAAATATGCTATGAATCTAGTTAATAGATTTGGTTTGGAGAATGCTAAATAGATGTAAACGCCAATGGGTTCATCGCAGAAGGTATGTAAGGATAATATTGATGAAAATGTTAACCCAACATTATATCGATCTATGATAGGTAGCCTTCTTTATCTTACTGCTAGTCGCCCAGATAATATGTTTAGTGTTTGTGTTTGTGCACGTTTTCAAGCCTATCCCAAAATGTCCCACTTAAATGCTATGAAACGTATTATTCGATATGTTGCTGCCACATGTGAGTTGGGAATCTGGTATTCCAAAGGCACTAATCCTAACTTAATAGGATTTAGTGACTCGGATTGGGCTGGAGAAGTGGATGACAGAAAAAGTACAAGTGGAAGATGTTTTTATCTTGGAAATAACCTTGTTTCATGGTATAGTCGTAAGTAAAAATGTGTCTCACTTTCAACTGCTGAATCTGAATATGTAGCAGTTGGAAGTTGTTGCTCTCAATTAATATGGCTACGACACATGTTAGACAATTATGGATTAACTAGCAACATTTTAATATTGTACTATGATAATTTTGAGTGGTATAAATATTTTCAAAAATCCAGTTCAGCACTCACGTACAAAACATATTGATATTAGACATCACTTTTTAAGAGATTTAGTTGAAAAACAGCTAGTTCAAAATGAACATGTTGACATTCTTCATCAACTAGCTGATATTTTTACAAAAGCTTTGGACCATGAGAGATTTTCTAGTTTAAAGAAATCTCTTGGTCTTTGTAACCTCTAAAAAGGCATTTTTGGTGAATGTCGGCTGAAATGTTGTTTAACATTTTAGGTGACATTTACGTATGTTATATCACTAACTGATTATTGTTGTTGTATGGTGCACAAATTTTGGTCACACAAGCATGATCCTTCAATAAGAATGTGTTTTCAACGTGATACTGTTCTCTTTATATATATATATATATATATATATATATATATATCGTATAAAGGGAGTATCAAAATAAGGCAAAGCCTTTACAAATATTTGACAACTATGAAAAATGGATAAAGCCTTTGAAAAGATATCATTCCTATTCTATAGGAGTTCGAGTGCTTCAAAAAGATTTTGAGAATACTAAATAAGTATTCTTATTTTTGACATGAAAAATTCTTTTGTATATGTTATAGGATTAGATCAAGGACAGGATGAGAAAATGTTACATTGGTCCAGTGGTCAAACTCATAAAATACGTATAAAATGTGTCTTGATTTGTTGTCAAATCGAAAAGTTCTTGTAGGATCAAAATACTTGCGTCGTCCAAAATGTTGCCAACATTGATGTTGACATTTTCAGAATGTGATATGTGTTGGGATGTTGTTCTTATCTGATCTTTGAAATATCATATCCTACTCCATATTATATGCCTTGTTTACATGAATTTCAAAATTTAAAATGATAAGATTATATTTTATTTCTACCGTGATGTTTATCCCAATATTTTAGGTGTAAGTTATTGTGTACAATTGAAACACCTAAAATTAAGTGATTTTTGTTGCTAAGAAAATGTTTGTCATGTATATGCATATTCCTCTCATTTGCTTTTTTTTTTATCATTTATGTTTTTTCCAAAAATAAAAAAAAGGGGAAGGAAAATCACATCGGGTATACATCTACCTACCTACCCGATGGACTCACCAAATCAAACTCCTGTCTCAATCAGAAACCCTAACTCCTCAATTCTCACTGATGGAAACTTCTCCAATGTTAAAACAAATGTCAACCAACATTCCATCCAACACTCCCATGAGCATTAGCCTTCCGTCGAATACACCTCAACAATCGGGCCAGTCTTCTTCCTCAAATCTCCTTGAAGATCTTTTTAAAGAAATATTGTTTAAAGGTTTTGATGAACCTTTAGATATCAGCTACCCTGGAGATAATAATAACCTTATAGATGTCAATCAAACTTTTGATTTCTCATCTCTGGGTAAAAGGCCATACTTGCCAATCAAGTAGAGTGTTTGAGAAAACAGTCCAAGAAGGTTCGAGTAGCAAAATGACTAAATGTGAAACATCTAAACCCGCTTACTCGAGCAGTGATAGTGAAAATACGGACTATATTTTCTCAACTGAGGAAGGTTATATGCTTCAGAACTACTCAGTGTGCCTCAAGAAAGGGAAATCCCAGATGAAACCCCCTTGAAACAATTTTTTCCAAAGGGAGTTTCCAGGACTACAAGGACAAGTGCTGCTCCAAATGTTGCCACAGATGCCACAACATCTCATGCAACATTTCAGCCAACATCTGAAGAGACACATGCCACAACATTCTCCAACAGTACCAAATCCATTAGTTCAGATATTGAGGTATCTGCTTTCTCAGATAAATTCTATTCTAAAGCTAACCATCATATGTGAGATTTTTACAAGAATAGTGTAATTAGGCATGAGAGAGTGTTAGATATTGCTTTCTGTACAAAATATGGCTTGGTAGAATTCTTAAAGGACATATAACTTCCTGGTTATGTCACTGAAAAAGAACCATATGTTGATGAGATAGTAAGGATGTTTTATGCTAATTTAAGCTCTGCTATAGAGGATACATCCTCAAAGAAATTTGGGAAGGTATATCTCTATAACAAGTTATATATTTTTACGCCTGCTATCATAAATCAACGTATTAGCCAAAATGCTGGAGATAATGTTAGAGAAGCTGAACGGGTGATAGAAAATAGGGATGAAGTAATTGAATACCCTCACTGGAGGTATAATGAAGAAGTGGATCCCTATATATCCAGCATTCAAACTAACAACCCTGTTTTCCACCTTCCACAAAATTGATATTAACAATTGGCTTCCTTCAATGAATGAGTTAATTGTGACATCTGAACAAGCCACCCTGTTGTATAAAGTTGGGAAAGGGTTGAAAGTTGATTTGGAAAAAATGATATTTCATCAAATTGCCAACTTGGTTGAGTAAGAATCAACTTCAATCATTCCTTTCCCTCTTTGATCTACAAAGTATTAACCACCCAAGGCTCTGAGCCTAAGAGAGAAGACACTTTAGGGAAGGCTCCTGAGCTTTACACTGTAAACAAAGCAATTTTGAAGAGTAAGGACAGAGTCATCGACTTGCCTTGGAAGAAGAAAGCTAAAAGTGAAAATGTTGCTATAAATGTCACCAACATTCTAGGAAACACTGGTCCAAGACAGTTTACACTGTCTACAGAATGGCTTGTGGATTAAATTGCAAAAATCAACCAACAAATTGCTGAAGCTGATGCCGCAAGGAATGCCTTGATACAAGGTAGATACTATTTCATGATGCTACTTTCTTCACAAAAAAAAGGAGATGATGGTTATGCAGGGGGAGGAAGCTAATACTGATATGCTGCAGAGGAAGCTGAAGCTGTTATGCAGGGGTAGAAAGCTACTGGAAGTTGTTGGTGCAGTATGATGAGCAAGGAGGAAGCTGAATGATGTTGTTGAACCTAAGCTATAAATGTTTGTTCAATGGTTTGATGGATTGAAGTGGATATTTGTTGACAATGATTTATTTCTATTTGTATTTTGTATATATTGGATGTTATGTGTATATATGTGCTCATATTTTTTTCTAATCCCATGAATTGGTATATACATGTTTGCTTGTATGCCATCATAGGTTAAGGGGGAGGATGACCTTGAAATTGTTGATCACAGATGTTAGACAACATTTGTGACAACACCATAAGTCAACTTCACATTTTAATGAGTTTTGTGAAGAAAGGAAAAAATGGGGAGATTGTTAATGTTGGATTTGATGTTGTGACATTTGACCCAACATATCTCCTGAAGTATTAATTTGAATATATAAGAATGTTGGGACAAATATTGCACAACATTCGGACCAACATTTTCAGAACTGATTTTGCCTTACTTCACGTAATGATTACAATGTAGTAAATATGACTTGGCAAGGTAAAAAGGAGTTGGTAAACACGTGTGAAGAACGAGTCAAAGTTGCTGCTTTTTGTGAGGAACACGTAAAAATTATTAAGAGGTTTTTGCTCCTTGATCGTCTCCAACCAATCCTACCAGCTGCCCACATTTTCAAGGAAGACTATTTACTATAAATAGAGAGGCTACTACAGTGAATCAATATCCAGAACCAGAAAGTAAAAATACCAAGAGAGCTCTCGGGATTTTATCTTAGAAATCTAGATCACCATTGTTGCTTGAGTGTGTTAACAACATTCTGTCCAACATTACAATTGATGTTTAGATTCTAGATTAGTTTTGTATGGAGCTATTGCGCTGCATTTACTCTTTAAAGTTTCTGCTTTGGTAAGTGTTGTTACTGGTGTCAGACGCCATAATTGCCGACATTTGGAAACAGAATTGACATTCGATTTATTTAATCTCTTGATTTTATTTCCCATAGCATTTGACACCCATCAAAATCATCTTTTGAATTTTAAAACATAATATTCAAATTTACACCGAAAATTAATAAAATTAACCTTCATATCCTTATTTAATCATAGTTTTTTTGAAATAAAGGAAATATATTGAATGAAACTTGTCACGCAATAGGGAATGTAAGAAAAAGAAAGGGTACCTTGAATTGTCCTTCATGGATTGGAAATAACTCTTATTTTTTACTTCGTAATTAATTAATCTTTATTGAGTTAGTAAAGAGGTCGTAAAATTATTTTGGTGCCTCAAACTTTGAAGACTTTTTTTGTGTTTTCAAAATTTTTCCAATAGAGAATTGTTTTAGGACTTGGTGAGAATGATGTAACTTCTTCATTGCACGACAAGCAACAAAAGAAAAAAATTAAATAATATTTCCTTAGGTCTAGCTCATCCTTTCTGTTGATGTTGGATGGATGTTGTGACAACATCTATAAATGCTCAGGACAACATCTTATGAAAATAAGAATGTTGCCTGCGATGTTATGACAACATCTCTGTAACAATTTTGCCTATTCTTTCGGCCAAAACAGGTTGTGTTACTGTGAGTAAAAATGACCTAGACAAGATAACAATGATGTTGTGCTTAAAACTTGGTAAAAGAAACAGTCAAAGCTTGGAGAGGAAGCAGCGTGAATACCAAGTCCAGAACGTTGAGATTTTTAAGGAGCAAGAATCGGTCCAAGCTGAAGCCTTCTTTTACTCAGCCTCCGCAACCAACCAGTGAGGATTTCAAGGGAAGTTCCACACTATAAATAGAGGGTAACTTCAGAGTATCGATATCCAGAATTAAACGAGAAGAATTACCAAGAGAGCTCTCGCATATTCACCTTAAAAACTGGATCAACACACTTAGCCTAAAGTAGTATAACAACATCTAGTCCCACGTTACTATTGCTGCCCATATTCTAGATCAAGCTTATATTTCAAGCAATAGAAATGAAGATGTTGTATTTGTCTTTTTAGAACTTTTAACTTTAGGCTGAAGTCATCTGCGACTTCACTTTTGTTTGTAATTTCTTTTTCGCATTTATTGTTCAATCTTGTAAAAAGAAATTCATTTGTAATTGTATATAATTTATACAATTCTTTGGTCATTGACCACCAAGGGATATATTAATATATACCCTTGAAAATATAAACCTTGTGTCACTTTACTTTTTCCGCTGCATTTACTCTATAAAGGTTTATAACTGTTTTATCACAATGTTGCCTCAGATGTTGACACAACATTGAAGGCAACATCCAGAAACTGTTTTAATTGTTCTAGCTGTTACGATTTTGTTCTTACATATTCTTGCTTATCCGTAGCCCTGGACCCAACAAGTGGTATCAGAGCCAACACTTGATACAATAAGTGTTTGATTATGAATATTCCGACTATGGACTCGGCTATACAAAATGTTGGTAGACTTCCAATTCTTGACGGAACTAACTATGCCTATTGGAAAATTCGACTACGTTCGCACATCAAATCCATTGATGTTCGAGCTTGAAGATCAGTTTCCGAAGGCTATGTGATTCCCAAGTACCCAGCAGACGAGGATGGTGATAGACTTACCAAACCCGAATTTGAATGGACCACGGAAGAGATCAACAGTGCGAGCTTTAATGAAAAGGCCCTAAATGCGATATTTGGATGGGTAGATCTCTATATGGTCAAACTCATCCAGAATTGTACTACGACCAAGGACGCTTGGGAGACCTTACAAACTCATTGTGAAGGTACCTCGAGTGTACGTCGTACAAAGCTTCGTATGATTTTGAGCCAATACGAACGCTTAAGGATGGAAGAATCTGAAGAAATAAAATCCTATTTTGAAAAGTTAATTGACATTGCGAATCAGTTTCAAGTGCTTGGTTCTCCTTTAACCAACACACAACTTGTGGATAAAGCTCTCAGATCTTTTCCTGAAAGATTTAATACTAAAAATTGTGCTATTGAAGAGACCCATAATCTTGCTACTATGGATCTACATGCCTTGATGAGCCTCTTTCAAACATATGAGATGAACATTAAGAGCCAAAGAGATCTGTATAAAGACAAGACTTTGGCACTCCAAGGACAAACCTCGGAAACTGAATTGGAAAACGAGGAAGAAAACTTGGAGGAACTAGAAAATGGTGCAACCGTTGCCTTACTTACTCGTCGATTCAATTCGATGGTAAGAATTATCAACATTGATCGCAATAAAGCCAAATACAAACAGCATCAAAACCCACTCTTCAATAAACAGCCGAATAGGTCACCTTCTGAACAAAGAAATCATAATCCACTGAGGAAATCTAACTCCGACAGTACCAATTTCAGTCCCAAACAACTCGAGGGAGTGCAGTGTCATGCATGCTCGGGTTGGGGACACTACTCTAATGAGTGTGCAAACACCCTTAGAAAAATTGGTAAGGTTATGTGGGTAACTCTCAGTGATGACGAGAATGAATATGAGGAAGGAGATCAAGAAGAATAATCACAGGCAATGCTGGCAGCCATGTTCGAACACTCACTGTCCGATGATGAAGATGTTGTTGACAATGTTGCGACAACATCAGAAACAACATCAGACTCAACATCTGAAATGTCTTCAACATCATAGAGGAAATTTGGATCTAGTTGACTCCAAAGATGACGTGATAAAGGAATTACAAAATCTTTGTAAAGCCTTAATCACTGAATCTGAGCAACTAGACTCAAAAGCAAAATTATTGGCTCTTGAGAATAGCAGTCTGAAAGGCACAATCAACCGATTAGAGGTGGCACTTACCAAGAAGGACCTAGAGCTTGGTAAGATTTGTGCACGATTGAACTTAGCTGAGACCACCTTTCAAAGGCTTAACATGGGAACCTCCAAACTGGATAAAATATTGAACTTCAATAAACCTACAAGGGCTGGGCTTGGGTACCAATCTCCTAGCAAAACAAATACTTCCAGAATCCATAGTCAAAATGAGAAGATAAAATTTGTCAAAGAAAATCCGAGTAATTCTCAGATCACAAAGATTGGATCGAAGTTTGTATGTAGCTTCTATAAGAAGTCAGGACATCTTATGCCCTACCGCTACAAACTTCAAAACTCTGCACTCAGAATATTGCCTAAAATGTCATCAGCAATGTTGCCCAACACCACTGACAATATTCAAAGCAACCAGCCTGAAGCAGAAGGAAGAAAAGGGAATGGGTACCCAAACTGAATCTAAAATGTAATGTGTGCATAACTGCTTTGCGTACTAACATTACAGGTTCTTGGTACTTTGATAGTGGTTGCTCACGTTATATGACAGGTACCAAAAGTCTATTGAAGGAGTATGGAGCATTCAAAGGAGGATTCGTGATCTTTGGAGAATGAAGTAAGAGTAAGATAATTGGTAAAGGAACTCTTTATGTTCCGGATGTACCAGCCTTGAAAAATGTTCTTCATGTAGAAGGTTTGGTTGCTAATCTTCTTAGCATAAGCCAACTATGTGATGATGATCTCGATGTGAAATTCAACAAGCTTGGATGCAAGGTTGCAAATTCTGCAGATAAATGTGTTATGTTAGGAACCCGAACTGGAGATAATTGCTATCTAGTCGGTAGACAAGAGTTTTGCAACTCCGCAAAGGTAGGTGACTTGACACTTTGGCATCAAAAGTTGGGACATGTCAACTACGACACCTTGGAGAAGGTGATCTCATTTGAAGCTGTCAGAGGCATTCCCAGACTGGATCCAAAAGATAAAACATTGTGCGAAGATTGTTTGAAAGGAAAGCAGACCCGAGTCTCTCATAATGTTGTCCAACATGACGGACAACATTCAGGTACGTCTCATTATTTTCAATTACTGCATATGGATCTTATGGGTCCAATCGAGGTAGATAGCCTAGGAGGAATGAGATATTCTTATGTGATAGTAGATGATTTTTCTAGATTTACTTGGATCTATTTTTTAAAGGAAAAATCACAAACCTTTGAGATATTTAGAATACTTTACTCTAGGATTAAGAATCTGTTTTGATATTCGATTTTCAGAATTAGATCTGATCATGGAAAGGAGTTTGAAAATCAAACCTTTGCAAAATTTTGTGAAAAGAAAGGCATATTCCATGAATTTTCGGCACCAAAAACACCATAACAAAATGGGGTTGCCGAGAGAAAGAACAGAACTTTACAAGAAATGGCTAGAGTTAGGTTAAGTTCTAAGCAATTGTCAAAGAGGTTTTGGGAAGAAGCTTTGAACACGGCATGTCACATAACTAATAGAATCTATTTAAGGCCAGGGACCAAAATGACACCCTCTGAACTGTTAAATGGAAAGAAACCTACATTGCGGTACTTTCATGTCTTTGGGTGTGTGTGCTATATTCTTAATGACAGGGATCAACTGGCTAAATTTGACTCTAAGAGTGACAAGGGAATATTCGTTGGCTACTCTCAGAATAGTCATGCTTACCGAATATACAATCTTCGGACAAAGACCATACATGAGTCAGTCAATGTTATTTTTGATGACCTGCTAGATATATCTGGTAGATCTTCAGAAAACAACATTGTGGTTGCAGTTGAAGAGGAGCAACCCACTGAAGAAACAGATGTTGTCCCAGATGTTGTCCCGACATCAGAAGAAACATCTGAACCTCAAAGAGAGAACATATGAGACGAAGTTGAGGAGGAGTCTGCTACTGAACTGAATGATCAAGTGAGAAGAGACCCTCCATCGAATATTAGAAGGAACCATCCACCCGACCAGGTGATAGGGGGAGTTTTTGAGAAGAGGCGTACAAGATGGAAAGAGCCAGTGAATTACCGAGAAATGGTAAGGTATATGTGCATGTCCACCATATATCAACAGGTAAGTCTTTCTTGTCTTACATCTACTTTGGAACCTAAAAATATTGGGGAAGCATTAAAAGATAATCTTTGGATTCAATCCATGCAAGAGGAGCTTGAACAATTTCCCCAAAATGAGGTTTGGGACTTGGTACCACGACCCAACAACACAAATGTTATTGGGACCAAATGGATATTAAAAAACAAATCAGATGAGTCAGGGAAAATTGTTAGGAACAAAGCTCGACTTGTTTCTCAAGGATATACACAAGTAGAAGGTATCGACTATGACGAGACCTTCGCTCATGTGGCTAGAATTGAGTCAATAAGATTGCTTCTTGCTATTGCTTGCTATCTAAAGATTACCTTGCACCAAATGGACGTTAAAGCTGTCTTCCTCAATGGATACTTGGACAAAGAAGTATATGTTGAACAACCAAAAGGATTTGAGGATCCTCACCATCCACATCATGTGTACAAGCTAAAGAAAGCTTTGTATGGACTAAACCAAGCACCACGTGCATGGTATGGTCGTTTAACTAGCTTCCTTGTTGAGTTTGGTTTTACCCGTGGAGAAGCAAACAGAACATTATTCATTAAAAGACACGGTGTAGATGTAATAATAGCTCAAATCTATGTTGATGATATTGTTTTTGGTTCAACTACAGAATCAATCTTAAAGTTGTTTGTCGAAGCAATGTCGACAACATTTGAGATGAGTATGATTGGAGAACTAACATTTTTCTTAGGCTTGCAGATTAAACAGGATGAAGATGGGATCTTTGTATCTCAAAGCAAGTACGCCAAGAATCTTGTTAGGAGATTTGGTCTGGAAAATGCTAAACAGATGAAGACTCCAATGGGCTCTACGCAACAGGTATGTAAAGACGATGTTGGACAAGATGTTGACCCAATATTGTACCGATCTATGATAGGTAGCCTTTTATACCTTACTGCCAGTCGTTCCGATATCATGTTTAGCATATGTGTTTATGCCAGGTTTCAAGCCAGTCCCAAGGTATCTCATCTTAATGTTGTGAAACGTATCATTCGATATGTTGCCGGTACAAGTGACTTGGGAATTTGGTACTCCAAAGACACTAATCCTAATCTAATAGCATATAGTGACTCGGATTGGGCCGGTGATGTAGACGATAGGAAAAGCACTAGTGGTGGATGTTTCTATCTTGGCAATAATCTAGTCTCATGGTACAGTCGTAAACAAAATTGTGTATCACTCTCGACTGCCGAATCTGAATATGTGGCAGCCGGAAGTTGTTGTGCTCAACTGATCTGGTTACGACATATGCTAGGTGACTATGGCATAACTAATAACTCCATGATTTTGTATTGTGATAATTTGAGTGCTATTAATATTTCCAAAAATCCTGTTCAGCATTCACGTACAAAGCACATAGACATAAGACATCATTTTTAAGAGACCTAGTGGAAAAACAACTAGTTCAAATCGAACATGTTGATACTTGTTTTCAATTGGCTGACATTTTTACCAAACCTTTAGATCATGAGAGATTTTCTAGCTTGAAAAAATCTCTTGGTCTCTGTTTTCTTTGAAAATAAGACAAGCTAGGTAGATGTTGTCCAAACTGTTTTCCTAACATTCTGGGTAACATTTACTATTGAGTCAATATACAGGATAAATGTTGTAGTGATGTTGCACTATTTTTCAAAAGATTCAAGCATGACTCTAAAAGGACAAGATATGAATGGTATACCATTCTCTGTGAGTATCATAAGAAGGCGAAGCCTCTACACAAAGATTTGGATGTATACAAAAAGAGCAAAGCTCTAAGATTGGTATCGTTCATATTCTATAGGAGTACCACGTGCTTCAAAAAGGTTGAAAATTCCTCAATATTTTTTTTAATCTGTATGTGTTCAACTAAGTTGATTAAGAACAATGGTAAAATGTTACATTAGTCCAGCGATCAGTCTCATAGGGAACATATACGGAAATATCATCTACCAAATCAGAAAATCCTTGGAGTCTCATAATGCTTGTTTAACTTTGAAATGTTGCCAACATCATGTTCCAGTTCATTGATCAATCTGATTTATCTTATTTTATTCTTATTTTTTGGTATTTAACACATCTCTGTCTTTAACAGAAAATCCACAAATTCTGGAGGACCGTTTATTTTCTTAAATTTTAAATGATGTTATGTGTTGTGTAAATCCTTTATTTTAGGTATGTAAATAGTTTTTATTCTTCTATACAATCTAAATTTAAGGAAAAAGAGTTTGAGTGTAAGTATATTTTGCCATAATGAAACCTCCCAAATTTGTCTTGGAATTGTCACATCAACCAATCCATCGAATCATGGCAGCCCAAACACCACCGTCACTTTTCAAAATCCAAAGCTTCTCTAACATGCCCAAATCTTCAAAACCCTCTCCCATGTCCATTTCTCCAAAATTCACAAACACCAAAGATTATTCCCCAATGTCGACTAGTCCAGCAAATAGCAACAAGGTTTACAAGCATTACACTTCCATCAATGACTTGAAACCAGTCGAGGAGGACTGCACACAGGCCTTGATCCTGCTTGGTTCAGACAAACCATTATAGGTGAGCTACCCATGCGATAATGAAAACCCAATCGATGTTGATGCAATATTTGATTTTTCAAACCTTGCCTCAAGACAGTCAAAATCGACATTCCCGATGCAAAGGTCAAAAAGGGTTTTCGAAAACCAATTCGGTGACAACCAGTCTGCCAAATGATTCAAAGAAGAGTCGACTTTTCCTGTTGATACTACCACAAGCAGCAACACTGACACAGATTTCAGTGTGCCCAGTTATTCCAGAACTCCATCAACTTCCACTCCACAAGCAGAAACTGAGAAGGAAAAAGAAGAAGAAGAGATGTCAGATGACATACCTCTACGTAACTTCATTCCTAAAGGGGTCCGTAGAACATACTGGAATTTTGATAAAAATATTGCCTCAATATCAAATGCACAGACGAGAAAATGGACCCAGACTATGTTGCCCCAACATCCGAGGCAACATCTGCAGCCACCTCATCCGAATAAGAAAACAATCTGAAATAGATTCTGAGGTAATTCCCTACTCTTCCATGTTTCAAACGAAATCATGCTCCAGTAACTGGAATTGGTTTAAAAATAGAGGAGTTAGAGGGGAGAAGGTGATTGACCTAACTTCATTCTCCAAAAATGGTTTAGTTGATTTCTTAAGTAGTCGAAAGATCTTAAGCTCTGTATCTGGTAAGAATCCTTATTGTGAGAAGGTGATTAGGGTGTTCTATGCTAATCTGACGCTTGCTGTTAAGGACACAACCTCAAAGAAATTTGGGAAAGTGTACCTATACAACAAGGTATATAATTTTACACCTAATATCATCAACTCCACTCTTGGGATAATTATTAGTGAAAGAGAACCTCAACCAAACCCCACTGTGGAGGAACTCAATTCGATGATCAAGTACCTTAAGGGGAATTTGATCACTGTTTGGGCTCATCGCAGTCCTGTGTCAAAACTCACTGCCTTGTTTACCACTTTGCACAAACTTGCTATATACAACTAGCTACCCTCCCTCAACAAGACAGTAGTGACCCTTGATCAAGCATCACTGCTTTTCAAGTTTGGAAGGAATCAGAAAGTTGACTTAGGAACCCTCATATTCAACCATGTTGCCAATTTGGCAGAAAGACAAAGCAACTCTGCCTTTCCATACCCCTCCTTGATTTTTCAAATCCTGCTCAATCAAGGTTTTAAGACTCCAAAAGGAGAAAAGCTGAGTCCAGCCTTAGAGGTTTACTCAGTACAGCGAGCAGTTGTGAACAGCAGGGATAGGGTTATTGACCTGCCCTGGAAGAAAGATGAATGGGACACTGACACATCAAAGGATGTTGCCGACATTCCTGGCAACATTACTCAAGGAAAGGTCCCAATGTCCAAAGACTGACTTCGACAGCACATTGCTGAACTAGACATGCAAATTCAAGACCTAGTGCGAGCCAGGAACTATTATGTGGGCTTACTTTCTTCACAAAAAGGAGGATATGATGATGCTGATGTTGCTGCTGGAAGCAGACAGACAGGGGGAGCTGCTACTGATGAGGATGCAGGCCATGATGCAGGGGGAGATGAGTTGAGATGATTGATTGCTTACTACTTCTGATGCTATGAAGATGAAGATGGTGTTGCACAGAGTGATCGATCACATAAAGCGGCTGGAAGCTACTGTGACTTGATTACTCTAGTCAAGGATCACCATGCTGATGGAATGGAGTGTTGATTCAATGATGAATGGAGTACTGATAATCCCTGTTTATTTGAATATTGGATATAATGACATTTGAAATATTATTTGTGTTTGTAATATTTTACTTTGTGATATTTGGTCTGTTCTTGCAGACATTGTGACTGCTTTCTAAAGCTGTTTATATATGGTTGCCTGATGTGGATTGGGATGAATGGTTACTGTAGACTGATTATGCAGTTGTTGTAAGTAAGTCTACATAACAGAACATAACTCTTATCTAATCAAATCATTGATACAACACTGCTTGGAATTTAATACTGCAGGTTAAGGGGGAACATAGCACTGATCCTACTGATTCTTGGAATGTAAGGACTACATCGGGAATCAGTATCCTAGTCATTTTCGCTTCGTATGGAGTTTTGTGAATAAAGGCAAAAAGAGGGAGAGTGTTGATGTTGGATGGATGTTGTGACAATATCTGTAAATGCTCAGGACAACATCTTATGAAAATAAGAATGTTGTCTGCGATGTTGTGACAACATCTCTGTAACAATTTTGCCTATTCTTCCGGCCAAAACAGGTTGTGTTACTGTGAGTAAAAAATGACCTAGGCAAGCTAACAATGATGTTGTGTTTAAAACGTGGTAAAAGAAACAGTCAAAGCTTGGAGAGGAAGCAGCATGAAGACCAAGTCCAGAACGTTGAGCGTTTTAAGGAGCAAGAACCGGTCCAAGCTGAAGCCTTCTTTTACTCATCCTCCGCAACCAACCAGTGAGGATTTCAAGGGAAGTTCCACACTATAAATAGAGGGGCACTTCATAGTATCGATATCCAGAATTAAACAAGAAGAATTACCAAGAGAGCTCTCGCATATTCACCTTAGAAACTGGATCAACACACTTAGCCTAAAGTAGTATAACAACATCTAGTCTCACGTTACTATTGCTGCCCAGATTCTAGATCAAGCTTATATTTCAAGCAATAGTAATGAAGATGTTGTATTTGTCTTTTTAGATCTTTTAACTTTAGGCTGAAGTCATCTGCGACTTCACTTTTGTTTGTAATTTCTTTTTCGCATTTATTGTTCAATCTTGTAAAAAGAAATTCATTTGTAATTGTATATAATTTATACAATTCTTTGGTCATTGACCACCAAGGGATATATTAATATATACCCTTGAAAATATAAACCTTGTGTCACTTTACTTTTTTCGCTGCATTTACTCTATAAAGGTTTATAACTGTTTTATCACAATATTGCCTCAGATGTTGACACAACATTGAAGGCAACATCCAGAAACTGTTTTAATTGTTCTAGTTGTTACGGTTTTATTCTCACATATTGTTGCTTATCCGTAGCCCCGGACCCAACACTTTCTTTATTTTTCTATCCGGTATTTCTTATTTTCTTTAAGAGTCTTGACTATTTTAAATTTAGCATAAAACTCATTAAAGAAAGAAAGAGAGCCCCCTATCAGTATTTTTTTTAAATTTCAAATTAGTAAGAATTTTAGAAAAAGATTTTGATGACCATGTATAATTATGTCGTTGCACATTCGATACTAATTTGGAAAGTTGGTTTTAAGACGTCAAAAAATAGTTTCCGCAAACATGTACCTATATTTTTCGAGACTTGCCATTCAAATATTTTATATTTACTGAAAACATGAAAGTTTCACATTTTCTATGCCCTTCGCAGTTCCAACTGGAAGGAAGAAAAAATAATTGTCAACCTATGCTTGTTATGTTTGCGATATCTTTTTGACTTAATCCATTTTATTTTAAATAAAAAATAATAAATGGGTTTTTTAAGAAAATTGACAAATGCAATAGCTAACTTTAGATTGTTCGAAAATAACTTCCTTAATTCGATGACTTTGAATATAAAACATGAGTCCAATCTAAGATGAAGCTTGTCTATTGGCAGTTAGGAAGATCATTAATTCATTTTCTAATCCAATCATCACCAAATACATAGGAAAAATTCCTCTTATAAAAAATTTCTACAATACGTTTTTGAATTCTCACCTATTAATGGATTTCATTTCGTCCAATGGCTTGATTGTTGACCAACTGATCCCTATTGTGGCCTTGTATGAGGTTTAACCTTATATATGTGCTTTTATTATAAAATAAACTTTTGAGACCTTATGGTATGACGCATTAATACTTCGTTGGAGAAACTTTATTTGAGACCAAGAAAGTAATGTTATTTAAACTATTTTTGTGATTTTCATTAAAAACATTAAGATGTTATCAAAGAATGTGTTAAGCAAGGTACATGCCCGTGATATACACTTGTTATACATAGTGTATATCACGGGTCCTTTAGGTTGAAGCCCAACACGGTATAAGGCAGACCAGCCCATCTCGGGTTGGCCCATCACGGGTTGTATATTATTTGTGTATATTGTTGTAATATTGTAGTGTAAATGTTACCTTAATTAGTCTTGTACACTTACCATAATGATAGGAGTCTTGTACTATTAGAATAGGGATTTGGAGGTAGAATTAGAATAGGAATAGGATTCTCCTATTATGAAAATATGTAACTTGTATAAATAGTCTTTCAATCAATGAAAATAATCAAGGGGATTATTTCTTTCATGGTATCAAGAGACTAGGTCTAACTTGCTTCCGCCTTTGTTCTCCAAATATTGCTCTCGGTTTTTGTGCCATTTCTCGGTCACAACTGCCTTGATTTCCATCCCGCTTCACCGAAATTCATGATATTTTTTACCTCCACTCTTCCCAAATTTTCCCTCCTCTCCCTTTGTTATTTCGTTATGTCTAAGAACACTTTTCATCCTACCCTTACAGTTTCTAACATCAAGAACAACATCTCTATTGTTCTTGAGATGGAAAACGTCCAATATGCGACGTGCGCAGAATTGTTTAAAATTAACACTATCTCCCATCAAGTCATCCATCACATAATTCCTCCCGCGGAGGATCCTCAGTTATGGATTACTCTTGATGCTACCGTTCTCCAATGGATTTATTCCACTATTTCGGTTGATCTCTTACAGACGATCATTGAGCCGGACACTACGGCTATGGCTACCTGGAATAGATTGCGTGACATATTCCAAGATAACCAACATTCACATGTTGTCACGCTCGAGCAGGAATTCTCTCAAGTTCGCATGGAAGAATTTCCGAACGTGTCTGCATATTGCAAGAAACTCAAGGAGTTGGCAGACCAACTCCGTAACGTTGGTGCACCTGTGACAAATAATCGTCTGGTTCTACAATTGGTTGCCAGCCTTTCTGAGGCCTATAATGGAGTTGAGACTCTCCTTCATCAAAGTAATCCACTTCCCGCTTTTTATCAAGCCCGCTCCAAGCTTACTTTGGAAAAAGCCGATTTGGCTAAAAAAAATGGCTACCGGTGCAAGCCTTGTAGTCATGATGACGTCCTCCACAAATTTTTCAGTTTTTGTTGATAATCCGGGCCAAAACCGTGCTCATGGTGGAGGCAAAACTAATCATAAGAATAATGGCAAAAACCGCGGGGGAAAACACGGCGGTTCCGGTGGATGGCATGCCGGCAAGAAGCGGTGGGCCGTCCAAATCAATAATGGGCCACCTCCCTACTGGTCCCTGCCGTGAGGCCCATGGCAGTGGGGTTGGGGCAGTGGGTCATGGCCCAATAGCCCCTATTTTCCAGGTTCTTCCTACGGTGGGCCGGATAGCCCCGGTGGGATTCGAGGCCCTTTTTCCTCGTTTCAGCACTGGGTCGAGGCAGCAGGGTGGACTACTTGGGCCTCGGCCCACACAAGAATTCTCGACAGTGGGCCCCATACCTACTCACACCGACATTGAGGCCGCAATGCACACGCTTGGGTTGACACAACCGGATCCGAATTGGTACATGGACATCGATACGACTACACACATGACATCCGATCAAGATACTCTTTCGTCTTATTCCAATCTGAGCAACCCTCGTTGTATAATTGTTGGTAATGGTAACTCTATTCTAATTCAAGGTTATGGTCACAAAACTTTATCTCCCCCCAATCCACCCCTTATCTGAAAAATACCTTACATGCCCCCAAATTGATTAAAAACTTAGTGTATGTCCGTAAATTCACCACTGACAATTCCTTTTCTGTTGAATTTGATCCTTTTGGTTTCTCTGTGAAGGAGTTCAAGACGGAGAGTCCTCTCATGAGGTGTGATAGTAGGGGAGATCTTTATCCTATCACACCAGGTTCCGGTCCATCGAGTCAAGCCTTGCCGTCAGCGTTTGCAACCCTTGCTCCTTCCTTGTACATGCTAGTCTTGGTCATCCGGGGTCTTCTATTTTGTCGTCTTTAGATAAAAATAATTTTATTTCATGTAAGGGTACGCGTAGTACTCTAAATTGTCAGTCTTGTTCTTTAGGAAATATTGTTAGGTTGTCATTTGTAGACTCAACATCTCATACTTTAATGCCATTTGATATTATTCATAGCGACTTATGGACGTCTCATGATCTTAGTTCATTGGGTCATCGGTATTATATTCTCTTCTTGGATGATTATTCTAAGTTTTTATGGACTTTTCCGATAGCGAAGAAATCTCAAGTTTTCTCCATCTTCCTAAAATTTAGAGCATTCATTAGAACCCAGTTCGAACGGAAAATAAAAAATATCCAGTGTAATAAGGGCGAAGAATATGACAATGAGGTGTTTCGCGAATTATGTGATAATAATGGGATCAATTTTAGTTTTTCTTGTCCCCACACGTCTTCAAAAAATGGGAAAGTCGAACGCAAAATTCGTACCATAAATAACATTGTCCGAACTTTATTGGTTCATGCTTCCGTACCCCCGTCTTTTAGGCATCATGCTTTCGTACCCCCGTCTTTTTGTCATCATCATGTCTTTTTGGCATCACGTAAATGACTACATATCTCCTTAACATAATTCCTTCCAAAGGTTTGACATATTCTTCCCCCTTCAAGTTTTATATAATAAGACTCCTTCGTATTCACATCTTCGGGTGTTTGGGTGTTTTTGTTATCCGTTATTCCCGTCCACCACAATTAACAAACTTCAGGCCCGGTCTACTCCGTGTGTGTTTTTGGGATTTCCATCTAATCATCGTGGTTATAAATGCTTTGATTTATCCTCCAATAAAATCATCCTTAGTCGCCATGTCATTTTTTATGAGTCCCAATTTTCTTTTGCTAAGGTGAGTAATCCCGCGCCAAGTTCGTATGATTTTTTGGATGATAGTATATCTCCGTATATTATTCACCATTTTTCGGACATGTCCCACATCCAAAATTCTCCAGCGGCCCCACTAGTCCATCACACACTACCGTCACTGGGACAGTTCCAGCGATTAGGCCAGTCTAGCCCAATTCTGAAACTGGTCCAGTTCCAGCGTCAGCTTACCGTGTTGGGCCAGCAAGCCCACTGCCTGTTGGCCAGTCCGTCTCGAGTATAGGAAATTCCCAAAATCCGCCCAATTCTTCCTCAAGTCATAGATCGGTCACTCGTAGTCAGCGGGGTGTTTTTAAATGAAAGAGATATTTTAATTTAAATTCTAATGTTCTTAAATCACCCTTACCTCGTACTCTTGTGTCTGCATTAAATGACCCAAATTGGAAAATTGCTATGATCGATGAATATAATGCTCTTATTGATAATAAGACGTGGGAGTTGGTGTCCCGTCCATCTGGTATTACTATTATTTGGTCTATGTGGATTTTTGCTCATAAGGAAAATGCAGATGGTTCATTTGCCCGACATAAGGCGCGACTTGTGGGTGATGGTAAGACTCAGCAGGTTCGTATAGATTATGGTGAGACGTTTAGTCCGGTGGTCAAGCCGGCTACCATTCGCACCGTGCTTAGCTTGGCTCTTTCGAAAGCATAGCCTATTCATTAGTTAGATGTCAAGAATGTTTTCCTACATGATGATCTCAAGGAAACAGTCTATATGCATCAGCCTTTGGGATTTAGGGATCCCAAACATCCTCATCATGTCTGTTTGTTGAAGAAGTCCTTATATGGGCTTAAGCAGTTTCCACGGGCCTGGTATACGCGGTTTACCGACTATGTTTCGACTATTGAGTTCACTCACAAGAGGTCGGATAATTCCTTGTTCATCTACCGTCGTGGTTCGTCCTTGGCCTATATTCTGTTATATGTAGATGATATTATTCTGACTGCCTCTTCTGATGCCTTACACTAGTCTATCATGACAATGTTCAGCTCTGAGTTTTCTATGAAAGACTTGGGGCCCTTGAGTTATTTTTTGGGGATTGCTGTCACTCGTCATACAGGTGGGTTGTTCTTTTCTCAAAGGAAGTATGCAGTTGAGATCATTGAGAGGGTTGGGATGTCATCCTGTAAGTCCACTTCCACATCAGTTAATAGTAAGCCCAAGCTTAGTGCCGCGGCAGGCGCATCGTACGAGGACCCAACCCGCTATCGCAATCTTACAGGGGCCCTTCACTATCTTACATTCACGAGAGCAGATATTACGTATGCGGTCCAACAAGTGTGTTTATTTATGCATGATCCCAGAGTTGAGCACATGAATGCACTCAAACGCATCATTGGGTATATTCAGGGTACACTTGACTATTATTTGCATTTATATCCTTTTTCAACGTCCGCACTTGTCTCGTATACGAATGTTGATTGGGGTTTCTGTTCGGACACCAGACGGTCTTTGTCTGGCTATTGTATGTTTCTTGGGAATAACCTGGTCTTATGGTCGGCAAAACATCAGTCGACATTGTCCCGATCCAGGGCCGAGGCCGAGTATCGAGGGGTAGCTAATGTGGTCTCGGAATCATGTTGGTTACATAATTTGCTTTTAGAGCTTCATTGTCCCATTCAGAAAGCAACCTTGGTTTATTGCGATAATATTAGTGTTATCTACCTTTCTGGTAATCCGATTCAACACCAACGCACTAAGCATATCGATATGGACATTCACTTTGTCCGCGAAAAGGTTGCTCGTGGTTAGGTACACATCTGTCATGTCCCGTCAAGATATCAAATTGTCGACATCTTTACAAATGGTCTTCTCTCGGTCCTTTTTGAAGATTTTAGGGACAATCTCAGCATTCGAAGACCTCCCGCTATGACGCGAGGGTGTGTTAAGCAAGGTATATACCCGTGATATACACTTGTTATACATAGTGTATATCACGGGTCCTTTAGATGAAGCCCAACACGGTATAAGGCAGACCAGCCCATCTCGGGTTGGCTCATCACGGGCTGTATATTATTTGTGTATATTGTTGTAATATTATAGTGTAAAGGTTACGTTAATTAGTCTTGTACACTTACCATAATGATAGGAGTCTTGTACTATTAGAATAGGGATTTGGAGGTAGAATAGGAATAGAATTCTCCTATTATGGAAATATGTAACTTGTATAAATATTCTTTCAATCAATGAAAATAATCAATTATTTCTTTAAGAGTGATAAGCCACATGAGAAAAAAAATCTTTTGAGTTGTTGAGGACCGAAATACTTATGATAGTTACACGGAAGAAGGTGTATGTATCGTGAACGCAGCTATAATTCAGTTTAAAGATATTTTTAATTAATATAATGTGGTAGTGTTGGCTTTTCGCCAATCTCACGCATGCTTATTTCATTTTGTTATGCTAAATAATTTATTTTCGGCTAAGCTCTCACGATTTTTTTAAAAGATCTCACACCAACCCAATAATTTCCCTCTCAAACTAAGTTTCACAATACCCATCAACTCATGGACTTATTTTGAGTTGTTGGGCTAAGTCAGCTCAAAAATATTCTTAATATGTTGTGATATTGTTTTCTTTGAGTCATGTCACACAATGTTTACCAAATTTATATATATGTAACTTCTTTTGTTTTCAGCTATTAATGTGGAACTTTGTCGACATACCAACACGTTACAAAATATTCTGAGAATTCGTCATGATTATTTTACTATATATTTTTTTCGACAGTCAATATTACCTTAATCCCCGTCTATTTTTTGGGCTTAATTAGAACCGACTATTTTCCTTTTCTCTCATCTTTTGAATGCAGTAACATTAATCCTCGTACATTCATAGATGTCCTACAACCTGGTACTTATCAAATTGTACAAATAGCCGTTCGCAGCATTACATATGACAACACCATGCATTTAGCATTTTTATATATTATAGCCAGCCAGATGACTAGATGAGCAGCTGTTGTTTGTCAACAATTCTAACCTTTTGTTTCTAAAGTTTTATATAATCATTCTAAGGTCTTGGAATATGTCAAACCATGGAATATTTTAGCATGTTTGACTTCAATTATAAAAACAACATGAGTCATGAGAAAGAGAAAGATACAGAAGTATTTGTGTAGGAATGGAGGAC
Organism: Anisodus tanguticus; assembly: GCA_034509755.1. NCBI lineage: Eukaryota > Viridiplantae > Streptophyta > Magnoliopsida > Solanales > Solanaceae > Anisodus > Anisodus tanguticus. The sequence continues at coordinate 35,033,425 of CM067544.1, forward strand.
CATGGGCCAGTCATAATTTATAGACAGGTGGCCCGAGAAAATAACTCATCTTTCGTGTATTGTTTTAGTAATTATCAAAGGATGAAATACGGCAATATCATTGAATCAGAAAACCTCAATTAACTTCTTTATGTAAGAACAGGCAACACTCTTGCTGGAAGCTTAAGAAGGAGAGATAACGTACAATTCACCGATTTTTTATGATCATAACTTCTACTTTATTCAACAGACTGGTGACATCCACTTAAAAAATATTAAGAATTAGTGACGAACAATTCACCACTAATCTTATTTTATATTGAATTAGCGATACATTTTGTAGTTAATGTTGGATATGTAAAGCAGTACGGGAAGTAAATAAATATTACAAGTGTTCGAAAGGATAAACAAATAGGCAATTCAGAGTTGCCGCAAGATTGTTGAGTCTTGAATCCTGATAACATGAAATCAAGAAACACTAAATCTGGATTGTTACAATTGTGGCTGAGTCGAGAGATGGCTCTCTGTCTTTAAGACAAGATTGCCCCGTATATATGTTTTTACGTTAAGGGGCAATAGTCTCCCAAGATAAAACAGCAACTAATCAACACTACAAAGCAAATAGGTTGATTCTGACGAAGAAAACAAAGACGAAACGACTTGCTGAAGAATGGAAAAGGAAGGAAGAGTTTTCTGTTTGTCCACACATTTCTGGACAGAATTTCAGTTGTGCTCTCTTATGTTTTTGTCTGTGTATTATATTGTAGTAGTCTCTACAATTGAGCCAAAAAGCTTCAATATATAGCATAAGGGGAGAGGCCATTAGTGAGGGAGTTAATCAGCCGCCTTCCGTCGTTCCCAATTTCATCTTTCCAGAAACTCCATGGACCAAACTGTAAATATTAAATAATTTGGAGGTCTATCAGAAGAAGCCCACGACCCGAGACCCGAGCCCGGACGGGATGGGCGGGCGTGTGGGCTTAGCCTTGAACCCAAGCACATCTAGGTCCTCCCTCCTTCAAACACATGGGTTACCCCTTGGGGTCCCAAACCCTTAGTCAATTTTGAAACTTATAAATAGAACAATTCTTCTTTTTCCCACCGATGTGGTAGATTTGTCTCACACCATATTTTCATGCCTCAAACACCTTACTTCGTGGACCAATATCTCTTTCATTTCTCAATGAAATTTGACGATTCTTGGCCCTACCGTCATCTACTCACTTAGTAGATTATGCACGTGTGAAGAGACAAAGCCTCCAACATACGGAACTCTAGCGTTTGAGTCATTAAATACGGGTAGACGCACCTTCCCACCAAAGACAAATTCAGTTAATTCCTCAATTTTGATGTAGATCCTAATTAACATTATTTCATGGTACCAATTACCAAAGCGGATGCCTCGATAATTTTTTTTGGTATAATCATCCGCTATTCAAATAGTAGCTAGCCACTTTTTAGCTATGTAATGGGAAAATAGTCATTAATGTCATGGAGTTCAAAATTCCATAACAATATCACAGCGGTTTATTGTGAAATTTCAAACTCCGTGACATGTGGTTATTTTTTCCCAATTATAGAAATTGCAAAGTAGCTATTTATGAATTCTATCTGATACTTGATACGCACTAATCGATTAATCCAATTTAATTTAAGAAGCAGTTTTGATAAAATGAAGTCTAAAGTTGTAAACTAGCAATCCCACCAGGCATTACTATAATAAACAGCAAAAGAGAGTAAATGGGGGAAAGAGCTGGAAGAAAACCTTTCAAATGAAGAAACGTTTGAGACACTGTTGATTGCTACCCATACATGAAACCTAAGTTTGCCTCCTATTATGACCGACAACCTTTTTTCTTCCATCATGGGGTCATATGGCTAGCTGTTCACACTCAACTGTAGACCTAAGCCTTAAACAAGAAAACATTCAGTCCACTTATACTCCAACACTGCAATGTGCTTAGAAGTTTTTCTTTTCCCTTCTCTAAAATTGTTTTGGCGATCGATGTTAGGTGTCTTGAACGTGTGACCATTTTAGTTGAAGGTTTGACATCTTTTTATGGATCGAATACGTGAAAAAAATTATAACTAGCTAGTTGCAGTGAGATTTAATTCAAAACCTATGCTTGCTCTGATATCATATTAAAATGTGTGATCATTAAAGGTGGTCGGTAGATTTAGGATATGAAGTTTATGAATTCCTATAGCTATCTCAATGTCAGGGGCGGCTCAACAGATTTTATGGCCTAAAGCTGAACCATAAAAAGAAGTTGTAGACTTGTTTCATTAATATTCATACACTAATGAGATAAAAGATTTTTTTTTACATTTACGGATCAATCACACAACTGGCAAGTTAAATGTTTTGAACACAAGAGATAAATATACGTCGAGGAAAAATTAAAGTTGAAGAAAGAGATAAAAGTAATATTCCCTCCATTTTCGATTTGTATATACTTTAGTTTGATTGGATACCGGGTTTTTAAAAAATAGACTTCTGAAATTTGTGACAAAAAATATGCATAACTTTTGTATGGTTATAAGACTTTTAAAATTTGTGATTTTAAACATGTTATAATATTTTGTGGCTATAAGCATTTATTACTAATGATAAGATGGAATATTTAGGTTAAACTATTTCAAATTTAAAAAGGTTTCACTCTTTTTGAGTCGGACTAGTAAGAAAATAGTACTATATAAATAGAACGGAGGGAGCAATAAATTAGAAAGAAGGAAATTTATCATAATTTACTTACTCATTCGGAAAACTTCAACCAAGTAAGAAAAAAGAACGTAAAATTTAAAATCTTTATGAATAATAATTGTATAAATCATAGTATATCCTATAAAATAGTACTTAATATGAGTAGTAATTTTGGGGCCTTCAATATCTTGGGGCCTAAAGCAGTGGCTTTAATGGCTTTACCATTTAGCCGGCCCTGCTCAAGGTAATAATAATTGCATTCACATAAAATATTTATATATATTTAGTGAATTTCTTTATACCTATATATACATGGCCTTAAAAGTTAGTTGGTTTCTATTAACCCGTACATGATACTCTAGATCCCATACATAATACTCTAAATCCACCACCGATAATCATCTCATCTAAGAGTTGAAGTTATTAGAAAGACTATTTTTACATTTACTTAATATCGCACTCTTTAACAAGGTGAGATTGTAAATACTAGTAATAGAAATGTAAAATAAGAAAAGACTTTTGGTCCGAATCAAATCATACATCAAATTGATGCAAAAATAGAGTTAAAATAACGTACTAGGCTGCACATCCAGTCCTACATAAGCCTCTTTTCCCCCTATAAGGTATTCATTTTATGTATAAGTAGAAGACGTGGGGATTTAATAGACTAAATAACAAACTAAAGTGTTTGAGAAATAAAATAAGTTACTGCATTACTCTACTTTAAGTGTCAAAATCAAGACCATAGAAAAATATTGGGAAAATAAATCTATCTCTGATTTAATAATTTTAATTTAGTGGTAGCTATTTTACACCAACTTAATCCCAGCGAATGGGAATGATGGCATACTTTGCGTAAGATAAGATGTTATTCACCTTATCACTCCAAATTCTGAGAGGTTATCGTTTATGCAATTACTTAATCAATTAAAAAATGGGTAATACTACTATAACTAAAGAAGAAAATTAAAGAAAAGAACTCATGAATACAAAAATCAAATAATATATTAGATTTAGGAATTAGGAATAATAAACTGACATTTAAGAAAAAGCAATAGCTTGCTTTCAGTCCGAAGAATATTTTTCTACATTTATCCACAGAAACATATATATAATTTTTTTATTTTACAGAAGACCTATTAAAAATAAAATAAAGGTGCATGTCTTATATTTTTTAATTTGTTGGATAACTTGTAACTATATTCCTAAAAAGTATATTATCCGCTTTTGCACGAATTACACTAAAAGTCCAAAAACAAAGGGGGCGTTGTTCGTTGGAACACAGAAGTATGTGGTTGAATTTTTTTAATTTGGGACAGCCGAGGCATTGTTAAAGCTAGTTAATGAATAAAACTAGCAAAGTTGGTGTGAATGAGAAATGGAAGGAAAATGAAGGCAACCTTTCCGAACAGTCACCAACCTATTCCGAAGAGGCACCTTCGAGGCTATATAAACTGAGGCAATGCCTCGTTTTTAAGACACTGAAACAAAAATTTCTGCATCTGAAATTCTGCATTCTTTTTCCACAAATAAAACTATCGAGTCTTACTGTGTTTCGTTGCCAACTTTGAGTTCGTCGAAGTCGAAGGCGTTTGACGTACCGCTACTCCCCGCGACAGTATATCCGTTTTATCCCGGGAGGAAGTAATCCATAACCTCGGGTACAAAGTGAGGGGATTAAATTCCTTAAGGACACACGGTGGAATTTCGTGGTCTCGGATATTTTCTTACTTCTGCATTATTTTTTCAATTTCTGTTTTTTCTGGTTTGGGTTGTTTTTTTTCTGATTTTTTGAACACAGGCGAGATAACAAGCTTAAGGAATTTATTAATTATTTTTGTGTTCATTTGTTCTTGTTTAACAATTACAGAACATTGTCAGAAAAAAATAAAGGAAAAAAAAAGAAAAAAAAAGGTGTATGTTTGTTGTTTCGATGTAACGAACTTGTATGTTGTTTGGAGACTAAAATCTTCGGATTTTCTACTCTGGTTGAGATTAATGTTTTCATAACTTTCTACTCATTTGGGTACTTGATTTGAAGATATAAAAACTTCATCAAGTATACAACATACAATTTACTGGAAAAATAAAAAAATAAAAAAATAAAAAAAAATGTTTGTTGTTTCGGTGTAATGAACTTATATGTTGTTTGGAGACTAAAATATTCGGATTTTCTACTCCGGTTGAGATTAAAGTTTTCATAACTTTCTACTCATTTGGGTACTTGATTTGAAGATATAAAAACTTCATCAAGTATACAACATACAATTTACTGGGAAAAAAAAATGTTTGTTGTTTCGGTGTAACGAACTTATATGTTGTTTGGAGACTAAAATCTTCGGATTTTCTACTCCGGTTGAGATTAAAGTTTTCATAACTTTCTACTCATTTGGAGACTAAAAACTTCATCAAGTATACAACATACAATTTATTGCATTTCGTTTCAAGTATTTTAAATCTGTTTGTGTAACCTTGATTCGGTTTGAAGAAATAAAATCTTCACCGTTGTGTATTATATTTGTTGCTGTCAAAACTGATTCGGTTCGAAGTCTTCACCGTTTATTAAATTTTTCTGGTTGTTTCGTTTGCGACGAAATGGGAGACATGACTCCAAATTTGAATGCTATTGCTACTGCCACACCAGCCTCCATGGTTGGTTCTACGAGCAATGTTGCGTCCTCCAGTCGTACTGCACCAGCACCGGCTCCGGCAGAGAAGCCTGGAAAATTCACCGGAATTGATTTCAAACGATGAAAACAAAAGATGTTCTTCTATTTAACTACTTTAAACCTCCAAAAGTTTATTAAGGAGGTCGTTCCGGTTTTGCCGGAATCAACACCTGAGAATGAACGTTTTGTTGTAACTGAGGCATGGAAGCACTCAGAATTTTTGTGCAAGAATTATATTCTTAGCGGACTGGAGGATGATCTTTACAACGTCTATAGTAATGTGGAAACATCAAAAGAACTATGGGATGTGTTGGAAAAGAAATATAAAACAGAAGATGCTGGATTAAAGAAGTTCATCGCTGCCAAGTTTCTGGACTACAAAATGGTAGATGGCAAGTCTGTTGTTACTCAAGTTCAAGAGTTGCAGGTTATCATCCACGATCTACTCGCTGAAGGTTTGGTGATTAGTGGGGCGTTTCAAGTTGCGGCAGTAATAGAAAAGTTGCCTCCTTCATGGAAGGACTTCAAAAATTACTTGAAACACAAGCGAAAGGAGATGACACTGGAAGATCTCATCGTCCGGTTGAGAATCGAGGAAGATAACAAGGCAGCGGAGAAGAAGGCAAATGGGAGATCAACCATAGAGGGAGCACATATTGTTGAAACTGCCCCAACTAATCTGAAAAAGAGGAAAAATGCATCGGGACCAAGGAACTATCCCAACAAGAAGAAATTCAAGGGAAACTGTCACAATTGTGGAAAAATCGGACACAAAGTTGCAGACTGTCGTGCTCCGAAAAAGGAAAAGAAGAACGGTCAGGCTAATAAGGTTGAAACAAACGAGGAAGTTGATGACTTGTGCGCTATGTTGTCTGAGTGCAACCTAGTGGGAAATCCGAAAGAGTGGTGGATTGACTCTGGCGCCACTCGCCACATTTGTCGTTGTTAGAGAAGCCTTTGCTTCATATGCTCCCGCCGGCCCGACGAGACCATATATATGGGAAATTCTCGCAACGGCCAAAATTGAAGGTTATGGAAAGATACCGCTTTGAAGATGACATCCGGCAAGGTGGTGACTCTCAACAACGTCCGTCATGTTCCCGAAATTAGGAAAAATCTAGTATCTACTGGGACTTCTAGTAAAGAATGGTTTTAAGTGTGTTTTTGTTTCTGACAAGGTTGTAATAAGTAAGAACGAGATGCACATAGGAAAAGGTTACCTCACAGAGGGCCTTTTCAAACTGAATGTAATGGTCGTTGCCAATAATAATAAAGTTTCTGCTTCATCTTACTTACTTGAGTCAAATAATTTATGGCATTCACGTTTAGGACATGTCAATTATAGAACCTTGCGAAAAATGATTAGTTTGGAAGTATTGCCTAAGTTTGAATGCAATCAATCAAAATGTCAAATCTGTGTTGAGTCTAAGTATGTTAAACATCCTTATAAGTCAGTTGAAAGGAATTCAAGTCCTTTAGACTTAATCCATACAGATATTTGTGACATGAAGTCAATCCCATCTCGCGGTGGAAAGAAGTATTTCATAACTTTTATTGACGATAGTACACGGTATTGCTACGTTTATTTACTTAATAGTAAAGATGAAGCAATTGAAGCATTCAGGCAATACAAAACTGAAGTTGAGACTCAACTTAACAAAAAGATTAAAATGATAAGGAGTGATAGGGGCGGTGAATATGAATCTCCTTTTGAACAAATATGTTTGGAATATGGCATTATTCATCAAACAACTGTCCCTTACTCGCCACAATCAAACGGAATTGCGGAAAGGAAAAATAGAACCCTGAAAGAAATGATGAATGTCCTGTTAATAAGGTCTGGTTTACCACAGAACTTATGGGGGGAAGCCATTCTAACAGCTAGCCGAATACTCAATCGAGTGCCCCATAGCAAAATAAAATATATTCCATACGAAAAGTGGAAAGGAAGGAAGCCCAATTTGGGATACTTCAAAGTGTGGGGGTGTTTGGCCAAGGTGCAAGTTCCTAAACCCAAAAGGGTAAAAATAGGACCTAAAACCATTGATTGTGTTTTCATAGGATATGCCACAAATAGTAAGGCATATCGATTTCTAGTTCACAAATCAGAAAATCCCGACATTCAGGTGAATACGGTAATTGAATCAGATAATGCTGACTTCTTTGAAACCATATATCCGTATAAAAAGGAATGTGAGTCGTCTAGCAAAGAATCTAAACGACCTCGGGAAGAAACAAAGGAAAATATTCCTGATGAGGAAAATCCAAGACGCAGCAAACGTCAAAGGACGTCTACTTCCTTTGGACCAGAATTTCTAACATTTTTGTTGGAGAATGAGCCTCGAACCTTCAACGAAGCTATGTCTTCATCGGAAGCTCAATTTTGGAAAGAGGCAATCAATAGTGAGATAGAATCCATATTAAACAACCATACTTGGGAATTGGTTGGCCTTCCTCCAGGGAATAAACCTTTAGGTTCCAAATGGATTTTCAAGCAGAAAATGAAAGCTGATGGTACTATTGATAAATATAAGGCAAGACTAGTTGTTAAAGGGTTTAGACAACGAGAAGGTATTGATTACTTTGATACATACTCGCCGGTAACGAGGATTACATCCATTCGGGTGTTAGTAGCGTTAGCCGTCGTGTACGGTCTTGAAATCCATCAAATGGATGTGAAACAGCCTTCTTAAATGGAGAGTTAGAGGAAGAAACTTACATGGAACAACCTGAGGGGTTTGTAGTTCCAGGGAAAGAGAAGAAGGTGTGTCGACTTGTTAAGTCTCTTTACGGACTAAAACAAGCACACAAACAGTGGCATGCAAAATTTGACCATACAATGCTGTCAAATGGATTCAAGATAAATGAGTGTGATAAATGTGTCTACATTAAGAACACTCCGAACCACGTAGTCATTGTTTGTTTGTACGTGGATGATATGTTGATAATGAGTAACGACATTGCTAACATAAATGCTACTAAGCGCATGCTTGCTAGTAAGTTTGATATGAAAGACTTAGGAGTTGCCGATTTAATTATGGGAATTAAAATCCATAAGACCTCTCAAGGTCTAGCATTGTCTCAAACTCATTATATTGAAAAGGTACTTGAAAAGTTCAAGTATTTGGACTTTAAAGTTGCAAAGACGCCAATTGATATGAACCTTGCTCTTTCAAAGAATAAAGATGAAAGTCATTCTCAATTGGATTATGCCAGAGTGTTGGGAAGCTTGATGTATATCATGAACTGTACGCGACCTGATATTGCGTGTGCTATAAGTAAACTAAGTCGCTACTCTAGTAATCCCGACCAAAAACATTGGCTGGCAATGAAACGAGTTTTGGGGTATTTAAAACATACTCAAAACTTTGCTTTGCATTATAACAGGTATCCTGCAGTTATTGAAGGATACAGTGATGCAAATTGGATCACCGGTTCAATGAAAATAAATCCACAAGTGGATATGTTTTTACCATAGGTGGAGGAGCAAAGTGTCTTGGAAGTCATCCAAACGGACATGTATCGCCCGCTCTACAATGGAATCGAGTTCATAGCTTTAGACAAAGCCGGTGAAGAATTTGAATGACTCCGAAATTTCTTAGAAGATATTCCATTTTGGCCCAAACCGTTGGCTCCTATATGCATACATTGCGATAGCCAAGCGGCAATAGGAAGAGCCGGGAGCCTTATGTACAACGGAAAGTCTCGTCACATATGACAAAGACATAATACCGTTAGACAACTACTCTCTATTGGAATTATCACAATTGACTATGTTAAGTCAAGAGATAATGTGTCGGATCCACTAACTAAAGGCCTAACTAGAGAGGTAGTTGAAAGATCATCAAGGGGAATGGGACTATGGCCGAGGACAAGTCATCGTGACGGTAACTCTACCTAGAAGACTGGAGATCCCAAGATCTAGGTTCAAAGAGATCAAACAAAGTCATTAATGACGGTTCAACATTGTCACAATAAATCTTTGGTCCATTCTCGTGATGAGACAATGTTCAGTACCAGGATAAAACATTACGGCTTTTTAATGGTTCCTAAGTTTGGTACGGGGTATATCAAATAGTGTATCTATGGGATGACACATTTAGGAATCACCTATGTAAATGTGAAGTGTAAGCCGCTTCAAGGAGAATTATGTAAGGCCAATTCTCTACGCACTTATGAACCAGGCAGTGTTCATGGCTGAAACGAACAAAACAATGAGAACCAAAGACGGTTAAAGTGTTAATTGTGTGACATGTGGTTGTCTAGGTATACACCAAAGCTCGACGGTTCAAGGATATCAAATCTACCGATTGACCGAGTATATCCGGCATATGTTCACTACGGAAAGTTCAAAGAGAAATCTACTTATCCAGATGCGATTAATCCTTGCTTACGAATCACACAGTTTTTTTCATGCATGTTTTTCATCATATAGCCATTCCCCATTCATGTGGGGGATTGTTAAAGCTAGTTAATGAATAAAACTAGCCAAGTTGGTGTGAATGAGAAATGGAAGGAAAATGAAGGCAACCTTTCCGAACAGTCATCAACCTATTCCGAAGAGGCACCTTCGAGGCTATATAAACTGAGGCAATGCCTCATTTTTAAGACACTGAAACAAAAATTTCTGCATACGAAATTCGCATTCTTTTTCCACAAATAAAACTATCGAGTCTTACCGTGTTTCGTTGCCAACTTTGAGTTCGTCGAAGTCGAAGGCGTTTGACGTACCGCTACTCCCGCGACGGTATATCCGTTTTATCCCTGGGAGGAAGTAATCCATAACCTCGGATACGGTGAGGGGATTAAATTCCTTAAGGACACACAGTGAATTCTGTGGTCTCGAATATTTTCTTACTTCTGCATTATTTTTCCAATTTCTGTTTTTTCTGGTTTGGGTTGTTTTTTTTTTTCTGATTTTTTGAACACAGGCGAGATAATGTCTTATATTTTTTAATTTGTTGGATAACTTGTAACTATATTCCTAAAAAGTATATTATCCGCTTTTGCACGAATTACACTAAAAGTCCAAAAACAAAGGGGGCGTTGTTCGTTGGAACACAGAAGTATGTGGTTGAATTTTTTTAATTTGGGACAGCCGAGGCATAAGATTAGGGTTAAATGATTGGTGATTAAAATTAATTAAGCTTTAAAATTAAGAAAGATGGCCGGCCAGGGTGGTGGGATCAGTGTTTTCAGAGGCGTTTTCGGGGCAAGCCCCGAAGCGGGGCGTACCAAAAACACTCCGGAGCACAAATGAAAGGCGTACGCCCTAGAATTTGGGGCGTATGTCCAGGACGCAAAAGCATAAGCCCCAGATGTAAAAGCCTATGTCCCGGGCGTTAAAATTGATTTTTTTAAAATTAAAAGTATTTTTTCTATAGATTATAATTTTTATTATTGGTGTAATGATATTTATACTTTATGTTATCATGTTTTCATGTTGTAGAGATTTTTACTGCCATAAATAATTTTCTAAATGTTTATTATTTGAAATTGGTAGGATAGGGATTTCATAGTACTATGTTGTTGAAGCAACTTTTTTCATTTTTCATCGTTGCTATTACACTTTTCATCCTTCTTCTTCTTTGAAATATATAAATAAAAATCAATGCAAATATTAATTGAAGGTGAAAAAAACTAATAGATGTGGAGATTAATGACGAAGTGGATGAAGATTTTATTTTAAAGATTATCTAGACTATTACGGTGTATCATTTTTTGTGTTATTACTTTTCTCGTATAATAATTATAATAATTTATTTATATTATTGGTGAATTATTTGAATTTATTTGCAGATTTTTAATAAAAATTTTACTTTTACTTATTTTTTTAGTATTAAAATTATAAATTAAAAATACATGGATATACGCTCCGTAGATCTATGAGACTTACGCCCCGTGTCTCGGGGCTTACGCCTCGCTCCGTACGGCATAAAATGCCTCGACTCGCGCCCCGCCTCTTCAAACAATGGGTGGGATAAGGACAAAAGTAGGACCCACCAGCCGCTGCACCATCTCCCACTTGCCCTTTTCTTCCCCATTTAATCTTTGAAATGCTAAGGCTCAACAAATTAAGGATAAGTTATTTGTTTTCTTACATTATACGACTATGCTCTTTTCTTCTTTCCACCTTTCACCTTTCACCTTTCTATGTCCTCACGACTGATTCTACCAAAATTTCGGAATACGTTAAACTTGATTTTTTTGGTTATGCATTAAAACTTACTTCCTCAATTTCATATTACTTGGCCACATTACTAAAAATATTCGTCTCAAATTACTTGATCACTTTCTAAAAATAAGATATAATTAATTATAATTTTTTCCTATTTTGCCTTGACATTAATTGTTTTTTAAAGTAACCAATATTAATTAAAGTATAATTAATTGGAGAGAGATAAGGATAATGTAGTAAAAATATCATTCTTATTTATGATTTCTTAAAGGGTATGTAAAAGAAAAAATGACAAAATAATATGGGACAGAGGGAATAGAATATAAGGTTTTGTAACATTCTTAAATAAATTAGCAAAAAAAGAAAAAGGCACCCTGAATTTTTACTTTTCCATTTATTTATTTTTATATTCAGTTTCCCGGCTTACGCCAGACTATTCCTGAAAATAGTAGTCCCGGTCTCTTAGCACTACTACCAGTAAATCGCAGGATGTAACTAAATTTTTACTTTTCCATTCTTTATTAGAAGATAAATGACTTGCACAAAGTTGGTCTTTACAAGCTGTTAATACAAGAATCCACTTGTCCTCGAAAGTAATTCATTGTCAAACGCTGTCTCTTCAAACGCGCTTAGATGCAAGTTTAATTTACCAACTAATCTTACCAGCTGAAGGCTCAAACAACAAAATAAATAGCTGATACTCACTACAACATAGTGTATTTATAGCTATAAAATTTAAGTTATAAATTTAAAAACGTAGCTATTATCTAGTAATAGCCACAAAAGTTCGAATTTTGCAGCTATCTACATACTCGTAAAATTTCTTAGCCACAAAAATTAATTTGACAAATTTTTTTATTCTTACTATAATTGCTAACAGTCATGACAATAATTACCCAAATAGTTACAACGTTATTGTTACGATAAACTTTTATAGCCGATCATTAGTTTTTGTCATGCGATAAAACTTACGGTAGCAATAGTAACCTTTTAGCCATAAAAAACAAAATGTTATAGCTAAATAAATGATTTACTTCAAGTTATAAAAATTTGTGGCAATAGCTAAATGATATAGCCACGGCTGTTTTGCTATAATAAAATTTCGTAGCTAATTATTAAGTTTTTGCCACTGGATGAAACTTATTATAGTAATAGTAACTTCTTAGCCACAATTAATTATTTGAAACAAAATGTCGTAGCTAAATAAATATATTTGCTTCAAGTTATAAAAGATTGTGGCAATAGTTATATGATATTGCTATAGAATGTTTGTTATAGTAAAATTTCGTAGCTAATTATTAATTATTGCCACGTATTAAAATCTTTTGTAGCAATAGTAATTTTTTAGCCATAAAAATTACTTAAAATAAGATATCACAGCTAAATATATATTTTTACTTCGAGTACTAAGAAGTCGTGGAAATATTTATCTTAATATATATAGTTACTTGTCATGATGAAATCATACAACCACATATTTATTGTTGTGATAAATTTCATAAATGCTAATTATTTTTTAACATGAATTGAAATAATACATTTCAGTGTAGTTGGAGGTGTTTATTGTTCGATGCAATTTAAATTGTACCGATATACTTGTAAGTTTCAAATATAATTTAAATAATTAGTGATTATATCTAATTACCTTTGGTTAAGTAATTTTATCAAATTTAAAGTACAATACTCAAAGTCTCACTTAGGTGCTATGAGAATTATTGTTTGAGTTGGACCTATTTGACCGAGACAATACTTTTATCGATCTGGTGTAATTAGGTGTTGATTGTTATATTTAATTCACATGGTCTTACTTCTAAGTTTTAAATAGAATTAAATAAATTATATAGTTAAATTTCATCTAATTAAATTTAAGCCCAACTCAAGCTTCATACGGGTTTAATACCTCAAGAATTGTTATTTGACTAGAACCTATTCTATCGAAATAATACATTTTAGTGTAATTGGAGGTGTTCATCGTTCGATACATTTCAAATTGTACAGGTATACTTGTAAGTTTCAAGTGTAATTTGAATAATTAGTGATAATATCTGATTATTTTGGTTAAGTAATTTTATCTAGTTTAAAGTACAATACTCTAAGTCTCACTCAAGTGCTTCGAAAATTATTATTTGAGTTGGACCTATTCGATCGAGACAATACTTTTATCGATCTACTATAGTTAAGTGTTGATCGTTTCATTTAATTCACATGGTCTTACTTCTATGTTTTAAATATAATTCAAATAGATTATATAGCTAAATTTTATCTAAGCCCAACTCAAGTTTCATACGAATCTAATATTTCGAGAATTGTTATTTGACTCTTAACATTTTCTATCAAAATAAGACATTTTAGTGTAATTGGAGGTGTTCATCGTTCGATGCAATTCAAATTGTACGGGTATACTTGTAAGTTTCAAATATAATTTAAATAATTAGTGATTATATGTAATTACCTTTGGTTAAGTATTTTATCAAATTTAAAGTACAATACTCTAAGCCTCAATTAGGTGCTTAGAGAATTATTATTTGAGTCAGACCTATTTGATCGAGACAATACTTTTATCGATCTGGTGTAATTAGGTGTTGATCGTAATATTTAATTCACATGGTCTTACTTCTAAGTTTTAAATAGAATTCAAAAAAATTATATAGTTAAATTTTATCTAATTAAATTTAAGCCCAACTCAAGCTTCATACGGATTTAATACTTCAAGAATTGTTATTTGACTCAAATCTATTCTATCGAAATAGTACATTTTAGTGTAATTTGAGGTGTTTGCGATTCAAATTGTACGGATATACTTGTAAGTTTCAAATATAATTTGAATAATTAGTGATTTTATCTAGTTACTTTGGTTAAGTAATTTGATCAAATTTAAAATACAATACTCTAAGTCTCACTCAAGTGCTTCGAGAATTTATTTGAGTCTGACCTATTCGATCGAGACAATACTTTTATCGATCTAGTGTAATTAAGTGTTGATCGTTCCATTTAATTCACATGGTCTTACATCTAAGTTTTAAATATAATTCAAAAAAATTATATAGCTAAATTTTAACTAAATATTATCTAAGCCCAACTCAAGCTTCATACGAATCTAATACTTCGAGAATTGTTATTTGACTCGAACCTTTTCTATCGAAATAATATATTTTAGTGTAATTAGAGGATTTCATCGTTTGATGCAATTCAAATTATACGGGTATACTTGTAAGTTTCAAATATAATTTAAATAATTAGTGATTATATCTAATTGCCTTTGGTTAAGTAATTTTTTCAAATTTAAAGTACAATACTCAAAGTCTCATTTAGGTACTAAGAAAATTATTAATTGAGTCAGACCTATTTGATCGAGACAATACTTTTATCGATCTAATATAATTAGGTGTTGATCGTTCTATTTAATTCACATGGTCTTACTTCTAAGTTTTAAATATAATTCAAAATAATTAAATTTAATGTAGTTAAATTTAATTGACAACTATATTGAATTTAAACAAAACTTCACTAAGGCTCGCTCAAGTTTCATTTTGAACAAGTATTTCAAGAATTGTTATTTGACTCGGATCCCTATTATTGGAACAATACCTTTTACCGATCTAATGTTATAATTAAATGTCCATATTTAGTTCGATTCGACTTAATTTTATGAGATTGTACTTGTAATTGTACGTTAAAATATTATTTAAATAAATAGGTAATTGTGTCTAACTATCTAAGCTCAATTTAAGTTTCTGTTGGAAAAAAAAGAGAGGCTAAAAACCAGTTAAAAGTAGCAATTTCAAAACCAGTAAAAGGTAGCCCTTTCAAAACCAGTAAAAAATAGCATTTAAAACCTTAAGTAAATAGCTTTTGTAACAGCTATATTTTTTATTTGTGTAACTGATTTTGGTCAGTTTTTTTATCCAGTTTTAACGGTCTTTATTTCATGTTTTAAAGTCTGAAAATTCATATTATTTGAACCTTTAAATAGAGCTCCTTTGTGCTCAGTTGGAGAGACTATATTTTTTTCAGAAATTCTTCCATCCTTTTGGAGGCTTTCTCTACAATCCTAAGTCTTTTTTGATACTCCATTTCCGGGCAGATCTTGTCAAGTTTCAACTCTACTTTCAGGGTGCAAAGTTAGTAGAGTGTTATGTTAACCTTGGGGGGCGATACCGGTCAATTGGTAGCACTCATCACAGTGAAATCGCTTCTAAGGCAGTGGCCTCCATACCACGGCGCAATGAAGTTCCGAGCTTTCGATTGCTTTGTTCTTTGTTTAAATTTTCGATTTCAATCTTCTTTCCTTTAGTTTACATAGCAGTCTTTTATTATCTTACTAACAATTTAGAAGCGATTTTTCATTTCTGCTATTGTAATAGTTTACGAAAAAAAAACTGAAAAGAATATGACTGGAATTCCAAATAGGATTTTGATTGATCTTTCCAAGATCGAGCCTTTAGATGGGGGGAACTACAAGAGGTGGCCGCAAAAACTTCTAATTTTTCTGGAACAATTAGAAGTTGATTACATCTTGTTCAAAGAAATTTCCAGCGACTCTTCCGAGGAGGAAAAGTCGAATTCAAAAAGGATAATAAGACGGTTAGAGGACACTTGCTTAGTGATATGACTAATCCTCTTTTCGATATATTTATCACCCACAAGTCTTTAAAATTAATTTGGGAGACTTTGGAGAAAAAGTATGGGGCTGATGATACGGGGAAAAAATAATATATTGTGGGGAAATGACTTGAATTTTAGATGGTGGACAATAAACCAATTATTAATCAAGTCCATCATTATGAAAATCTTGTTGCATACATGCTTCTTGAAGGCATGAAGATGTGTGAAGTTCTTCAAGCCAATGTCTTGATTGAGAAGCTTCCTAAGTCATGGTCCGACTACAGGAACCAATTAAAACATAAAAAAAGGACATGACTTATAGAGGAGTTGATCGGACACCTCAAAGTAGAAGAAGCAAATCATCTCAAAGACAAGGCTTTTCCTCGTCCAATTGAAAATTCTGTAAAAGCTAGCCTTGTTGAATCTTCCAATGAAAAAATTGACAGATCAAGAGGAAAAGGTGGTTCAAAGAAGAAAGAGAAGTAGCTCCATGGCATAAACAAGCGGGGAAAACCATTCAAGAAGATTGGAAAAAATGAAAAACAACTCTCGGTTTGCTACACTTGTGGGACAGTTGGACACAAATCCGTTCAATGCCAACGATGTCCATAAAATCAAAGGAATAACAATGGCCGCCAACCTCAACAAGCTAATGTTACTGAACAAGGGGACATTATCACAGCCAAGATTTCTTAAGCCAACATAGTTAGCAACAATTCGGAGTGTATTCTTGACTCGGCAGCAACAAGACATTTTTGCGCAAATAGGAGTTTGCTCACAGAATTCGAAGAGGCCAAGAACGAAGAAGTGGTCTACATGGGCAACTCAAGCAAGTCGAAAGTACTCGGAAAAGGGAAGGTTTTCCTTAAACTCACTTATGGAAAAACTTTACTTTTGCAAAATGTCTTGTATGTCCCCTCCCTTCGTAAGAATTTAATTTCTGCAGCTCTACTTAATAAAGTTGGAATAAAATAGTAATGGAGGCTAACAAAGTAGTGCTTATGAGGAATGGGGAATTTGTGGGCAAAGGGTATCTGAACTCCAACCTTTTTGTGCTTGATGCTGAAATAAATAATGAATCTTCTTCTGCTTATGTCACTGAGTCTATTAATTTATGGCATGGAAGATTAGGACATGTGAATGTTAATTCAATTAAGAGACTAAAAGAAATGTCCTTAATTTCTAATATGATTGATGATGAGCCAAAAATATGTGAAAATTGTGTTGAGGCTAAACACCATAAAAGGGCTTTTAAATTAGTGACTAAAAGAGAAACAGAATTACTTGAATTAATCCATTCCGACATAGCTGATTTCAAGAATACGGAAAGTAAAGGAGGTAAAATATGTTATATAACCTTCGTAGATGATTACTCTATATACACTCGAGTTTTTCTATTGAAATCAAATGATGAAGCGGAAAAATGTTTCTCATTTATAAAGCAGAAGTGGAAAATCAGTTGGATCGAAAAATCAAATGATTTAGGTCCGACAGGGGTGGTGAGTATGGTACAACTTCGTTAAAATAATTTTGCGAGAAAGAAGGTATCATACATGAATTCACAGCCCCCTATACCCCCACAATAAAATAGAATTGCGGAGAGGAAAAATAGAATGTTAAAAGAAATGATGAATGCTATGCTTTTAAGTTCCGGACTTCCGAATAATATGTGGGGTGAAGCTGTATTATCGGCAAATTATATTCTCAATAGAGTACCCCATAAACATTTAGAGAAAACTCCTTTTGAACTTTGGAAGGGATATGCCCCAAACTTGAAATATTTGAAAATGTGGGGGTGTATCACAAAGGTTGGTTTACCTTCCTTCAAACGTGAGAATATTGGGGCTAAAACTTTTGATGTTATTTTTGTGGGATACGCTGAAATAGTGCAGCATAAATATTTATGTGTTTGAATGATAAATCTATGTATGAATCTAGAGATGCTGAATTCTTTGAAAATATTTTTCCATTAAAGAGCGTTGTTTCGCTTGATATTCCCTCTTCAACTGTTGCATCTTCATCGTCTTTACTTAATGATATACATGTAGAAAATAAATTGCGAAGAAGTAAAAGACAAAGAACAGAAACTAGTTTTGGTCCAGGTTTTTTTAACTTCGTTTTAAAATGAAGTTGATGATTTGAATAAAGTTAGTGAATCACTAATATTTTTATG
Source organism: Anisodus tanguticus (assembly GCA_034509755.1). NCBI lineage: Eukaryota > Viridiplantae > Streptophyta > Magnoliopsida > Solanales > Solanaceae > Anisodus > Anisodus tanguticus. The sequence continues at coordinate 35,051,733 of CM067544.1, forward strand.
ATTGAAGAGAACCCTAAAACTTATGAAGAAAGTGGTAAAATCCGTAGATGCTAGTTTTTTGGAAAGATGCTATTAACAGTTAATTAGAATCGATAACCACTAATAAAACTTGGAAATTAGTAGACTTGCCAAATGGTTGTAAACCCATAGGTCGCAAATGGATTTTTAAAAGGAACTCCGAACCGATGGTACCATTGAAAAGTTTAAAGCAAGATTAGTGGTAAAAAGATTCACGCAAAAATTTGGCATTGACTTCTTTTATATATATTCTCATGTAACAAAAATTGCAACCATTCGTGCTTTATTTGCCTTGGCTTCTATAAGGAACTTAATTGTACATCAAATGGATGTAAAAACGGCATTTTTGAATGGTGACTTAGAAGAGGAGATATATATGGAGCAACCTCTGGGATTTGTTGTTTCCGGACAAGAACACAAGGTGTGTAGACTTAAAAAGTCCCTTTATGGACTCAAACAAGCTCCTAAACAATGGTATGAGAAGTTTCACAAAACTATCCTTGAATTTGATTTTGTTGCAAATGGTTCTGATGCATGTGTTTATTCAAAAATGTTTGATTTAGATTATGTAATCATATGCCTTTATGTAAATGATATGTTGTTGATTGGTACTCATATGAATGTTATTAATGATACCAAAAAGTTTTTATCATCTCGTTTTGAAATGAAGGATATGGGTGATGTGGATGCCATCTTGGGTGTAAAGGTCATCCGGAAAGATAACAAATTCACTTTGTCACAATCACACTATGTGGAGAAGGTACTTAAAAAGTTCAACAACTTTGATGTAAGTCCAGTAAGAACTCCATATGATGCATCTATCTTACTTAGCAAAAATACAGAAGTAAGTGTTTTGCAAACTAAGTATGCTAAAATAATTGGGAGTTTAATGTTTTTAATGAATTGTACTCGTCCTGACATAGCCTATGCAGTTAGTAGAATAAGTCGGTATACCCATAACCCCAATAGTCAACATTGGAATGCCCTTAAGCATTTATTGAGGTACTTGAAAGGTACCATAGACTGGAGTTTGAGTTATGTTGGATATCCCGCAGTGTTGGAGGTATATTGTGATGCTAACTGGGTAACCGATAATGATGAGGTAAGCTCCACTAGTGGATATGTATTCACAATAGGTGGTGGTGCAATTTCTTAGAAATCTGCTAAACAAACATGCATAGCTAGATCGACTATGGAGTAGGAGTTTATAGCACTTGATCTTGCAGGTCAAGAAGCCAAGTGGTTGAGAAACTTACTGGCACATGTACCATTGTGGGGGAATCCAATCCCTCCTGTCTCTCTACTATGTGATTCGCAAACCGCTATATGTGTTGCTAAGAATAAAGTATACAACAGCAAGAAAAGGCATATTCACATCAAACATGAAAATGTGAGACAGTTGATTGAAAATGGCATACTTTCAATGGAGTACGTGAGATCCGAGACCAATTTGGTGGATCCATTGACAAAAGGACTCAACAGAAGAATGATCCTTGAAACGTCGAGGGGGATGGGTCTTAAACCCACTGATTGAGAATTGTGTACAATTTGATCATCCCTATGGAACAGTTAAATGTACACAAGTTAGGATGAGCTTTGCTCTTAATGTGTCCATAGCCCTATGCGTAGGGTGGTTCTTGTAGCGGTAAGGACTTGAAGGATTCATCGAAACGATTCTTGTTGCGGCAAGAATTTGAAGAAATCACCGATTGGTGTAAAGGCGGAGTTATGAACTCTTAATTATTCATATCCCTATTCGTAGGATGGTTCATGTTGAGATGGACATAATGGATCACCTACGTGAGTGAGAAGGCTTTACCTCCTTCTATGAAAGATAGCGGGTAATATTTCTGATACACTCATAAGGTCCCAAGGATTGACCAAAATTTGTGAGCGGAGAAAAAAAAACTATCGCGAAACTTGCACAAGACGAAGTATGATGCATGTTATCGGGTTGATAGCTCTTAATCTAGCAAGTTCAGGACTCATTCTCTTAGCTAGATCGAGAGTTTTCTCGACTCCAGCAAGTTCAAGATTCGTTCACTTAGCTGGATAGGGAATTGCCTCATTTCACTATGTACTAGTTCAAATCTTTGGATATTATGTGCGTAAGTGTCATACTTTAAAGAGTCTGCCCTGAAATATCTATTTTACTTTGAGTCTTTTAAACCTTTTCTTTGTGGGGGATTGTTGAAAAAAAAAGGCTCAAAACCAGTAAAAAATAGTCTTTTCTAAACCAGTAAAAAGTAGCATTTTCAAAACCAGTAAAAAAATAGTCTTTAAAACCTGAAGTAAATAGCTTTTGTAACAACTATATTTTTTGATTTGTGTAATTGATTTTGGTCATTTTTTTATCCAGTTTTAATGGTCTTTATTTCATGTTTTAAAGTATGAAAATTCGTCGCATTTGAACCTTTATATAGAGCTCCTTTGTGCTCATTTGGGGAGACTATATTTTTTCATAAATTCTTCCATCCTTTTGAAGGTTTTCTCTACAATCCTAAGTCTCTTTTGATACTCCATTTCTGGGCTCTTGTCAAGTTTCAACTCTACTTTCCGGGTGCAGAGTTAGTAGAGTGTTGTGTTAACCTTGGGGGGCGACACCGGTCAATTGATAGCACTCATCACGGTGAAATCGCTTCTAAGGCATTGGCCTCCATACCACGGCGCAACGAAGTTCCGAGCTTTCGATTGCTTTGTTCTTTGTTTACATACCAGACTTTTATTATCTTAGTAACAGTTTCATCATGATCCAATGCTTCGAGAACTATTATTTGACTTGGACTTGAACTATCGGGACAATATCTTTATGATCTACTACTAATTCAATTACTTAATGATTATTAAAAATTAATTATAATTAAATGTATTAAAGATTAATAATTTAATTTAGATAATATAGAAGTTAATCTATATTATAATTTATATATCAAATAAGTATTAACTTCAAACAATGTTCAATGTTAATAAGTTATAAACTAAAATGGACAAGTCCAATTACGTTACATCAAATTGCAATGTATTTTTATCAAGAAAAATCTAAATCAGACGTTTTTTAATTGTCCTGACTATTAGGAAGGGAACATGATCAATTCCCAAAAATTTCCCTCTAGTTTACAAAATTAAAAAGAAAAAAATCGTGTTGAAATTTGAAAACAAAAATAAAAACTCCCTCTAAATTATTTCCCTCTACATTTTTATGTCTAAATTACAGCTTTTGTTTTTCTATTATAGGAATGCCAAATACCCTTAAAGACTAATTAAAAGAAAGAAAAAAGAAGTGTCGTCTTCTTCTCCATCTCAAGTATTCCTAATTCAACTTTTGTTTTCAAGGCATATTTAAGGTAAATTGTAAATCTTTTCTTTGTTGCTTGCTTTTCTTATGATTTAAGCAAATTGTTTTTGGGTTTTGTGAGATCATACATCAGCCCTGCATATTCTTGTTATTATTATTATTTCGAATTGGAACTTGCTTCTCTTTTTATTATATCGTTTTTTCCGTACGAGTTCCATCAAATTCATAGTGCAAGAATTATATTCTTTTATGAATTTGATAGTGTAGCCAAAATCAAGTTTCCACTGAAGGTATTACTCTCTCGAAGCATGTTTGACTTAGTTGAATTTACCTTTTCTGTGTTGGTGCATGTTTGAATTAAGACGTTTTCAATTTGAATTCGGTTTTCATATTCAAGGGTGTAATGTTCATATAAGTTAGACTTAATGTAGTTAAATCTCCTGCTGTGATGCTCTGTATAGTTCTCAACTGCTTCTTGATTTGTTCAATGTATTTACTTGGCTTACATGCTTTTTTAATCTTTTTCAGAACTCTTTATTTCTTGTCTCTTTTACTATTTTGTTTAAAGAGTTTTTCTAGTCAATGAAGTGTATTAGAATCGATCAGAAAAAAAAAAAAAAAAAGCGAACGAGCGTGCGTGGAAAAAGTTAAAAGAGAAGCTAAGGAACGTGTGAAAGAAATTATAAGGGAAGCTAAGGAGCAAATTGAAGAAGTGAAGAACGAAATGAAGAAAGAAACTGATAGAATATACATAATATACGTATATTTCCTGATATTATTAGAGATTTTGTACATGTGTAATTATGGTTGTAGTCTTGTATTAGGAATGTATATTTGATTTCCGTAATTATAGGCTAGGTTTACTATTGTATATCATGTATATAAACCATTTACATTAATGAAAATAATCAATGGATTATTCTCTTTCATGGTATCAGCAGTCTAGGACAAACTTTTCCTTCTGCAAAAATATACTCCTTCCGCAGCCTTACTCGAACCCTAATTCTCGGCCGATGCCAACCCCCCATCCCTTCAAATTTTTCTGAATCCCTAATTCTCCTCTTGTTCTTCCATCATGTCTACCACAAAGAATACATTTCATCCTGCTCTTGCAGTCTCCAATATCAAGAACAATATCCTTATCGTTCTTGAGATGGAAAATGTCCAATACGCGATGTGGGCAGAACTATTTAAAGTTCATGCAAGGTCTAATAGAGTCCTCCATCACATCGTCAAACTGGAAGAAGGCAATGAGAAGGTGCCTTCCACAGATGATGAAATCGTGTTGTGGGCAACTCTTGATGCTACGGTCCACCAATGGATCGATTCCACCATCTCTACGGACCTCTTACAGACAATTATCGAACCCGACGCCACGACAATGGAAGTTTGGAATAGGTTGCATGATATATTCCAAGATAACAAAAATTCTTGTGTTGTAACCCTTGAGCGGAAATTCTCTCACATCAATATGGAGGATTTTCTGAATGCCTCCGCCTATTATCAAAGGCTCAAGGAGTTGTCGCGCCCGTCACAAATGATCGTCTTGTTCTTCAGATGGTTGTAGGCCTCTCTGAGACGTATAATGGAGTTGCAACTCTTCTTTGTAAAAGCAATCCTTTCCCACCGTTCTACTAAACACATTTCATGCTCACCTTAGAAGAAGCAGGGTTGGCTAAAAAGGCGGCAACTGGAGCCAAATCCACCATGATGGTGGCCAACACCGATGACCCTCACTCATTTTCGGAAAATTCTGGCTAAAACCGTAACAATGGTGGCGGGAAAAGGGTCAAAATTGGAAAAATGGCAACAAAAATTGTGGTGGCAGTGACTGCCACGGTGGTGGCGGCGGTGGCGGTGGCAGTGGTAGAGAATGGAGTGTTGGTAGTGGCAGTAAGGACCTGGGCCGCAGCACCACTGGCCGCAAACTTGGGCTAGTCAACCATGGCCATGGGGTGGGCTAGTGGGCAGTGGCCCACTCCACCTTATCCGGCTCCTCAATTTTGGGACATGCCCAATAGCAACCAACAGCAGGCTCGGCAGAACCAAGCCTGTCAACAGTCTGGCCTACTTGGGCCTCGGTCTCAGCAGGCCTTCGCTATTGCAGGCCCAGCAGTAGCCCCGACTCACATGGATATCGAGGCAGCGATGCATACACTTGGATTAAATCCTCCAGATGAAAATTGGTACATGGACACTAGTGCTACTTCTCACATGACATCAGCACCGGGTAATCTCTCGTCTTATTTTAATTTGAGCAAAATTCGTGGCATAATTATTTGTAATGGTCATTCAATTCCAATTCGCGGTTATATTCACACAAATTTACCTCCCCTGAACCCACCTTTATCCTTGAAAAATGTCCTTCATGCTCCTAGATTAATTAAAAATTTGGTGTCTGTTCGAAAATATACTACTGATAATTGAATTTCTGTTGACTTTGACCATTTTAGAATTTTTGTGAATGATTTTTCGACGGGGATACCTCTAATGAGATGTGATAGTCGGGGTGAGCTCTATCCCATCACCACCACCACCACTACTAAACAAGTCACACCGTCAATGTTTGCCACTTTAGCATTTTCCTTATGGCATGCACGTTTGAGTCATTCGGGGGTGTCTGTTCTTTCCTCTTTTAAAAATAGTAATTTTATTGAGTGTAATAGTATGTGTAGTACTAATGTTTGTCCTTCTTGTCCATTTGGGAAACATGTTAAATTATCGTTTGTTGCCTCCAATTCTAGTACTATGTTGCCATTTGATATTATTCATAGTGATTTGTGGACATCTCCCGTTTTGAGCTCTTTGGGCCACCGTTATTATGTGTTATTTTTGGATGATTATTCTAATTTTTTGTGGACTTTTCCGTTATCTAAAAAGTCTCAAGTTTATTCTGCATTCCTATCATTTAGAGCATTCATCCGTACCCAATTTGAACGGGAAATTAAAAACATTCAATGTGATAATGGACGAGAATTTGATAATGGTCCGTTTAGAGAATTTTGTAAGGTTAATGGTATATCTTCTCGGTTTTCTTGTCCACATACATCCTTACAAAATGGGAAAGCCGAGCGAAAAATATGCACCATTAATAATATTGTTCGGACATTACTAGCCCATGCTTCATTACCACCTTCATTTTGGCATCATGCATTTCAAATGACAACTTACCTTCTTAACAAGTTAACATACTCCCTAACAAAGGATTATCATACCAATCTCTACTAAAAAATCTTTATCACAACGATCCGTCGTATTCTCATCTTAGGGTGTTTGGGTTTGTTTATGTTATCCTCTTTTCCCCCCCACTACAATAAATAAACTACAAGCCCGCTCTACCACTTGTGTGTTTTTGGGTTATCCATCTAATCATCGTGATTACAAATGTTATGATTTATCCTCTAATAAAATCATCATTAGTCGCCATGTCATTTTTTTATGAAACTCAATTTCCGTTTGCTAAGTTGCAAGATTCTGTGTCTAATTCTTATAATTTTCTGGATGATGGACTCTCGCCGTATGTGGTCCACCATTTGGTCCGACCTACATCTCGGGATTTGGACCAGCAAACACCGGCAGGCCCAATGCCTACTGGCCCACACCTTTCCCGTGATCAATTTCTGCCAGCAGGCCCACTACATGCTGGCCCAAACTCCCTTCGTAGTCCAATTTTGCCAGCAGGCCCACTGCCTGCTAGCCTAGTTTCTGTCACCCAACATTTTCGGCCAGTAGGCCACTCCCTGTTGGCCCAACTCGTGACCTGCCTCACGGTCCAGTCAGTTCCGACGTCCATACACCGCCCCAAGTCCAGCCCACTTCTATTCTGAGTTAAGGGTTTGTTACTCGTATCAAACGGGGTATTTTTAAACCTAAAAGACATTTTAATCTAACTTCTAATGTCACTAAATCACCCCTACCACGTAACTCTGGGTCTGCCCTTCGTGACCCGAATAGGAAAATGGCCATGGATGATGAATATAATGCTCTTAATAAAAATAAGACGTGGGAGTTGGTGCCCCATCCGCCTAGCGTTAATATGATTCATTTTATGTGGATTTTTACTCATAAGGAAAAATCTGATGGTTGTTTTGAGAGGAATAAGGTTTGTCTTGTAAGTGATGGCAAAACTCAATAGGTTGGCGTGGATTGTGGAGAGACATTTAGTCCGGTGGTCAAACCGGCAACTATTCCCACTGTTCTCAGTCTGTCTCTCTCAAAAGCATAGCCCATTCATCTGCTGGACGTGAAAAAATCATTCTTACACAGTGATCTCAAGGAGACTGTATACTTGCATAAACCATTGGTTTTCAGGGACTTCGATCATCCTAATCATGTGTGTTTGTTGAAGAGGTCATTATATGGGCTAAAACAGGCCCATCGGGCCTGGTACAAAAGATTTGCAGATTATGTGTCTACTATTGGATTTTCTCATAGCTGGTCTGACATTCTTTGTTCATCTACCATCGCGGTACTTCTTTGGCATACATTCTGTTATATGTGGATGATATTATATTGACTGCCTCCTCTGATAAACTGCGCAAGTCTATTATATCTCTTCTCAGCTCCGAATTTGCTATGAAAGACTTGGGGCCTTTGAGTTATTTTTTGGGTATAGTTGTAACTCGTCATGCATGTGGTCTATTTCTATCCCAGAGGAAGTATGAAGCTGAGATTATTGAATGGGTTGTCACGTCATCCAGTAAGTCATCTCATACTCCGGTTGACACTGAACCGAAGCTGAGTGCTAATTCTAGCACACTGTACGAGGATCCCTTCCACTATCACAGTCTTGCAGGGGCTCTGGTTATTGTATGTTTTTTTTTGATAACTTGGTCTCTTGGTCGGCTAAACTGCAGGCTACTTTATCGCATTCCAGCGCGAAGGCCGTGTATTGAGGGGTAGCCAATGTGGTGTCTAAGTCCTGTTGGTTGCGTAACCTCCTCTTAGAGCTTCACTTTCCTATTCAGAAAGCTACCTTGGTCTACTGCGATAATGTTAGTGCGATATATATCTTTGGGAATCCTGCCCAACATCAGCGCACTAAACATATGGAGATGGATATTTACTTTGTTCGCGAAAAGGTAGCTCATGGACAAGTACGTGTCTTGCATGTCCCTTCACGGTACCAAATTGCTGAAATCTTTACTAAGGGCCTTCCCTTAGTTATGTTTGAAGATTTTAGGGATAGTCTCAGCGTACGACAACCGCTCACTATGACAGCAGGGGTGTGATAGAATATACGTAGTATATTTCTAATAAACTACGTTAATTCTTTGATATTATTAGAGATCTTGTATATGTGTAATTATGGTAGTAGTCTTGTATTAGGAAAATGTATATTGATTTCCGTAATTATAGGCTAGGTTTACTATTGTATATCATATATATAAACTATTTACATTAATTAAAATAATCAATGGATTATTCTCTTTCAGAAACGGATAATAACATAGCAGAGTTGAGTAAACAACGGGGAGAAAAGTTTCAAATGTTGGTTGCAGCTCGAGTTCGACAATAAAATGATACAAATCTAACCGTAAGTTGCGTATTTATATTATTTTTATTACAAATCCAGTAAATATGTGATTTATTTTTTTTTAAAATATTTATTTCAACAAACAAAGGTTAATTTTTAAAACGAATACTTTATTGTATTAATTTCTTATTTGTTTTCTTAATTGCTATTGCAGTTTGTGGAGGGGTAACGGAAGCATCAAAATCGATGGGGACATGAATAATTATTTTTTCTTTTGTAAAAGTATATTGATATGGTTGAATAAAGTGATGTTTTACTATTTTGAATAATATTGTTGAAACTTTGTTAAATCTTTTTTCTAAAATATTGCATTTATTACATAATTGAAGATACTTTGCTATGATATTGTCTATAAATTTCAGAAATGAATTCTCAGCTACATTAATTATATGTCTAATAATGTTGGTGATAAATTTTTAATTAATCTCTATGAAACTTTTGAATTCGTAGCTAAACATACATATCATTGCCACGCAAATGAGAACATGGATGCGTACTTTTATTTTCATAGTAAATGAATAAAACTTTTGCTACAACTTTATCTCTCGTAACAAAAAATATGGATTGTTAGCTATGAGCTTTGAATTCGTTGCTAGTCATATACTCCTATAATTGCCACGTATCAAGAGCATGACTATAAATTTTCAATTTCGGTAGCAAATGAAGATTCTAATTTTTAGCTATATTGCTATTTATTTCATGCCTAAAAGTACGGTTTCTCAGCTACAATATAAAAAAAAAATTGTGGCAAATACTTTAATTAATAGCTATGAGTTTTGTAATTCGTAACTAAATATAAGTACTATTGCCACGAAATAAAGCTATAGAAATAGCCATAAAATTTGAGTTTGTGTGGCAAACAAATAAAATCTTTTGCTACAATATAACATCTCATGGCTACCATACGAAGATAGCCATAAAGTATGTTTGTCGTGGCAAAAGAATAAAATCACTTGCTATAAGTATATTTTTCGTTGCAAAAATTTTCTGCCATCCCAACTACAATACGAAAAAACTCGTAGCCATAAGTATAAGTCCTTGGCCACGGATCACGTAAAGTTTGTAGATAACTTTTAGCTACGCTACATTTTGCTATGAATGCTACGGAAAGAAAAATTGTGACTAAAGTGTTTAGCCATAAAAAAAATTATATTTAGCAACAATGTATTCTGTAGCAATATATGTCTTGTGTTATAGTGACTCTTTTATCTCATTTCATGTGATACATTTTTTTCGCCTATTCTCAAAAGAATTATATCTTTTATTGGTGTTGCTTGTTACGGAGGAAAGAGTTTTTTAGAAAAAAAGTTAATTTTTTTTAATGTTTGGCTGATTAAAACTGTTTGAAAAACATTTGCTATAATAAAACACGTTCTTTAATGACATGAATTTATAATTACATAAATATCTATGACATGTTTTATGTTATAAGTCTAACACATAATTTAACTTTATTTAAATTATGTACTCAATGAAACACAGTAACATCTTTTATTTTTTTGATTTTCTACCCGATGTCAGGTACTCACATTGGAGCCTGACAATATATGAATTTGCGTCGAATAGGACACACTTCTAGAAAAGCACTCCTTACTAAATATTTTTTTATATTCAGACCTTAAATTGAAAACTCTGATTAAAAGAGGAGCAACTTTATTCACTACACGGTGAGGTAACACAGTATCATCATTTGAAAGGGAGGAAGTAATAGTTTATTGTTTGATTTAAAAATAATTTCAAATCCCATAATATTTTTTCCAAGTATATTTAAACTTTTAGGGTGAGAGAAAGAAAGTGCGTTTGTTCAACAAGCCTTTGTCTCCCCCTCTCCTTCTTTCTCCTTCCCTTTCTCTTCACTCAACCAAATCCTCCACCACCAACAGTCCAGCTCTTTCTTTTCTCAAATATCTAGGGTTCCACTTCCACTCCTCTCTTCTTTCTATATTATTAATTTTTCTATAGTATTTTTCTAGCCTTATTTTATAAATTTATCCCATCTCCCACTTCTTCCATCTTAATAAACAAAACCTAAAAAGAAAGTTTTTAATCATATAATTTTTTTACAATATTTTTCTCAAAAATCTCCTGTTGTTGTGTACTCCCTTTTATTTCTTTTTATTGTTATGGTCATTATGGCTGGTCTAGATTTAAGTAGTTCATCTCGTTACGTTCACCAACTTCACCACCCTGAATTTAACCTCCAAATACAACCTGAAAACGATGACAAAAATACAAAAAATCCATTTTCCAATGACCACCACCAGTTTGATCTAGGTGCAAATTCATCTGGACCGGGCGACCTTGTTGGTCGAAGACCAAGGGGTCGCCCTTCAGGGTCCAAGAATAAACCGAAGCCCCCGGTTATTATCACTAGGGAAAGTGCGAATACTCTACGAGCACATATTCTTGAAATTGGAAATGGATGTGATGTTTTTGAATGTGTTTCATCTTATGCTAGGCGAAGACAACGTGGGATCTGTTTATTAAGTGGTAGTGGTATTGTGACTAATGTGAGTCTAAGGCAACCGGCAACACCCGGCAATAATTCATCGGTCGTTACATTAAATGGAAGATTTGAGATATTGTCACTTAGTGGTTCATTTTTGCCACCACCAGCACCACCAGGGGCAACAAGTTTGACAATATTTTTGGCTGGTGGACAAGGACAAGTTGTCGGAGGGAGTGTGGTAGGTGAGTTAATGGCTGCTGGTCCAGTTATTGTTATAGCTTCATCTTTTACTAATGTTGCTTATGAGAGGTTGCCTTTAGAGGAAGATGTTAATATTAATATTAATGATGGGGCTAATCAGATTCAGCAACAAGGTTCCTGTGGCGGTGGTGATGGAGGTGTTAGTAACAACCCATTTCCGGACCCGTCTTCTGGGCTTCCGTTCTTCAATCTACCATTAAATATGCCAAACTGTTTAAATTCTGGATCCACTTCTGTTGATGGGTGGGCGGGGAATTCAGCTCCTCGCCCTCCTTTTGGAGTTTAATGACAAATCTTGAAGAATTTCAGCTTGTTCATATTGATATGGAAGCTAATTTGGATCAATGGAGAGGAATATGGGGATTCTTGAATCAAAAAGGTCAGCAAAGTTAGTGTACCATCTTTGTCTTAGAGATTATTGAGCTTCTTCTTTTTCTTTTTTTTTCTTTTTTAATATTTTGTGTTTTTTTGTTGTCTGGTTTGTGATTTTTGGGTCTTGTGACTCTAGTTATGAATTACCAAAAAAAAAACTCTAGCTATGAATTCTGAAGTCGGTCATCTTAATTAATGTTCTTTATGGAAATCTTTCTATAAAGAAATATGGTTTTGGGAATTCAATCTTTTGATTCACCTTTGTTTCTTTAGGGGGGAAAACGGCGTAGTTGTTATAAAAATAGTGCTAGCTAGCTCAGTGATTAAATATATGCCATTATTTTCTTTATTATCTAAGTATTTGGTGGTATATTTTTAGTATATTTTATTTACTTTTCTATTTGTCTACCCAAGATGATAGAACGCTATTATTATAAAAAGAAATTCAAATGCTTGTGAGAGTTTTACCAGAGTATATATATACTGTGATTCTTGTTGTTGGATGAAAGGTGTTCTGGGGTTTTTATTAGTAGTAGTAACATGTCTTGCATTAATGTTTGAGCTGAATCTTTTGATGTACTAATTAATTTTTGGGAATTTGATCCCACTGGTCATTACTGAAAACAATGCTTCTCTATTCAGTACTTAAAATCTTTTTGAAAATTAGCATTTTGAATTGAGAGCGTGACATGTTTTCAGTACATGTCTTTCAAATGTACCATTCAAAATTCAAATTCAATTGACCTCTTTTACCACCTCCAAAAAGAATAAAAAAATTGAGACCTCTTTGTTAAATGTTGGATTTTTCAAGTTTTCTATCTATGGTCGAAAGCACAACTTCAAATTAAAGCAGTCTTTTCCAAGTTACCTGATGAAGGATGAAGTAGGACATTTTGTTCATACCATTCTTAATCAATATCATTTCTGGAATGTGTTCTCAATAAAGTTTGGTTTTTTCCAACATATTAAGTTGAAACCTTGACTGTAACAATAACTACGGAGTAGTACTATTTATTAATCAAGTTTAATATAGTATACTAGAAGACCACATTATTAAGCTTGATATCGAACTTCTTACGGTAAGGCCAATGCACCAACGTGCGTCTAGTTTGTTGGGATGACACTCCGCTTCTTTATACTCTTAAGAGGTGAGAATCTCCCTTTCCCTTCTCCTTCCTTACTCTTCCTAGGATGGACACAGAGAGCTTATCCACTACATCTACATATAACCTTCCTTCCAGTCGAATAGATTATATGAAACCAAAGCCAAGAGGCGGTAGTGTCTTGGTCTTCTCCGCTAGGTTGGGAAACTTACCAATCTGTACATTGCGGCCAGACTTATTTACCAATATGATCGAAATAGACAAAACCTATACATTGATTATGTATATTATAGTGTAAAAGGTATGTATTACTCCGTATGTATAGTGTATGTATATTATAATATAAATATACAAAAACTATACGTTTGGTCATATTTTGTAAAGTAAATCACCCAAAAGCATAGGGCTCTAATTTCCTATTAGGTTCTCGGTAATGAAATCTTAATTTCTATACATAGTTCTGCTCAAATATTCTGATAATGGCGTTATTATCATGTTCATGACTCTCGAAGTCATTTGCAGTCTTGAGTTAAGCCTTGGATAAATCTTGAAACTTGTAATGTCATAATGTTGTTCAAATCCTCCTGGCTATTATCCTTTTGCAATAATTCTCGTTCTTGCTAAGAAGAACTCCTATATAGTGTTCTATTCTATTATTTGTTCTGATTTTGTTAGCCAGAAGGAACTGAACATATGAATAGGCTCATTTGTTTTCTAAGAACATTCAAACTGTCAAATTGCAGTTCCAAGAGCAAGTTATTCAACAAGTAGTCATGATACTGAAATTCTCATTTAATTTGTCCTTCCTAATTGGCCATAATGGTCTTCCTTCTGCTTCAAATCTTTGGTTTCTGACATAGGGACATGAGATAATATGTCAAGAAAAAATGGAACTGCAAGCCAGTTTGACTTAAATCTCTGATGATTGATGCACTTCAGTTTCTTCTTGTCTATCTTATCATAGTACCAATGTCAGAAACATCTCAATTTTCTAAGTCATAATTAAGAACTAGACATGCATGTTAATGATGATATTTTACTTACACAATTTCTCATTCTAATGTTACTTCTATATTTCCCCCCATTAATCCTGTAGCATCTCAATTTTCGTTCAATAGCTCAGTCATTAATATAAATCTTTTTCATGTTTTGCTAGAATTAAGTTTGTGATGCCCCTACGTCCTTAACTAATTAAGAACTTTGTCATCATAATAAATATTCCTTCATCTCAAATTATTTGTTGTGGTTACTAAAAATAGTTATCTCAAATTATTTATCGTTTTAGAGTTCAAGTGATAATAATTATTTTTTCTTCATTTTATCATTTGTCATTAATGAAGATGACACATAAATAGAGTAGATATTTGATGAAGAGAGAATATAACTTAGACATAAATAGGGGTAAAGTAAGTCAAAAGTCTCTTCTAATTAATATTTTTTAAGGGGGTAAACAAAAAACAAAAATAATTTGAGAAGGAGGAGTAAAGAACTCAAAATGTGGTGTTATGTTGTACTTTACAAATTAGACAAACTTGCTTCTTATTTTATGTGGGGTGGATGTAGAGGTTTAGTTAGTATTCATTGTGAACATCATGGTACAATATACTATATTTTTATTTTTATTTTCATGTTATGCCAACCGTATTGTTCACTTCACCATAACCTACATTATCTGCTCGTCGTATTCCTTTATAGACTATAAATAATCACTATTAACTAAAGTGAATGATTCTATTATTAACTTAATCCATTTCCTGATAAAGAAGATATTCCCTAACATTAGACCTCACGATTTTTACTTTGTTTTATTCTCTCCACTTAAAATACGTAGGAATACAAGTGAAGAAATTGATTTAAAGGAAAATGGCCAGATCCTTAATGCACTAATTATCTAAATTAATGAAATAAAATGTTCTCAAACACTAGAGATGAGATTCCTTAAAGCACAATATTGCTCCACGAATATGCTTTAATATATGTACTTTAAAGTTTTAAATAACTTCTTTAATAGTGCTTATGTTCAGATCTGTGGTGGGGTGTGTTTTGAATTTAAAAAGGTCATGTTATTTTATGAAGCATATTACATAGAAAGTTATAGCGGCTTTGTTTTATTTTAATTAAGCTAGATTCTCTAAGTTTATTCGCTTTAAGGAAATATACATACGCAGCTGTACTATATCTGCATGCAGGGAATGCATAACTTATGGGTTAATCCGAATTCATTAATTTTGATATCATGTACATACGTTAAAAAATTCGCTAAAATAAGTTAGATAAATAATACTAATTTTGAACCTAATTGATCAAATGGATTACGGTAAAATTTGAAACTCCGGTAAAGAATGGATATTTGACCTAACTCAACCCCAAAAGCTAGTTTATACGGTGAGGATTCTCCAAGTCGAGTCCATGTTCCCATTCTATATCCGATGTGGGACTCTTAACACTCTCCCGCAAGCCCAAACTTGTTAACTGGAGTGTGGATAATATAATTTGGCGGTCCAACATCTGTGAATAAAGAATTGGAATGAACCTGACTCTGATACCATGTAAAAAAAATGGATCTTGGGCCTAACTCAACCCAAAAGCTAGCTTGTAGGGTGAGAATTGTCCAAGTCTATATAAGGAGTTCATGTTCTCATTTTATATCCGATGTGAGACTCTTAACAACTCCAACTCATAAAGTTTAAATTTTGATGGGCGCTGCAGCCACCTCTTTTCATTTTGGACATTACCAAGCTTGAGTCTTAGTAGCATTTATCTCTTCACAATTGTTAATGTGAAAGTATTTCAAAGATCTATAGATTAGAGAGTTTAGCTGTATTATTTTGTTTTATGTTCTGTCTTTACCACCCCTAACTTAGTGTAAAGAAACAAATAATCCCTCCGATATTTTAGCGTAAAATTGAGAGTTTTGGAGGTATTAAAGAACCCCATGTGGATTGTGGAAAATAGACATTATACTGTTTTTCGCAAAATCACTAGCCATTAATTGGGTGTCCATGTCTCAAAATTATTATATTTTATTATTTTACTATTTAAAAATAATTTTATTTTATTCATAAAGGAGTGATGTTTTAATTATAATACTAATAAAGTTTATTATTTATTTTCTTTTAGAAAGGTAAATTGCATAGTATGATAGTAATATATTTTAAGAAATTGTGATTCCTTTATTGTTTGAAAGTTAAGATGTTAGAGTTGATTTGAATCTCATAATAGTAGCTTTTATATTATTGAATTATTTATACTTGTAAATTCATGTTAGAAGTTTTATTTTCTATGAGTTTCTTTTAATCATGTGTTTAATTTTGTAAAACTATTAATGTATTTTTTTATAATTTTTTTGTTATTATACTATTTTACTATATTATAAATTATACAATTACAGATTTATAGGGCATATGCCCAATGCCTCGGGGCTTACGCCTTGCCCCGTGCTAAGTAAACCGCCCCGCCTCACGCCCCTTCCTTTTAAAACATTGTATAAACTCGATCATAAAATATTCTATTTTACACGATATAAATTAGAAGTAGAATATAATTTTCAGAAATATTACTAATATTTAATATGCATCATTATAAAACATTAGTGATAATTCCTAATTTATATTAGTTTTATTTGATTGCTAGCTAGCAGATGCTCTAAATTGTACTTAGTATCTTTTGATTATATTTGGGGAAGAGGATATACTGGGGAATGTCAACTTCAAATGAGTTGTTAAACACAGATATCTTAGATTACCAACTTTTTATTTAAACTTACCAACTAAAATTGAATAAAGTATGGTTGAATTATTAAGGACTTGACCTCATGGAACATGTAATCTTTTTAGACCTATGGTTAAACTCAAATGAACTATCCAAATCTAAAAGCGACTACTAAACAATTTGAGGTGACAAAAACACGTTAAATATCACCCTCAAAATAAAAGTAATTTTAGATGAATATTTAAATGAAATTGCAATCAGTTTGTCCTCACTAACCATAAATTACGATTTGACTATCCTAAACTCTAATTGCAATGACAGATTACGCATCTTTAACGTGAAATTTCTGCACAAATGTATTGGCAGTGATTAATTAGTTGGAAAGAAATAGCTGAGGACAACTAGGGATGGCAATTGGGCGGGGCGGGGCGGGTGCGGGTACCCCCTCCCCCGCACCCGTACCCGCCAGAAAATTTTGGCGGGTACAATTTTCAACATCCATACCTGCCTAGGCGGGTATATTTCCAAATCCACACCCACTCCACCACCCAAGTGGATATCCGTCACCCGCCAATACCCGCCTGTACCCGCCTGCCATATTTTGTAATCAATTCATTTGTGATCAATTAGTGATCAACATGATCCCTAAAATTCAAATTCCAAAAATTATCCCAAAAATTTGAGTCAAAAATCAATACTGTCACGGTCTCATTTCTTTGGGAGAGAGGGAGGAGAATTCTAGATTTTTTCACCATCAGAATTCCCCATTTTTTCACCTCTTCCCCCTTGCACAACAAAGAATCAAGAAAATAAAATTTCCAAGAAAACCCAAAATTTATCCACCCAAATAGCTATATATTACAAATGTAGACAAAACCCAGATATTATTTCAGCTATATAAGCTAAAGTTTTTCAACTTTTTCAATTGAACTCCACAAACCCAGTAGGTAAAACTTAACAAATGCATAAATATTGACCTCACCAAGACAACCCCAAAGCACAAAGCAAAGACAACAATATTTTCCGATCAGCATCTCCTTTAAAGAAAAAGGCAGAGACGTCGAGAATGAGATAGGGAGGAGAGACGGCGTGAAGGATTGAAGAGGCATAGGGTTTTGAGTTTTGTTGGAGAATGAGAGACTTGTCGTGACTTATGGGCTAAAGGCACGACTTATGGGCTGCTAATATTTTGGGCTTGGGGCGGGTATAAGGCGGGCGGATAGGCGGGTATAACTACAAATCCACCACCTACCTGCCTACCCGTGACGGGTACATTTTTAATACCCATACCCGCCTACTACCCGCCAAAGTTATATCCATACCCGCCCCAACTGGGGCGGATGCGGTGCGCAATCTGCAAAATTATACCCACCTGTCATCCCTAAGGACAACATAACTATTTGAAAGAGAATAATCCATTGCTTATTTCATTAATGTAATTGACTTATAAACATGATACACAATAGTCATCCTAGGCTATAATTACGGAAATCAAATATACACATAACTAATATAAAAGATTACTATCATAACTACAGATATACAAGATCACTAATAATATCAAAAGAATATATTGTGTATATTCTATCACACCCCCGTAGTCATAGCGGACGGTTGTCGTACGCTGAGACTGTCCCTAAAATCTTCAAACTGAACTAAGGGAAGACACTTAGTAAAGATGTCACCAATTTGAAAACGTGAAGGGACATGCAAGACACGTACTTGTCCACGAGCTACCTTTTCGCGAATAAAGTGAATATCCATCTCGATATGTTTTGTGCGCTGATATTGTACAGGATTCCCCGAGAGATATATCGCAATAACATTATCGCAGTAGACCAAGGTAGCATTCCAAATAGGAAATGAAGCTCTAAGAGGTTACGCAACCAACAGGACTCAGACACCACATTGGCGACCCTTCGATATTCGGCCTCTACGCTAGAGCGCGACAAAGTAGCTTGGCGTTTAGCCAACCAAGAGACCAAGTTATCACCAAAAAACATACAATAACCAGATGTCAAACGCCTGGTATCTGTACATCCACCTAATCAACATTTGTATACGACATGAGAGTAGATACCGATGATGAATATACGTGTAAACCATAATCAAGAGTGCCCTGAATATAGCACACAATGCGTTTGAGAGTGTGCATATGTTCTTCCCTCGTATCATGCATGAATAAACACACATACTGCACTTCATAAGTAATATCGTGCCTCATAAACATTAGATATTGAAGAGGCCCCACAAAACTATGATAGTGGAAGGGATCCTCGTATGGTGTGCTAGAAGTAGCACTCAGCTTTGGTTTAGTGTCAACCGGAGTAGGAGATGACTTACATGCTGACATGTCAGCCCGTTCAATGATCTCTGCTGCATACTTCCTCTGAGATAGAAATATACCACCTGCATGACGAGTGACAACTATACCAAAAAATAACTCAATGGCCTCAAGTCTTTCATAGCAAATTCTGAGCCAAGAAGAGATATGATAGACTTGCGAAGTTTATCAGAGGAAGCAGACAATATAATATCATCCACATATAATAGAATATAGGTCATAGAAGTACCATGACGGTAGATGAACAATGAATTATCAGACCTGATGTGAGAAAACCCAAGAGTAGACACATAATATGCAAATCTTTTGTACCAGGCCCGAGGAGCTGTTTTAGCCCATACAAGGATTTCATCAGCAAGCACACATGATTGGATTAGCGGGGTCTCTGAAACCCAAGGGTTGATGCATATATACAGTTTCCTTGAGTTCGTCGTGTAAGAACACATTTTTCACGTCCAGCTGGTAAATGGGCCATGCTTTTGAGAGAGCTAGATTGAGAACAATGCGGATAGTTACCGGTTTGACCACCGGACTAAATGTCTCTCCACAATCCACGCCAACCTGTTGAGTTTTCCCATCACGTACAAGACGATCCTTATGCCTCTCAAAACAACTATTAGATTTTTCCTTATGAGTAAAAATCCACATAGAACGAATCATATTAACACCAGATGTACGGGGCACCAACTCCCACATCTTATTTTTAATAAGAGCATTATATTCATCATCCATGACCATTTTTCAATTAGGGTCACGAAGGGCAGACACAGGGTTATGTGGTAGGGGTGATTTAGTGCCATTAGAGTTGAGATTAAATTGTCATTTTGGTCTAAAAATACATCGTTGGCTATGAGAAATGGGCCCTTATCTCGAAATAGAAGTGGGTTAGATCTGGGTTGGTGTAGTGGTGTCGGTATCTATTCGGGTTGGGAGGACTTGGGCTGGCTGGTGACTGGAATTATTTGGGCCAGCAGGCAGTGGCCCTGCTGGTAGAAGCTACGGACCGAAATCATTTGGGCCAGCAGGCAGTGGGCCTGCTGGCAGAAAATGTGGACGAGGGAGTGTTGGGCCAACAGGTAGTGGGCCTGACTTCGCCTGTTGGTCCAGGTTTCGAGGTGTAGGCTGGACCAAATAGTGGACCACATACGGTGATAGCCCATCATCAGAAAACTCATAAGACTTGGACGTGGAATTATGCAACTTAGCAAACAGAGATTGGGATTCATCAAAAATGACATTGCGACTAATGATGATTTTATTAGAGGATAAATCATATTATTTGTAACCACGATGATTAGATGGGTAACGCAAAACACACAAGCGGTAGAGAGGGCTTGAAGTTTTCTAATGGTAGTGGAGGGGAATAGAGGATAACATAAACACCCTAAGATGAGAATACAAGGGGTCTTTTTGATAAAGAATTTTGAGTGGGCATTGGTATGCTAATCCTTTGCTAGAGAGTATGTTAAGAAGGTAAGTAACCATTTGTAATAAATAATGCCAAAATGAAGGTGGTAATGATGCATGGGCTAGTAATGTGCGAATAATATTATTAATGGTGCGAATTTTTCTCTCGGCTTTCCCATTTTGTGACGACGTTTGTGGACATTAAAACTGAAAAGATATACCATTAACCTTATAAAATTCTCTAAATGGCCCATTATCAAATTCCTTTCCATTATCACATTGAATGTTCTTAATTTCCAATTCAAATTGAGTACAGATTAATGCTCTAAATGATAGGAATGTGGAATAAACATGAGACTTTTTAGATAACAGAAATATCTACAAAAAATAGAATAATCATCCAACAACAAAACATAATAACAGTGGCCCGAAGAGCTCAAAATGGAAGATGTCCAAAGATCACTATGAATAATATCAAATGGCAACATAGTACTAGAATTTAAGGCAACAGACGATAATTTAACATGTTTCCAAAGCGGATAAGAAGGAAAAATATTAGCACTATGAGCGTTATTACACTCAATAAATTTATTGTTTTTAAGGGAGGCAAAAACAGACGCTCCCTGATGGCCTAAACGTGCATGTCATAAGGAAGGTGCTAAAGCGGCAAACATTGACTGTGTGACTTGTTTTGTGGTGATGGTGGTGGTGATGGGATAGAGCTCGTCCCGACTATCACATCTCATTAGATGTATCCCCGTCTATAAATCCATCACAAAAAATCCAAATAGATCAAATGTAACAGAAACTGAGTTATCAGTTGTAAATTTTTTAACATACACCAAATTTTTAATTAATTGAGGAGCATGAAGGACATTTTTCAAGGCTAAATGCGAGTTTGGGGGAGACAAATTTGTGTGACCATAACCATGAATAGGAATTGAATGACCATTACAAAAAATTATGCCATGACTTTTGCTCAAATTGAAATAAGATGAGAGATTACCTTGTGCGGATGTCATATGAGAAGTAGCACCGGTGTACATGTACAAATTCACATGCGAAGGGTTTAGCCCAAGTGTATGCATTACCTCCTTGATATCCTTGTGGGTCGGAGAGACTGTTGGGCCCGCAACAGTGAAAGCCTGTTGTGGCCGAGGCCCAAGCAGGCCAGACTGCTGCCAGGACGAATGATTTTTAGGCCTATTCTGGGCTTGCTGCTGCTGCTACCGTCCACTGGGCCCGGCCTAATTTTGTGTAGGGTAAGGGCAGAGCGGCATGGGCCAGTACCCACTGGCCCAAGCAGGCGCCATGGCCATTGCCCACTGGCCCAAGCCTGCTGCTAGGGGTGTTGTGGCCCAGCCTCCTGCTTGCCGCCACTGCCGCCACCACGTCCGCCACTACCGCAACCACCACCCTTGCTGCCGCCGCGATTTTTGCCACAGTTTTTACCCTTTTTTCCACTCCCGTTGTTTTTGTTTTGACCATAAATTTTAGAGAATGATTGAGAGTCATTGGTTTCTCGAGACGTGGCCTCCATCTTGGCGGAATGGGCTTCGGTTGCGGCCTTTTAGCCAACCCTGCTTCTTCTAAGGTGAGCATGGAACGTGCTTGGTAGAACGGTAGAATAGGATTGCTTTGGCGAAGAAGAGTTCCAACCCCATTATACGCCTCGAAGAGGCCCATAACCATCTAAAGAATGAGACGATCATTTGTGACGGGCGCGCTGATGTTTTTTAGTTGATCCGACAATTCCTTGAGCCTTTGACAATAGGCAGAGGCATTCGGAAAATCCTCCATAGTTGTGTGAGAGAATTCTTGCTCACGGGTTACGGCACGAGAATTTTGTTATCTTAGAATATATCACACAACCTATTCCAAGCTTCCATAGCCGTAATGTCGAGTTCGATAATTGTGTGTAAGAGATCCGTTGAGATGGTGAAATAAATTCATTAGAGGACTGTAGCATCAAGAGTCGCCCATAACTCTTTTTCCTCATCAGTGGAGGGCGCCTTCTCCTTGCTTTTTTCCGGTTTGACGATGTGATGGAGGACTCTGTGAGACCTTGTGTTAATTTTAAAAAGTTCTGCCCACGTCGCGTATTGGACGTTCTCCATTTCAAGGACGATATGAATGTTTTTCTTGATGTTGGAGACTGCAAGAGCAGTATGAAATGTATTCTTTGTGTTAGACATGATTGAGGAACATGAATAGAATTAGGGTGGGTGGAAAAAAAATTGGCGAAGGGAGGCCGAGAAGGAGGTAGGGCGGCGGAAGAATGGAGAGGAGAAAAAATATTGCCCTAGATTGTTGATACCATGAAAGAGAATAATCCTTTGTTGATTTCATTAATGTAATTAGTTTATATACATGATATACAATAGTCATCCTAGGCTATAATTACGAAAATTAAATATACACTTAACTAATACAAAAGATTACTACCATAACTACAGATATACAAGATCACTAATGATATCAAAAGAATATATTGCGTATATTCTATCACTATTAATACTTTAATAGTGTGTGTCTCTTCATGTTATAGTCAATTAGCTTGACTATAAGCTAGGTAGTTAATCATGCGGGAGTTCATTTCCTAAATTAATTAATTAATTTTTGTGTGGTAAGTATTACTACTGAAAGATACAAATTACATCATGGTGATACGTATCAAGATAAGTAATACATTATCTGCATCTTGCATAAGAAAATAATAAAAATGTTATATATCAAGAAAATTATGTATGTTAATTGTTCCTGGTTGATTAAAAGAAAAATATTAATGGGTTTATAGTTTGAATGGGCTCTCCGGCCACCTAATAGATTAGTCTTTTGATTGTGCACTCATGTACGATCTATAACGACTAGTGTCAGCACAGGCCGTGACTTAAAGAGTAGTGGCATAGATCAAAAGGGTTGCCAGTGGCAACTAATTGGGCCCATAAAGAAAAAGATGAGATATCATTCGTGATCAACATGGCAGGTGAATATAAACAATTTCCTGTTTAAATATCATTCACAATTAACTAGTCTTTTGGGTTGTCCTCTCTTGTTTAGTCTATTACGAAAAAGAAAAAAGTGAAGGAAATGAAGTACCATCCATCAAAATACCAATCCATTTATAAGTTAGAAGATAACAAGAAATATAAGAAAGAAGAAGGTCGAGGACTACTGAAGATCACACTTGGTCATAAACCCAAATGAGATTTGAAAACCCCAGTTCTTAACACTAGAAGCCCAGAAGAAATTAGTCAATCATGATAGATTAGCCCATGGACTATTTTCAGCTAATTCAAAGATTTATTAGTATGAAAAATAAAGAAGATTAGCAGATCGCCCAAAGAAGCTAGATTCTTTATTTGTTACACAAGTAAATAAATTTCGTATGCATTGAGGCCTTCATTTTTCTAATACACTTCCTGGAAGGTGATTAGGGAGGTAGGGTGCTCGTTAGGTTGTAATTGTTTGATTTTTGTTGGTAATGGTAATTATTCACATTGGTTATCAAAAAAAAAAATGGGCTAGGCCGATAGGGATTCAAATAGGAATATTTGCATAAGTAGTCAACCGGATAAACACAAGGACATAAATGGTTATCCGGGTGAAACTATGGACACTGAATTACCTAAGAAGTTTTAAAGACATTTTTTAGCTTTTTCAAAATAATTTCATTTTGTAGTCATTTTTAGACTAATTTCAGCATATGTATAGAAAATATATCATTGTTGTATAGAATATGTATCACTGCTATATGTATAGAATATATATCATATGTATAGAAATTATTTCATTGTTGTATATAATATGTATTCATATAGTACGTGTATAGAAAAATATATCATTATTGTATAATTTATGTATAATTAATGTATAATGTGACTTGGAGAAGGCATATGATAGGAGTCCCTCGGGATGTTCTTTGGAGATGCTTGGAGTCTATGGGTGTGCATGTTGCTTACATAAGGGAAATTAAGGACATGTACGAGGGTGTCAAGACCCGGGTTAGAACAATGGGAGGTGACTCAGAGCATTTTCCGGTCGTGATGGGGTTGCACCAGTGATCAGCCCTTAGTCCATTTCTATTTGTCTTAGTGATGGATGAATTGACGCGACATATTCAATAGGAGGTGTCGTGGTGTATGTTATTTGCTGACGACATAGTTTTGATTGATGAAACACGTAGTGGAGTTAACAAGAGACTAGAAGTCTGGAGAACGACCCTAGAATCTAAATGTTTCAAGTTAAGCAGGACTAAGATGAAGTACATGAAGTGCAAGTTTGTGACGTGACACAAGAGACAGATGTAAAAGTGAAGATCGAGGCACACGTTATACCTAAAAGAGAAAGCTTCAAGTACCATGGGTCCATAATACAAGGAAACGGTGAGATTGACGAAGATGTTGCATACCATATTGGAGCAGGGTGGATGAAATGGTGGCTCGCCTCCAGGGTGCTTTGCGATAAGAAAGTGTCGCCTAGGCTGAAAGGTAAGTTCTACAGAGTGGTGGTTCGACCAACATTGTTGTATGGGGTAAAATGTTATCCAGTCAAGAACGCTCACGTTCAGAAGATACGGGTTGCGGAGATGAGGATGCTCAGATAGATGTGTGACCATACTAGGAGAGATATGATTAGAAATGAAGTTATGTGGGACAAGGTTGGAGTGGCCTATGTGGCGGATAAGATGAGAGAGGCGCGACTAAGATGATTCAAGCATGTGAAGAAGAGGTGTGAGGATGCGCCAGTTAGGAGGTGTGAGAGATTGACGGTCGCAGGAGTTAGGAGAGGTAGGGATAGACCAAAGAAGAACTGGGGGAGGTTATTATACATGACATGGCACTACTCCAGCTGACTGAGGACATGACCGTAGATAGGAAGATTTGGAGGTTGAGGATTAGGATAGAAGGTTAGTAGGTAGTTGAGTTTTATCACAATGTGTGTGAGAGAGGTAGGGGCTAGCCTCTCCATCTCCTCTTCTATTTTCCTTAAGTAGTACTCTCTCCGTCCCAAAAAGATTGGCCTAGTTTGACTTGACACAAAGTTTAAGAAATAAAGGAAGACTTTTGAAATGCGTGGTCCAAAACAAATCTTAGATATTTGTGTGGCTGTAAATGGCTCTAAATATAGAAATGTGTCAATCTTTTTGGGACAACTAATAAGGAAAGTAGGCCAATCTTTTTGGAACAGATGGAGTAGTATTTAGGTATCACATAGAGAATTTTCCCTGCGTGTGTATTACCCATTTATTCTATAGCTGGATATTTTTGTTGTCATATTTTTGTTGATTGATTTTCTTGCAATCTTGCATTGACTACATTCTCTTTTAGCCGAGTGTCTATCGAAAACAATCTTTTTGCCCCACAAAGATAGAGGTAAGGTCTGCGTACATCTTACCCTCGTCATACCCCACTCAGTGGATTACACTAGATATGTTGTTGTAATGAATGTATAATATATACACACTAATGATACATTAGCATTAGATGGAGTTCATCGGAGATGGGTTTTTTTCCAAAGAAACCCTGGCCAAAGTCCGGCAACAAGAACAGTCATACAGTCAAAAAATAATAATAGAAATAGAAAAAAAAAGTAATATCTACAAGAATTGATTGGCGAAAAAACATGTTTACAATACGTATCCATTTTGTTCATGGAAAAATGGATACGTTTATTTGTGGAGAAATATATGGCCTAGAACCATGGTTCTTACTGGACTTATAGACGATTGGAGGCTAGCTTGTACGGATCGAGTCTCAACTAATGGAAAACCTTAATTAAATGGAGACAAAACAGGTCGCCGGAAAATGGGTAGAACGCCAGAAAATGACACAACACCGAAAAATATGAGAAACATCATTGCAAAACAAAAAACAAATGTACCAAATCAGTCCCTTAGCAACGGTGATCA
Source organism: Anisodus tanguticus (assembly GCA_034509755.1). Lineage (NCBI taxonomy): Eukaryota > Viridiplantae > Streptophyta > Magnoliopsida > Solanales > Solanaceae > Anisodus > Anisodus tanguticus. The sequence goes on from CM067544.1 coordinate 35,078,140, forward strand.
GTAGAACCCGAGCGATACAATCAAACATAGGTCATCGCAGTTTCAAAACTGTAACGTTGCCGGAGTTTTTCCAATTTGTAGCGGCACTAGGCGGAGGTTTTCATCGGGGAAGTGGCAGGTCACGGCGGCGGCAAAGCAGTGAAGCTCAAAAAGTAATGATAAATATTTAGGATGTAAATATTCTACCATAATTATTGCCTAGATTTTTTTTTTAAGCCACAGCCTCGCAGCATGTGGAATTTTATTAATAACAAAAGGAAAACAAGGGGCCCCAAAGGGGAAGTACAAGAAGGGGGGAGACTTCCTATACCCCCACCTGGCTACTCCTATTGAGGCAGGACTCCTAGCCCGAATGTAAAAAAGAAAGAACTAGCTACAACTAGATATTCAATGATCATCATAGAGTTTATAATACACTCTATGATGATGTTACAAATGATGATACTAACATACAGAAAGGCTAATATAAGAACAAAGTTATAATCTACCTCTGGCCTTATAAAGTCTTCAATATGGTGTACTTTTTCTTGCTCTTCTTCCAAGTATGCATGAAACTGAATCATTCCTTGTTGGTTCGGACATATTGCTTATATGCCCGGGCCATCGCACTGTTTCTTACCCTCTTACTTCTTTTTGGGCCGGCCTCGGAGGCCATACTATCTTCAGTAGCTGTGGCTTGCAGATGCTCCTCACTTGTTGCTTCCTTGTTTGCGGAAGACTCTGCCATATCATCAGTTGTCTGATATTCCGTGTGTTCATTTTCCTGTTGATGTCCCGCGGAGCCTTCTTCATTGTCGGCCACTTCATCCATATCATCATCACCCTATTTCCTCCCTTAACTACTAGTGGTGGGCAAATCAAAACGTAGTTGATTTAGCACTACCAACTCTTTAGTTGGAGGCAATATCCGATAAGGTAGAAAAGCCGGGACCTTTAGTGATAGGCTCAGACTTGAAATGTTAGGTGGGCTTGGACTTGCAGTTGGGTTTATGGGTCTCGGGTTTGTGATTCCCGAGGGTGTGAGTTGAGTGGGCTTTGGGTGTGATGTGATTGGGCTCGAGTTTGGGTCAGTGTAGGAGCTGGGCCAGGTTGCGGATTGTGTAGTGGGGCCGGGTGGGCTATTGGGCTGGGCTTCGGGTTGGGTGGGGTTTGGGCTTGCTTCCGAGTAGGGGTTTCTCGAGTAGGGTTTTCGAGATGTAGTGGGTTAGGGTTTGGCGGCGATAGAGGTTTAGGGTTTTGGTGGGCGCCGGATTCTGGAAGGGCTTCCGGTGACGTAGTGTTTCCAGCAATTGTGGTTGGTGGAATTGGAATTTTTAGGGTCGGGTTTTCAGTTGGATTTTACCCCAAAATAGGTGGGTTAGGTTTAGGGTTTCCCAAACCCGGATTTGGGTTAGGGTGTGGGAAAGAAGTATTAGGGTTTAGGGTGGGTTCCGGTAGCTTAGGAAGGTTTTCGGTAGGGTTTCTGGCAGTGTTTCCGGCAACTATTGTCGTTGGAACTAGGTTTTCAAGGGAAGGGTTTTTTGTGTGGGTTTGCCCCGAAATGGGTGGTTTAGGGTTAAGGCTTCCCACACCCGGTTTTGGGCTAGGGTTTTGGGAGGCGGTTAGGCTGTTGTGACGTTGACGCAATGTTTTCGGTATCTAGAGTCGTCGGAGACACTGTTTCAGCCGTCGGAACAGGGAATCCGATAGGGCTTTGATCGATGGTATGTTGTTTTGACGCCGACACAGTGTTTTTGGCAGGCAGAGCCACCAGAATCATTGTTTCAATCGCCGGAATAGTGTTTCCAATCGACTGAATTAGTTGTTTTTGTTTGTTTTGATTTTGTTTTTTGTGGGTGACGGTAGTCCATTCTTGGGTGGTATTGGGGGTCGTAGACAATGGTTTTGGGCTAGGGTTTTGACGGCTAGGGTTTATAGAGGGTGAGTTAGGGTTAGGAGCCTTACCTATTGCCGCCGCCTCCACTGTTCTAGTGCCGTCGATCCTCTTTTCCGGCTGCAATTCCGGGTGCTCCTTCCAACATCCATGAAGATCATGCCCTTGCAATTTGCAAGTAGAACAATATTTGGGCAAGAAATCATAACGAATTTTGTATGAACTTGTTACAATTTCTTCCCCTTCCATAATTTGGATGTTAAATTTTTGTGGATGCTCCTTAAGCAAATCGGCCTCCACCTTTACCCTAGCACAACTAGGCCTTGTTTTGTTCAAAGTAGCCACATCTATTGCGATAGGTTTCCCCACCGATGAAGCTATTGAGAACAAAGTTAATTGACAATAGAAATTTGGAGGTAGATTGGGGAATGAAAGCCAAATTACCGCCATACTTGTCTCTTCTTCCGGAATAAACCATATGTCACATTTGAATGTCCTCATCAAATAGGATTTGGCGTTCTCCTTGATCCAAAAACTAGGCCTTGACATCAACGTGACATAGTCTTCTTCGATTGAACATCGAATCAATACATGTCGATTGTGCAAAAGCCCAATGTTCACTTCCGCCTTCAATTCACATTGGTTTGGAATTGCCATCCTCAAGAAATTGATTGGGGGCATTCCATGACTAAACTTACCAACCACGGCATACTTCAAATCTTGTTGCTCGATTAACGTTGCAACCTCTTGTGTACTAAACCGAATTGTTGGCTCACCATGTAGGTAGGTGACGGGTTTTTATGGGAAGTCAAAGGTAGGGTTTCTGCCAAGAGAAGTCTCGGCCAAACCATTGCCGCCGTAAATAGTAGTAGGGTTTTGTGGAGTGGGGATTGTGTGAGTGACAATGTTGGCGTATATATGGGTTGGATATATGGTCGTCGGGGGCTAGGCGACCTCTGAGGGAGGCGGCCCAGTGGTTGCCGTGGCCAGAATGGCTGGTATTTGATTTCGGGACTTTTTGGTTTCACGCCGGAAATCGCCCTCTCTAGAGAGCGTTTTTCCGGACCGTAGTAAGGTTTAGTCTTGTATTGATGTATATAATATTGTATTCAATGAATGAAAGACACAAAAAACATTTTCTTCATGGTATCAAGAGCTAAAAAATTAACCCCCTAAACCTTAACATTTTTTTGACTACTTCTTCTTCAAACCCTAATTAGGGTTCCGCCACACCTCTTAGCCAAAGCCTAACTATTTTGGATTCTTCCCCTAGCCGAAACCCTAATTTTGTTTCGGTTTTTCTTCTTTCTCTAAGGCAAAAATGACCGACCAACACAAATTATATTCTGCTTTGCCATAAACAACGTCAAGAACTTCATTCCGATAATCCTTGAGATGGAAAAAGGGCAATATTCCTCTTGGACGGAGTTATTCAAAATCCATTATTGAGCATACCAAGTCATCGACCATATCCTTCCTTTTAAATTGGGAGTCGTGGAAAAATCCACCGATATTGACATGACCCTTTGGCCGCTTGGATACTATAGTCCTTCAATGAATTTATGACACCATATCAAATGACCTTTTGCACACCATTTTGGAATCGAATTCGATGGATCCACAAGCATGGGAGCGTTTGCAAAATATTTTTCAAGAAAACAAGAATTCTTATGCGATTTATCTTGAAAATCAATTCACTAATGTCAAAATAGATGAGTTTCCGAACGTCTCCACATATTGTCAAGAGTTGAAAATGCTTGCTGATCAACTATCAAAAGTTGGTGCACCGGTGACGAATCAAAGGTTAGTTCTCCAATAAATTGCGGGTTTGAATGAACAATATGATGGTGTTGCTATGTTCATTCAACAAAGTAACCCGTTACCTCCATTTTATGAGGCTCGTTCAAGATTAATTCTTGAAGGAACCCGAAAAGTAAAACAAGCGGTGACGGCGGCAAACAATGCCGGCACCGCCCTCCTTTCCACCAACATGTATACCGATGATTTTGACCCTCAAAATTACGGTTCGGGCAGTGGTACGAATCGTAACAATAAAGGACCAAAATGGGGTCAAAATCGCAGCAATAATAAAGGGAAAATAATGGTGGAAGGGGAAGAGGTCGGGGTAGAGGACAAAATGCCGGTGGCGGCAACAGCCGCTGCCAGCAAGGGAAAAATAGACCCCACTGGCAGCAGCCAAACCATCCATCCAGCGGGCAGTTAGGGCAGTACCCACCGTGTGGTTGGCAGCCGCAACAGTGGGCTGCCCCTCCCTGCCAGTACCCCACAACACAGTGGGCCAGGCCTTCTCCAACATCTCGGTAGCCCAGGGTTCTCGGTAGTCGTCCGCAGCATTTACAGCCCATGTACCATCTTCCTCATGTTATGTTCCGTCGGACATCGAGAAAGCCATGCAAACTATGACTCTCAATTTTCCCGATGACAACTGGTACATGGACACGAGGGCAACCTCTCACATGACGGCATCTCCATGTACTCTCTCGTCTTATTTTAATATGAGCAATAATAAAAATATTGTGGTTAGCAGTGGACAAGGAATTCTAATTCGTGGTATTAGGCAATCCACAATCTCACCCCCTTACCCGCCTTTACAGTTAAACAATGTCTTATATGCACCCAAACTTATTAAAAACTTGGTATTAGTGCATCATTTCACCACTAACAACAATGTTTCTATTAATTTTGATCCGTTTGGATTTTCTGTGAAGGATTTTCAGACGGTGATTCCACTAATGAGATGTCATAGCACTGGGATTTGTATCCCATCACCACCAACAACAACCAAGCCACTTCTCCATAAACTTTTGTTGCTTTATCTCCTACTTTATGACATAATTGTTTGGGACACCCGGGAGTACCTGTGCTAAACTCCCTTAGGAAAAATAAGTTTATTGCTTGTAAACCATCTTTGGATTCTCGTTTTTGTCAGTCTTGCGTTTTTGGGAAATATGTTAAATTATTGTTTTCTTTATCTACTTCAAACACTATTATGCCATTTGATATCATGCATAGTGACTTGTGGACATTCTGATTTTAAGTTCAGCATGTCATAAATATTACATGCTTATTTTGGATGATTACTCTAATTTTCTTTGGACATTTCCAATTGGGAAGAAATCACAGGTTCACAATATTTTCTTGCAATTTAGTGTGTTCATCCTAATCCAATTTGAGAAATCAATTAAGTGCTTCCAATGTGACAATGGTAGGGAATTCATAAATGACAAATTTAAGGAGTTTTGTCACAAAAATGGTATGGTCTTTCGTCTCTCTTGTCCACACACTTCTCAAAATGGGAAAAGCTGAACGAAAAATACGAGTGATAAATAATTTAATCCGCACGCTTCTTGCTCATGCGTCCATACCACCATCATTTTGGCATCATTCTCTTCAAATGTCTACATACCTCTTAAACATTCTTCCTAGAAAGTTACTTTCAAACTACTCACTGACACAAAATCTCTATCATCGTGTCCCCTCCTACACACATTTGAGGGTTTTTGGGTATTTGTGTTATCCCTTTTTTCCTTCCATAACGATAAAAAGACTTCAAGCCCATTCCACTCCATGTGTATTTTTGGGATATGTATAAAACCATAGGGTTATAAGTGTTATGATATGTCTAGTGGGAAAATTATCATGTCTCGTCACGTTATTTTTTATGAGTCCAAATTCTCGTTTGCCAATATACAACCATCTTCCCCACCCTCGTATGTTTTTTTGGACATGGGGCTACATCCTCTTTTGCAATACCATCTCAATAGTCCAAATAAACAAGCCCATATGAGGGAGCCCATTGCTCACTCTTCCACCCCCTTGGCCCAGCCAGATGCCCAAATTGGGCCAGCCTAAATAAGGGAGCCCATTGCTCCCTCTCCCTCAGCCTCGGTCCATTCATCTTGGCAAAATAGGCCAGCCCAAATAAGAGAACCCACTTCTCCCTCACCATCAGCCGCGGCCCAACCCCTTTCCCAAAATAAATCAGCCCAAATAAGGGAGCCCACTGCTCCCTCTCCCTCTTCACCCGAACCGGGTGACTGGCCCACTGCCTCAAGCCCAACCCAGGGAACCCACTGCTCCCGCGGTACAGTGGCAGGCTGTAAAGTCCCGGATGTTAATTAAAAAAAAGAAAAAATATTTAAAAACACTCTCTTATTTGAACTAGAAGAGCTATATCTAACTTAGACTTCTACTAGACCTGGATATCCCTCTAGGTCTTCCTTACTTAGGAGTTTTGTAAGACTCAAACACTCAACTTTTCACTATTTCTTCAAAAGCCAAAAACTTCAAAGGAAAACCTCTCCTCTCCCCTCATCTTCTTGGGCAAATTTGGTGAAGTTTTTGTCTCTTTTTTTTTGTTTTCCAAGAGCAAGGTTGGGAAAAGATCAAATGTGCAAGAAGGAGAATAGTAGACATGTCCATCGGGTCAGGGACCTACCCGGCCTGACTCGACCCGAAAAAATCAGGGCCAAGGTCAGCTTATATCTAACCCGTGAGCCACCTGGCCTAAAAAAGTGGGGACCCGATTAGGGTCAGGGTTGGGCTAGGGTCAGAATTTTTTACCCGTCTGACTCGACCCGACCCGACCCAACCAGTGACCCGACATCGACCCGTTCATATTATTTTTTATTTTATTAATATTTATTTAAGGTATATTTTTAAAGGTGATTGTGATTTTAGAGTCAAAAATTTGATCATACTATGTCTATGTAATAAACTGAAATGTATCTAAATTCTCTTTGGTTTAATCCCAATATATTATTATTTTTCTTTGCAAAGTGACAATGAAATACAAATATGCGTTTAACAAATACTTTATTACGAAATTCTATGAACTGTTTATATATTTTACTCCCAGTTTGTGCACTTAAAAGATTATAATTAATAATTTTGATAAATAATATAGGTGAAGGGACAAACGAAAAATAATCTTTTCGTTACTAATATGATTTGACTATTTTTTCATTACTAATATGTTCATTTGTATAGTAAATTTCATTAACACCTTAAAAAATAAGTAATAAATTTTAAAATTGAATGCCTTTTATGTGATAAAAGGTATAGAAAAGTGATTTTATTTTGATAAATATTAAAGTAGACGACTGTTATTTTAATAAAAAAATTATTCTGTTTTGTAGAGCGGGTCAGAGCTGACCCATGACCCATAGGTTCCCCGAAGGGTCAGGGCCAGGATCAGAAAATTAAAAAAAATAGGGTCAGGGTCGGGCAAGCAGGAAAAAAAAGCAACTTGACCCAGTCCGACCCGAGCTTTGGACAGGTCTAGAGAATAGTGGCAGTGTAATAAAAATTGTGAAGAAATAAAGGTGAGTTCTCTCACTCACAAATTCTTAGTAAAATCCTTTGGTTTTGAGTTACAAAAGCATGTTAAAACATAATATGGATGTTGGAAGAGAAATCATAAAAAAAGGGTGTAGTATAACTTGTGATGAATTATTGATACAGTATTATCTTGTAACAAGTTTGAGTCATGGTGATTGCGGATTATTTTTGCTGAATTATCCTTGTTAGAATGAGACAAAATTTTCCAGGGTTGTATATCTCTCTTTCGCGGTCTGATTGAGTCCAAACGGAGCCAAAAAAGACATACGGTTTGAGAGTTATCTTTGTTTAAAGTTTATGCCTCGGATAGATTGAAATCTGAAATGGCAGAATGTATAACAAAAATAAATTGTACAATCGAGTAACGAATCTGAAAGTTGGTGATAAACAAAGTTCTAGTTTTATTTGTTCTTGACAGTTTGAGACCTTACGGAGATCGATCTGACTCACGGATAAAGAGTTATGATTGTTTTAAGATTGTGTCTTATTTTACAAAAAATGTGGCGAGACAATTTTCATAGGGTTGTTTCTTTCATGAATTTGTACTAGTTAAACTAAGTATTTTCTGAAAAAACTGGATATACTGATAGGTTACCGTGTTATCTTCGATTCGGTGCAAGAAACGCCTTATTTGGGGTTACGGTTTGAGAGTTATAACTCTTGCAAGTGAGAAAAAAAAGAGTTGAAAGAAAGAAATATTAATTGAATCTTCTGGAAATATGACTAAGTATAGAAGTATATTATTGTGATATGCATGACTTCATGATCTTATGTTCCCAACATTGTAATCATGTATGATGTGATTTTTGTTGACATTGAAAGCTTATTTCCAGTAAAGATTCCCTAGGGTGAGCTGGGGAGGAACAGAAGTATAACTTCCCTACTCAGTAAAGATTCTCAAAGGTGAGATGGGGAGGAGATTATGCCTGATTTGATTATTGTAAGGGTGGCCAGTGGGCCGGGCTCGGGTCTGGCGGGGTCGGGGTCGGGGCGGGACGAGCTAAGGGGTTGGAGTCGGGTCTAGCGGGGTCTGGCGGGGTCGGGTCTGGCGGGACCTGCTCCAGTCCCGTCCCGATCCCGATCCCGTCGGTATCGGGTCGGGTTGGGGCGAGGTCCGGCGGGTTTTCCTTTTTTTTTTTTTTTTTAAAATAACATATGTATAAAAAAAAAACTCAATAAACAAGATAAGATAGTGTAATAAAAACATTCCAATGCTGTTTTTGTGCCTCTTATATTATTTAATAGACATGATTTTTTTGTAATACAAATACAATTGTCTAAAATCTAAATTGCAACTTTGTGGTGTTGTCCAAAAGTTGCAAATTACATAATAAAATTGCAATTAAAAAAATTACATTCTCAAAAAAATTTGTTTCTAATTGCTTGATGATTTCCGTGGTTCTTCGGTTGGAATTGGTATTTGTTGGTCAAATTGATCCACGTCGCTTCCACTACCTTCGGTTAAGATTTCATTGTAGTTTTCATCTTCTTATTCGTTGATCTCCGGTTGACCGCACCTTCTCCGCTCCGCTCGTATCCAATCTCTGAATAATACTGCAATTTCCAAGTTGTCTCCGGCTAATGAGTGTCTGTGGTCTACTATTTGATATCTACCGGCAGAAAAAGCGCTTTCAGACGCAGTTGATGACGCTTGAATGTTCAAAACATCTCGGGCCATCAATAAAAGTGTCGGAAAGGTCTTCTCATTCCCCCTCCAGTATTTCAGCAAGTCTTCATGTCCATCTTCATTGATAACTTCTTGATACGGTACAGAACACTGCAAAACAAAAATATCGAACTCGCTAATTTGGTTAGTAGAGGTACGGCCGCACATTCTATTTCGAGGCTTTCAATACTAGCCGCAGAAACCAGCATGTCTTTTGTGAGGTTGTGTTGAAGATGAAGAAGATGGTATGGAAGCCGGTAAGTTACTAGCATTTTCTTGTTGATAAAATCTATATATTTTTTTGCATTGGTGTTCTACGCTAGACAACACTTCTTCTTTAGTTTGTTCAATAGGTGGTGGGTGATTTAGATTTTTGGGACTTGGAGGTGGTAGTACTTCTATACAATCGTAAATAGTTTCAATTAGTGATTTAGTACCGTCTATTTTAATAGTAGGATTTAATACATAACCAATAATATAAATAGAGGGAATAGGAATAAAATATTTTTTTATTTTGACAAACATTTTTTAATAGCTGCCTTATAAGCTAGTTTTTCCATATATTCACTAAGTAATAAAAATATTAGAGTTATATAAAACAACATAGTTGAAATAGTAGGATAATATATACCGGAAAAATCTTTTGTTGCTTGAAAAAAATTCTCTAAAAATACAATAAGTTCGGAAATTTTTACCCAATCACTATCTAAAATCATATCAGCTGGATTTTTATTATGAGAGTTAAAAAATAAAGTTATAGGTTTTCTATAGTCATAAGCAACAAGTAGTTGCTCGTATAAAGAATTCCACCTAGTGGATACTTCTTGTGGAATTTTTCTATAAGGTAGTCCACAATCGTGACAAGTTTTTTTATATTCTTTTCTACGTTGTACTTTATTACTTTTAAAAATAAAGTTTATAGCAAATTGTATTTTACTAAGAATGTCTTCAAAAAGTGATAGACCATCCTTTACAATTAAGTTATAAATATGGCACGCTCATTTTATATGAAAATGATCTGAAAAAGATGGAGTTAAACTATTTTTTAAAATTGTAATTGCGTAATTGTTAGAAGAAGCGTTATCTAATGTAATAGTCATAATTTTATCGGTTATTCCGTAATAATGGCACACTTGATAAATATTATCGCAATAAAAGTACCAAAGTGTGCCTATCATCTATATATCTATACGCTAAAATACATTTTTTTGCAAGATAGACCATTTATAATCTATCCAATGACAAGTTACAAGTTAAATAATCATGGCCGTTAGTACTACGACCTATATCAGACGTGATACATACTTTGCCATTAAAATGATATAATGAAAAACGTAAATATTGTTGATATTCATGCGCGAATTTAAATACATCTCTCTTAACAGTTGATCTAGGAAAACCATTAAAAGCAGGATTATATATATCTCTAATGTAATGAATAAAACCGGGAGATAAAGGAAATGAAAAGGGCAAACCCTCCACAGCAACTAATTTTGAAATTGCTTCCCTATCTCTATGTTTATTGTATTTAGAGCCTACGATTCCCCCCGTCATAGGGTTAATTTGACCATGTACTTGGTCCGGGACAGTATCAGTATGTGAACCTTGTCCCGATGGAGCGGGAGTTTGCGCACCCGGTTTTGAAGCCTGGTATTGGGCATACCTAGATGGATGAGCACTTACTACGTGTCTAATTAAACCCCCCGTCGCACCGTGACCTTTTCCTGTTTTAAATTTTAAAACATTTTTACAAATTTTACATATAGCTACTTGATTCTCTACGTCCCTATCAAAAAATGTCCATGCATCTGATTTTAATGGTCGTTTTGCTGGACCTCGTCTCATACTAGGGGGAATAGGATGTATTTCAGTTGAAGGTGCACTAGTGGGTGTGTTGTCATCAACATTTGTGGGTGTATCGTCTAGATCATCGTCTAAATTAAAGTTTTCTTGAGTTCCAGAAAACAACTCCTCGTCTAAATCTAATGGTATTGTAGGAAAATGTTGAGTATCAACAAAATCATCATGTGTAGGAAAAAGATGACTAGAAGAAGTATCCTTGCCCTGGTTGCCCCTACTAGAAGAAGTCTTACCCTTACCCTTAAACATACCTCTAATTCCTTCCATTTTAATTATATGCTAACAAATAATTAAAGTAAATGAAATTAAGTGCGCTAAATAAAATAAATAGACAATAATAATTTAATGAAGGAACGAATGTACCAAACGCCAACGTAACGTCGACGTGTAATCGAGAGGTTGAAAATTGAAACTTTGCTCGATGGAAGATCCTCAAGCTAGTTGCCAACTTCACTCCCAATTCCCAAATGAATAAATAAAATTGAATATTTAGCAAACAATGTAGACTTGTAGAGAGATATATTGAGAGATTAGAGAGATTTGTAGGAAGATTTGTGAGAAAGATGAAGAGAAAATGAGTTATTTATAGTTGGAAAATTGGATTAAAGTGTAAATATAATAACTTATGGGTTAAAAATAAATATTAAGGGGTAGGGGGCTTGGGGGAGGGGGGGAGGCCTAAAATGGCCGTTGGCCAACGGCCAAAATCTAAAATGGCCGTTGGTGCAACGGCCATATTTGCAAAGGGGGACAAAGGGCGGGGTCGGGGTCGCGCTCGGGACGGGGTCGGGGCGGGGTCGGGGAGGGCGGGCTCGGGTCTGGCGGGATGAGACATTGTCCCGTCCCGAGTTCGAGTCCCGCCACTGTTCTTTTTTTTTTTAAGCGGGGTCGGGGCGGGACCGGGGCGGGCTCGGGACGGGGTCGGGTCGGGTCGGGGTCGGGCCGTCCCAGCCTACTGGCCACCCTTAGATTATTGTAGACTTGAAGACTTCTTTCCAATAAAGATTCCCTAGGGTGAGCTGGGAGGATCAGAAGTTTAGCTTCCCTTCCTGGTAAAGATTCCTACGAGTGAGCTGGGAGGGCCAGCAGTGGTTTTCCTCCCCAGTAAAGATTCCCGAAGGTGATCTAGGGGAGGAGATTTACGGGTGAATAATTATTATTGGCTTGTACATTGAAGGTGTTGTAAGATGGTTTCATAACGTGCTTATTGTGTTTATAGTATGATTCTACTTAGAACATTGCGAGGTTACTTTAAATTGTAAGGCAAGCTTCTCACTCAGCCCCGGATGGTACGGCTGACTCTTTTTATCTAACATATTTCAGGAAAGCATGACAAAGGGAAATCTCCGCAACATGGCTAGCGATCGTCTTGCAGCCTCACTGTTCCACCAATCCATTGCTTCGGATTTGGTCAATGTCATCTTTGAATAAGTCTGTCTGAGGGACTAAGTTTTGTTATCTCGAGGAATGCCCCATCTGAGATTGTTTTCTTTTAGTTTCGAATTTCTCATTCTATATCTGAAACTTCCATTGAGTCTAGATAGAAATTGTGGTGGCACGAGTATGGGCTCGCGCGTACATTAAAGAAATACAAAGATGGAGCTAACATGATTATATTATTTTCGCACTTAGATACATGTTTAATTTAGAAAGAAAAGATTTTTAATGGTTTGCATGGGAATAGATAGTTGCTCAGGTGCCATCACGCCTTAAGGGTCTTCAGATAAGTCGGGGTGCGATAAGTTGGTATCAGAGCGCAACCAGGTTAGGAGATTCTAGAAAATTTCTTTGAGTTGGGTGCTGAACGGTTACTTATTGCGACGGTGTGCACGCCACCTTAATAATAAGTGAATGGGATAACATCCTAAACAGTTTCGCTTCTTTCATACTCTTCTCGTGCCTATCTTGAGTCTTGTCAAAGACTTGGTTCTCGTACTACCTCCTTCAAAGGATTATGGAATGAGATTGTGCAACGGTAAACTAACTAACAATTATTTTTGTAGATATGGTTACAATACGAGTTCCAACCAAGAGGGAAGTGCTCATATAAATGAAAAGGATAATGCGAGCTCATGATGCGTTCATGGACCGTAGGATGGACTCAGGAGATGATTTTGGTACGTATATGGATGACACAATCGCATGTTGACAAATTTTCTTAGGGCTAGATGGAAAATGCGTTCATTTGACCCGACCTTTTTCAACTATTTGATTGGAGTCATACTACAAATAATAGTCAACTACATCCCGAGAGAGTTCCACTCCTCGTTTAGAAGAGCAAAGAAGATATGTGGAGATATTAAAGAAGGCTCATTGCTCAAACTTCTACGTCAAATGAAGAAAGTCTGGAAGATGAAGGAAAAACTGGACAATAGGGAAAGGGAGGCAAGGAACACGGTTCACAAGGGGTTGAATGCCAACCTGCGGAATAGGCGAGTCACTCGGTTAAGCCCTTTACCACGTGCTATGGTAAATGCAAGTTTGAGTTGGAGATATATAATAGGCGATGGAGAATTATCTAATAAGATTTAGTATAATGTTACGTTATTTTAGAATAAGAACGAATGAAGTATTACGAATGTAAGAAGGAAATAATAACGTTATTTTTTTCTCTTGTGGTGTTGCATGCTTATGAAGAAGTATAAGAAAATTTTAGGGAGTTAAAATAGACGTCTTGTCTTCTAAAATATGGGTGTGCTTGTATTTATAGCAAATGGTAGACTCACAAGTACCGGTGGTTCGAAAGTCGATCAGAACTACCTGGGGAAGAGCGAGCGGACAATGTCAACCCCCAAGAGTTCTGGCTCAGGAACCGGGGGCTCAAGAAGAGGTTCACCATGAAGCTCTTATACCTCCGGTTGAAAGAGCAGTGTCTCAAGATAGCGTGGAAAATGTTGAAGAATATGAGAGTCAAGCGGCCCAAGAAATGATGGGACAAAAGTTAGATAGACTCATAGAGTTAATGACAGTTGTAGCCCTACATCTGGTTCAGCCTACACCTAGTGTCTCAGTGATGGCATAGATCCAGAACCCGCCGGCCCAGGAACCAATTGTGACTGCACCATCGGCTGAAAAAGTAGGAGCTCAATCGATACCGGATAGACAATGGGCGAATTTTATGAGGAGAAGGGAACCTATCTTCACTGGGAAGGACTCCAAGTCCGACCCTATAGTGTTTCTCGATGAGGTAAAATACCCACTATTTACCTTGGGATGTGTAGAGATGCATGGCGTCAATTTGGTAGGCGCACGTCTAGTGGACAACGCTGGGGTGGTGGAGAAATTTTAGAAGGAATCATCCCCCGATGTCATCACCGATGACGTAGGAAGAGTTCAAAGCCACACTCATTGAAAAGTGCATGCCTAACACCCGAAAAGATGCGCTCAGACATGAGTTTGAATAGTTGAAACAAGGAGACCACAATGAGCAAGAATACGATACCCAGTTCGTGCGATTATCGACATACAACGCACATATTATTCCTATGGAAAGGGAGAAGGTCAAAAGATTTATTGAGGGTTTAAATTCGAACTTGGCAGAGAAGGTAGTGGCATTAGCCAATGATCGGACTTACCTTCAGATCGTCGACATGTCAATGAGTATAGAAAGTTTTGCTATAGCAAAAAAAGAGTATTCGCATAAGAAGTTTCGATCGTCGAGATCCTTTAATCAGAATCAAAACTAAAGGCAAAAAGGTAGTAGTAGTTCTTCAAAGTTGAGCCAATCAGTAGACCAGTCTCATCATAGGCCCAAAGGACATAAATAGTTCAATCATCAAGGTAGCAATGTCAAGGCCACCAACCCTAACGCAGAAGGTGACAGACTGGTCTGTAAGGACTGTCAAAAGAAACATTTGGGTAATGCATGTTCTCACATAGATGGTGTTATAACTGTGGGGAACCAGGCCACTATATCAAATATTGAAGGAAGAGAACCCAAACCCATGTTTCTCATGGGAGGTCAGAAGCAACCACAACTGCCCACAAGAGAAATTAGAGCAACCAGTCATGACAGAGTCAGGGAGGTCAACAGTCCAAAAATCCTAACCGGCTCTACGCGTTGCCCTAGAGGATTGAGGCGGAGACATCTAATGCGGTGGTCACATGTATATTATTGGTCTCAAGTATTCCTGCACTTGTATTATATGATCTCAGTTCTACATTTTTGTACGTTTCAATCGATTTTGCTAAGAATCTACATGTAGAACCTTCTTGTTTAAGTGAACCCTTTGAGGTAATGACATTAGTGAGGGCCTCGGTTTGGGCCTTTCGAGTATTTAAAAATTTCTCGTTAAAGATAAATGGTAAAGGAATAATAGCAGACTTAGTATTACTTGATATGGTAGACTTTGACATTATTTTGGGTCAGCATGTTATGCCACGTTGGATTGTCGGCAAAAGGTTGTAAAATTATCTTTTCCCAGGGAACCAGAAGTGGTTATAAAGGGTAGTATTAGGACATCATCGAGTCGGCTTATTTCCTACCTTAGGACTCAAAAGTTATTAAGGAGTCACGAAGTGTAATACTCTTACTTGGATAATATAGTAAATACAAAAAAAGAGTCACTAAATATACATATTGTCCCTATTATTCGCAATTTTCCGGAGGTTTTCCCTGAGGATCTTCCAGGCCTTCCTCCGGATAGGGAAGTGGAGTTTGCCATAGAGTTAATTCCGGGTACAAGACACATCTCCATTCCTCCATATCGAATGGCCCCAGCTGAACTAAGAGAGTTAAAAGAACAATTGATAGATCTTATGTATAAGGGCCTTATAAGGCCTAGTGTTTCCCCGTGGGGAGCACTAGTCTTTTTTGTGAAGAAGAAAGATGGTTCGATCCGAATGTGCATCGATTATCGACAACTCAATAAGGTCACGATCAAGAACCGGTACCCATTACCAAGAATCAATGATCTTTTTGACCAACTTCAAGAAGCCAGTTATTTTTCCAAGGTTGACCTTCGTTCGGAATATCATCAGCTGAAAATAAATCTTGATGATATACCCAAAACAACCTTTAGGACCAGATATGGCCATTATGAGTTGTTGGTTATGTCTTTCGGGTTAACCAATGTCCCAGCATCTTTTATGGATCTTATGAACAGAGTCTTCAAACCATTCTTAGATTTGTTCGTGATTGTATATATGGATGATATTCTAATTTATAGCAAGAGTGTTGAAGAACATGAAGAGCATCTAAGGGTAGTGCTTCAAATCTTAAGACAGGAGAAACTTTATGCTAAATTTTAAAAGTGTGAATTTTGGTTGGAAAATGTGGATTTTTGGGCCATGTTGTGTCAAGGGATGCGATCGTCCCGCAGCCTCACCGTTCCACCAATCCATTACTTCAGATTTGGTGAATGTCATCCTTGAATGAATCTATCTGAGGGACTAAGTTTTGTTATCTCAGGGAATGCCCCACATGAGATTGTTTTCTTTTAGTTTCGAATTTCTCATTCTATATCTGAAACTTCCATTGAGTCTAGATAGAAATTGTGGTGGCACGAGTATGGGCTCATGCGTTCATTAAATAAATACAAAGATGGAGCTAACATGATTATATTATTTTCGCACTTAGATACATGTTTAATTTAAAAAGAAAAGATTTTTAATGGTTCGCCTGGGAAGGGATAGTTTCTCAGGTGTCATCACGCCCTAAGGGAAGACTTGAGATAAGTCGGGGCGCGACACAGGCCAGGGCCAATATTCCCTCAGTCAAAAATCCAGTAACCTAATAGTCTATCTCGGCCCCACCCCGATCCATTGAAACCCGTGCCATGCATGGGATTTTTCAGCCTAAGAGTCATTTTAATCTGACGTCCTCTGTCCAACCATTCTCGATTCCCCCAAATCCGAAAGCTACCTTATCAGACTTGAATTGGAAAGCTGCCATGATAGATGAAATTAATGCTCTTATTAAAAATAAGACGTGGTAGTTGGTGCCCCATCCTTCTAATGTGAACATAATACATTCTATGTGGGTTTTCTATCATAAAAAGAAATTTGAAGGTTCATTTTAGAGGCACAAAGCCCGTCTTATTGGTAATGACATGTATCAACATGTTGGAATAGATTGTGGTGAAATATTTAGCCCAGTGGTTAAACCAGCGACTATCCGAACAGTTCTCAGTATGGCTCTGTCAAAATCATGGTCCATTCATCAGTTGGACGTAAAGAATTTGTTTCTACATGGTCACCTACAGGAAACGGTTTACATGTTGGTGCCTTTGGGCTTTCGAGATCCTATTCATCCTGTTTATGTTTCCTTGTTGAATATATCTTTATATGGTCTCAAACAGGCCCACATGGCGTGGTATAACAAGTTTACAGGGTTCGTTTCCACACTGGAGTTCTCACATAGCAAATCTGATCAGTCTTTGTTCATTTATAAGAAAGGGAATGACATGGCATACATTCTTCTCTCTGTGGATGACATCATTCTCACAGCATCATCTGAGTCCCTTCGCCAGTCTATTATGTCCCTTCTTGCTTCAGAATTTGCTATGAAGGATTTGAGACATTTAAACTATTTTTTGGGCATTGTTGTAACTCAATATGCAGGTGGTATGTTTCTTTGTCAAAGAAAATATACCGAGTAGATAATTGACAAAGCTGGCATGTCATCTTGCAAGCCGTCACCCACGTCGGTAGATACCAAGGCAAAATTGAGTAACTCTTCAGGATCTCTATACGGCGATCCAACATATTACCGCGGTTTAGCAGGGGCATTGCAATTACTCACCTTTACGAGACCTGATATCTCATATGTGGTTCAACAGGTCTGTTTACATATGCATGACCCAAAGGAGGAACATATGTAGGCTATCAAACGAATTTTGCGATATATTCAGGGTACTCTTGATTTTGGGTTACATCTGTATAAGTCAACCATTTCTAGTCTCACCTCTTATATAGATGTTGATTGTGGTGGATGCCCGGACACCAGGCGCTCCACCTCTGATTGTTGTGTGTTTCTCATAGACAATTTAATCTCGTGGTCGTCAAAGCGTCAACCCACACTATCTCAGTCGAGTGTTGAAGCAGAATATCGAGGGGTAGCTAATGTTGTCTCTGAATCATGTTGGCTCTGTAATCTTCTATTGGAGCTTCATTGTCCGATCGAAAAGGCAATCGTGATTTTTGTGATAATATGAGTGCGATATATCTGTCAGGGAACCCCGTCCAAAATCAACTCACAAAACACATAGAAATGGATATTTTATTTGTCCGCGAAAAGGGTGCATGTGGACAAGTTTGTATTCTCCATGTACCGTCTCGCTATCAGATTGCAGATATATTCACGAAAGGACTTCCGTGCATACTCTTTGATGATTTCAGGGACAATCTCAGCATACGAGAACCTTCCGCTAAGACTGCGGGGGACTGATAGATTATGGAATAATCAAATCAAATATCTTATATTTAGGATGTAAATGTTCTTAGTATATTCTACCATAATTGTAGCCTAGACTTAATTTTGTATTGATGTATTTATTGTATTCAAGGAATGAAATAGACATAGAAAATATTTCCTTCAGAAGATGAGAAAATTTGATGCCCTAGTTTTGGGATAAATGGCTAAAATTTGTCTTTATTTTGGGCCTAAGTGCTATTTCGGATCATTTATTTCAATAAAATAAGACATTTTTGAGCTTTTTCTTTTTGTTGGTGATCACACCATGTATTTTTTCCGATAAAGATCCTTATATCCGGCTGGCCCATAAACCCAATCCGTAAATTATAGCATAAAATCATTGACATGCTATCCAGTGAAATCTCAAAATTCAATGAATTTTCCCAACTCGACAACCCTTCTCCATCTTGTTCAAGAATCACTCAATTTCATTCCTCTCCCTCCCCAAACAACCCAATAAAAATGATAAATACTTACCTACATTGGGTGTTTACATCGAATCTGTTGGGTTTAAATGATAGATTGAATGGAAAATGGAGCATTTGTCCCACATCGGTAGTGGAAAGAAAAGTGGGAGTTCCCTCTTGCTTTATAAAATAAGCATTTGTCCCACATCGGAAAAAGAAAGGGAAAGAGAGGTGTATATATTACATTACACCTTCTCCAGTCACTAAAAGGGTTGAGGGGGCAAGGACCCCTCGCGCCGTCGTCGTCGCTCGCTCGGCTCGGCTTCGGCTTCGGCTTCGGCTTCGGCTTCGGATTCGGATTCGGACAAATGATCTGATTGATTGATAATCTTTTTGGACCAAATTTTCTTTAATTTTAATTATTTAATTAAATTAATTAGCTTATCCAATCCTACCCGTTAGTGACCCGGATCCGCGTGTCTGACCCGCGACCCGGCCGGATCCGCGTGTCTGACCCGCGACCCGGTTTCTTTCCCAAATTTAAATTTCCCACCAGATTTTGGTGGCTGTTCAGAAGGGTTGCAAACCTTCTGAAACAGTACTTCCATGGCTATAAATTCGTTTGATTCCTCAGAATCTTACTTACTAATTTTCAGAACAACACAAACTTCTTCTTCTTCTGCACAAATAAATTCTGTGTGATATACTGTCGTTGAGTGGTTCGCAGCTACCTGAATTTGGAGTACTACTATTCTGGTAAGATAATCGTTCTATCCTGGGAGGGGATATTCCATCAACCTCGAGTCGTGAGGGAAATAATTTCCTTAAGGACACACTTTGAACTAAGTGGGCTCGATTATATTCTGAAAAATTATTCTTATTTTCAACACTGATTCTGTTTATTTTCAGAAATTAATTTTACTGCTTCATCGGTTTTGCAATACAGATTAATAACATAATCAATTTAAATTACTATAATTAAGTAAACTAATGAAGTAAAATACACATTATTTATCATAATTAGGTGATAATTATGTATATTCATACAAATGTATGCATTCACTGATTTAGTGTAAAGTGTAAACACCTGGTGCAGATAAACTTTTACCAAAAAAAGACCAAATTGCCAACCTAAAAATTGACCATCTACCACCTGGAGCGGATCCACCTTATAGGAAGGGACTTCAAACGAATCCATTTTATCGGGAAAATACTTATTCTAATGTGTAATTTTCATTTGAAACATAAAAAGTAGCTATAGTTTTTGTCTAACAGAACTTGCTTGGCAATAGAGGAAGCTATAGGGCAGCAGTCAAGGAGGTTCAAATTGTGAGAGGTAAGGAGTTAAAATCCGTGTTGAAGTGATTAGTTTTCTAAAATTTAAGAGGATAACGAGTGAAATAATCTAGTCAAGACTTGTAAAATATTATTGGATGCCCTGACATTCTCAGTTAATCAATCTTTCAACTATATCTCAATCTTAAATAATGTAATTGAAATAAGATGTATGAGTCCGCTTTGACCATTCCATTATGTTTGGGTCAATTTCATCTAATATTTACAAATTTGTAGAATATGAACGGAATAGTTAGGAAGGATTCACAAGTAGAATCAATTATTTCGTAATTTTCACATTTTCCCTTAAAAATAGCATATTAGTGTCTAACCTATTAAAAGAAAATTTTCACCTAAAAATCTAATGTAAAGTAAGTAGAATTAAGAACAAGTAATTGACTATCATACTCTTAGAGGTGACAAAATTAGCCCATAAAATCATAACTCACCCAATATGTTCAAGTTTAGGCGGGTTATTGACCCGCCCATCTATTAGCTCAACACATTTCAATTCAACTTATTTCAGCCCATCAAAAGTTGGGTTGATATGTAACCCAAATTGACTCATGTGAAATCTTGTCAAAATATTTTCTAAAAAATATTTTTATTTGATATTATTAGCGAATATTCTTCGAATATTCACAGTATATTTTGTAATTATGATAGATGTATATTTAAGGTAACTTAGGATTCTTATTGTATTAGAAATCAACCATTTAAGATAACTTAGGATTTTTATTGTATTAGGAATCAACCTCTGTACAACTATATATATTGTGATTAATGAAAGGAATCCCTAAGGGAAATTATTCCAATCTTACATGGTATCAAGAGCCAAACCCTAATCCCTACCCCTCTATACTCTTTTTCTCTCGGCCGACCACCACCAAAAATTCCCTTCCTCTCGGCCGGCGGCAACAAGGTTGCCACCATGTCTCGCCCCACTTCCCCCACTAATTCCGGTTCATCCACTGGCACACTTGACAACCCCCCTCAACATTCATTGTCTTCTTTTCATCCGGCATTCGCCGTTAACAACATCAAGAATTTTATCCCTACAATTCTTGACCAAGAAGACTGTCAATATTCCATGTGGATGGAATTGTTCTACATTCATGCATGTGCATACAATGTGCTCGACCATATTGATGATTATGTTCCTCGTCCAACCGATGTTGCAGACTCAACCTGGCGTCGCCTTGACGCCATCGTCAAACAATGGATATATGGCACCATCTCTAAAGACTTGTTGTGCACTATCATGAAAACAGGTGCTACGGCACGTGTACTTTGGGTCCGGCTAGACGAAATTTTTTAGGATAATAAAAATACCCGGGCCGTGTATTTGGAAGAGCAATTAAACAATACACGTCTCGAGAATTTTAACATGTCCGAATATTGTAAACAACTGAAACTCATAACCGACCAACTTTCCAACATAGGGACTCCTGTGTCCGAAACCAAATGGTGCTTCACTAGTTGTTGGTTTACCAAAAGGTGAATATGATACACTCGCAACAATGATTCAACAGGCCGACCCCCTCCCAAGTTTCAACAAAGCACGTTCACAACTTTTGTTAGAAAAGACCCGCCGTGCTAAACAAGAGGAGCACAATCACAAGGCATTAGCCATTGAGGGCATGCCACCACCGCAAGACCACCAGCAGCAGCAGTCCCGCGGCGGAGGGTGTGGCGGCAGAGGCCACGGTAACAACAATAAAGGGAAGGGCCGCGGAAAGGGCAACTGTAACCAGCAGCCAGGCCCAACTCCTGCTGCCTATCTCGCGTGGCCTGGACAGCAACCAATGTGGCCCAATCAAGGGAACTGGGCCTCCCCTGCATGCCCCTACCCAACTACAGGGGCCTAGTTCCAGTAGGCTGTTTGGTCACCCGGTCTATTGGGCTCCGCCCTAGCCAACAGGCAGGCCCACCCACAGCAGCAGCAGGCCCATATGGTCTCGGTCCAGCAGCACCCGCAAGGCAGCAACCTGGCTCCCACCGATTTGGGCCAGACCTTCAGCACAGTGAACCTTCAACAACCCGATGAAAATTGGTACATGGACACCAAAGCCACATCTCACCTCACCCGGTCATCAAGTAACTTATCTCAACTACTTCGGCTAAAGTGTCCTCAATTTATTACTGTCGGCAATGCTCATCGCATTCCGATTGAAGGTTACGGTAACACACATACCAAATATCTCCATTCGCCTTTCTCCCTAAATCACGTCCTCTACACCCCTAACATCATTGAAAACTTAATCTCTGTTAGAAAATTCACTCGCAATAATTCTATGTCTATCGAATTTGACCTTTTTGGTTTTTCTGTAAAGGATCTTAATACGGGGAAAAATCTTACGCGCTGCAATAGTGTGGGAGACCTCTACCCCTTCACTCAACCTTCCGCTGTTAGACCGCAATCACATCTATCCCTTGCGGCTATCTCTCCCTCAACTTGACACAACAGACTCGAGAAAACTGAATGGAATTCATAATTGTCTCAATCTTATTTTTTCTGTTTTTCTTTTTATTGTCTGAATATTCAGGAGCTAGACACCCCGGAGACCCTGTTTTTACTTTTCTTAGGACTACTAAGCGTATTCAATGTAATAATGGAAAACTTGCCCAACACTGTTTTTCTTGCCCGCTCGGCAAGCATACTCGTCTTCCATTTATGTCATCAAACAATGTTACTTTTTCTCCTTTTGATATTGTTCATGCTGATTTGTGGACATCTCCGGTTGTTAGCTCTTTGGGTCACAAATTTTATCTAGTATTTTTAGATGATTTTTCACATTTTGTCTGGATTTACCCACTGAAATTCAAATCTAAAGTTTTTGCCAAATTCCTTGAATTTCAAAAATTCATTAAAACACAGTTTGAAAATCTATCAAATCATTCCAATGTGATAATGGACGTGAATTTAATAACTCGACATTTCACAATTTTTGCTCTAAACAAGGCATGGTTTTCTATTTTTCCTGTCCCTATACTTCCTCCCAAAACGGAAAGGCTGAACGAATTATACGTACCATCAATAACATGGTTCGCACCCTTCTCTTTCATGCCTGTCTTTCACCGCCTTTTTGGGTCTATGCTGTTAAAATAGTAGAATCCCTTCTTAATATTTTACCAACTAGCACTCTCCAAAACAAGACCCCTACCGAAATCTTATACCATAGGTTCCTATCCAATGACCAGATTTGTATTTTCGGCTGCTTATGCTACCCCAACATAGCCTCTACTGCACCTCACAAACTTGCCCCTCGTACCATGCCATGTGTCTTCATTGGTCTCTCTCCTACTCATCGGGGCTACCTGTGTTATGACATTTCCACTCGCAAAATCATCGTCTCCCATCACATCACGTTTGACGAGATGACCTTTCCTTTTTCAAATCTCTAAAAATTTCAAACCACCGATTACACCTTTCTCGATGAACCAAATTTGTCCCCGACTATCCAATCTCTATACCACCAGTAGCCCACTATTTCGACAGAGTCTGCAGCTTCATCCCCGCCACTGTCCGGCACCATCTCCGACCAAATAACTCCCAACTCTCGGTCGAACACCCCACCAGTACCCTTGCTGCCTCCAGCCACATCTCCTGCCCTTCCAATAGCACTGCTACCTCCAGAACCCGTAAGCCAGCAGCCTCATACCCCAGTCCAAACACTGCTGCCTACCCACCGCATGGAAACTCATTCCCAACACGGGATTTTCAAACCCAAGGTTCACTTCAACCTCTCCACACATACCTTATCACCCATTCCAAAAAATCCAAAACTAGCCAAACTGGACCCTAATTGGAATGCGGCCATGTGTGAGGAATTTAATGCTTTAACCAAGCAGAACACTTGGGAGTTGGTACGTGGCCGGACAGTGTGAATGTTATCCGATGTATGTGGCTATTTCGTCATAAGTACAGAGACAGTGGTGACTTGGAGCGGTATAAGGCAAGACTAGTTGCTAATGGCACTAATCAGCAAGAGGGTATTGATTATGGTGAGACGTTCAGTCCGGTTGTTAAACCGGCCACTAGTCGGACTGTTCTCAGTATTGCTATGGGCATGTATTGGCCGATTCATCAACTTGATGTCAAGAATGCATTTCTTTATGGGTATTTGAAAGAAACTGTGTACATACATCAGCCTCCTGTCTTTGTTCATCCGGCAGTCCCGCAGTTTGTATGTCGTCTCAGAAAGTCATTGTATGGCTTGAAACAGGCACCCCGCACTTGGTATGATCGCTTTGTCAAGTATCTTATGCAGATCGGTTTTATATGTAGCAGGTGTGATAACTCTCTCTTCACTTTTCATCGAGGTAGCAGCACTGCTTATTTGTTATTATATGTGGATGACATTATTCTTACTGCCTCATCTGACAGTTTGAAGAATGAAATCATTGCTCTACTCAAAACTGAATTTGTTATGACTAACCTGGGCAAGCTGAGTTATTTCTTGGGTAGATCAGTGACCAGATATGCAGCTACTATGTTTTTGTGTCAGCGCAAATATGCAGAAGAGATAGTGTACAGGGCTAAGATGGCAAATTGTAAAATTATGCCAACTCCGGTTGACTCGAAATCCAAGCTCAGTGCCAATGAGGGTGCACCAGTTTCTGAGCCCACTTTATATCGGATTTTTGCAGGTGCCCTTCAGTATCTTACATTCACTAGGCCTGATATTGCATATGTCGTTCAGCAGATGTGTCTGTTTATGCACGACCCTCGAGAGTCCCATTTTGCATCCCTCAAACGTATTATCATATACGTTAAGTGCACACTGGACTTTGGACTACATATCTACCCCTCTTCCCCAACCAAGTTACTCTCCTACACGGATGCAGATTGGGTAGGATGCCCAGACACACGTCGCTCCACCTCAGGCTACTGTGTATTTCTTAGGGATAACCTTATTTCATGATCCGCCAAGCGGCAGGCCACACTATCCCGTTCGAGTGCTGAAGCAGAGTATCGCGGAGTTGCTAATATCGTTGCTGAGATATGTTGGCTTTGAAATCTTCTTTTGGAGCTCCAGTGTCCACTGCGAAAGGCGTCTATAGTCTAATGTGACAACATATCTGCCACTATGTCTCACAATCCGATCCAACATCAGCGGACTAAGCATATTGAGATAGATATTCACTTTGTGCGAGAGAAGGTTTCCCTTGGTCAAGTCAAAATATTACACGTGCCTTCCGCCTATCAGTATGCAGATATTTTCACAAAGGGACTACCGAGACAGCTCTTCACCGACTTCCGATCCAGCCTTAGCATTCGGCATCCTCCCGCTCCGACTGTGGGGGAGTATTAGCGAATATTCTCCGAATACTCACAGTATAATTTATAATTATGATAGATGTATATTTAAGGTAACTTAGGATTCTTATTGTATTAGGAATCAACCATTTAAGGTAAGTTAGAATTCTTATTATATTAGAATCAAGCTCTGTACAACTATATATATTGTGATTAATTAAACGAATCCCTAAGGGAAATTATTCTAATCTTATATTCGCTATTAGATATGTTATATAATCATAATAAAGAAAAATAATAATTTTATAAGGTACTAAAATATTATAAAAGAACAAATAAAACAATTAAAAGTTAGTAAGAATTGGATGGGTTAGGTTATGACTCACATTTGGGTCATTGGCACAAATTCTCTTATTTTGGGCTTGTCTTTAATTTTTGCCCCACCTATCTTATTGTTTTAATTTTAACCCTTCAGTCATTTAAGTTAATAATAAATAGACGAAAATATCCCTCCCATCCCACATAGCTTAGGTTTCTTCTCCAACTTCATCCTTCTCTCGTCCTTCAAATTTTAAATCCAGGAGCTCCAAATATCAACAATGGTGGATTTCAATTTTTTTTTATTAACTTCTCTCTAACATCAACTTTGTCACCATTTTGAGAAGAACTCATTTCGTTTCTTTTGCTGGGTCACAACTTCAGTTGGACAAGAGAACACTTAGGAATCCAATTGTTTTTTGGTGATTAGAGTGATAATGTGGGTTCGAAGGTGGGTAATAAAATTTATGGTATGTGTGTGAGTTATGGTGGTGGAAGAATGACTTTGGTGGTAGGTAATGAATTTGATAGTGATGGGTGATGAAATCCATTGTAATTGCTATGATATTTGGTGGTGGAAACAATGAATTTATTTATTGTGTATAATCTTCAATTTTAAGCTATTCAATTAATAAGATAGGTTTTATCTTCAATATTTTGCCTCTAGACATAACTTTCCATTATAAATTGATGAATTTTTACTTTTTTCATATATAAAAATTAAACTACTTTTGTCTATAGGCATGACTAATTTTGGAATATAAAGTTATGTCTTAAGGCATAACTTGATTAACTTTGAAATCTAAAGTTATACTTTAAGGTCTGACTTGACTAACTTTGAAATATAAAGTTATGCATTAAGACCTGACTTAACTAATTTTGGAATCTAAAATTATGTCTTAAAGCCAAACTTGACTAACTTTAGAATATAAAGATAGGTCTTAAGACCTAACTTGACTAACTTTGAAATATAAAGATAGGTCTTAAGACCTAACTTGACTAACTTTGGAATTTAAAATTATGTCTTAATGTTAAGGCCTAACTTTGTAATCTAAGATTATGCCTTAAGACCTACCTTGACTAACTTTGGAATCTAAAGTTATGTATTAAGGCTTAATTTGACTAACTTTGAAATATAAAAATATGTCTTAAGGCCTAACTTGACTAACTTTGGAATATAAAGTTATGACTTAAGATTAAGATTTAATTTGACTTTAACTTTGGAATACTCCTATAAAGTTATGCATTAAGATAAGGCTTAATTTGACAAACTATTCATATATACAGCCGAAGCAAATGAAGTGATACCCAAGAAGAAGTAAAACTGTAGAAGCACCGTTATTAGATGGAAATTACATACAGGAGAAGTTAAAGTATACTAGCTATTAATTAATTGCTAATTTGGTATACATCTTTTTTTGCATAGTATCAATTGTTCTACATATCCATAGTGTCTTTTCTCTCTTGAAACGTTTTTGTACAAACCAATAATGTAAATTTGTGTTAAGACCAAATAAACTCCTACCACAAAAAGAGTAAAAGGAAAAGGGGGGGGGGGGGGGGGGGGGGGAAATCATATATAGTACCTCTTTAATTTGTTATCTTCATAATTGATAGAATAATGTGTAATTAATATAATATTAATTATAATTATCTAGTAATAATTGTAATTGATGATAAGATAAGGTAAATATAGTAGGAAGATAACTTAGTCAACCAATTAGCTTAATCCTAGCCTAATCTTAGCATTATCCTATCTAATCCTAGTCTTAGATGATGTTTGTAATTGTGGTATAATTACCACACTTTTGGGAATGTTACAATAGAGGAAAATATAGGTATGAATCTAATAAATGAAAAGATAAGCATTTACAAGAAAGTTTTCATGGTATCAAGAGCTTGGGGAAAAATCCTAGCCTAAAAAGAAAAAAAATTCTACCTCCATCGTTCGTCCCCCCATCCTCTCAAACCGGCCGGCCACCAATTTTCATATATATTTTTTTCAGTCAACAATGTCTGACTCTAAGTCCACTTTTCATCCCGCTTTTGCCGTATCCAATATCAAAACTCATATTTCCATTACTCTTGAGATAGAAAATGTTCATTATGCAACTTGGGCATAACTCTTTAAAATATGTTGTCGCTCCCACCGGGTTATTCATCACATAATCCCACCGGAAAAAGGCTAGGAAAAGGTGTCGGGCACCGATGATGAAAAAGAAATGTGGCTCACCTTAGATGCAATGGTTCTTTCATGGATTTATACAATAATTTCAAGCGATTTGTTGCATACAATCATGAAACCCGATTCCACGGCGATGGAGGCTTGGAATTGCTTACGGAATATCTTCCAAGATAACAAGAATTCCCGAGCCGTCACCCTAGAGCAAGAATTCTCCACCACCGACATGGCGGACTTTCCAAATGCATCTGTTTATTGTCAATGCCTCAAAGTCTTATCCGATCAACTCAACAACGTTAGGTCACCGGTTACTAACAATCGATTGGTTTTACAATTGGTTTACGGCCTTACCGAGGCGTATAGTGGAGTGGGTACGCTCATTCGCCAAAGTAATCATATACCTCCATTTTATCAAGCCCGCTCTATGCTTATTCTTGAAGAGGGAGGTTTAGCCAAAAAGACTGCAACTGTATCAAATTCCGCCATGGTTGCTGCCTTATCCAATGAAGCTTCTACAAATTTTGATCATTTGTCACCAAGCCGGGGACAAAAAGGATGAAATGATGGTAAAAATCGTGGTGGTGGTCGCGGTAGTGGCAATGGTGGAGGCCACCGGAATTCCGGCAGCGGCAGGACTGGCGACAGGGCGGCGGCCAACAGCATAATTCCAGCCAGCAGTGGCAGCGCCGAGCCTAGTGGGGCAGTGTACCACCACAGTGGGCCGGGTAGTGGCCTTAGGATGTGCCACCCTGCCCATTTCCTTTAGAAAATTGGGTCAGGCCCAGTCCGAGGCAAACTGCTTAGCGCACTGTCAGCCAACAACCCACTGGATATGGGCCCAGCAACAACAACCACGGTCCAGCAGCATTTAGGCCACTAACGAACCAGTGGCAGAAGGCCCATTCGGTAGTGGCTATCCCAACTAATATTGAGTCTTTCACGCACACACTTGGACTTAATCCGCCCGACTCAAATTGGTATATAGACACCGGAGTAACGTCTCATATAACGTCCTCCCAAGGTAATCTCTCGTCCTATTTTAATTTGAGCAAAAATAATGGTATAATTGCATAAATGATCATTCTATTCCAATTCGTGGTTATGGTTCTACCAAATTATCTCCACCAAACCACCCTTGACTTTAAAAAATGTCCTTTATGCTCCATAATTGATTAAAAATTTGGTTTCGGTTAGAAAGTTTACTACTGATAATTGGGTGTCTGTTGATTTTGACCCTTTTAGATTTTCCGTGAAGGATTTTCCGACGGGGATGTGTCTAATGATATATTATAGTCAAGGCGAGCTCTATCCAATCACCACACTCAATCATCAAGACAATTTACCATCCATCTTTATAGCTTTAGCGCCTTCATTGTGGCATGAACGTTTGGGTCATCCGGGAGCACCTGTTTTAGCCTTCCTTAAACAAAAAAAATTTATTTCATGTACTCAAACACGTAATTCAAATATGTGTCATTCATCCACTTGGAAAACATGTTCAGTTGCCATTTGTTTCATCAAATTCATGCACCCTTATGCCTTTTGATATTATCCATTGTGATATTTGGACTTCTCCCGTTTTGAGCTCTTCGGGCCATCGATATTATTTGCTCTTGCTAGATGATTACTCTAATTTTTTGTGGACGTTTCCGTTGTCTAAAAAGTCACATGTTTTTTCCACATTTCTCACATTTAGAGCATTCATCTGAAATCAATTGAACGGGATATTAAAAATATTCAATGTGATAATGGTAGGGAGTTTGATAATGGGTCTTTCTGGGATTTTTGCAACGCAAATGGTTTAACTTTTTGTCTCTCGTGTCCTCATACCTCCTCTCAAAATGGAAAGGCGGAAAAAAAATATAAATCATCAATAACATTATTAGAACATCCCTTGCCAATGCCGCTCTACCAACTTCCTTTTGGCATCACGCACTACAAATGACAACCTATCTACTTAACATACTTCCAAACAAACATTTGTCCTATCAAGCCCCTCTAAAAATCATATACCTAAGGGACCCGTCTTACTCTTATCTATGGTTGTTCGGGTGCTTATGTTATCCTCTTATTCCATCCACCACAATCAATAAACTTCAACCCCGGTCTACTCCTTGTGTTTTTTTGGGATATCCTTCCAATCATCGAGGTTACAAATGTTACGACCTGTCCTCTAATAAAATCATTGTGAATTTTCATGTAATCTTTGACGAAGCAAATTTTCCATTTACCAAAATACATGGGTCCGGGCTACCTACCTACGATTTTCTAGATGATGGTATACCCCCGTATTCCAATCTTACTGTTTCAGCTAGCCCACAAAATCTGGGAGAATTGGTCCTAGAAACAATGGCCAGACGCAGCCCAACACTGCCCAGCGGTATGGGCCTCACTGCCTGAGACCATTCACTTCCGATAGAATTGGGCCACTGCCTGGCAGCCCAATACCAAGCAGCCCACTGCCTAGCAGTGGCTTGGGTCATGGGTCAGCTCTTGGCAGATTGGGTCACGGCCCAATTTCCTGCCCACTGCCAGGCAGTCCCGTTCCACCCACTGGCGCAATTCCAATTTCATCCCAGCGGCCAGTCACTCGTAGTCAACACGGCATTGTTAAACCCAACACAAAATATAGCCTTCACACCCGTGTTACAAAATCATCATTGCCTCATAATTTTGTGTCTGCTCTTAATGACCCGAATTGAAAAATGGCTATAGATGATGAATTTAGTTCTCTTATTAAAAATAGGACGTGGAAGTTGGTCCCCCGTCCCCCTAATGCTAATGTGATTCGGTCTATGTGGATTTTCAGTCACAAAAAAAAATCTGATGGTATTTTTAGAGGCCTAAAGCCCATCTTGTAGGTGATGGGAAGACACAACAGGTTGGTGTGGATTGCGGTGAGACGTTCAGTCCGGTAGTTGAACCGGCAACTGTAAGAACGGTTCTTAGTTTGACTCTTTCGAAAGCATGGCCGCTTCACCAGCTAGATGTCAAAAATGTCTTCCTCCATGGAGAGCTAAATGAAACTGTATACATGTACCAGCCTTTGGGATACCTAGACTCCACTTATCCAAATCATGAGTGCCTGCTGAAAAAATCATTATATGGGCTCAAACAGGGCCCCGGGCCTAGTACAAGAGGTTTGCAAATTATGTTTCGCATATTGGATTTTCTAACAGTCGTTCTGATCATTATTTGTTCATCTACCGTCTGGGTAATAATATTGCTTACCTTCTTTTATATGTAGATGATATTATATTGACTGCCTCATCTGATGCTCTTCGCAAGTCCATCATGTCACTGTTGGGCTCTGAGTTTGCTATGCTTGATCTGGGGCCACTAAATTACTTCTTAGGGATAGTTGTGACACGTCATGCAGGTGGTTTATTCTTATCCCAAAAGAAGTATGTAGCAGAGATTGTTTAACGTGATGGCATGTCATCCTGTAAGCCGTTTGCAACTCCGGTAGATACTAAACCCAAATTGTGCGCTTCCTCTGGCAAGCCATATGCCGATCCGACACATTACCATAGCCTTGCACGGGCCCTGCAATATCTCACTTTTACGAGGCTAGACATTTCTTATGTTGTACAATAGGTTTGTCTATTCATGCATAACCCAATGGAGGATCACATGCATGCACTCAAACGCATTGTGCATTATATTTAGGGCACTCTAGATTATGGCATGCATTTATATCTGTCATCGACGTCCACCATTGTTTACTACACAGATGCCGATTGGGGTAGATTTCCGGACACCAGACACTCCACATCTGGTTATGGTATATTCCTTGGTGATAACTTGGTATCTTGGTCCTCCAAACGGCAAGCGACCTTGTCTAGATCCAGTGCCGAAGCAGAATACCAAGGTGTGTCCAGTGTGGTGTCTGAATCTTGTTGGCTCCGGAACCTTCTTCTATAGCTCCAATGTCCGATTCCAAAGGCAACATTGGTGTATTGTGATAATGTTATTTCTATTTATCTCTCTGGGAATCCAGTTAACTACCAACGCACTAAGCATATTGAGCTGGATATCCCCTTTGTTCGAGAAAAGGTCACTCGTGGACAAGTGCGTGTCTTACATGTCCCGTCACGCTATCATATTGCAGATATTTTTACAAAAGATCTTCCGCCGATTTTATTTGAAGATTTTTTAGACAGTCTGAGCATACGCTGACCTCCCGCTTCGACTGCGGGGGTGTCATAGAATAATATGTAATTAATAGAATATTAATTATAATTATCTAGTAATAATTGTAATTGATGATAGGATAATGTAAATAATGATAGGATAATGTAAATATAGTAGGAAGATAACTTAGTCAACCAATTAGCTTATCATAGCCTAATCTTAACCTTATCCTATCTAATCCTTGCCTTAGATGATGGTTGTAATTGTGGTATAATTACCACACTTTTGAGAATATTACAATTGAGGAAAATATTCTTTCAATAATGATTAATAAGTTATCAATTGTCTCTTCATTTCAACTATATATCTTGGGCATAAAAGTCAATGATCCCCTTGAGATTGAGTTTAAACAAAGAAGAGCAATCATTTTGCATCAACCACAACATGTGCTCAAACAATATAGCATCCACATCCACATAAATCACTTTCTTTGTTCTAATATTTTCTTTTACTCTTCCTTTATCTTCTTTCCTCAACATTTCAATCAAACTCCTAAATGGACTTTCCTCCCACACAAAGGGTTCCACCAAGAATTCTCTCTTCTCCTTTCCCACCAGCACAACTATCGGATCATCTGAATCGCCATAACCATCATCCACTAGTGGCCTATACCCTAATAATTGGCCCGAGCATCGCCTTGTCAAGATTGCAAAAGGCAAAACTATGCAATCCATGAAATGAAACAATAAAATGTAAACAACTTATTCTCTAGCTAGAAAATGGTCACTTCTACGTATATATACTATTTTGTATGAGATGTTATTACCTTTTTTGGAGGTTATTTTGGGAATGAAGTGGAAAAAAGGGAAGAAGAGTTCTTGGTGAGAGTAAAGATTGAATTGGCCAGCCAATGGCTAGTGTAAATATGCATATGCAAAACAAAGAATATATAGACATTTTAATTTAGATAAAAATGTAGTTGGTGTAGTTTTCAATGGTTGTTTTCGCGGAAAGAGAGCCGTTTGAGTGAGAAGAAAACTTATAAGATATAAGTAAAGAAACAAACATATAAGTTGTAATAGCTAATTTAGTTTGAAGTTTTGAACCAAGTATTATGAAAATAAATTTAAGCAAACAAATACAGATATATTAAAATTATGTGTAATTAGTTCTTAGAAAATAGATAAACAATGAAATATAAATAAAGATAGTTCTAGGAAGGAAGTGATATAGCTGGTAAACATAGCCGTGTTGGGTCTTTGATAGAACCAAAGGCAGGAGAGTGTAGGCCAAGGTTACAATTGGGTGGACGGCAAACCGATGACCATGCCGCGTGTACAGCTCAATAAAAAATGTTTTATT
The DNA here is from genome assembly GCA_034509755.1 of Anisodus tanguticus. Lineage (NCBI taxonomy): Eukaryota > Viridiplantae > Streptophyta > Magnoliopsida > Solanales > Solanaceae > Anisodus > Anisodus tanguticus. The sequence continues at coordinate 35,111,312 of CM067544.1, forward strand.
TTATATTATTTATCTTTCACTTTATTTCTTCTCATTTCCCGACCTTTACTTTTTTTGTGATTTAATGTAATTGCTCTTTTTTTATTTTTCTTCATTTAACGTAACTATGTTATTATTCTAGTTTTTAAAATTACATTTCATATTAGAAAGAATGAGTCATTAACAAACTTAACATATAAAGAGTGATGTTATTAAAGTAGAATTCCATTGTTGAATGAGGTTATAGACTTACAAAATGAGTGCTTTTAATTTTTATAATTAATTTAATTTGAAATTATACTATTACTTTTACAATATTATTTACAAATATGTGATTATTAATTAATATATTTTCAAGAAATAATATGTATCTTAAATACTTAATTTATTAAATTATTTATAAAGGCACATATTTGTACGTTAGAATTGATTTTTATTTTAAAACTAATTTACCTATGTAATTACGCATGTACAACCAAATAATAGTCTTCTAATTACATTGTAATTACATTATGACAAACAAACAGGTCCTCGTAATAATTATGTTGTGTAATTACTACCCTAGTAATTACACAAATTTCAATTACCAAGTGGCTTTCCAAACAGACCCTTAAAGATAATTTCAGCAATCTCTCTTTGCATTTTGTATCGGAATACTAATCTCCCTACAGTAATTTACAATAGTATGTTCACTTTGTTTCTTCAAAAATATTTTAGAGCCTTTTAACCTATTTATTGTTAATGTATAAATTAATTTTTTTATCGGCTTACTGGATCAAGGGATAGACGAGTATAAAGAAGGGCCGGAGAATCTTTTATTTGATGTATAATCAAACCTCTCTATAATAACAACATTTGTCCGAGAATTTCATGGTCGCTATAGTGAGGTTCTATTATATATGTATATTGGCACTAGATATTTAGATCTCATTTGGTTGTTATAAACGAAAGTACGCAAAGAATTATTTTTTTATACTTTTTATGCTATAAACGAAAATAATATACTTGTTAATTTTAAAATCTCAATTGATTTTCATATCTCATTAATTAAAAATTAAAAGACTAATAAATTCAAGACTAGTTGTACCATATCGATAAAGAATTGAACTCTAAGGAACATATGCATTTAAAATTAATTGAGAATTTAAACACAATTTCAAGTTCTATAATTGTAGGTTGTTTCGTGAATTTCATTCTCTTAGCGATAATATAACGCTCGAATTGACGAAGAATTTTGTCCAAACTTTCAGCAAAAGGAAATTCAATAGTTTATCCTTGAAGGTTGTCTAAGAGCTTAACAATTGATTAATCTATCTCACCCCAAGTAGTAATAGGTTGAGGCTCTTCATCAACACTTTCGTTGTCATCTTTGCATCTGTTATCTCTTGTTCTTCCACTCCAATCACTTGTGCAATAATCTCTTCATCAATGTAAGTTTGAAGGATTGGAAGAGCTGCATCAAACTCTGTATAAGTGGTAGCACTCATTGCTTGATTGGTGTTATGAGATGAAATTTGGGCTATAAGTGATGACGCACTACCAACATCCTCAACAACTTCGTACAAATATTATTACACAATATTTGAGTATTGCCGTTATAGAGAGGTAATTTTATAAAGAGTGTACCACTATAATGAATAACATTGCTATTATATGTAGAATGTTGCTATAGAGAAATAAATCATAACATGAAAAATCAATTCCGAAGAAAATCATGCCATTATAGTGAAATATTATTATAGCGAATGGTAATTATAGAGAGGTTTGACTGTATATGTTTCGATACCTTCATACAAAGGCGGCGCAAATAAAGGAGGGGAAGAGGGGAGAGTACTAGACCCAGGGAGTTTCATTTCTTCTGATTCATCAATAACATAAGGAAGCACGTTGTATTAAAGATGGAATAGAATTCCTCACTGAGATCCATTTGTAGATTTTATGTGATTCTCAAGTCCAGGTGAAATCATCAAATTTTCAGCATTCATAATAAACGTGATTCCAAGTAATTCATATTGGCAGGCATGTTGATTACTCATCATGATTGTTAAATGAAATATTTATTTCTAACTTTGGTGGATAACGATAAGTCAAGTGAAGAAAATACTCCATTCATTCGAAAATTTTCTAACCATCTAATAATTCCTAAAAGTTAACTGACGATCTAGAAGTAAATACTCAACCAAATGTCACCTAACATATACTACTAAGAACATGGTGGCAAAGAAACCACGAAAATGGCTCTGTAAATCAGCCATGCCTTTCACCTCAGCTAGTACAATTCAGCTACATACCAAAGGAAGGAGAAAAAAATCTCAGAGGGGGGAAAATAGGGAATCAAGCTCAAGTCGAGAAATCAAGAAATGCCTATACTCTGCCGGTTAGCATCGCGAATCAAACTGTTCTGTTGCAGGGGGAGAAGTCAAATTTCCCTTGGCAACGTCATGTCAACTAAAAACGTGTTTTCACAGCTATTTTGGCCAGCCCATATTTGCATACATTGACATACCGTGCATTGGTTGGCCAGCGTTATTACCATAAGGTCCTGGTTCGTGGTGGAAAGGATTATCGCCATTGCCATTTTCATCAGAGGAGTCACCTGAGACATCATCACCTTGAGAAGGAGGGCTCTCCCCTGTGGCGGGAGGACCAAAATTCAACATATTGGATGGTGGTGGTGTCGTCTGTGTCGAAGATGGCGCCTTAGACTTTGGCTTTTTCCCTTCAGCAATGAAGCTACCCATGATTACCTGGTCATCAACTTAAAACAGTTTAACGACACATTCTGCACTCAAACAAGAGGGGAGGGGTACAAAAACGGATAGAGCAGAGCACCTGCACGGGTGTGGCAGCCATAAGCATTCCTGCAACTCCACCACCCAATACTCTACCATCTGAACCAGCCAGTGACACATTCAGACCATTTGGTCCGCTGCTGCCATTACTTTCTGACCGCAAGAAGGAACCTGTCAATGAGATGATTTCGAATCGGCCCTGCATATAAAAGTAACTGGTTAAGTATCATGAGATTACTTATCAAAGAAAAGAATACATATATCATATGAGATTATTAGTATGGCGAAACACATAAACAGCCCCTTTAACTTGGCGCGAGCTGGCAACTATGACCTTAAACTTTGCTAGTGCACAACTAGGCACTAAAACTTGCCTAAAGTCGAACAAGCATACACAAATTTCGGGCAGGTCACAAGCGTGAAGTGCAATTGCTCCTACGTGGATTAATGTCCAATCAGAGGCTGCCAACTAATTTACACGTAGAGCAGAGATTTAAAAAACGAAATATGTTTAAAATTAAAGGGTGTAAATTTACTCTCAATTTTCCCCCAAGGAAATTTTGCATTCATCAAAAACCACACTGATAAATCCGACTCACCTGCTTCTTCTTCATCGTTCCAATTTCAATTATTTTAATCCTCAACTCCAGGCTCAAATTAGGAACAAAATTAGGGTTTTGGTTTTGAGGAGTTTCTTTAGAGGGAAGGGGAATTGAAAAAACAGAATCGGAGAGAAAGGAATTGAAGAAGGGGAATTGGGAAGAAGATTATCGGAGTTAGGAGAGGGAATAGAAAGGGGGAAGACAGAAAGTAGATAAAGGCCTTAACTCGCGTGTTTTTGAGTGCATCTCACGCGAATTGCCACGTAGGACGTGTGTATATGTGTTCAACTTTAGGCAAGTTGAAGTGCCTACATGTGCACTATCAAAGTTGAAGGTTATACTTGTCCGCTTGAGCCAAGTTAAAGGGCCTATTTATGTGTTTTGCCTATTAGTATACATCATATAATTATGTTCATCAACCACCTAGCTCATCTATTGCCAACTCACAATCAGGTTAGCAACCACTGATGAATTAAGCTTCCATTTAAGCTCCACTGGATCATATCCACAAAAGAATCAATCTACTGAAGCTCACTTGTGATGAACTGATTAAAAAATAGGGCAACCCGGTGCACGAAGCATCCCGTGTACATGCAGGGTCGGGAAAGGACAACACCCCAAGGTGTGATGTAACCTAACCTAGTGCAAGCGTCAGTGTCTAAGATAGACAACTTTATTGTTGCTCCAAGGTTCCCCTTCAATATCTAGAGACTAAAACTAACTATTTTTCGACAAAAAGTGCTTATTTTGGAAAATCAAGGGAAAAAAGGAAATTTTGAGGAGCAGCATAAATCTCTGTTTTTTCGTAGAGAAGTGAAAAAAAAATTAACTTCTCCTTTGAAGTAGAAGTAGAAGCTTTGTATTTTATTTTTTTGACAGAGAAATTCGGCTGGCAGACCCTTTGGGCAAACCGCAACTACCGAAACTCGGGGATTGATGGGTCTGCCCCTCTACCCTTCGCCACTTAAATACCAGAGTTAGTTCGCTTGGGGCGGGGCTCGAACCTGTGAGCGTGACCTAAAACAGAAGTCCCTCAACCTTTGCCAATCAAACTAATCCCTGAGGGCAGATGCTTTGTATATTTTTCAAGACAAAAGTTCTGTTGGCAAAAATTTATATTTACCAAAAGTAAATTATTTCAACAATACAGACAAAAATAACCTCATGCATAGTCGACTGCACATCTTAATTAATGAAGTTGAAAAAGCTCAATTAAAGACTTGGGATAATTCCAGACTTCCCTCAAGATTTAGTTTCGTAACACCAACCTCCCTTCCCTCAAAATTTAGTTTTGTAACACCAATCTCCCTTGTGATTTTCCATATTGTGCTAGCCTCACTTATTTTGATTTCTCTGCAGCTACTATAACCTATGTATCATTAATGTTATTACAACAACAACATACCCAATGAAATCCCACAACGTTCTGGGGAGGGTAGGGTGTACACAGACCTTACCTCTACCTTGGTAGGTAGAGCGGCTGTTTCCGAGAGACCCTCGGCTCAAGACATTATCATCATTAATGTTAGTAATGTTAAAATAACATATCTGACCATTTGCCCTTTCTGTGATTAATATTTCCCCTAAATCATAGAATCGAGGCATTTGAGTTTGAGCTTTGAACTTCTACATCATCAGTTATATTGTTGCAAGGACTGATGGATGTCAATCGCTATAATGACCTAGCAATCTCCGTCCACCCCTTACTAGCATTTTAATGTAGTCAGTTCTCTCTTTGGGAAAGGTTTGCCTAAGTTTCGCAAGAGAATTAGAAAGATGCTTTAGGGAAGAGGGTTATCAATCTCCTTAAAGAAAAGGACAATCCTTTAGACAATCAGAACGGCAGCCATTATGGCATACAATTTACCTTTATCTTTTTGTCATTGGCAAGGTTCAAATGACAACTATTTCTAGCAACCAAAAATTGTGTCAATGGTTGCTCTAGGTTGCAGCTAAGGTCAATTGAAGTAAGAACTGTCTCAAAATACCACTCAAATGAAGACAACAAAATTATAAGACTCAAACAAATAGACAACAGGAGAAAAAAATGATCTTCATTCTCAATGGCTAATTCCGTGTTGCAAAACTGACGCCATGTCCTATATAAAATCCAAGTTGTTTCCAACTTAAAGAAGATCCAAAAGAAAAGTTAACAAGTCAGATAAAAAACGATTAAGTAGATCTAAGACTTTTTTTTTATAAGGTTAAGTAGATCTAAGACTAAAAACTAGAGTACTGTTGACTAACCAGTTTTGCTTTTTATCCACAAACACTAGGCCTCATTCAAGAAATAAATCTATAACCATTATTGCACTATGAGTGCAATACTATCCATTGAAGATTTTCCAGTGTTTCAACCTGTTTTAACCACATTCATCACACAAAATAGCACATGAAAAGCAAGGACTGGACTTCTAATACAAAATGGCACAAAAGGAGGAATGACTGAATTAAAAAGCAAAAAAAAGAGACGTGATTTCTATTTCCAACAAAAACACTTCCATAAGTTAAGATCCACATTCGTTATTAAGCTGCCTGACAGATATGTGCCTCAAAAATGTACAAGGACACAATCAAGATTTTCAGGGTAAGTAATGAGCTGCACAAACCTATCAGGCAACAGCAAGGACCGAAAAATGGTATCACTTTATAATAGTTTTTTTAGTGGAATTTATAATAGTTTTTTAATAATCATTTAAAAGAGGATTCAAATCTCTTTTTTTTTACGATGGTGGTGTCGGGCCAAGCTTGCACGCACCTCGACTATTCCACCGGGTACGTACTACCTCCCACCAATCTAGGTACCACGTAACTCTGTCCACCAAGGCTTAGGCAGATGGAAAGAAATCACCTAGTGTTTTTCTGCCTCCACTGGAATTTGTTAAAAGAGGATTCAATTAAACAATCAACTTAACCGGACTACAAGAAATATTCCATAATATGCTACTTCAAGAGTCTTTTTTCTCAAAGGTATTAGAGTGAAATGTAAGGTGAAAGCTCCCATTAACTCCAGTTTCTAATGCACATGCGTGATGGAGTTAACTATATGAATTAAAACAGCATGATAACAGTACAGAAATTGTCTCAAGGCAAATGCATACAAACCTCGTAAGTCACAGTGCCAACCCCCATTGCTGGTTGGCGAAGGGTGACGTTACAGATCGCCCCATTTGCAGATAGAATGCAAACTGTACGTGGCCCTTGCTGGGAGAAAGCCATTATCCTTGATGCTATGTCCTGAAGACGGGGAAACAGATTCACATCATATTGCATAATCAACTGAAAGTTCACAGGACAGAATCTAATAGAAGTCGATGTTTAACAAAGACGGATAAAGCCAGAGAAAAAGAGTATTCAAACTGCACCAACGTTTTGCAAAACCGTAATAAAAATTGATGCAAATACACCGTACCACCAAGCTCCTTTAGTAGATCCAAATCCAAGAACAATGAACAACAAAAATTAAAGATATTCATCTACCAAAGGTAGACCTCGTCAAAAGATGTGAATAACCACCCAATCTTTTTTCAGTTTGCAACATACAAACCAAGGTGCAAACTTAATAGGCACATGCAATCTATCTTAAGAAAGCCACCCATTGAAAAGTATGATCAGATGCTGAAAGTATATCTACCATTTTAGAAAAAGAAGTATCAAACGGACAGAATAAGCAAGCCAAAATTTTGATATACCAACCCTTAACTCCAACCAATCAGTTGTCGTTCTAAACTGGTCATAGACAATGTCAATCACCAATATGACATTGAAACCACACTGGACATACTTCCACAATCAAAACAAAAAATTCTCCACGAAATATTCTTTACAAAATGAGGTAAAATATGATGAATTGGTTAATTCCAATTAACGTGGTTAATTCCAATTAACAAGTCGTAAGGTTAAGCATCAATTAGTTCTTTGTCTCCAAATACATACTTTCCCCAAAAATCTATTAAAACAATTTATTTAATCGTCCAGTCACTTCCTTGTGCACACCTATTGCTTTCCAGAAACACCAGTGTTAAAAGCTTATGTTTCCAATGTCCAGGATATATCCCAAAGCACTCTGGCAAGCTGACCTATTCAATTCCCAATTTAACTACCATGCACAACCCTATGGTCAACAAATTGACAAGGGAGATCCTCCATCTCAAACCATAAGGCTGAGGGTTCAAGTTACCAACAAGCAAAAGTGTGAACGGTAGTATCGCCCTTGGTCTCCAGGTAGTGGGGTTTGGACGTGGAAATTACCATATCCCAAAAAATCTCCATAGACATAATATTTGCGAACCATCATGACCTTAAGCACATAGAACTAGAAGATAAAATTCCTTGCCCTGGTAAGAAATGCAACAATGTTTTCGACAAGACTAGAGATGAAGCCAAGGAACATTTTATACTTCCTGAGATAGTCAAGGGGTACCACTCGTTGGCTTTATCATGGAGAATTTGCACTTAGAGAGCAAAACACTAATAATAATGAAGTAAGACAAGAGGAAGTAAGCAAAGAGCAAGGTGATGATATATTTGGCCCTAAAATCATGGATAATTGTAGTGGGGTTAAGTTTAAACATGATGATACTTCAGAACCTGCTTTCAAATTTTAACAAATTGTTGGAGGAGAATGCACAACAATTTTATTCTGGTTGCGAGACATTCTCCAAGTTGTCGATGATTATCGAACTGTTCCAAATCAAAAGGGTTGAGTAATAAAGCAATTGATGGCATAATGAAGTTGATTAAATGAGCACTTCCTTCTGATGAAACTTTACCAGTCTTTCCAAGGAGCAAGAAAAATTGAATACAAATTTAGGTCTTCATTATAAAAAAATCTATGCTTGCGAGAATGATTATATATTATTTAGGAAACATAATACAAAAGTTGAATCTTGCTTGGCTTGCGGTGAGTCTATATGGAAATCAATTGAAGGTCAAAAAGCCTATGAGGCTACCCAAGGAAAGGCACAGAATAGAGTTCCTCAGCAAGTTTTGCATTAATTCGTTGAAACCAAGATTGCAAAGGTTGTTTATGTCATCAATGGCTTAAGACATGACATCATGATCAGTGTTTGAAAGATCGGGTTCTTAGACATCCAGCATACTCTGAGGCGTGGAAACATTTTGATACATCTAAATCCGAGTTTTGCGGGAGATACTCGTAGTGTTAGACTTGGATTAGCATCTAACTGGATAAATCCTTTTATTAACTTAAGTATTTCTCATAGCACTTGGCCAGTGATTATTACGGTATATATCTTACCCCTTTGGACGTGCATGAAGCAACCATATTACTTCTTGTTTTTGTTGATACTTGGTCCTATAGCTCCCGAAAATGATATCGATATGTAGAACCATTGGTAGATGAATTGCAAGAATTATATGGTAGTCAATACATATGATGCTTCGATAAAAGAGAACTTTTGTATGTGGGCACACTCTTATGGACTATAAATGATTTTTCAGCTTATGTATACTTGTCTCGATGGAGCACAAATGGAGTTTCGGCTTGCCCTTCATGCAGCAAAGAGACTCTTACTTAAAGTATGATCGTAAGTTTTCTTACATAGGTGATCATAGTTTTTTATGTCTTCCAAACTAAACAACTGGTAAACCAACTCCAGAGAGAATTTCAGGAGCATGTCTTCTTTCTACTTCTCCATTAAGATCACATTTATTACCCCACCACTTATAATTAGATGATAAAAAACTATGAGAACGCATGTAAGAAAACTTATGACCATACTTTAATAGAGTAGGAGTCTCTTTGTTGCATGAAGGGGGGCAAGCCAAAGCTCCCTTTGCGCTCTATCAGAATAAGTAGCCATAAGCTGGAAACTCATTTATAGTCCATAAGAGTGTTGCCTGCATACAAAAGTTCTCTTTTCTCAAAGCATCATATGTCCATAAAACCATAATCCTTGCTACGCATCTACAAACAGTAAAAAGTACACAGATATCATTTCCAGGAGCTTTAGGGCCAGGTATCAATTAAGACAAGAAGCAACATGGTTCATGCACATCCAAGGGGCCATCAGATGCTAATCTGAGTCTAACATTACGAGGATCTCTAGCAAAGCCCGGATTAGATATATCAAAATGTGAAATGCATAATATGTTCGGATGTCTAAGTACTTCATCTTACAAATGATGATCATGATGACATGTCATGTGTGCTATTTCTGATGACAAACAACCTTTGCAATCGTTGTTTCAAGTGGAAGTAACGTAAAACTTTCTGAGGAACTATGTTTCGGGTCTTTCCTTGAGTAGCCTCATTAACTTTTTAACCTTCAACTGGTTTTCATCTAGACTCACAGAAAAACAAGCAAGATTCAACTTTTTCATTATGTATCCAAAACAAAGTACAAATTCTCGCAAGCATGTATTTTTTCATAACAAAGGCCTAAATTTCAAATCAATTTTTTGTTACATAGAATGACTCTAATACAGTTCACTAGAAGGAAGTGTTCATTTAATTAACTTCATTATGCTATCATCTGCTTTATCACTCAATCCATAAAGATACTTAATTTGGAACAGTTCGACAAACAGTGATAACTTGGAGAATGCCTCACAACCAGGATAAAGTTGTTGAGCAGCATCCTCCAACAATTTGAAAAATTGGAAGCAGATTAAGAATCATCATGTTTAAACTTAACCCCACTACAATCATCCATGATTTTAGGGCCAACAATATCATCATAAATCATTTCAAATATATCATCACCTTGCTCTTTGCTTACCTCCTCTTGTCTTAGTTGATTATTATTATTATTAGTGTTTTGATCTTTATGTGCAAATTCTCCATGACAAAACCAATGAGTGTACCCCTTGACTATCCTAAAAAGTATTAAGTGTTCCTTGACTTCATCTCTAGTCTATTGGAAAACATTGTTGCATTCTTACAAGGGTAAGGAATTTCATCTTCTAGAAATGAGGCGCATCCTTAGTGTCATCGGCCAAAGGCAACTAAACTAGGCAAGCACTCAGCTTGCACTATACTTAAGGCTTAAGTACGTCTCAAGTGGGCCTCTAATGACATTTTGAGCTCCATACCAATCCTAGATCTAAAAGTCCCAAGATGAACCCCTCGAAGCTTCGGATCAAGAATATCACTCAGGAGGAGTTACTAAACTATTTCTCATGTTACACATATATGACTACATTCCCTTCTTGAGCTTGTGTGCAGCAAAATCCTTGATTTTCACTAATGAAATCTTCAAATAATAGCAACGGTTACATAATAACATAGACTTCCTATGTTATTACAAACTCCAACAATATGGTATATCATTTGCATCACAAAAATCAAAACACATGTCAATCAACCATTCACATATTCTCCCAAGTGACAAAGGAAATATGAAAAAGGAGACTGATACGCGACTTTCCTTGCAGTATATTCAGGGAATTACATATTTCACCTAAAATCAGATACTACTTCTGTGTCAAGATTTCAATTTACCTCGAAAGAATTTGAAGCTAAAGCCTATAATGCAGAAACAAGGTCTAAAACATACATATAGCAGTGTGGATAGACACTTTTGAGCACATTCAGTAGGTTAATGAGCATGTTTTGTAAAACAACATAACATTAGTAGAAAAAGAAAGTGTGTTTTACCAAAAGAAATTAAAAATTAACAAGCAATTGAGCAAATATTTTACCTCCCCAACATTCACTGTGATCACATGGGGTGTAAAGCCAACTCCAGATGCACCTGTCAACCATCAAGAATCCCAAGAATCACTTACTGCAATCACTGAATTGTAAGAAAAAAGTTCAAGAAACCCAAAAAGACTTCTTTTTATTTCAAACCAGTACAAGACTACAACCCAATTACAACAAGTAGCAACATATATATACCTAAAGCATCTAGCTGTTTCTTTCCAGAGCCAGGAGGCCTTCCTCGGGCTTTCTTCGATGGATTCTCTGAAGAAGCACCCTCCGCATCACCACCACCACCAGTACCGGAATCTGTATGAGGCACGACAGAAGAAACCGGAGTAACGGGAGTAGGCGAGAGACCTAAAGCAATGTTACCATCAGGAGAATACTTTCTGGGTCGACCCCTTTTCTTCCTAGCAGGCTCAATGTTGAATCCAGTAGCCCTAGGAGATGACGCATCTGAGTAATCAAGATTCGGTTGTTGTTGGGGTGCCTGAGGAGGAGGAGCAGTATTCACCATAGAATTAAAGGGAAACCCAGAATTTTGTTGCTGCTGAAGTTGTTGCATCATGGTGGAATTGTTGTTGTTGTTGTTATGGGTGGGAACATTGTTGGGTACAACATAGGAGTTGGGTTGTTGTTGTTGGTGTTGGGGACGTGGCATCATCATGGGGTGGATATGTGGTGGTGTTTGTTGTTGGTGCTGGTGTTGATGTTGGTGGTGATGAGGGAAAGAATGAAGTTGGGGGTGTTGATGGTGTTGATTTTGGTGGTGACCCGCTTGGGATTCTTGAGATTCCATGGATCAAAGAATGAATTACTCTGTGTGATGCAAGAAAATTCAAGAATGCTGTACTGATTTTGTTCTTGGTACTGTTTATAAGTGCGGTGGGGAAAGTACTGTTTCTCTGTCCACTGAAATGACAGTATAACAGATGTGCTTTGGGGGGGGGGGGGGGGGGGGGGGGCTGAAAGATGGAGAAGAAGTTGGACTAAGGGGGGAAGACACAACAAATAGTTTAGAATTTTAGGGTTTTAAGACTTTTTTTTAATTTTAGACTTTTGGTGCAGTAGCAGATCTGTTTGCCTCACTTTACTAGGTATCCAACCTTTTGTCACATACCAATTTTGTCTTAATTAGTATATGAGTAATATCTAAATAATTAATATTTTGCCACTATAAATCTCGTCTAGTCTTACTTTAACTTCATTCTTGTATTCGGTCTCACTAATACATCACTAATTCATATTTTTAATCTTACTTCTACTTATCATAAATTCTTGCTCTTTAAATTTCTTCCTCCTAATTCATACTTTTAGTTCACAGTTTTGTTGGTTTCTTTAATTAACATAATTTCTTTAGCAAATAACATATACCATGATAGTTTCTTCTTGTATTGTGTTAGCTCATTTTTAAAAGTCTCGATAATTTCTTAAAGAACTTAATATGAGATTAAGAGGCTAATCAATAGCTTTAAAATATGTATGGATCAACACGGGGGTAGCGAGGTCAGTGGAGTACTTCAGCATGAATGTCACAAGAGTTGAAAGTCTCTAAAGCTAAATGGCCAAATGCATAAGTTAAGAAAATTGAGTTGAGTTTAAAGATGCAATATAGTGATAAAATTGTGGCATCAACGGTAAGCACGGCTAAATGTTATGGTTACAAGAGGAAAAGAAAACAATTGAAGCTTTAGGAACAATCATGGTCACGATTAAGCTTGGACGTAATACAAGAAAAGAACCAATTATGGGTTAAAACTTCAGACATAGTTAAACTATGTTGTCATCTTAGAAGTAAGATCAAGGGCTAATCATAGCAACGATTCTCTAGACGTGGCAACGAGGTCAAGCTATTGAGACCGTCGGTCAATAGTCAATTGTATCAATGATTGATCCTAATTATATAGATAGCCCTCGTTGGAAATTTGCCTTTGGCGGAGAGATGCGTTCACCCATCTTTGATGAATTAAACACTAGTGTTCCGTATGTTGGAGGCTTTGTCTCTTCACACATGCATAATCTACTAAGTGAGTAGATGACCGTAGGGCCAAAAATCATCAAATTTCGTTGAGAAATGAAAGAGATATTGGTCCACAAAGTAAGGTGTTTGAGGCATGGAAATGTGGTGTGGGACAAATCTACCACATCGGTGGAAACTGGAAGAATTGCTCTCTATATAAGTCTCTAATGTGGTAAAGGGTTTGGGACCCCAAGGGGTATCCCATGTGTTTAAAGGATGGAGGATCTAGATGTGCTTGGGTTCAAGGTTAAGCCCACACGCGCGCTCGGGCTCGGGTCACGAGGACTTTCTGATATTATCTTTTTGGACCCCAAATTGCTTAATATTTACAGTTTGGTCCCTAGAGTTTCTGGAAAGTTGATTTTGGGGTGACGGAAGGCAGAAAACTTTCTGCCTACCGTTGGAACTGTTTTTTGAGGCATTAATCAGCCATTACTTAGCTGATTAACTCACTCCTCCATTATCAACCCTTCTTCAATGGCCATGAACAGCCCATAAATCACCCATTAATCTGCCTCCTAATGGCCATTAACAGCCCTCACTAATGGCTATTAACAACCTTGTTTGTGGCTGTTGGGCAGCCCTCCTCCATGCTATATATTGATGCCTCCTTTGGCTCAATTCGTGACAGCAATATAGCACACATACGTGACTGAAATTCAGCACAAAACAGTGAGCAAAATAACCAGAAAATAGCACAAAACACAGCTCAAAACAGTGAGCAAAACTGTGATGAAAAACAGTGAGTTAAGACCCTCATATACACAAGATATACACTACAGAGACACACTATATACACAGAGACAAAAGAGAAGAGTAAACAGAAACTCTTTTTTCCTTTTCCATATCTTCAGCAAGTCGATTCATATTTGTTTTCTTCGTCAGGCTCAACCTATTGGCTTTGTAGCGTTGAGATTAAAGTGTTGTTTTATCTTGGGAGACTATTGTCTGCTAACGTAAAAGCATATATACGGGACAATCTTGTCTTAAGGACAGAGGGAAATCACTCGACTCAACACACAACGTTGTAACCATCCAGATTTAGTTGTTTCTTGATTTCAGGTTATCAAGATTCAAGACACTACAAGCTTGCGGCAGTTTTGAAGATTGGCCTATTTGTTCAACAAGATTCAAGTTTTGAATATTGAATATTTGTTTAACCTTTCGAATACTTGTAATAGTTATTTACTACCCGTACTGCTTTATAAAGTACAATAGAGTAACCAACAACCTAATATCAGGAAGAGAATAATAAGATAAAATATGTGGGATAATAAAGTGTTGAGAAAGTAGGAGATTACCACCATTAATACTTTCACAAAGTGAGTTTCTTTGGTCATCTATGATGGAGTATTAAGTCCCTCTTTCATTGTAGTCAATAGATTTTTCAGAAATCACCAAGAACAATCAGAGAGAAAATGTTAACAATTTCTATGACAAGGTAATATCTCAACTCCTCTTTCATATGTATTGATGAAACGGATTTTAGGGAGTGTAATAAGGGAAAGAAAACATAATTTCACCACGCTATTGAATGAACCCTGTAATTTATGAAACTACATCATTATCGAGTTGGGTGATGAAAAAATAAATTGTAATCTTAAGTATCAAATGCATATTTCAAGTCATTAAACGATGTCATTAGGTTATTGAATCTCATTAATTAAATAGTTCAGAATGAGATAACACTTTGAACTGCGGATTGGACTTAAGAAAGTGATGGCTAAGGGTAAACTTAAATGGGTCTCATGGGGCATTGATTTAGATAAGTTTCTATTCTAATCGATGTTGTGGTGTAGATTGTGATTGTTGTTGAGGTTTGATCATCGTGGTAAGACTCAGAAAGTTAATCGGGATATATTGAAACTTAGTACTCCTTAATTTGTTCATCGAGTTAAATATTGCGAAACGATTTAAGAACTTGATTTAAATTGTGAATTCTAACTTTTGAGGGCGAGCGAGTGGAGGTGCATTATTTATGCATTTCAAATTATTAAGTGCCACTTTATATTTGTTTTTATAAAAATGTGCAGTGTTACGATTTGAAAACTTATTAAATTGTAATAGAAATCGTTAGATTATTTAAGATTTCTTTCTCCTTGACTAAATGCTTTGACATAACAGTAACTAAATAATATACCCAGTATATTCTCACAAGTTTGATTCCCACTATATTGACATAAATTGAGAAAATATTTTGTATTTGATTTTGAATTGTCTATGATGCCGTGACTTGATAAAAAATAGATTTTTTAGGCTAGTCTGGTTAAAATTTCTTATATAAATATTTAAATAATCTCTCCATTTAATTCTCATTGACCTCGTTATCTCGTGTCAACACTTGTTAAGAAATCATCTTTAATGAACTTAACTCGGTTTAAATCCTTGCCTTTATTTTCTCAGTCTCGTTAGTTTAAATATTTCTTTTTCCACTTTATGTATTCCTAACTTTTGGTATAAATCATATAAAGCTCTCCAGCTTTCCCCTGGGCTTACTAATAGCCTTCTTAGCTCTCTTATATTCTTTAAAGGCTTCTCCGTCTTTTATTTTTTGGAAACTTTATGTAACACTCACTTTTAATTTCTTATACATCTTCATTTCACCATGAGAATTCATGTGGTCGAGGTCCTAGACCTTTAGACACACCTAACATTTTAATTTCTACTTTCTTAATGCAACATGATATTTTCTTCCATACAATGTGTAGAATTGTATTAATCTCTCTTGGGGAGCCTTTCTCATTAATACAAAATATATATAGGTGTACAACGTGGAATCCATATACAACATGGATCCTAGTTCTACCATAATTACATAACCCTAAATATGGTAAATACAATAGTGGTACACACGTGCTAATACACCCCCTCAGTCGGAGCGAGAGGAGGCCGGATGCTAAGACTGGATCTGAAGTCGAGGAATATCTGTCTAGGAAGGCCCTTGGTGAATATATCTACATACTGATATGAAGAAGGCACATGCAATACCCTGACATGGCCGAGAGCAACCTTCTCACAAACAAAGTGGATGTCCATCTCAATGAGCTTGGTTCACTGATCTTGAACTGGATTATGAGACATATATATATCGGATATATTATCACAATAAACCAAATAAGCCTTACGTAATGGACATTGAAGCTCTAAAAGAAGGTTTCGAAGCCAACAGATCTCAGCAACAACATTAGTAACGCCTCTATATTCTGCTTCTGCACTCGAACGGAATAATGTGGGTTGCCTCTTTGGCAGATCAAGAAGTAAGATTATCTCCTAAGAACACACAGTAGCCTGAGGTGGAGCGTCGCATGTCCGGACAACCTGCCCAATTAGCATGTATATGACAATAACTTGTTCGGTGTGGAGGGGTATAGATGCAAACCATAATCAAGTGTGCCTTTAACATATCGAATAATACGTTTGAGGGCAATAAAGTGAGGCTCTCTGGGGGCATGCATAAATAAGCATACCTGCTGAACAACATAAGCAATATCAGGTTTGGTGAAAGTGAGGTAATGTAGTGCACTGCAAGACTCTTGTAAAGAGTGGGATCTGACACTGGATCACCATCCAAAGCACTAAGCTTTGATGTAGAGTCAACTGGAGTAGCCAGATCTTGCAATTCGCCATTTTAGCCCTGTATACGATCTCATTTGCATACTTACGCTGACAAAGAAACATAGTATCTGGAGATCTAGTCACAGAAATCCCAAAAAATAGGTCAACTTCCCCAAGTCAGTCATAGAAAATTCTGTTTTGAGCAGCGTAATGATCTCATTTTTCAACGAATCAAAGGAGGCAGTGAGCATAATATCATCAACATACAATAATAAATACGCAATGCTACTACCTATATAAAAAATAAATAGATAATTATCACACTTGCTGCACACAAACCCAATCTACATGATTTACTGTGCAAAGAGACCATATCACGCTCTAGGGGCCTGTTTCAAGCCATAGAGTGACTTACAGAGATGACATACATACTGAGGGGCTGCTGGATGGACAAAACCAGACGGTTGATGCATATAAACCGTTTCTTTCAAATCTCCATGTAGAAACGCATTTTTCACATCAAGCTGATGAATAGGCCAGTTCTTACCCATAACAATACTCAAAACTACACGAATGGTGGCCGGTTTGACAACCGTACTGAATGTCTCACCACAATCTATACCCTCCTGCTGATTAGTACCATTAGCCACAAGTCTTGCGTTGTACCTCTCTAGGTCACCACTGTCTCTGTATTTGTGGCAAAAAAGCCACATGCATCGGATCACATTCACCCTCTCCGATCAAGGAACCAAATCCCAAGTGTTTTTTTTTGTTAAAGTATTAAACTTCTCACACATGGCTGCATTCCAATTTGGGTCTAGTTTGGCTAATTTTGGATTTGTTGGAATTGGTGAAATGGTTTGGGTTGACAAGTTAAACTGAACTTTGGATTGAAAATCCCATGTTGGGCACGGGTTTCCATACGGTGGGTGGTGGCAGTGGTATTTTTTGGATTAGGTGAAGGATGTGAGATCTGGGGGCTGACCCAATGAATATGGTGTGTGGGGGGAACTGGGTTTGGTGACGGGGTGGGGTATTGGGTGTGTGGTTGCTGGATCTGGGTTGGAAATGGGTTGCAGTGATGTTATTGTGATGGCATCGATTTGGTTGGTTGACGGGGTGGGTAAATCGATGTGTTATTTGTTAGATAACGTTGGATATGGCGTCAGAGGTGGGTTGGAGCCTAACGGGGGGGTTTGGTGGTATGGTATTGATAGAGAAGGATCGTCGGTTGCCAGTGGTGATGGCCGTCGACGACTATCGTGACCGAGACATAGACGGTGATGGGGGGAGACAGTGGGGATGAGCCGGTTGCCAGTGGTTGAGGCAATCAGAGAGATAGGCGATGACACTGTCAGAGAGACGCCTTCGATAGTGACAGTAGTGGGTGGCAACACTGCATTGGAGATATTTTCTGATGGGTGGCAACACTGTCGATTCGCAACTGGAACCGGCTGGTAGGCGTTCTGAACTGGAGGCCTCCATTCTGTACCTTATTGAGCACGGTTTTAAAAGTTGTAAGTATTTTGTTGGCTATTACCAATAGGTGGGGTATATCCCTATTGTTGTTGTTTGGCATAGCCACCAAAGCATGCAACCTGAGCTCATGGAACAGCCGACAAAGCCTGAGGATAAGGTGGAACAGTGTTCCATGTCGACTCTCCCCGGATATCAGTCGTTCTTAGAAAGTTTGCGCTTCTTATGGATTGGGTACCGACTGTGACTGCTGGAATGGTGCCCCATTGTAGACAGCGTCACCAGATAGCCGAGCAGGGTCATAGTTAGGGGCCACCGACTGCCAATTCGGCTGGCCAACATTGGTCGCTTATACCGTAGGGCCATTTGCAGGAGCTTACGGCATAACGGGCGGCAAACCAAGTTGTCCAGATGCCTGAACTAGTCTTCGAGCCATATTGATCTGATCATACTGCAGACTCGCTTCGTAGAGTGGCACAGTTTTCCCCCCAGCGTTTGGTGGCAACCATACAGGAGACTGGTTACCAAGTGACTGGGCTTGTGTTCCTAGGTGTGTTATCGGTTGTACCTGAGTAGGTACTGAATGATACACATTCGGCTGAGGAACAACACCTGGAGTCATAGTTGCATGTTGCACAACGCCACTCGTCAGAGGGATGGAAGAACTAGCCGAACCTTCTCCTGGATGCAGTCGATTGGCTTCCAGTTCCTTCACCTGCTGAACCTCATTATGCACCATTGGCTTAACAATGTCAACCAACTATTTGGAAACCTGGTGCATAATGTCGTGATGCCTAAGTCAATATGTTGTCTAATGAATGATGTGGTCATGGCAGTTGGACCTTCAGATTAGTTAAGTTCACACACAACTTGGGTTGATGGAGAAAATGGAAGGGTATCAAACGATGTACGTATACCCGAGGAAAATGGTGGCTCGTTGTTCCTTCTGGGAGGATTCTGTTTAGGATGTGGATTGAAATTTGGGTTCATTTTCTTACCAGACCTTAGGCGAATACGCCAAGCGTGATCATGACCTGGAGAATCAAACTTTGCTATGAGGTCACTTATGGTCCCACTGGGCGTGCCAAATTTGTTCCTGTCCGAAATGTTTGCCGTTTTATCGGCTGACGAAATCAGATGACAAATTGATTCATTAACTAAGTGATTTAGGCTGGAAGCGGAACTCTAACTTCCAGCAATGGGTTCCCCAACTACTCCAGAAAGCGTTAGGATGGTGATTGAATAAACTAAGTGGTAAGAAACATAAATATAGCTAGAGTGCAATAAATACGATAAAGATATAATGAAGATATGCAAAAATCAGTTTTTTGATTGATTGGATTGTGTTTATTCTGTACAAAGATCCTATATTTATACTACAAGAAATAAAATGTGACCCCCCTATGTTAGCCACTAAATCACCCACTAAATCCACTAGCCAACTATGAGGAGTTGGTGCCGATTTTGCTCCTTGATTTCTCTCGCACAACCGACGACACTTCCTTCTAGCTGTTAACGGTTTGTTTCTGTTTCTTGAGGTCTAGAAGGTATTTTGACTTGGTCTTTGAGGCGTCCAGATATGTGTGGGTCCCAGTCGTTCCTCGGAATTATGACTCGATATGTAACCGAAATAGCCGTGAAGCTTTTCTAACGGAGGGCTAGGACTAATAGATTCGGCTATGAGTCAGTTCGGTTATTGACTTAAAATTCTGTTGCTTGCTTATTTTCATGTTTCCACTTTCGGTTGTCACTTGATTCAGCTAAAACACTAAGAGTATTTTTGAGCGTTAACAAATATAATCATATAGAATATAATTTGTACCTATATATACAATATAATTTTACGGTAAAAGGTATTCGCCCGACAATTCTTGCTACACTGTAGCTCCTTGTGTGCATGTAACCACTTAGTATCTATATTTTTTTTGTGTTTTAACAAAAAAATGCGTCATTTGCAACTTGATTTACACTAATAGATCTTGGAAGCCTGAGTTACATTGGGTCTGGCGCCATTGTCACGTCACGCAGAGGTGTTTGGCCACTCCTAGCTTTGTTGGAGGTATATGAATATCGTAAACTCTAATCTTATAAGACTGTATTCAAATGATCAGAAGATTGAAAATTTCATTGCTTTCTATTTTATGTTTTCGCTTCAATTGTGCAAATTAACTTGATCATCATCTACAACAGAAAGATTAATGAAACTGTAGGATGATTTTAAGGAGTTGATTTCGTGTACAGTACACTAACACATGTAACTAACTGTAGTCGGGGATCGAGCCACATCAATATTTACGCGTTCGCCAGAATCCAATTCGTGATCTATTGTTGGAAGAGGTGGTCGGTGGGAGGGAAAGAAGAATGAGAAAAAAAAAGAAAATAGAAGAAAACTTTAAAAAATAGAATATGTACTTATTTTAATGAAAGAGAAATTGATTTATTGCTTAAATTTTGGGCTTCTCACAACGGCTGGGAAGTGCAAAATTATAATTGCATACATTTGCTACGTTTTTATTGTTATTTAAGAAATTGAATAAATTATAATTTCATACATTTGCATGAGAGGGAAGATACCAATTACTCTTTATGATATTAGTATAATTATTAAATATGTATCTCTTAAAATGTATTAACGTACCGTTATCCGGTTGCACCCTGAAACACAAACAACACAACCTCTCGCTCAATGGATCTTCAATCTCCTTGTAGCGCTTGCACTTCCCTTCACCGGAAATCTCCTCTTTTCCGGCGACTATCTTCTCTCAATTCCGTCAATTGCCTCCGGAAAACTACACCGAAGGTTCAAACTCCCGTCGCCGTCGCCGTCTCGGGCCAAAACGGTAGCAGCTATTCTCCATCAGTTCCCACGCACAAAGTCACCGTTGTTGACCGCCAACGTGACGTCGTTCACGAATTCCTCGTCCCCGAGGTATTCCCCGTCCATTTTTATTTATCCACGTTTGACTTGTCACTTTTAAAGGAGCAATAAATAAAATGACAAATTTATTATATCACTCCTAATTATATTAAAATAATCCAAATAATTGAATCAATCAAACATACTTTGAAAGTTGTGCAGCTACTAATAATTACTTGAAGTTTCCAACTCATTAATTAATAGCAAGGGTAAAATAGGTATGAAATGGTAAATTATCTCTTGGTCTTCCAAAATGGATAACTAAAAGTGGACATCTATATTAATATATTTGACAAGTAAAAATGGACGGAGGGAGTGATTGTTTTTCCATTTCTGATAAAAAAAAAATTTGTTTAAAATGTGTTTGTATATGCACGGCCATGTTAAACTGTGATTAAGTAAAATTGAGGTAGAAGTACATTTAAATTTGACCATGGCTAACTGATAAACCTGATGTTAAGGACACGTGTCGTGCACTTATTGCTTTGTCCATGCATCCACATTGGTTAGTTATTTTCTGTATATGGACAAGTTTATGAAGAGTTGATTTGGATTGCAGGACCAATATATACTGCATACAGCTGAGGCTCAGAACATTACGCTACCATTCGCTTGCAGGCATGGTATTGATTCATATACAATAGATTGCAAAACATTTTTTTCTTATTTATATGTTATCCTATTTGTTCTTAGATTTTAAGCTGCTGTTTCTAATACTAATTGGACCACCAACAGATTATTGAGGTGCATTGAACAATGGTGAAATGGTTGTGATGAATAACATTAGCTTTTGCTAATTCATTGTTTAATCCTATAACTGACATCATACTTTTGTGTTGGATTACGTTACTCTGGATGCTATTGAGACTTATTTTGTGGAAGTGTGAAATTGTTACTATCTTGAAATTCAGACTATTGACAAAGAAGTGATGTCAAATTGAACATTCATCTCAAATGTGTAACCATTTTGAAATTAGTGGAGATAACATAAGGAGAACTAGAGACTTGAAATGTTACTCCTTAATCTATGCTCGTACTGGCCCTTATCCCAAAAAAAACTGCTAATGACATATTAGCCTCTCTATTTTCTTGTGTCATGCTATACTCCGTTGAATAGTAAAATGCTAAGGAAAATTACACAAGCCTTTTTACTGGAAGAAAACAATGAAGAGAAATTGCATGAATTAAACCAGCTTCTTACCCCCACTCCACAACCCTCATTTCAATACCTCCTGCTACATTTCATCCCCAAAAATGATTCTGCAATTCAATTACCAATCCCTTTGAGCATGCAACGAAAAGGGAACTTTCCCTAATGAAAAAGGACTATGAATCTTGAAATAGAGCATCAGAGCGTTTCCAATGGTCTGACTAAGACCTAGAAGTAAGTTAGGAGGAGTCAAGACTCAAGAGAAAGCAGTCAAAAGTAAAAGCTTGATCATTCATCTAATTATACTCCATGCTCTTCCCTGCCATCTCCTTACTTTAATTTTTTTCGGTGGTTCTTTAGAAGATAGCTTCTATAATTATTTCTTGGACTTTACACAAAAGTGAGTTAGATGCTGCTAGATGAGAGAAGTTAAGCTCCGCAGGCCCCCTCGATATGCTCCTCTCCTCCCCCTCCTCTGGGTACCAAACAAGAAGGATAAGCAGCACAATGCACTTTCTTTGTTGTTTGTTTTAACCTTAAGGTTCTCTTTCTTTGTTTCTTACAAAATGCACCTTCTCTTTGATCTAGGGTCAAACATGTTGGGCTTTGGTTGTTTTTCTTTAACTTTTAACCATTGACTTCTTCATCAGATTTTCTCCATATGAAGGTTCTGTTATATTACATTTCTCTAATTTAATTTAATAATCCAATATGTTGAAGGATGTTGCACAAGTTGTGCTGTTCGTGTAAAATCTGGGCAACTTAGACAACCCGAGGCATTAGGGATATCTGCAGAGTTGAAGTCTAAGGTAATATAACTCATGTAGTGTTTCTGTAGATGCAATTCTTATTGGCTTTTAATTTTTGACTATTGACTCTTGGTATCTTTTATTGTTTCTCCTTTGTTAGACCTCTAGATGTAATTTTCTTCTTTCTATGCTCTGTCTTGAGCCGAGGGTCTCCCGGAAACAGCCGCTCTACCTGCCAAGGTAGAGGTAAGGTCTGCGTACACTCTACCCTCCTCAGACCCCACGTTGTGTGATTTACTGGCTATGTTGTTGTTGTATGCTCATTTATGTCATATGTGATATAACTAATAAAAAAGATAATTATATATATGATGTGACCAGGGATTTCTTAGTCTCAAAAAGCATGCAAACCTCGTCTGCTTGTTATTTGTCCACAAAACAATGTCGAGAGGTTGTTCCAAAAGGTTTTGGAATGTCTTGAAATTCCACGTCACATCGTATATGTGACGTAACTAGGAATTTTAGTCTTGAAACTGATGAAGCATGCAAACTTCGTTTGCATGTTATTGTCCACAGAACTATCACGATATGTTGTTCCAAAAGGTCTTGGAAGATGGAATTTATAAGCTTCCAGCTCAAGCTAACGACTATGATGGTGTTTGGATAAGCTTATAAGCACTTTTTGTCTTGTCGACGTGTCAACTGAAAGTGCTTATACACCAAAATCCGTCAGTTAGGTTTTTCAGCTTATAAGCACTTTTGATTTGGCCACGTCTTTTACTATTTTATCCTTAATTTTTTTCGTGCTTCCTAGAATACCCTTATCAAAACAAATTCCCCACCCCCATCTCAATTATAATTTTGCCAATTGTCCTTTTCATGTACAAATATTTTTAAGTATTTACTTTTTATAAAGATTTTGAGGACATTTTAATAGAACAATTGCTTATCAATACTTTTTAACCAAACACCAACTCTTTGTTGAAGTACTTTTATCCAAACACGTAACTTCTTAGGTATAAAATCAACTTTAGAACTTAAAAGTGTTATCCAACACTTGATGCTTACCAACTACTTTTAATCGGATAATCCGACAACAACAACAACATACCCAATGAAATCCCACAGAGTGGGGTCTGGGGCAGGTAGAGTGTACACAGACCTTACCTATACCTTGGGAGGCAGAGAGGTTGTTTCTGGGCTCTATACTCCACTTTGTATAAGTGATAATGACAAGACGAGTCACAAAATGTTTCATCCCTTTACTGCAAGTATTTGGCCATGATTTGGAGTGTTGTTGTGGTTTCCATGCTCAACTCCTATCTCCTCGACTAAACAGCTGATCTTATCTTTAATCCTTCTTTCTTCAGACATGTAAGTGATCTGATGGTAGGCATTACTCTGTAAAATCCTATGAGCCAGAATATAGGCTCAGATCACAATGATTGTTACCAATTAGTTAAGGTTAATAGATGAGGACACAAGGTGTTGACAGAGGTCCTCCTTACTGATACCAAAAAGAACTGGTTCTTTTACCTGTTTTCTGAACCAGATACAAGTGAATTGATAGTCTCTTTTATCCTGTCTTGTTCTATTCTTGTATTCTTATCTTATTTTTCACCTTGATTAACCGAATATGCCTTAATGTAGGGTTATGCACTTCTTTGTGTGGGATTTCCGTCATCTGACCTTGAAGTTGAAACACAGGATGAAGACGAGGTAAGTAACAACTTTGAATTGCAAAAGTGTGACTTTGGGTGGCAATAAAGACCCAGCTACTTAACCACCCATCACCATCTAAATAATCATAAACTTGGTAGTGTTACAAATGCTAGCGGTTTGCAAACTATTTGGTATACTTAACACCTGCTATTCATGGGTTCAGTTTGGGCTATGAAGCATGGGTATGAAATATAAGGCCACATACTAGTATCATACTTGTGTTAGGTGTCAATACTTGACGACAATCGTTGGACACTTACTAATGATGTCCCAATTTTCCTAATATGTTATTGTCTTTTCAACATCATGCTCTTGAGTTATGCAAACCAAAGGGCATAACCAAGGTTTTCAGCTCAGGCATATGCCGAGTGCAAACGTTTTTCTTTTGTATCATCAGCTATAACATTAAATGCAGCTCACACACTACCACAAAGACGTTATGTGTAATGCGCATATTCTTTACTTTTCTAAACTTCTTCCTTTCTCTATAAGAGATAATTACCTTGCTTTCGTGGAACCAGGACGTACATGGTTCCTTTCTTTAAGAAGATTTGTCGAAAAAAGAAAATGAAGTGAAAGATTTCTCAAGACACATCATGTAAACATATATAGAGAAATTGTTGCTGTATTTGGAAAGAGGTTGGTTAAATGGAGTTAATGAAATACCACTTTTAGCCCAACCTATTTTTAGCCTATAAACAGTAGGTTTTTCCTCTCTTGCCCTTTCCACTCAACCTGCGCATTTGTCAGTTGAGCCTGGCCTCAAATCTATAGCCCAATTTATGCACAAAATATGCAGTAGATAGCTAGTTACAAAACGCGAAATTCGACCAGGGAAATGTAAATACATAAGAGTTGTGAAGGAAGTGACTTCCAATTTTTGTATTTTTTATGATACATTTATATGTTTATACTAATTAATCGCTTAAAATAAGCTGATGTCATGATGAGCAAATGTCACCAAAAATAGATATTGGCATGCTCACAGGATAATATATTCTCCTTCTGAATGAATGATCAGAAGGACAAAATAGAACTCTTATAGGACTAGACAAGAAGCAGAGACATATTTGTGACGCTGGTCCAACAGGACAAGTAAGCAGTAAAATTGAGTTCCAATAGGGTTAAGGCAGAAAAGCAGAGACATGTTTGTTCTTTGGCCTTTCAGTTTCTGTTATAGTATGTTGCTCCGGCATAATTTCTTTCAGAGATGTGATGTTCAGTTGAGCTTGCAACAAACTTTTCATATTTCAAGGAATATATTAAGTTAATAACCTTCCCAACTGCTTTATTTTCTGTGAAACACTGAAGTTATGAGTATTGTATTCCAAGTACCTGGATGGAGTTTATATTTCCTCATTGAACTTTAAAGAAATTTTAGCTAATGAATTACCTGTTGTATTTTGTTAGCCATTGGAAAATGAAGATTTACTTATATTTTTGTAGATTAAAAGGTGGGGTTTACAGAAAAGTTACTGAAAGAAATTTTCAGAACTACGCGCAGAACTTTTATCCGAATGAACAATCTTATAGTTTTGATTTATTATGGCACCGCGGAAACCTGACATCATGATATATTCAGGTATATTGGCTTCAATTTGGGAGATATTTTGCTCGAGGACCTATTGTAAGTCCTATATTCCAGTAACAGTTGAGAGGGGATACTGATGATGTAAGAAAGAGTAACCAATGCAAGTCAAGTTCAAGTTCCTAAAGGTTAACTTTTTTTTTTCCTGTTGCAGGAAAGAGATGACTATGCATTGGAATTAGCTATGGGAGACGAGTAACCTGTCAAGAGTTGATTATAGGAGACAATATGGAGTCAAAATCATTATGTATAATTTTCTTGCCCCTCTTGCTATATCTGGGTGTAATATGCTCTCCATGCCTTTTCCTTAGTGGATTGGCTTTACTCGTGTACCACTAGTATATTGAATAGAAGTTTATGTTCCCTTTTCCTGTCAGATAGCTGCCTGCTTATTGACATCTTATTATGCCCTCAATGTATTTTAAAGTTTTGAAGATCACGTCGGTGTGAGGAGCACTTTCTTCTCATTTAATGAGAGTACTTTCTAGTTATTAATCCGTTATTGAACACTAGCAAAACTTCTAACTCTGATCAATTAATGGAGGAAAGCTCTTAGAATTGGAGATTGTCTCACAACATAAGTTCAATTTTGTTCTTCCCTTTGACCGATGAATCAACTTCTTGAATAGGACTTCTTACCACTCACGTGAACACAACATAGATAATGTTAAAATAAGGTAATCTCTGATGCATGCCAAAGGCTGACCTTTTTTTCCGGATACCATGTTGCCTAATAACATTTGATCTGAAATATTAAATGAAACTACACGATACTTTCAGCAGAAAGTTAAACATACTTAGCATCCTGGAGAACACATTTGGTGAGTCTAAAGCAGCTCTTTTATGAAATTTTAGTGAACATCTAGACTCGGTCATTCTCCTTAGAAAGTAATGAAAATGGTCATTACGCTACTGCATAAATTCATGGCTGAAATACTTTAGGTTGTTCAGCTAGCATCCTTACTGGTGCAAGATGTAAAATTGTAACCCAAACTTACACCATCCTGATGTATTAGATGATGAAGAAAGTATTATAGAATCTCTTTTTTCCTTCTCTCAGATTTTGTGGATTGAATAGCAAGTTACGTAAATACTTATTCTTCCGTCCAAAAGGGATAAGAAAGGTAAACAGGAAAGAGAGGATATAGTTATGTGACCCAACTTGCATATGCCCTATATTGCATCTATGATTTGAGCCATAACTCGTCATTAGATAGGAAGATGGTGACAACTTCGTGAAGTAGATAAGAATCAACAAAAACTAAACAACCAGGACTTCTTTCAATGATAAAATGCTGACCCTAATCTTTGCTCATTCAGAAAGGTCTGAGTACACAGCTATGTCAACATATCATTTTCATTTTTGAGGAAAAGGTACGTTATGCCTAGTCTGATCTCTTTTAAATCAACGGTGTAGCTGTCGGAGCTCAAAATGTCCAGATCACCCATGTGAAAGGACCATATTATGGACAAATTAAGGTTTTTCCTATTAACTTATCATGTGTTGGAAAATCGAGCGCATCTTTTTCATCTAACTGGTCGTGAATTTTAATGAAAGTTTCCATTGATGTGGAAACCACGTATTAGTAGATTTCTTACTTCTATATTGTTAAGAGTCCCACATCGGAAATGGAATGGGAACATGAACTCCTTATATGGACTTGGACAATCCTCACCCTACAAGCTAGCTTTTGGGGTTGAGTTAGGCCCAAGATTCATTCTTTACATGGTATCAGAGCCAGACCCATTCCAATTCTTTGTTCACCGATGTTGGGCCCCCAAATTATATTATTCAATGGAATGAGAACATGGACTTGGACAATCCTCACTCTACAAGCTAGCTTTTGGGGTTGAGTTAGACCCAAGATCCATTCTTTACATGGTATCAGAGTCAGTCCTATTCCAATTCTTTGTTCACCGATGTTGGGCCCCCAAATTATATTATTCAATGGAATGGGAACATGGACTCCTTACATGGACTTGGACAATCCTCACCCTACAAGCTAGCTTTTGGGATTGAGTTAGGCCCAAGATCCATTCTTTACATATATTCATTTGGACAGAGACAGAATGTTAATGTACATCCATAGGCTACACACTTTGTTAGCTAGTTTCTTCTATAGTGGGATGAATTGTTCAGCAGTTATGGGCATGTTCTGTATATTGTATGTGATTATAGTTATTAAGAAAAGAATATATTTTCCAAAGCTTGTGGTTACTGATATGACAGGAAGAAAACTCATACAAGAAACTAATCGCTGTGGTTGAAGTGTCTATTCTTTTAACACACGTGCATATTGTACTGACATGCTTACTTCAGTTCATGGGACAATGAAACGTGAGATAACCCTCCTCTCTATAGCTCCCGGGCTTTGGTCTAGTGGTAAGAGCGCAACACGTGATGCATGGATTAGGCACAGAACACTAGTTCGAGATTGCCACAGTGAAAAGTTGGGTATTTAACTGGAGAAGGGTAGAGGGACGAGCCCATTATCTATCAACTGTGTGTTAGTTGACCCTCGGGGATTTCTCTGTTATCAAAAAGGAAAAAGAGAGTGATATACCGTCCTCTCTTTCTGTGGGCTAACTAGTGGCAGAGAGATACCATGCTGGATTACCTATCTAATAGAAAGAACTGAACCTCGTTTATCTCTCAGCATTTTTGTTGTGGTTCGGTGGAGGCATTGATCTTCTTCTGTTAAAACTAAAATATCTGACATTGACATTCAGGTCTCATAATTCAACAGTCTTATCTGAAAGAGTCAATTTTTAATTATTGATCAAGACTGACTGACTGAATGAGATGTTGATATCTCCCTTTTGTTTTGTTTTATGGTAGATATGAATCTAGTCCAGAAAAAGTTCATTTGACAGTCATTAGTTTACTTTCCTCTGGATTTTTTTTTGGCTCTTATCCTTTCAACTTGAAATTGCTTCAGTTAAGACATTTTAAAGTTTTTTTTTTTTGAAACTGATAACTTGAAAGGCATTTTAAAGTTTTAATATTGGATTTATGGCCTCTCAAGATAAAACAATATGATGGTAGGTGAAAAGGAGTCTTTGCTATCCAGGATTATTTTACTAGACTTACAGACGCAATACCATTATATATACAATACTTTTTGTAGGCCCAACCTGCAAAACTGCTTATTCTATTACAGATACGAGAGGGAAAAAAAGCTCTATAATAGCTCTATACTTGTAGCGAGTAGAAATTTCCTCTGGTTGATGTTAGCTGCAATGCCGCTGACACATAACACAGCTACTTTAGTCATAGAAGTTTGTAGTACTGGCTCAGCTGCTTTAAAATTAGCTGTTGAACTTCTGCTCAGTTGTGCTCGTTGCAACCTGTATTGTCCAGAGAACATTTTGTCAAGTATTACTAAAAATGAAGTAGGAATGCTTTAAAGGCCTCAGATTCTTTTGTATGTTCTATACAGTGATTGTAACAATAAAAATTACTAACTGTGGGTCTACAAGAACACTATACTTCGATGCTCCAGGGGTGGCCAAATAAGGCTTAGCTGATCGCATCACTATAACTTGACCTGATTTGAGGGGCGGAGAAGAAATTTGTGGAACTAAATCCATACTGGTTTCATTGCATGCTTGTTGTACTGGTAGGCTTTATTAAATTCCACCACAGTGACATGTTGAATGGAGTGGAATGATAGAGCCGCATCAACACAGAAGATTCATATAGCCAGTCCTAACTAATATGGGATTGAGTCATAGTTGATTGATAGATAGTAACATATTGGACTTAATACTATGGAGCCTTTAATCTTTTGCAGTGGGACAGACATGAGCTGTGTAAGGGGAAGGAGCACTACATATACACATAGCTACTATCACCGCCGAGACTATTACTAGTACTATTTCTGTAACTGTTTCAAGGGAGAAGAAGAAAAAATGAAACACTTCCTTATGAGCAGAAGGTTATACTGGACTATGTAGTATTAATGGAAATCAACAGAAAAACTGCTTGACAAAGAAATATTGACTTGATTCAACTTGCAGAAAGTTTTAGCAGGCATTTTAGATTTCTTAACATTTCTAAACCTTTGAGAAGTCCTAAAATAAAGATACTTCTAGCGAATTAACTGCTTCAGATTTGCAAAGGTTAACATGTGTGTAGTGGTTCCATTGAAGCTTAGTCATACCTTATACTGAATATTCAAGTGAAGGGAACAAAGAGAACGACCATGTGGTGCCTCTTTTAAGTAATTTGCTTGGAAGGCCTAAATCTGCTCAGGCTCAGTAAGAATACTAGTCTTTGTGCTAACCTTCGCTATATGATTCTTCCATAAAGAAAATACAGGGCATGCCCGTTTAGAATAATTTGTTTGATCGTCAAGTCATGCTCTTGTGAAACAAGCTTAACATGTTACATTTTCATTTTGGTTGTTTCTGTAAGCTTACATGCCATCTGCAGGTCGTAGTTGGTCTTCGATTTGGAAAAGGGAAGTTATATAAGACTCGATTAGAAATTGACACTGCTATTTTCCTTCTTCAATGTTACAATTCAATATCTTCTGTGCTATGTTTCCAAGATAAATTAATGGGATTGTTCTTGTTGAAGTTGGATTAGATCCTGGTAATTTAGGACTTAAACTGCAGGTCGGAAACTAGTTCATCATTACCTGCCACATGAAAGTATGAAGGCTTAATACTAAAGAGAATTTGATACTTATCCCTACTGATGTCACAAAATTGCACACTGCACATTTCACTGATCGTGCCCCATATTGGTACATCAACAGCATGCGGCAGTTGCCACAATTCACATGTGCTACCTGATTTGCTGTGACAATACCATTTTATTCTTACTTTTAACTAGGGGTGGCCAGTGGGCCGGGCTCGGGTCTGGCGGGACTTGCTCCAGTCCCGTCCCGATCCCGATCCCGTCGGTATCGGGTCGGGGCGGGGTCGGGCTCGGGGCAGGGTTTGGCGGGTTTTCCTTTTTTTTTTTTAAATAACATATGTATAAAAAAAACTCAATAAACAAAACAAGATAGTGTAATAAAAACATCCCAAGACTGTTTTTGTGCCTCTTATATTATTTAATAGACATATGATTTTTTTGTAATACAAATACAATTGTCTAAAATCTAAATTGCAACTTTGTGGTGTTGTCCAAAAGTTGCAAATTACATAATAAAATTGCAATTAAAAAAATTACATTCTCAAAAAAACTCGTTCTAATTGCTTGATGATTTCTGTGGTTCTTCGGTTGGAATTGGTATTTGTTGGTCAAATTGATCCACGTCGCTTCCACTACCTTCGGTTAAGATTTCGTTGTAGTTTTCATCTTCTTCTTCGTTGATCTCCGGTTGACCGCACCTTCTCCGCTCCGCTCGTATCCAATCTCTGAATAATACTGCAATTTCCAAGCCGTCTCCGGCTAATGAGTGTCTCGTGGTCTCCTATTTGATATCCGCCCGTGCGTAAAAAACGCTTTCAGATGCGATTGATGACGCTTGAATGTTCAAAACATCTCGGGCCATCAATGAAAGTGTCGGAAAGGTCTTCTCATTCCCCCTCCAAAGTATTTCAAACAAGTCTTCATGTCCATCTTCATTGATAACTTCTTGATACGGTACAGAACCCTGCAAAATAAAAATATCCAACTCGCTAATTTGATTAGTAGAGGTACGGCCGCACATTCTATTTCTGAGGCTTTCAATACTAGCCGCAGAAACAACATGTCTTTTGTGAGGTTGTGTTGAAGATGAAGAAGATGGTATGGAAGCCGGTAAGTTACTAGCATTTTCTTGTTGATAAAATCTATATTTTTTTTGCATTGGTGTTCTACGCTAGACAACATTTCTTCTTTAGTTTGTTCAATAGGTGGTGGGTGATTTAGATTTTTGGGACTTGGAGGTGGTAGTACTTCTATACAATCGTAAATAGTTTCAATTAGTGATTTAGTACCGTCTATTTTAATAGTAGGATTTAATACAGAACCAATAATATAAATAGAGGGAATAGGAATAAAATATTTTTTTATTTTGACAAACATTTTTTTAATAGCTGCCTTATAAGCTGGTTTTTCCATATATTCACTAAGTAATAAAAATATTAGAGTTATATAAAACAACATAGTTGAAATAGTAGGATAATATATACCGGAAAATTCTTTTGTTGCTTGAAAAAATTTCTCTAAAAATACAATAAGTTCGGAAATTTTTACCCAATCACTATCTAAAATCATATCAAATTTGAATTTTTATTATGAGAGTTAAAAAATAAAGTTATAGGTATTCTATAGTCATAAGCAACAAGTAGTTGCTCGTATAAAGAATTCCACCTAGTGGATACTTCTTGTGGAATTTTTCTATAAGGTAGTCCACAATCGTGACAAGTTTTTTTATATTCTTTTCTACGTTGTACTTTATTACTTTTAAAAATAAAGTTTATAGCAAATTGTATTTTACTAAGAATGTCTTCAAAAAGTGATAGACCATCCTTTACAATTAAGTTATATATATAGCACACGCATTTTATATGAAAATGATCTGAAAAAGATGGAGTTAAACTATTTTTTAAAATTGTAATTGCGTAATTGTTAGAAGAAGCGTTAACTAATGTAATAGTCATAATTTTATCGATAATTCCGTAATAATCGCACACTTGATAAATATTATCTGCAATAAAAGTACCAATGTGCCTATCATCTATAAATCTATACGCTAAAATACGTTTTTGCATAGACCATTTATAATCTATCCAATGACAAGTTACAGTTAAATAATCATGGCCGTTAGTACTACGACCTATATCAGACGTGATAGATACTTTGCCATTAATATGATATAATGAAAAACGTAAATATTGTTGATATTCATGCGCGAATTTAAATACATCTCTCTTAACAGTTGATCTAGGAAAACCTTAAAAGCAGGATTATATATATCTCTAATGTAATGAATAAAATCGGGAGATGAAGGAAATGAAAAAGGCAAACCCTCCACAACAACTAATTTTGATATTGCTTCCCTATCTCTATGTTTATTGCATTTAGAGCCTACAATTCCCCCCGTCATAGGGTTAATTTGACCCTGCACTTGGTCCGGGATAGTATCAGTATGTGAACCTTGTCCCGATGGAGCGGGCGTTTGCGCACCCGGTTTTGAAGCCTGGTATTGGGTATACCTAGCTGGATGAGCACTTACTACGTGTCTAATTAAACCCCCCGTCCCACCGTGACCTTTTCCAGTTTTAAATTTTAAAACATTTTTACAAATTTTACATATAGCTACTTGATTCTCTACGTCCCTATCAAAAAATGTCCATGCATCTAATTTTAATGGTCGTTTTGCTGGACCTCGTCTCATACTAGGGGGAATAAGAGGTATTTCAGTTGAAGGTGCACTAGTGGGTGTGTTGTGATCAACATTAGTGGGTGTATCATCTAGATCATCGTCTAAATTAAAGTCTTCTTGAGTTCCAGAAAATAGTTCCTCGTCTAAATCTAATGGTATTGTAGGAAAATGTTGAGTATCAACAAAATCATCCT
Source organism: Anisodus tanguticus (assembly GCA_034509755.1). Classification (NCBI taxonomy): domain Eukaryota; kingdom Viridiplantae; phylum Streptophyta; class Magnoliopsida; order Solanales; family Solanaceae; genus Anisodus; species Anisodus tanguticus. The sequence goes on from CM067544.1 coordinate 35,145,050, forward strand.
GTGTAGGAATAAGATGACTAGAATAAGTACCATTGCCCTGGTTGTCGCCCCTACTAGAAGAAGTCTTACCCTTACCCTTAAACATACCTCTAATTCCTTCCATTTTAATTATATGCTAACAAATAATTAAAGTAAATGAAATTAAGTGCGCTAAATAAAATAAACAGACAATAATAATTTAATGAAGGAACGAATGTACCAAACGCCGACGTAACGTCGACGTGTAATCGAGAGGTTGAAAATTGAAACTTTGCTCGATGGAAGATCCTCAAGCTAGTTGCCAACTTCACTCCCAATTCCCAAATGAATAAATAAAATTGAATATTTAGCAAACAATGTAGACTTGTAGAGAGATATATTGAGAGATTGTAGGAAGATTTGTGAGAAAAATGAAGAGAAAATGAGTTATTTATAGTTGAAAAATTGGGTTAAAGTGTAAATATAATAACTTATGGGTTAAAAATAAATATTAAGGGGTAGGGGGGGTTGGAGGAGGGGGGAGGCCTAAAATGGCCGTTGGCCAACGGCCAAAATCTAAAATGGTCGTTGGTGCAACGGCCATATTTGCAAAGGGGGGACAAAGGGCGGGGTCGGGTCTGGTGGGACGAGACATTGTCCCGTCCCGAGTTCGAGGCCCGCCACCGTTTTTTTTTTTTTTTTTTAAGCAGGGTCGGGGCGGGACCGGGGCGGGCTCGGGACCGGGGCGGGCTCGGGACAGGGTCGGGCCGTCCCGACCCACTGGACAGCCTTACTTTTAACTAGCACGGATATGTAACTAATGGATTATATGAAATATCTCCATTCATTTCAAAAAGCTGCAGAGTCACTTTACCTTCCATAGCTAAATTGACTGTGTGGCAACAAGAACATTGCACACTTGTTGCTCCACGAATGTACATTAGTAATGTATGGCAGCCTCCAGAAACCAACTGAGCCATCTCAGTGCCTGTTTAAGGTCCGTAACATGTAAAAGGGTTGTTGCTTACGCCTAATACAACTTTAGGAGCTTAAATAAAGAGTTTAAATGTTCCAAAATGTTGAGTCTGTCTAATAGTATGCATACCCGGAGGTGGTACTGCTGTGACCGCATTACAAACCGCACAACAAACAGATGTTGCTCCAACTGGATAGAGTAAAAGATTTCTGCATCCAGAGCACACAAGCTGGCTCTGTGTACCTGCTAGTTACCATATTTCTTTGTAAGATATATGGTCAAGCGAGGTAATTTTGTTATGGCGTTATTTGTACTATTTTGAAAAGTGGCTTGATTCTCTTGGATTGTGAGTCTGTCTCACCAGAAAGCTGAAGTTGAATTCAGATTTATTAAGCAATTAACAAGTCACTAGTCATAGTTGTAAATAAAGTATTGGTGCCCCTGACCTTGTCTTAATTGATTTAGTCTATTTTATAAATACTGTTTGATAATTTTGACTTGGATTCTAAGGCTGGTGATTTAAGATATGAACTCTTGATCGTCCAGCCGTAACCATCAATCTCTAGCTCGTTGTTATGCTTGACCGTCCTTTTGTTTCTTTCTACGTATTATCAGCTGGCAGAAATGGTAAAGGAAAAATGTTGTACCGTTAGCAGGTGGTGTAAATGGCGTTGGTGGTGTAGGTGTTAAACAGAGCAATATACCCGTGATATACACCCAATATACAGCAGTGTATATCACGGGCAATGCAGTGATATTTCGGCAGTGGGCTTTCCAGCAGCCCAGGCCCAGCACGGCACAGATCCAGCAGTGTAAAAATATTATATATTAGGAAAGTATATTTGTAGTATATTGTAGTGTATTTGTTACCTAAATTAGGATTATACACTTACCATAATTGTAGAGTTAGAATTATGGTAGAATAAGATTTTAGGAATAGAATAGGAATAGGGTTCTCCTATTTTGTAACTTGTATATATACCTTTTCAATTAATGAAAATAATCAAGAGGATTATTTCTTTCATGGTATCAGAGCTAACAAAATTTTCTCTCCCAAAATTTTGTATACTTCGGCCGACCCCCCCTCGGGTTTTCTCTTCCAAAATTTGTCTTCCGCTCTCAAAATCTCTCTTACTATTCCCAAATTTCCCCTCCTTCTTTGTTCTTTCAATATGTCTAAGAACAATTATCATCCTGCCCTCATGGTTTCTAACGTCAAGAACAATATCCCTATTGTGCTTGAGATAGAAAACGTCCAATATACGACGTGGGCAGAATTGTTTAAAATTCACGCTATCTCCCATCAAGTTATTCATCACATCATTCCTCCCGCTACACCTCTTCCCGTGGAGGATCCTTAGTTATGGATTACTCTTGATGCTACCGTTCTCCAGTGGATATATTCCACTATTTCGGTTGACCTTCTACAGACGATTATTGAGCCGGATACCACGGCTATGGCTACCTGGAATAGATTGCGTGACATATTCCAAGATAACCAACATTCACGTGCCGTCATACTCGAGCAGGAATTCTCTCTAGTTCGCATGGAAGAATTTCCAAACGTCTCTGCATATTACAAGAAACTCAAGGAGTTGGCGGATCAACTTCGTAATGTTGGCGCACCTGTAACAAATAATCGTCTGGTTCTACAATTGGTTGCCGGCCTTTCGGAGGCCTATAATGGTGTTGGAACTCTCTTCGTCAAAGCAACCCTCTTCCCGCCTTTTATCAAGCCCGCTCCATGCTTACTTTGGAAGAAGCCGGTTTGGCTAAAAAGGCGGCTACCGGAGCAAGCCCCGTAGTCATGATGGCGTCCTCCCCAAGTTCTTCGGATTTTGTTAATAATTCGGGCCAAAACCATAATCATGGTGGCGACAAAAATAATCGTAAGAATAATAACAAAAACCGCGGGGGAAAACGCGGCGGTTTCGGTGGTCAGCAATCAGGCAGTGGGCCTCGTCCAGTGAACAATGGCCCACCACCCTACTGGTCCCAGCAGTGGGGCCTATGGCAGTGGGGCTGGGGCAGTGGGCCGTGGGCCAGCAACCCTTATGCTCCAGCAGCGTCTAACAGCCAGTGGGTTGGCCAGCCTTTCAGGCCCAACAATCAGCAGTGGCGGCCCACTGGCCACTGGCCCAACAACGGAAGTTCCAGCAGCTACGGTCCACAACCCAGTTCTGGGATTCTTGGGCCCCGGCCTCCGCAAGCCCACCACGCAGCAGGCCCCACTCCCACCGACATTGAGGCCGCAATGCACACACTTGGACTGACGCAACCAGATCCTAATTAGTACATGGACATCGGCGCAACGACACACATGACCTCCGATCAAGGTACTCTCTCGTCTTATTCCAATTTGAGCATCCCTCGTGGTATAATTGTCGGAAATGGTAACTCTATTCCAATTAAGGGTTATGGTCATAAAACGTTGTCTCCCCCTCAATCCACCCCTTATCTTAAAAAATACTTTACATGCCCCCAAATTGATTAAAAACTTAGTGTCTGTCCGCAAGTTCACCACTGACAATTCCGTTTCTGTTGAATTTGATCCTTTTGATTTTTCTGTGAAGGATTTCAAGACGGGGAGTCCTCTCATGAGGTGTGATAGTAGGGGAGATCTGTATCCTATCACCCCTGATTTCAGTCCATCGAGTCAAGCTTTGCCTTCTACTTTTGCAGCCATTTCTCCTTCCTTGTGGCATGCTCGCCTTGGTCATCCGGGATCTTCTATTTTATCAATTTAGATAAAAATAGCTTTATTTCTTGTAAGGGTACGAGTCGTACTCAAATTTGTCAATCTTGTTCATTAGGAAAAATTGTTAAGTTGCCATTTGTGGACTCAAATTCTCAAGTTCAATGCCATTTGATATTATTCATAGCGACCTATGGACGTCTCATGTTCTAAGTTCGTTAGGTCATCGATATTATGTTTTTTTTTTGGATGATTATTCTAAATTTTTGTGGACATTTCCAATTGCCAATAAATCTCAAGTGTTTTCTGTCTTCATAAAATTTAGAGCATTCATTAGAACACAATTCGAAAGAAAAATAAAAAATATTCAGTGTGATAATAGGAAAGAGTATGACAATAGGGTGTTTCGGGAGTTCTGTGATAATAATAGGATCAATTTTTATTTTTCGTGCCCTCATACATCTTCTCAAAATGGGAAAGCCGAACGCAAAATTTGTTCCATAAATAACATTGTCCGCACCCTCTTACTTCATGCTTCCGTACCCCTATATTTTTGGCATCATGCTCTACAAATGGCAACATATCTCCTAAACATAATTCCTTCCAAAGGTCTGACATATTCATCCCCCCTCAAAATCTTATATAATAAGAATCCTTCTTATTCTCATCTTCGGATTTTTGGGTGCTTGTGTTATCCGTTATTCCCATCCACCACAATTAACAAACTTCAGGCCCGGTCTACTCCGTGTGTGTTTTTAGGGTATCCGTCTAATCATCGTGGTTACAAATGCTTTGATTTATCCTCCAAGAAAATCATAATTAATCGCCATGTAATTTTTGATGAAACTCAATTTCCATTTATTAAAGTTCATACTACCGAGCCTAGTTTGTATAATTTTTTGGATGATGGTATATCCCCGTATATTACTCACCATTTTTCAGACGTATCCGCACCCAAAATTCTCCAGCGGTCCCACTGCCCGCTGGCCCCACTGTCACGTCACAGATTCCAGTTACTGGATCAGTCTCAGCAATTGGGCCAGTCTAGCCCAATTTTGTAACTGGTCCAGCGGCTGATCTAGTTTTCCGATTTGGGCCAGTAGGCCCACTGCCTGCTGGCCAGTCCGTCCCGAGCCCAGCAAATTCCCAAAATTCACTCAATTCTTCCTCGAGTCATAGATTGGTCACTCGTAGTCAGCGGGGTATTTTTACACCTAAAAGACATTTTAATTTACATTCTAATGTCTCTAAATCCCATTGCCCCGTAATCCTGTGTCTGCCTTAAATGACCCGAATTGGAAAATTGCTATGACTGATGAATATAATGCTCTTATTGATAATAGGACGTGGGAGTTGGTGCCCCGTCTATCTGGTATTAATATTATCATGTCTATGTGGATTTTTGCTCATAAGGAGAATTCTGATGGGTCCTTTGCTCGACATAAGGCGCGGCTTGTGGGTGATGGTAAGACTCAGCAGGTTGGAATAGATTGTGGGGAGACGTTTAGTCCAGTGGTCAAGCCGGCTACCATTCGCACTATGCTTAGCCTGGCTCTTTCTAAGGCATGGCCTATTCATCAGTTGGATGTCAAGATTACATAGTGATCTCAAGGAAACAATATATATGCATCAGCCGTTGGGGTTCAGAGATCCTAACTGTCCTCATCACGTATGTTTGTTGAAGAAGTCCTTATATGGGCTTAAGCAGTCTCCACGGGCCTGATATACAAGATTTACTGACTATGTTTCGACTATTGGGTTCACTCACAGTAGGTCAGATAATTCCTTGTTCATCTACCGTCGTGGTTCATCCTTGGCCTACATTCTGTTATATGTGGATGATATCATTTTGACTGCCTCTTCCGATGCATTACGCCAGTCTATCATGGCCATGCTCAGCTCTGAGTTTGCTATGAAAGACTTAGGGCCCTTGAGTTACTTTTTAGGGATTGCCATCAAGCGTCATTCAGATGGTTTTTTTTTGTCTCAAAGAAAGTATGCAGCTGAGATCATCGAGAGGGCTGGGATGTCATCCTTTACGTCCACTTCCACTCCAGTTGATACGAAGCCCAAGCTTAGTGCCGTAGCCGGAGCACCTTACGAGGATCCGACCTGCTATCGCAGTCTTGCAGGGGCCCTTCAGTATCTTACTTTTACAAGACCAGATATTACGTATGCAGTCCAGCAGGTGTGTTTATTCATGCATGATCCCAGAATTGAGCACATGAATGCAATCAAGCGCATCATTCGGTATATTCAGGGTACATTAGACTATGACTTGCATTTATATCCATCCTCGCCATCCACACTTGTCTCATACACAGACGCTGATTGGGGTGGTTGTCCAGACACCAGACGGTCGACGTCTGACTATTGTATGTTCCTTGGCAATAACTTGGTCTCCTGGTTTGCGAAGTGTCAGGCGACTCTATCCCGCTTAAGTGCCGAGGCAGAATATCAAGGGGTAGCTAATGTGGTCTCAGAATCATGTTGGTTACGTATCTTACTGTTAAAGCTTCATTGTCTCATTTAGAAGGCAACCTTAGTGTATTGTGATAATATTAGTGCCATCTACCTGTCAGGTAATCCGGTTCAACACCAACGGACTAAGCATATCGAGATGGACATTCACTTTGTCCGTGAAAAGGTTGCTCGAGGACAGGTACGCGTATGTCATGTCCCGTCAAGATATCAAGTTGCATACATCTTTACAAAGGGTCTTCCCTCGGTATTCTTTGAAGATTTTAGGGACAGTCTCAGCGTTCGAAGACCGCCCGCTATGACTGCGGGGGTGTGTTAAACAGAGCAATATACCCGTGATATACACCCAATATACAACAGTGTATATCACGGCAATGCTAAAGTGATATTTCGGCGGTGGGCTTTCCAGCAAATTTCAGCCCAACACGGTACGATCCAAAGCAATGTAAGAATATTGTATATTAGAAAAGTATATTTGTAGTATATTGTAGTGTATTTGTTACCTAAATTAGGATTATACACTTACCATAATTGTAGAGTTAGAATTATGGTAGAATAAGATTTTAGGAATAGAATAGGAATAGGGTTCTCCTATTTTGTAACTTGTATATATACCTTTTCAATTAATGAAAATAATCAAGGGGATTATTTCTTTCAATAGGATATGGAGCGAGCGGAACTGGCATTGTGAAGCTAACAGATGTAGTCCTCTCTTAAGATCTCAAAAGCTTACGGCTTCAAGAACTTCGAATAAAGCAGCTGCTTCCATCTTTAATGTCTCCTGAAAAAATACAGAAAATTAAATATTATTGGGCTAGCAACTAAAGAACCTGAATTTTCTGTGATGAAAAATGGATATGCGTACAAGTTATGAAATAGGATTAGGGAAAAGGGGAATAGATAGTGAAGGTTTTGTTGGAAATTAGCCTTTGGCGGGAGTTGCGACCGGCCAACTTTAACGGCTTAAACACTAGTGTTATGTATGTTGGAGAATCCGGTTCTTCACACATGCATGATCTACTAAGTACGTAGATTACCGTAGGGCCAAGAATCGTCAAATTTCGTTGAGAAATGAAAGAGATATTGGTCCACGAAGTGAGGTGTTTGAAGCATGGAAAGTGTGGTATTGTGTTCAATTCTCCCTCATCGGTAGAGGAAGAAAGAATTGTTGTGTATATAAGACTCGAAATTGGTTTGGGACCCCAAGGGGTATCCCATGTGTTTAAAGGAGGGAGGACCTAGATGTGCTTCGGTTCGAGGAAAGACCACACGCGCGCCGCCGCCGCCCGCCCGTCCCGTCCGGTTCCGGTTTCGGTTTCCGGTTCTCGGGTTCTCGGGTTCACGGGTTCACGGGTCACGGGTCACGGGTCGCGGGTCGCGGGTCGCGGGTCGTGGGGTGTGGGCTGTGGGTTGTGGGTTGTGGGCCTTCTGATATTATCTTTTTGGGCCAGAAAACTTTGCCAGAAGTACAGTTTGATCCCAGAAGTTTCAGATGTACAGTTTGGACCAGAATTCTTTCAGATGTACAGTTTGGTCCCTAAAGTTTCAAGATATACAGTTTGGTCCCTGAAGTTTCCAGAAAGTCAGAATTTCGGCAGAAGAGAACAGAAACGTCAAGCACTCAATTCAGCCATTTATTTTGGCTGAATTACACCTCCTATAATGGCCATCCGTTGGTATTTTCTCTCCATTTATTTGGTGGCTTTACTACCTCCATAATGGTCATTATTTGGCCAATAATGGCTGTTATGGAGGCAGTCAAACAACCCCTTCCTCACCTATATAAAAACCCCTTACACCTTTGTTGAGGCACACTTGATATACACGAAAATATACAACCAGAAAATCAGTTCTTCCTATAACTTCCAAGCATCATTTCATTATTCAATATTCTTCACGGTAGCTCTTGAGTTTCCTTTGCTCAATTGTTCCATTGCTGTTTTATCTTGGGAGACGAATTTTTCGGGACGTATAAAGGATACATACGGGGCAATATTGTCTTAAGGACAGAGTGCCACACTCGACTCAGCAAAAATCAAAGCAGTTTCCGGTCTTCTTGTTCAACAAATATTGTAATTTCAGTTTTGTTGTTATATTCTAATTTTCAGTTTTTCTAGTTGAATTGTAATTTCAATTCTTACATAAGCAGTTACTTGTAATTTCCATTTCCTGCAAATCCTTGTAACCCAACATCTTAAGACAATGTTTTGCTTACGGTAGAATCGCAATAACATGGTGGAAATATGACCGATGTTGTCGCTATCGTTGTCGCCTCTCGAGGCAACGTTTGTCGCCTTCCCCACCACCGCCGCTACTAGCCAAGGCAGTAACTCCGCCGCCTTCACTGCTGCTCGCTGCGGCTCTGTTCAAAGCGAACACTCGTCGCCTTCCCGATCGTTGGAGCTCCACCCTCTTCTTCACACCACCATGATCGCCCGAAAAGTTCATGGGATCGAATTTAAAAGATGGCAAAGCAAAAGATGTTGTTCTACTTAACGATTATGGGCATGGCCCGGTTCCTTACGGAAGATCCTCCACAAGCCGGAGATGAAATGGACTCTTCGCCCGTCGAAACGGGTGAAGGGGGCCTTGGTATCCATGTCGTTAACGGCATGAAGATGGTTCGTGATGCATGGAATCATAGCGATTTCATGTGCAAGAACTATATCGAATCGCTTGCGAGACCCTCTCTACACGGTCTATTGCACCGTTGGCACCGCCAAAGAGTTGTGGGAAAATCGCAAAATAAGTACAACGCACAAGATGCGGGTACTAAGAAGTTCATCGTTGGGAAATTTCTAAAATTCCAAATGGTGGACAGTAACACAGTGATGTCCCAAGTCCAGGAATTCCAAATGATTTTACATCACCTGGATTTGGAAGGACTGAAACCAAACGAGCAGTTTTTGGTTGCATCGCTGATTAAAAAGTTACCTCCTTCACGGAATGAGTTTATGAGTTACTTGAAACTCAAGACAAAGGAGATGACCTTTGAAGAGCTTGTTATCAAACTGCAAATCCAGGAAGATAATAAGAAGACCTTGCCAAAGGGTAGACAACATGCTGAGGCAAAGGCAAATCTGGCTGAGGCCAAAGGGAAAACAAGCAACAAACGGAAGTTCCACAAAGACGGCAAAGCCCCCGCAGCGGAGACGTTCAGAGGTAACTGTCATCACTGTGGGAAACCTGGTCATAGGATCAAGGAATGTCGCAAGCTCAAGACTGAGCAACAACAGAAAGCCAAGTCGAAAGGCAAGGCTCAAGCTAACGTCGTCAAGGACACGCTCCTGGATGACATGATTGAGGATCTCTCGGTCGTGGTGCTAGAAGCCAACTTGGTTGAGAATCCGATGCATTGGTGGGTGGACACAGGAGCAACAAGACACATCTGTTCCAACAAAGATGCCTTCTCCACGTACACTCCGGTCTCCGATAAAAAGCTGTTCATGGGCAACAACGCTTCCTCGGACGTGCTAGGGGTTGGAAAGGTGGTCCTGAAGATGACTTCCGGCAAGGAACTCACTCTGAAGGAAGTGATGCACGTCCCAGAGATTAGAAGAAATCTAGTTTCTGGACCTTTATTGGTTAATGCTGGTTTTAGGCTAGTGTTTGAATCAAATAAGTTTGTACTCACTAAAAATGGCACATTTGTGGGGAGGGGCTTCTTCTGTGAAGGCCTCTTCAAAGTGAATGCCATGTCTGTATTGCGTCAAGGAAATAAAGTTGAACCTTCTTCTTATTTGCTTGAGTCCTCTAATTTATGGCATCATAGATTAGGACATGTTAACTACAAGTCTATTCAAAGGCTGGTAAAGATGGAGTTGTTGCCGTCTATCGATGTAAACCCTCAACATAAGTGTGAGGTGTGCGTAGAGGCAAATCTCACCAAGCTTCCTTTTCGATCCGTCGAAAGGAATACCGCTCCTCTAGAACTTATTCACACAGATATATGTGATTTGAAGTTTGCACAAACTAGAGGGGGGAACAAGTACTTTGTGACTTTCATTGACGATAGCACTAGGTATTGTTACCTTTACTTGTTAAGAAGTAAGGATGAAGCCTTTGAAGCGTTCCGACGTTACAAAGCAGAAGTTGAGAACCAACTGAGCCTAGGGATTAAATCCATTCGTAGCGATAGAGGGGGAGAATATGTAGCGCCTTTTGAGGAATACTGTGCCCAAGAAGGCATTATTCATCAAACGACGGCCCCATACTCACCTCAATCAAACGGTGTGGCGGAACGTAAGAACCGTACATTAAAGGAAATGATGAATGCCTTGCTTATCAATTCCGGACTTCACCAAAATATGTGGGGAGAAGCCGTCCTTACCGCTAATACAATTCTTAACAGAGTCCCACATAAGGGTAAGGACAAAACTCCATATGAATCATGGAAGGGAAAGAAACCCACCTACAAGTATTTTAAGGTGTGGGGTTGTCTGGCAAAGGTTGAAGTACCTAAGCCAAAGCAGGTCAAGATTGGGCCTAAGACTGTAGACTGCATATTCATCGGATATGCAAATAACAGTAGTGCTTATCGCTTCTTAGTGCATAAGTCAGATATTCCAGATATCCACCAGGGTACAATAATGGAATCAAGGAATGCTCTATTCTTTGAAAGTACCTTTCCTAGAAAGGAGAAAGACATAACCTCTCGCAAATGAAGTTATGCACAAAGCTCTCAAGAACCGGGAGTCCTTGACCGCCGGATCTAAATGGTTCGATCTAGCGAATCTCGAGGTGGTCGAACATCCGAATCTAGTGTTCCCGATTCTCGAACTTGGAGACTCCAGAGATGGATCTAAGGCGAAGTAAAAGGGCCAGGAAGGATACATCCTTCGGTCCTGACTTTGTAGCTTATATGGTTAGTGATGAACCAAGGACAATTTCTCAGGCGTTGTCAACTCCAGAAGCACCACTCTGGAAAGAAGCTATTGAGAGTGAAATAAGCTCTATTCTGCATAACCATACTTGGGAGTTGGTTGATCTTCCTCCGGAAATAAACCGTTGGGTTGTAAATGGATACTCAAACGGAAATACAAGGCAGATGGATCTATAGACAAGTACAAGGCCAAAGTTGGTAGTCAAGGGCTATCGACGTACGAAGGCTTTGACTACTTTGAAACATACTCTCCGGTATCCGGATGACATCCATACGGGTATTTATTGCGATCGCAGCTTTGCGTGACCTTGAGATACACCGAGATGGATGTTAAGACAAAGCCTTCCTAAATGGTGATTTGGAAGAAGAAATTTATATGGACCAACCCGAGGGGTACGTGGTTCAAGGGAAAGAGAAGAAAGTCCGTCGACTTATCAAATCTCCGTACGGCCGAAACAAGCCACGAAGCAATGGCACGAAAAATTTGATAGTACTCTACTATCGAAGGGGTTCGCCATTAATGAGTGTGATAAATGTGTTTACACGAAAGGTAACTCGACTCATTTGTTATGATATGCCCGTATGTAGATGACATGTTGATCACGGGAAGCGATCCTAGGGTAATCCTAGAGACTAAGAACATGTTGAAACAATGCTTCGACATGAAAGATATGGGTATCGCAGATGTCATCCTAGGGATTAAAATCTCTAAGACGTCGACGGACTGGTCTTATCTCGGTCTCACTACATCGAGGATGTTTTGAGAAAGTTCAAGATGTTAGACAGCTTCTCCGATAGCGTCACCAATGGATACAAATCAAAAGCTTGATAAAAATTTTGGTGCACCCGTATACCAGGAGCGATATGCACAGTGATCGGTAGTTTGATGTTTATCACAAACCGCACCCGACCCGATATTGCTTATGCGGTCAATAAGTTGGCTAGGTTCACCCGTAATCCAAGTGATAATCACGGAAGGCGTTGAATCGGGTATTACAATACCGAAATACACGTTAAATTTTGGGTTGCACTATTCGAGTTATCCATTTGTACTAGAGGGGTACAAAGTGATGCAACCGGATATCCGATATAGAGAACACCAAGTCCACAAGTGGGTATATATTTACAATTGGTGGTGGGGCTGTGTCTTGGAAATCCTCTAAGCAAACTTGCATCGCCCGATCCACGATGGAATCAGAGTTTATCGCTTTAGACAAAGCAGGAGAAGAAGCGGAGTGGCTTCATGACTTCTTAGAGGATGTTCCGTGTTGGAACAAACCCATACCATCGGTAATGATCCACTGCGACAGTCAGTCGGCTCTAGGAAGGGCACGGAATGCTATGTACAACGGCAAGTCTCGTCATATTCGACGGAGGCATAAGACCGTTAGGCAACTGATCACCACGGGTATAATATCCATTGATTACATTAAGTCAAAGGATAATATAGACCCATTGACAAAGGGCTTACCTAAAGATCGATGGCTTGCTTCTGTCTAGGGGAATGGGCTTAAAACCCAAAATATAAGGACCAATACGGTGGTAACCCAACCTTACGAACCGGAGATCCCAAGTAATTTGGTTCAATGGGAAAACGAAGTTGTAAAGGTTCGATTGATCGCTTCGGTGGAAGTATGAGCACTTCGGATAGTGATTTCGAAAAGAAACACCAAATCCAAAGCCGTTCCCGCGATAGACGTTAAGTGCTATCTCTGCGGTATGGGTAAAGGTTAAGTTTTCAAAACTCGTAATGATCCTCAACGGTTGAGGTTAGGTTCTTGGGAAACTTTTAATGGTTCCTAACACTTGTGAAGTGGGGTATAGCAGATACCTTGTAGGAGACCACCTATTTAAGTGCGAGGACGGGCCGCCTCAAAATGAACGCACTTAAGAATCCAAGACGTTGTCCATGGCCAAAACGGACAAAACATTATGAAGAAGAGAGTAAGGGAATTTGTTGTGTTGGTACCATTGTCTTGGCTTACACTAAACACTGACGGTTCAAGACATCACGTTCACCGCGCAGTAAGTAAGTCCGATGGTATTCAACTATGGAAGGTTCAAAGCTGAAGCTACCTCTCCTTATGCAACATCGGTCCGCTGAAATATTGCTGGAAATGAAAAGACACCATGTGAGTGCGCCAAAATCTCTTTCAAGAGGGGATTGTTGGAAATTAGCCTTTGGCGGGAGTTGCGACCGGCCAACTTTAACGGCTTAAACACTAGTGTTACGTATGTTGGAGAATCCGGTTCTTCACACATGCATGATCTACTAAGTACGTAGATAACCATAGGGCCAAGAATCGTCAAATTTCGTTGAGAAATGAAAGAGATATTGGTCCACGAAGTGAGGTGTTTGAAGCATGGAAAGTGTGGTATTGTGTTCTATTCTCCCTCATCGGTAGAGGAAGAAAGAATTGTTGTGTATATAAGACTCGAAATTGGTTTGGGGTTTGGGACCCCAAGGGGTATCCCATGTGTTTAAAGGAGGGAGGACCTAGATGTGCTTCGGTTCGAGGAAAGACCACTAGCGCGCCGCCGCCGCCGCCCGCCCGTCCGGTCCGGTTCCCGGGTCACGGGTTCACGGGTCACGGGTCACGGGTCACGGGTCACGGGTCACGGGTCACGGGTCACGGGTCGTGGGCCGTGGGCCTTCGATATTATCTTTTTGGGCCAGAAAACTTTACCAGAAGTACAGTTTGATCCCAGAAGTTTCAGATGTACAGTTTGGACCAGAATTCTATTCTTTCAGATGTACAGTTTGGTCCCCGAAGTTTCCCGAGAAAGTCGAATTTCGGCGAAGAGAAGAACGAAACGTCAAGCACTCAATTCAGCCATTTATTTTGGCTGAATTACACCTCCTATAATGGCCATCCGTTGGTATTTTCTCTCCATTTATTTGGTGGCTTTACTACCTCCATAATGGTCATTATTTGGCCAATAATGACTGTTATGGAGGCGATCAAACAGTCCCTTCCTCACCTATATAAACACCCCTTACACCTTTGTTGAGGCACACTTGATATACACGAAAATATACAACCGAAAATCGCTTCTTCCTATAACTTCCAAGCATCATTTCATTATTCAATATTCTTCACGGTAGCTCTTGAGTTCCCTTTGCTCAATTGTTCCATTGCTGTTTTATCTTGGGAGACGAATTGTACGGGACGTATAAAGGATACATACGGGGCAATATTGTCTTAAGGACAGAGTGCCACACTCGACTCAGCAAAAATCAAAGCAGTTTCCGGTCTTCTTGTTCAACAAATATTGTAATTTCAGTTTTGTTGTTATATTCTAATTTTCAGTTTTTCTAGTTGAATTGTAATTTCAATTCTTACATAAGCAGTTACTTGTAATTTCCGTTTCCTGCAAATCCTTGTAACCCAACAGGTTTTTGAAGAACTTTGCATATTTATCTAGTAAGTAGCAGTCGATATGCAACTTAAATTTCATACATCATTTGTTACTGGTTCATCCACTGAGCATTTGAAACATAGAGGAGTGAGGCAGACACATGCCTTTACATATGCAAATGTAAAGAGAGGGAGAGAGAGTGTGTGTGTGGGGGGGACTGATAGGAGGATGCGGGGGATAGATGATTCAGAGAGTAAGAAGAAATGGTGGAGTTAAAAGTGAGACTTTTTACCATGTGCCCTTGCATGCTTCTTTTTCTAGTAAGGTGCAGTGTAGCTTTCATTTCTACTTTGGTTGGCTGGATAATGGTGGAATTAATTCTATTTCTCTTGCTGGTATATCAAGATCAGTTTTGTCAGGAAGTTTTGATGGACAACTTTATCTGGTAATTGTGGTGGTGGGTGGTAGAAAATATCTGGTGAAATAGACCAGGTGCAAGTGAACTGGACCGGACACCATCGTTATATGTAAAAAGGATTGAAGGGATTGTGAAACTTTTTGTAGGTGGTGTCATTCCAGTGTGCTTGTCCTTCTCAACTTTCCAACTTTCCTTCTCTTCTCAATCCCCCTTTTTTCACTTTGGTAGTTGTAGTAAACTAAAATGAATGCTTACAAGTAACGCAGCCTATTCTTCTGTGTTGTACACTTGCCTATATCAACTGTGACAGGACACAAGTAACAATGTCTTTTTTCAAGTTTTGTTATCAATATTCTCCTTGAATTTCATTTAGTGTCTTGGAGTAGGGCCATTTGTTGTACAACGGTTGTTAAGTGACTCCACCTTATCGACCGGCCACGTCAGAGAGTAGTATTGGGAGCACACAGGATTTGCATGCAACCCAGTTTTCATGGTAGGTTGAGATTCAGGGGGTACTAGTAGGTAACAATTTAATGACGTTTATCAAAATTTTATCTTCTTGTTTTGGCGGTGAGATAATGAAACAGTTTCACCAGATCTGATTCGTTTATGAGCTGGGAATGCACTATGGGATGACAACCAATATGTAGTGATTCACTTTACATGGTGGATCTGAATTTGTGGCCTCACTAATTTGGAGTTTGGTAGTCTTCTTTTAGAATGTCATGATCATGTGTAACAGCTTCACATCAATCACAAGTTCAAAATACAGTATGATACCTCATTTTAAAGAATGTGTATTGCATAGAAGTATTGGGGTCCCATATCGTTTTTTAGTGTCTTAAATACGACCAACATTATACATGAAAAACTCTTTATTGTGCACAAACTTGCAATGCATAGTGGTTTTTCGTATATATAGGAGTTATTCCCCCTTTATGGTGCACCAAGGGTATGGTCCGATGGTTAATGAGATGGGATGGAAATCATAGAACATCAATGTTTAAATTTTTGCAGAGAGCAAAAGGCTTGTGGAATGGTTTAAATGTGCAAATTTTGGCATGGCCCCGTTTAAAAATAATAGAAGTAATAATTATTCTATGATAGTATTGATTACTTGTATGTACACGAGAAGACTGTATATCAAATATCTTAGCCAAGATTCAGCTTATCGGATCATATCTGTTGGATGGACAACTAGAAACATAAAAAACGGGCTTGCCCTTCCACTCGACCTACCTCTCAATCAGTGTAAATACTAAATTTAATTTAATACTAGTAATGGATAAAGTATAAGATTAGTATAGAGAAAGCTATTTTGAGTGAAATGTAGCACAACTGTATGACATAGAAATACGAGACAAACTCAACTTGACATAGCAAATCCGGTAAGAATTGAATCCCTTAAGTATTTCATTTCATCCATAGAATATATATACAATCATGATATATAGTAATAATCTAGATTACCTAAAATATAAGATGTCAATTACTAACTAATTGATTTGTCTAATAATTACAATATTACTAATTGATTATAATTACATGATTTGTGGTGGACGATTTCTCCCATAATTATCGTGTGCTAATAGTCCCCCGCAGTCTTAGTGGGAGGTTCACGGATGCCGAGACTATCCCGAAAATCATAAAAAAGTACGCACGGAAGCTCTTTCGTGAAGATATCTGCAATTTGGTAGCGGGACAGTACATGAAGAACTCGGACTTGTCCACGGGAAACTTTTTCTCGGACAAATAGTATATCCATTTCAATGTGTTTCGTGCGCTGATGCTGAACAAGATTGCCAGATAAGTGTCACACTCACATTGTCACAATAAACCACCGTTGCCTTTTCAATTGGACAATTCAACTCCAACAGTAGATTACGAAGCCAACATGATTCAATAACTACATTGGCTACGCTTCGATATTCTGCCTCAGCACTTGACCGAGACAGTGTGGATTGTCGTTTGGATGACCAGAAAATGAGATTGTCCCCCAAAAACCCACAATGACCGAAAGTGGAACGACGCGTGTCCGGGCAGCCACCCTAATCTGCATCTGTGTAGGCTGAAAGATGCATGACAGAGGATTTATACAAATGAAGCCTAAAATGGAGAGTACCCTTCACATACCGCAGGATCCTTTTTATAGCCCCCATATGTTCCTCCTTCGGATCATGCATGAGTAAACAAACTTGCTGAACCGCATAGGAAATATCTGATCTTGTAAAGGTTAGATACTGCAAGGCTCCTGCAAGACTTCGGTAATGTGTCGAATCATTGTATGGAATACTTGTTGTATTGCTCAACTTAGCATTTGTGTCAACTAGAGTATGAGATGGTTTGCAGGAAGACATCCCAACTTTTGCAATTATTTCTTCGGCATATTTCTTTTGATTGAGAAAAAGACCACCTGCATATTGGGTTACTGCAATGCCAAGAAAATAATTCAATGGACTCAAGTCCTTCATTGCAAATTTTGCGGCAAGAGAGACATGAAAGACTGGCGAAGTGAAATGGATAATACTGTGAGAATAATATCATCAACATACAGAAGTATATTGAACAATGACTGATCATACTTGCTGTGAGAAAAGCCCAACTTGGAAACAAACCCTGCAAAACGGTTATACTATGCCCTAGGAGCTTGTTTCAAACCATATAAGGATTTCTTCAACATGCAAACATGATCTGGACACGAATAATCTCGGACCCCCAACGGTTGATGCATGTACACTGTTTTCTGTAAGTGGTCATGTAAGAATGCATTTTTAACATCCAACTAATGAATAGACCAGGATTTGGAGAAAGTTAGACTGAGAACCGTCCTGATAGTCGCTGTCTTAACTACCAGACTGAATGTTTCACCACAATCGACCCCAACATGCTGAGACCTGTCATCACCTACAAGACGAGCTTTGTATATCGCAAAAGAACCATCAGAATTTTTCTTATGACAAAACACCCACATAGACCGAATGACATTCACATTAGACGGGCGTGGTACTAATTCCCACGTCTTATTTTTAATAAGAGCATTAAATTCGTCTAACATAGCAGCTTTCCAATTCGGGTCGGACAAGGCAGCTTTGGGATTTTTCGGTATAGGTGAAGGTAGTTCTGTGGATAGAAGGTTAAAATGACGTTTGGGCCTAAAAATTCCATGCATTGCACGAGTTTCAATAGTCCGAGGCAGTATAGTATTGGTAATGGGCCGAGGGGGTGTGCAGTGAACGGTGTTGGGCTGGGATCCAGTAGTGGGCTGGTTTGCGGATGTTGGTAAGGGAGCAGTGGGCTCCTCCACTTGAGTCTGCCTGCCACGAGAATGGGACTGGGCCGAGACCCCCGACGACGAGGCTGTGGTCTCCGATTCAGTCTCATTTTATGGATGGGCCGAAAGGTGTTGGTTATGTTGTTGAGGTGGTTCCACTTGTGTTTGGTTATTAAAATGGTGGTGTAAAATGGGATGTATTCCGTTATCGAAAAATTCATATCATGGTGAGGATGCCATATGAAACTTAGCAAACGGGAATGTAGACTCATAAAAAATCACATGACAAGAGATAACTATTTTTCCAATCGTCCAATCATAACATTTATAGCCCCTATGATTTTGTGGGTATCCCAAAATACACAAGGAGTTGAGCGAGCATGCAACTTGTTAACGGTAGTGGATGGACACAAAGGATAACACAAACACCCTCAAATGTTGAAAAGACGGGAGATGATGATACAACATTTGTGTGGGAGACACATTTGATAGTAATTTACTAGGAAAAATATTTAAAAGATATGTGGCCATTTGAAGTGCATGTTGCCAAAACTTTGGTGGTGTGGAAGAATGCACAAGAAGAGAGCGAATCATAATGTTAATTATTCTAATTTTTCTAATTTTTCTTTCTGCTTTGCCATTTTGTGGTGATGTATGTGGACATGAAAGACGCATTGACATCCCATTTTGGTGACAAAAATATTAAATTGGGCATTGATAAACCCCCCCCCCCCCCTGGTTGTCACATTGAAAACATTTAATGCTTTCGCCAAATTGAGTTTTGATAAAAACACTAAACTATTTTAAAATGGTGTAGGTTTGTGATTTATGTCCTAAGGGAAAAGTCCACAAAAAATTTGAATAATCATCTAGGATGAGCATATAATATTTATGACCTGCAGAACTCAAAACCGGTGATGTCCACAAATCACAATGCACAAGATCAAATGGCATAAAAGTATAAGAAGTAGATGATGCAAAAGGAAGCTTAATATATTTACCAAGCACACAAGTCTGGCAAACAAAAGAGTCCAAAAGTTTGTTACAACCAAACAAATTATTCTTCCTAATATTATTAAAAACATGGGCTCCTGAGTGTCCCAACCGACTATGCCATAGAGAAGGAGAAATGACAACAAATGTGGATGGTTTGGTCATACTATTTTTGGAAACAGAGGTGACGGTATATAAGTCCCCTGTGCTATTGCATCTCATAAGTGACATCCCCGTATGAAAATCCTTCACAGGAAAGCCAAACAGATCAAAATTCACAGAAACATTATTGTCAATGGTAAAACGTCTAACAAATATCAAGTTTTTAATTAGTTTTGGTGCATGTAAAATGTTTTTTAAGTATAAGGGTGGGTGTTGATGTTGTAGTTGTACCTGACCAATACCACGAATTAGAATTTTCTGCCCACTGCCGACAACAATATTTTTATTATTTCTCATATTAAAATAAGACGAGAGATTACCTTGAGATGTCGTCATGTGTGACGTAGCTCCTGTGTCTATGTTCTAAGACTCATCCGCAACACTTAAACTCATGTTGTTCATGGCTTGTTCAATGTCCGTGGGTGCATATCCAATTGAGGACGGTGCTTGAGCCGCAAACGCATGCTGTGGACGAGACCCTAAAATATCGGGTTGGCGATTTGAAGCAGGAGGAGGCCCGACCTACGAAGATGTCATATATGGACATGGCGGGGAAGCCTACTGTGGGGCCCAGGCCTATGGTGGGAGCTGCCCCCACTGGTTTCCACTACTGCCAGCATTATTACCGCCACTGCCTAGGCTGGCCACTGCCGCCGGTGGGTTGGCCCCCGCCCCGTCCACGTCCCTTTCCACTATTATTTTTGCCTTTATTATTTCGGTTTGAACACCGTTTTTGGAAATTATTTTGACGATTATTATGGCCCCCCGAACCAGAATTTTGGGATTCCAAATCAGTGGAAAATGAGTTGGTGGAGACGAGAGCAGTTCTGACGATGGTTGCCCCAGAAAATGCCTGTTTTGCTTTCCGAGTTTCTTCGAGAATCAACCTCGAACGAGCCTCATAAAAGGGAGGCAGTGGATTACTTTGTTGAATGAACGTATCCATTCCATCATACTGTTCATTCAACCCTGCAATCAACTGAAGGACCAATCTTTGATTTTTTACGGGCGAACCAACGTTGGATAATTGGTCCGCAGGCAACTTTAATTCCTAACAGTAAGTAGAGATTATCATAATAATTGTATTACCATAAATGTATAGTTCGTATCCAAGTAGAATAAAGTTTTATAAATAGAATAGGAATATGATTCTCTTATTATGGAAATATGTAACTTGTATATATAGCCTTTCAATTAATGAAAATAATCAAGGGGATTATTTCTTTCATGGTATTAAGAGTCTAGGTCAAAACAAAAAAAATTCTCTCAATTTTTTTTTGCTTTTCTCAGCCAAAGACCGAACCCCCCCTCGGGTTTGCCTTTTATTCTTCCGCTCTCCAAATCTCTCTTCCAAATCCTTCTATCACTTATTGTTCTTTCGTTATGTCTACGTCAAAGAACATGTTTTACCATGCCCTTGTTGTTTCTAACGTCAAGAATCATATCCCTCTAATTCTTGAAATAGAAAACGTCCAATACGCGACGTGGGCCGAGTTGTTCAAAATTCACGCTCGTTCGCATCAAGTCATCCATCACATAATCCCTGCGGCTCCTGATGATACGGAGGTGCCTAAACGCGAGGATGATCCTAAGTTATGGACAACACTTGATGCCACCGTCCTTCAGTGGATTTATTCTACTATCTCCACCGACCTATTGCAAACGATTATTGAGCCAGACGCTACGGCGATGGCTGCATGGTATAGATTGCGTGACATATTCCAGGATAATCAAAATTCCAGAGTTGTTACTCTTGAACATGATTTTTCCCACGTCAACATGGAAAATTTCCCGAACGTTTCTTCATATTGCAAAAGGTTGAAGGAATTGGCGGACCAACTCCGCAACGTTGGTGCACCAGTTAGTGAAGATCGTCTTATTTTACAGATGGTCGCTGGCCTATCCGAGGCCTATAGTGGCGTTGGAACTCTCCTTCGTCAAAGTAATCATCTTCCAAGGTTATATCAAGCCCGATTCATGCTTACCTTGGAAGAAGCCGGTTTGGCTAAAAAGGTGGCTATTAATGCTAGTCCCGTGGTCATGATGACTTTCTCCCCTAGTCCTCAAATTTTTGGTGACAATTCGAACCAAAACTGATCTCACGGGGGCATCAATAATGGCCGGAAAAATAATGGAAAAAATCATAGGGGCAAACGCGGTGGCACAGGCAGCAGTCACGGTGGCCAAAATAGTGGCAGTGGACCCTATCCCGATTACAGTGGGCCACCGACCCACTGGTCTCAGCCTTGGGCCTCTGGGCCGTGGGCTTGGACCAGTGGACAGTGGCCCTACGACCCAATTCCACAACAGTTTTCAGCATCTGGCCAGTGGGCTTCCCAGCAACCTCGACGGCCCACTGCCCACTGGCCCAGTAATTCCAGTTCCAGTAGCTACGACCCAGGACAACCCAGTTATGGAATTCTTGGGCCCCGACCTCCGCAAGCTCACCATGCAGCAGGCCCCACTCAGACCGATATCGAGGCCGCGATGCACACACCGGGTTTGACTTAACCGGACCCGAATTGGTATATGGACACCGGTGCCACTACCCACATGACATCCGATTCAGGTACTCTCTCATTTTATTCCAATTTGAGCAACCCTCGCGGTATAATTGTTGGTAATGGCAATTCTGTTCCAATTCGTGGTTATGGTCATAAAACATTGTCTCCCCCTCATCCCCCTCTTATCTTGAAAAATACCCTACACGCCCCCACATTGATTAAAAACTTAGTCTCTTTCCGTAAATTCACTACTGACAATTCTGTGTCTATTGAATTTGATCAATTTGGTTTTTCTGTGAAGGATTTCAAGACGGGGAGTCCTCTCATGAAGTGTGATAGTAGGGGAGATCTTTATCCTATCACACCCAGTCCCGATCCATCGAGTCAAGCCCCGCCATCAGCTTTTGCAGCCATCTCTCCTTCATTGTGGCATGCTCGTCTTGGTCATCCGGGGTCCTCTATTTTGTCAGCTTTAGATTAAAATAGTTTTATTTCATGTAAGGGTACGAGTCGTACTCCAATTTGTCAATCTTGTTCTTTAGGAAAAATTGTTAAGTTGCCGTTTGTAGACTCAAAATCTCATACTTTAATGCTATTTGATATTATTCATAGCGACTTATGGACGTCTCCTGTTCCTAGTTCTGTGGGTCATCGGTATTATGTTCTCTTTTTGGATGATTATTCTAAATTTCTATGGACGTTTCCAATAGCGAAGAAATCTCAAGTTTTTTCAATCTTCCTAAAATTTAGAGCATTCATCAGAACCCAATTCGACCGTGAAATCAAAAATATTCTATGTGATAATGACAAAGAGTATGACAATGGGGTGTTTCGGGAATTTTGTGCTACTAATGGGATAAATTTTCGTTTCTCTTGTCCTCATACATCTTCACAAAATGGGAAAGCCGAACATAAAATTCATTTCATAAATAACATTATCTGCATTCTATTAATTCATGCTTCCGTACCCCCATATTTTTGGCATCACGCTCTTCAAATGGCTACATATCTCCTTAACATAATTCCTTCCAAAGGTTTGACATATTTTGCCCCCCTACAAATTTTATTTAATAAAACTCCTTCTTATTCTCATCTTCGGATTTTTGGCTGTTTATGTTATCCGTTATTCCCATCCACCACAATTAACAAACTTCAGGCCCGGTCGACTCCGTGTGTGTTTTTGGATTTTCCATCTAATCATCGTGGCTACAAATGCTTTGATTTATCCTCAAATAAAGTCATCATTAATCGCCATGTCATTTTTTATGAATCCCAATTTCCGTTTGCTAAAAATCATACTCCTATGCCTAGTTTGTATAATTTTTTGGATGAACAAATATCACTGTATATTATTCAGCATTTTTCGGACATCTCCCGCACCCAGAATTCTCCAGCGGGCCCACTGCCCGCTGGTCCCACTAGGCCGTCACAGCCCCCTCTGCCCAGTTTTGTCACTAGGCCAGTTTCAGCAATTGGGTCAGTCCAGCCCAATACTGGAACTGGTCCAGTTCTGTTTCTGCCGCTGTTACTGCTTCCCGAGTTGGGCCAGCTGGCCAGTCCGACCCGAGCCTAGCAAATTCTTGAAATCCACTCAATTCTTCCTCGAGTCATAGACCGGTCACTTGTAGTCAACGGGGTGTTTTTACACCAAAAATATATTTTAATTTACATTCGAATGTCTCTAAATCCCCCTTGCCCCGTAATCTTGTGTCTGCCTTAAACGACCCGAATTGGAAAATTGCTATGACTAATGAATATAATACTCTTATTGATAATAAGACGTGGAAGTTGGTGCCCCGTCTTTGTGGTATTAATATTATTAGGTCTATGTGAATTTTTGCTCATAAAGAGAATTCAGATGGTTCATTTGTTCGACATAAGGTGCGGCTTGTGGGTGATGGCAAGACTCAGCAGGTTGGTATGGATTGTGGGGAGACATTTAGCCCGGTGGTTAAGCCAGCTACCATTCGCATTGTGCTTAGCTTGGCTCTTTCGAAGGCATGGCCTATTTATCAGTTAGATGTAAAGAATTCGTTCCTACATGGTGATCTCAAGAAAACAGTTTATATGCATCAGCCGTTGGGATTCAGGGATCCCAAACATCCTCATCATGTCTGTTTGTTGAAGAAGTCCTTATATGGGCTTAAGCAGTCTCCACGGGCCTGGTATACAAGGTTTGCTGACTATGTTTCGACTATTGGGTTCACTCACAGCAAGTCGGATAATTCCTTGTTCATCTACCGTCGTGGTTCGTCTTTGGCCTACATTCTATTGTATGTGGATGATATCATTTTGACTGCCTCTACAGATGCCTTACACCAGTCTATCATGACCATGCTCAGCTCTGAGTTTGCTATGAAAGACTTAGGGCCCTTGAGTTACTTTTTGGGGATTGCCGTCAATCGTCATTTCGATGGATTATTCTTGTCTCAACGGAAGTATGCAGCTGAGATCATCGAGAGGGCTGGGATGTCATCTTGTAAGTCCACTTCCACTCCAGTTGATACAAAAACCAAGCTTGGTGCCGCGGCCGGCGTATCCTACGAGGATTCGACCAGCTATCGCAGTCTTGCAGGGGCCCTTCAGTATCTTACCTTTACGAGACCAGTTATTACGTATGCTGTCCAGCAGATGTGTTTATTCATGCATGATCCCAGAATTGAGCACATGAATGCGCTCAAACGCATCATTCGGTATATTCAAGGTACACTTGACTATGGGTTGCACTTATATCCTTCCTCGACGTCCACACTTGTCTCGTATACAGATGCTGATTGGGGTGACTGTCCCAACACCAGACGGTCTATGTCAGGATATTGCATGTTTCTTGGCAACAACTTGGTCTCCTGGTCTGCAAAGCGTCAGTCGACTCTATCCCGCTCAAGTGTCGAGGCTGAATATCGAGGGGTAACTAATGTGGTCTCAGAATCATGTTGGTTACGTAATTTGCTTTTGGAGCTTCATTGTACCATTCAGAAGGCAACCTTGGTATATTGCGATAATATTAATGCCATCTACCTTTCTGGTAATCCGGTTTAGCACCAACGCACTAAACATATCGAGATGGACATTCACTTTGTCCGTGAAAAGGTTGTCGTGGTCAAGTTCGCGTATGCCATGTCCCGTCGAGATATCAAATTGCCGACATCTTTACAAAGGGTCTTCCCTCGGTCCTTTTTGAAGATTTTAGGGACAGTCTCAGCATTCGAATACCGCTCGCTATGACTGTGGGGGTGTTAAATTACACAATATACACACAATATACATGTGTATATTGTGTATATTGGCTCATCGATTGGTGTACCAAGAACTCTTTCCGGATCATATTTATCTAACAACCCCCTCATAATTTAATAGGACAGAAAAAAGGGGAAAACATAAAAAAGGTTCTTTCAGGTTTAACGAATACAGGAGCTCAATCATTACCCTGGGTCTTCAGAATTAAAAGAAAAATTAATCATTGATCAATATTTTTTAGAAAAAGACCTTGAAGAGATGCAAAATTCCATTAAAAGTACTTTCAGAGCGTCAAGTGTATCTCTTCCCCATAATAAGACCTTAGGATCTCAAAAATTTCTTCATCAAGAGTAAAAAAATTAGACCATCACACAATTGTGTAGCAGCTTCATTTATACTTGTGTTCTCTGAACTTGAAAAGTAGACAAGTAAAAGAGTAGGTAAATCGAAGAAACTACAATAACACAAGCTATAGACATATAATTCAATTTTCAAGAGACTCTTGTGCAAGGAAGATAAAAGTAACATGCAGTAAAAAGAAGTCACTCATAAAAATTCAAAGTGCGAAAATCAACTCCGAAAGAATTGCACCATTCTCTTCCTACTCCGATACATTAAAAACAGACAAACTACACTTGAAGACTTCCACGCTTCCTTTAAAATGTCATAACTTTAACCAAATTATAGCTGGATTCTTAGGTACCTTATGCACAGCGCTAACTGATATTGAAGACCTGAATAAAAGCTTGAGGTACTTCCGACAGCTCTCAAACCTATCCCAGACAGAATTTTCCTCATTAAATAACACTTATAATTTCTTATCTAAGCATCTTATTTGTCGCAAGGAACTGCCTTAAAGATTTGTAATCTTGCACTAATTCAACCACCTTTTAATAGAAATGATACCTAACATTAATCACCAACTCTATTCAAATACAAGGACCAAGGTTTCTAAAAATTCTTTTGAGAAAGAAAGCTTCAGGAAAATTAACGTCACACGATAGGTGAGCTTTCTTTATCTTATTCCTATCTTTCTTTTTGAAAATTTGATTAGACTAACAAGATAAGTACAAGTACAAAGATTCTGCTAAAATATACCACCACTACAACAATAAGAAGTTTGATTTTTTATTTTAATTTTGCTTCCCCTTCAAATAATTTTTTTCTAATTACAGGATTACCAACCTGTTTCCCTTTTATCCAAGGAAATAGGTCTTGTTTTTTTTCTCAGTCAAGAATTACAAAATCTATTAGCAAACAAGAACATCGAAAAAATTATTTCTAAATTTCTGAAAATGTGCCAATATGAGGAAAATAATCTCAAAAATGAAAATCCAACTGGAGACACATAAACTAAGAAAAAAAAACAGCCGCTCCCGCTATGCATGGCCCCGGGAAGGGCCAGACCACAAGGGTATTATATGCCGCCTTACCCTGCATTTCTGCAAAAGGCTGTTTTCACGGCTAGAACCAGGGGCCTCCTATCACATCGCAACAACTTTACCAGTTATGCTAAGACTCCCCTTCAAAAAGTTCTTTATAAACCAATTAAACAAAAGAAGAACTTAAAGTCTCCAGGGATCAACTCATCCCTTTTCTTTATAAATATTCATTCAAAAACATGTTCTTCCATTATTCTTGCGGGAATGTCCTCATAAACTTTTAATACGCAAACTAAACTTCTCATTTTTAGGTCTCAACTTCATACATTGCTCTTTTGAGCAAGAAATATGCTTGTACATTATAACAGCATTAGTCCAATCTACCTTAACTTTTGTCAAGGGAAAAACCATTAATCCAACCTTTTACCCACTTTTCCATATGGATGAGACCCAAGAAGTAGCCTAATAAATTGAAAAAACAATCCTTTGGTGCGTTGTTCTACAAAAGAACAACAGGTTCTTTAAAATTTAAAAGAAGTCAAGTATTAAGAATACAATGTATGAATGATAATATCAATCTGTCATTGTTAAAATGCTCTATGATTTCTTGTGGAACTATCACAAAAAAGCAATACACTTGCACGTGTGAAGAACCGGATTCTCCAACATACGTAACACTAGTGTTTAAGCCGTTAAAGTTGGTCGGACGCAACTCCCAACAAAGGCAAATTTCCAACAATCCATGCTATGCTGCTCCCATTTACAGGTTATTCATATTTCAATTCATAAAATTTCAAATTTTCATTTTTCCTTTTTCTGGGGCAATATCACTTTAGTTACAATAATCATGCTTAAAAGTTGATCTTTGGGGTTTTAGAAAGGAGGCCTCAGATATAGAAAATTAACAACTTTCCTATTCAAACATTCAAAGTGAATTGTTAATTTTGAGGTAATTAAATCTGACACACTCATTGATTCTCTTTTACAGTTGGTGGGTAATGGTTTCAAAGCCTTCTGTCTCTCAAGATCAAATGCGTCCACTTTTGTTAAACAATCAACGACCTATTGTGTACAAGGTAATATGTGAAGGACCAAAGTATTTCTACTCATATACATAAAGGACCATTTGGTTTTTTCCCTCAACGAACTCAAAGCCCGTTTCTCATATTTCTAGGTCGTAGCCTTAAAAAGTTAGGGCTGGTTTGGTTGAGGAATAAGTTATCCCGAGATTAATTATTTTGGAATTAATTATTCTAAAATTAGTTATCCCACCCTCAATGTGGGATAAAAGTAACATTACAATCCCGGATAGTTAATTTCGAAATTTTATACCAACTACATGTGGGATAATTCATCCAAAATTTAATTTCAGAATTAATTATTCCTTATCCCTAGTACCAAACGAGCCCTTGCAGTGTTAATTACACTAAACATTCATGTACTGTCACTTAGTTACGGATAACTTTCCATATTTTTAAATCAAGCATTTACACATCTTATGCTATAAAAATCCTATACTTATATCCGTGTAATGTTATATCAGTAACTAAGTATATTAAAATATAATTATTAAAAATATTCAAAAAAATTTTGCAAATTTATTTTTATGAAAAAAAGAAGATAAAAAAGTTACTTTGTATCCATACCTTTGATTAAAAAAGAGGGTAAACAATTTTGTGATAAATATACCTGTGATATACATGACATATACACTGCCATGTGTATACCGTGTATATCACGGAAACACAAGACAAATAGGAGACCGTCTATATCACGGGTTTTAGGAGATATTTGTTGTATTTAATTAGCATTGTAAACTTACCATATTTGTAAAATTCTTGTACAAATAGAATAGGGTTTTGGGAGTAGAATAGGAATAGGATTTTCCATATTATGGATATTGTAAATTGTATATATACTAATTCATTAATGAAAATAATCAAGGGATTATTTCTTTCATGGTATCAGAAGTCTAGGTCTTGCTTCTACCGATTTTTCTCTTCCACTGCCTCGGTTTCCGTGTCTATTCTCGGAATCCGTGCAACCTTACCTCATCTCTTCCCAAATTTTCTTCCTAATCCCTCATTCACCTATTGTTCTTTCGTTATGTCTATGTCAAAGGACATGTTTCATCATGCCCTTACTGTTTCCAACATCAAGAACCACATCCCTATAGTTCTTGAGATGGAAAACGTCCAATATGCGACGTGGATAGAATTGTTCAAAATTCACGCAATTTCACATCAAGTCCTCTATCACATAATTCCTCCCGCTCTCCCTACACCCGCGGAGGATCCTCAGTTATGGATCACTCTTGATGCTACCGTCCTTCAGTGGATTTACTCCACTATTTTTACCGACCTTTTACAGACGATCATTGAACCAAGCACTACGACTATGGCTACCTGGAATATATTGCGTGATATATTCCAGGATAACCAACATTATCGAGTTGTCACCCTTGAGCAAGACTTTTCCCAAGTCAGCAGGACGATTTTCCAAATGTTTCGTCTTATTGTAAACGGCTCAAGGAATTGGCGGACCAACTCTGTAACGTTAGAGCGTCTGTTACCAATAATCGTCTTGTTCTACAAATGGTTGCAGGCCTATCTAAGGCCTATAATGGCGTTGAGATTCTCCTCCGTCAAAGTAATCCGTTTCCACCTTTTTTATCAAGCCCGTTCGATGCTCACATTGGAAGAAGCCGGCTTGGCAAAAATGGCGGCTATGGGCGCAAGTTCCATGGCAATGATGACTTCATCCGATAACTCTCACAGTTTTTTTGAAAATTTAGGCCAAAACCACAACAACGGTGGAGGCAAGAAGGGTCAAAATTGTAAATATAATGGCAAAAATTACGGCGGCGAACAAACCAGTAGCAACGCCGGCATTATGCCTCGGGGTACTGGGCCCCAGCCCGCCTGGTCTCAGCCCTGGGCCCCTTGGCAGTGGCCCAATCCAGCCTATTGCCCGCCCAGTTATTTCTTGAGAAATTTGGCCCCGGTCCAGCCCAATTCCAGGCCCAATTTTTCATGTCCATTCGGCAACAACCACACCGATCTGGGTCGGGTCAACAAGGCGGTTTGCTTGGGCCTCGACCCTCGCAGGCTCGAATCCGATCCCGATACCCATCGATATTGAGGCCGCCATGCATATACTTGGATTGAATCCTCTCGACCCGAATTGGTACATGGACACCAGCGCCACTTCTCACATGACGTCCGACCAAGGTACTCTCCCGTCTTATTTCAATTTGAGCAAAAATCGTGGCATTATTGTTGGTAATGGCACCTCAATTCCAATTCGTGGTTACGGTCATACAACTTTGTCTCCCCCCATCCACCTCTTGTCTTGAAAAATACCTTTCATGCGCCTAACTTAATTAAAAAATTGGTGTCCGTTCGCAAATTCACCACTGATAATTGGGTTTTTGTTAATTTTGATCCATATGGGTTTTTCGTGAAGGATTTCAAAACAGGATATCTATCATGAGATGCCATAGTAGGGGAGATCTTTATCCAATCACGCCTGCCACCAGTTTCTCGATTCAAGTCATGCCATCGACATTTGCAGCTCTTGCTCCTTCCTTGTGGCATGCACGTTTGGGTCACCCTGGGTCGTCAATTGTTTCTTCCTTGCATAAAAAACAATTTTATTTCTTATAAGGGTACACGTAATACTCCAATTTGTCATTCCTGTCCGTTAGAGAAACATGTTAGATTACCATTTGTAGTCTATACTTCTCGTACTTTGATGTATTTTGATATTATTCATAGCGATTTATGGACATCTCCCATTCTAAGTTTTTTGGGCCATCGTTATTATGTTTTATTTTTGGATGATTATTCTAATTTTTTATGGACCTTTCCGTTAGCGAAAAAATCTCAACTATTTTTCACATTTCTTAAATTTTAGGGCATTCATCTGTACTCAATTCGAACGGGAAATAAAAAATATTCAATGTGATAATGACAAAGAATATGATAATGAGTTGTTTCGGGAATTTTGTGATGCTAATGGCATAGTTTTTCATTTCTTGTGTCCTAATACATCCTCAAAAATGGGAAAGCCGAACGGAAAATTCATAGCATTAATAATATTGTTCAAACTTTATTGGCCCATGCTTCCGTACCTCCTTCTTTTTGGCATCATGCTCTACAAATGACTACTTACCTCCTTAACATACTTCCTACCAAAGGGTTCCCCTTAAAATTCTCTATAATAAGAATCCTTCGTATTCACATCTTAGGGTCTTTGGGTGTTTATGCTATCCACTAGTTCCGTCAACTACAATTAACAAACTTCAAGTCCGTTCTACCGCTTGTGTGTTTTTGGGTTATCCATCTAATCATCGTGGTTACAAATATTTTGATTTATCGTCTAATAAAATCATCATTAGTCGCCATGTAATTTTTGATGAAACCCAATTTCCGTTTTCCAAAGTCAGTAGTCACGTGCCTAGTTCGAATGATTTTTTAGATGACGAAGTCTCACCATACAATATGCACCACTTAGTGGGCCAATCCAGTAACCCCGAAACGCCAGTAGGCCCACTGTCTGTTGGCCCACAAAATCCCACAGAACATCCCATCCCAGTTCCAACCGTTGGGCCGGTAGTCCAACCCATTACCGTGACTGCTTCAACCCCGGTTATTGTTCAGGTACCACGTCCAGTTTCCAGTGTTGGGCCAGCAGGCCCACTGCCTGCTGGCCAGTCTGTCACCCATCTGACTTTTCCCACAAATCCACTCAATTCTCCCTCAAGTCACAGACATGTTACTCGTAGTCAACGGGATATTTTTAAGCCAAAAGACATTTTAATTTAAATTCTAATGTTCATTAATCCCCACTACCCCGTAACCCAGTGTCTACATTAAATGACCCGAATTGGAAATTGGCTATAAACGACGAATATAATGCTCTTATTGACAATAAGATATGGGGGTTGGTACCCCGTCCTTCTAGTGTTAATATTATTCGGTCTATGTGGATTTTTACTCATAAAGATAATTCTGATGGTTCTTTTGTGAGACATAAGGCACGTCTTGTAGGTGATGGTAAAACTCAACAGGTTGGAAAGGATTGTGGTGAGACATTTAGTATGATGGTCAAACCAACTACCATTCGCACTGTTCTCAGTCTGACTCTTTCAAAAGACTGGCCCATTCATCAGCTAGGTATGAAGAGTGCTTTCTACACGGTGATCTTAAGGAGACGGTTTACATACATCAACCGTTGGGTTTTAGAGACCCCAAATATCATAATCATGTTTGTTTATTACAGAAGTCCGTGTATGAGCTTAAGCAGGCCCCCGGGTTTAGTATAAGAGATTTGCAGACTACGTATCTACTATTGGATTTTCTCACTTAGGGCCCTTGAGTTATTTATTGGGAATTGTTGTCGCTCATCATGCAGGAGGGTTATTGTTATCACAACGAAAGTATGCCACTGAGATAATTGAGAGAGCTGGTATGTCCTCGTGTAAGTCTACTTCCACTCTAGTTGATACTAAATCCAAGCTGGGTGCTACGGTTGGCTCACCTTACGAGGATCCCACCCACTACTGCATTCTTGCAGGGGCACTTCAATATCTTACTTTCACGAGACCTGATATTACGTATGCCGTACATCAGGTGTATTTGTTTATGCATGACCCTAGGGATGAGCACATGAATGTGCTCAAACGCATTATATGATACTTACAGAGAACACTTGATTATGACTTGCATCTATATCCGTCGTCAGTCTCTACATTTGTCTCTTATATAGATGTTGATTGGGGTGGTTGTCCGGACACCAGATGCTCTACGTCTGGATACTGTATGTTTCTTGGTGATAACTTGGTCTCATTGTTTGCAAAACGATAGGCTACATTATCCCGCTCCAGTGCAGAGGCCGAGTATCGAGGGGTAGCCAATGTGGTTTCTAAATCATGTTGGTTACGTAATCTTCTCTTAGAACTTCACTTTCCCATTCAAAAAGCTACTTTGGTGTATTGTGATAATGTTAGTGCCGTCTATCTTTCTGGGAATTCAGTTCAACACCAGCGCACTAAACATATTGAGATGAATATCTATTTTATTCGTGAAAAGGTAGCTCGTGGACAAGTACGCGTCTTACATGTCCCTTCCAGATATTAAATTACAGACATATTTACTAAGGGTCTTTCCTCGGTTCTATTTGAAGATTTTAGGGACAATCTCAGTGTATGAAGGCCGCCCGCTATGATTGCGGGGGTGTGATAAATATACCCGTGATATACACGGCATATACACTGCCCTGTGTATACCGTGTATATCACGGAAACACAAGACAAATAGGAGACCGTGTATATCACGGGTTTTAGGAGATATTTATTGTATTTAATTAGCATTGTACACTTATTATATTTGTAGAATTCTTGTACAAATAGATAGAGTTTTGGAAGTAGAATAAAAATATAATTTTTTATATTATGGATATTATAAATTGTATATATATTCATTCATTAATGAAAATAACAAAGAAATTATTTCATTCTTTTTGGAACATTTACTTTTTGAAACTCATAAATACAAAGCTATATATCTATATAAAAGTAGGATAATAGCCTAGTAACGTGGCACAATAGAAACGTAGGAATTGTATTTATCTTTTTATACAATATTTTTAGAATCAAATCCATTTTACTCATGCGTAAGCAATTACTTCAGCCAACTATCACGCCGTTTCGCCCATTGTTCCCCAAAAGCTGCCACAAGAAAACAACCTATTTACCAAATCTCCCTTACTTTACTATTGATCTCCTTATTCTTCTTTCTATCCTACCTCTCATTCACAAGGGCGGATTATGGTAGGAGCGCAGGGGAGTTGTGGTCCTCCTCAAAAAATTTTAAAAAATTAGTTTTTTTTTATATATACTACTCACGATTTAAAATTTTTAAATTCCGTCACTTTCTCGGCGGCATCAGCGACTCGCAAACTCACACTCGCAACACGGCTCCACTCTCTCACAATCTATTTCTCTCCACTCGTCTCTCCATCTCTGGTAATACTTAACTGCATAAGATTTATTTATTTATTTGGGTCTCTTTTTCTGCTACAAAACATAAATCTAGTATGCCTTGGATGCATAGTTGCATCATAAGCAATTAGAGGTTGTTTTCAATATACATGATATGAAGTTTAATGGATAATTCTTGATATGAGTTTCTTTTAAATCAGCAAAAGATTACAACTTTATGTTTGTTTCATCATATACGAGGTTATTTTGGGCTTATGGGAGTGAAATTAACAGATTAAAGCTTTAAAAGCCGAATTTCTCTGACTTAGTTCTGTTTTCAGATTTAGATGTTATCTTTGATAATTAATTTATGTATTTTTTAGGAGTGGTACGATGGTCAAACTTAAGAAAATTGATGCATTTTTCAAGACGAAAGCTTCCAACAAAGATGAAAATTGTATAGCTTCAACATCGACACTTGAAAAGAACCATTCTGATGATCAAACGGTTCAACTGGATGAGCAACCTTGCAAGATTCAAAAAGTCACCATGGATGAATTTGATGTCAATTGTTTAGAACGTGACTCGGAAAGCATCCCCAAATTTGAGAATCTACAGTGAATCGAAGAGATGAAGTTCGAAGAGCTTATCTCAATTGGGGTCCCTATCAATGTCAAGTTGAAAAGTATCCCCTCAATAGAGATAAGCATCCAAGGCAATTTGAAGCATCTTGGTTCAAAATTTTCCCTTCATGGCTAGAGTACTCACCGACTAATGATGTGAACAACATGATATAGATTCTCCTGATTGTAATGGTGTTTATATAAAGCGTCAAGGGCGTGCTCGTCATCAGAAGGATCACATCACAGTGGGTCAACATTTTAGAGTGAATATCTTTTGTGTTACAATTGATCAACAATTGCAGGAATTGAATCATAGGTTTAATGTGCAAACAATTGAGCTTTTGAGGCTAAGCAATAGTTTGGTTCCTAAAGATATTTACAAAGCATTTGATATGGATGATATATGTGCTCTTGTAGAAATTTTTTATCTAGTGGATTTTAGTGACCAAGAGAAAACAAATTTGAGATTTTAACTTCAACACTTTATTCTTGAAGCTGTTAGTCATCCAAAATTGAATAACTTGTCAACTATGTCTGAATTGTGTGAAGCTTTGAAAAAAAACAGAGAAGACGAATACATATTACTTGATTGATCGGATAATCCGCCTTATCTTAACTCTTTCAGTTTCTACGACTACTACAGAAAGATCATTTTCAGCAATGAAGATAATCAAGACAAGATTGCGTAATAAGATGGAAGATGAATTTCTTGCTGAAAATATGATGGTTATATTGAAAAAGAGATAGCTGAAAGCTTTAGCTTTGATTCAATTATTAATAATTTCAAGTCTTTAAAAGAATGAAGGGCATCACTTTAATTCTAGGTACGTCTTTCCTTTTATATATTATATTTTTGTTGTATTAATGTTATTTTGAATCTTTGATAAAATTATATTTTGTTCTTATAAATTTCAATTATAGTATTTTAGTTAGTAGTTACCGCTCCCCTTAATATTTTGGGCAAGTTCCGCCACTGCTCCTTCCCATCATCATTCTGCATATAAATTTGAAGCACGTCGCACAAAATACCTCCAGGCCGCCCAAGTATGTTGTTTTTCTATTCTCAATCACTTTGTTCTACTTCTGCGGCATCAATTACTATCACTTTAAGGTTTTCATGGGACTTTCCAGTGTTGGATACAATTTCCTTTCCATCCTTTAGGATTTTCAGGGTAATCGATTTAGAATGTCCCATAACACTTTACACTTTATATTTAATTCTGCAAAGAAATTTGAAATTCTTTTTCACGGCATTCAGAATCCTCCTGACTTTGAAATCCTTCTTACAAATTCTCGACTGGCCAGCCATGCATGATTTTTGAAGGAAATCAATTCCATGCCTTTATTTCATTCCCAAATTTACAATACGTACAACTCTATACAATCAATTTTGGCTATCTCTAATGATATGCTAATTAAATATAATTGTTACAATCATCCTAATTCTATGATCTAATTACAACATGATTGATTTAATGAGATATGATGGGATAATAATGGAGATAGTTAGGGATTGTGTCCTTAATTATCCTAACAGTCCCCCACATTCTGAGCGGGAGGTTCTTGTATGCTTAGACTGTCCCTGAAATCATCAAACAGTACGCGCGGAAGGCCTTTGGTGAAAATGTCGGCAATTTGATAACGGGACGGTACATGGAGAACACAAACTTTTTCCACATGCAACCTTTTCTCGGACAAATAATATGTCCATTTCTATGTGTTTTGTGCGTTGATGCTGAACTGGATTACCTGATAAGTATATCGCACTCACATTATCACAATAGACCACAATTGCTTTTTCAATCGAACACTAGAGCTCTAAAAGTAGATTATGGAGCGAACATGATTAAGCAACCACATTGACGACCCCACGGTATTCCGCCTCAGCGCTTGACCGAGACATCGTTGGCTGTCATTTTGACGACCACGAAATGAGGTTGTCTCCCAAAAAGACACAATAACCAGAGGTGGAACGTCGGGTGTCCGAACAACCACCCCAATCAACACTTGTATAAGATGAGAGGCTCGAAATGGAGGATTTATACAGATGTAGTCCAAAATGGAGAGTACCTTTAACATACCGCAGAATTCGCTTGAGAGCCCCCATATTTTCTTCTTTAGGATCATGCATATGTAAACATACTTGCTGAACCGCATAGGAAATATCATGTCTCGTGAAAGTAATATATTGCAATGCCCCTGCTAAGCTGTGGTAATGCTTTGGATCACTATATGGAGTGCCAGTAGAGCTACTCAATTTTGCCTTTGTATCAATCGGTGTATGTGACAGTTTGCAGGATGTCATACCAGCTTTGTCAATGATCTCCTCGGCATATTTTCTTTGACTGAGAAACAAACCACCTACATATTGAGTTACATCAATTCCTAAAAAATAATTTAAAGGATCCAAATCCTTCATCGCAAATTCTGCTGCAAGAAGGGACATAATAGACTAGCGAAGAGATGTAGATAATCCTGTGAGAATGATGGCGAAGAGCTTTGTATCTCGCAAAAGAACCGTCATAATTCTTTTTATGACAGAAAACCCACATAGACCTGATTACGTTCACATTAGATGGACGGGACACTAACTCATACATCTTATTTTTAATAAGAGCATCAATTTCGTCTAACATGACAATTTTCCAATTCGGGTCTGACAAGGCTGCTTTGCGATTTTTTTTGGAAGTAGTGATGGTTGGACTGAAGATGTGAGGTTAAAATGACACTATGGCCAAAAAATTCCATGCATGGCACGTGTTTCAATGGTCTGAGTTAGTGGACTGTTTGGGCTATCGGGTAGGCTAGTGGGCTGAGTGGCTGACCAAATTTAGGCCAAAACAGTGGACTGGGTGATTTGGCTTTCGGCTCGATTAGAGGGCCAACATGGATTAAGGTTTTGGTCTTGTGAACATGGGCCTAAAGAGCCGGATGGTGTCACGGGAAAAGGGGAAGAGGCCTCCCTCCGTTGGGCCTGCCTGCCACTAAATGTGGACTGGGCCGATGCCGAAGGAAGAGAGGTAGTGACCTCTGCTCCTCGGACTGGCCCAGTCACATTTAGTGGTTGGGCTGGGACGTTGGGTGGTGGGGTTTGGGATGGACCCACACTATTTTGGATGTGTAAATGGTGATTCAAAATTGGATGTATTCTGTCATCCAAAAAATCATATGAAGGTGAAGATGCCACGTGAGATTTAGTAAACGGGAACGTATACTCATAAAAAATGACATGACGAGAAATAATGATTTTCCCAGTCGTCATATCATAACACTTATATTTCCTATGATTTTGTGGGTATCCCAAAAACAACATGGAGT
The DNA here is from genome assembly GCA_034509755.1 of Anisodus tanguticus. Taxonomy (NCBI): domain Eukaryota; kingdom Viridiplantae; phylum Streptophyta; class Magnoliopsida; order Solanales; family Solanaceae; genus Anisodus; species Anisodus tanguticus. The sequence continues at coordinate 35,182,292 of CM067544.1, forward strand.
GGAACTGGCCTGAAGTTTGTTAATGGTGGTGGACGGAAACAAGGGATAACACAAACATCCAAAAACCCTCAAATGTGTAAAAGATGGGAGACAGTGGTACAACATTTGTGTAGGTAACACATTGGAGAGTTGTTTGCTAGGAAGAATATTTAAAAGATATGTGGCCATTTGAAGTGCATGATGCCAAAAGGTTGGAGGTGTGGACGAATGCACAAGAAGTGTGCGAACCATATTGTTACTTGTTCGAATTTTTCTTTCAGCTTTCCCATTTTGAGGTGATGTATGTGGACATGAAAGACGCAAAGACATCTCATTTTGGTGACAAAAATCATTAAATTGAGCATTTATGAATTCCCTCACATTGTCACATTGAAAACATTTAATGGATTTGTCAAATTGAGTTTTGATAAACATACTAAATTACTTAAAAATGGTGTAGGCTTGCGATTTATTTCCTAAGGTAAATGTCCAAAGAAAATTCGAACAATCATCTAAAATGAGCATATAATATTTATGACCCGCAGAACTCAAAACTGGTGATGTCCACATATCACAATGCAAAAGATCAAATGACATAAGTGTATGTGAAGTAGATGATGAAAAATGAAGTTTAACATGCTTTCCAAACACACAAGTTTGGCAAATAGAAGAGTCCAAAAGTTTGTTACAAGCAACAAAATTATTCTTCCTAAGATTATTGAAAACTGGTGCTCCCGGGTGTCCCAACCGATTGGCTCATACAATAGGGGAAATAACTGCAAAGGTTGATGGTTTGGTCACATGATTGTTGGAAATGGTAGTGATGGAATACAAATCTCCCACGCTAATACATCTCATTAGTGGCATCTCCGTCTGAAAATCATTCACAGAAAAGTCAAACGGATCAAAATTCACAGAAATATTGTTGTCAATTGTAAAACATCATACAAATATTAAGTATTTAATTAATTTTGGTGCATGTAAGACATTTTTCAAATATAGTGGTGTGTGTGTGTGGGGGGGGGGGTAGTTTTACTTGACCAATAGCACGAATTGGAATTTCCTGCCCACTGCCGACAACAATATTTTTATTACTGCTCATATTAAAATAAGACGAGAGATTAACTTGAGATGCCGTCATGTGAGACATAGCCCATGTGTCCATGTACCATGACTCATCCGGAACATTCAGATGCATGTTGTTCAATATCGGTGGGAGCATAACCTACAAAAGATGCTGCCTGGGCTGGAAATGCGTGTTGCAGATGAGAATCTAAAATTTCGGACTATCTGTTTGAAGATGAGGGCCCGGCCCACGACGCGGTGGGGTATGGATGCGGAGGGGCAACCCAATGTGGGGCCAGGCCCACTGCGGGTACTGCCCCCACTGGTTCCCGATTGGCTGGGCAGGTGGCTGCCACTGCCCCGGCTGGTTATGGTTGTTACTGCGGCCGGCTGGTTGGCCGCTGCCCCTACCCCGTCCCTTTCCACCATTATTTTATCCTTTATTATTGTTACGGTTTGACCCCCGTTTTTTACCATTATTGTTGCGATTTCCATTTCCACCCGAACCAGAATTATGAGGCTAAAAATCTGCAGAAAATGAATTGGTGGAGACGAGAGCAGTTCTAGCGGTGGCTTCCTACTTTGATTTTCGTGTTTCCTCGAGAATCAACCTCGAACGAGCCTCGTAAAATGGAGGCAATGAATTACTTTGTTGAATGAATGTAGCAACGCCATCATACTGTTCATTCAACCCTACAATTAATTGAAGGACCAACCATTGATTTGTCACGGGCGAACCAACGTTGGAAAGTTGGTCTGCAAGCACCTTCAACTCTTGACAATAGGCGGACACGTTTGAGAAGTCATCCAATTTAACGTTGGTAAATTGGTGTTCAAGATATACAGCCCTTGAAATTTGTTATCTTGAAAAATGTTTTATAAACGTTCCCATGCCTGTTTAGCCGTAGAGAAAACTCTAATATGGTATGCAAAAGCTCGTTGGATATGGTGCCATAAATCCATTGAAGGACTATAGCATACCATATTTTTTTGTCTACCTCAGTGGTGTCCGATGATGACTCGTAAGGGATGATATGGTCTATAACCTTATACGCGCGGTAATGAATTTTGAATAATTTCGCCTAAGAGGTGTATTACCCTTTTTCCATCTCAAGTGTTATGGAAATGAAGTTCTTGACGTTGTTTACGGTAAGAGCTGGATATAATTTTTGTTTTTCAGCCATAATTTTTCACAAAAAAACAAAACAAAAATAAAAGAAGAAAAAGGTGTTTTGTGAATGGTGGAATGTGATATGGTAACCCTAATTGTGTCGTCTAGGGTTGGTAACTGTAGACAAGGAGAAAGGAAAAGAAAAAAAATAATCAAATGAGGGTTAGGGGTTAATTGACGGGGGGGGGGGGGGGGGTAGTGGTTTAGGGTTTTGGTTTTCTATGTTAGGGTAGGGTTTGTAGGAGGAAAGCCCTAGGGTGTCGGCTAATGATAGGCCGTCGGGGAGGAGGGGAAGTAGAATTAGGGCAAATAAATTTTGGCTCTTGATATCATGAAGGAAATCAATTCCATGCCTTTATTTCATTCCCCAATTTACAATATATACAACTCTATACAATCATTCTTGGCTATCTCTAATGATATGCTAATTAATATAATTGATACAATCATCCTAATTCTATGATCTAATTACAACATGATTGATATAATGAGATATGATGGGATAATGATGGAGATAATTAGGGATTGTCCTAACACTTTTTTCCCACTTTACTACTTCTTTCGTTTACTTATAGTTCGGGCGTGTTCGGTTTCCAATTTTCTCATATTCGTTTGGTAAAAAAAAATTTTAAAAAAATTCTTTAAAAATGAGAAAAATGCTACCCCTAAAGTAGGGAAAAACAGTGTCATTCAATCAACTACCCCGCCACCACCCAAACCACCCATCCCACCAAACCCCAATCAGTACTACCACCCCAATGCACCCTCTACCCCTACCCCAACCCCACCACCCACCACCCACCACCTAATTCACCCCTATCCCCCAGCAATATTTTTTAAAAAGTATTTTTACTTTCTTTTAGTTTTCTACACCACTCCCCACTACCCCTCCTGTGAAACCCCTTCCCCCAATCCCCCATCACCCTACGAAAATTTTTATTTTTTTTTTAAAAAAATTTTAAAAGTGTTTTACACCCCACCACCCCTCCAATTTTTTATTTTTTTAAAAAAAAAGAGTTTTTATCTTTTTTGGTTTTCTACACCTATCCCCCCCTCCCTGCGTCACGCACCCCTATCCCCTCTCGAATTTTCTAGTTCATATATTTTATTTTACTTTTATAAAAATGAAAAACTTGCGTGGTTAAATTTGGTGTGGGTAAGAAAAAATTTCCATTTTCTTATAAAAATAAAATAAAATATATGAAATAAAAAATCGGGAGAGGGTGGGTAGGTGGGGGTTTGGGTGGATTGTTGGTGTGGGGTTGGGGTGGTTGTGGGGTAGGAGGGTGAAGATGAAGTGCGTTCGAGGGTGGTGTTTGAGTAGTGGGTGTGGCGGGTGGTGAAGGGTGGGTGGTGGGTAGTGGAGGGTGGGTTCGGTGGCTGTGGGGTTTGGGTGAGTATTTTTTGAAAAATATTTTCTACTAACCAACCGAACATAAGAAAACAAGTAAAAAATTAACTTATTTTTCACTAACCAAACGAATATGAGAAAATAAGTAAAAAATTCACTTATTTTCCAAAATCACATTTCCAGAAAATTATTTTCCGTGGAAAACATTTTACTCCATACCGAACACACTCTTCTACTCCCATAAGTTGTTTGCTAAAAAAAAACCGGACTTTAAATAGTACATGACAATTGATAGTGTTCTCAAATATGTAACTATATTTCTGCTAGTTCTTAACTTCTTAAACAAATAGTGTATTTAGAGAGCATTTAGCAGTGAGGGTTGCAAAGAGGTTCTATTTTTGTTGGCTGTAAAACTATGATTGTATTCATATTTGTAATTTCCACTATGATACGTTAAGACTTTAGAGTGTGTGACGGCTTTAGGTATGCTGCGAAGATTTACAACTACTATTTTATTTTATAAAGTGCTTCCTCGCCTTCTAAATTCCAATTTACTATATTCATATTTGTAATCTCCACTCTTGTTTCTTTTGATAGAATCCTTCGCTGTCTTCTTAATACAAGTTTTTCCCTTGCAAGGTAAAAATAAAACTTACCACGTTCACATCTACACTTATTGTCGCACCTGTTTTTATGGATATATTTATATATCTTTTGCGACCAGTAATGGGAGATACTGAAACATGCTCTGCTTCAAACAATTATTGTAAATTCCTTTTGTTAAGATCCTCCTTTTTTGTTAGGCCTGTATTTTGTAGTTTCTTCCTCTTAATATTTGTTTACTCTTTTTTTTTAGAATTATATTAATCTCTCTTGAAGAGCCTTTCTCATTATTACAAAATATATATAGGTGTACAACGTGAAATCCATATACAACAGGGATCCTAATTCTACCATAATTACATAACCCTAAATATGGTAAATACAATAGTGGTACACACGTGCTAATACACCCCCTCAGTCAGAGCAAGAGGAGGCCGGATGCTAAGACTGGATCTGAAGTCGAGGAATAACTGTCTAGGAAGGCCCTTGGTGAATATATTTGCATACTGATATGAAGAAGGCACGTGCAATACCCTGACATGGCCGAGAGCAACCTTCTCACAAACAAAGTGGATGTCCATCTCAATGTGCTTGGTTCGCTGATCTTGAACTGGATTATGAGACAGATATATATCGGATATATTATCACAATAAACCAAATAAGCCTTACGTAATGGACACTGAAGCTCTAAAAGAAGGTTTCGAAGCCAACATATCTCAACAACAACATTAGTAACACATTTATATTCTGCTTCTGCACTCCAACGGGATAATGTGGGTTGCCTCTTTGGCGGACCAAGAAATAAGATTATCTCCTAAGAACACATAATAGCCTGAGGTGGAGCGTCGCATGTCCGGACAACCTGCCCAATCAACATCCGTATATGACAACAACTTGTTCGGTGCGGAGGGGTATAGATGCAAACCATAATCAAGTGTGCCTTTAACATATCGAATGATACGTTTGAGGGCAATAAATTGAGGCTCCCTGGGGGCATGCATAAATAAGCATACCTGCTGAACAACATAAGTAATATCATGCTTGGTGAAAGTGAGGTACTATAGTGCACCTGCAAGACTCTTGTAAAGAGTGGGATCTGACACTGGATCACCATCCAAAGCACTAAGCTTTGATGTAGAGTCAATTGGAGTAGCCATGATCTTGCAATTCGCCATTTTAGCCCTGTATACGATCTCCTCTGCATACTTACGTTGACAAAGAAACATAATATCTGCAGATCTGGTCACTGAAATCCCCAAAAAATAGCTCAACTTCCCTAAGTCAGTCATAGCAAATTCAGTTTTAAGCAGTGCAATTATCTCATTTTTCAACACATCGGAAGAAGCAGTAAGAACAATATCATCCACATATAACAATAAATAAGCAATGTTACTGCCTATATGGAAAGTAAATAGAGAATTATCACACTTGCTGCATCTAAACCCAATGCGTATAATAAACTGTGCAAAATGATCATATCAAGCTTGAGGGGCCTGTTTTAAACCATAAAGTGACTTATGGAGACGACATACATACTGAGGGGCTGCTGGATGGACAAAACCGGGCGGCTGGTGCATGTGGACAATTTCTTTTAAATCTCCATAAAGAAAAGCATTTTTCTCATCAAGCTGATGAATCGACCAATGCTTTCCCATAACGATGCTCAAAACTATGCGAATGGTGGCCGGTTTAACAAACAGACTAGATGTCTTACCACAATTAATGCCCTCATGCTGATTAGTACCATTTTCCACAAGCCTTTGCCTTATATCTCTCTAAGTCACCGCTATCCCTGTACTTGTAACGAAAAAGACACATGCAACAGATCACATTCACCCCCTCCGGTAGAGGAACAAAATCCCAAGTATGCAGTTTTGTTAAAGCATGAAATTTCTCACACATGGCCGCATTCCAATTCGGATCCATTTTGGTGAATTTTGGCCTTTTGGGAATAGGGGATATGGTTTGTGTGGATAGGTTAAATTAAACTTTGGGTTTGAAAATTCCATGTTGGGCACGGGTTTCCATATGGTATAAGGGGGCAGGGATGGGTGGGGTAGGTGTGCTGGGTGTTAGGTCACGACATGGGTTCGGTTTTATGTTTTGGTTTGGTGTCAAAAATGGGACGGTGTCGATGGACAGGACTGGTAGTGGGTGCAAGGCGACGGGGTTAAGGGTGGTGACTAGTGGTGATATATGGCGGTGATGATACTGGTTGGTTTGGGTAGGCTATCGGAGGTGGTGAAGGTGCGGGACTCGAAGGTGGATCTGGTAACAGGTGCCGTTGTGGCGGTAGTGGAGATGTCGTGGTTAGGGTGTCATGGGTGTTACTGTACCAGTGGGAGGGTGCTGGATCTGGGCTGTGTTGATGGATGGGAGCAAGGGCGGTGTGTGGTGTTGCCACATGAGACAACCAGTGAGTGGTGGGTGTGTCGGTGAATGGGACTGAGAGAAAACCGATCGACTACCAGTGGTGGCAGAGGCAGACCGTGGTTACGGTGACTTGCGGCAGTGATGGAGGGGTGACAGTGCTCTGACCTGGGTTTGATGGGGCAGTGGTGGTGGCTGGTACGTCGGCTGCCGCTGGAACAAAGGTGGCAGACTTGAGAGAACGAGATGGGGAGAGGCGTGGGCCGGACCGTGGTGGCGGCGGTTGGTGCGTCCGCCACGCGCCGAAGGAAAGAGCGACGACAAAGTGCTTGTTGGACAAGCGGTGATGGGTCCGAATCTACGAGGAATTGGTAATCAGTGACTCAGATTTTTTTAATGTTGTCAAACGGGAAAACAACAAAGGTGATGTGGCGAGAGATTATTATTTTGTCAGTGGAGAGCTCATAGCACAAGTAACCCCTATGGTTTGACGGGAAGCCTAGAAAGGCGCACGAGGTAAATTTGGGTGCCAATTTGTGGGGGGCCATGGATGTCAGATTAGGGTAACACAGACAACCAAAAATTCGAAGATGGTCATAGGTGGGGATCCGATGGTAGAGAATTTCGGTAGGTGTCCTATTTTGAATCGCACGGGTAAGTAAAATGGTGAGAATGTGTTCTACCATTTTTAGCGCATATACCCAAAAAGTAGGGGGGAAAGACGCATGAAAAAGGAGAGTACGAATTATATTATTGATGGTTCAGAGAAGTCTTTCAACTTTTCCATTTTTAGGGGAGGTGTAGGGGCAGGAGAAACGAAAGATCATGCCATTATATACACAAAATTTATGAAATAGGGAATTATTAAACTCACGACTATTATCACATTGAAGCAATTTTATGTCTTTTTCAAAATGCTTTTTGACTAGTGTACGAAACTCAACAAATTTGGAGAAGACTTGAGCTTTGACTTTGAGTGGGTAGACCCAAAGAAAGTGAGAGAAATCATCCAAAAATACCTGATAAATTTTGTGACCTAAGTTGCTAGTTATCAGAGATGTCCATAAATCAGCGTGAATAATATCAAAGGGAGAGAAAGTAGTACTCATAGAAGTCGTAAATGGTAGTCTAACGTATTTTCCTAACTGACAAGAGGAGCAACTATGAGACAGGTTCCCTTTGTTACATTGGATTAAATTGCGATTTCTAAGAGAATAAAAAATGTGAGAACCTGGATGACCAAGTCTACTATGCCACATTGAGGGAGATATGGTTATTAGAATGGTGGGAGGAGTGACACTAGAAGCGGATGTGGGCAGGAAAATATATAGGTCCCCCTCACTATTGCATAGCATAAGGAGTTTTCCAGTATGGAGGTCCGTGATAGAAAATCCAAATGAGTCAAAATTAATTGACACAGAATTATCGGTGGTAAATTTTGCAACAAAAATTAGATTTTTGATGATGTGTGGGGCATAGAAGATGTTTTTAAGAGAGAAGTGGGGATACAATGGTGGGGTAAGGGTGTGGCCAAATCCTTGAGTTGGAATGCGATGACCGTTACCGACCATAATGGACTGCGGAGTATTTACATTTCATATTTGAGGAAGATTACCAGAATTATTTGTGAGGTGAGACGTGGCGCCCGTATCCATATACCACGCATTATCGAGCTTTCGAGGGGTCAATGTACCGAAAACCTGGCCCAAATTAATTTTGGAGAAGCCTAGAGCGAATTGGTGGGCCCAGGATGTTGGGCCAGAATCTCGGGTCCCGTCGTCTGTGCTATCAGATTGTTGGGCCACTGGTGGGTCGCAGGGGTTTGGGTCTGATAACAGTGGCCCTACGTTTGTGCTCCCATGTGGCTGGGCCGCAGTTGTGGCCATTGATGCTATTGGGCCGCATGCTCTGAATTGTTGTTGAAGGCCCAGTCCCTATCAGTGTTTCTGCTGCTACCAGAATAACCAGTGTGGTTATTTACCGCCATAGGGTTGCCGGAAAGCAGTTGGGAGGAAGAAACAAAGCAACGTTGGGATTCTGGGACATTAGACGAGGTGTATGTCGGCTGAAGGGCAATATACATGCAGTATACGAGGCTGAAACAACCGTATGCGGGGTGTATAGTGGCTCAGGGTGGCTCTATACGAACAATATATAGTGGAAATGAGGGTATAATAGCCATATACAGAGTGTATATCGGTGTGTATAGGCTATATACGAAGGGTATACGGCTGTTGGAGATATAGAGAAGGAAAGAAAGTTGTATATCAGCAGTATATCAAGGGAATACAAGGTTGTTTTGTAGAATTAGAGGGTTGGGCCATTGTATATCAACGTATATCGGATGTATACCGGAGGTATACAATCGGTTTGGCACCGGAAAAATAGAGGGATATGCAGCCGAAATTAGGTCTTAGGTCGGGACGGATTGTTGGCTATTGATGTCATGTAGAATTGTATTAATTTCTCTTGGGGAGTTTTTTTCATTAATACAAAATATATATAGGTGTACAATGTGGAATCCTTATACAACAAGGGATCCTAATTCTACCATAATTACATAACACTAAATATGGTAAACATAAACATGGTACACTTGCTAATATTTTTTACTACATCTATGATTCAAATATATATATATATATATTGTTGGAAATTTACCTTTGGCGGGAGTTGCGACCGACCAAATTTAATGGCTTAAACACTAGTGTTACGTATGTTGGAGAATCCGGTTCTTCACACATGCATGATCTACTAAGTACGTAGATAACCGTAGGGCCAAGAATCGTCAAATTTCATTGAGAAATGAAAGAGATATTGGTCCACGAAGTGAGGTGTTTGAAGCATGAAAAAGTGTGGTATTGTGTTCAATTCTCCCTCATCGGTGGAGGAAGAAAGAATTGTTGTGTATAAGACTCAAAATTGGTTTGGGGTTTGGGACCGCAAGGGGTATCCCATGTGTTTAAAGGAGGGAGGACCTAGATGTGCTTCGGTTCGAGGATAGCCCACACGCGCGCCGCCGCCCGCCCGTCCGGTTCTGGGCCACGGGCCACAGGTTGTGGTTCTTCTGATATTATCTTTTTGGGCCAGAGAACTTTGTCAGATGTACAGTTTGATCCCAGAAGTTTCATATGTACAATTTGGACCAGAATTCTTTCAGATGTACAGTTTGGGTCCCTGAAGTTTCAAACCTAATTTCGGCCGCCCACCTCTATCCTTTTACGGCGCCGAATCGACCGTATACCACTGGTATACCTCAGATATACAGCTGCCCAACCCTCAAATTCTACTAAAAGCACTGTATACTGCTGGAATACTGCTGATATACATCCCCCTTTCCTTCCCTATTTCTCCAACAGGCTGTATACCCCTCGTATATAGCCTATACACGCCGATATACACTATGTATACTGCTGATATACCCTCCCTGCCACTTTATACCACCTGTATACAACCTTCATGAGCCGTTATACACATCATATACAACTATTTCTGCCCCATATACACTGGGCATATGTCCCTCCCCCCCTCCCCCCCACCCAAAATTTCGTTTCTCACTCTCCGACAGCCTTCATGGCCGGAAACATCAACAGAAGTAGCAGTGAGCAGAGGCGCAGGAATGACAGATGGGACTGGCCTGCGAACTGGGCCTCCATCTTAGGCCCAGCAACTGCGGCCTCAAGCCATAGCCCAGCAACTGCAGCCCATTTTCATAAAGCCAGATTGTCTGCCTCATACAGTTCGATAGGCCACAGTTACACGACCCACTTTCCTGCTGCCCAACAGCGGCCCACCGGTCTGGGTGCATATCCAACGGGCCACAACAATCAGGTCTAATTTCCTGGACTATTATCCGCTCCAAATATTTCAAAACACGAATTATACTTTTTTAGACGAGTCCACAGTCTTCCCCATCTACAACACGTTACTCCACCGGTACACCACTGTTCCGTCATGGTCGGAACCCACTGCTCCGGCACTGCCAATCTTCGCAGCCGCCACCACATCACCGTCACTCTCCACAGCCATTGCCACTATCGACACAATTTTTGGCCACTCTCAGTCATCTGTTCCCCATCCGACTCTGCCTATCATCTCTTCAACTCACCGGCAAACCATACCCACACCAACTGTGTCGACCCAAGCAGCCCCTCGTACCGTCGCTCATCCCTACACCCAAGCAAACTCACCGCATCACAGTAACAGTACTAACCTCAGGCCACTCCACCACACACCGTCATTACTCCGGTCACCACTACTAATCCCATTATAAACTCACCCGACAACTCTCACTGTACCCGTACCCATATTGCACCAACGCAACTCCGTCACACTCCCCTCCACCCAATCTCCATCATCGGGTCACCCACACCTAGTCGATCTGTTCAGATCTCCTCCCCGACCCAACATAATAGCATCACCCAATACTACACATCCAATCCCCTTTCCCGTCGCCCCAAAAGAACCCCCACCTACAGCAGTCACTGAACCTATTTAGACTGACCTGACACCTGCCCCCAATAGCCAAACTGCCCCTGCCCCCACACACCGAATAGAAACCCGTGCCTAACACGGGATTTTTAAACCCAAAGTCCAATTCAACCTATCCACACAAACCATATCCCCAATACCCAAAAATCCAAAATTAGCCAAACTAGACCCAAATTGGAATGCGGCCATGCGTGAGGAATTTAATGCTTTAATGAAACAATACACTTGGGATTTGGTTCCTAAATCGAATGGGGGTGAATGTGATCTGATGCATGTGTCTTTTTCTTCACTTATTTAGAGACAGTGGTGATCTTGAGCGATATAAGGCGAGACTTGGCCAATGGTGCTAATCAGCAGGAGGGTATTGATTGTGGTGAGACGTTCAGTCCGGTTGTTAAACCGGCTACTATTCACACAGTTCTGAGCATTGCTATGGGTAAGCACTGGCCGATTCATCAGCTTGATGTGAATAATGCCTTTTTATATGAGGATTTGAAAGAAAATGTTTACTTGCACCGGCCACCTGGTTTTGTACATTCAGCAGCCTCTCAGTATGTATATCGTCTTTGTAAGTCACTTTATGATTTGAAACAGGCCCCTAGAGTGTGGTATGACCGCTTTGCACAGTACATTATATAGATTGGGTTTGTATGCAATAAGTGTGATAATTCTCTATTCATTTTTCATCGAGGTAGTAACATTTCTTATTTGTTATTGTGTGTGGATGATATTGTGCTTACTGCCTCCTTTGATGTATCTAAAAATGAGATCATTGCTCTACTCAAATCCGAATTTGCTATGACTAATTTGGGGAAGTTAAGTTATTTTTTGGGGATATCAGTGACTAGATCTGCAAATACTATGTTCTTATGTCAGCATAAGTATACAGAGGAGATTGTGTATAGGGCTAAAATGGCAAACTGCAAGATCATGCCCACTCCGGTTGACTCTAAGTCGAAGCTCAGTGTTGTTGATGGTGATCCAGTATCCAATCCTACCCTCTATAGGAGCCTTGCAGGTGCACTTCAGTATCTTACTTTCACCAGACTTGACATTGCTTATGTTGTTCAATAGGTATGCTTGTTCATGCATGTCCCTAGAGAGCCTCATTTTACTGCCCTTAAACGTATCATTCAATACATTAAGGGCACACTTGATTATGAATTGCATCTATACCCGACCAGGTTGTTATCATATACGGATGCAGATTGGGCAGGCTGTCCGGAAACACGACGCTTTACTTCTAGCTACTGTATGTTCCTAGGGGATAATCTCATTTCATGGTCTGCCAAGAGGCAAGCTACCCCATCCCGTTCGAGTGCAGAAGCATAATATAGAGGCGTTGCAAATGTTGTTGCTGAGATCTGCTGGCTCCAAAATCTTCTTTTGGAGCTCTGATGTCCCTTGCGTAAGGCGTCTTTGGTATACTGTGATAACATATCCACCGTTTATTTATCTCATAATCTGATTCAGCATCAGCGACTAAGCACATTGAGATGGATATACATTTTGTTCGTGAAAAAGTTGCTATAGGATATGTTAAGGTGTTGCATGTGCCCTCTTCGTATTAGTATGCAGATATCTTCACTAAAGGACTACCTAGACGACTACTCCTCGACTTCAGATCTAATCTCAGCGTCCGGCCTCCTCCCGCTCCGACTGAGGGGGTGTATTAGTGAATATTAGTAGAATATTCCCTATATATTTTATAATTATTGGTGTTGTATAATTATGGTAGAAATATGATCCTTATTGTATTAGGATTCTACATTGTACACACTATATATATTTGTGTTAATGAGAAAGACTCCGAAAAAGGGAGATTAATATAATTCTACATGGTCCTTGGGGTTCGAGGTGCGCACTTCTTTCAAAGTGAGGTAACATGCTTCTTTAAAGTGAAGTTTTAAGTGACGTGCTCAATTTAGGAAAATTAAAATACCATACATATATGAATTTAGCATCAAATAATCAAAATTTCAATTAAAACAATTAATTCCAATATCCAATATACAATATTACCTATCCAACTCCTCAAAGTTGAGATTCAAATAATGGGTCGTTTCTTGTTGGGTTCACTTTGTGTCATTGTTTGAAGTGCACATTTCTGAAGCGCATAAAGTCATGACCCGTCGCTTCGGTTCCGCTTTAAACGACCAAGCAATGACTTTTAATGATACTATTTACTCCATTCATATTTGACAACACTACTTGAAAGGTGTAGAACTCAAATTCTATGCAATAATTTCTTCCCATCTGTCCTAGCCTTGGTGGATAGAGTTACCTGATATCCGTTATTTGTGAGAGGTGGCAGGTATCTTGTGATATTAGTCGAGGTGTACGCAAGATGGATTGAACATCACAGTTATAAAAAAAAATGCAGGCAAAAAACACTTACATACATCAGTGGAAAAGAAAGAAAAGAGAACATAAAAGATTTCCATTTCTAAATGAATTTCTCTTTCTAATTTTGCTAAGGCCTATTCAGGGAAATAACATAACTTCTTCATATTCATTCTTGAAACACCAATTATGCTCTAGGAACATAAAATATTTATAAATCTCAATCAAGAAATTAAAGGTAGGAAGTTAGGAAGAATAAGATGGTGAGGACAATTAGAGTGTTAATCTTTGTATGATATGGTCAACTCTAGATTGGGAATCTGTATTCCATGGAGCTAAACGATGGTCATTTCCCACCTTGCTCTTTGGGTGACTCAAAACCGAGGGGCGGATCTAGAAAATCGTTTACCGATTCACGTGAACCCAATTGCTTTTATCCAAAACTTGTATATATATATATATATATATATATATATTAAGAAACCCACTAAATATCTATAAATATTTTACCGATCCAATTATTATTATTGCATAAACTTGAGGTCGCTGTAGTATTCCATAAATTTCAAATTCTGGATCAGACTCTGCTCGAACCTTCAACGTTATCTATGGATGTAATGATCTTTGGGAATTAAAGTATCCCTCCCCTATTGACTATTGGAGTGATAATCAACAACCATCATCTTCTCTTGATTTTATCTGAACCAAGATGAAAATGAAAAGAGATTCATGTTGAGGAGCATAGAAACTTATTTGTCATTTTAGATATACGCTTGTTTCTCTTATAAAACCAAGAACTGTGATTTCCAACTTTGAAACTCAGTTAATGGTCTTGCCTCTCTACCCTTCTCCACCTAAATATTAGACTTGGCTCCCTAAAAACATTCAAACTTGTGACGTGTGTCTACCACACATCCAACACTATATTACCTTTGTTGTTTTTCCAAAACCATGGCCCGATTGTTATTAAGCTAGTAAGCATGCTTTGTTGTCAGATGAGGGGCAACATCAAATTAGTGCTTCTGTTGGTATGTCCAGTTATCAAAGGCGCGCTTAAGCCCTAAAGCGAGGCACAAAACATGTAGAGCACTTCGCCTCGCTTGAGACCTGGGACCTTGGCTTAGTAATGAATGAAGGGACATGCAAGTCCAGATTGAAAGATAAGGAAGGCAAGTCAAAGCGGAAAGAAAGCCTTAGCCGGACGAGTCTACGCAGCTTTGCTTTTCTTGTAGTCGGCCCGTAATGCCTCCCTTCATTTGCTTACCTCAGAGCTTCAATGTCGTCATCAAGGCTATAAGGCATACTTTTCCTTGCCAATGAGCATAATCTTGAAGAGGGGATAATAATTGATACTTCATTTTATCAGATTTTTTTTCAATTTCTTCGTCCATATATTTGTTATTTTTTTTATTATTAGTCATGGACTACACAATACAATATTTGTATTTTTTTCTCAAATTTTTTCTTTTTTCATTAAAGCCCATGTTTTATTTGCGTTTTTTGCCTTTGAATAACACTGGGTATGTCTTATCTTTGGAGCTATAAACTTATTTGGTGGGTTGGGGGTCGGGGGGATGCCGAAGGGGAGTGAAAAGTTATACGGCGCTATGGATTTAGAGAACTAACATAGAGTGTTTCAACATATTTTTGGCACGTTTTTGATAAATTTTCTGGCAAACTGATTGAAGAGGAAACTCATTAATCTCTACTTCTTCATCAAAGAAGAAAAAATAGGAAACTCATTAATGATCTGTGATGGCAGTATGTTACGAGAAACTAGGAAATGAATGAATAATTTCAAGTGCTTCTATAAATGAGTGCTTTTATTATGCTTCCAGAGCTATATGACTCACGGTAACGATTGCCTACAGTTTTATCAAGAAAGTTTCATTTCCTTTTGTAAGTATGGATACTTTTATTCATTTTTTAAACATTTATTCATGTTCTTATTTCAAGAATGCTTGGCGGTTGGCTGAAAGGACCTCTTCTTTTTTCTCCTTTTCTGATATGTTGGCTAAAAATATTGATCATTGTTACCAAATCATTACATTCTGAAACCATACTTGGAAATGTAAAACATTTAAGATCATTTGTAATAATTCTAAAATTGTATCTCACTTGGATAATTGGAATGTATATTCAGTAGTAGCATATCACATTTATTGTCAAATCTTACCCCTTTTCTCCATGTTATTATGCTTATGTTACGAAAAAATCGGTATGTGCGTCTTCCCTTTTTTATTAATATCAATTGGAGGCTTCTGTAGCTGTATTTTTTTACAGTTGTCTTTCTTTGTAAGTCTGACTCAGTGCAAAACCTATTCTTCTTGTAGTACTTCATTTCTTTCCTTTCTTAACCTGTTTGCTTTCGGGGAGAAGACATTATTTAAAGCAATTTCTTACAATTTATACACTGAATTGAACACAATCTGGCTTATTGGAAATGAATAATGGTTCTATTTCCAATTTTTTACAGGCAAAGTGGAGGCAGGAACAGAGGGCTAAGGATTAAGCCTTGCACAAGTAGAGGAAGATCGGCGCCTCAAGAAAGCAGTTGAGGCTACTAACAAAAGAAATCTTGAGGCTTTGAACCTTAAGATAGAAATAGATTTCCAGGGGCACAAGGATGACCTTCAACGGCTTGAACAAGAGTTGTCTCGGCTTAAGGTATCTGCACAGACTACTGAGCTTCCGGAAAGAGATGCTGCAAGGATGCCGCATGATTTTGATAGATTGGAGGATTCTTCTGAGAAGGATGTTAGCGGTGATATGGAGTGCTTAATTTGCATGAAGAATGAAGTTTCAATTGTTTTCTTACCTTGTGCTCATCAGGTTCTACGTGCAAACTATAATGATAACTACATGAAGAAGGGAATAGTTATATGTCCCTGCTGTCGAGTTCCAATTGAACAGAGAATCTGGGTCTCTGGTGCAACTTTGTAGCCCTTATGAGCTTTATTTGAAGATGGCATGCTCATGAACTCTCTTCATAAGACCCAAAAAAAGAAACAATATGTTGTTTACTTCTCTCTACTGTTTTTACATAGGCTTGAACAATGTGCTAGATTGAATCAACGATAGAAAGTGTAAGTAAATAAGCAGCCAGGCCAAGTCAGAATGCACATATTGTTGCAGTATATATGTTATACATGCCAAAAGCGGCATGGACAAAATCTGTTTCCTATGATCTCTGCATAAGCAATATATGTTCTATTACTTATATAGGAGAATTAGCTTTCTACTGCAACTTTTTGTGTGCAGGTTGCAAGGGGTGAATTGTTTTTATATAAACTTATTACAGAAACAAACAGTGTTATTCTAAACAAAATATTCTATGTTCTAGTGTACACTTGATATACTTGATCCGTGGGAAGGCCAAGTGATTTTATCATTTAGCTTGTGGGCAAATTAAGAGGAAATAGATTTTTCTGCGTATGTCACATATTGGTCATTGTAAAGGTTGCTTCTGATAATTACAACTTCTTACTAGTAGTCCATTTCATTCATGGGAAGGAAGTCCAAAAGGAGGAACATGTTTATCCTACTATTGTTGCCAAGAAATAGTCTTAATAAAAATAGGAAATCATGTCATTTAGAAACCACTAAGGAAGAATTGTAATAAGAAATACAGATTGGTGAGGAGATATAGATGATGCTATGAGAATGATGTCATCTACATAAAGAGGGATATATGCCATGTCATTGTCCTTCTTATAAATGAACAAGAACTGATCGGACTTCTTATGTGAAAACCCATTTTGGATACAAACGCTGCAAACCTGTTATACCATGCCCTGAGAGCCTGTTTAAAACCATACAAAGATTTTTTCAACAGGCAAACATAATCCGGATAAGTAGAATCTCAGAAACCCAAAAGCTGGTGCATGTAGACTGTCTCATGTAGATGGCCATGTAAGAATGCATTTTTGACATCCAACTGATGAATGGACCAGGATTTTGATAGTGCCAGGCCCAGAACAGTCCTGATAGTTGTTGGCTTAACTACTGGACTGAATGTTTCACCACAATCCACGCTAATCTGTTGAGACCTGCCATCACCAACAAGACGAGCTTTGTATCTCACAAAAGAGCCGTTAGAATTCTTTTAATGACAGAAAACCCATATAGACCTGATTATGTTCACATTAGATGGATGGGGCACAAACTCCCACACAGAAGACATTCTTGACATCAAGTTGATGAATGAGCCAAGACTTGGATATGGCAATGCTGAAAACGGTCTGGATGGTTACATGCTTTACGTGTGGGCTGAACATTTCATCACAGTCCACTCCCACCTGTTGAGACCTGCCATCACCTACAAGACGAGCCTTGTACCTCTCAAAAGAACCATCAGTTTTCTTTTTATGTCTAAAAATCCACATAGAACTAATAATGTTAGCATCAGGTGGACGAGGTACAAGGTCCCCCGTCTTATTATCAATAAGAGCATTATATTCATCAATCATTGCGGCTTTCCAATTAGGGTCGAACAAGACATCCTTCGGGTTACGAGGGACAAGGGAAGAGATAATTGAAATGGAAAGGTTAAACAACCATTTAGGTTTATGAATTCCATGCATGACATGAGTTTCCATAGTTCGAGAGTGTGTCTCAGAACGTGGGATGGGATAGGGTTTTCCGCGGACTACCGGGAAGAGGAGGAAGGGCAGGGGTGACGGTACTGGCTGGCCGAACCTCGATTTGCCGAGAGGTGGCTGTGGAATCACCCTGAGGTGGGCTGTTCTAGGCCACCATCGAGTGTAGAGAGGAAAAGGGAAATTGAGACTTATCAAATAGGACATGACGTGAAATAATAATTTTACGGCTCGACAAGTCATAGCACGAGTTACCACGATGGTTGGCGGGGTAACCCAGAAACATACATGGGGAGGACCGAGGTTGAAGTTTGTGAGTGGTCGGATGGAGAGGGTAACAAAGACATAAAAAAACAAGTATTGGTAGGAGGGGTTCCTATGAAACAGAACTTAGGTGTGCGACCGTTGAGCTAGAGACCTGTTTGAGATTATATTTAGAAGATATGTGGCCATGGAGAGTCATAGCACGAGTAATCACGATGATTGGCATGTAATCCAGAAACACACACGGGGAAGACCGGGGTTGGAGTTTGTGAGTGGTCGGATGGAGAGGGTAGCAAAGACATCCAAAAATATGCAAGTGTTGGTAGGAGGGGTTCTTACGAAACAAAACTTGGGTGTGCGACCGTTGAGCAAGAGACTTATTTGGGATTATATTTAGGAGATAGGTGGCCATGAGAGTGCGTAATGCCAGAATTGAGGCGTGAGAAAATAGGGCACGAATGAGGTTGTTTATGGTTCGGATTTTCCGCGGCTTTACCATTTTGGGAGGATGTGTGAAGGCAGGAAAAATGAAAGGTAAGACCAATTTTGGAGCAAAACTGTTTGAATTGGTTATTATCGAATTTCCTGCCATTGTCACATTAAAAATATTTAGCTCTTTTCAAATTGTGTTTTTATGAAAGCAAATGAAGAAAAAATGGGGTAGACCTGAGATTTATTTCCAATTGAAAAAGTTCATAGAAAGTTGGAATAATCGTTCAAAAATAACACATAATATCGATGGTCAGCCGTACTCAAAATAAGGGTTGTCCACAAATCAATATGTATGATATCGAAAGGTATTAAAGTACACTTTCTGAATGCAGAAAATGATAATTTGACATGTTTCCAAAAAATGCAAGATTCACATATAGGAGTCCTAGAAATACGGTTGCAATTAATAAAATTATTTATCCTAAGGGAGCGTAAAACAAAGTCTCCCGGATGTCCTAATCTAGAATGCCATAAGGAAGACAAAAGAGCAACAAAGGTTGAGGAAACTGAGGTTGGATTGTTGATGACGTTTGAAATATGGTAGATATCTCCGGAGCTATCACATGTCATTATTCATCTCCCTGTCGTAAAATCCTTTACAGTAAAACCAAAAGGATCAAAGTCAAGGGAAACCAAATTGTCAGTTGTGAAACGTCGCACGAATATTAGATTCTTAATGGGTTTAGGGGCATAAAGGACATTTTTTAAGATTAGTGGTGGATATGGTGGGGATATGGAGGAATGACCATAACAACGGATGGGAATGCCTTGTCCACTACCAATAATTTCCGATTTAAATTACTCAAATTGGAATAAGACGAGAGGGTACCTTGTGATGCCATCATGTGAGATGTGGCGCCTGTGTCCATATACCAGTTTTTGTTTGGAGTGTTGAGTGACATTGTGCTCATAGCTGCCTCAATGTTAGTCGATGTATAAGTTGATGGCGAGGGGCCTGTGCTGTGTATGCATGTTGTGGACGTGGGCCAAGTATGCCAGTTAGGCTTGTCGGTTCTGAGGTGGAGTCCATGAAGATGTCGTATATGGGAAAGGAGGGGAGACCCATGACGGTGGGCCCTAAATAGCCCATGGCGGGTAGGCATCCCACGGCGGAGGCTGCTGCCACTGCCGCGGTCGCTGCTGCCACTGCCGCCTGTCGCTGCGGCTAACATAACCTACCTCCCAAACCAAGGGAAAAAGGTATCAGATCATTTTTGAGAGCCCTATTGTGAAACCGAACTGAACCTCGTTCTAGTGAGATTTTCTCCCTTTTTGAAACTGAAACTCAGTTGCCTATCTGATCCTTGATCTAATTGGTCCTTTCTCTATAGCTTGAATGAAATAGTGGTACATAGGGCACTCCCCTTTCTTAGCGCATGATCTACTTTCTTTTCTCCGCTTAACACTAACGTAATCCTAAAAGACCATATTTTCGGCTGGTGGGGACTGCCCCTTCACGCTGCCATTAATGCCAGAATTTCTTCTACCGCGGCCCTTGCCAGACTGCCTGCTCCGGCGGTTGTTACGGGAGGAAGTGGACTGTTACGGGTCCTCTGGCCGACAGTTCTGGTGGCGGAGGGTCCGACGGTGGTGGTGAGGGCGGCGTCGGCAATGCTGGCCCTAGTGGTGCTGCACTTGATTTTTTGAGTTTCCTCAAGGATGAGCTTCGAATGGGCCTTATAAAACAGAGGTAACGACGTGCATTACTAAAGGATGGTGGCAACGCCGTCATATGATTCATTCAAACCTGAAATGAGTTGCATGACCAATCGCTGATTAGTGACTGGTGCACCGAAGTTGGAGAGTTGGTTGACAAGCATCTTGAGTTCTTGACAATAGGCAGACACGTTTGGGAAATCGTCCTAATGAACTGATTTTCAAGGTATAACGCTCGTTGAGTTTTATTGTCATGGAAAAAACTGTCCAAACGTTCCCACGTTTGGCGGGTAGTAACATCGGTCTGAATAATGGTGTGCAACAGATCATTAGATATCGTGCCGTATATCCACTAGAGGATGACTGTGTCCAAACGAGACAAAAGTGCATCATCAGAAGTCGATGACGATGGTACGTCTGTGGACTTCGGCGTGGGAGGGATGATGTGGTCGATAACTTTATAAACACGACAATGGATCTTAAAATGCTCCGCCCACGAGGAGTATTAACCCTTTTCCATCTCAAAAGTCACAGGGATGAAGTTTTTGATGTTGTTTACGGCAAGTGCCGGATGGTATTTGGTTTTGTCAGCCATGGAAGAGGAAATTTAGGAGGAAGAGGGAGGGAGAATGGCCGAAAAAACTAGTGTTCCGTTGTGGGGAAAAGAGAGGGGGAGGGGGGCGAGAGAGGTCGGCGGCTAGGGTTCCGATGTGGAAAAAAAGGTTGCAATTGAAAAGGTGTATTGGCGGCTAGGCTAGGGTTTGTAGTTTTAGTCTACTGATACCATGACGGAATATGTGATATGTTCCCTTAATTTAATTGATGAATGATTTACAATATATATAAGATTACAAGAATATTTACTTTGATACAAACTAGGTAACTAATTAACCTAATTACAAAATAATTATAATTCTACCTAAAATAGGAGATATACAATTAATACGATTAATGAAAGAATATTGAATAATATTCTATTAATTAGTATAAATTATGGGTGTGTTTGGTACGAAGGACAATGTTTCCTTGAAAAGTACTAGTGATTTTCTTACTTATTTTTTTATGTTTAATTTGATCATTAAAAAATAATATTATCACAAAACGTATTTATATGTAATCTATAAAAGTACGGAGGATGGAGTGGAGGGTGTGGGTCGGGATGGCGGGGTGGGGTGGTCAAGGGGTGGTAGGGGTAGGTCTTTGGTTGCATTAGGGGTGGGAAAGAGACAATAATTTTCTTTAAAAAAAAATTTTAAAAATATTTTTAACCAATCAAACATGAGAAAATTGGAAAACAATTTCCAAATTTCATACCAAACACACCCTATATATATAGTCATAGACAAATCCTAGTCACAAACTTCAAAATTGCAGACAGCTATGATTCACCCTTGTTGCTAAAGTTGCTTCTTTACAAAAACAGATTGGTTTTCCAGTTTCCATATGTGGACAAGGCAAGTACATAAATACTGAGTTTGGCAAGTTAGGAATATTAGAAACTGTTGGCACACAAAATGACAATCCAGATCAACGTGCTTCGTTCTTTCATGAAATATCGTGTTACAGGCGATATGAATGGCTTCTTGTCTATTGGAATGAAGAGGAATAGGAAGAGGAGGTGGAGTAGAGAGATCTTCTAGCAATAGTACTAACCAGGTAAGCTCCGCAGTCACACTTCTCATAGATCTATCCTCTACTTTGGCAGAGGAAAGAGAAATCGACATGCTTTTTAGACTAACATGAAATGGGAGCACCTCCTAAGGTAATGAAATAGTCACTAACAAATCGTCTACTATCTTTACAGGAAGTCCAGTCGGCGTCACAAAAAGCAACTAGATCAAAAGATGGAGTTGATGAAAGAAGTATTCCTTGATCGGGATCTGACTGGAGATAGCGTAGAACCCTCTGAGCAGTTGAAAAATGCAAAAGGCAAGGCCTTTGCATATATTGACTGAGACAAATAACCACATAAGTAAGATGCACTCTAGTATGAGTTAAATAGTTAAGTTTTCCAACTAAATGCATGTATTAAGTAGGATTAGATAATAATGATTCATCATCTGCTTGTAATTTGACATAAGGATCAATGGGTGAAGATACACTAGAACCAGTGCAATCAAATTCCTTCAAAAGATCCATAGTGAATTTTGTTTGACTGATAATGAACCCTGCTTGTTCTCTGATGATTTCCGTGCCTAGAAAATAGTTGATATCACCCAAAATTTTGACTTTAAACTCAGGATTGAGAAAATTTGTAATATCAAGAATTTCTAAATTGGCATTTTATGTAATTAAGATGTCATCCACATAGACAACAATGATAAATATAAGATCACCACTATCCTTAAAGAATAAAGAATAGCCATTTAAGGAACTAGTATACCCTTTAAAGCCCAAAACACCTGCAAGTTTGACATGCCACTGCCTAGAAGCTTTGCTTAAGACCATATAGAGATTTTCTTAATAGGCAAACATGTTTAGGTGTTGGGGGTTCAAAGCATACTGGGAACCTCATAAACACTTCCTCTTGCAATTCTCAATGCAAGAAAGCATTGTTGACATTAAGTTGGGATACTTTCCAACCCTTCTTGACTGCAACAGTGAGCAAACATCTAATAGTGGTCATGTTAACCACTGGAGAAAATGTTTCATTATAGACTATCCCTTCCTTACTAACAATCTTGTCTTTAATATCTCCACTAAACCATTTGATTTTTCTAGACTTTAAAAACCCACTTGCAAAGCAGTTGTTTCTTGCTTGGGGCAGCTCCACCACCTCCCAAGTATGATTAGCTTGAAGTGCCTCAATTTCATTTTCCATGGCCTTAATCCATCCTAGATGTTGGGTAGCCTCAGCAAAATTTTTAGGTTCAGAAACATGAGAAAATGACTTGAGAAGATGTTGATTTGAAACTGATAAGACTCCAAAAGAAAAAAATGATAGGAGGTGCAGGATGTATGAAGCAAGAATTAATGACATCAATCAGATGAATACTATTACAAACACAATCTTTTAGATAGCTTGGAGCATGTTTCATTCTTGTGGATTGTCTGGTAGGCAAATAAGTTATAATAGGGTCATTAGGATCATAAGTAGGAAGATCAGGAGAAGAAACAGTAGGAGAGTTATTATCAGATGGATTGGGGAAAGAGGAAGATTCAGAAGTGAATAATGTGGAGAGGTAGGTGGTGCAATGTCTTCTTGAAAAGGAAAAGGTATAGAAAAGTGTTAAGAGAGAATAACAGAAGGAAAAAGATGAGATGTAGGAGTAGAAATGATGTGGTTAACAAAAGGGAATTGATCTTCATGGAACTTGATATCCCTGGAGACAAAAACTTTATTAGTTAATACATCCAAAACTTTATATCCTTCTTGGGTCTGTGGATACCCAGGAATACACACTTCTTTGCTCTAGGTTAGAAATTTGTCTATAGAATTTGATGAAGTAGCAACAAACATAGGTATCCAAAAGACCTGAGATCTGTATAAGAGGGTGGTTTTCTGAACAATACCTCATAAGAAGACTTGTCCTATAGTATTTTGGACGGTAATCTATTGATGATGTGAGTTGCAGTGAGAATGCACTCACCCCAGAATTGAATGAGCACTTTAGATTGAGAATATAGACCCTTAGCAACTTCTAAAAGGTGTTTATGCTTTCTCTCAACAATGTCATTTTGTTGAGGGGTAGCAACACAAAATGTTTCATGAATTATTTCTGCTGCATTGAGATAGGAAGTTTCTTGAGAACCTCTTCCAAGTTCCAATGTATTATCAGACCTTATCCTTTGTACCTTTACCTCAAACTGCCTTTCCACCATTGACAGGAATTCTTTGAGTATTGAAAATGCATTAGACTTAGTCTTTAAAAGAAAAGTCCAGGTGCCCCTGCTATAATCATCCACTATAGTTAAAAAATAGTAATAACCATTATAAGTTGCCACTTTAAAGGGTCATCATGTGTCAATGTGGATCAATTCAAAAATTCCTTGGGTTTTGTAGAACTTATGGGAGAAAGGAGTATACTATGTCTTACTTTAGGACAAACATGACACACAATTTGAATATAAAGGGAAATGGAGAAAACTTAAATTCTTTGTTACTGAGAAAGGCAAATGCCCCAATCTAACATGCCAAAAGCTTACATTAGGTATAGCATTTGCAGAAATGTTAATAGAGATGGAATTACAATCAGGACTAGAAACCAAAACTGAATTAGAAACATTTTTGGAGACTACTTCTCATTTTGAAATTGGAACTACTTGACTAGAAACATCATTGAAATTTCTTCTTTTTGAACATAAAATACATCTTTGACTTGTCCTGATTCTATTTTAGTAGGCTTGAATAGATAAAGAACATCCCCACTTCACCCAAAACTTGTTCCTTCCTAAGTGAAAGGTCCTATAAGACCCATCCAATAAGAGTAAATAAGAGATGACATTTAAACTGAACACACAACTTATGAACAGATAACAAGTTGTACTTAAAATCTGGAACATACAAGACATTGAGTAGAGTTTAAGTGGGTAAAATAGAAACACTCTATATGTGTGCGACACTAATCTTAAATGAATTAGGTAGGCTAATATTCAAAGGTACAGGGAGAGGAATGAGAAATAAAAATGATTTGAAATTGACACACATATGTTCTGATGCACTTGAATCAATGATCCAGGTGGTAGAATTATAAACTGCAAAACATGATCCTGAATACTTTAAAATTGTACTAGCAATAGCATTTGCATTGAGTGTTGGTCCTGATGGTCCTGGTTGATTGAGTTTCATCACTTTGAGCATCTGCTGCACTATTTCATTGCACTGCTCCTTACTGAAGTGACTTGGTTGATTAGAAATTCCATGTGTGAAGCTTGTTTCCTCATTATCCTCATTTTCCATGATTGCATTCCCTTTAATATTGTTTTGAAATTCTTTAGCCTTAGTGAACTCAAAATCTTCAGGAAAATCATATAGTTTATAACAATCATTCTCCATATGTCCTACCTTCTTGCAGTAGATACATATTACATTTGGATTGTACTTGGATCTCCTTTGCTTGAATTTCTGACCACATTTTCTAGACTTAGTTTCAGGATTTGCATACCTCTGAAAATTATTTCCTCCCTTGTTGAATTGTAAACAAGATCTGTAGTTACCTCTCACTTGCCCAGATGCCATAAAAATGCAGAATCAGGTGGTAGTGTACTGAAAACATTGGTACAAACCTCACTCTGATTCTCATATTGCAAAAGTAAGGAATATGCATGATCCATACTTGGCAAGGGGTTCATCATTCAGATGGTTCCCCTTGCTTGAGCATAAGCATCATTATGTCCCATTAGAAATTGAATAAGACTTTGATCATCTAAAGACTTGAGTAGTTTTGCCTTTCCTTCATATAGACAAACACAGTATAACATGATGTCAGATTTAGGGAGTCCAATTCATCCCATAGCGTCTTAAGCTTTGTAAAATACCCTGCAATGTTGTTGTTTCCCTGCACTAACCCTAATAACTCCTTTTGTAAATGGTACAACTTAGCTCCATCTACCTTACCAAACCTTTGTTCTAGGCAGTCCCAGAGGTCTTTTGCAGTTTTCGAATTTATGACACTGTCTCTAATGTCTTGAGACAAAGCATTCAGAAGCCATGCTGTTACCATGTCATTTACACAGCTCCAGTGCTCATAATCTTTAGCATTCAGATCTGGAGCTTTGTAACTGTCATTAATGAAACCTAATTTCTTCATTGCAGAGAGGTTTATTGATCTCCTCCATCTTGGAAATCCTCTACCATCACAGATGAAGTTTATCAGATTCATCCCAAGAGAGTCTGAAGAGTTAAAGATGATTGGCATCAATAGTGGTGATTGCAACGTTGCTGGTTTCAGATGTAGGAATAGCCATGTTTCTCTAGTTAAGAATGATGTTTTGAAGATGTAACAATGATATAATTCGCAAAGAAAATACATATGTGGATCGAGCTACTGGTCTGATACCATGTTAGAAATCAAAGACAAAATATGAAGAAACCCTTTGGGAAATTTTCTCTATGTTATTGCTTTGATGATTACATCTCTATATACAATTTACCAAGGATCACTATGTAAATATCTAGGGACTAAGTTCTAATTACAAGATTTTGTGCAACAAAATTAACAAAATTCCTACTCATCATTCTTTCTAGAATATACTCTATACAATATTGTAGATATTATGTACACACTTTGTTTGGGTCGGCTGAGAAGAATATGTGAGCCAAATTTCAATTCTTTATCAGTTGGGCCCAAGTCAATTGTTTGGCCCAAATACCTTCAGCCTTCAGTCTTCAGCCCATGTATATTCAAAAGTACACTGTCATTCGTTCACGCCAGCGTAAATTGTACTCTCCGTCTTATCTCCTTCTTTATACTTTGAGCTCTTGACTTTGTCAATGGCGATTGAGGGCTTCTCCTTTTCAATATTTTAAAAGCCACATTAGGGATTGCTGTAGTTTATTATTTTCCTTGAACCAACAATTGGTCGTGTGGAAACTCGATTAATTTTATAGAAGCATTCATTTTATTAAACTTGTATTACCGGCCTTGATTAATCTATTATACTTTTTGTGGTATTAATCCATAGAAGATTAAATATTGTTATTTGTTCATGTTCTAAGTCTCCAATGTCGTTTATATTTGAACTTGCTAAGAATAAAAGTAATGGCATATGTTTCTTCTCTATACTCTATTCGTTCTAAAGTTGTTACTATATTCTTTAGAATTTCTCAGTCTTAAATCTAAAATGAAAAAAAAAATTGTTTGATTTAGTTCTAAAATCGGTTAAATCAAAACTAAACTTCAGAAGCACTATGAGGTGTATCTTTGAGGTCACTTCTAAAAAATCTCACTTTTTCGCTGAAAAAGGTATAATGATTATTTCTCACTAAATATTGGTGAAAAAAATCTAAATAATAGTGTTTTCATACGGAATAACTAAGAAGTTTTCCAATGTTTTAACGGAAACTTATTTCTCACAATGCATTTTTCCAGTGAGCTTCGGTGGAAATGAGATGGAAAAATTATGTTTTATAGCATAAATTTCTGAATGTCGGTGGGAAGAATCTTTGTTGGTGACCACACTCATATGGAACTAAACTTTACACTTATATGGATAATCCACTATTAACTAAATTAAGTTTACTTGTTCCACTCACTTTTGCTTCAGTCAATTTTTTGGTTTTAATTAGAAATAAGGTGGAAGGAGTACTAACATCTTGCTGATAAGAAACATGTGTCACATGTCCATAAATAATTTAAAAAAACTAAGAGAGGGAAATGCGAAGATTCAAAATAAAATATACTAATGATAACAGCTACATATTTCATATTAGCCAAACGATAAGTTATGACATGACACAATCATATAGTAGACATTTTGTATTCTTACGAATAAGAATAATAAATTATTTTTTCCTTTTTGGTCATGCATATCACGAGACAAGATGCGAGAAAAAGCAAGACAATGAAAATGATTTGTCTTGAGCTAGCTACTTCGATGCATTCCATTCTGAATTATGTGGAAAAAAACTTCATCTTACGTCACTATAGCAAGCTTCGCCTTTTCTAAAAGAATTAAGCTTTTTATAAGGTAAATATAATGAAATTTTAGCTGAATATTAGGAAAAGCAAATCCATCCTTAACGGCTTCTATTCCACATTCAAAATAAATAGTTGCATTTTTCTCCTCTTTTTATTTTGGCTTCGGCCCACACAACATCTTAATCATCATCAGAACAAAGATCAGTCTAGGTCAAAACGAATGTAAGATGCTTTTCCCCGCAGTCGAAACAAGACTTACGAATAATTATTTTTGTTGGTTATTCTATGGTACTTTATAGAGCAGTACGGGAAGTAATAACTATTACAAATGTTCGAAAGGATAAATAAATGGTCAATCTTCAAAACTGCCGCAAGTGCGTTGTGTCTTGAATCTTGATCACCTTGCAAAGCCAATCTTGAGAACTGCCGCAAGTTTGTTGTGCCTTGAATCTTGATAACCTGAAATCAAGAAACAACTAAATCTGGATGGTTACAACGTTGTGTGTTGAGTCGAGGATAGCCCTCTATCCTTAAGACAAGATTGCCCCGTATATATGCTTTTACGTTTGCGGGCAATAGTCTCCCAAGATAAAACAACACTTTAATCTCAACACTACAAAGCCAATAGGTTGAGCCTGGCGAAGAAAACAAATATGACTTGACTTGCTGAAGATATGGAATAGGAAGGAAGAGTTTATCAATACTCTTCTCTTTTGTCTCTGTGTATATAATGTGTCTCTCGTAGTGTATATCTTGTGTATATGTGTGGGTTTGCTCACCGATTTTCGTCACGCGTTTGGTCACCGTTTTTCGCCCGATTTTCGTTCGCTTTTTTCGGTCGTTTCTTGCCTTATTTCACTGTATTTTCTCGCTGTTTCTTCCTCCGAATTGAGCCAAAGAAGGCTCAATATATAGCAAGGAGAAGGGGGCCGTACAACCGCCCAAAACATGGCTGTTAATGGCCATTGGAGGCCATTAAAGCGGCCAAGTAAGGGCGATAAATGGCCATCAAGCGAGGGCCGATTTAAGGTTGTTCATGGCCAAGTAATTGGCGTTAATGGAGGAGTTAATCGCCAAGTAATGGCTGATTAATGCCTCAAAAAACAGTCCCAACGGTAGGCTTTCTCGCCTTCCGTCACCTTCCCGTAAATTTTGGGGACCAAAGCGTAAATATTGAAACTTCGGGGACCAAACTCGTACATATAAAAGAATTCGGTCCAAACCGTACATCCGAAACTTCGGGGATCAAAGCCGTACATCCGGCGAGTTCTCTCGGTCCAAAAAGATAATATCGAAAGGCCCACGACCCACGACCCACGACCCACGACCCACGGCCCACGGCCCACGCGCCCACGGCCCACGGCCCACGGCCCACGGCCCACGGCCCACGGCCCACGGCCCGAGCCCGAGATCGGACCGGACGGGACGGGCGGGCGGCGGCGGCGCGCGTGTGGGCTTAGCCTTGAACCCAAGCACATCTAGGTCTTCCCTCCTTTAAACACATGGGATACCCCTTGGGGATCCAAACCCTTTACCACATTAGAGACTTATATAGAGAGCAATTCTTCCTATTCCCACCGATGTGGTAGATTTGTCCCACACCACATTTCCATGTCTCAAACACCTTACTTCGTGGACCAATATCTCTTTCATTTCTCAACGAAATTAGACGATTCTTGGCCCTACGGTCATCTACTCACTTCGTAGATCATGCATGTGCGAAGAGACAAGGTCTCCAACATGCGAAACACTAGTGTTTAATTCATCAAAGATGGGTGGACGCATCTCCCCGCCAAAGGCTAATTTCCAACAATTTTCACTAAAACTAAAAGCAAAAGGTGAAAACTCTGAAGCTAGTAAATAAAGGATGTTTATGTCATGGTTCTGAGTTTAATTTTTTGAATATCCTACTTTCTTAGAATGTAAAGCGATGAGTTAAGCCTGAACTAATTTAATTCCTAGCTTAACTACTAGCTCTCCTTAGGACATAGTTAATATGCCTTGTAATAACTACTAGCTCTCCTTAGAACATAGTTAATGTGCCGTGTAATAGAATAGGGTGACAAGGCCAAGAACCATCTAGAAGAAGAAGCTTCCAAGGAGATAATTCATAAACTAATTAGTTCATGTATTTGGCTACATAAAAGACACCAAGAATGGCCTAGGGAGCATGGGGTTGGCCAAACATTTCCCCTTTCATGTTTGTTTGATTAAGACAATGTTCATGCCCCCCTTGTATGTTAAGATTATGTGAAAGATGAGGACCTAGGAGCATATCAAGTTGATTTAGGGATATATTTGTTGTTCTCTTGCTTTTTTGCTATGAAATGGTGAAGGATGGGACAATGTGGTTTGAAATTCCTGCTAACATGTTTGTGAACTTATATGAGTAAGTACAGAGTCGCAACAAGGGGTTAAGAATCTTTGTGCATATGTATTAGGTCCTGGATTATATATATAATCATACTAGATCCAACAAAATATTGAAGCATGCTAATCCTTCTAAGGTTCTGCAACCAACTTATTAGGTGTAAGTATTCATTAGCCCTAACATGGTAGTTGTTTGCATACACCAGGACTTGTTGAGGGTCCATAGAACCAACACATGTCTTTGTTTAGAGACCCTGATAGCTAATTATGCCCAGAATAGTCTATGATACTTGTGTTGCTTGTTATTCTCTATGCTTGCATCTCACATTGATCACATTCTCATCTTTTTGTCTCAAGTGTTAGAATTTCTGATGGTAGCATACATAAACCCCTGTATATCTAGTGATGTCCTAGATGATCTTTGCAGCATATTGAGTGATCCCTGCGTGTATGTTCTGTGTATAAATTTGTCTGCTCTATTATAGATGTACATTTGCCTCTTGAAATTCTTGGATCTGTTCCTCATGTTCATAAAGAGTTTGTTATGAATGGTTTTGAAATTATGAAGCAATATCTGACATGATTTTTCACTCAAGCTTGCCTATGTAAACTACTGTTTACTATGGTATATTTCGAGATATACGAAGTATAAAGCTTAGGTATACACTAGGTGTATATAAAGATTGTCTACTCTTTTATACCTCATATATCATGCATATTTGGAATTTATGTATACCATCCTTTATGTTCTTTTAATTTGTGATTTGCTTGTTAGTTTGATTTAATGAAGATTTAGATAAATAGATCAAATTCACAGTGTGACAAATGATTGTTATTCCAGGAGATTAAATCGCTTAGTTACTAATTGGTTTAGATAAGTTGTTTAATTAGTTAAATGTGATATTAATCCTATGAGCTGATGTATATGATGGGCAAACTATGTCAGACTGAAGGTTCTTGGAATATTTGACTGGATTATCTTGTTTAATATGCCATGTTTAGAGTTGAGTGATCCAAGTATGGTTTCAAATCTTTCTAATTGAAGTGTATGTCCAGTTTTGATCCTTTCAACATGCCAATCCCAAATTCTTTGCCCTGATATGCACATGTTCCACTTTATTTTGCATTTATGTCTATGGTTGTTTATCATGACACTAATTTGAGCTTTCATGTATTCATCAAACTCTATCCTATTAGTTATGTGTGGGTTAAAGGTGTTTAGATTAGGCTATGAGTATTTGAGAATCATGTACCACATGTTATTCTGCTTAGGACAAGTATCATGAATGGAATGGTATGTATGTGTCATTACAAACTGCGTGAATCTTGCCTTGTTTAGCTAATTATTTGTGTTCCATTAACATGTGGGGACTGATTTTATGATATTATGGGGTTTTTCTTATCATGTTAAGGTGTTCGAGATGTTGTATGTTATATATGAGTTAGTTTGATGTTTTAGAAACACTTAGTTGTTGTTAGTTGGTAAGATTAAAGGCTGATTGATGTTGTTGAGTTAATAGTTGTATTGTATAGCATGTTGTGGCTGAATTGATTGTATAAAGGTGATGTCGTTGTAGTTGTTGTTGTAGTAGTTGTTGTTGTTTTGAATTTGAGGAATGTACAAGATATAGGGGAGATGCTGTCTGATTTGTTATAGAACCAACTTGCCACTTGATAAATCGTTGAGTGCTATATGGTGTTGTGAAGCTGCTCTTATAATGATTTAGGTGCTGAAAATATAAGAGTGTTGTATATGAGCTAGTTGATATTTTTGAAGTACTTGGTTATTACTAGTTAGTAAGTTGAAGATTTGATGGATATAGTGGAACTTATAATTGTATTATGTGGTAAGTGGGACTGTTCTTGTGGTATTGAGGTGCTGGAAGTGTTGTCGAACTTGTACTAACATGTTATTAAAAGTGTTGCAAGGGTTAGAAAAGAGATAGGCTTGGATAATTGCCGTAGAAACATTTATAAAATTAGCTTGCCGCTTATTAGCAAGTTTGTGTGTTCTTCTTGTTGCTGCTAGTCTTCTTTTCCTGGTTGTAGTTGGACTTGTGAAGGAGGCTGGTCTTGCCATCTCGGTTCGAACGTCTACTTAAAGGTACGTAAGGCTATTTTCTTGACTCGCCACTACGGCACAATAGACGACATTTGTTTCTTATGTAAACCATGAAATTTAGAGCATCCAAGTGTAGTAGTTCAATGTTGCAAGTGTCATGAATCTCTTAAGTAAAGCTATGTGTTTGTAATCAGCTGTTATTCAAGCGTTTACTCCCAAGACTCGAGTTCCCAGTTGCTATGGTGGGATTGGAATTCCTCTTAAGTATGATGACGTTTCTAGCACACAAAACGAAATAAAAAAGATGTTATGTTCCCACACGTGGTTGTTACTCAAGTGTACATCTCATAAATTAAGTTACGAGCTGTCGCAAAGAGGATAGAATTTCTCCTTAGATGGGACCATACTAGTAACCTATAGAGTACGATTCCAAAACAGAATTCTAGAGGTGTTCTACATATGTATTTCATAGTTTCATGTACTCCCTGTTTGGTGCCGCCTGCATAATACGAGTTTCATATATCTATTAGAAGTCTTGTACTCTTGTTAGAAAGGGTATACGAGCCACATCGGCTCCCTTGTGAAACTCCCGATAGCATAGCAACGGTTAGTAAGTGTTGCTCCACTCATATGTTTAATAGCTTCATAGATGTCCTAATTGGTATTTCCCTAACGAGTTGCGTTTCATAAGTGTATTAGTAGCCACATTTTTCTATGAGAGAGTAAGTATGAACTATAGTGGCACCCTCAAAAGAACTCCCGTAGTGTGATCACTATGTAACACCCCGTACTTCTTATCATGTCTATAGCTAAGTTGAAGTCGACAAAAATACTTGAATATGGAAGAATGAGGTTATAGTGTCCAAGTGTATGTATTATGTTTAGACTAGTTAAAGTAAATAAGATTCATAAACAAATAAGATGTCGGACAAAGGGTGATGACCTACTAGTTTTACCTACTTTCTTAGACGTCCTATGCGCTTCTTCTACTTTCTCACACGTCTTAATT
This sequence comes from Anisodus tanguticus, assembly GCA_034509755.1. Classification (NCBI taxonomy): domain Eukaryota; kingdom Viridiplantae; phylum Streptophyta; class Magnoliopsida; order Solanales; family Solanaceae; genus Anisodus; species Anisodus tanguticus. The sequence continues at coordinate 35,215,697 of CM067544.1, forward strand.
TCTTGCACGTCCTATTTATTAAACGAGGACGACACACGTGTTTAGAGCTAATTAGTAACCTTCTAGCCTAAGTAAGTGACAAGTAGGCGACCCACCTACTTGAAATGAGAGGCCCAAATTAAAGTGCATAAGTGGCCCAATCTGAAATGATAAAGTAAGGCCCATTAGGGTAAAAGGTAAGTTCAGCCATAGGGGGTGTTTAAAGACCAAAATCTGGTCATTTATCCATATCCTCATAAGAAAATACATTCAGAAACTCCTCTCTCTCGCTCTCCCAGCACAACCATCCATTTCTTTCTTTCTCTTAGGGTTCTAAGTAGATAAGCTTCAAGTTTATTCCCTCTCCCATGGTGTGAAAGGATTTCCATGTGATTTATCATGTCTCCTAAGCTCTCAAAACATTTTCTACACCAAACAATCCATAAAATCAGTCCTCTTCTCCAAGGTTATGGTATGAAGATCAAGTCTAAAGCTTGTGTTATCTTCCTTGCTATCACGTAGTGTTTGTGCTGATTTGTCTTTCCTATTTTAGTTATTTGGGGAAAGTTAAAGGGCAACAAGTTGAGACAAAGTAAGGAATTGGATAGAAAGGTAAGATTTCTCCCTTCCCCATGTGTATGACATAATTTAAGCTCTAGATGTGTTGAGTTATTACAAGTTGGTGGTTGGATATTGCAGGTGAGTTACTGGACATGTTATGTAGTATGTTGGGGCTGATTTGATTGTATAAAGGTGCTGGAGATGTGGTCATTGACTGTTGTTGTTGTTGTTGTTTTGAACTTGAGGAAAGTAAAAGAAACAAGGGAGATGATGTCCGATTTGTCATAAAACGAGCTTGTCACTCATTAGCTAGTTTGTAAGTTCAGATTGATTGATGTAGTTGAGGTTACTAGTTGTGTGGTATAGAATATTGGGATTATTTTGGTGTGTGCAGGTGCTGGAAGTATTATCATGTTGTATGTAAGTTAGTTTGATGATTTAAATATGCTTAGAAGATACAAGTTGTAAGTTGAATGACTAAATAATGTGGTTGAAGTGTTGATTGTGTTATATAGTGTGTTGAGACTGGTTTGGTGGTAAAGCTGGGTTGTTTTGTTATATGAAGGGGCTAGTGATGTTTATGTATGTGTTTATATGTTGATTTATGAAGTTTCGAGGATTGGAAGGGAGCTAGGTGAAGATATATGTTATAGAAGCTTATATAGCTTAGTTTATCATCCGTCGGTTAGTTCTTGGGTTTCTGGTTGTTAACAATAGTATTGTTTCCTTATTATAGTAGATTGTAAAAGGAGGATGAGTTCTTTATTGGTATCCAAGGGCAAAAGTTAAAGGTATGTAAGGTTTTTTTCTTAACTCGCCACAATGGCACGACATACAATATTTGCTTCTTATGTAAAACATGAAGTTTAGAGCTTCCAGTTGTAGTAGTTCCGATGTCCCAAGTCTCATAAATCTCTTAAGAAAATCTATCTGTCCATAATAAGTTGTTATTCAAGTGTTTACTCCTAAGGGTCAAGTTCCAAGTTTCTATGATGGGATTAGAATTCTCCTTATGTATGATGATGTTTCTAGCACACAAAGTGAAATAAAAGAGATGTTATGTGCTCACACATGGTCGTTACTCAAGCGTATTCGTCTCATAAATTAAGTTACGAGCTATCGCAAAGGGGATAGAATTCCCCTTAGGTGGGACCACACTAGTAGCCTATAGAGTACAATTCCAAAACAGAATTCTAGAGGTACTCTACGTATGCATTTCATAGTTTCATGTACTCCCTGTTTGGTGCCGCCTCCATAATACTAGTTTCATATAACTATTAGAAGTCTTGTACTATTTGTAGAAAGTGTATACGAGCGACAATGGATCCCTCGTGAGACTCCAGATAGCATAGCGATGATTAGTAAGAGTTGCTAAACTAATATGTTTAATAGCTTCTTAGATGTCCTAATTGGTATTGCCTCAAAAACTTGAGTTTCATAAATGTATTAGTAGCCACGTTTTCCTATGAGAGAGTAAGTATGAATGATAGTAGCACCTACAAAAGAACTTCCATAGTGTGACGACTAGTTAATGACAAAATGGGAGCCTTGCATGTTGATTGTTGTTGTCTGTTCTAGTGACCAGTAGCAACCAGTGAAAAGGATTTACTAGTTCATGACTACTAGTTTACAATGAGTTGGGAACCTTACTTGTTAGCGAATGTGATAGCCTATAAGTATAAATGAAGAAGTTACAGTAGGTTGTCTAGTATAACTATGTTTAGAATGACTATAAGATGACTCCCAGATAATAGTTGGAGGATCATAGATCTAAGGTTAAGGTATGATAGGTATCGGACTACACCATGTTGCCTAATGTAGATGATATCTCACGGCTAATGTCTAAGTAAATGTTGTGGGGGGTGTAGAGTTTAACACCTCGTATTTCCGGATAATAAATTGAGCACATACGTAGGCAAGTGGACCTATCCCCGGGAAGTTTATGTTGTACTTGCATATACTAATAAGGAAATTAGTATATAAAAGAATGTGACCCTGAAATAATTTTTGGATTTCACAAGTATGGCGACAGGGATTAATAATAATAATTGTATATCCCCAAAGAGGTTATGGACTAGTGTCATAGTACAAGAATTATGACATTGAGTATAAGAAGGTTTTATAAGTCGTCAGGATTTAAGTGAATTAAGATCGGGAATTTATTTTTGTGTATAATTAATTAATTGTGGGATTAATTAATGATAATTGGGGAGACTATATACATAGTGGGGATTTATACGTGTTACATTTTAAACCACTGTCTGATTGACTAAGACTTATGAATACGATTGCAGCTTCCCAGCGTCTTCAAGACACTTACCCTTAGCCATTAAATATTTTCATCTCCTCAATCCTCTTCATCTATTCAAACCATCTTCATCAAGCATATGTAGGAATCTTTCCATAGATAATGATTTGTTACACTCCAAGCAGAAGGAGTAAAACCTCAGTCGGTAGTCGCTAAAATTCTCGGCCAAATTGGGGATTTTCTACAAGCTGTCATATAACCAAAAAGGGAGAATTCAAGGTGTTTTGGGTTTTAATTCCAGTAGAACCGAACCCTCAAACAAGCCTAGAAACTCAGAAGCTAAACAAGAACCTTGAATTCAAAAAGATTCTGGCGCGAATTGATTTTGGGTTCTGCTGTTTATGCTTATCGGAGACTGATTAGGGTGAAAGGTTTTTCGATGATTCTCATCGCTATGTCTAACAGAGGTTTTTTTTTTGTTCCTAAAGTTTATACAATTTCAGAACATGATTCTTGCCATTAGCTTTAAAATGATTATCGAAAATGCTAAGTTTGGGTTGGGTGTTGTCGGGACTGCCGTAATTGTAAGGTATTGGAGTTATATGTGAAATTGTTGTACTGTTTTGGATATTGTAGTAGTAAGAAGAAGGATTAAGAGGGCTGGATGTTTCGCTACACGCATATGTTTCGAAATAAATGGAATATAGATTCTATGCGTACAAAGTATTCACTAGAATGTCTCAATGAAGCGATTTCTAGTATATTGATTCGATTATGATGTAAATCATTCATATGGTGTAGATAATCACTTATAAATCTTACAAGGACCCGTGGAACTTAGATAAATTCGACAACAAGGTATGCAACACTCTTTCTTCCTTTTTGGCATATTCTACGTACAAAGCATAACCGGAATATTGTTCCATAAAGTACTCTACTCTTAGTAGTTAAGAATGATCATGTTATTGGCTCTTATGTTAAAAGCCTGTTTAAGTATGTTTCTAAGTCCTTATTAAGGCATACGAAAAAGATGTTGATATTCACAGTTTTAGCCAAAGGTACAAGGATATAGGGCCAAGATGTGTTATCGTCATTCATACATTCTCATTTGCATTGAATTAATATATAACCCTGGACCACTTGTGCTATGCACATTACTATATGGTAAATATTATATATATAGGGGATATGGAAAAAGGGAAAGGTGTTATATACGCACACCACTTGCAGCTGGTACGGACTATCACGTAAAGAAAGAGTCCTATGAGGCCAAAATGATATGATGCCCATGTGTGGCCAATATAACCTGATGCCCACAGAGGCGGTTATGTGAAGGAAGAGTCCATGTGTGGCCAATATACATGTATACCGCATTTGCATCATGCATACATTCATTAACCATTATCGGGTATGATGCCCACCGAGGCTGTTATGGTAAGGAAGATGCCCGATGAGGCTGATCTATATGAAAACTGCATTGTGCATAACATTTAAGCATATATATTAGGGCCCTCAGAGGCATTTACTGCTGGTCAGTTATTTCTGTTTCAGTTGTTGTTATATTCTTGTTATACTATTGTTCATGCTTGACATACTCAGTACATCAATCGTACTGACGTCCCTTTTATTGGGGACACTGCTTTTTATGCCTGCAGGTTCATATTGAGATGGTGATGGTTCACACTAGTAGGTTGCTGGTTCAGCTGGTATGTAGAGCACTCTACTTGTTTCAGAGTCGCTATCTGGTCGTGGTATATTATACTCTTTAGAGGCTTGTAGATAGGTGTCCTGTGGTTAGTTGTCATGTAAGACCTTGTCAGCCTCGGTATATAAATGGATGAGTTGGGGATTTTGGGTTAAAACTTTATATAATCTATCACGGCTCAATCCGTGTTTAAATATGATTAAGGGTGGAGTGTATTTGCGATGCCCGATTGGTAGGGCCCGGGTGCACGTTGCAGCCCTCCGGTTTGGGTCGTGACAAACTTGGTATCAAAGAATGTCTGTCCTAGGGAGTATACAAGCCGTGTCTAGTAGAGTCTTGGTTATGAGTGTGTTGCGCGCCACACTTATAAGCAGGAGGCTACAGGGCATTTAGAATTGTTTCTATTCTTTCATATCATAGATTGTGTAGTAGAGCTGAATCTTAAGAATTCCAGTTTAACTCGTTCCTGTTACTGCTTCGGTAATGCCGATTACAAAAAAAAGACTTCAGTTAGTTCATATTCATATCCAGTAAGTGAGTGACTACTTCTACCAGACGAATACGCCAGAAGGGCAGTATGATGTAAAACATTTCGAGATTATGAGAAGTTGTCTCACTCATATATGGAAGAGATAATGTCAGCTAGGAAAGCGTAATGTTTGCTATGGTTATATGTTTGGATTAATCTGTTTAAGTAATGTAGTTGGTTAAGATATTCAGTAGGCTTGTATGCAATAATGTGGTATTATTGATATGCTTTAGGACTTTAATTAGCTAAAAGGTACTACGATATATGTTGCTTGATCTTGGTTGAAGTATATAGTAATTGTGATGGTTGTGAGTTATGAATACCATCTAAATGCTTCTTCTTAAAATTATTTTGAGCCTGCTTTACTGATTCATGGGTGTATTGGGAGTTCTTAGGATTTGGCATCTGCTATAACACAGGTACACCAACAGGATATGGATTCTGTGGACTGTTGATATGTAGCCTCTTAATGTATCTGTTTTGATCCCTGGACATAGTGTGATTATGGGTTAGGTGCAGATATTGAAGCAGGATTAATTCAGTAGGTATTTGATGTTTGTTAACTGTGATATAATGGTTGTCTGACTTAGGATTGGCATGCCAAGTTGTTTAGATTTTTGGAATGTCATGCTCTGTATAACCATGTCCATAGATGAGTTTGCACAACCAGTGTAGACCTGAATTTGATAAATGAATCTATATTAATTAGTATGCAGATTGTTTATGCTTGAAATAATGGTAATATGACAGTTTGGGAGCCTGTTTAATTAGATAAAAATGACCTAAATTGATATATATTGATAAAGGTGTTGTGATAGTTTAAAGCTAACATGTGCAATTAAAACAAAGCATGATGTGTTAATTTCAGACTTGTACACATACAGTGTCAGTTAATTTCATGCCTAAATATTGTTAACCTAAGGTTTGTTCCAGTTATATGTAGATTTTGACCTCCTAGATGGATTTCAACCCTTCCAATTTTAAAACATGACCTCTCCTGTTGGAATTCCAATCAAAGATATGTTATAGGTAAGAAAATGTGCAAAGGTTGTTTAGTTCATAGTGTACCTGCCAATATGTGTTGTTTCTGCTCTTCTGTGGGCCTGTTGAGAGATACATGTCTGGTATTTGATAGCATGCTATTTTAAAAGTGGCTTTGTAGAAACCATGTCTAGAACAACTTAACATGGCCAAGCCTTGTTTCTGCATACATGTTTAGATAAAACTAAATAGAGTACCTAACCAAAGTAGGTTGCATTTAGTTACTTGTTTCTATGTTTTTTTTTCTTTCCATTGGTTACCTCCTAGTCCATTCATTCAGTCCAAATACTTGCCTAAGGACCAGCTTATATATAATCCAATGTTCATCTTGAAATTAAGATCTGAGGCATTTAGCTATCATACTTGCTGTTATTATGGCTGTTAATTGATGTCCCCTGTTGTACTATTTAGCTGTTTTTTTTGTTGCTGCTACTACTGTCCCTGTTACACTTCAAACATATGTTGCTGCCTCAGGTTGTGACAGATGTTGCTGCCCTTTTTAAGTCTCAAATGTCCTATTTTCAAACATGTTGTGCCCTCTTAAGCTATTCTGTGACATGTCATGTCTGCCAAATTGCTAAATAATATCAACACTGACATTTTGTATCTATTTGAACTGGCTTTTGCCATGTTAAAGTTATTACCTGTTTGCACCCCATGTTTAACTCAATCATATTCATGCAATAGCATGTATAGACTATGATTTGGTGCTAGAACTGTCTAAGTGAGTAGAAGATCTTGATATATGATTTGAATAAGATACCGCTTAGGAAGAAATGTCTTGCCCCTTGTCAAATTGTGCATTCATGCCTAGACTACTTGCTTAAGAGTATATATGTGTTTTCCTTTGTTCATGACTCATTTTGTGTAAGCATGTTGAGTATGTGTATGATGGAAAATTGCCTTGACCTTGCTGTGTTGCACTGTCCTGTTCTATTTTTAGTATCTTGTTGAGGTGTTAAGTTATTTTGAGTTAGTCCTTTGCACATTGCTTGGTGCAAACCTGAAAGAAAAATATTGCAGTTCCCATTTCCTGTTTTCAGTTTGATACATGTGATCTTTGTGTTGACTTGAGAGGTCTACTGGATAGGCTTCATAAATCTGTCTGGTTGTGTATTGGGTTAAATGATATGTATATTAAGGAGGTTTGGAATTGATATATGATAATTTGGTCCTAAATGCCTATATGTGTTGATTTGTGTCCATTGTTTGTCCTATTCTAGATGTAGCATAAATCAATGAATGATAGTTAAGGTTTCTTAGAATAACTCTGGAACTCTGTATGCTTGTATTTATGTGTCTTTAATCCTGTCTAGGTGTATTTGAGTCTTTGTAAACATGAATATTGAGAAAGGATAGCATGACCATTATGACTCTGTTTGTCTATATTAACCACTTCAAAGTTATGTTGCCTATCTTGGTCTCGCATACTGTGGGCAGCCATGTCCATTTGCATCAGTCCATATTTAAATGACATTATATGTTTGGATCAACATGAACACCGTGCATATCTACTGAAGTCTGCTTTGCCTCTGTGCTTATGTCTGTTTACATCTAAATTTGATAAGGTTACCAATGCATTATAGGGAATTAGAGGTTGACCATTAGTGTGTGACATGTTTATATCTTCATGTATGGTTTAGTTTCAGGACTTGATACTTAGCTTGATGGTATGTAGGAATAAGAGTGTGCATTTAATAATTTTATGATGTTCTCTATTCATGATAGAACTGATAGCATAAGTGTATATCAACAACATGCCTATCTTTATCTTTTGTATAAACCTGTCCTTAGAGAAATCTGATAGTCCTATGTTAAGTGTCTTACTTCATCCCTCATCTGTTTATTTTTTGTTAAGCTAATTGACTGCCCTAAATGAAATTAGATAGGATAGGTGTGTGTTTGTTATGTCTATGTTTTCTTAACCTGAATTTTATGTGGCCTGAACTATGAATAATATTTTGTGTTATTTCTGGTACTAAGTTGAGAACCATATGAATTGATAAAAGTATTTAAGTTAAAGTTAGGACAGATCTCATCCTCTCTATTTGAATTTGGTAAATGAGTTTATAGCTATGAGCATGTATGGTTTAGTTGTTAAGGTAAGACCATTGAGATATTGCACAAGCTGTTTGCTGCAACAGTGAGCATTGTTGTCACCACATCTGCATCTATTATTTTTTTTCTACAAAAGAATAGCTATTTAGCTGTTGTGTTGCACTCCAACTGCTACATTTCTTAAACCAAATACTTACTTTATCTACAGCCCTGTGAGGATTTGTTTGCTACTACTTGAGGCTGATGTTTGATGCCATCTTATGATTCCTGCTTCATACTACTTGTGGTTGTGCCACTTTCTTTGAATTGCTGCAGTTTGAGGTGGTAAATGTTGTTGTGTTTTGAAGATGAAACCTGTTATATTTTGAGACAATCTTAGGTCTTGGAAACTGTTGTGCCTTAGTCATTAACACCTCATTTTGGGTGTGACTTATTGCTGGATTTTGACCATTCTATTTTTGCCTGCTAGCTGCTGCATTGTATCCAGATGCTACAAAAGAAATAAACTAATATGTTGTTATGTTTTGATGAACTGCTGCCCTTTCTTGTTAAGGATAAAACAGATACTACACTATGGGATAATAAAACAGTCGAAGCGTGATTACTTGCACTGATTTGTGTACTGTTTTAAATAACTGTGATGCATGTAGGACTCTAAACTAGATGTTAGGATCCTCTATCTTCTTTGCCTGCTGTTTGAATCTAAAGAATGTATAAGATATACTACAGACCTAGGAAAGAATCCATGACCCTAATACCTTTCTATTTAGGCAACTAGCTAAGTGAAGATTGCTTCACACAAGGTTGCTACATACTAGAATCGGAAGGGTGTCACTAAGTATTTATTTTATTGTGACAAGAATTGGATATGTCAATACCGACATTCGAGGATGAATGTTTCTAAGGGGGAGAGGATGTAACACCTCGTATTTCCGGATAATAAATTGAGCACATAGGTAGGCAAGTGGACCTGACCCCGGGAAGTTTATGTTGAACTTGCATATACTAATAAGGAAATTAGTATATACAAGAATGTGACCCTGAAATAATTTTTGGATTTCACAAGTATGGCGACGGGGATTAATAATAATAACTGTATATCCCCAAAGAGGTTATGGACTAGTGTCATAATACAAGAATTATGACATTGAGTATAAGAAGGTTTTATAAGTCGTCAGATTTAAGTGAATTGAGATCGGGAATTTATTTGTGTGTATAATTAATTAATTATGGGATTAATTAATGATAATTGGGGAGACTATATATATAGTGGGGATACAAATGGGCGAGTCTTTATTATTGATTTGGGCCCTGAACTCAATGAGAGTGGGGATTCTTTTATACGTGTTACATTTTAAACCACTGTCTGATTGACCAAGCCTTATGAATACGATTGCAGCTTCCCAGCGTCTTCAAGACACTTACCCTTAGCCATTAAAAATTTTAATCTCCTCAATCCTCTTCATCTCTTCAAACCATATTCATCAAGCATCTGTAGGAATCTTTCCATAGATAATGATTTGTTGCACTCCAAGCAGAAGGAGTAAAACCTCAGTCGGTAGTCGCTAAAATTCTCAGCCAAATTGGGGATTTTCTCGCAAGTGTCATATAACCAAAAAGGGAGAATTCAAGGTGTTATGGGTTTTAATTCCAGTAGAACCGAACCCTCAAACAAGCCTAGAAACTCAGAAGCTAAACAAGAACCTTGAATTCAAAAAGATTCTGGCGCGAATTGATTTTGGGTTCTGCTGTTTCTGCTTATCGGAGACTGATTAGGGTGAAAGGTTTTTCGACGATTCTCGTCGCTATGTCTAACAGAGGTTTTTTTTTGTTCCTAAAGTTTATACAATTTCAGAACATGATTCTTCCCATTAGCTTTAAAATGATTATCGAAAATGCTAAGTTTGGGTTGGGTGTTGTTGGGACTGCCGTAATTGTAAGGTATTGGAGTTGTATGTGAAATTGTTGTACTGTTTTGGATATTGTAGTAGTAAGAAGAAGGATTAAGAGGGCTGGATGTTTCGCTACACGCATATGTTTCGAAATAAATGGAATATAGATTCTATGCGTACAAAGTATTCGCTAGAATGTCTCAATGAAGCGATTTCTAGTATATTGATTCGATTATGATGTAAATCATTCATATGGTGTAGATAATCACTTATAAATCTTACAAGGACCCGCAGAACTTAGATAAATTTGACAACAAGGTATGCAAGGCTCTTTCTTCCTTTTTGGCATATTCTACATACAAAGCATAACCGAAATATTGTTCCATAAAATACTCTACTCTTAGTAGTTAAGAATGATCATTTTATTGGCTCTTATGTTAAAAGCCTGTTTAAGTATGTTTCTAAGTCCTTATTAAAGCATAGGGAAAAGATGTTGATATTCACAGTGTTAGCCAAATGTACAAGGATATAGGGCCAGGATGTGTTATCGTGATTCATACATTTTCATTTGCATTGAATTAATATATTACCCTGGACCACTTGTGCTATGCACATTACTATATGGTAAATATTATATATATATAGGGGATATGGGAAAAGGGAAAGGCGTTATATACGCACACCACCTGCAGCTGGTACAGACTATCACGTAAAGAAAGAGTCCTATGAGGCCAAAATGATATGATGCCCATGTGTGGCCGATATAACCTGATGCCCACAGAGGCGGTTATGGGAAGGAAGAGTCCATGTGTGGACAATATACATGTATACCGCATTTGCATCATGCATACATTCATTAAACATTATCGGGTATGATGCCCACCGAGGCTGTTATGGTAAGGAAGATGCCCGATGAGGCTGATCTATATGAAAACTGCATTGTGCATAACATTTAGGCATATATATTAGGGCCCTCGGAGGCATTTACTGCTGGTCAGTTGTTTCTGTTTCAGTTGTTGTTATATTCTTGTTATACTATTGTTCATGCCTGACATACTCAGTACATCAATCGTACTGACGTCCCTTTTGTTGGGGACACTGCTTTTTATGCCCGCAGGTTCATATTGAGATGGTGACGGTTCACACTAGTAGGTTGCTGGTTCAGATGGCATTCGGAGCACTCTACTTGTTTCGTAGTCGCGATCTGGTCGTGGTATGTTATACTCTTTAGAGGCTTGTAGATAGGTGTCCTATGGTTAGTTGTCATGTAAGACCTTGTCGGCCTTGGTATATAAATGGATGAGTTGGGGCTTTTGAGTTAAAACTTTATATAATCTATCACGGCTCAATTCGTGTTTAAATATGATTAAGGGTGGAGTGTATCTCCGATGCCCGGCGGGTAGGGCCCCGGTGCACGTCGCGACCCTCCGGTTTGGGTCGTGATAAACTTGGTATCAAAGCATGTCTGTCCTTGGGAGTCTACAAGTCGTGTCTAGTAGAGTCTTGGTTATGGGTGTGTTGCGCGCCACACTTATAAGTAGGAGGCTACAGGGCATTTAGAATTGTTTCTATTATTTCATATCATAGATTGTGTAGTAGAGCTGAATCTGAAGAACTCGAGTTTAACTCATGCCTATTACTGCATCGGTAATGCCTATTACCAAAAAAAAGACTTCGGTTAGTTCATATTCGTATCCAGTAAGTGAATGACTACTTCTATCAGACGAATACGTCAGAAGGGCAGTATGATTTAAAATGTTTCAAGATTATGAGAAGTTGTCTCACTCATATATGGAAGAGATACTGTCAGCTGGGAAAGCATAATGTTTGCTATGGTTATTTGTTTGGATTAATCTGTTTAAGTAATCTAGTTGGTTAAGATATTCACTAGGCTTGTATGCAATAATGTGGTATTATTGATATTCTTTAGGACTTTAATTAGCTAAAAGGTACTACGATATATGTTGCTTGATCTTGGTTGAAGTATATAGTATTTGTGATGGTTGTGAGTTATGAATACCATCTAAATGTTTCTTCTTAAAATTATTTTGAGCCTGCTTTACTGATTCATGGGTGTATTGGGAGTTCTTGGGATTTGGCATCTGCTATAACACAGGTACACCAACAGGATATGGATTCTATGGACTGTTAGTATGTAGCCTCTTAATGTATCTGTTTTGACCCATGGACATAGTGTGATTATGGGTTAGGTGCAGATATTAAAGCAAGATTAATTCAGTAGGTATTTGATGTTTGTTAACTGTGATATAATGGTTGTCTGACTTAGTATTGGCATGCCAAGTTGTTTATATTTTAGGAATGTCATGCTATGTATAACCATGTCCATAGATGAGTTTTCACAACCAGAGTATACCTGAATTTGATAAATGAATCTGTATTAATTAGTGTGCAGATTGTTTTTGCTTGAAATAGTGGTAATATGACAGTTTGGGAACCTGTTTAATTAGATAACACTGACCTAAGTTGATATATGTTGATAAAGGTGTTGTGATAGTTAAAAGCTAACATGTGCAGTTAAAACAAAGCATGATGTGTTAATTTCAGACTTGTACACATACAATGTCAGTTAATTTCATGCCTAAATATTATTAACTTAAGGTTTGTTCCAGTTATATGTAGATTTTGACCCTCCTAGATGGATTTCAGCCCTTCCAATTTTAAAACATGACCTCTCATGTTGGAATTCCAATCAAAGATATGTTATAGGTAAGAAAATGTGCAAAGGTTGTTTAGTTCATAGTGTACCTGCCAATATGTGTTGTTTCTGCTCCTCTGTGGGCCTGTTGAGAGATACATGTCTGGTATTTGATAGCATGCTATTTTAAAAGTGTCTTTGTAGAAACCATGTCTAGAACAACTTAACATGGCCAAGCCTTGTTTCTGCATACATGTTTAGATAAAACTAAATAGAGTACCTAACCAAAGTAGGTTGCATTTAGTTACTTCTTTCTATGTTTTTTTTTCTTTCCATTGGTTACCTCCTTCAGAATTATATGAATTATATGATATCTTTTAGGTGATTGTTAATGGTTTATATATTGTCACATAAGGTGAACTAAGTTGATATAAACGTTATAGCCCTCTTGAGGAAAAAACAACATAGTGAGTTAGATTACAGGCTTGGGGAAAACCCAATAAGGATTATAGTAAATTCAGTGCATATGTCTATCTCGCATTTAGCGAGATAAATTCATAGCAGATGTTCCCTTCCTATTTGAGTTCCTAGGAGTAAAGTGTTGCGAATGTCTTGTTCATGCTTAGGTATTCCTTTCACGTGATGTCATTTTTATCATAACAAGCCATCATATGGTTAAGAGTTCTGATGATGTCATAAGCATCCAGATTAACATTGTGGGGTATAAAGCTTCTTTAAGATAGACCACATTGACGTAGACGATCATAGTCTATCCAAGGTAGAATGGTCCACAAAACTAGATAATGGTTTCTGAAGGTGTCATAATAGCGATGTAGAACAGTAGGTATATTCCTATCATATCCAGCGACATAAAGTCTTATCATTTGATTCATTCCTTTAATGGTGAGTTCCAAAGAATGAAGTATCGCAAGTCTTCTACTTCTACAAAGTTTCTCCCCCCGTGTGATATTATTTGTGTTGTATATGTCCTCGACAATGATCCAACTCTCTCTGTTATGAGTCTCATATGTTTCCAAGGTTCGTAGGTAAAAAGAAAGCATCATAGAGCAGTAAGTTTGTTAAGTCTACTCTTCTTTCTTTTGGCATGATCCGAATGAAACGAACGTAAACGAACAATATCCATAACGACTCCACTCTCAGATATGTTAGAAGCTGATGTTCTTGACTTCTATATAATGATATAGATCTTATCTTATGGCTTGTTGATTCTTCAAAGTAAGTTATGTTGATGATGTTAGTTTCATATTGTTAATCGAAGGGGCAACGACCTTATGTCACTCCGATAGACTTAGAGTGTCTTAGTATCATTCATTATTTCTCTCTCTCCCAGCATAACCAACCATTTCTTTCTTTCTCTTAGGGTTCTAAGTAGAAAAGCTTCAAGTTTATTCCCTCTCCCATGGTGTGAAAGGATTTCCATGTGATTTATCTTCTCTCCTAAGCTCTCAAAACATTTTCTACACCAAATAGTCCATAAAATCAGCCCTCTCCTCCAAGGTCAAGGTATGAAGATCAAGTCTAAAGCTTGGGTTATCTTCGCTGCTGTCACGTAAGGTTTGTGCAGTTTTGTCTTTACTATTCTAGTTATTTGGAGAAAGTTAAAGGGCAACAAGTTGAGACCAGGTAAGGAATTGGACAGAAAGGTCTGATTTCTCCCTTCCCCATGTGTATGACTTAGTTTAAGCTCTAGATGTGTTGAGTTCTTACAAGTTGGTGGTTGGATGTTGCAGGTGAGTTACTGGACATGTTATATAGTATGTTGGGGCTGATTTGATTGTATAAAGGTGTTGGAGATGTAGTCGTTGACTGTTGTTGTTTTGAACTTGAGGAAAGTAAAAGAAACAAGGGAGATGATGTCCGATTTGTCATAAAAGAGCTTGTTAGTTTGTAAGTTGAGATTGATTGATGTAGTTGAGTTACTAGTTGTGTGGTATATCATATTGGGATTGTTTTGGTGTGTGCAGGTGCTGGAAGTATTATCATGTTGTATATAAGTTAGTTTGATGATTTAAAGATGCTTACAAGATACAAGTTGTAAGCTGAATGACTAGATAACGTGGTTGAAGTGTTAATTATGCTATATAATGTGTTGGGACTAGTTTGGTGGTAAATATGGGTTATTTTGTTATATGAAGGGGTTGTAGATGTTTATGTACATGTTTATATGTTGATTTATGAAGTTTCATAGGTTGGAAGGGAGCCAGGTAAAAATATATGTTATAGAAGCTTGTATAGCTTAGTTTGTCATTCGTCAGTTAGTTCTTGTGTTTCTGGTTGTTAACATCAGTATTGTTTCCTTATTGTAATACTCGCATCTCTTGTGCATATAATGATCTTTCATTTACTTTCTATGAGTATTGGATGGAAATTGAGTTCCTATGACTCAATTCTGTTGCACGATCTGGAATCAGAAAGAAAGGTAACCAATCCTAACTGCCCCGTAGCCTCCTGTTTATAAATGTGGTGCACAACACATCCATAAATAAAACTCTACTAGACACAACTTGTAGATTCCCCAAGACACAACCCAACTCTGATACCAAGTTTGTCACAACCCAAACCGGAGGGCCATGACGGGCACCCGGGCCTTACTTGCCGAGCACCACTAGACATACATTCACCACATAATCGTAAATAAGCATGGGCCATGAGGGACGTCACGAGGTAACCTGCTGACTCATATAAATAATAAGTTGAAAAGGTGCAAGACCTACAAGGCATATATGTACATACACAGATGCTGGACATGACCGTATGAACCAACAAGGCTACCATAGATGACTATACAACAAAAATATAGGCCGAGGAGGCCACATAACGTTTGACTGCATTATAACTGTCTACAAGCCTCTACCGGAGTACGTGACATTATAAGGTCAGGACAGGGCCCCGCCATACCCATATGCATATAAAAAATATTGTACCAAGACTAGACTATAACTCTGGAACAAGTAGAGTGGTCCAATATGAGCTGAATAGGCAACCTACTGGTGTGGTCTATCGCCCTGTCTACCTAAACCTGCTGGCATGATACGTAGCGTCCCCCAGGCAAAAGGGGCGTCAGTATGAATAATGTACCTAGTATGTAAGGCATAAAGAATAGCATAATAGAGATATGAAGGTAACCTACGACAAGAAGTAATCAACATGTATAGAATGACTCTGAGGGCCATAATAAGCCTAAGTATCGTACATGTGTGTACATAATGCCTGGTCATACATATACATATGCGTATATAACACCATCCAACCTCTATGGCCATCCCATCATATCATCTCAGCCTCTGTGGGTATAATCATCATCATATACCAGCTGATCAGGTGATGGTGCATATATAATGCCATAGCCTTTCCCATACCCCACATACATATCATATAGCGTATATAACGCCTGTGAGGTCATGATATATACATGTATGTAATGCATGAGTGATACTAAGGCACTCTGAGTCTATCGGAGTGACGTAAGGTCGTTGCACCTCCGATTAACATTATGAAACTAACATCATCAACATAACTTACATTGAAGAATCAACAAGCCATAAGATAAGATCACTATCATTATATAGAGGTCAAGAACATCAGTCTGTAACATATCTAAGAGTAGTGCCGTTATGGATATTGTTCATTTACATTCGTTTCATTTTGATCATGCCAAAAGAAGGAAGAGTAGCATTAACATACCTTTGTTGTTAACGACTCCACGTACTGTCCGTAGTACTTCAACCTAAATCAAGGAATTAGAACTATGGTTAATTCCATGGAAGGACTCAAAACACATTTCTAAGATAGTAGCTCTCTTACAGAAAATCGGGCAGCACTTTCCCTACATTCCCTTACTTCCCAAAATCAAAAAGCACCAAACAACGATATTAACAATATCAATAACCAATCCCATAAATTCACCTCTCAACAACGTAAGAAATATTCTGATAATTCAAACAATGAGCGGCATGCTCGGCTTACAACATCATACCACACTCTTCCCTCCTTATAAGACATATAACTCCATCAATAATACATGTGTAAGTTCCTGCGACTATAAATCACTAAGGACATAGCTAAAAATCAGCTTCATACGTAGCCCAACATGGCACAACAACCAACAAGCTACAAGCTCAGTTCTAACTAGGAAACAACAAGTCTCCACCTTCTCTTTTCTTCCAAATCCAGAAACACTCTTTTCTTCCAAATCCACATTATAAGAACAATGTTAATAACATCATACTTAAGCTAATCCATAAATTTCCAGCCAAAAACATAGCTCACAAACCCCTCAAAACAGTCCATACGCCACAAGCACCTCAGCTTACAAGTTTCAAACTTTGTTTCATAAGTTCTTAATCAAACAACACTTCAAAGACTTTATTAAACTCTTATATATGAAGAAGAGGGCGAGTCTTACCTTAGATGCATGAAAAACAGCCCCCCTAACCTTACTTCAGCTTGAAGTAACCTCAATCTCACCACAACAAGAGATGAACAAGATTCCTCTTAAACTTCTATGATCTCCAAGGGATAAACCACTTTGGTTTTTTGTGGAACTTTACTTAGATGATAGGGAGATGTCTTGGGAGTATTTGGGAGATTCTTAGGATCTAAAATGGTGAGAAATAAGGTCCCAAAGACGTTCCACCATTTTAAATACGAAAGGATAAGTGTCCACCGCCTAAGTGGGTCCCTTAGGGAGCTGCTTGCAGTGTTATCTTAAAATACACATAACTGTTTGTACGAAGCTCCGATTGACGAATAGTTTGTTATGTTAGAACATAGATTCATTGAAATTGAATATACATAGGTTATAAGCCCCATAAATCCTTATACACTAGAAGATATACACCCTAAAAGTTGGGCCTAAATCTTGTCCAGAATTCTGTTTATTTTTTCCCGAGTTTGGACGAACTTAATTTCTTTGATTCGTTGAGCCCCGAATTCTTATGAGACTTACTTAACACTTATTTTAAAACCTTCCTTAACCTTTTAGAGGTATATTAACACCTCAGAGTCACGTTCACCTTAACTCATTTATAATTTCAAAGGTGATCTCATTTTCGAGCTTATGTCAACTTACTCATGATGCAAATTAGCATGTAAAATTACGGAATGTAAAATCCCCCCCCCCCTTAGAAACATTCGTCCATGAATGTAGGGGTATACATGAGGGGAACTAATTCTTATCGACTTTTCTGAAAATTTTGACAGAGTCTGCTTTGTAATATTAACTATCTCAAACCTGCATGCAGCCTAGAAAATACAATATATATACCTCACAGGGCCAAAATCAATCAACAACAACTTTTTACTCCACACAACCATAAACTATATTAAAACATCACGAAGTTGTAGCTTACATCATATACATACGTCGATATCTCTGATTTATGCTGGAAGTTTTGAACTTGAAGATCCTTTAATTATAAAACACTTCCATAATATTGATACATGAAAGACTGGATGCATAGACTCCAATTCGGAAGAAATCTAACTCGTAGCCCACTTGGTCTATTTCTCGAACAATTATGTACGACCCAATGTACCTTTGGACTAAGCTTGCCTTTCTTGCAGAATCTCATTATTGACGACATCTTCTAGAAGACCTAATAATTTACACAGACTCTAGATCTTGGCGTCGCACATCCATAAGTGAAGTCTAGAAACTCTAGGTTGAATTTTTCTATAGCCTGGTGGACCAAAATAGGTCTAAGTAACTCTGATCCTCATACGTCGAATTAATTGATAGGAGATCTGCACTCCCGGCCATACAAGGCCTTTTAAGGACTATCTTGATACTGGAACGATAACTGCTGACATATGAAAACTCATTGAAGGGTAAATGATCATCCCAATTCTCTTTGAAATCTAGTATACATACCAGCGTATCTTCGAGCGTTTGAATCTTCTGGATATCTATCTGGGGTGAAAACTACACCAGGGTTCTCTTATATTCCCAAACCTCTCTGGATGAATACCCAGAAGTTTACTATAAACAAAGCTCCTCTAGCTGAAATAGTGACATTAGAATGTTAAGAAGTTGTACAGTCTCCTTAATATACAACTTTTCACAATCCTCGACCATGTGAATGGCTCTGTCTTGCAAGAAATGGATCAACTTTGTAAGTCTATCGACCATCACTCATATGGAGTTGTATTTTTAATAACAGTGGGGTAAACCCATATTGAACTTTATATTAACCACCTCTCATTTTCAAGTCGAGATCTCTATTCTTTGTACTGAGCCTTTGATGCTCTATTTTTACTTTCTAGTAGTTGAGACACTGTGCCACCAAATCGACAATGCCCTTCTTCATGTAATCCTCACAATATATATGTATATCCCTGATATCATGGTATATCTTTGTCAAACCAGGATGAGTAGAAAAGATAGAATAATGTTCCTCCACCACAATCTTGCCCCGTAGACCAGTTATATCTGGGGTGCACAATCAACTTCTACAGCAACTTCGTCTCCCCTAAGCTCAAACAATGGCTTTTTTTCCATAGAACTTCCTCTTTCAATAGCACTAACTCCAGATCCTCGTATTATTGTTTCTTTACCACTTGTTACATTCTGAATCCTAACTCTACCCTCATCAGAGTCCATTAATCAAACTCCCAAGCTTGCTAACTGGCGGAGCTCTTTGGCTAACTTACTCTCTTCTCGATCTCTAGGTAAACCAAGTCACACATAAATCTCATCTTATGTTGCCCTGAAGGCTGTCACCTTATTCTGCTGAACATTCTCTTTAAACTATATGAGGACAAAATCTGCATACTACTACTCTTTCACTTTTACCACTAAGGGTAATAGTTCTGAATGGTAACTTTGCTATTATCTTAATTCAATGCTTCTTTACCACTTTTGTGGGATACACTTACGTTATAATGTAGGTTCTGAGTGTATTCCCTCTCGAGGAGGGCCCTACTCAACTATATCAGCTTAGCTCATCTTTACTTATTTCTCAATCTCAAGGACTTTAATTTTCTTTAAGAGGACTCATGTATCTCTATACTATCATGGCTCACCCTAGCAGACGCTTTTCCTATTAATGGGGAAAATTCATCCCACGTTAAGCTATTTGTTCTTGAAGATAAACTGGAGGTTCTGATAGTTATAAAAGATGTCATGCCATATCTCAAATGTGTGCTAACTATTGCCGATCCTAAGTCATGGGTCAAAAAATTTCTTTTCCTTTCCCAACCGTTCTTAAGCATAGATGATCTCATTTCCTTATTCATTCTAAATATGCGCATTACAAATGCATCAAGTCACCTCGGTCTCCGCTATCCTGGAGTTCTTACATACATATCCTCAAGTATAATTTTGGATTCTGATTTGATTCTTTATTTAGTCAGTGTAGTTAATAATAAGTTGTTGACGTGCTTTCTTATTGGATACATATCCATATTCTGAAGGAATGGGCGTTATTTGTCAACCTTTTTTTTTCTTGTAACCCACACTTTAAACCACTATACTCGGAGTAAATTCTCCACCCTCATCTATTAGCTAACATCTTTTAGCAATATACTTTCAGACTGAAACTTCTCATTCATATTAAGCTGCAAGATCATTATTATATATCCTTGTAGGGTCTTAGGCACTCTTAAACTACCCAAAATTATTCTTAGTCACTTTCACTTCCATCCTTATTATGATAATATCAATTCTGTACATAACCTTTAAATGCTTGCATATTTCCCATGCATCATGCCTTTTTTAACTTCTGAACTGGTGTACACTTTATCTTATTAATCATTACTCCTGTCTAAAATAGATGCGGAGGGTGACGATCATTGACTTGTGAAATTAAAATTATAGGCACAAGAGCCATTATGTAATGTATACCTACTATATCGTCTAATGGCTCATATGGCCTCTCGACTTACCTTTCATTCATTAGTTCTGAATAACCCCTCTTGGGTCTATACATTTCTATATGTTTATACTTCATACTATTCTTCTCTAAGCCTCAT
Source organism: Anisodus tanguticus (assembly GCA_034509755.1). NCBI lineage: Eukaryota > Viridiplantae > Streptophyta > Magnoliopsida > Solanales > Solanaceae > Anisodus > Anisodus tanguticus. Next base: position 35,236,358 of record CM067544.1, read on the forward strand.
CTATTGGGTGCTCTTACTGTCGATTAGCACCTCTAGCCAGGAGGTTGCTACTGTTACTTCCTTAACATTCATACTTGCATACCATTCTATATTCATAACACATTCGTAGATTCTGGATAACACAATCTTATTCATCTTGAAACTCTTTGTTGTAACCTTTCTCACTTACTCAATCACTAGATCAACATGTGATTCTGTTTCAATATTTTTATCGTACTATCTCCCATTTGGGAGGATGTCCACAATTGTGATCAAGAAATTTATTCCAGAGAAGTAATATTGTTACCTCAATATCTTTTGCAATTCTGTAAACCTTACTAACTTACAACTTGTCTTAGAACAAGTCTCTCTTACCAGAGACAACTGAATCGCTTACATGGATAGAATGCCCCGTATACACATCTAATATGCTCGATCTTTGAAAAATTTCATCCTTTACTCAAGACATTAGTCTTAGGGGGACTCTATTTTTAACAACCTTCAAAGGTTGCTCTTCTGCAGTTAAGTCCCTTACTGCCTAATTGCTTACCTTGCAATTTTCGCAATACCTATTGTTATAATAACTCTTGAGTTTCTAACTCATTTGTTTTCTAGTTAGGCTTAGGGTACTTTCCAATATTGATACTTCATGATTCAGGGAGCTAAATCATCTGATTGATATATTGTGTTGACGTCTGTCAATTCAAATGTCGTAATGAAGACTTAGTCTCATAACATATTCCTCTTCACAACTCAGTATTTACTTCATTGTTTCCTTCCTTTTACTATGCTACGAACTTGTCGCAGTACCATACTTGATCTTACGACTCTATGGTCGATTCTCATATCTACTCGTGTGCCCTACTTGTCTTTCTGACAATCTTTTGCTAATATCATTGCTTCTTATCTTATTCTGGATAACTCCAATGAAATATTCTTTAACTGTTAACTTTTTCCTCTTTGATTAGCCTTATTCTCTAGGCACCTAATGTTCATTCTTTACTTCAAATTGGAGCCTTACTAAGGGGAATATTGCTTCATGTACAAATATTTCAATACTTGGGCCCCAGATCTTCAAGATTCTTGAAGAGTCGTATCCGACTAACAGTTCTCTGTTACATCATGTATATATATCCTCAAAAGAGATAATATCGACATATTCATACTATTCCTTCATACCACCATTCAGTTCTGATAATATGTCCAACACTAAGGATTACAACAACCCTTACTAGATCCCGAGATCTCACTTCTTTCTAAAACTATGTCTATCGACGTCTGTAAATCTTGAGCCGGAGTAGATACTTCTCACTGTAATTCTACAACTGTTCGAAGTGGGATAACAACGCTTATATCATTCTTTTTGAATGCCAACCATTTTACAATCTTTTCTATTTAGACACTTGTACCTCTTTAGCTTTACTTTCTTTACATTATAAAACTTGCACTTTACCTTTTCAGACTTTCATTACAGTCACGACCCAAACCAGAGGGATATGATGGTCACTCAGACCTTACTTGCTAAGCACCACTAGACATACATTCACCACATAATCGTAAATAAGCATGGGCCACAAGAGCCATCACGTGGTAACCTACTGACTCGTAGAAATAATAAGCTGAAAAGGTGGAAGACCGGCTGGGCATATATGTATATACATAGATGTTGGACATGACCGTATGAGCCGACAAGGCAACTATAGATGGCTATACATAAAAAACATAAGCCGAGGAGGCCACATAATATATGACTATATCATAACTGTCTATAATCCTCTACTGGAGTACGTGACATCATAAGGTCGGGACAGGACTCGCCATATCCATATGCATAAAAAAAATATTGTACCAAGACTAGACTACAACTCCGAAACAAGTAGAGTACTCTAATATCAGCTAAATAGCCAACCTACTGGTGTGGACTGTCACCATGTCTACATGAGCCTGCGGACATAAAACGCAGTATTCCCCAACAAAAGGAACGTTAGTACGAATAATGAACCGAGTGTGTAAGGCATGAAAAATAACATAATAAAGGCATAGAGGTAACCTCATACAAGAAACAATCAACCTGTGCAGAATGCCTCTGAGGGCCATAATATACCTAAGTATCGTACATATGCGTACATAATGTCTGGTCAAACATATACATATGTGTATATAACGCCATCAAGCCTCTGTGGGCATCTCATCATATCATATCGGACTATGTGGGCATAATCATCATCATATACCCACTGATCAGGTAGTGGTGCGTATATAACGCCATAACCTTTCCCATACCCCATATACATATCATATATAACGCCTGTGAGGTCATGATATATACATGTATATAATGCATGAATGATACTAAGACACTCTGAGTCTATGAGAGTGACGTAAGGTCGTTGCACCTCCGATTAACATTATGGAACTAACATCATCAACATAGCTTACTTTGAAGAATAAACAAGCCATAAGATAATATCACTATCATTATATAGAAGTCAAGAACATCAGTCTCTAACATATCTAAGAGTGGAGTCGTTATGGATATTGTTCATTTATGTTCGTTTCATTCTTATTATGCTAAAAGAAGGAAGAATAGCCTTAACATACCTTTGTTGCTAATGACTCCACATACTGCCCGTAGTACTTCAACCTTCATCAAGGTATTATAACTATGTTTAATCCCATGGAAGGCTCAAAACATATTTCTATGCTAGTAGCTCTCTTACGAAAAATCGGGCAGCGCATCTCATACACTTCCTCACTTTCCCAAATTCAAAATAACACCAAATAACGATAGTAATAATATCAATTACCAATCCCATCCACTCATCTCCTCAACAACGTAAGAAAAGTTTCGACAATTCAAATAATAGTATAACGAGCGGCAAGCTCATTTTGTGATTAAACAACTATAGTTTTAAAACCCATTTTCTCCTTCCAGAACCTGTTAACATCATTAACCATAACATATCCACTTACTCCTACTGGTTTTCATCCACAATCCAACATTAAAACAAAGTCATAACAATCCAACAATTATAGCAACTCAAAACTGATTTTTAGTTTATTTCTTCATCAATTCTTACTTCCACAACTTAGTTAAGGCACCAATAAGCTTTACCACAACATATCCAAGATGATACTCACATGTGACAGCCATATAATAACATGAAACTACTCCAAACAACCCATAACACAACAATAACCTCCACTCAATTTCCAGCCCATACTTCACAAGTTCTTTCACCAAACAACCTAGCTAGAACTTAGATAAAATCAAATACATGAAGAATGGAGGATTTCCTTACCTATATCAGATCTTGTAATGATGAAACAATGGTAGTATCTTTCCATTGATGACCATCAACTTGCTTCACTTCAAATCCTTCAAGATTGGAGATTACCCTTTAACTTGAATTGAAAGAAGAAGATTATTGGCAGCTTCATAAGGGTTTGGAGTAGAAAATTTTGGGAGAGAATTTCGTGGATCTCTTTTATGTTTCTACTACTTGGATATTGTGAGGAGAGAGGTCTTGATTCAACCGCTAAAAGGGCCCTCTAGGCTAACCTACACATGTTCATTGATGTGGACTAATTTGGGCCTTTCCTTTTAGCAAGTAGGTGACACACCTACTTGTCACCTTCTTGGTTAATTAATAGGTGTCACATGCTGACCTTGTTCACTTAGACACGTGTCTTGTCCCCGTTTAATAATCACGACATGTGTTAAGTAGCTCAAGCTAGCAGCTCAAACAAGTAGGACGGGTACACAAGCATATAAAATTTATTTTCCTGAAATCTCATTCCTCACATTTAAGTACCTTAGTCAACCTCAACTTAGTCGTGTATGTGTTGAATGGATGTACGGTATGTAACAATAGGCATGTCTAATATCGTATAACCTCAAAGATAATCCTAATGACCAAGACTAGGAGGATTAACATACGACGAATCTCAATGTACAAAACTACGAGGTCTAACATCCCCCCCCTTAGAAACATTCATCCTCGAATGGGAAGTATACATAAGGGAACAATTAATCCCCAAGGTTTTCAAAAATGTTTTGGTCGAATCGCCCCTATAAATGGGACTATCCGACCTCTGTCAACAAGTAGAAGATAAACTTGCCTCACACGGCCATACAACATATATACATATCACCGGGCCTTATGTGGCAATCAAACATCAAACATAACTATCTGAAGTGGGAACTCACCGTATGTATCCATACGCCAGCTCTTGGTCAGGTTATGCTTCAGTCGGAACATCGACTTTAGTCAGAAATAAGTGAGGATACTTATACTTCATCTCCTCTTCCGCCTCCCATGTCATCTCTTCTACATTCTTATTTCGCCATAGAACCTTCACGGAGGCTACTTCCTTATTCCTTATCTTGCGGACTTGTCAATCTAAGATAGCAATAGAAATCTCTTCATATGATAAGTGCTCTGTAACTTTAACACTGTCCGAACGAAGGGCTTCCTCCATTTTAAGCTCCGTCTGGAATTGGGTCTCAATTATCGAGTCAAAAGTCTTATAGAGTCAGGATTCATCTACGAGAGGCGCACGTTGAAAGACTGAGCGAGAACGATAAGGGGAGCACAAACAAAGAATGTCGTTATGCGAGGATGCGATTCGCCAAGCTGGGGCAAAGAAAGCCGTCCGACCCTACCAGATTAGAAATGTGAAGGCCTCTCCTTCAAAAGGAGACTGGGGAAAGAAAGAGCTATGCTATTGGTCGGATCATTTTTTCTCATTTTGTTTGAAGCGGGCCAAATAGAGAATGAAATGCATAAAAAAGAATTGTTGATTAATCGTCAGAGATGGCTTAGAACCAATAGTTCATTATCTAATAGATTTTTCCGTTCTAATACTCTATCCTAGAGTTATCAGTATTTATCAAATCTGTTCCTATCTAACAGAACGCTATTGGATCAAAAGACAAAGACATTGTTGAGAAAAAAATGACTTTTCCTGGATGAAATGAAAATTGGATTCATGTAACAGGAGAAAGATTTCCCATTCCTTTGCCGAAAACATATGTGGCTATGAAAGAGGGATTAAGTGGAACAGAATTGACTGGGTGGTAGAGACGTGGAAACACTTGTTTCTTCCATATTTTGGACCTGAGCTCCATGGAAGAATATGTTACTGCTGAAACACAGAAGAATTTCAATCTTAGATCAAAACACTCTGTATGGATGGTATGAACTACCTAAACAAGAATTCTTGAACAGAAAACAACCAGTTCAAATATTCACGACCAAGAAGTACTAGATTCTCTTTCGGATAGGCCGTGAAAGGAGAAGGAAGGCTTGGAACAATATCGCGAAGTGGCCGTCCTTGCTCAATTTGGCTCAGACCTTAATGGTGCGACTCAAGCATTACTCAATATAAGTGCAAGGCTGACAGAAGTACCGAAACAACCACAATATGCACCAACTCCAATTGAAAAACAAATTCTAGTCATTTATGCAGCTGTCAATAGATTCTATGATCGAATGCCACCAGACAAAATTTCTCAATATGAGAGAGCCATTCCAAATAGTGTCAAACCAGAATTACTACAATCACCGAAGAAGAGCTCAAAGCAAGAGATATTATTCACTAAAAGCAGCTACCGAGTGAGAATAAACAACTACCATTTAAGCTGACAGCTACACGGATTCACCACTACTTATGACTTCTTAATAAGAAAAGAATGAAAAAAACGATGTTTCCAGCTTCTGGTCTTTGACATAAGAAATAAGTAATAACGAAAGGGAAATTTTCTAATTATCTCTTTTCTAGTGGAACAAGAAAGACATGGATGGTTTACTCATGTAAACCAATAAAAAAATGAGAAAAGAAATAGAAAAAGAAAAAATCAAAGTCAAGTCTTATGTCGGGTTTTCTAAAAATCCTTGAGAAACTTATTTATGGAATTTCTGAAAGAGTTTTCATAATGCTATACTTCAATTAAAGATCGAGTCAAAGGAGAATTCCGCTATACAAAGAAAACAAAAAATCTTTCTTAAGAACCTAGGCTACTTGCTTTAAAGCGGCGTCTTTATTTTTTGAATATAAAAAGAGACCATCCAGCTTTTAGATGAAAGAAGGGAGGAATTTCCTTGTAGGAATAGCTTTCTAAACTATTCAAAATAATGTGAGACCACCAAGAACTTCCAAAAGATTTTGACAGAAGAAGATTCCAACAAACAAACCTTTGTATAAGCCGGTTATCATCTATGTAACCGCAAACTTGCTTTCTTCAAGGAGAGTGAAGTGAAGTCCCTCCTAGAAAGAAAAGAGGGACGAGTGGAACAACTTCGGTATTGGTAAGCATTCCTCCGCCGGGCTCAGTTTGGGATTTCCAATCTAGTTCCCTTTAATTGCACGAGATTGGACAAAAATATTTCTTTTTTTTTCTTCGCCCTTTGCATTCAAAGAACGAATTAAAAAAACTATTCAACCTCAGACCCATTTAAATGTAGCGGATAATAGCCGAACTCGAGAATTGATGTGTATTCTAATCATAGGAGCTAGCAATCGTCGATATGATCATATTGGTGACGTTATTGTTGATGTGATAAAAGAAGCAGTACCAAATATGCCCTTAGAAAGATCAGAAATAGTTAGAGCTGTAATTGTGCGTACCTGTAAAGAACTCAAACGTGACAACGGGATTACAATACGATATGATGATAATGCTGCATTTGTTATTGATGAAGAAGGAAATCCAAAAGGAACTCGAATTTTTGGTGCAATCGCTCGGGAATTGAGAGAATTAAATTTTACTAAAATAGTTTCATTAGCTCCTGAGGTATTATAAAATGAAATTGTGATCTGTTTCTAGTGGGGTATTTGAAATAAATATATTAATTAGTAGATTGTGTCACGCATATATCTTTAATAATTCATATCATATTCAAAAATAAATAAGTAAAAAACACGTTGATTATATCAAATTTGGAGACCCTAATAATTTTAGTTCATCATGGGTAGGGACACTATTGTTGAGATAATAACTTTTATATGAAATGCCGATATGGATCGAAAAAGGGTGGTTCGAATAGCATCTACTAATATTACCGAAAATATTGTTCAAATACTTTTACGAGAGGGTTTTATTGAAAACGTGAGAAAACATCAAGAAAATAACAAATATTTTTTGGTTTTAACCCTGCGACATAGAAGGAGTAAGAAAAGACCATATAGAAATATTTTAAATTTAAAATGAATCAGTCGACCTGGTCTACGAATCTATTCTAATTATCAACGAATTTCGCGAATTTTAGGTGGAATGAGAATTGTAATTCTTTCTACTTCTCGAGTTATAATGACAGATCGAGAGGCTCGAATAGAAGGAATAGGTGGAGAAATTTTGTGTTATATCTGCTAATCCTTTATAATAGCAAAATTGGATTCGAAACTTCCTATTTGTGAAATTTGTGAAAAAGAAAAAAGGGGGGGGGGTTGTCTAATATTTTTCTCATTAGTTGATACCTCAAGGGAATTTTAAGAACCAAAATGGAGTCATGAAGCTTTAATTACTGAACCGCTTCCCAACGGTCTGTTCCGGGTTCGTTTAGATGTGAATCTCAATTCTGTTTTAGGAAAGATCCGACATAGTTTTATACGGATACTGTCAGGAGATATAGTCAAAATTGAAGTAAGTCCTTATGATTCAACGAAAGGGCGTATAATTTACCGACTCCACAACAAAGATTTGAAGGATTAGTTTTTCAACTTAACCATTCCTTTCGTGGGAATACAATTAGAGACAAAAAATTTCAAGAAACTTATTTTCTTCTAAGAAATAGATTCAGAATTTAGGTAAGGAATGAGAAATATGAAAATAAGAGCTTCCGTTCATAACATTTGTGAAAAATGTCGACTAATCTGTAGCCGGGGATGAATTATAGTAATTTGTTCCAACCCGAGACATAAACAAAGACAAGGATAATTAGACTTGCCAGAAGAGCCGATCTACAAATAAAGAATCTATTTTGACATGAAATGGATATATCAATATATCTCTGACTCATATTTACGAGATGATAAAAGGCTGACATAGCCAAATTCTAACCGGAGAACCATGGTTTGGGCCTACTTTCGGATCTGGGCCAAGGATCATATATTCTATTGTTGGTTAGCGGATAGCCTTTTTATAAGCCCACCCTCCAGTACTAGCCTCTTCCATTACTAAATGGAAGAACTTTTCAAACTAGTTGATAGTTGTTCCCCGGTTGCACACCACAATGGGTTCTAATTTACATCTTTCTGTTTTTGGAACATCACATGTAGACTTTTTTGGGGGAGAATCACTCGGCGCAGGGTCTCCCGTGTTGTCCATTCACTATATGTTTGTAATTTCATACAAAAAGAGGAAGATTAAAAACTCATCGATCTCCTTACCGCTCCATGGGGGTCTTCATTCATTCTTCTCTTACTTTCCCTACTTCTAGAAAAAAAAGAAATGTTGAACAAAAATGATCTTTCTAAAGTGTTGGTAGCAGATCAGTCGTCTACCGGATGGGGCTGGGAGTAGCAGTAGGAGAAGCGATAAGCCCTTCAATCTACTCCTCAAAGTCCCGAATTAGCTTGCGACAAGTCCTAGCATTAGTATAAGTTCATTGACTGCGCAAGGGCGATCCATCTTGATGACGAATTCCACGATAACAAGAAATCAAAAGTAATCGTTCGATGTCTGCTCGTTCTCCCCTCTTTAATTCCCAATGAACAACATGATCTTGACCTTTCAAGTGTACCATATTCTTTTTCATTTTGAGGAAAAGTGCGAAAGCCTGACGGAGCAATTCCGCGTGGAGGTAGAAGGCCCACGAGTTGTGAAATTCTTTTCCCAGAATCTATCACGAGGGGTTTAAAATGTTGCATTTATGCTTCCAGAGACCTCTCTCCCATTGGCATTGGGAAGGCTCAAGTCCTTTTCTGAGTCGTGAATCTCCTCACTTTCCACTGCTACCAACATTTGTCTTATAAAATACTTCAATTTGGAACCCTAACCCAAAGAGAGTTAGCCTTTGACAGGCAAGTCTCATCCTGCATCATGGTCTAAAGCCGTGTATTCTATACCAGCTTGGCTAGATCAAAGACTACAATCCGGGAAGGATCCCCAACACACGCTCTCAACATAGAAACATGGAAGACCAGATGAACAAACTCTAACTCGGGAGGCATGTCCAATTCGTAAGCCACTTGACCTATTCATCAAATTATGCGATATGGCCCAATGTACCTTGGGCTGAGCTTTCCCTTTTTCCTAAATCTCATTACACCCTTCATAGGAGAAATCTTCAAGAAGACCCAATCATCCACTTAGAACTCTAAGTCCCTCCGTCGCAGATCTGAATACGACTTCTGATGAATCTGAGCGGTTAACAACCGTTCTTGGATTCGCTTCACCTTCTCTATGGATTGGTGCAGTGGGTCAGGCCCAAATAATTCTGATTCGCCTACTTCAAACCATCCGATTGAAAATCTATATTTCCGTCAATACAAAGCCTCATATAGAGCCATTTTGATACTAGCATGATAAATGTTATTATACGCAAATTCAATAAGGGGTAGATGATCATCCCAGCTTCTCTTGAAGTCCAATACACAAGATCGTAGTTTGTCTCTGAGCATTTGAATCATAAGCTCAGCCTGCCTGTCTGTCTGAGGGTGGAAAGTTGTGCTAAGATTAACTTAAGTGCCCAATCCTTTTTGAAATGATCTCTAGAAATTAGTTGTGAACTGCGCACCTTGGTTAGATATAATAGAAATAGGGATACCATGAAGGCGAACAATCTCCTTAACATACAACTTCGCGTAGTCCTCAACTGCGTAGGTAGTTTTGACAGCCAGGAAATCCATATTAATCATTTCCAATTTCCACATCGGGATCTCAATGTTCTAAGTCAAGCCGCTGGGCTTTTGGTGCTCTACTTTTACTTGCTGATAATTAGGACACTAACCTACAAACTCCGTAATGTTCCTCTTCATGTCGTTCTACTAATACATACCTTTTAGATCATGATACATCTTAGTAGATCCAGGGTGAATGGAATATGATGAGCAATGGACCTCCATCATAATCTTGTCTCGTAATCTTGCTACATTTGGAACACACAAATGACCCTTGTTCCTGAGAACCACATTTCCGTCAATCTCAAAGGTTGTGGTCTTCTTTTGTTGAATACCCTCTCTAATTTTACCTAAAAGGGGGTCTTCCCACTGACGTTCCTTAACTTCTGATATAAGAGACGACTCTGATGTATCCCGAATCACAAAGCCACCATCTTCCAAACCCATTAACTGGACTCCCAACCTAGCTAACTGATGGAGCTCTCTTATCAAATCTTTCCTCTCGGCCTGCACTGGCATCGAGTTGACCATATACTTGTGACTAAGCGTGTCCGCTACAACATTAGCTTTACCAAGATGGTATAAGATGTCCACATCATAATCCTTCAGCAATTCAAGCCACCTTCTTTGTCTCAAGTTCAACGTTTTTTCTTTAATATATACTGCAGATTCTTATGCTCCGTGAAAATGTCAACATGAACACCATACAAGTAGTGCCGCCAAATTTTCAGTGCAAAGACCACCGTGGCTAAATCCAAATCGTGCATCGGATAATTTTTCTCATGTTTCCTTAATTTCCTTGAAGCATAGGCAATCACCTTACCATGTTGCATCAACACGCATCCTAAACCCATTCCCGAGGCATCACAATACATAGCATAGCCTTCTGGACCCTTTGGGAGAGTAAGAACTGGTGCCGATGTTAATGTGTCCTTTAACTCCTGGAAACTCTGCTCACATGCATCGGATGACTGGAAGTTTATGGCCTTTTGTGTCAACCTTGTCAATGGTGATGATATGGTAGAAAATCCTGCTACAAACCTCCTATAATAGTAGGCTAAGCCTAAAAAGCTACGAACCTCTGATGGAGTCATGGGCCTCGGCCAATTCTTCACCGCTTCTACCTTCTGAGTGCCAACTCTTATACCTTGATCTGACACTACATGACCAAAGAATGCCACTGAATTCAACCAAAACTCACACTTGGAGAGCTTTGCATACAACTTACGATCCTGGAGCCTCTGTAGTACTACCCGCAAGTGATCGGCATGTTCCGCCTTCGAGTGTGAATATATCATCTATAAATACTATAACAAATACATCCAGAAATGGGTGAAACATGTTGTTCATTAGATCCATAAATGTTGCTGGCGCGTTTGTGAGCCCGAATGACATTACTAAGAACTCAAAATGAACATACCTTGTTCTAAAAGCCATTTTCGGAATGTCCTTCTCCTTGACCCTTAGCTAATGGTACCCTGACCTTATGTCGATCTTTGAGAAACATTTTGCACCCTGTAACTGATCAAACAAGTCATCAATTCTGGGAAGAGGGTACTTGTTCTTAATAGTGACTTTATTCAATTACCGATAGTCAATACACATTTGCAACGAGCCATCTTTCTTTCGTACCAATAATATCGGCGCACCCCAAGGGGACATGTTGGGCCTAATGAAGCCTTTCTCAAGCAGATCCTTTAATTACTCCTTTAATTCTTTCAATTCAGCTGGAGCTATTCTATAAGGAGGGATAGATATCAGCTAAGTGTCTGGCAACACATCTAGACCAAACTCAATCTTCCTTTCGGGAGGAATGCCTGGAGGTTCATCTGGAAATATATCAAGAAACTAATTAACAATCGAAATTGATTGAAGAGTAGGTGGTTCAACATCGACATCTCTGGCTTGAGCAAAATGTTATATGCAACCTCTGGAAATCATCTTTCTTTCCTTAAGATATGAAATAAACCTACCATTTGGCATCACATTATTACCCTTCCATTCAAGGACTGGCTCACCTGGAAATTAAAATCTAACAATCTTTGTTCGACAATCAACATTAACGTAGCACGACCCAATCCAATCCAATCCATGCCCATAATAATATAAAAATCAACTATTTCTAACTCTACCAGATCCGCTAGGGTCTGATGGCTACAAATTAACACTACACAATTTCGATAGACCCGGCTAGAAACTACCGACTCATCAACTGGTGTAGATACTGCAAATGGCTCTCTTATCAACTCAGGCTCCATACCAAACTTACAGGAAATGAAATGGGTGACATATGATAGATTGGATCCTGGATCTAACAGCGCATATACATTATGTGAAAAGACTAATAATGTACATGTAATAACATCAGGTGAAGACTCCTGATCTTGTCGACCGATCAATGCGTAAATGCGGTTCTAGCTACCACCGAAGCTAGTTGCTCCACCCCTACCACTGCCTCGATTGGCTGATGGCTGATGTCTGATGACCTTGACCTGAAGGGCATGCTGAAGATAATGAAATTGCTATAGATCTGGCCGGTTGGGCCCTAACACCTACGCCCTATGACCGGGATAACGACAAGAATAACACACAGCTGATCTTCATTAGCACGACCCTAGATGGGCCTTACCACACTGCACACATTGAGTGAAAGGCGGCCTCATCTGAATAGAATCCCCTCTATAATAGGACCCTGATGCTCATGAACTCTGACCTGGTCCAGATTAAGCAAATCGATCAACCCTCGACCTTAAAAACTGTGATGGTGCACTAGTTGCCTGGTAGGATGGGCGCCAATAAAACTATATCCTAGACCCACCTCTGAACTCTCCTATGTCACCTACAGACCGGGACCTCTTATGCTGGCCCCTATCACGCTCTTGATCAACCCATTGTTATCTCTTACGATCCTTCAGATTCTGTGCATCAGCCCGAATACGAGCAATATCTATATTCAGATTCATAGAAGTCGTAGTACACTCATTAACCAAGTGTGGCCCCAAGCCAGTAACAAACCTATGTACCCGGTCACTCATCTCAACAATGATTGTAGGAGCATATCTGGTCAACGAATCAAACTACAAGATATATTCCCGAACGCTCGTATTACCCTTCTCAAGATGTAAAAATCTATCCTATGAAAACTCTCTCCATCTTGATGATGGGGCACGAGGTCCCTTAGAATGCTCCTATGTATCATACCAGGTCACCGTAACATCCAGCAATCTAAAAGAAACAAACTTTACCGACTCAATATCAGTGGCATTAATAACCTGCAAGGTGTTGCATCTGATCCAGAAAATTTTATGGGTCCACGTTTAGGTCTGATCATGTGAATATTGGACGGTCAAGATTTATAAAATCCGAGTTCTCGCACTAACTGGTCTATCAGAAGGACCGGTAGTATGACGTTAGGCCTAATCGGCTACCAATCAGGTCAATAACTGTACAACACTTCGCATATCAAGATCCTCATCTGGAGTATCAGGTGGAGGAACTGGGGGTACTATAGCCCCACTAAGCTCCTTTAGAGGTGGTAGAGTCGGGGAATCATACGGAGGAGTACCACTGTGGGCCTCACTCTTGCCCTCACTAGCCGGTGGCACTAGACTGGTACCCTCGTCTGCAACCATATTCAATGCCCTGTTACTCTGGGACTTTTTCCTTGCTATAAGCATTGCTGAAATCATAAACACAAGATGAATTAGGAGTGAAATGCTTATAACTTAGCTCTACTGCACGATCTAGAACAAGAAGGAAAGTTAACCATCCTAAATGGCTCTAACCTCCTATTTATAAATGTGGTGCACAATATACCCATAAATAGGACTCTACTAGGCACGTCTTGTAGACTCACTAGGACAAACCTGCCCTGATACCAAGTTTGTCATGACCTAAACTGGAGGGCCATGACGGGAACCCAAACCTTACTTTCTTAGAACCACTAGACATATATTCACCACATAATTGTAAATAAATATGGGCCATGAGAGCCATCATATGTTAACCTAATGACTCATAGAAATAATAAGCTGAAAAGGTGCAAGACCGACAAGGCATATATGTACATACATAGACGCTGGACATGACTGTATGAGCCGTATGAGTCGAAAGGCTACCATAGATGACTATACAACAAAAAACATAGGCCGAGGAGGCCACATAATGTTTGATTGCATCCTAACTGTCTACAAGCCTCTATTGGAGTACGTGACATCATATGGTCAGGACAGGCCCCTCTATACTCGTATATATATCAAAAATATCGTACCAAGACTAGACTGCAACTCTGGATTAAGTAGAGTGATCCAATATGAGTTGAATAGGCAACCTACTGGTGTGGTCCATCCCCCTTTCTACCTGAACCTGCGGGCATGAAACACAATGTCCCCCAACAAAAGGAACGTCAGTACGAATAATGTACCGAGTATGTAAGGTATGAAAATTGCATAATAAAGGCATGGAGGTAACCTCAGACAAGAAACAATCAACCTGTACAGAATGCCTCTAAGGGCCATAATATGCCTAAGTATCATACATATGCGTACATAATGCATGGTCATACATATACATATGCATATATAACGCCATGAATACTCCATGGGCATTCCATCATATCATATCGGCCTCTGTGGGCATAATTATCATCATATATGAGCTGATCAGGTGGTGGTGCATGTATAATGCATGAATGATACTAAGACACTATGAGTCTATCAGAGTGACGTAAGGTCATTGCACCTCCGATTAACATTATGGAACTAACATCATCAATATAACTTACTTTGAAGAATCAACAAGCCATAAGATAAGATCACTATCATTATATAGAAGTTAAGAACATCAGCCTCTAACATATCTAGGAGTAGAGCCGTTATGGATATTGTTCATTTACGTTCGTTTCATTCTAATCATGCCAAAAGAAGGAAGTGTAGCCTTAACATACCTTTGTTTCTAACGACTCCAGGTACTGTCTGTAGTACTTCAACCAAAATCAAGGTATTAGAACTGTGGTTAATGCCATGGAAGGACTCAAAACACATTTCTAAGCTAGTAACTCTCTTACGAAAAATCGGGCAGCACTTTCCCTACATTCCCTTACTTAGACAAATTCAAAACAACACCAAACAATGATAACCAATCCCATCCATTCATCCCCTCAACAACTTAAGAAAATTCTGACAATTCAAACAATCGTATAATGAGCGGCAGGCTCGGCTTACAACTTCATACCACACTCCTCCCTCCTTCTAAGACATGGAACTCTATCAATAATATATGTATAAGTTCCCGCCGATATAAATTAGTAAGGACATAGCTAAAAAATCAGCTTCATATGTAGCACAACATGACACAACAACCAACAAGCTACAAGCTCGGTTCTAACTAGGAAACAACAGGCCTCCACCTTATTTTTTCTTACAATCCAGAAACACAACATCAACAACACAAGAACAATGTTAATAACATCATACTAAAGCTACTCCATAAATTTCCAGCCAAAAACATAGCTCACAAACCCCTCAAAACAGTCCATACGCCACAAACACCTCATCTTACAACTTTCGAACTTTATTTCACAAGTTCTTAATCAAACAACACTTCAAAGACTTTATTAAACTCTTATATATGAATAAGAAGGTGAGTCTTACCTTAGATGCACAAAAATCAGTCCCTTAAACCTTACTTCAGCTTAAAGTAACCTCAATCTCACCACCACAAGAGATGAACAAGCTTCCTCTTACACTTCTATGATCTCCAAGGGATAAACCACTTTGATTTCTTGTGGAACTTTACTTAGATGATAGGGATATGTCTTGGGAGTATTTGGGACATGCTTAGGATCTGAAATGGAGAGAAATGAGGTCCCAAAGACATTCCACCATTTTAAATACAAAAGGATAAGTGTCCACCACCTAAGTGGGTCCCTTAGGGAGCTGCTTGCAGCATTATCATAAAACACACATAATTGTTTGTACGGAGCTCCGATTGAAAAACAGTTTATTGCGTTAGAAAGTAGACGTGTTGTACTTGAATCTACATAGGTTATGAGCCCCGAATTCTTATGAGAATTACTTAACACTTGTTTTAAAACCTTCATTAACATTGTAGAGGTATCTTAATACCTCAAAGTCTCATTCACCTTAACTCATTTATAATTTGAAAGATCATCTCATTTCCCAGCTTATGTCAACTTACTCATGACACAACTTAACATGTAAAATTACGGGATGTAACAATAGTGGCACCCTCAAAAGAATTCTCGTAGTGAGACGACTAGTTGATGACAAAAGGGGAGCCTTGCATGTTGATAGTCGTTGTCTGTCCTAATGACCTGTAGCGACCAGTGAAACACAAATTTACTAGTTCATGACTACTTGTTTACAAAGAGATGGGAATGTTACTTGTTAACGAAGGTGATATACTATAAGTATTTATGAAGAAGTTATATTAGGTTGTCGAGGATAACTATGTTTAGAATGACTATAAGACGACTCTCAGATAACAGCTGAAAGATCATAGATATAAGGTTAAGGTATGATAGGTACAGGACTACACCATGTTGCCTAATATAGACAATATCTCACGGCTAATGTCTAAGTAAATGTTGTGGGGGTGTAGAGCATAAGGTAAGATGAATCACATAAATAGTTTATGAAGTTTGTCGATGGTTTATAGTTCCTAATAAAGACGAATTATGTAGATGGGTTCTAGATTATTGTTGATGGATTATAGTTCATTAATTAAGATGAATGATATAAGTAATATCCAAATTACCATTATCGGATTGTAGTATCTTACTTAAGAAAGATTAAGTGTTGACTTCCAGAGGATCACTAATGGATGATAGATTACTACTTAAGATGAATTATATGATAGCTTTTAGGTGATCATTAATGGTTTAGTTATTGTCACATAAGGTGAACTAAGTTGATATAAACGTTATAGCCTTCTTGAGGATACGACAATATAGGGAGTTCGGTTACAGGCTTGGGGAAACGCCAATAAGGATTATAGTAAAGTGAGTGCATATGTCCATCTCGCATTTAGAGAGATAAAGCCGTATCAAATGTTCTCTTCCTATTTGAGTTCCTAGGAGTAAAGTATCGCGACTGTCTTATTCATGCTCAGGTGTTCCTTTTATGTGATGTCATTTGTATAGCAACAAGTCATCATATGGTTAAGAGTTCAGATGATCGTTAAAGGGGTCATAGAATATAATGTAAGAGGAATTTGTCGTATGCATCCAAATTACCATTGTGGGGGTATAAAGCTTTTTTTAAGATAAACCACATTGACGTAGATGATCATAGTCTATCCAAGGATGAATGGTCCACAAGACTAGATAATGGTTTCCGAAGGTATCATAATACAGTCGTAGAACGGTAGGTATATTCCTATCGTATCCAGTGATATAAAGTCTTATCGTTTGATTCCTTCCTTTAATGGTGAGTTCCAAAGAATGAATTATCGCAAGTCTTCTACTTCTACAATGTTGTTCCACCCGTGTGATATTATTTGTGTCATATCAAGTCCTCGGCAATGATCCAACTCTCTTTGTTACAAATCTCATATGTTTCCATAGTTCGAAGGTAAAAAGAAAGCATCATAGAGTAGTAAGTTTAAGGCTACTATTCCTTCTTTCGGCATGACCAAAATGAAACAAACATAAATGAACAATATCCATAATGGCTCCACTCTTAGATATGTTAGAGGCTGATGTCCTTGACTTCTATATAATGATAGTGATCTTATCTTATGGCTTGTTGATTCTTCAAATTAAGTTATGTTGATGATGTTAGTTACATAATGTTAATCAGAGGGGCAACGACCTTACGTCACTCCGATAGACTCAAAGTGTCTTAGTATCATTCATGAATTATATACATGTATATACCATTACCTCACAGGTGTTATATATCCTATGCTCTATGATATGTATATGGGGTATGGGAAAGGTAATGGTGTTATCTACGCACCACCACCTGATCAGCTGGAATATGATGATGATTATGCCCACAGAGTCTTGATGGAGTTATATATGCATAAATATGTACAACAACGTTAAATAAAGACGTGACTTAGATTTAGAGTGAACATGACCTTGTTGTCTATTCTTTTTATGTAAGCAATCTACCACAATGTGATGAAAGTGATGGATGAGATAAGTTGAGTGAACAAATCTAAGAAAATTTAAGAGAGGATGAATCTTGTTCATATGTCAATCAACTAACTCGTTATTACTTTAGTCTTACATCTCCTTTCATCTAGAAAATTGATGATGAAGCTTAAGTACAGGATGATGACACCTCACTTGAAGAAGACAATCTCATTGGTCACAATTTTAAAGTGTGTGATAATCTATTGTGGGATGATACTAAAAATGAGTTTACAGTACATTTTTGTCCACTTTGGAATTCCAATAAAGGAAGCAGAGATGATTAAGGTCTCAAAGAATATAATGAGATACGTGAAGCTTTTGATGCCATAGACATCGAAAAAGTCAAGCTAAATGCAGAATGTAGTGGCTCAAGTATGGAAAATGATAATTGCTCACGTGTTGCTAACTGACAATATCTTTATCTTGTTTTGTAGATCCAAAGCCACTTCTCAGGGAAATTACTTTTGATTCATATCTTGACTATGGTAAATCCAGTGGTAAGGTTAATTTGTTTAGAAAGAGCAAATATGGTATGTTTTATTGGTATTCATATGCTTTTGATCTAGGTAATGACCCTCTATTGTTTAAAGAGCTTATGAATTATGTTTTTAGTGCTTGTGTTGGTAATCATATTTTTCTACTAGATGATGTTATTTTTTGATATTTAAGAGGAGTGCTTGTGAATAAAAGAACTAAGTGGGTCAAATGGTTGCATGGTCACTACCTTGTGTTATTTTTACCAAGTGTTTATTGTGTTTTTCCACTTATTGTGATTACTAGTCAATGCCAAGATTCGAAGACGAATAGTTTTTAAGAGGGGGAGAATGATAGCATCCATGGCAGCTCAAAATCACTATGAATATTAATATTATTAGCCTTGTGGCTTGTGTAGACCTTTGATGTTCTCTTTTGAGTTATGCCCTTTTTGTTCAACTTTGAACCATAGCTCGGATTCTTCAATGGTAAGATTTCTTGTTTGAGTTCCCTTCCTCCTATTCTTCTTGTTAATTGTTTCAACTCCTTCTTTACTATTTAAACAAGGATTCAAGTATCAACTACTTGAATTTCTATTGTTCTTTCTCAAGAATCAATCCTTCCCTCTTTCAATCTACTATTTCTAAAGTCTTTTGTGCCGTGATGTTATCAAGGAAACAAAAGTAGGAGTAGGAAGCCTAAAATTAGAGTTGATGTTAGAGGTCCTCCTAGGGATAAAATAGGGATTCTTGGAAAGTATATGGGAATTTGTGATACTTATTGCATCATACTTTTCCCAAGAAGACAAAGGAATGGTATGTCCTTGAAAGCCTTTCTTACACCAAAAAAAAGTGAGGATGCCAGATAAAAGAAAGAGAGAAGTAAGGGTGAGCAACTTGATAACTTTAGAGAGGAAAAAGGAGAGGAAGTGATGAGTGGAAAGAGTGAGTTGTCGAGAAGTAGAAATGAGTTGACGAAATTCGGTGGACAAGTCAATTTGAGAGACGAGGAAAAAGAAGAGCTTAAAAGAATAAAGTGCATAAATGTGAAAAATTCTTGTTTGAGCTCTAACCATTTAACTAATTCTTTTTATGGTGTTTGTGTTCCAAATGTGCATGTTATTGAAGAAGAAACCATTGAAGAACTGGGACTACAATTGAAGGAAGAATCTAGCATCAAACAAGATTTGAAAGGTACAAATGTTGATGATTCATTGAAGCAATTGCAAGTAGAAGAAAAGTTGAGCTTGATAATATCATGTGGTATGACCTTATTTATGATCTATTTGTAGATGCAAATCAAACTGAACTTGTGCCAAAATTTGACAAGGTCAAATATTTAAGTGGAGATGTGACTCAGATTTAGAGTGAACATGACCTTGTTGTCTATTATTTTTATATGAACAATCTGCCAGAGTGTGATGAAAGTGATGGACGAGATAAGTTAAGTGAACAAATCCAAGAAAATTTGAGAGAGGATGAATCTTGTTCATATGCCAATCAACTAACCCTTTCTTGCTTTAGTCTTACATCTCCTTTCAAGAAGAAAATTGATGATCAACCTTGTGGAAAGGATGATGACATCTCACTTGAAGAAGACAATGTCATTGGTCACAATTTTAAAGTGTGTGATAATCCATTATGGGATGATACTAAAGATTAATTTATAGTACATTTTTATCAACTTTGGAATTCCAATGAAGGAAGCAGAGATGATGACGCTCTCAAAGAAGATAATGAGACAAATGAAGATTTTGATGCCGTAGATATCGAGAAAGTTGAGCTAAATGAAGAATGTAGTGACTCAAGTGTGGAAAGGATAAGTCCTCGCATGTTGCTAACTACACAATATCATTATCTTGTTTTGTAGATCCTTTTTTGCAGGTTAATCCGAAGCCGCTTCATAAGGAAATTACTATTGATCCATTTATTGACTATGGTAAATCCAATGTTGAGGTTAAGTTGTTTAGAAAGAGCTAATATGGCATTTATTTTCTTGGTATTCATATGCTTTTGATCTAGGTAATGACCCTCTACTGTTTAAAGATCTTATGAATTGTATTTTTAGTGCTTGTGTTGGTAATCATATTTTTGTACTAGATGTTATTTTTTGATATTTAAGAGGAGTGTTTGTGCATAAAAGATCTAAATGGGTCAAATGGTTGCATAGTCACTACCTTGTGTTATTTTTACCAAGTGTTTGTTGTGTTTACCTACTTATTGTGATTATTATGGTTGCAGGTCAATGTCAACATTCGATGACGAATCTTCTTTAGGAGGGGGAGAATGATAGCATCCATGGCAGCTCAAAATCACTAAGGGACATGGTTAAAGCTTTAGAAGTTCCAAGAAGACCATGACAAGATCTCAAATAAGGAAATTTAAGGACAACCTCAATGGGCCGCAATTAGCAATTAAACATTTCTTGTGATAGAAGAAGAGCTCCTGTCCAAATCAAGATGTTTTGCTCAAGTCTTACACCTATTTGGAGGCCCAAATTAAAGTCCAAGATAAGACGGAATGAGGCCCAAATTTCCCCAAAAAGAAGAAAAATACAGCAGCCCAAATCTGCCCCAAAATTGTTTCTAGAACCTACATTTAATAGTTGTTTTGATCTATGTTGACTTGCATTAGTCTAAATGTTTTTAGTCTTCTATGAACCTAGGAAATTTCAGGATTTTAGTCTTCTATATACCTAGGAAATTGCACTTTATTTATTTTAGTTTGACCAAGTGTTGTAAGCCCCTTCTAAACTCCTATAAAAGGGTGCTTTCTTTTTAATTGTAACTAAGTTTTATGAATATTAATATTATTAGCCTTGTGGCTTGTGTAGACCTTTGATGTTCTCTTTTGAGTTATGCCCTTTTTGTTCAACTTTGAACCATAGCTCGGATTCTTCAATGGTAAGATTTCTTGTTTGAGTTCCCTTCCTCCTATTCTTCTTGTTAATTGTTTCAACTCCTTCTTTACTATTTAAACAAGGATTCAAGTATCAACTACTTGAATTTCTGTTGTTCTTTCTCAAGAATCAATCCTTCTCTCTTTCAATCTACTATTTCTAAAGTCTTTTGTGCCGTGATGTTATCAAGGAAACAAAAGTAGGAGTAGGAAGCCTAAAATTAGAGTTGATGTTAGAGGTCCTCCTAGGGATAAAATAGGGATTCTTGGAAAGTATATGGGAATTTGTGATACTTATTGCATCATACTTTTCCCAAGAAGACAAAGGAATGGTATGTCCTTGAAAGCCTTTCTTACACCAAAAAAAAGTGAGGATGCCAGATAAAAGAAAGAGAGAAGTAAGGGTGAGCAACTTGATAACTTTAGAGAGGAAAAAGGAGAGGAAGTGATGAGTGGAAAGAGTGAGTTGTCGAGAAGTAGAAATGAGTTGACGAAATTCAGTGGACAAGTCAATTTGAGAGACGAGGAAAAAGAAGAGCTTAAAAGAATAAAGTGCATAAATGTGAAAAATTCTTGTTTGAGCTCTAACCATTTAACTAATTCTTTTTATGGTGTTTGTGTTCCAAATGTGCATGTTATTGAAGAACTGGGACAACAATTGAAGGAAGAATCTAGCATCAAACAAGATTTGAAAGGTACAAATGTTGATGATTCATTGAAGCAATTGCAAGTAGAAGAAAAGTTGAGCTTGATAATATCATGTGGTATGACCTTATTTATGATCTATTTGTAGATGCAAATCAAACTGAACTTGTGCCAAAATTTGACAAGGTCAAATATTTAAGTGGAGATGTGACTCAGATTTAGAGTGAACATGACCTTGTTGTCTATTATTTTTATATGAACAATCTGCCAGAGTGTGATGAAAGTGATGGACGAGATAAGTTAAGTGAACAAATCCAAGAAAATTTGAGAGAGGATGAATCTTGTTCATATGCCAATCAACTAACCCTTTCTTGCTTTAGTCTTACATCTCCTTTCATGCAGAAAATTGATGATCAACCTTGTGGAAAGGATGATGACATCTCACTTGAAGAAGACAATGTCATTGGTCACAATTTTAAAGTGTGTGATAATCCATTATGGGATGATACTAAAGATTAATTTATAGTACATTTTTATAAACTTTGGAATTCCAATGAAGGAAGCAGAGATGATGACGCTCTCAAAGAAGATAATGAGACAGATGAAGCTTTTGATGCCGTAGATATCGAGAAAGTTGAGCTAAATGAAGAATGTAGTGACTCAAGTGTGGAAAGGATAAGTCCTCGCATGTTGCTAACTACACAATATCATTATCTTGTTTTGTAGATCCTTTTTTGCAGGTTAATCCGAAGCCGCTTCATAAGGAAATTACTATTGATCCATTTATTGACTATGGTAAATCCAATGTTGAGGTTAAGTTGTTTAGAAAGAGCTAATATGGCATTTATTTTCTTGGTATTCATATGCTTTTGATCTAGGTAATGACCCTCTACTGTTTAAAGATCTTATGAATTGTGTTTTTAGTGCTTGTGTTGGTAATCATATTTTTGTACTAGATGTTATTTTTTGATATTTAAGAGGAGTGTTTGTGCATAAAAGATCTAAATGGGTCAAATGGTTGCATAGTCACTACCTTGTGTTATTTTTACCAAGTGTTTGTTGTGTTTACCTACTTATTGTGATTATTATGGTTGCAGGTCAATGTCAACATTCGATGACGAATCTTCTTTAGGAGGGGGAGAATGATAGCATCCATGGCAGCTCAAAATCACTAAGGGACATGGTTAAAGCTTTAGAAGTTCCAAGAAGACCATGACAAGATCTCAAATAAGGAAATTTAAGGACAACCTCAATGGGCCGCAATTAGCAATTAAACATTTCTTGTGATAGAAGAAGAGCTCTGTCCAAATCAAGATGTTTTGCTCAAGTCTTACACCTATTTGGAGGCCCAAATTAAAGTCCAAGATAAGACGGAATGAGGCCCAAATTTCCCCAAAAAGAAGAAAAATACAGCAGCCCAAATCTGCCCCAAATTTGTTTCTAGAACCTACATTTAATAGTTGTTTTGATCTATGTTGACTTGCATTAGTCTAAATGTTTTTAGTCTTCTATGAACCTAGGAAATTTCAGGATTTTAGTCTTCTATATACCTAGGAAATTGCACTTTATTTATTTTAGTTTGACCAAGTGTTGTAAGCCCCTTCTAAACTCCTATAAAAGGGTGCTTTCTTTTTAATTGTAACTAAGTTTTATGAATATTAATATTATTAGCCTTATGGCTTGTGTAGACCTTTGATGTTCTCTTTTGAGTTATGCCCTTTTTGTTCAACTTTGAACCATAGCTCGGATTCTTCAATGGTAAGATTTCTTGTTTGAGTTCCCTTCCTCCTATTCTTCTTGTTAATTGTTTCAACTCCTTCTTTACTATTTAAACAAGGATTCAAGTATCAACTACTTGAATTTCTGTTGTTCTTTCTCAAGAATCAATCCTTCCCTCTTTCAATCTACTATTTCTAAAGTCTTTTGTGCCGTGATGTTATCAAGGAAACAAAAGTAGGAGTAGGAAGCCTAAAATTAGAGTTGATGTTAGAGGTCCTCCTAGGGATAAAATAGGGATTCTTGGAAAGTATATGGGAATTTGTGATACTTATTGCATCATACTTTTCCCAAGAAGACAAAGGAATGGTATGTCCTTGAAAGCCTTTCTTACACCAAAAAAAAGTGAGGATGCCAGATAAAAGAAAGAGAGAAGTAAGGGTGAGCAACTTGATAACTTTAGAGAGGAAAAAGGAGAGGAAGTGATGAGTGGAAAGAGTGAGTTGTCGAGAAGTAGAAATGAGTTGACGAAATTCAGTGGACAAGTCAATTTGAGAGACGAGGAAAAAGAAGAGCTTAAAAGAATAAAGTGCATAAATGTGAAAAATTCTTGTTTGAGCTCTAACCATTTAACTAATTCTTTTTATGGTGTTTGTGTTCCAAATGTGCATGTTATTGAAGAAGAAACCATTGAAGAACTGGGACAACAATTGAAGGAAGAATCTAGCATCAAACAAGATTTGAAAGGTACAAATGTTGATGATTCATTGAAGCAATTGCAAGTAGAAGAAAAGTTGAGCTTGATAATATCATGTGGTATGACCTTATTTATGATCTATTTGTAGATGCAAATCAAACTGAACTTGTGCCAAAATTTGACAAGGTCAAATATTTAAGTGGAGATGTGACTCAGATTTAGAGTGAACATGACCTTGTTGTCTATTATTTTTATATGAACAATCCGCCGAGTGTGATGAAAGTGATGGACGAGATAAGTTAAGTGAACAAATCCAAGAAAATTTGAGAGAGGATGAATCTTGTTCATATGCCAATCAACTAACCCTTTCTTGCTTTAGTCTTACATCTCCTTTCATGCAGAAAATTGATGATCAACCTTGTGGAAAGGATGATGACATCTCACTTGAAGAAGACAATGTCATTGGTCACAATTTTAAAGTGTGTGATAATCCATTATGGGATGATACTAAAGATTAATTTATAGTACATTTTTATCAACTTTGGAATTCCAATGAAGGAAGCGAGAGATGATGACGCTCTCAAAGAAGATAATGAGACAGATGAAGCTTTTGATGCCGTAGATATCGAGAAAGTTGAGCTAAATGAAGAATGTAGTGACTCAAGTGTGGAAAGGATAAGTCCTCGCATGTTGCTAACTACACAATATCATTCTCTTGTTTTGTAGATCCTTTTTTGCAGGTTAATCCGAAGCCGCTTCATAAGGAAATTACTATTGATCCATATATTGACTATGGTAAATCCAATGTTGAGGTTAAGTTGTTTAGAAAGAGCTAATATGGCATTTATTTTCTTGGTATTCATATGCTTTTGATCTAGGTAATGACCCTCTACTATTTAAAGATCTTATGAATTGTGTTTTTAGTGCTTGTGTTGGTAATCATATTTTTGTACTAGATGTTATTTTTTTATATTTAAGAGGAGTGTTTGTGCATAAAAGATCTAAATGGGTCAAATGGTTGCATAGTCACTACCTTGTGTTATTTTTACCAAGTGTTTGTTGTGTTTACCTACTTATTGTGATTATTATGGTTGCAGGTCAATGTCAACATTCGATGACGAATCTTCTTTAGGAGGGGGAGAATGATAGCATCCATGGCAGCTCAAAATCACTAAGGTACATGGTTAAAGCTTTAGAAGTTCCAAGAAGACCATGACAAGATCTCAAATAAGGAAATTTAAGGACAACCTCAATGGGCCGCAATTAGCAATTAAACATTACTTGTGATAGAAGAAGAGCTCCTGTCCAAATCAAGATGTTTTGCTCAAGTCTTACACCTATTTGGAGGCCCAAATTAAAGTACAAGATAAGACGGAATGAGGCCCAAATTTCCCCAAAAAGAAGAAAAATACAGCAGCCCAAATCTGCCCCAAAATTGTTTCTAGAACCTACATTTAATAGTTGTTTTGATCTATGTTGACTTGCATTAGTCTAAATGTTTTTAGTCTTCTATGAACCTAGGAAATTTCAGGATTTTAGTCTTCTATATACCTAGGAAATTGCACTTTATTTATTTTAGTTTGACCAAGTGTTGTAAGCCCCTTCTAAACTCCTATAAAAGGGTGCTTTCTTTTTAATTGTAACTAAGTTTTATGAATATTAATATTATTAGCCTTGTGGCTTGTGTAGACCTTTGATGTTCTCTTTTGAGTTATGCCCTTTTTGTTCAACTTTGAACCATAGCTCGGATTCTTCAATGGTAAGATTTCTTGTTTGAGTTCCCTTCCTCCTATTCTTCTTGTTAATTGTTTCAACTCCTTCTTTACTATTTAAACAAGGATTCAAGTATCAACTACTTGAATTTCTGTTGTTCTTTCTCAAGAATCAATCCTTCCCTCTTTCAATCTACTATTTCTAAAGTCTTTTGTGCCGTGATGTTATCAAGGAAACAAAAGTAGGAGTAGGAAGCCTAAAATTAGAGTTGATGTTAGAGGTCCTCCTAGGGATAAAATAGGGATTCTTGGAAAGTATATGGGAATTTGTGATACTTATTGCATCATACTTTTCCCAAGAAGACAAAGGAATGGTATGTCCTTGAAAGCCTTTCTTACACCAAAAAAAAGTGAGGATGCCAGATAAAAGAAAGAGAGAAGTAAGGGTGAGCAACTTGATAACTTTAGAGAGGAAAAAGGAGAGGAAGTGATGAGTGGAAAGAGTGAGTTGTCGAGAAGTAGAAATGAGTTGACGAAATTCGGTGGACAAGTCAATTTGAGAGACGAGGAAAAAGAAGAGCTTAAAAGAATAAAGTGCATAAATGTGAAAAATTCTTGTTTGAGCTCTAACCATTTAACTAATTCTTTTTATGGTGTTTGTGTTCCAAATGTGCATGTTATTGAAGAAGAAACCATTGAAGAACTGGGACAACAATTGAAGGAAGAATCTAGCATCAAACAAGATTTGAAAGGTACAAATGTTGATGATTCATTGAAGCAATTGCAAGTAGAAGAAAAGTTGAGCTTGATAATATCATGTGGTATGACCTTATTTATGATCTATTTGTAGATGCAAATCAAACTGAACTTGTGCCAAAATTTGACAAGGTCAAATATTTAAGTGGAGATGTGACTCAGATTTAGAGTGAACATGACCTTGTTGTCTATTATTTTTATATGAACAATGCGAGTGTGATGAAAGTGATGGACGAGATAAGTTAAGTGAACAAATCCAAGAAAATTTGAGAGAGGATGAATCTTGTTCATATGCCAATCAACTAACCCTTTCTTGCTTTAGTCTTACATCTCCTTTCATGCAGAAAATTGATGATCAACCTTGTGGAAAGGATGATGACATCTCACTTGAAGAAGACAATGTCATTGGTCACAATTTTAAAGTGTGTGATAATCCATTATGGGATGACACTAAAGATTAATTTATAGTACATTTTTATCAACTTTGGAATTCCAATGAAGGAAGCAGAGATGATGACGCTCTCAAAGAAGATAATGAGACAGATGAAGCTTTTGATGCCGTAGATATCGAGAAAGTTGAGCTAAATGAAGAATGTAGTGACTCAAGTGTGGAAAGGATAAGTCCTCGCATGTTGCTAACTACACAATATCATTCTCTTGTTTTGTAGATCCTTTTTTGCAGGTTAATCCGAAGCCGCTTCATAAGGAAATTACTATTGATCCATATATTGACTATGGTAAATCCAATGTTGAGGTTAAGTTGTTTAGAAAGAGCTAATATGGCATTTATTTTCTTGGTATTCATATGCTTTTGATCTAGGTAATGACCCTCTGTTTAAAGATCTTATGAATTGTGTTTTTAGTGCTTGTGTTGGTAATCATATTTTTGTACTAGATGTTATTTTTTGATATTTAAGAGGAGTGTTTGTGCATAAAAGATCTAAATGGGTCAAATGGTTGCATAGTCACTACCTTGTGTTATTTTTACCAAGTGTTTGTTGTGTTTACCTACTTATTGTGATTATTATGGTTGCAGGTCAATGTCAACATTCGATGAAGAATCTTCTTTAGGAGGGGAGAATGATAGCATCCATGGCAGCTCAAAATCACTAAGGTACATGGTTAAAGCTTTAGAAGTTCCAAGAAGACCATGACAAGATCTCAAATAAGGAAATTTAAGGACAACCTCAATGGGCCGCAATTAGCAATTAAACATTACTTGTGATAGAAGAAGAGCTCCTGTCCAAATCAAGATGTTTTGCTCAAGTCTTACACCTATTTGGAGGCCCAAATTAAAGTCCAAGATAAGACGGAATGAGGCCCAAATTTCCCCAAAAAGAAGAAAAATACAGCAGCCCAAATCTGCCCCAAAATTGTTTCTAGAACCTACATTTAATAGTTGTTTTGATCTATGTTGACTTGCATTAGTCTAAATGTTTTTAGTCTTCTATGAACCTAGGAAATTTCAGGATTTTAGTCTTCTATATACCTAGGAAATTGCACTTTATTTATTTTAGTTTGACCAAGTGTTGTAAGCCCCTTCTAAACTCCTATAAAAGGGTGCTTTCTTTTTAATTGTAACTAAGTTTTATGAATATTAATATTATTAGCCTTGTGGCTTGTGTAGACCTTTGATGTTCTCTTTTGAGTTATGCCCTTTTTGTTCAACTTTGAACCATAGCTCGGATTCTTCAATGGTAAGATTACTTGTTTGAGTTCCCTTCCTCCTATTCTTCTTGTTAATTGTTTCAACTCCTTCTTTACTATTTAAACAAGGATTCAAGTATCAACTACTTGAATTTCTGTTGTTCTTTCTCAAGAATCAATCCTTCCCTCTTTCAATCTACTATTTCTAAAGTCTTTTGTGCCGTGATGTTATCAAGGAAACAAAAGTAGGAGTAGGAAGCCTAAAATTAGAGTTGATGTTAGAGGTCCTCCTAGGGATAAAATAGGGATTCTTGGAAAGTATATGGGAATTTGTGATACTTATTGCATCATACTTTTCCCAAGAAGACAAAGGAATGGTATGTCCTTGAAAGCCTTTCTTACACCAAAAAAAAAGTGAGGATGCCAGATAAAAGAAAGAGAGAAGTAAGGGTGAGCAACTTGATAACTTTAGAGAGGAAAAAGGAGAGGAAGTGATGAGTGGAAAGAGTGAGTTGTCGAGAAGTAGAAATGAGTTGACGAAATTCGGTGGACAAGTCAATTTGAGAGACGAGGAAAAAGAAGAGCTTAAAAGAATAAAGTGCATAAATGTGAAAAATTCTTGTTTGAGCTCTAACCATTTAACTAATTCTTTTTATGGTGTTTGTGTTCCAAATGTGCATGTTATTGAAGAAGAAACCATTGAAGAACTGGGACAACAATTGAAGGAAGAATCTAGCATCAAACAAGATTTGAAAGGTACAAATGTTGATGATTCATTGAAGCAATTGCAAGTAGAAGAAAAGTTGAGCTTGATAATATCATGTGGTATGACCTTATTTATGATCTATTTGTAGATGCAAATCAAACTGAACTTGTGCCAAAATTTGACAAGGTCAAATATTTAAGTGGAGATGTGACTCAGATTTAGAGTGAACATGACCTTGTTGTCTATTATTTTTATATGAACAATCTGCCAGAGTGTGATGAAAGTGATGGACGAGATAAGTTAAGTGAACAAATCCAAGAAAATTTGAGAGAGGATGAATCTTGTTCATATGCCAATCAACTAACCCTTTCTTGCTTTAGTCTTACATCTCCTTTCATGCAGAAAATTGATGATCAACCTTGTGGAAAGGATGATGACATCTCACTTGAAGAAGACAATGTCATTGGTCACAATTTTAAAGTGTGTGATAATCCATTATGGGATGACACTAAAGATTAATTTATAGTACATTTTTATCAACTTTGGAATTCCAATGAAGGAAGCAGAGATGATGACGCTCTCAAAGAAGATAATGAGACAGATGAAGCTTTTGATGCCGTAGATATCGAGAAAGTTGAGCTAAATGAAGAATGTAGTGACTCAAGTGTGGAAAGGATAAGTCCTCGCATGTTGCTAACTACACAATATCATTCTCTTGTTTTGTAGATCCTTTTTTGCGAGGTTAATCCGAAGCCGCTTCATAAGGAAATTACTATTGATCCATATATTGACTATGGTAAATCCAATGTTGAGGTTAAGTTGTTTAGAAAGAGCTAATATGGCATTTATTTTCTTGGTATTCATATGCTTTTGATCTAGGTAATGACCCTCTACTGTTTAAAGATCTTATGAATTGTGTTTTTAGTGCTTGTGTTGGTAATCATATTTTTGTACTAGATGTTATTTTTTGATATTTAAGAGGAGTGTTTGTGCATAAAAGATCTAAATGGGTCAAATGGTTGCATAGTCACTACCTTGTGTTATTTTTACCAAGTGTTTGTTGTGTTTACCTACTTATTGTGATTATTATGGTTGCAGGTCAATGTCAACATTCGATGAAGAATCTTCTTTAGGAGGGGGAGAATGATAGCATCCATGGCAGCTCAAAATCACTAAGGTACATGGTTAAAGCTTTAGAAGTTCCAAGAAGACCATGACAAGATCTCAAATAAGGAAATTTAAGGACAACCTCAATGGGCCGCAATTAGCAATTAAACATTACTTGTGATAGAAGAAGAGCTCCTGTCCAAATCAAGATGTTTTGCTCAAGTCTTACACCTATTTGGAGGCCCAAATTAAAGTCCAAGATAAGACGGAATGAGGCCCAAATTTCCCCAAAAAGAAGAAAAATACAGCAGCCCAAATCTGCCCCAAAATTGTTTCTAGAACCTACATTTAATAGTTGTTTTGATCTATGTTGACTTGCATTAGTCTAAATGTTTTTAGTCTTCTATGAACCTAGGAAATTTCAGGATTTTAGTCTTCTATATACCTAGGAAATTGCACTTTATTTATTTTAGTTTGACCAAGTGTTGTAAGCCCCTTCTAAACTCCTATAAAAGGGTGCTTTCTTTTTAATTGTAACTAAGTTTTATGAATATTAATATTATTAGCCTTGTGGCTTGTGTAGACCTTTGATGTTCTCTTTTGAGTTATGCCCTTTTTGTTCAACTTTGAACCATAGCTCGGATTCTTCAATGGTAAGATTACTTGTTTGAGTTCCCTTCCTCCTATTCTTCTTGTTAATTGTTTCAACTCCTTCTTTACTATTTAAACAAGGATTCAAGTATCAACTACTTGAATTTCTGTTGTTCTTTCTCAAGAATCAATCCTTCCCTCTTTCAATCTACTATTTCTAAAGTCTTTTGTGCCGTGATGTTATCAAGGAAACAAAAGTAGGAGTAGGAAGCCTAAAATTAGAGTTGATGTTAGAGGTCCTCCTAGGGATAAAATAGGGATTCTTGGAAAGTATATGGGAATTTGTGATACTTATTGCATCATACTTTTCCCAAGAAGACAAAGGAATGGTATGTCCTTGAAAGCCTTTCTTACACCAAAAAAAAGTGAGGATGCCAGATAAAAGAAAGAGAGAAGTAAGGGTGAGCAACTTGATAACTTTAGAGAGGAAAAAGGAGAGGAAGTGATGAGTGGAAAGAGTGAGTTGTCGAGAAGTAGAAATGAGTTGACGAAATTCAGTGGACAAGTCAATTTGAGAGACGAGGAAAAAGAAGAGCTTAAAAGAATAAAGTGCATAAATGTGAAAAATTCTTGTTTGAGCTCTAACCATTTAACTAATTCTTTTTATGGTGTTTGTGTTCCAAATGTGCATGTTATTGAAGAAGAAACCATTGAAGAACTGGGACAACAATTGAAGGAAGAATCTAGCATCAAACAAGATTTGAAAGGTACAAATGTTGATGATTCATTGAAGCAATTGCAAGTAGAAGAAAAGTTGAGCTTGATAATATCATGTGGTATGACCTTATTTATGATCTATTTGTAGATGCAAATCAAACTGAACTTGTGCCAAAATTTGACAAGGTCAAATATTTAAGTGGAGATGTGACTCAGATTTAGAGTGAACATGACCTTGTTGTCTATTATTTTTATATGAACAATCTGCGAGTGTGATGAAAGTGATGGACGAGATAAGTTAAGTGAACAAATCCAAGAAAATTTGAGAGAGGATGAATCTTGTTCATATGCCAATCAACTAACCCTTTCTTGCTTTAGTCTTACATCTCCTTTCATGCAGAAAATTGATGATCAACCTTGTGGAAAGGATGATGACATCTCACTTGAAGAAGACAATGTCATTGGTCACAATTTTAAAGTGTGTGATAATCCATTATGGGATGACACTAAAGATTAATTTATAGTACGTTTTTATCAACTTTGGAATTCCAATGAAGGAAGCGAGAGATGATGACGCTCTCAAAGAAGATAATGAGACAGATGAAGCTTTTGATGCCGTAGATATCGAGAAAGTTGAGCTAAATGAAGAATGTAGTGACTCAAGTGTGGAAAGGATAAGTCCTCGCATGTTGCTAACTACACAATATCATTCTCTTGTTTTGTAGATCCTTTTTTGCAGGTTAATCCGAAGCCGCTTCATAAGGAAATTACTATTGATCCATATATTGACTATGGTAAATCCAATGTTGAGGTTAAGTTGTTTAGAAAGAGCTAATATGGCATTTATTTTCTTGGTATTCATATGCTTTTGATCTAGGTAATGACCCTCTCTTGTTTAAAGATCTTATGAATTGTGTTTTTAGTGCTTGTGTTGGTAATCATATTTTTGTACTAGATGTTATTTTTTGATATTTAAGAGGAGTGTTTGTGCATAAAAGATCTAAATGGGTCAAATGGTTGCATAGTCACTACCTTGTGTTATTTTTACCAAGTGTTTGTTGTGTTTACCTACTTATTGTGATTATTATGGTTGCAGGTCAATGTCAACATTCGATGACGAATCTTCTTTAGGAGGGGAGAATGATAGCATCCATGGCAGCTCAAAATCACTAAGGTACATGGTTAAAGCTTTAGAAGTTCCAAGAAGACCATGACAAGATCTCAAATAAGGAAATTTAAGGACAACCTCAATGGGCCGCAATTAGCAATTAAACATTACTTGTGATAGAAGAAGAGCTCCTGTCCAAATCAAGATGTTTTGCTCAAGTCTTACACCTATTTGGAGGCCCAAATTAAAGTCCAAGATAAGACGGAATGAGGCCCAAATTTCCCCAAAAAGAAGAAAAATACAGCAGCCCAAATCGCCCCAAAATTGTTTCTAGAACCTACATTTAATAGTTGTTTTGATCTATGTTGACTTGCATTAGTCTAAATGTTTTTAGTCTTCTATGAACCTAGGAAATTTCAGGATTTTAGTCTTCTATATACCTAGGAAATTGCACTTTATTTATTTTAGTTTGACCAAGTGTTGTAAGCCCCTTCTAAACTCCTATAAAAGGGTGCTTTCTTTTTAATTGTAACTAAGTTTTATGAATATTAATATTATTAGCCTTGTGGCTTGTGTAGACCTTTGATGTTCTCTTTTGAGTTATGCCCTTTTTGTTCAACTTTGAACCATAGCTCGGATTCTTCAATGGTAAGATTACTTGTTTGAGTTCCCTTCCTCCTATTCTTCTTGTTAATTGTTTCAACTCCTTCTTTACTATTTAAACAAGGATTCAAGTATCAACTACTTGAATTTCTGTTGTTCTTTCTCAAGAATCAATCCTTCCCTCTTTCAATCTACTATTTCTAAAGTCTTTTGTGCCGTGATGTTATCAAGGAAACAAAAGTAGGAGTAGGAAGCCTAAAATTAGAGTTGATGTTAGAGGTCCTCCTAGGGATAAAATAGGGATTCTTGGAAAGTATATGGGAATTTGTGATACTTATTGCATCATACTTTTCCCAAGAAGACAAAGGAATGGTATGTCCTTGAAAGCCTTTCTTACACCAAAAAAAAGTGAGGATGCCAGATAAAAGAAAGAGAGAAGTAAGGGTGAGCAACTTGATAACTTTAGAGAGGAAAAAGGAGAGGAAGTGATGAGTGGAAAGAGTGAGTTGTCGAGAAGTAGAAATGATTTGACGAAATTCAGTGGACAAGTCAATTTGAGAGACGAGGAAAAAGAAGAGCTTAAAAGAATAAAGTGCATAAATGTGAAAAATTCTTGTTTGAGCTCTAACCATTTAACTAATTCTTTTTATGGTGTTTGTGTTCCAAATGTGCATGTTATTGAAGAAGAAACCATTGAAGAACTGGGACAACAATTGAAGGAAGAATCTAGCATCAAACAAGATTTGAAAGGTACAAATGTTGATGATTCATTGAAGCAATTGCAAGTAGAAGAAAAGTTGAGCTTGATAATATCATGTGGTATGACCTTATTTATGATCTATTTGTAGATGCAAATCAAACTGAACTTGTGCCAAAATTTGACAAGGTCAAATATTTAAGTGGAGATGTGACTCAGATTTAGAGTGAACATGACCTTGTTGTCTATTATTTTTATATGAACAATGCGAGTGTGATGAAAGTGATGGACGAGATAAGTTAAGTGAACAAATCCAAGAAAATTTGAGAGAGGATGAATCTTGTTCATATGCCAATCAACTAACCCTTTCTTGCTTTAGTCTTACATCTCCTTTCATGCAGAAAATTGATGATCAACCTTGTGGAAAGGATGATGACATCTCACTTGAAGAAGACAATGTCATTGGTCACAATTTTAAAGTGTGTGATAATCCATTATGGGATGACACTAAAGATTAATTTATAGTACGTTTTTATCAACTTTGGAATTCCAATGAAGGAAGCAGAGATGATGACGCTCTCAAAGAAGATAATGAGACAGATGAAGCTTTTGATGCCGTAGATATCGAGAAAGTTGAGCTAAATGAAGAATGTAGTGACTCAAGTGTGGAAAGGATAAGTCCTCGCATGTTGCTAACTACACAATATCATTCTCTTGTTTTGTAGATCCTTTTTTGCAGGTTAATCCGAAGCCGCTTCATAAGGAAATTACTATTGATCCATATATTGACTATGGTAAATCCAATGTTGAGGTTAAGTTGTTTAGAAAGAGCTAATATGGCATTTATTTTCTTGGTATTCATATGCTTTTGATCTAGGTAATGACCCTCTACTGTTTAAAGATCTTATGAATTGTGTTTTTAGTGCTTGTGTTGGTAATCATATTTTTGTACTAGATGTTATTTTTTGATATTTAAGAGGAGTGTTTGTGCATAAAAGATCTAAATGGGTCAAATGGTTGCATAGTCACTACCTTGTGTTATTTTTACCAAGTGTTTGTTGTGTTTACCTACTTATTGTGATTATTATGGTTGCAGGTCAATGTCAACATTCGATGAAGAATCTTCTTTAGGAGGGGGAGAATGATAGCATCCATGGCAGCTCAAAATCACTAAGGTACATGGTTAAAGCTTTAGAAGTTCCAAGAAGACCATGACAAGATCTCAAATAAGGAAATTTAAGGACAACCTCAATGGGCCGCAATTAGCAATTAAACATTACTTGTGATAGAAGAAGAGCTCCTGTCCAAATCAAGATGTTTTGCTCAAGTCTTACACCTATTTGGAGGCCCAAATTAAAGTCCAAGATAAGACGGAATGAGGCCCAAATTTCCCCAAAAAGAAGAAAAATACAGCAGCCCAAATCTGCCCCAAAATTGTTTCTAGAACCTACATTTAATAGTTGTTTTGATCTATGTTGACTTGCATTAGTCTAAATGTTTTTAGTCTTCTATGAACCTAGGAAATTTCAGGATTTTAGTCTTCTATATACCTAGGAAATTGCACTTTATTTATTTTAGTTTGACCAAGTGTTGTAAGCCCCTTCTAAACTCCTATAAAAGGGTGCTTTCTTTTTAATTGTAACTAAGTTTTATGAATATTAATATTATTAGCCTTGTGGCTTGTGTAGACCTTTGATGTTCTCTTTTGAGTTATGCCCTTTTTGTTCAACTTTGAACCATAGCTCGGATTCTTCAATGGTAAGATTTCTTGTTTGAGTTCCCTTCCTCCTATTCTTCTTGTTAATTGTTTCAACTCCTTCTTTACTATTTAAACAAGGATTCAAGTATCAACTACTTGAATTTCTGTTGTTCTTTCTCAAGAATCAATCCTTCCCTCTTTCAATCTACTATTTCTAAAGTCTTTTGTGCCGTGATGTTATCAAGGAAACAAAAGTAGGAGTAGGAAGCCTAAAATTAGAGTTGATGTTAGAGGTCCTCCTAGGGATAAAATAGGGATTCTTGGAAAGTATATGGGAATTTGTGATACTTATTGCATCATACTTTTCCCAAGAAGACAAAGGAATGGTATGTCCTTGAAAGCCTTTCTTACACCAAAAAAAGTGAGGATGCCAGATAAAAGAAAGAGAGAAGTAAGGGTGAGCAACTTGATAACTTTAGAGAGGAAAAAGGAGAGGAAGTGATGAGTGGAAAGAGTGAGTTGTCGAGAAGTAGAAATGAGTTGACGAAATTCGGTGGACAAGTCAATTTGAGAGACGAGGAAAAAGAAGAGCTTAAAAGAATAAAGTGCATAAATGTGAAAAATTCTTGTTTGAGCTCTAACCATTTAACTAATTCTTTTTATGGTGTTTGTGTTCCAAATGTGCATGTTATTGAAGAAGAAACCATTGAAGAACTTGGACAACAATTGAAGGAAGAATCTAGCATCAAACAAGATTTGAAAGGTACAAATGTTGATGATTCATTGAAGCAATTGCAAGTAGAAGAAAAGTTGAGCTTGATAATATCATGTGGTATGACCTTATTTATGATCTATTTGTAGATGCAAATCAAACTGAACTTGTGCCAAAATTTGACAAGGTCAAATATTTAAGTGGAGATGTGACTCGATTTAGAGTGAACATGACCTTGTTGTCTATTATTTTTATATGAACAATCTGCCGAGTGTGATGAAAGTGATGGACGAGATAAGTTAAGTGAACAAATCCAAGAAAATTTGAGAGAGGATGAATCTTGTTCATATGCCAATCAACTAACCCTTTCTTGCTTTAGTCTTACATCTCCTTTCATGCAGAAAATTGATGATCAACCTTGTGGAAAGGATGATGACATCTCACTTGAAGAAGACAATGTCATTGGTCACAATTTTAAAGTGTGTGATAATCCATTATGGGATGATACTAAAGATTAATTTATAGTACATTTTTATCAACTTTGGAATTCCAATGAAGGAAGCGAGAGATGATGACGCTCTCAAAGAAGATAATGAGACGAGATGAAGCTTTTGATGCCGTAGATATCGAGAAAGTTGAGCTAAATGAAGAATGTAGTGACAAAAGTGTGGAAAGGATAAGTCCTCGCATGTTGCTAACTACACAATATCATTCTCTTGTTTTGTAGATCCTTTTTTGCAGGTTAATCCGAAGCCGCTTCATAAGGAAATTACTATTGATCCATATATTGACTATGGTAAATCCAATGTTGAGGTTAAGTTGTTTAGAAAGAGCTAATATGGCATTTATTTTCTTGGTATTCATATGCTTTTGATCTAGGTAATGACCCTCTACTTGTTTAAAGATCTTATGAATTGTGTTTTTAGTGCTTGTGTTGGTAATCATATTTTTGTACTAGATGTTATTTTTTGATATTTAAGAGGAGTGTTTGTGCATAAAAGATCTAAATGGGTCAAATGGTTGCATAGTCACTACCTTGTGTTATTTTTACCAAGTGTTTGTTGTGTTTACCTACTTATTGTGATTATTATGGTTGCAGGTCAATGTCAACATTCGATGACGAATCTTCTTTAGGAGGGGGAGAATGATAGCATCCATGGCAGCTCAAAATCACTAAGGTACATGGTTAAAGCTTTAGAAGTTCCAAGAAGACCATGACAAGATCTCAAATAAGGAAATTTAAGGACAACCTCAATGGGCCGCAATTAGCAATTAAACATTACTTGTGATAGAAGAAGAGCTCCTGTCCAAATCAAGATGTTTTGCTCAAGTCTTACACCTATTTGGAGGCCCAAATTAAAGTCCAAGATAAGACGGAATGAGGCCCAAATTTCCCCAAAAAGAAGAAAAATACAGCAGCCCAAATCTGCCCCAAAATTGTTTCTAGAACCTACATTTAATAGTTGTTTTGATCTATGTTGACTTGCATTAGTCTAAATGTTTTTAGTCTTCTATGAACCTAGGAAATTTCAGGATTTTAGTCTTCTATATACCTAGGAAATTGCACTTTATTTATTTTAGTTTGACCAAGTGTTGTAAGCCCCTTCTAAACTCCTATAAAAGGGTGCTTTCTTTTTAATTGTAACTAAGTTTTATGAATATTAATATTATTAGCCTTGTGGCTTGTGTAGACCTTTGATGTTCTCTTTTGAGTTATGCCCTTTTTGTTCAACTTTGAACCATAGCTCGGATTCTTCAATGGTAAGATTTCTTGTTTGAGTTCCCTTCCTCCTATTCTTCTTGTTAATTGTTTCAACTCCTTCTTTACTATTTAAACAAGGATTCAAGTATCAACTACTTGAATTTCTGTTGTTCTTTCTCAAGAATCAATCCTTCCCTCTTTCAATCTACTATTTCTAAAGTCTTTTGTGCCGTGATGTTATCAAGGAAACAAAAGTAGGAGTAGGAAGCCTAAAATTAGAGTTGATGTTAGAGGTCCTCCTAGGGATAAAATAGGGATTCTTGGAAAGTATATGGGAATTTGTGATACTTATTGCATCATACTTTTCCCAAGAAGACAAAGGAATGGTATGTCCTTGAAAGCCTTTCTTACACCAAAAAAAAGTGAGGATGCCGATAAAAGAAAGAGAGAAGTAAGGGTGAGCAACTTGATAACTTTAGAGAGGAAAAAGGAGAGGAAGTGATGAGTGGAAAGAGTGAGTTGTCGAGAAGTAGAAATGAGTTGACGAAATTCGGTGGACAAGTCAATTTGAGAGACGAGGAAAAAGAAGAGCTTAAAAGAATAAAGTGCATAAATGTGAAAAATTCTTGTTTGAGCTCTAACCATTTAACTAATTCTTTTTATGGTGTTTGTGTTCCAAATGTGCATGTTATTGAAGAAGAAACCATTGAAGAACTGGGACAACAATTGAAGGAAGAATCTAGCATCAAACAAGATTTGAAAGGTACAAATGTTGATGATTCATTGAAGCAATTGCAAGTAGAAGAAAAGTTGAGCTTGATAATATCATGTGGTATGACCTTATTTATGATCTATTTGTAGATGCAAATCAAACTGAACTTGTGCCAAAATTTGACAAGGTCAAATATTTAAGTGGAGATGTGACTCGATTTAGAGTGAACATGACCTTGTTGTCTATTATTTTTATATGAACAATCGCCGAGTGTGATGAAAGTGATGGACGAGATAAGTTAAGTGAACAAATCCAAGAAAATTTGAGAGAGGATGAATCTTGTTCATATGCCAATCAACTAACCCTTTCTTGCTTTAGTCTTACATCTCCTTTCATGCAGAAAATTGATGATCAACCTTGTGGAAAGGATGATGACATCTCACTTGAAGAAGACAATGTCATTGGTCACAATTTTAAAGTGTGTGATAATCCATTATGGGATGACACTAAAGATTAATTTATAGTACGTTTTTATCAACTTTGGAATTCCAATGAAGGAAGCAGAGATGATGACGCTCTCAAAGAAGATAATGAGACAGATGAAGCTTTTGATGCCGTAGATATCGAGAAAGTTGAGCTAAATGAAGAATGTAGTGACTCAAGTGTGGAAAGGATAAGTCCTCGCATGTTGCTAACTACACAATATCATTCTCTTGTTTTGTAGATCCTTTTTTGCAGGTTAATCCGAAGCCGCTTCATAAGGAAATTACTATTGATCCATATATTGACTATGGTAAATCCAATGTTGAGGTTAAGTTGTTTAGAAAGAGCTAATATGGCATTTATTTTCTTGGTATTCATATGCTTTTGATCTAGGTAATGACCCTCTACTGTTTAAAGATCTTATGAATTGTGTTTTTAGTGCTTGTGTTGGTAATCATATTTTTGTACTAGATGTTATTTTTTGATATTTAAGAGGAGTGTTTGTGCATAAAAGATCTAAATGGGTCAAATGGTTGCATAGTCACTACCTTGTGTTATTTTTACCAAGTGTTTGTTGTGTTTACCTACTTATTGTGATTATTATGGTTGCAGGTCAATGTCAACATTCGATGACGAATCTTCTTTAGGAGGGGGAGAATGATAGCATCCATGGCAGCTCAAAATCACTAAGGTACATGG
This sequence comes from Anisodus tanguticus, assembly GCA_034509755.1. NCBI lineage: Eukaryota > Viridiplantae > Streptophyta > Magnoliopsida > Solanales > Solanaceae > Anisodus > Anisodus tanguticus. Next base: position 35,276,421 of record CM067544.1, read on the forward strand.
TTAAAGCTTTAGAAGTTCCAAGAAGACCATGACAAGATCTCAAATAAGGAAATTTAAGGACAACCTCAATGGGCCGCAATTAGCAATTAAACATTACTTGTGATAGAAGAAGAGCTCCTGTCCAAATCAAGATGTTTTGCTCAAGTCTTACACCTATTTGGAGGCCCAAATTAAAGTCCAAGATAAGACGGAATGAGGCCCAAATTTCCCCAAAAAGAAGAAAAATACAGCAGCCCAAATCTGCCCCAAAATTGTTTCTAGAACCTACATTTAATAGTTGTTTTGATCTATGTTGACTTGCATTAGTCTAAATGTTTTTAGTCTTCTATGAACCTAGGAAATTTCAGGATTTTAGTCTTCTATATACCTAGGAAATTGCACTTTATTTATTTTAGTTTGACCAAGTGTTGTAAGCCCCTTCTAAACTCCTATAAAAGGGTGCTTTCTTTTTAATTGTAACTAAGTTTTATGAATATTAATATTATTAGCCTTGTGGCTTGTGTAGACCTTTGATGTTCTCTTTTGAGTTATGCCCTTTTTGTTCAACTTTGAACCATAGCTCGGATTCTTCAATGGTAAGATTTCTTGTTTGAGTTCCCTTCCTCCTATTCTTCTTGTTAATTGTTTCAACTCCTTCTTTACTATTTAAACAAGGATTCAAGTATCAACTACTTGAATTTCTGTTGTTCTTTCTCAAGAATCAATCCTTCCCTCTTTCAATCTACTATTTCTAAAGTCTTTTGTGCCGTGATGTTATCAAGGAAACAAAAGTAGGAGTAGGAAGCCTAAAATTAGAGTTGATGTTAGAGGTCCTCCTAGGGATAAAATAGGGATTCTTGGAAAGTATATGGGAATTTGTGATACTTATTGCATCATACTTTTCCCAAGAAGACAAAGGAATGGTATGTCCTTGAAAGCCTTTCTTACACCAAAAAAAAGTGAGGATGCCAGATAAAAGAAAGAGAGAAGTAAGGGTGAGCAACTTGATAACTTTAGAGAGGAAAAAGGAGAGGAAGTGATGAGTGGAAAGAGTGAGTTGTCGAGAAGTAGAAATGAGTTGACGAAATTCAGTGGACAAGTCAATTTGAGAGACGAGGAAAAAGAAGAGCTTAAAAGAATAAAGTGCATAAATGTGAAAAATTCTTGTTTGAGCTCTAACCATTTAACTAATTCTTTTTATGGTGTTTGTGTTCCAAATGTGCATGTTATTGAAGAAGAAACCATTGAAGAACTGGGACAACAATTGAAGGAAGAATCTAGCATCAAACAAGATTTGAAAGGTACAAATGTTGATGATTCATTGAAGCAATTGCAAGTAGAAGAAAAGTTGAGCTTGATAATATCATGTGGTATGACCTTATTTATGATCTATTTGTAGATGCAAATCAAACTGAACTTGTGCCAAAATTTGACAAGGTCAAATATTTAAGTGGAGATGTGACTCAGATTTAGAGTGAACATGACCTTGTTGTCTATTATTTTTATATGAACAATCTGCCGAGTGTGATGAAAGTGATGGACGAGATAAGTTAAGTGAACAAATCCAAGAAAATTTGAGAGAGGATGAATCTTGTTCATATGCCAATCAACTAACCCTTTCTTGCTTTAGTCTTACATCTCCTTTCATGCAGAAAATTGATGATCAACCTTGTGGAAAGGATGATGACATCTCACTTGAAGAAGACAATGTCATTGGTCACAATTTTAAAGTGTGTGATAATCCATTATGGGATGACACTAAAGATTAATTTATAGTACATTTTTATCAACTTTGGAATTCCAATGAAGGAAGCAGAGATGATGACGCTCTCAAAGAAGATAATGAGACAGATGAAGCTTTTGATGCCGTAGATATCGAGAAAGTTGAGCTAAATGAAGAATGTAGTGACTCAAGTGTGGAAAGGATAAGTCCTCGCATGTTGCTAACTACACAATATCATTCTCTTGTTTTGTAGATCCTTTTTTGCAGGTTAATCCGAAGCCGCTTCATAAGGAAATTACTATTGATCCATATATTGACTATGGTAAATCCAATGTTGAGGTTAAGTTGTTTAGAAAGAGCTAATATGGCATTTATTTTCTTGGTATTCATATGCTTTTGATCTAGGTAATGACCCTCTACTGTTTAAAGATCTTATGAATTGTGTTTTTAGTGCTTGTGTTGGTAATCATATTTTTGTACTAGATGTTATTTTTTGATATTTAAGAGGAGTGTTTGTGCATAAAAGATCTAAATGGGTCAAATGGTTGCATAGTCACTACCTTGTGTTATTTTTACCAAGTGTTTGTTGTGTTTACCTACTTATTGTGATTATTATGGTTGCAGGTCAATGTCAACATTCGATGAAGAATCTTCTTTAGGAGGGGGAGAATGATAGCATCCATGGCAGCTCAAAATCACTAAGGTACATGGTTAAAGCTTTAGAAGTTCCAAGAAGACCATGACAAGATCTCAAATAAGGAAATTTAAGGACAACCTCAATGGGCCGCAATTAGCAATTAAACATTACTTGTGATAGAAGAAGAGCTCCTGTCCAAATCAAGATGTTTTGCTCAAGTCTTACACCTATTTGGAGGCCCAAATTAAAGTCCAAGATAAGACGGAATGAGGCCCAAATTTCCCCAAAAAGAAGAAAAATACAGCAGCCCAAATCTGCCCCAAAATTGTTTCTAGAACCTACATTTAATAGTTGTTTTGATCTATGTTGACTTGCATTAGTCTAAATGTTTTTAGTCTTCTATGAACCTAGGAAATTTCAGGATTTTAGTCTTCTATATACCTAGGAAATTGCACTTTATTTATTTTAGTTTGACCAAGTGTTGTAAGCCCCTTCTAAACTCCTATAAAAGGGTGCTTTCTTTTTAATTGTAACTAAGTTTTATGAATATTAATATTATTAGCCTTGTGGCTTGTGTAGACCTTTGATGTTCTCTTTTGAGTTATGCCCTTTTTGTTCAACTTTGAACCATAGCTCGGATTCTTCAATGGTAAGATTTCTTGTTTGAGTTCCCTTCCTCCTATTCTTCTTGTTAATTGTTTCAACTCCTTCTTTACTATTTAAACAAGGATTCAAGTATCAACTACTTGAATTTCTGTTGTTCTTTCTCAAGAATCAATCCTTCCCTCTTTCAATCTACTATTTCTAAAGTCTTTTGTGCCGTGATGTTATCAAGGAAACAAAAGTAGGAGTAGGAAGCCTAAAATTAGAGTTGATGTTAGAGGTCCTCCTAGGGATAAAATAGGGATTCTTGGAAAGTATATGGGAATTTGTGATACTTATTGCATCATACTTTTCCCAAGAAGACAAAGGAATGGTATGTCCTTGAAAGCCTTTCTTACACCAAAAAAAGTGAGGATGCCAGATAAAAGAAAGAGAGAAGTAAGGGTGAGCAACTTGATAACTTTAGAGAGGAAAAAGGAGAGGAAGTGATGAGTGGAAAGAGTGAGTTGTCGAGAAGTAGAAATGAGTTGACGAAATTCGGTGGACAAGTCAATTTGAGAGACGAGGAAAAAGAAGAGCTTAAAAGAATAAAGTGCATAAATGTGAAAAATTCTTGTTTGAGCTCTAACCATTTAACTAATTCTTTTTATGGTGTTTGTGTTCCAAATGTGCATGTTATTGAAGAAGAAACCATTGAAGAACTTGGACAACAATTGAAGGAAGAATCTAGCATCAAACAAGATTTGAAAGGTACAAATGTTGATGATTCATTGAAGCAATTGCAAGTAGAAGAAAAGTTGAGCTTGATAATATCATGTGGTATGACCTTATTTATGATCTATTTGTAGATGCAAATCAAACTGAACTTGTGCCAAAATTTGACAAGGTCAAATATTTAAGTGGAGATGTGACTCGATTTAGAGTGAACATGACCTTGTTGTCTATTATTTTTATATGAACAATCTGCGCGAGTGTGATGAAAGTGATGGACGAGATAAGTTAAGTGAACAAATCCAAGAAAATTTGAGAGAGGATGAATCTTGTTCATATGCCAATCAACTAACCCTTTCTTGCTTTAGTCTTACATCTCCTTTCATGCAGAAAATTGATGATCAACCTTGTGGAAAGGATGATGACATCTCACTTGAAGAAGACAATGTCATTGGTCACAATTTTAAAGTGTGTGATAATCCATTATGGGATGATACTAAAGATTAATTTATAGTACATTTTTATCAACTTTGGAATTCCAATGAAGGAAGCAGAGATGATGACGCTCTCAAAGAAGATAATGAGACAGATGAAGCTTTTGATGCCGTAGATATCGAGAAAGTTGAGCTAAATGAAGAATGTAGTGACAAAAGTGTGGAAAGGATAAGTCCTCGCATGTTGCTAACTACACAATATCATTCTCTTGTTTTGTAGATCCTTTTTTGCAGGTTAATCCGAAGCCGCTTCATAAGGAAATTACTATTGATCCATATATTGACTATGGTAAATCCAATGTTGAGGTTAAGTTGTTTAGAAAGAGCTAATATGGCATTTATTTTCTTGGTATTCATATGCTTTTGATCTAGGTAATGACCCTCTACTGTTTAAAGATCTTATGAATTGTGTTTTTAGTGCTTGTGTTGGTAATCATATTTTTGTACTAGATGTTATTTTTTGATATTTAAGAGGAGTGTTTGTGCATAAAAGATCTAAATGGGTCAAATGGTTGCATAGTCACTACCTTGTGTTATTTTTACCAAGTGTTTGTTGTGTTTACCTACTTATTGTGATTATTATGGTTGCAGGTCAATGTCAACATTCGATGACGAATCTTCTTTAGGAGGGGGAGAATGATAGCATCCATGGCAGCTCAAAATCACTAAGGTACATGGTTAAAGCTTTAGAAGTTCCAAGAAGACCATGACAAGATCTCAAATAAGGAAATTTAAGGACAACCTCAATGGGCCGCAATTAGCAATTAAACATTACTTGTGATAGAAGAAGAGCTCCTGTCCAAATCAAGATGTTTTGCTCAAGTCTTACACCTATTTGGAGGCCCAAATTAAAGTCCAAGATAAGACGGAATGAGGCCCAAATTTCCCAAAAAGAAGAAAAATACAGCAGCCCAAATCTGCCCCAAAATTGTTTCTAGAACCTACATTTAATAGTTGTTTTGATCTATGTTGACTTGCATTAGTCTAAATGTTTTTAGTCTTCTATGAACCTAGGAAATTTCAGGATTTTAGTCTTCTATATACCTAGGAAATTGCACTTTATTTATTTTAGTTTGACCAAGTGTTGTAAGCCCCTTCTAAACTCCTATAAAAGGGTGCTTTCTTTTTAATTGTAACTAAGTTTTATGAATATTAATATTATTAGCCTTGTGGCTTGTGTAGACCTTTGATGTTCTCTTTTGAGTTATGCCCTTTTTGTTCAACTTTGAACCATAGCTCGGATTCTTCAATGGTAAGATTTCTTGTTTGAGTTCCCTTCCTCCTATTCTTCTTGTTAATTGTTTCAACTCCTTCTTTACTATTTAAACAAGGATTCAAGTATCAACTACTTGAATTTCTGTTGTTCTTTCTCAAGAATCAATCCTTCCCTCTTTCAATCTACTATTTCTAAAGTCTTTTGTGCCGTGATGTTATCAAGGAAACAAAAGTAGGAGTAGGAAGCCTAAAATTAGAGTTGATGTTAGAGGTCCTCCTAGGGATAAAATAGGGATTCTTGGAAAGTATATGGGAATTTGTGATACTTATTGCATCATACTTTTCCCAAGAAGACAAAGGAATGGTATGTCCTTGAAAGCCTTTCTTACACCAAAAAAAGTGAGGATGCCAGATAAAAGAAAGAGAGAAGTAAGGGTGAGCAACTTGATAACTTTAGAGAGGAAAAAGGAGAGGAAGTGATGAGTGGAAAGAGTGAGTTGTCGAGAAGTAGAAATGAGTTGACGAAATTCGGTGGACAAGTCAATTTGAGAGACGAGGAAAAAGAAGAGCTTAAAAGAATAAAGTGCATAAATGTGAAAAATTCTTGTTTGAGCTCTAACCATTTAACTAATTCTTTTTATGGTGTTTGTGTTCCAAATGTGCATGTTATTGAAGAAGAAACCATTGAAGAACTGGGACAACAATTGAAGGAAGAATCTAGCATCAAACAAGATTTGAAAGGTACAAATGTTGATGATTCATTGAAGCAATTGCAAGTAGAAGAAAAGTTGAGCTTGATAATATCATGTGGTATGACCTTATTTATGATCTATTTGTAGATGCAAATCAAACTGAACTTGTGCCAAAATTTGACAAGGTCAAATATTTAAGTGGAGATGTGACTCAGATTTAGAGTGAACATGACCTTGTTGTCTATTATTTTTATATGAACAATCTGCCGAGTGTGATGAAAGTGATGGACGAGATAAGTTAAGTGAACAAATCCAAGAAAATTTGAGAGAGGATGAATCTTGTTCATATGCCAATCAACTAACCCTTTCTTGCTTTAGTCTTACATCTCCTTTCATGCAGAAAATTGATGATCAACCTTGTGGAAAGGATGATGACATCTCACTTGAAGAAGACAATGTCATTGGTCACAATTTTAAAGTGTGTGATAATCCATTATGGGATGACACTAAAGATTAATTTATAGTACGTTTTTATCAACTTTGGAATTCCAATGAAGGAAGCAGAGATGATGACGCTCTCAAAGAAGATAATGAGACAGATGAAGCTTTTGATGCCGTAGATATCGAGAAAGTTGAGCTAAATGAAGAATGTAGTGACTCAAGTGTGGAAAGGATAAGTCCTCGCATGTTGCTAACTACACAATATCATTCTCTTGTTTTGTAGATCCTTTTTTGCAGGTTAATCCGAAGCCGCTTCATAAGGAAATTACTATTGATCCATATATTGACTATGGTAAATCCAATGTTGAGGTTAAGTTGTTTAGAAAGAGCTAATATGGCATTTATTTTCTTGGTATTCATATGCTTTTGATCTAGGTAATGACCCTCTACTGTTTAAAGATCTTATGAATTGTGTTTTTAGTGCTTGTGTTGGTAATCATATTTTTGTACTAGATGTTATTTTTTGATATTTAAGAGGAGTGTTTGTGCATAAAAGATCTAAATGGGTCAAATGGTTGCATAGTCACTACCTTGTGTTATTTTTACCAAGTGTTTGTTGTGTTTACCTACTTATTGTGATTATTATGGTTGCAGGTCAATGTCAACATTCGATGACGAATCTTCTTTAGGAGGGGGAGAATGATAGCATCCATGGCAGCTCAAAATCACTAAGGTACATGGTTAAAGCTTTAGAAGTTCCAAGAAGACCATGACAAGATCTCAAATAAGGAAATTTAAGGACAACCTCAATGGGCCGCAATTAGCAATTAAACATTACTTGTGATAGAAGAAGAGCTCCTGTCCAAATCAAGATGTTTTGCTCAAGTCTTACACCTATTTGGAGGCCCAAATTAAAGTCCAAGATAAGACGGAATGAGGCCCAAATTTCCCCAAAAAGAAGAAAAATACAGCAGCCCAAATCTGCCCCAAAATTGTTTCTAGAACCTACATTTAATAGTTGTTTTGATCTATGTTGACTTGCATTAGTCTAAATGTTTTTAGTCTTCTATGAACCTAGGAAATTTCAGGATTTTAGTCTTCTATATACCTAGGAAATTGCACTTTATTTATTTTAGTTTGACCAAGTGTTGTAAGCCCCTTCTAAACTCCTATAAAAGGGTGCTTTCTTTTTAATTGTAACTAAGTTTTATGAATATTAATATTATTAGCCTTGTGGCTTGTGTAGACCTTTGATGTTCTCTTTTGAGTTATGCCCTTTTTGTTCAACTTTGAACCATAGCTCGGATTCTTCAATGGTAAGATTACTTGTTTGAGTTCCCTTCCTCCTATTCTTCTTGTTAATTGTTTCAACTCCTTCTTTACTATTTAAACAAGGATTCAAGTATCAACTACTTGAATTTCTGTTGTTCTTTCTCAAGAATCAATCCTTCCCTCTTTCAATCTACTATTTCTAAAGTCTTTTGTGCCGTGATGTTATCAAGGAAACAAAAGTAGGAGTAGGAAGCCTAAAATTAGAGTTGATGTTAGAGGTCCTCCTAGGGATAAAATAGGGATTCTTGGAAAGTATATGGGAATTTGTGATACTTATTGCATCATACTTTTCCCAAGAAGACAAAGGAATGGTATGTCCTTGAAAGCCTTTCTTACACCAAAAAAAAGTGAGGATGCCAGATAAAAGAAAGAGAGAAGTAAGGGTGAGCAACTTGATAACTTTAGAGAGGAAAAAGGAGAGGAAGTGATGAGTGGAAAGAGTGAGTTGTCGAGAAGTAGAAATGAGTTGACGAAATTCAGTGGACAAGTCAATTTGAGAGACGAGGAAAAAGAAGAGCTTAAAAGAATAAAGTGCATAAATGTGAAAAATTCTTGTTTGAGCTCTAACCATTTAACTAATTCTTTTTATGGTGTTTGTGTTCCAAATGTGCATGTTATTGAAGAAGAAACCATTGAAGAACTGGGACAACAATTGAAGGAAGAATCTAGCATCAAACAAGATTTGAAAGGTACAAATGTTGATGATTCATTGAAGCAATTGCAAGTAGAAGAAAAGTTGAGCTTGATAATATCATGTGGTATGACCTTATTTATGATCTATTTGTAGATGCAAATCAAACTGAACTTGTGCCAAAATTTGACAAGGTCAAATATTTAAGTGGAGATGTGACTCGATTTAGAGTGAACATGACCTTGTTGTCTATTATTTTTATATGAACAATCTGCCAGAGTGTGATGAAAGTGATGGACGAGATAAGTTAAGTGAACAAATCCAAGAAAATTTGAGAGAGGATGAATCTTGTTCATATGCCAATCAACTAACCCTTTCTTGCTTTAGTCTTACATCTCCTTTCATGCAGAAAATTGATGATCAACCTTGTGGAAAGGATGATGACATCTCACTTGAAGAAGACAATGTCATTGGTCACAATTTTAAAGTGTGTGATAATCCATTATGGGATGACACTAAAGATTAATTTATAGTACGTTTTTATCAACTTTGGAATTCCAATGAAGGAAGCAGAGATGATGACGCTCTCAAAGAAGATAATGAGACAGATGAAGCTTTTGATGCCGTAGATATCGAGAAAGTTGAGCTAAATGAAGAATGTAGTGACTCAAGTGTGGAAAGGATAAGTCCTCGCATGTTGCTAACTACACAATATCATTCTCTTGTTTTGTAGATCCTTTTTTGCAGGTTAATCCGAAGCCGCTTCATAAGGAAATTACTATTGATCCATATATTGACTATGGTAAATCCAATGTTGAGGTTAAGTTGTTTAGAAAGAGCTAATATGGCATTTATTTTCTTGGTATTCATATGCTTTTGATCTAGGTAATGACCCTCTACTTGTTTAAAGATCTTATGAATTGTGTTTTTAGTGCTTGTGTTGGTAATCATATTTTTGTACTAGATGTTATTTTTTGATATTTAAGAGGAGTGTTTGTGCATAAAAGATCTAAATGGGTCAAATGGTTGCATAGTCACTACCTTGTGTTATTTTTACCAAGTGTTTGTTGTGTTTACCTACTTATTGTGATTATTATGGTTGCAGGTCAATGTCAACATTCGATGACGAATCTTCTTTAGGAGGGGGAGAATGATAGCATCCATGGCAGCTCAAAATCACTAAGGTACATGGTTAAAGCTTTAGAAGTTCCAAGAAGACCATGACAAGATCTCAAATAAGGAAATTTAAGGACAACCTCAATGGGCCGCAATTAGCAATTAAACATTACTTGTCATAGAAGAAGAGCTCCTGTCCAAATCAAGATGTTTTGCTCAAGTCTTACACCTATTTGGAGGCCCAAATTAAAGTCCAAGATAAGACGGAATGAGGCCCAAATTTCCCCAAAAAGAAGAAAAATACAGCAGCCCAAATCTGCCCCAAAATTGTTTCTAGAACCTACATTTAATAGTTGTTTTGATCTATGTTGACTTGCATTAGTCTAAATGTTTTTAGTCTTCTATGAACCTAGGAAATTTCAGGATTTTAGTCTTCTATATACCTAGGAAATTGCACTTTATTTATTTTAGTTTGACCAAGTGTTGTAAGCCCCTTCTAAACTCCTATAAAAGGGTGCTTTCTTTTTAATTGTAACTAAGTTTTATGAATATTAATATTATTAGCCTTGTGGCTTGTGTAGACCTTTGATGTTCTCTTTTGAGTTATGCCCTTTTTGTTCAACTTTGAACCATAGCTCGGATTCTTCAATGGTAAGATTACTTGTTTGAGTTCCCTTCCTCCTATTCTTCTTGTTAATTGTTTCAACTCCTTCTTTACTATTTAAACAAGGATTCAAGTATCAACTACTTGAATTTCTGTTGTTCTTTCTCAAGAATCAATCCTTCCCTCTTTCAATCTACTATTTCTAAAGTCTTTTGTGCCGTGATGTTATCAAGGAAACAAAAGTAGGAGTAGGAAGCCTAAAATTAGAGTTGATGTTAGAGGTCCTCCTAGGGATAAAATAGGGATTCTTGGAAAGTATATGGGAATTTGTGATACTTATTGCATCATACTTTTCCCAAGAAGACAAAGGAATGGTATGTCCTTGAAAGCCTTTCTTACACCAAAAAAAGTGAGGATGCCGATAAAAGAAAGAGAGAAGTAAGGGTGAGCAACTTGATAACTTTAGAGAGGAAAAAGGAGAGGAAGTGATGAGTGGAAAGAGTGAGTTGTCGAGAAGTAGAAATGAGTTGACGAAATTCAGTGGACAAGTCAATTTGAGAGACGAGGAAAAAGAAGAGCTTAAAAGAATAAAGTGCATAAATGTGAAAAATTCTTGTTTGAGCTCTAACCATTTAACTAATTCTTTTTATGGTGTTTGTGTTCCAAATGTGCATGTTATTGAAGAAGAAACCATTGAAGAACTGGGACAACAATTGAAGGAAGAATCTAGCATCAAACAAGATTTGAAAGGTACAAATGTTGATGATTCATTGAAGCAATTGCAAGTAGAAGAAAAGTTGAGCTTGATAATATCATGTGGTATGACCTTATTTATGATCTATTTGTAGATGCAAATCAAACTGAACTTGTGCCAAAATTTGACAAGGTCAAATATTTAAGTGGAGATGTGACTCGATTTAGAGTGAACATGACCTTGTTGTCTATTATTTTTATATGAACAATGCTGCCGAGTGTGATGAAAGTGATGGACGAGATAAGTTAAGTGAACAAATCCAAGAAAATTTGAGAGAGGATGAATCTTGTTCATATGCCAATCAACTAACCCTTTCTTGCTTTAGTCTTACATCTCCTTTCATGCAGAAAATTGATGATCAACCTTGTGGAAAGGATGATGACATCTCACTTGAAGAAGACAATGTCATTGGTCACAATTTTAAAGTGTGTGATAATCCATTATGGGATGACACTAAAGATTAATTTATAGTACGTTTTTATCAACTTTGGAATTCCAATGAAGGAAGCAGAGATGATGACGCTCTCAAAGAAGATAATGAGACGAGATGAAGCTTTTGATGCCGTAGATATCGAGAAAGTTGAGCTAAATGAAGAATGTAGTGACTCAAGTGTGGAAAGGATAAGTCCTCGCATGTTGCTAACTACACAATATCATTCTCTTGTTTTGTAGATCCTTTTTTGCAGGTTAATCCGAAGCCGCTTCATAAGGAAATTACTATTGATCCATATATTGACTATGGTAAATCCAATGTTGAGGTTAAGTTGTTTAGAAAGAGCTAATATGGCATTTATTTTCTTGGTATTCATATGCTTTTGATCTAGGTAATGACCCCTCACCGTTTAAAGATCTTATGAATTGTGTTTTTAGTGCTTGTGTTGGTAATCATATTTTTGTACTAGATGTTATTTTTTGATATTTAAGAGGAGTGTTTGTGCATAAAAGATCTAAATGGGTCAAATGGTTGCATAGTCACTACCTTGTGTTATTTTTACCAAGTGTTTGTTGTGTTTACCTACTTATTGTGATTATTATGGTTGCAGGTCAATGTCAACATTCGATGACGAATCTTCTTTAGGAGGGGGAGAATGATAGCATCCATGGCAGCTCAAAATCACTAAGGTACATGGTTAAAGCTTTAGAAGTTCCAAGAAGACCATGACAAGATCTCAAATAAGGAAATTTAAGGACAACCTCAATGGGCCGCAATTAGCAATTAAAGATTTCTTGTGATAGAAGAAGAGCTCCTGTCCAAATCAAGATGTTTTGCTCAAGTCTTACACCTATTTGGAGGCCCAAATTAAAGTCCAAGATAAGACGGAATGAGGCCCAAATTTCCCCAAAAAGAAGAAAAATACAGCAGCCCAAATCGCCCCAAAATTGTTTCTAGAACCTACATTTAATAGTTGTTTTGATCTATGTTGACTTGCAAGAGTCTAAATGTTTTTAGTCTTCTATGAACCTAGGAAATTTCAGGATTTTAGTCTTCTATATACCTAGGAAATTGCACTTTATTTATTTTAGTTTGACCAAGTGTTGTAAGCCCCTTCTAAACTCCTATAAAAGGGTGCTTTCTTTTTAATTGTAACTAAGTTTTATGAATATTAATATTACTAGCCTTGTGGCTTGTGTAGACCTTTGATGTTCTCTTTTGAGTTATGCCCTTTTTGTTCAACTTTGAACCATAGCTCGGATTCTTCAATGGTAAGATTTCTTGTTTGAGTTCCCTTCCTCCTATTCTTCTTGTTAATTGTTTCAACTCCTTCTTTACTATTTAAACAAGGATTCAAGTATCAACTACTTGAATTTCTGTTGTTCTTTCTCAAGAATCAATCCTTCCCTCTTTCAATCTACTATTTCTAAAGTCTTTTGTGCCGTGATGTTATCAAGGAAACAAAAGTAGGAGTAGGAAGCCTAAAATTAGAGTTGATGTTAGAGGTCCTCCTAGGGATAAAATAGGGATTCTTGGAAAGTATATGGGAATTTGTGATACTTATTGCATCATACTTTTCCCAAGAAGACAAAGGAATGGTATGTCCTTGAAAGCCTTTCTTACACCAAAAAAAAGTGAGGTGCCGATAAAAGAAAGAGAGAAGTAAGGGTGAGCAACTTGATAACTTTAGAGAGGAAAAAGGAGAGGAAGTGATGAGTGGAAAGAGTGAGTTGTCGAGAAGTAGAAATGAGTTGACGAAATTCAGTGGACAAGTCAATTTGAGAGACGAGGAAAAAGAAGAGCTTAAAAGAATAAAGTGCATAAATGTGAAAAATTCTTGTTTGAGCTCTAACCATTTAACTAATTCTTTTTATGGTGTTTGTGTTCCAAATGTGCATGTTATTGAAGAAGAAACCATTGAAGAACTGGGACAACAATTGAAGGAAGAATCTAGCATCAAACAAGATTTGAAAGGTACAAATGTTGATGATTCATTGAAGCAATTGCAAGTAGAAGAAAAGTTGAGCTTGATAATATCATGTGGTATGACCTTATTTATGATCTATTTGTAGATGCAAATCAAACTGAACTTGTGCCAAAATTTGACAAGGTCAAATATTTAAGTGGAGATGTGACTCAGATTTAGAGTGAACATGACCTTGTTGTCTATTATTTTTATATGAACAATCTGCCAGAGTGTGATGAAAGTGATGGACGAGATAAGTTAAGTGAACAAATCCAAGAAAATTTGAGAGAGGATGAATCTTGTTCATATGCCAATCAACTAACCCTTTCTTGCTTTAGTCTTACATCTCCTTTCATGCAGAAAATTGATGATCAACCTTGTGGAAAGGATGATGACATCTCACTTGAAGAAGACAATGTCATTGGTCACAATTTTAAAGTGTGTGATAATCCATTATGGGATGACACTAAAGATTAATTTATAGTACGTTTTTATCAACTTTGGAATTCCAATGAAGGAAGCAGAGATGATGACGCTCTCAAAGAAGATAATGAGACAGATGAAGCTTTTGATGCCGTAGATATCGAGAAAGTTGAGCTAAATGAAGAATGTAGTGACTCAAGTGTGGAAAGGATAAGTCCTCGCATGTTGCTAACTACACAATATCATTCTCTTGTTTTGTAGATCCTTTTTTGCAGGTTAATCCGAAGCCGCTTCATAAGGAAATTACTATTGATCCATATATTGACTATGGTAAATCCAATGTTGAGGTTAAGTTGTTTAGAAAGAGCTAATATGGCATTTATTTTCTTGGTATTCATATGCTTTTGATCTAGGTAATGACCCTCTCTTGTTTAAAGATCTTATGAATTGTGTTTTTAGTGCTTGTGTTGGTAATCATATTTTTGTACTAGATGTTATTTTTTGATATTTAAGAGGAGTGTTTGTGCATAAAAGATCTAAATGGGTCAAATGGTTGCATAGTCACTACCTTGTGTTATTTTTACCAAGTGTTTGTTGTGTTTACCTACTTATTGTGATTATTATGGTTAGGTCAATGTCAACATTCGATGACGAATCTTCTTTAGGAGGGGGAGAATGATAGCATCCATGGCAGCTCAAAATCACTAAGGTACATGGTTAAAGCTTTAGAAGTTCCAAGAAGACCATGACAAGATCTCAAATAAGGAAATTTAAGGACAACCTCAATGGGCCGCAATTAGCAATTAAAGATTTCTTGTGATAGAAGAAGAGCTCCTGTCCAAATCAAGATGTTTTGCTCAAGTCTTACACCTATTTGGAGGCCCAAATTAAAGTCCAAGATAAGACGGAATGAGGCCCAAATTTCCCCAAAAAGAAGAAAAATACAGCAGCCCAAATCTGCCCCAAAATTGTTTCTAGAACCTACATTTAATAGTTGTTTTGATCTATGTTGACTTGCAAGAGTCTAAATGTTTTTAGTCTTCTATGAACCTAGGAAATTTCAGGATTTTAGTCTTCTATATACCTAGGAAATTGCACTTTATTTATTTTAGTTTGACCAAGTGTTGTAAGCCCCTTCTAAACTCCTATAAAAGGGTGCTTTCTTTTTAATTGTAACTAAGTTTTATGAATATTAATATTACTAGCCTTGTGGCTTGTGTAGACCTTTGATGTTCTCTTTTGAGTTATGCCCTTTTTGTTCAACTTTGAACCATAGCTCGGATTCTTCAATGGTAAGATTTCTTGTTTGAGTTCCCTTCCTCCTATTCTTCTTGTTAATTGTTTCAACTCCTTCTTTACTATTTAAACAAGGATTCAAGTATCAACTACTTGAATTTCTGTTGTTCTTTCTCAAGAATCAATCCTTCCCACTTTCAATCTACTCTTTCTAAAGTCTTTTGTGCCGTGATGTTATCAAGGAAACAAAAGTAGGAGTAGGAAGCCTAAAATTAGAGTTGATGTTAGAGGTCCTCCTAGGGATAAAATAGGGATTCTTGGAAAGTATATGGGAATTTGTGATACTTATTGCATCATACTTTTCCCAAGAAGACAAAGGAATGGTATGTCCTTGAAAGCCTTTCTTACACCAAAAAAAAGTGAGGATGCCAGATAAAAGAAAGAGAGAAGTAAGGGTGAGCAACTTGATAACTTTAGAGAGGAAAAAGGAGAGGAAGTGATGAGTGGAAAGAATGAGTTGTCGAGAAGTAGAAATGAGTTGACGAAATTCAGTGGACAAGTCAATTTGAGAGACGAGGAAAAAGAAGAGCTTAAAAGAATAAAGTGCATAAATGTGAAAAATTCTTGTTTGAGCTCTAACCATTTAACTAATTCTTTTTATGGTGTTTGTGTTCCAAATGTGCATGTTATTGAAGAAGAAACCATTGAAGAACTTGGACAACAATTGAAGGAAGAATCTAGCATCAAACAAGATTTGAAAGGTACAAATGTTGATGATTCATTGAAGCAATTGCAAGTAGAAGAAAAGTTGAGCTTGATAATATCATGTGGTTTGACCTTATTTATGATCTATTTGTAGATGCAAATCAAGCTGAACTTGTGCCAAAATTTGACAAGGTCAAATATTTAAGTGGAGATGTGACTCAGATTTAGAGTGAACATGACCTTGTTGTCTATTATTTTTATATGAACAATCTGCCATAGTGTGATGAAAGTGATGGACGAGATAAGTTAAGTGAACAAATCCAAGAAAATTTGAGAGAGGATGAATCTTGTTCATATGCCAATCAACTAACCCTTTCTTGCTTTAGTCTTACATCTCCTTTCATGCAGAAAATTGATGATCAACCTTGTGGAAAGGATGATGACATCTCACTTGAAGAAGACAATGTCATTGGTCACAATTTTAAAGTGTGTGATAATCCATTATGGGATGATACTAAAGATTAATTTATAGTACATTTTTATCAACTTTGGAATTCCAATGAAGGAAGCAGAGATGATGACGCTCTCAAAGAAGATAATGAGACAGATGAAGCTTTTGATGCCGTAGATATCGAGAAAGTTGAGCTAAATGAAGAATGTAGTGACTCAAGTGTGGAAAGGATAAGTCCTCGCATGTTGCTAACTACACAATATCATTCTCTTGTTTTGTAGATCCTTTTTTGCAGGTTAATCCGAAGCCGCTTCATAAGGAAATTACTATTGATCCATATATTGACTATGGTAAATCCAATGTTGAGGTTAAGTTGTTTAGAAAGAGCTAATATGGCATTTATTTTCTTGGTATTCATATGCTTTTGATCTAGGTAATGACCCTCACTGTTTAAAGATCTTATGAATTGTGTTTTTAGTGCTTGTGTTGGTAATCATATTTTTGTACTAGATGTTATTTTTTGATATTTAAGAGGAGTGTTTGTGCATAAAAGATCTAAATGGGTCAAATGGTTGCATAGTCACTACCTTGTGTTATTTTTACCAAGTGTTTGTTGTGTTTACCTACTTATTGTGATTATTATGGTTGCAGGTCAATGTCAACATTCGATGACGAATCTTCTTTAGGAGGGGGAGAATGATAGCATCCATGGCAGCTCAAAATCACTAAGGTACATGGTTAAAGCTTTAGAAGTTCCAAGAAGACCATGACAAGATCTCAAATAAGGAAATTTAAGGACAACCTCAATGGGCCGCAATTAGCAATTAATGATTTCTTGTGATAGAAGAAGAGCTCCTGTCCAAATCAAGATGTTTTGCTCAAGTCTTACACCTATTTGGAGGCCCAAATTAAAGTCCAAGATAAGACGGAATGAGGCCCAAATTTCCCCAAAAAGAAGAAAAATACAGCAGCCCAAATCTGCCCCAAAATTGTTTCTAGAACCTACATTTAATAGTTGTTTTGATCTATGTTGACTTGCATTAGTCTAAATGTTTTTAGTCTTCTATGAACCTAGGAAATTTCAGGATTTTAGTCTTCTATATACCTAGGAAATTGCACTTTATTTATTTTAGTTTGACCAAGTGTTGTAAGCCCCTTCTAAACTCCTATAAAAGGGTGCTTTCTTTTTAATTGTAACTAAGTTTTATGAATATTAATATTACTAGCCTTGTGGCTTGTGTAGACCTTTGATGTTCTCTTTTGAGTTATGCCCTTTTTGTTCAACTTTGAACCATAGCTCGGATTCTTCAATGGTAAGATTTCTTGTTTGAGTTCCCTTCCTCCTATTCTTCTTGTTAATTGTTTCAACTCCTTCTTTACTATTTAAACAAGGATTCAAGTATCAACTACTTGAATTTCTGTTGTTCTTTCTCAAGAATCAATCCTTCCCTCTTTCAATCTACTATTTCTAAAGTCTTTTGTGCCGTGATGTTATCAAGGAAACAAAAGTAGGAGTAGGAAGCCTAAAATTAGAGTTGATGTTAGAGGTCCTCCTAGGGATAAAATAGGGATTCTTGGAAAGTATATGGGAATTTGTGATACTTATTGCATCATACTTTTCCCAAGAAGACAAAGGAATGGTATGTCCTTGAAAGCCTTTCTTACACCAAAAAAAAGTGAGGATGCCAGATAAAAGAAAGAGAGAAGTAAGGGTGAGCAACTTGATAACTTTAGAGAGGAAAAAGGAGAGGAAGTGATGAGTGGAAAGAGTGAGTTGTCGAGAAGTAGAAATGAGTTGACGAAATTCAGTGGACAAGTCAATTTGAGAGACGAGGAAAAAGAAGAGCTTAAAAGAATAAAGTGCATAAATGTGAAAAATTCTTGTTTGAGCTCTAACCATTTAACTAATTCTTTTTATGGTGTTTGTGTTCCAAATGTGCATGTTATTGAAGAAGAAACCATTGCAGAACTGGGACAACAATTGAAGGAAGAATCTAGCATCAAACAAGATTTGAAAGGTACAAATGTTGATGATTCATTGAAGCAATTGCAAGTAGAAGAAAAGTTGAGCTTGATAATATCATGTGGTATGACCTTATTTATGATCTATTTGTAGATGCAAATCAAACTGAACTTGTGCCAAAATTTGACAAGGTCAAATATTTAAGTGGAGATGTGACTCGATTTAGAGTGAACATGACCTTGTTGTCTATTATTTTTATATGAACAATGCGCGAGTGTGATGAAAGTGATGGACGAGATAAGTTAAGTGAACAAATCCAAGAAAATTTGAGAGAGGATGAATCTTGTTCATATGCCAATCAACTAACCCTTTCTTGCTTTAGTCTTACATCTCCTTTCATGCAGAAAATTGATGATCAACCTTGTGGAAAGGATGATGACATCTCACTTGAAGAAGACAATGTCATTGGTCACAATTTTAAAGTGTGTGATAATCCATTATGGGATGATACTAAAGATTAATTTATAGTACATTTTTATCAACTTTGGAATTCCAATGAAGGAAGCAGAGATGATGACGCTCTCAAAGAAGATAATGAGACAGATGAAGCTTTTGATGCCGTAGATATCAAGAAAGTTGAGCTAAATGAAGAATGTAGTGACTCAAGTGTGGAAAGGATAAGTCCTCGCATGTTGCTAACTACACAATATCATTATCTTGTTTTGTAGATCCTTTTTTGCAGGTTAATCCGAAGCCGCTTCATAAGGAAATTACTATTGATCCATATATTGACTATGGTAAATCCAATGTTGAGGTTAAGTTGTTTAGAAAGAGCTAATATGGCATTTATTTTCTTGGTATTCATATGCTTTTGATCTAGGTAATGACCCTCTCATTGTTTAAAGATCTTATGAATTGTGTTTTTAGTGCTTGTGTTGGTAATCATATTTTTGTACTAGATGTTATTTTTTGATATTTAAGAGGAGTGTTTGTGCATAAAAGATCTAAATGGGTCAAATGGTTGCATAGTCACTACCTTGTGTTATTTTTACCAAGTGTTTGTTGTGTTTACCTACTTATTGTGATTATTATGGTTGCAGGTCAATGTCAACATTCGATGATGAATCTTCTTTAGGAGGGGAGAATGATAGCATCCATGGCAGCTCAAAATCACTAAGGTACATGGTTAAAGCTTTAGAAGTTCCAAGAAGACCATGACAAGATCTCAAATAAGGAAATTTAAGGACAACCTCAATGGGCCGCAATTAGCAATTAAAGATTTCTTGTGATAGAAGAAGAGCTCCTGTCCAAATCAAGATGTTTTGCTCAAGTCTTACACCTATTTGGAGGCCCAAATTAAAGTCCAAGATAAGACGGAATGAGGCCCAAATTTCCCCAAAAAGAAGAAAAATACAGCAGCCCAAATCGCCCCAAAATTGTTTCTAGAACCTACATTTAATAGTTGTTTTGATCTATGTTGACTTGCATTAGTCTAAATGTTTTTAGTCTTCTATGAACCTAGGAAATTTCAGGATTTTAGTCTTCTATATACCTAGGAAATTGCACTTTATTTATTTTAGTTTGACCAAGTGTTGTAAGCCCCTTCTAAACTCCTATAAAAGGGTGCTTTCTTTTTAATTGTAACTAAGTTTTATGAATATTAATATTACTAGCCTTGTGGCTTGTGTAGACCTTTGATGTTCTCTTTTGAGTTATGCCCTTTTTGTTCAACTTTGAACCATAGCTCGGATTCTTCAATGGTAAGATTTCTTGTTTGAGTTCCCTTCCTCCTATTCTTCTTGTTAATTGTTTCAACTCCTTCTTTACTATTTAAACAAGGATTCAAGTATCAACTACTTGAATTTCTGTTGTTCTTTCTCAAGAATCAATCCTTCCCGCTTTCAATCTACTATTTCTAAAGTCTTTTGTGCCGTGATGTTATCAAGGAAACAAAAGTAGGAGTAGGAAGCCTAAAATTAGAGTTGATGTTAGAGGTCCTCCTAGGGATAAAATAGGGATTCTTGGAAAGTATATGGGAATTTGTGATACTTATTGCATCATACTTTTCCCAAGAAGACAAAGGAATGGTATGTCCTTGAAAGCCTTTCTTACACCAAAAAAAAGTGAGGATGCCAGATAAAAGAAAGAGAGAAGTAAGGGTGAGCAACTTGATAACTTTAGAGAGGAAAAAGGAGAGGAAGTGATGAGTGGAAAGAATGAGTTGTCGAGAAGTAGAAATGAGTTGACGAAATTCAGTGGACAAGTCAATTTGAGAGACGAGGAAAAAGAAGAGCTTAAAAGAATAAAGTGCATAAATGTGAAAAATTCTTGTTTGAGCTCTAACCATTTAACTAATTCTTTTTATGGTGTTTGTGTTCCAAATGTGCATGTTATTGAAGAAGAAACCATTGAAGAACTTGGACAACAATTGAAGGAAGAATCTAGCATCAAACAAGATTTGAAAGGTACAAATGTTGATGATTCATTGAAGCAATTGCAAGTAGAAGAAAAGTTGAGCTTGATAATATCATGTGGTATGACCTTATTTATGATCTATTTGTAGATGCAAATCAAACTGAACTTGTGCCAAAATTTGACAAGGTCAAATATTTAAGTGGAGATGTGACTCAGATTTAGAGTGAACATGACCTTGTTGTCTATTATTTTTATATAAACAATCTGCCATAGTGTGATGAAAGTGATGGACGAGATAAGTTAAGTGAACAAATCCAAGAAATTTGAGAGAGGATGAATCTTGTTCATATGCCAATCAACTAACCCTTTCTTGCTTTAGTCTTACATCTCCTTTCATGCAGAAAATTGATGATCAACCTTGTGGAAAGGATGATGACATCTCACTTGAAGAAGACAATGTCATTGGTCACAATTTTAAAGTGTGTGATAATCCATTATGGGATGATACTAAAGATTAATTTATAGTACATTTTTATCAACTTTGGAATTCCAATGAAGGAAGCAGAGATGATGACGCTCTCAAAGAAGATAATGAGACAGATGAAGCTTTTGATGCCGTAGATATCGAGAAAGTTGAGCTAAATGAAGAATGTAGTGACTCAAGTGTGGAAAGGATAAGTCCTCGCATGTTGCTAACTACACAATATCATTATCTTGTTTTGTAGATCCTTTTTTGCAGGTTAATCCGAAGCCGCTTCATAAGGAAATTACTATTGATCCATTTATTGACTATGGTAAATCCAATGTTGAGGTTAAGTTGTTTAGAAAGAGCTAATATGGCATTTATTTTCTTGGTATTCATATGCTTTTGATCTAGGTAATGACCCTCTACTGTTTAAAGATCTTATGAATTGTATTTTCAGTGCTTGTGTTGGTAATCATATTTTTGTACTAGATGTTATTTTTTGATATTTAAGAGGAGTGTTTGTGCATAAAAGATCTAAATGGGTCAAATGGTTGCATAGTCACTACCTTGTGTTATTTTTACCAAGTGTTTGTTGTGTTTACCTACTTATTGTGATTATTATGGTTGCAGGTCAATGTCAACATTCGATGACGAATCTTCTTTAGGAGGGGGAGAATGATAGCATCCATGGCAGCTCAAAATCACTAAGGGACATGGTTAAAGCTTTAGAAGTTCCAAGAAGACCATGACAAGATCTCAAATAAGGAAATTTAAGGACAACCTCAATGGGCCGCAATTAGCAATTAAAGATTTCTTGTGATAGAAGAAGAGCTCCTGTCCAAATCAAGATGTTTTGCTCAAGTCTTACACCTATTTGGAGGCCCAAATTAAAGTCCAAGATAAGACGGAATGAGGCCCAAATTTCCCCAAAAAGAAGAAAAATACAGCAGCCCAAATCAGCCCCAAAATTGTTTCTAGAACCTACATTTAATAGTTGTTTTGATCTATGTTGACTTGCATTAGTCTAAATGTTTTTAGTCTTCTATGAACCTAGGAAATTTCAGGATTTTAGTCTTCTATATACCTAGGAAATTGCACTTTATTTATTTTAGTTTGACCAAGTGTTGTAAGCCCCTTCTAAACTCCTATAAAAGGGTGCTTTCTTTTTAATTGTAACTAAGTTTTATGAATATTAATATTACTAGCCTTGTGGCTTGTGTAGACCTTTGATGTTCTCTTTTGAGTTATGCCCTTTTTGTTCAACTTTGAACCATAGCTCGGATTCTTCAATGGTAAGATTTCTTGTTTGAGTTCCCTTCCTCCTATTCTTCTTGTTAATTGTTTCAACTCCTTCTTTACTATTTAAACAAGGATTCAAGTATCAACTACTTGAATTTCTGTTGTTCTTTCTCAAGAATCAATCCTTCCCGCTTTCAATCTACTATTTCTAAAGTCTTTTGTGCCGTGATGTTATCAAGGAAACAAAAGTAGGAGTAGGAAGCCTAAAATTAGAGTTGATGTTAGAGGTCCTCCTAGGGATAAAATAGGGATTCTTGGAAAGTATATGGGAATTTGTGATACTTATTGCATCATACTTTTCCCAAGAAGACAAAGGAATGGTATGTCCTTGAAAGCCTTTCTTACACCAAAAAAAAAGTGAGGATGCCAGATAAAAGAAAGAGAGAAGTAAGGGTGAGCAACTTGATAACTTTAGAGAGGAAAAAGGAGAGGAAGTGATGAGTGGAAAGAGTGAGTTGTCGAGAAGTAGAAATGAGTTGACGAAATTCGGTGGACAAGTCAATTTGAGAGACGAGGAAAAAGAAGAGCTTAAAAGAATAAAGTGCATAAATGTGAAAAATTCTTGTTTGAGCTCTAACCATTTAACTAATTCTTTTTATGGTGTTTGTGTTCCAAATGTGCATGTTATTGAAGAAGAAACCATTGAAGAACTGGGACAACAATTGAAGGAAGAATCTAGCATCAAACAAGATTTGAAAGGTACAAATGTTGATGATTCATTGAAGCAATTGCAAGTAGAAGAAAAGTTGAGCTTGATAATATCATGTGGTATGACCTTATTTATGATCTATTTGTAGATGCAAATCAAACTGAACTTGTGCCAAAATTTGACAAGGTCAAATATTTAAGTGGAGATGTGACTCAGATTTAGAGTGAACATGACCTTGTTGTCTATTATTTTTATATGAACAATCTGCCATAGTGTGATGAAAGTGATGGACGAGATAAGTTAAGTGAACAAATCCAAGAAAATTTGAGAGAGGATGAATCTTGTTCATATGCCAATCAACTAACCCTTTCTTGCTTTAGTCTTACATCTCCTTTCATGCAGAAAATTGATGATCAACCTTGTGGAAAGGATGATGACATCTCACTTGAAGAAGACAATGTCATTGGTCACAATTTTAAAGTGTGTGATAATCCATTATGGGATGATACTAAAGATTAATTTATAGTACATTTTTATCAACTTTGGAATTCCAATGAAGGAAGCAGAGAGATGATGACGCTCTCAAAGAAGATAATGAGACACATGAAGCTTTTGATGCCGTAGATATCGAGAAAGTTGAGCTAAATGAAGAATGTAGTGACTCAAGTGTGGAAAGGATAAGTCCTCGCATGTTGCTAACTACACAATATCATTATCTTGTTTTGTAGATCCTTTTTTGCAAAGTTAATCCGAAGCCGCTTCATAAGGAAATTACTATTGATCCATATCTTGACTATGGTAAATCCAATGTTGAGGTTAAGTTGTTTAGAAAGAGCTAATATGGCATTTATTTTCTTGGTATTCATATGCTTTTGATCTAGGTAATGACCCTCTCTTTGTTTAAAGATCTTATGAATTGTATTTTCAGTGCTTGTGTTGGTAATCATATTTTTGTACTAGATGTTATTTTTTGATATTTAAGAGGAGTGTTTGTGCATAAAAGATCTAAATGGGTCAAATGGTTGCATAGTCACTACCTTGTGTTATTTTTACCAAGTGTTTGTTGTGTTTACCTACTTATTGTGATTATTATGGTTGCAGGTCAATGTCAACATTCGATGACGAATCTTCTTTAGGAGGGGGAGAATGATAGCATCCATGGCAGCTCAAAATCACTAAGGGACATGGTTAAAGATTTAGAAGTTCCAAGAAGACCATGACAAGATCTCAAATAAGGAAATTTAAGGACAACCTCAATGGGCCGCAATTAGCAATTAAAGATTTCTTGTGATAGAAGAAGAGCTCCTGTCCAAATCAAGATGTTTTGCTCAAGTCTTACACCTATTTGGAGGCCCAAATTAAAGTCCAAGATAAGACGGAATGAGGCCCAAATTTCCCCAAAAAGAAGAAAAATACAGCAGCCCAAATCAGCCCCAAAATTGTTTCTAGAACCTACATTTAATAGTTGTTTTGATCTATGTTGACTTGCATTAGTCTAAATGTTTTTAGTCTTCTATGAACCTAGGAAATTTCAGGATTTTAGTCTTCTATATACCTAGGAAATTGCACTTTATTTATTTTAGTTTGACCAAGTGTTGTAAGCCCCTTCTAAACTCCTATAAAAGGGTGCTTTCTTTTTAATTGTAACTAAGTTTTATGAATATTAATATTACTAGCCTTGTGGCTTGTGTAGACCTTTGATGTTCTCTTTTGAGTTATGCCCTTTTTGTTCAACTTTGAACCATAGCTCGGATTCTTCAATGGTAAGATTTCTTGTTTGAGTTCCCTTCCTCCTATTCTTCTTGTTAATTGTTTCAACTCCTTCTTTACTATTTAAACAAGGATTCAAGTATCAACTACTTGAATTTCTGTTGTTCTTTCTCAAGAATCAATCCTTCCCGCTTTCAATCTACTATTTCTAAAGTCTTTTGTGCCGTGATGTTATCAAGGAAACAAAAGTAGGAGTAGGAAGCCTAAAATTAGAGTTGATGTTAGAGGTCCTCCTAGGGATAAAATAGGGATTCTTGGAAAGTATATGGGAATTTGTGATACTTATTGCATCATACTTTTCCCAAGAAGACAAAGGAATGGTATGTCCTTGAAAGCCTTTCTTACACCAAAAAAAAGTGAGGATGCCGGATAAAAGAAAGAGAGAAGTAAGGGTGAGCAACTTGATAACTTTAGAGAGGAAAAAGGAGAGGAAGTGATGAGTGGAAAGAGTGAGTTGTCGAGAAGTAGAAATGAGTTGACGAAATTCGGTGGACAAGTCAATTTGAGAGACGAGGAAAAAGAAGAGCTTAAAAGAATAAAGTGCATAAATGTGAAAAATTCTTGTTTGAGCTCTAACCATTTAACTAATTCTTTTTATGGTGTTTGTGTTCCAAATTTGCATGTTATTGAAGAAGAAACCATTGAAGAACTGGGACAACAATTGAAGGAAGAATCTAGCATCAAACAAGATTTGAAAGGTACAAATGTTGATGATTCATTGAAGCAATTGCAAGTAGAAGAAAAGTTGAGCTTGATAATATCATGTGGTATGACCTTATTTATGATCTATTTGTAGATGCAAATCAAACTGAACTTGTGCCAAAATTTGACAAGGTCAAATATTTAAGTGGAGATGTGACTCAGATTTAGAGTGAACATGACCTTGTTGTCTATTATTTTTATATGAACAATCTGCCATAGTGTGATGAAAGTGATGGACGAGATAAGTTAAGTGAACAAATCCAAGAAAATTTGAGAGAGGATGAATCTTGTTCATATGCCAATCAACTAACCCTTTCTTGCTTTAGTCTTACATCTCCTTTCATGCAGAAAATTGATGATCAACCTTGTGGAAAGGATGATGACATCTCACTTGAAGAAGACAATGTCATTGGTCACAATTTTAAAGTGTGTGATAATCCATTATGGGATGATACTAAAGATTAATTTATAGTACATTTTTATCAACTTTGGAATTCCAATGAAGGAAGCAGAGATGATGACGCTCTCAAAGAAGATAATGAGACAGATGAAGCTTTTGATGCCGTAGATATCGAGAAAGTTGAGCTAAATGAAGAATGTAGTGACTCAAGTGTGGAAAGGATAAGTCCTCGCATGTTGCTAACTACACAATATCATTATCTTGTTTTGTAGATCCTTTTTTGCAGGTTAATCCGAAGCCGCTTCATAAGGAAATTACTATTGATCCATTTATTGACTATGGTAAATCCAATGTTGAGGTTAAGTTGTTTAGAAAGAGCTAATATGGCATTTATTTTCTTGGTATTCATATGCTTTTGATCTAGGTAATGACCCTCTCTTGTTTAAAGATCTTATGAATTGTATTTTCAGTGCTTGTGTTGGTAATCATATTTTTGTACTAGATGTTATTTTTTGATATTTAAGAGGAGTGTTTGTGCATAAAAGATCTAAATGGGTCAAATGGTTGCATAGTCACTACCTTGTGTTATTTTTACCAAGTGTTTGTTGTGTTTACCTACTTATTGTGATTATTATGGTTGCGGGTCAATGTCAACATTCGATGACGAATCTTCTTTAGGAGGGGGAGAATGATAGCATCCATGGCAGCTCAAAATCACTAAGGGACATGGTTAAAGCTTTAGAAGTTCCAAGAAGACCATGACAAGATCTCAAATAAGGAAATTTAAGGACAACCTCAATGGGCCGCAATTAGCAATTAAAGATTTCTTGTGATAGAAGAAGAGCTCCTGTCCAAATCAAGATGTTTTGCTCAAGTCTTACACCTATTTGGAGGCCCAAATTAAAGTCCAAGATAAGACGGAATGAGGCCCAAATTTCCCCAAAAAGAAGAAAAATACAGCAGCCCAAATCAGCCCCAAAATTGTTTCTAGAACCTACATTTAATAGTTGTTTTGATCTATGTTGACTTGCATTAGTCTAAATGTTTTTAGTCTTCTATGAACCTAGGAAATTTCAGGATTTTAGTCTTCTATATACCTAGGAAATTGCACTTTATTTATTTTAGTTTGACCAAGTGTTGTAAGCCCCTTCTAAACTCCTATAAAAGGGTGCTTTCTTTTTAATTGTAACTAAGTTTTATGAATATTAATATTACTAGCCTTGTGGCTTGTGTAGACCTTTGATGTTCTCTTTTGAGTTATGCCCTTTTTGTTCAACTTTGAACCATAGCTCGGATTCTTCAATGGTAAGATTTCTTGTTTGAGTTCCCTTCCTCCTATTCTTCTTGTTAATTGTTTCAACTCCTTCTTTACTATTTAAACAAGGATTCAAGTATCAACTACTTGAATTTCTGTTGTTCTTTCTCAAGAATCAATCCTTCCCGCTTTCAATCTACTATTTCTAAAGTCTTTTGTGCCGTGATGTTATCAAGGAAACAAAAGTAGGAGTAGGAAGCCTAAAATTAGAGTTGATGTTAGAGGTCCTCCTAGGGATAAAATAGGGATTCTTGGAAAGTATATGGGAATTTGTGATACTTATTGCATCATACTTTTCCCAAGAAGACAAAGGAATGGTATGTCCTTGAAAGCCTTTCTTACACCAAAAAAAAAGTGAGGATGCCAGATAAAAGAAAGAGAGAAGTAAGGGTGAGCAACTTGATAACTTTAGAGAGGAAAAAGGAGAGGAAGTGATGAGTGGAAAGAGTGAGTTGTCGAGAAGTAGAAATGAGTTGACGAAATTCAAAGTGGACAAGTCAATTTGAGAGACGAGGAAAAAGAAGAGCTTAAAAGAATAAAGTGCATAAATGTGAAAAATTCTTGTTTGAGCTCTAACCATTTAACTAATTCTTT
This sequence comes from Anisodus tanguticus, assembly GCA_034509755.1. Taxonomy (NCBI): domain Eukaryota; kingdom Viridiplantae; phylum Streptophyta; class Magnoliopsida; order Solanales; family Solanaceae; genus Anisodus; species Anisodus tanguticus. The sequence goes on from CM067544.1 coordinate 35,304,140, forward strand.
TTATGGTGTTTGTGTTCCAAATTTGCATGTTATTGAAGAAGAAACCATTGAAGAACTGGGACAACAATTGAAGGAAGAATCTAGCATCAAACAAGATTTGAAAGGTACAAATGTTGATGATTCATTGAAGCAATTGCAAGTAGAAGAAAAGTTGAGCTTGATAATATCATGTGGTATGACCTTATTTATGATCTATTTGTAGATGCAAATCAAACTGAACTTGTGCCAAAATTTGACAAGGTCAAATATTTAAGTGGAGATGTGACTCAGATTTAGAGTGAACATGACCTTGTTGTCTATTATTTTTATATGAACAATCTGCCATAGTGTGATGAAAGTGATGGACGAGATAAGTTAAGTGAACAAATCCAAGAAAATTTGAGAGAGGATGAATCTTGTTCATATGCCAATCAACTAACCCTTTCTTGCTTTAGTCTTACATCTCCTTTCATGCAGAAAATTGATGATCAACCTTGTGGAAAGGATGATGACTTCTCACTTGAAGAAGACAATGTCATTGGTCACAATTTTAAAGTGTGTGATAATCCATTATGGGATGATACTAAAGATTAATTTATAGTACATTTTTATCAACTTTGGAATTCCAATGAAGGAAGCAGAGATGATGACGCTCTCAAAGAAGATAATGAGACACATGAAGATTTTGATGCCGTAGATATCGAGAAAGTTGAGCTAAATGAAGAATGTAGTGACTCAAGTGTGGAAAGGATAAGTCCTCGCATGTTGCTAACTACACAGTATCATTATCTTGTTTTGTAGATCCTTTTTTGCAGGTTAATCCGAAGCCGCTTCATAAGGAAATTACTATTGATCCATTTATTGACTATGGTAAATCCAATGTTGAGGTTAAGTTGTTTAGAAAGAGCTAATATGGCATTTATTTTCTTGGTATTCATATGCTTTTGATCTAGGTAATGACCCTCTACTTTGTTTAAAGATCTTATGAATTGTATTTTCGGTGCTTGTGTTGGTAATCATATTTTTGTACTAGATGTTATTTTTTGATATTTAAGAGGAGTGTTTGTGCATAAAAGATCTAAATGGGTCAAATGGTTGCATAGTCACTACCTTGTGTTATTTTTACCAAGTGTTTGTTGTGTTTACCTACTTATTGTGATTATTATGGTTGCAGGTCAATGTCAACATTCGATGACGAATCTTCTTTAGGAGGGGAGAATGATAGCATCCATGGCAGCTCAAAATCACTAAGGGACATGGTTAAAGCTTTAGAAGTTCCAAGAAGACCATGACAAGATCTCAAATAAGGAAATTTAAGGACAACCTCAATGGGCCGCAATTAGCAATTAAAGATTTCTTGTGATAGAAGAAGAGCTCCTGTCCAAATCAAGATGTTTTGCTCAAGTCTTACACCTATTTGGAGGCCCAAATTAAAGTCCAAGATAAGACGGAATGAGGCCAAATTTCCCCAAAAAGAAGAAAAATACAGCAGCCCAAATCTGCCCCAAAATTGTTTCTAGAACCTACATTTAATAGTTGTTTTGATCTATGTTGACTTGCATTAGTCTAAATGTTTTTAGTCTTCTATGAACCTAGGAAATTTCAGGATTTTAGTCTTCTATATACCTAGGAAATTGCACTTTATTTATTTTAGTTTGACCAAGTGTTGTAAGCCCCTTCTAAACTCCTATAAAAGGGTGCTTTCTTTTTTATTGTAACTAAGTTTTATGAATATTAATATTACTAGCCTTGTGGCTTGTGTAGACCTTTGATGTTCTCTTTTGAGTTATGCCCTTTTTGTTCAACTTTGAACCATAGCTCGGATTCTTCAATGGTAAGATTTCTTGTTTGAGTTCCCTTCCTCCTATTCTTCTTGTTAATTGTTTCAACTCCTTCTTTACTATTTAAACAAGGATTCAAGTATAAACTACTTGAATTTCTGTTGTTCTTTCTCAAGAATCAATCCTTCCCGCTTTCAATCTACTATTTCTAAAGTCTTTTGTGCCGTGATGTTATCAAGGAAAAAAAAGTAGGAGTAGGAAGCCTAAAATTAGAGTTGATGTTAGAGGTCCTCCTAGGGATAAAATAGGGATTCTTGGAAAGTATATGGGAATTTGTGATACTTATTGCATCATACTTTTCCCAAGAAGACAAAGGAATGGTATGTCCTTGAAAGCCTTTCTTACACCAAAAAAAAGTGAGGATGCCAGATAAAAGAAAGAGAGAAGTAAGGGTGAGCAACTTGATAACTTTAGAGAGGAAAAAGGAGAGGAAGTGATGAGTGGAAAGAGTGAGTTGTCGAGAAGTAGAAATGAGTTGACGAAATTCAGTGGACAAGTCAATTTGAGAGACGAGGAAAAAGAAGAGCTTAAAAGAATAAAGTGCATAAATGTGAAAAATTCTTGTTTGAGCTCTAACCATTTAACTAATTCTTTTTATGGTGTTTGTGTTCCAAATTTGCATGTTATTGAAGAAGAAACCATTGAAGAACTGGGACAACAATTGAAGGAAGAATCTAGCATCAAACAAGATTTGAAAGGTACAAATGTTGATGATTCATTGAAGCAATTGCAAGTAGAAGAAAAGTTGAGCTTGATAATATCATGTGGTATGACCTTATTTATGATCTATTTGTAGATGCAAATCAAACTGAACTTGTGCCAAAATTTGACAAGGTCAAATATTTAAGTGGAGATGTGACTCAGATTTAGAGTGAACATGACCTTGTTGTCTATTATTTTTATATGAACAATCTGCCATAGTGTGATGAAAGTGATGGACGAGATAAGTTAAGTGAACAAATCCAAGAAAATTTGAGAGAGGATGAATCTTGTTCATATGCCAATCAACTAACCCTTTCTTGCTTTAGTCTTACATCTCCTTTCATGCAGAAAATTGATGATCAACCTTGTGGAAAGGATGATGACATCTCACTTGAAGAAGACAATGTCATTGGTCACAATTTTAAAGTGTGTGATAATCCATTATGGGATGATACTAAAGATTAATTTATAGTACATTTTTATCAACTTTGGAATTCCAATGAAGGAAGCAGAGATGATGACGCTCTCAAAGAAGATAATGAGACACATGAAGATTTTGATGCCGTAGATATCGAGAAAGTTGAGCTAAATGAAGAATGTAGTGACTCAAGTGTGGAAAGGATAAGTCCTCGCATGTTGCTAACTACACAATATCATTATCTTGTTTTGTAGATCCTTTTTTGTAGGTTAATCCGAAGCCGCTTCATAAGGAAATTACTATTGATCCATATCTTGACTATGGTAAATCCAATGTTGACGTTAAGTTGTTTAGAAAGAGCTAATATGGCATTTATTTTCTTGGTATTCATATGCTTTTGATCTAGGTAATGACCCTCTACTGTTTAAAGATCTTATGAATTGTATTTTTAGTGCTTGTGTTGGTAATCATATTTTTGTACTAGATGTTATTTTTTGATATTTAAGAGGAGTGTTTGTGCATAAAAGATCTAAATGGGTCAAATGGTTGCATAGTCACTACCTTGTGTTATTTTTACCAAGTGTTTGTTGTGTTTACCTACTTATTGTGATTATTATGGTTGCAGGTCAATGTCAACATTCGATGACGAATCTTCTTTAGGAGGGGAGAATGATAGCATCCATGGCAGCTCAAAATCACTAAGGGACATGGTTAAAGCTTTAGAAGTTCCAAGAAGACCATGACAAGATCTCAAATAAGGAAATTTAAGGACAACCTCAATGGGCCGCAATTAGCAATTAAAGATTTCTTGTGATAGAAGAAGAGCTCCTGTCCAAATCAAGATGTTTTGCTCAAGTCTTACACCTATTTGGAGGCCCAAATTAAAGTCCAAGATAAGACGGAATGAGGCCCAAATTTCCCCAAAAAGAAGAAAAATACAGCAGCCCAAATCTGCCCCAAAATTGTTTCTAGAACCTACATTTAATAGTTGTTTTGATCTATGTTGACTTGCATTAGTCTAAATGTTTTTAGTCTTCTATGAACCTAGGAAATTTCAGGATTTTAGTCTTCTATATACCTAGGAAATTGCACTTTATTTATTTTAGTTTGACCAAGTGTTGTAAGCCCCTTCTAAACTCCTATAAAAGGGTGCTTTCTTTTTAATTGTAACTAAGTTTTATGAATATTAATATTACTAGCCTTGTGGCATGTGTAGACCTTTGATGTTCTCTTTTGAGTTATGCCCTTTTTGTTCAACTTTGAACCATAGCTCGGATCCTTCAATGGTAAGATTTCTTGTTTGAGTTCCCTTCCTCCTATTCTTCTTGTTAATTGTTTCAACTCCTTCTTTACGATTTAAACAAGGATTCAAGTATCAACTACTTGAATTTCTGTTGTTCTTTCTCAAGAATCAATCCTTCCCACTTTCAATCTACTATTTCTAAAGTCTTTTGTGCCGTGATGTTATCAAGGAAACAAAAGTAGGAGTAGGAAGCCTAAAATTAGAGTTGATGTTAGAGGTCCTCCTAGGGATAAAATAGGGATTCTTGGAAAGTATATGGGAATTTGTGATACTTATTGCATCATACTTTTCCCAAGAAGACAAAGGAATGGTATGTCCTTGAAAGCCTTTCTTACACCAAAAAAAAGTGAGGATGCCAGATAAAAGAAAGAGAGAAGTAAGGGTGAGCAACTTGATAACTTTAGAGAGGAAAAAGGAGAGGAAGTGATGAGTGGAAAGAGTGAGTTGTCGAGAAGTAGAAATGAGTTGACGAAATTCAGTGGACAAGTCAATTTGAGAGACGAGGAAAAAGAAGAGCTTAAAAGAATAAAGTGCATAAATGTGAAAAATTCTTGTTTGAGCTCTAACCATTTAACTAATTCTTTTTATGGTGTTTGTGTTCCAAATTTGCATGTTATTGAAGAAGAAACCATTGAAGAACTGGGACAACAATTGAAGGAAGAATCTAGCATCAAACAAGATTTGAAAGGTACAAATGTTGATGATTCATTGAAGCAATTGCAAGTAGAAGAAAAGTTGAGCTTGATAATATCATGTGGTATGACCTTATTTATGATCTATTTGTAGATGCAAATCAAACTGAACTTGTGCCAAAATTTGACAAGGTCAAATATTTAAGTGGAGATGTGACTCAGATTTAGAGTGAACATGACCTTGTTGTCTATTATTTTTATATGAACAATCTGCCATAGTGTGATGAAAGTGATGGACGAGATAAGTTAAGTGAACAAATCCAAGAAAATTTGAGAGAGGATGAATCTTGTTCATATGCCAATCAACTAACCCTTTCTTGCTTTAGTCTTACATCTCCTTTCATGCAGAAAATTGATGATCAACCTTGTGGAAAGGATGATGACATCTCACTTGAAGAAGACAATGTCATTGGTCACAATTTTAAAGTGTGTGATAATCCATTATGGGATGATACTAAAGATTAATTTATAGTACATTTTTATCAACTTTGGAATTCCAATGAAGGAAGCAGAGATGATGACGCTCTCAAAGAAGATAATGAGACACATGAAGCTTTTGATGCCGTAGATATCGAGAAAGTTGAGCTAAATGAAGAATGTAGTGACTCAAGTGTGGAAAGGATAAGTCCTCGCATGTTGCTAACTACACAATATCATTATCTTGTTTTGTAGATCCTTTTTTGCAGGTTAATCCGAAGCCGCTTCATAAGGAAATTACTATTGATCCATATCTTGACTATGGTAAATCCAATGTTGAGGTTAAGTTGTTTAGAAAGAGCTAATATGGCATTTATTTTCTTGGTATTCATATGCTTTTGATCTAGGTAATGACCCTCTACTGTTTAAAGATCTTATGAATTGTATTTTTAGTGCTTGTGTTGGTAATCATATTTTTGTACTAGATGTTATTTTTTGATATTTTAGAGGAGTGTTTGTGCATAAAAGATCTAAATGGGTCAAATGGTTGCATAGTCACTACCTTGTGTTATTTTTACCACGTGTTTGTTGTGTTTACCTACTTATTGTGATTATTATGGTTGCAGGTCAATGTCAACATTCGATGACGAATCTTCTTTAGGAGGGGGAGAATGATAGCATCCATGGCAGCTCAAAATCACTAAGGGACATGGTTAAAGCTTTAGAAGTTCCAAGAAGACCATGACAAGATCTCAAATAAGGAAATTTAAGGACAACCTCAATGGGCCGCAATTAGCAATTAAACATTTCTTGTGATAGAAGAAGAGCTCCTGTCCAAATCAAGATGTTTTGCTCAAGTCTTACACCTATTTGGAGGCCCAAATTAAAGTCCAAGATAAGACGGAATGAGGCCCAAATTTCCCCAAAAAGAAGAAAAATACAGCAGCCCAAATCTGCCCCAAAATTATTTCTAGAACCTACATTTAATAGTTGTTTTGATCTATGTTGACTTTCATTAGTCTAAATGTTTTTAGTCTTCTATGAACCTAGGAAATTTCAGGATTTTAGTCTTCTATATACCTAGGAAATTGCACTTTATTTATTTTAGTTTGACCAAGTGTTGTAAGCCCCTTCTAAACTCCTATAAAAGGGTGCTTTCTTTTTAATTGTAACTAAGTTTTATGAATATTAATATTACTAGCCTTGTGGCTTGTGTAGACCTTTGATGTTCTCTTTTGAGTTATGCCCTTTTTGTTCAACTTTGAACCATAGCTCGGATTCTTCAATGGTAAGATTTCTTGTTTGAGTTCCCTTCCTCCTATTCTTCTTGTTAATTGTTTCAACTCCTTCTTTACTATTTAAACAAGGATTCAAGTATCAACTACTTGAATTTCTGTTGTTCTTTCTCAAGAATCAATCCTTCCCGCTTTCAATCTACTATTTCTAAAGTCTTTTGTGCCGTGATGTTATCAAGGAAACAAAAGTAGGAGTAGGAAGCCTAAAATTAGAGTTGATGTTAGAGGTCCTCCTAGGGATAAAATAGGGATTCTTGGAAAGTATATGGGAATTTGTGATACTTATTGCATCATACTTTTCCCAAGAAGACAAAGGAATAGTATGTCCTTGAAAGCCTTTCTTACACCAAAAAAAAGTGAGGATGCCAGATAAAAGAAAGAGAGAAGTAAGGGTGAGCAACTTGATAACTTTAGAGAGGAAAAAGGAGAGGAAGTGATGAGTGGAAAGAGTGAGTTGTCGAGAAGTAGAAATGAGTTGACGAAATTCAGTGGACAAGTCAATTTGAGAGACGAGGAAAAAGAAGAGCTTAAAAGAATAAAGTGCATAAATGTGAAAAATTCTTGTTTGAGCTCTAACCATTTAACTAATTCTTTTTATGGTGCTTGTGTTCCAAATGTGCATGTTATTGAAGAAGAAACCATTGAAGAACTGGGACAACAATTGAAGGAAGAATCTAGCATCAAACAAGATTTGAAAGGTACAAATGTTGATGATTCATTGAAGCAATTGCAAGTAGAAGAAAAGTTGAGCTTGGTAATATCATGTGGTACGACCTTATTTATGATCTATTTGTAGATGCAAATCAAACTGAACTTGTGCCAAAATTTGACAAGGTCAAATATTTAAGTGGAGATGTGACTCAGATTTAGAGTGAACATGACCTTGTTGTCTATTATTTTTATATGAACAATCTGCCATAGTGTGATGAAAGTGATGGACGAGATAAGTTAAGTGAACAAATCCAAGAAAATTTGAGAGAGGATGAATCTTGTTCATATGCCAATCAACTAACCCTTTCTTGCTTTAGTCTTACATCTCCTTTCATTCAGAAAATTGATGATCAACCTTGTGGAAAGGATGATGACATCTCACTTGAAGAAGACAATGTCATTGGTCACAATTTTAAAGTGTGTGATAATCCATTATGGGATGATACTAAAGATTAATTTATAGTACATTTTTATCAACTTTGGAATTCCAATGAAGGAAGCGAGAGATGATGACGCTCTCAAAGAAGATAATGAGACACATGAAGCTTTTGATGCCGTAGATATCGAGAAAGTTGAGCTAAATGAAGAATGTAGTGACTCAAGTGTGGAAAGGATAAGTCCTCGCATGTTGCTAACTACACAATATCATTATCTTGTTTTGTAGATCCTTTTTTTGAGTTAATCCGAAGCCGCTTCATAAGGAAATTACTATTGATCCATATCTTGACTATGGTAAATCCAATGTTGAGGTTAAGTTGTTTAGAAAGAGCTAATATGGCATTTATTTTCTTGGTATTCATATGCTTTTGATCTAGGTAATGACCCTCTACTGTTTAAAGATCTTATGAATTGTATTTTTAGTGCTTGTGTTGGTAATCATATTTTTGTACTAGATGTTATTTTTTGATATTTAAGAGGAGTGTTTGTGCATAAAAGATCTAAATGGGTCAAATGGTTGCATAGTCACTACCTTGTGTTATTTTTACCAAGTGTTTGTTGTGTTTACCTACTTATTGTGAATATTATGGTTGCAGGTCAATGTCAACATTCGATGACGAATCTTCTTTAGGAGGGGGAGAATGATAGCATCCATGGCAGCTCAAAATCACTAAGGGACATGGTTAAAGCTTTCGAAGTTCCAAGAAGACCATGACAAGATCTCAAATAAGGAAATTTAAGGACAACCTCAATGGGCCGCAATTAGCAATTAAACATTTCTTGTGATAGAAGAAGAGCTCCTGTCCAAATCAAGATGTTTTGCTCAAGTCTTACACCTATTTGGAGGCCCAAATTAAAGTCCAAGATAAGACGGAATGAGGCCCAAATTTCCCCAAAAAGAAGAAAAATACAGCAGCCCAAATCTGCCCCAAAATTGTTTCTAGAACCTACATTTAATAGTTGTTTTGATCTATGTTGACTTGCATTAGTCTAAATGTTTTTAGTCTTCTATGAACCTAGGAAATTTCAGGATTTTAGTCTTCTATATACCTAGGAAATTGCACTTTATTTATTTTAGTTTGACCAAGTGTTGTAAGCCCCTTCTAAACTCCTATAAAAGGGTGCTTTCTTTTTAATTGTAACTAAGTTTTATGAATATTAATATTACTAGCCTTGTGGCTTGTGTAGACCTTTGATGTTCTCTTTTGAGTTATGCCCTTTTTGTTCAACTTTGAACCATAGCTCGGATTCTTCAATGGTAAGATTTCTTGTTTGAGTTCCCTTCCTCCTATTCTTCTTGTTAATTGTTTCAACTCCTTCTTTACTATTTAAACAAGGATTCAAGTATCAACTACTTGAATTTCTGTTGTTCTTTCTCAAGAATCAATCCTTCCCGCTTTCAATCTACTATTTCTAAAGTCTTTTGTGCCGTGATGTTATCAAGGAAACAAAAGTAGGAGTAGGAAGCCTAAAATTAGAGTTGATGTTAGAGGTCCTCCTAGGGATAAAATAGGGATTCTTGGAAAGTATATGGGAATTTGTGATACTTATTGCATCATACTTTTCCCAAGAAGACAAAGGAATGGTATGTCCTTGAAAGCCTTTCTTACACCAAAAAAAAGTGAGGATGCCAGATAAAAGAAAGAGAGAAGTAAGGGTGAGCAACTTGATAACTTTAGAGAGGAAAAAGGAGAGGAAGTGATGAGTGGAAAGAGTGAGTTGTCGAGAAGTAGAAATGAGTTGACGAAATTCAGTGGACAAGTCAATTTGAGAGACGAGGAAAAAGAAGAGCTTAAAAGAATAAAGTGCATAAATGTGAAAAATTCTTGTTTGAGCTCTAACCATTTAACTAATTCTTTTTATGGTGCTTGTGTTCCAAATGTGCATGTTATTGAAGAAGAAACCATTGAAGAACTGGGACAACAATTGAAGGAAGAATCTAGCATCAAACAAGATTTGAAAGGTACAAATGTTGATGATTCATTGAAGCAATTGCAAGTAGAAGAAAAGTTGAGCTTGATAATATCATGTGGTACGACCTTATTTATGATCTATTTGTAGATGCAAATCAAACTGAACTTGTGCCAAAATTTGACAAGGTCAAATATTTAAGTGGAGATGTGACTCAGATTTAGAGTGAACATGACCTTGTTGTCTATTATTTTTATATGAACAATCTGCCATAGTGTGATGAAAGTGATGGACGAGATAAGTTAAGTGAACAAATCCAAGAAAATTTGAGAGAGGATGAATCTTGTTCATATGCCAATCAACTAACCCTTTCTTGCTTTAGTCTTACATCTCCTTTCATGCAGAAAATTGATGATCAACCTTGTGGAAAGGATGATGACATCTCACTTGAAGAAGACAATGTCATTGGTCACAATTTTAAAGTGTGTGATAATCCATTATGGGATGATACTAAAGATTAATTTATAGTACATTTTTATCAACTTTGGAATTCCAATGAAGGAAGCAGAGATGATGACGCTCTCAAAGAAGATAATGAGACACATGAAGCTTTTGATGCCGTAGATATCGAGAAAGTTGAGCTAAATGAAGAATGTAGTGACTCAAGTGTGGAAAGGATAAGTCCTCGCATGTTGCTAACTACACAATATCATTATCTTGTTTTGTAGATCCTTTTTTGCAGGTTAATCCGAAGCCGCTTCATAAGGAAATTACTATTGATCCATATCTTGACTATGGTAAATCCAATGTTGAGGTTAAGTTGTTTAGAAAGAGCTAATATGGCATTTATTTTCTTGGTATTCATATGCTTTTGATCTAGGTAATGACCCTCTACTGTTTAAAGATCTTATGAATTGTATTTTTAGTGCTTGTGTTGGTAATCATATTTTTGTACTAGATGTTATTTTTTGATATTTTAGAGGAGTGTTTGTGCATAAAAGATCTAAATGGGTCAAATGGTTGCATAGTCACTACCTTGTGTTATTTTTACCAAGTGTTTGTTGTGTTTACCTACTTATTGTGATTATTATGGTTGCAGGTCAATGTCAACATTCGATGACGAATCTTCTTTAGGAGGGGGAGAATGATAGCATCCATGGCAGCTCAAAATCACTAAGGGACATGGTTAAAGCTTTAGAATTTTCAAGAAGACCATGACAAGATCTCAAATAAGGAAATTTAAGGACAACCTCAATGGGCCGCAATTAGCAATTAAAGATTTCTTGTGATAGAAGAAGAGCTCCTGTCCAAATCATGATGTTTTGCTCAAGTCTTACACCTATTTGGAGGCCCAAATTAAAGTCCAAGATAAGACGGAATGAGGCCCAAATTTCCCCAAAAAGAAGAAAAATACAGCAGCCCAAATCTGCCCCAAAATTGTTTCTAGAACCTACATTTAATAGTTGTTTTGATCTATGTTGACTTGCATTAGTCTAAATGTTTTTAGTCTTCTATGAACCTAGGAAATTTCAGGATTTTAGTCTTCTATATACCTAGGAAATTGCACTTTATTTATTTTAGTTTGACCAAGTGTTGTAAGCCCCTTCTAAACTCCTATAAAAGGGTGCTTTCTTTTTATTGTAACTAAGTTTTATGAATATTAATATTACTAGCCTTGTGGCTTGTGTAGACCTTTGATGTTCTCTTTTGAGTTATGCCCTTTTTGTTCAACTTTGAACCATAGCTCGGATTCTTCAATGGTAAGATTTCTTGTTTGAGTTCCCTTCCTCCTATTCTTCTTGTTAATTGTTTCAACTCCTTCTTTACTATTTAAACAAGGATTCAAGTATCAACTACTTGAATTTCTGTTGTTCTTTCTCAAGAATCAATCCTTCCCGCTTTCAATCTACTATTTCTAAAGTCTTTTGTGCCGTGATGTTATCAAGGAAACAAAAGTAGGAGTAGGAAGCCTAAAATTAGAGTTGATGTTAGAGGTCCTCCTAGGGATAAAATAGGGATTCTTGGAAAGTATATGGGAATTTGTGATACTTATTGCATCATACTTTTCCCAAGAAGACAAAGGAATGGTATGTCCTTGAAAGCCTTTCTTACACCAAAAAAAAGTGAGGATGCCAGATAAAAGAAAGAGAGAAGTAAGGGTGAGCAACTTGATAACTTTAGAGAGGAAAAAGGAGAGGAAGTGATGAGTGGAAAGAGTGAGTTGTCGAGAAGTAGAAATGAGTTGACGAAATTCGGTGGACAAGTCAATTTGAGAGACGAGGAAAAAGAAGAGCTTAAAAGAATAAAGTGCATAAATGTGAAAAATTCTTGTTTGAGCTCTAACCATTTAACTAATTCTTTTTATGGTGCTTGTGTTCCAAATGTGCATGTTATTGAAGAAGAAACCATTGAAGAACTGGGACAACAATTGAAGGAAGAATCTAGCATCAAACAAGATTTGAAAGGTACAAATGTTGATGATTCATTGAAGCAATTGCAAGTAGAAGAAAAGTTGAGCTTGATAATATCATGTGGTACGACCTTATTTATGATCTATTTGTAGATGCAAATCAAATCTGAACTTGTGCCAAAATTTGACAAGGTCAAATATTTAAGTGGAGATGTGACTCGATTTAGAGTGAACATGACCTTGTTGTCTATTATTTTTATATGAACAATCTGCCATAGTGTGATGAAAGTGATGGACGAGATAAGTTAAGTGAACAAATCCAAGAAAATTTGAGAGAGGATGAATCTTGTTCATATGCCAATCAACTAACCCTTTCTTGCTTTAGTCTTACATCTCCTTTCATGCAGAAAATTGATGATCAACCTTGTGGAAAGGATGATGACATCTCACTTGAAGAAGACAATGTCATTGGTCACAATTTTAAAGTGTGTGATAATCCATTATGGGATGATACTAAAGATTAATTTATAGTACATTTTTATCAACTTTGGAATTCCAATGAAGGAAGCAGAGATGATGACGCTCTCAAAGAAGATAATGAGACACATGAAGCTTTTGATGCCGTAGATATCGAGAAAGTTGAGCTAAATGAAGAATGTAGTGACTCAAGTGTGGAAAGGATAAGTCCTCGCATGTTGCTAACTACACAATATCATTATCTTGTTTTGTAGATCCTTTTTTGCAGTTAATCCGAAGCCGCTTCATAAGGAAATTACTATTGATCCATATCTTGACTATGGTAAATCCAATGTTGAGGTTAAGTTGTTTAGAAAGAGCTAATATGGCATTTATTTTCTTGGTATTCATATGCTTTTGATCTAGGTAATGACCCTCTCTTGTTTAAAGATCTTATGAATTGTATTTTTAGTGCTTGTGTTGGTAATCATATTTTTGTACTAGATGTTATTTTTTGATATTTTAGAGGAGTGTTTGTGCATAAAAGATCTAAATGGGTCAAATGGTTGCATAGTCACTACCTTGTGTTATTTTTACCAAGTGTTTGTTGTGTTTACCTACTTATTGTGATTATTATGGTTGCAGGTCAATGTCAACATTCGATGACGAATCTTCTTTAGGAGGGGGAGAATGATAGCATCCATGGCAGCTCAAAATCACTAAGGGACATGGTTAAAGCTTTAGAATTTTCAAGAAGACCATGACAAGATCTCAAATAAGGAAATTTAAGGACAACCTCAATGGGCCGCAATTAGCAATTAAAGATTTCTTGTGATAGAAGAAGAGCTCCTGTCCAAATCATGATGTTTTGCTCAAGTCTTACACCTATTTGGAGGCCCAAATTAAAGTCCAAGATAAGACGGAATGAGGCCCAAATTTCCCCAAAAAGAAGAAAAATACAGCAGCCCAAATCTGCCCCAAAATTGTTTCTAGAACCTACATTTAATAGTTGTTTTGATCTATGTTGACTTGCATTAGTCTAAATGTTTTTAGTCTTCTATGAACCTAGGAAATTTCAGGATTTTAGTCTTCTATATACCTAGGAAATTGCACTTTATTTATTTTAGTTTGACCAAGTGTTGTAAGCCCCTTCTAAACTCCTATAAAAGGGTGCTTTCTTTTTTATTGTAACTAAGTTTTATGAATATTAATATTACTAGCCTTGTGGCTTGTGTAGACCTTTGATGTTCTCTTTTGAGTTATGCCCTTTTTGTTCAACTTTGAACCATAGCTCGGATTCTTCAATGGTAAGATTTCTTGTTTGAGTTCCCTTCCTCCTATTCTTCTTGTTAATTGTTTCAACTCCTTCTTTACTATTTAAACAAGGATTCAAGTATCAACTACTTGAATTTCTGTTGTTCTTTCTCAAGAATCAATCCTTCCCGCTTTCAATCTACTATTTCTAAAGTCTTTTGTGCCGTGATGTTATCAAGGAAACAAAAGTAGGAGTAGGAAGCCTAAAATTAGAGTTGATGTTAGAGGTCCTCCTAGGGATAAAATAGGGATTCTTGGAAAGTATATGGGAATTTGTGATACTTATTGCATCATACTTTTCCCAAGAAGACAAAGGAATGGTATGTCCTTGAAAGCCTTTCTTACACCAAAAAAAAGTGAGGATGCCAGATAAAAGAAAGAGAGAAGTAAGGGTGAGCAACTTGATAACTTTAGAGAGGAAAAAGGAGAGGAAGTGATGAGTGGAAAGAGTGAGTTGTCGAGAAGTAGAAATGAGTTGACGAAATTCGGTGGACAAGTCAATTTGAGAGACGAGGAAAAAGAAGAGCTTAAAAGAATAAAGTGCATAAATGTGAAAAATTCTTGTTTGAGCTCTAACCATTTAACTAATTCTTTTTATGGTGCTTGTGTTCCAAATGTGCATGTTATTGAAGAAGAAACCATTGAAGAACTGGGACAACAATTGAAGGAAGAATCTAGCATCAAACAAGATTTGAAAGGTACAAATGTTGATGATTCATTGAAGCAATTGCAAGTAGAAGAAAAGTTGAGCTTGATAATATCATGTGGTACGACCTTATTTATGATCTATTTGTAGATGCAAATCAAACTGAACTTGTGCCAAAATTTGACAAGGTCAAATATTTAAGTGGAGATGTGACTCAGATTTAGAGTGAACATGACCTTGTTGTCTATTATTTTTATATGAACAATCTGCCATAGTGTGATGAAAGTGATGGACGAGATAAGTTAAGTGAACAAATCCAAGAAAATTTGAGAGAGGATGAATCTTGTTCATATGCCAATCAACTAACCCTTTCTTGCTTTAGTCTTACATCTCCTTTCATGCAGAAAATTGATGATCAACCTTGTGGAAAGGATGATGACATCTCACTTGAAGAAGACAATGTCATTGGTCACAATTTTAAAGTGTGTGATAATCCATTATGGGATGATACTAAAGATTAATTTATAGTACATTTTTATCAACTTTGGAATTCCAATGAAGGAAGCAGAGATGATGACGCTCTCAAAGAAGATAATGAGACACATGAAGCTTTTGATGCCGTAGATATCGAGAAAGTTGAGCTAAATGAAGAATGTAGTGACTCAAGTGTGGAAAGGATAAGTCCTCGCATGTTGCTAACTACACAATATCATTATCTTGTTTTGTAGATCCTTTTTTGCAGGTTAATCCGAAGCCGCTTCATAAGGAAATTACTATTGATCCATATCTTGACTATGGTAAATCCAATGTTGAGGTTAAGTTGTTTAGAAAGAGCTAATATGGCATTTATTTTCTTGGTATTCATATGCTTTTGATCTAGGTAATGACCCTCTCTCTTTGTTTAAAGATCTTATGAATTGTATTTTTAGTGCTTGTGTTGGTAATCATATTTTTGTACTAGATGTTATTTTTTGATATTTTAGAGGAGTGTTTGTGCATAAAAGATCTAAATGGGTCAAATGGTTGCATAGTCACTACCTTGTGTTATTTTTACCAAGTGTTTGTTGTGTTTACCTACTTATTGTGATTATTATGGTTGCAGGTCAATGTCAACATTCGATGACGAATCTTCTTTAGGAGGGGGAGAATGATAGCATCCATGGCAGCTCAAAATCACTAAGGGACATGGTTAAAGCTTTAGAATTTTCAAGAAGACCATGACAAGATCTCAAATAAGGAAATTTAAGGACAACCTCAATGGGCCGCAATTAGCAATTAAAGATTTCTTGTGATAGAAGAAGAGCTCCTGTCCAAATCATGATGTTTTGCTCAAGTCTTACACCTATTTGGAGGCCCAAATTAAAGTCCAAGATAAGACGGAATGAGGCCCAAATTTCCCCAAAAAGAAGAAAAATACAGCAGCCCAAATCTGCCCCAAAATTGTTTCTAGAACCTACATTTAATAGTTGTTTTGATCTATGTTGACTTGCATTAGTCTAAATGTTTTTAGTCTTCTATGAACCTAGGAAATTTCAGGATTTTAGTCTTCTATATACCTAGGAAATTGCACTTTATTTATTTTAGTTTGACCAAGTGTTGTAAGCCCCTTCTAAACTCCTATAAAAGGGTGCTTTCTTTTTTTATTGTAACTAAGTTTTATGAATATTAATATTACTAGCCTTGTGGCTTGTGTAGACCTTTGATGTTCTCTTTTGAGTTATGCCCTTTTTGTTCAACTTTGAACCATAGCTCGGATTCTTCAATGGTAAGATTTCTTGTTTGAGTTCCCTTCCTCCTATTCTTCTTGTTAATTGTTTCAACTCCTTCTTTACTATTTAAACAAGGATTCAAGTATCAACTACTTGAATTTCTGTTGTTCTTTCTCAAGAATCAATCCTTCCCGCTTTCAATCTACTATTTCTAAAGTCTTTTGTGCCGTGATGTTATCAAGGAAACAAAAGTAGGAGTAGGAAGCCTAAAATTAGAGTTGATGTTAGAGGTCCTCCTAGGGATAAAATAGGGATTCTTGGAAAGTATATGGGAATTTGTGATACTTATTGCATCATACTTTTCCCAAGAAGACAAAGGAATGGTATGTCCTTGAAAGCCTTTCTTACACCAAAAAAAGTGAGGATGCCGATAAAAGAAAGAGAGAAGTAAGGGTGAGCAACTTGATAACTTTAGAGAGGAAAAAGGAGAGGAAGTGATGAGTGGAAAGAGTGAGTTGTCGAGAAGTAGAAATGAGTTGACGAAATTCAAGTGGACAAGTCAATTTGAGAGACGAGGAAAAAGAAGAGCTTAAAAGAATAAAGTGCATAAATGTGAAAAATTCTTGTTTGAGCTCTAACCATTTAACTAATTCTTTTTATGGTGCTTGTGTTCCAAATGTGCATGTTATTGAAGAAGAAACCATTGAAGAACTGGGACAACAATTGAAGGAAGAATCTAGCATCAAACAAGATTTGAAAGGTACAAATGTTGATGATTCATTGAAGCAATTGCAAGTAGAAGAAAAGTTGAGCTTGATAATATCATGTGGTACGACCTTATTTATGATCTATTTGTAGATGCAAATCAAACTGAACTTGTGCCAAAATTTGACAAGGTCAAATATTTAAGTGGAGATGTGACTCGATTTAGAGTGAACATGACCTTGTTGTCTATTATTTTTATATGAACAATCTGCCATAGTGTGATGAAAGTGATGGACGAGATAAGTTAAGTGAACAAATCCAAGAAAATTTGAGAGAGGATGAATCTTGTTCATATGCCAATCAACTAACCCTTTCTTGCTTTAGTCTTACATCTCCTTTCATGCAGAAAATTGATGATCAACCTTGTGGAAAGGATGATGACATCTCACTTGAAGAAGACAATGTCATTGGTCACAATTTTAAAGTGTGTGATAATCCATTATGGGATGATACTAAAGATTAATTTATAGTACATTTTTATCAACTTTGGAATTCCAATGAAGGAAGCAGAGATGATGACGCTCTCAAAGAAGATAATGAGACACATGAAGCTTTTGATGCCGTAGATATCGAGAAAGTTGAGCTAAATGAAGAATGTAGTGACTCAAGTGTGGAAAGGATAAGTCCTCGCATGTTGCTAACTACACAATATCATTATCTTGTTTTGTAGATCCTTTTTTGCAGGTTAATCCGAAGCCGCTTCATAAGGAAATTACTATTGATCCATATCTTGACTATGGTAAATCCAATGTTGAGGTTAAGTTGTTTAGAAAGAGCTAATATGGCATTTATTTTCTTGGTATTCATATGCTTTTGATCTAGGTAATGACCCTCTTGTTTAAAGATCTTATGAATTGTATTTTTAGTGCTTGTGTTGGTAATCATATTTTTGTACTAGATGTTATTTTTTGATATTTTAGAGGAGTGTTTGTGCATAAAAGATCTAAATGGGTCAAATGGTTGCATAGTCACTACCTTGTGTTATTTTTACCAAGTGTTTGTTGTGTTTACCTACTTATTGTGATTATTATGGTTGCAGGTCAATGTCAACATTCGATGACGAATCTTCTTTAGGAGGGGGAGAATGATAGCATCCATGGCAGCTCAAAATCACTAAGGGACATGGTTAAAGCTTTAGAATTTTCAAGAAGACCATGACAAGATCTCAAATAAGGAAATTTAAGGACAACCTCAATGGGCCGCAATTAGCAATTAAAGATTTCTTGTGATAGAAGAAGAGCTCCTGTCCAAATCATGATGTTTTGCTCAAGTCTTACACCTATTTGGAGGCCCAAATTAAAGTCCAAGATAAGACGGAATGAGGCCCAAATTTCCCCAAAAAGAAGAAAAATACAGCAGCCCAAATCTGCCCCAAAATTGTTTCTAGAACCTACATTTAATAGTTGTTTTGATCTATGTTGACTTGCATTAGTCTAAATGTTTTTAGTCTTCTATGAACCTAGGAAATTTCAGGATTTTAGTCTTCTATATACCTAGGAAATTGCACTTTATTTATTTTAGTTTGACCAAGTGTTGTAAGCCCCTTCTAAACTCCTATAAAAGGGTGCTTTCTTTTTTATTGTAACTAAGTTTTATGAATATTAATATTACTAGCCTTGTGGCTTGTGTAGACCTTTGATGTTCTCTTTTGAGTTATGCCCTTTTTGTTCAACTTTGAACCATAGCTCGGATTCTTCAATGGTAAGATTTCTTGTTTGAGTTCCCTTCCTCCTATTCTTCTTGTTAATTGTTTCAACTCCTTCTTTACTATTTAAACAAGGATTCAAGTATCAACTACTTGAATTTCTGTTGTTCTTTCTCAAGAATCAATCCTTCCCGCTTTCAATCTACTATTTCTAAAGTCTTTTGTGCCGTGATGTTATCAAGGAAACAAAAGTAGGAGTAGGAAGCCTAAAATTAGAGTTGATGTTAGAGGTCCTCCTAGGGATAAAATAGGGATTCTTGGAAAGTATATGGGAATTTGTGATACTTATTGCATCATACTTTTCCCAAGAAGACAAAGGAATGGTATGTCCTTGAAAGCCTTTCTTACACCAAAAAAAAGTGAGGATGCCAGATAAAAGAAAGAGAGAAGTAAGGGTGAGCAACTTGATAACTTTAGAGAGGAAAAAGGAGAGGAAGTGATGAGTGGAAAGAGTGAGTTGTCGAGAAGTAGAAATGAGTTGACGAAATTCGGTGGACAAGTCAATTTGAGAGACGAGGAAAAAGAAGAGCTTAAAAGAATAAAGTGCATAAATGTGAAAAATTCTTGTTTGAGCTCTAACCATTTAACTAATTCTTTTTATGGTGCTTGTGTTCCAAATGTGCATGTTATTGAAGAAGAAACCATTGAAGAACTGGGACAACAATTGAAGGAAGAATCTAGCATCAAACAAGATTTGAAAGGTACAAATGTTGATGATTCATTGAAGCAATTGCAAGTAGAAGAAAAGTTGAGCTTGATAATATCATGTGGTACGACCTTATTTATGATCTATTTGTAGATGCAAATCAAACTGAACTTGTGCCAAAATTTGACAAGGTCAAATATTTAAGTGGAGATGTGACTCAGATTTAGAGTGAACATGACCTTGTTGTCTATTATTTTTATATGAACAATCTGCCATAGTGTGATGAAAGTGATGGACGAGATAAGTTAAGTGAACAAATCCAAGAAAATTTGAGAGAGGATGAATCTTGTTCATATGCCAATCAACTAACCCTTTCTTGCTTTAGTCTTACATCTCCTTTCATGCAGAAAATTGATGATCAACCTTGTGGAAAGGATGATGACATCTCACTTGAAGAAGACAATGTCATTGGTCACAATTTTAAAGTGTGTGATAATCCATTATGGGATGATACTAAAGATTAATTTATAGTACATTTTTATCAACTTTGGAATTCCAATGAAGGAAGCGAGAGATGATGACGCTCTCAAAGAAGATAATGAGACACATGAAGCTTTTGATGCCGTAGATATCGAGAAAGTTGAGCTAAATGAAGAATGTAGTGACTCAAGTGTGGAAAGGATAAGTCCTCGCATGTTGCTAACTACACAATATCATTATCTTGTTTTGTAGATCCTTTTTTGCAGGTTAATCCGAAGCCGCTTCATAAGGAAATTACTATTGATCCATATCTTGACTATGGTAAATCCAATGTTGAGGTTAAGTTGTTTAGAAAGAGCTAATATGGCATTTATTTTCTTGGTATTCATATGCTTTTGATCTAGGTAATGACCCTCTCTTTGTTTAAAGATCTTATGAATTGTATTTTTAGTGCTTGTGTTGGTAATCATATTTTTGTACTAGATGTTATTTTTTGATATTTTAGAGGAGTGTTTGTGCATAAAAGATCTAAATGGGTCAAATGGTTGCATAGTCACTACCTTGTGTTATTTTTACCAAGTGTTTGTTGTGTTTACCTACTTATTGTGATTATTATGGTTGCAGGTCAATGTCAACATTCGATGACGAATCTTCTTTAGGAGGGGGAGAATGATAGCATCCATGGCAGCTCAAAATCACTAAGGGACATGGTTAAAGCTTTAGAATTTTCAAGAAGACCATGACAAGATCTCAAATAAGGAAATTTAAGGACAACCTCAATGGGCCGCAATTAGCAATTAAACATTTCTTGTGATAGAAGAAGAGCTCCTGTCCAAATCATGATGTTTTGCTCAAGTCTTACACCTATTTGGAGGCCCAAATTAAAGTCCAAGATAAGACGGAATGAGGCCCAAATTTCCCCAAAAAGAAGAAAAATACAGCAGCCCAAATCTGCCCCAAAATTGTTTCTAGAACCTACATTTAATAGTTGTTTTGATCTATGTTGACTTGCATTAGTCTAAATGTTTTTAGTCTTCTATGAACCTAGGAAATTTCAGGATTTTAGTCTTCTATATACCTAGGAAATTGCACTTTATTTATTTTAGTTTGACCAAGTGTTGTAAGCCCCTTCTAAACTCCTATAAAAGGGTGCTTTCTTTTTTATTGTAACTAAGTTTTATGAATATTAATATTACTAGCCTTGTGGCTTGTGTAGACCTTTGATGTTCTCTTTTGAGTTATGCCCTTTTTGTTCAACTTTGAACCATAGCTCGGATTCTTCAATGGTAAGATTTCTTGTTTGAGTTCCCTTCCTCCTATTCTTCTTGTTAATTGTTTCAACTCCTTCTTTACTATTTAAACAAGGATTCAAGTATCAACTACTTGAATTTCTGTTGTTCTTTCTCAAGAATCAATCCTTCCCGCTTTCAATCTACTATTTCTAAAGTCTTTTGTGCCGTGATGTTATCAAGGAAACAAAAGTAGGAGTAGGAAACCTAAAATTAGAGTTGATGTTAGAGGTCCTCCTAGGGATAAAATAGGGATTCTTGGAAAGTATATGGGAATTTGTGATACTTATTGCATCATACTTTTCCCAAGAAGACAAAGGAATGGTATGTCCTTGAAAGCCTTTCTTACACCAAAAAAAAGTGAGGATGCCAGATAAAAGAAAGAGAGAAGTAAGGGTGAGCAACTTGATAACTTTAGAGAGGAAAAAGGAGAGGAAGTGATGAGTGGAAAGAGTGAGTTGTCGAGAAGTAGAAATGAGTTGACGAAATTCGGTGGACAAGTCAATTTGAGAGACGAGGAAAAAGAAGAGCTTAAAAGAATAAAGTGCATAAATGTGAAAAATTCTTGTTTGAGCTCTAACCATTTAACTAATTCTTTTTATGGTGCTTGTGTTCCAAATGTGCATGTTATTGAAGAAGAAACCATTGAAGAACTGGGACAACAATTGAAGGAAGAATCTAGCATCAAACAAGATTTGAAAGGTACAAATGTTGATGATTCATTGAAGCAATTGCAAGTAGAAGAAAAGTTGAGCTTGATAATATCATGTGGTACGACCTTATTTATGATCTATTTGTAGATGCAAATCAAACTGAACTTGTGCCAAAATTTGACAAGGTCAAATATTTAAGTGGAGATGTGACTCGATTTAGAGTGAACATGACCTTGTTGTCTATTATTTTTATATGAACAATCTGCCATAGTGTGATGAAAGTGATGGACGAGATAAGTTAAGTGAACAAATCCAAGAAAATTTGAGAGAGGATGAATCTTGTTCATATGCCAATCAACTAACCCTTTCTTGCTTTAGTCTTACATCTCCTTTCATGCAGAAAATTGATGATCAACCTTGTGGAAAGGATGATGACATCTCACTTGAAGAAGACAATGTCATTGGTCACAATTTTAAAGTGTGTGATAATCCATTATGGGATGATACTAAAGATTAATTTATAGTACATTTTTATCAACTTTGGAATTCCAATGAAGGAAGCGAGAGATGATGACGCTCTCAAAGAAGATAATGAGACACATGAAGCTTTTGATGCCGTAGATATCGAGAAAGTTGAGCTAAATGAAGAATGTAGTGACTCAAGTGTGGAAAGGATAAGTCCTCGCATGTTGCTAACTACACAATATCATTATCTTGTTTTGTAGATCCTTTTTTGCAGGTTAATCCGAAGCCGCTTCATAAGGAAATTACTATTGATCCATATCTTGACTATGGTAAATCCAATGTTGAGGTTAAGTTGTTTAGAAAGAGCTAATATGGCATTTATTTTCTTGGTATTCATATGCTTTTGATCTAGGTAATGACCCTCTACTGTTTAAAGATCTTATGAATTGTATTTTTAGTGCTTGTGTTGGTAATCATATTTTTGTACTAGATGTTATTTTTTGATATTTTAGAGGAGTGTTTGTGCATAAAAGATCTAAATGGGTCAAATGGTTGCATAGTCACTACCTTGTGTTATTTTTACCAAGTGTTTGTTGTGTTTACCTACTTATTGTGATTATTATGGTTGCAGGTCAATGTCAACATTCGATGACGAATCTTCTTTAGGAGGGGGAGAATGATAGCATCCATGGCAACTCAAAATCACTAAGAGACATGGTTAAAGCTTTAGAAGTTCCAAGAAGACCATGACAAGATCTCAAATAAGGAAATTTAAGGACAACCTCAATGGGCCGCAATTAGCAATTAAACATTTCATGTGATAGAAGAAGAGCTCCTGTCCAAATCAAGATGTTTTGCTCAAGTCTTACACCTATTTGGAGGCCCAAATTAAAGTCCAAGATAAGACGGAATGAGGCCCAAATTTCCCCAAAAAGAAGAAAAATACAGCAGCCCAAATCTGCGCCAAAATATTTTCTAGAACCTACATTTAATAGTTGTTTTGATCTATGTTGACTTGCATTAGTCTAAATGTTTTTAGTCTTCTATGAACCTAGGAAATTTCAGGATTTTAGTCTTCTATATACCTAGGAAATTTCACTTTATTTATTTTAGTTTGACCAAGTGTTGTAAGCCCCTTCTAAACTCCTATAAAAGGGTGCTTTCTTTTTAATTGTAACTAAGTTTTATGAATATTAATATTACTAGCCTTGTGGCTTGTGTAGACCTTTGATGTTCTCTTTTGAGTTATGCCCTTTTTGTTCAACTTTGAACCATAGCTCGGATTCTTCAATGGTAAGATTTCTTGTTTGAGTTCCCTTCCTCCTATTCTTCTTGTTAATTGTTTCAACTCCTTCTTTACTATTTAAACAAGGATTCAAGTATCAACTACTTGAATTTCTGTTGTTCTTTCTCAAGAATCAATCCTTCCCGCTTTCAATCTACTATTTCTAAAGTCTTTTGTGCCGTGATGTTATCAAGGAAACAAAAGTAGGAGTAGGAAGCCTAAAATTAGAGTTGATGTTAGAGGTCCTCCTAGGGATAAAATAGGGATTCTTGGAAAGTATATGGGAATTTGTGATACTTATTGCATCATACTTTTCCCAAGAAGACAAAGGAATGGTATGTCCTTGAAAGCCTTTCTTACACCAAAAAAAAGTGAGGATGCCGGATAAAAGAAAGAGAGAAGTAAGGGTGAGCAACTTGATAACTTTAGAGAGGAAAAAGGAGAGGAAGTGATGAGTGGAAAGAGTGAGTTGTCGAGAAGTAGAAATGAGTTGACGAAATTCGGTGGACAAGTCAATTTGAGAGACGAGGAAAAAGAAGAGCTTAAAAGAATAAAGTGCATAAATGTGAAAAATTCTTGTTTGAGCTCTAACCATTTAACTAATTCTTTTTATGGTGTTTGTGTTCCAAATGTGCATGTTATTGAAGAAGAAACCATTGAAGAACTGGGACAACAATTGAAGGAAGAATCTAGCATCAAACAAGATTTGAAAGGTACAAATGTTGATGATTCATTGAAGCAATTGCAAGTAGAAGAAAAGTTGAGCTTGATAATATCATGTGGTACGACCTTATTTATGATCTATTTGTAGATGCAAATCAAACTGAACTTGTGCCAAAATTTGACAAGGTCAAATATTTAAGTGGAGATGTGACTCGATTTAGAGTGAACATGACCTTGTTGTCTATTATTTTTATATGAACAATCTGCCATAGTGTGATGAAAGTGATGGACGAGATAAGTTAAGTGAACAAATCCAAGAAAATTTGAGAGAGGATGAATCTTGTTCATATGCCAATCAACTAACCCTTTCTTGCTTTAGTCTTACATCTCCTTTCATGCAGAAAATTGATGATCAACCTTGTGGAAAGGATGATGACATCTCACTTGAAGAAGACAATGTCATTGGTCACAATTTTAAAGTGTGTGATAATCCATTATGGGATGATACTAAAGATTAATTTATAGTACATTTTTATCAACTTTGGAATTCCAATGAAGGAAGCAGAGATGATGACGCTCTCAAAGAAGATAATGAGACACATGAAGCTTTTGATGCCGTAGATATCGAGAAAGTTGAGCTAAATGAAGAATGTAGTGACTCAAGTGTGGAAAGGATAAGTCCTCGCATGTTGCTAACTACACAATATCATTATCTTGTTTTGTAGATCCTTTTTTGCAGGTTAATCCGAAGCCGCTTCATAAGGAAATTACTATTGATCCATATCTTGACTATGGTAAATCCAATGTTGAGGTTAAGTTGTTTAGAAAGAGCTAATATGGCATTTATTTTCTTGGTATTCATATGCTTTTGATCTAGGTAATGACCCTCTACTGTTTAAAGATCTTATGAATTGTATTTTTAGTGCTTGTGTTGGTAATCATATTTTTGTACTAGATGTTATTTTTTGATATTTTAGAGGAGTGTTTGTGCATAAAAGATCTAAATGGGTCAAATGGTTGCATAGTCACTACCTTGTGTTATTTTTACCAAGTGTTTGTTGTGTTTACCTACTTATTGTGATTATTATGGTTGCGGGTCAATGTCAACATTCGATGACGAATCTTCTTTAGGAGGGGGAGAATGATAGCATCCATGGCAGCTCAAAATCACTAAGGGACATGGTTAAAGCTTTAGAATTTTCAAGAAGACCATGACAAGATCTCAAATAAGGAAATTTAAGGACAACCTCAATGGGCCGCAATTAGCAATTAAACATTTCTTGTGATAGAAGAAGAGCTCCTGTCCAAATCATGATGTTTTGCTCAAGTCTTACACCTATTTGGAGGCCCAAATTAAAGTCCAAGATAAGACGGAATGAGGCCCAAATTTCCCCAAAAAGAAGAAAAATACAGCAGCCCAAATCTGCCCCAAAATTGTTTCTAGAACCTACATTTAATAGTTGTTTTGATCTATGTTGACTTGCATTAGTCTAAATGTTTTTAGTCTTCTATGAACCTAGGAAATTTCAGGATTTTAGTCTTCTATATACCTAGGAAATTGCACTTTATTTATTTTAGTTTGACCAAGTGTTGTAAGCCCCTTCTAAACTCCTATAAAAGGGTGCTTTCTTTTTTATTGTAACTAAGTTTTATGAATATTAATATTACTAGCCTTGTGGCTTGTGTAGACCTTTGATGTTCTCTTTTGAGTTATGCCCTTTTTGTTCAACTTTGAACCATAGCTCGGATTCTTCAATGGTAAGATTTCTTGTTTGAGTTCCCTTCCTCCTATTCTTCTTGTTAATTGTTTCAACTCCTTCTTTACTATTTAAACAAGGATTCAAGTATCAACTACTTGAATTTCTGTTGTTCTTTCTCAAGAATCAATCCTTCCCGCTTTCAATCTACTATTTCTAAAGTCTTTTGTGCCGTGATGTTATCAAGGAAACAAAAGTAGGAGTAGGAAGCCTAAAATTAGAGTTGATGTTAGAGGTCCTCCTAGGGATAAAATAGGGATTCTTGGAAAGTATATGGGAATTTGTGATACTTATTGCATCATACTTTTCCCAAGAAGACAAAGGAATGGTATGTCCTTGAAAGCCTTTCTTACACCAAAAAAAAGTGAGGATGCCAGATAAAAGAAAGAGAGAAGTAAGGGTGAGCAACTTGATAACTTTAGAGAGGAAAAAGGAGAGGAAGTGATGAGTGGAAAGAGTGAGTTGTCGAGAAGTAGAAATGAGTTGACGAAATTCAAGTGGACAAGTCAATTTGAGAGACGAGGAAAAAGAAGAGCTTAAAAGAATAAAGTGCATAAATGTGAAAAATTCTTGTTTGAGCTCTAACCATTTAACTAATTCTTTTTATGGTGTTTGTGTTCCAAATGTGCATGTTATTGAAGAAGAAACCATTGAAGAACTGGGACAACAATTGAAGGAAGAATCTAGCATCAAACAAGATTTGAAAGGTACAAATGTTGATGATTCATTGAAGCAATTGCAAGTAGAAGAAAAGTTGAGCTTGATAATATCATGTGGTATGACCTTATTTATGATCTATTTGTAGATGCAAATCAAACTGAACTTGTGCCAAAATTTGACAAGGTCAAATATTTAAGTGGAGATGTGACTCAGATTTAGAGTGAACATGACCTTGTTGTCTATTCTTTTTATATGAACAATCTGCACACAAGTGTGATGAAAGTGATGGACGAGATAAGTTAAGTGAACAAATCCAAGAAAATTTGAGAGAGGATGAATCTTGTTCATATGCCAATCAACTAACCCTTTCTTGCTTTAGTCTTACATCTCCTTTCATGCAGAAAATTGATGATCAACCTTGTGGAAAGGATGATGACATCTCACTTGAAGAAGACAATGTCATTGGTCACAATTTTAAAGTGTGTGATAATCCATTATGGGATGATACTAAAGATTAATTTATAGTACATTTTTATCAACTTTGGAATTCCAATGAAGGAAGCGAGAGATGATGACGCTCTCAAAGAAGATAATGAGACACATGAAGCTTTTGATGCCGTAGATATCGAGAAAGTTGAGCTAAATGAAGAATGTAGTGACTCAAGTGTGGAAAGGATAAGTCCTCGCATGTTGCTAACTACACAATATCATTATCTTGTTTTGTAGATCCTTTTTTGCAGGTTAATCCGAAGCCGCTTCATAAGGAAATTACTATTGATCCATATCTTGACTATGGTAAATCCAATGTTGAGGTTAAGTTGTTTAGAAAGAGCTAATATGGCATTTATTTTCTTGGTATTCATATGCTTTTGATCTAGGTAATGACCCTCTACTTTGTTTAAAGATCTTATGAATTGTATTTTCAAAGTGCTTGTGTTGGTAATCATATTTTTGTACTAGATGTTATTTTTTGATATTTAAGAGGAGTGTTTGTGCATAAAAGATCTAAATGGGTCAAATGGTTGCATAGTCACTACCTTGTGTTATTTTTACCAAGTGTTTGTTGTGTTTACCTACTTATTGTGATTATTATGGTTGCGGGTCAATGTCAACATTCGATGACGAATCTTCTTTAGGAGGGGGAGAATGATAGCATCCATGGCAGCTCAAAATCACTAAGGGACATGGTTAAAGCTTTAGAAGTTCCAAGAAGACCATGACAAGATCTCAAATAAGGAAATTTAAGGACAACCTCAATGGGCCGCAATTAGCAATTAAAGATTTCTTGTGATAGAAGAAGAGCTCCTGTCCAAATCAAGATGTTTTGCTCAAGTCTTACACCTATTTGGAGGCCCAAATTAAAGTCCAAGATAAGACGGAATGAGGCCCAAATTTCCCCAAAAAGAAGAAAAATACAGCAGCCCAAATCTGCCCCAAAATTGTTTCTAGAACCTACATTTAATAGTTGTTTTGATCTATGTTGACTTGCATTAGTCTAAATGTTTTTAGTCTTCTATGAACCTAGGAAATTTCAGGATTTTAGTCTTCTATATACCTAGGAAATTGCACTTTATTTATTTTAGTTTGACCAAGTGTTGTAAGCCCCTTCTAAACTCCTATAAAAGGGTGCTTTCTTTTTAATTGTAACTAAGTTTTATGAATATTAATATTACTAGCCTTGTGGCTTGTGTAGACCTTTGATGTTCTCTTTTGAGTTATGCCCTTTTTGTTCAACTTTGAACCATAGCTCGGATTCTTCAATGGTAAGATTTCTTGTTTGAGTTCCCTTCCTCCTATTCTTCTTGTTAATTGTTTCAACTCCTTCTTTACTATTTAAACAAGGATTCAAGTATCAACTACTTGAATTTCTGTTGTTCTTTCTCAAGAATCAATCCTTCCCGCTTTCAATCTACTATTTCTAAAGTCTTTTGTGCCGTGATGTTATCAAGGAAACAAAAGTAGGAGTAGGAAGCCTAAAATTAGAGTTGATGTTAGAGGTCCTCCTAGGGATAAAATAGGGATTCTTGGAAAGTATATGGGAATTTGTGATACTTATTGCATCATACTTTTCCCAAGAAGACAAAGGAATGGTATGTCCTTGAAAGCCTTTCTTACACCAAAAAAAAGTGAGGATGCCAGATAAAAGAAAGAGAGAAGTAAGGGTGAGCAACTTGATAACTTTAGAGAGGAAAAAGGAGAGGAAGTGATGAGTGGAAAGAGTGAGTTGTCGAGAAGTAGAAATGAGTTGACGAAATTCGGTGGACAAGTCAATTTGAGAGACGAGGAAAAAGAAGAGCTTAAAAGAATAAAGTGCATAAATGTGAAAAATTCTTGTTTGAGCTCTAACCATTTAACTAATTCTTTTTATGGTGTTTGTGTTCCAAATGTGCATGTTATTGAAGAAGAAACCATTGAAGAACTGGGACAACAATTGAAGGAAGAATCTAGCATCAAACAAGATTTGAAAGGTACAAATGTTGATGATTCATTGAAGCAATTGCAAGTAGAAGAAAAGTTGAGCTTGATAATATCATGTGGTATGACCTTATTTATGATCTATTTGTAGATGCAAATTAAACTGAACTTGTGCCAAAATTTGACAAGGTCAAATATTTAAGTGGAGATGTGACTCAGATTTAGAGTGAACATGACCTTGTTGTCTATTCTTTTTATATGAACAATCTGCCACAGTGTGATGAAAGTGATGGACGAGATAAGTTAAGTAAACAAATCCAAGAAAATTTGAGAGAGGATGAATCTTGTTCATATGCCAATCAACTAACCCTTTCTTGCTTTAGTCTTACATCTCCTTTCAAGCAGAAAATTGATGATCAACCTTGTGGAAAGGATGATGACATCTCACTTGAAGAAGACAATGTCATTGGTCACAATTTTAAAGTGTGTGATAATCCATATTGGGATGATACTAAAGATTAATTTATAGTACATTTTTATCAACTTTGGAATTCCAATGAAGGAAGCAGAGATGATGACGCTCTCAAAGAAGATAATGAGACACATGAAGCTTTTGATGCCGTAGATATCGAGAAAGTTGAGCTAAATGAAGAATGTAGTGACTCAAGTGTGGAAAGGATAAGTCCTCGCATGTTGCTAACTACACAATATCATTATCTTGTTTTGTAGATCCTTTTTTGCAGGTTAATCCGAAGCCGCTTCATAAGAAAATTACTATTGATCCATATATTGACTATGGTAAATCCAAAGTTGAGGTTAAGTTGTTTAGAAAGAGAAAATATGGCATTTATTTTCATGGTATTCATATGCTTTTGATCTAGGTAATGACCCATATACATATCATATAGCATAGCGTATATAACACATGCGAGGTCATGGTGTATACATGTATATAATGCATGAATGATACTAAGACACTCTGAGTCTATCAGAGTGACGTAAGGTCGTTGCCCCTTTGATTAACATTATCTCACTAACATCATCAACATAACTTACTTTGAAGAATAAACAAGACATAATATAAATTCACTATCATTATACAGATGTCAAGAACATCAGCCACTAACATATGTAGGAGCGGAGCCATTATGGATATTGTTCGTTTACGTTCGTTTCATTCTGATCATGCCAAAAGAAGGAGGAGTAGCCATAACATACTTATTTCTCTATGATGCTTTATTTTAACCTACGAACCTTGGAAACATATGAGACTCGTAACAAAGAGAGTTAGATCATTATCGAGGACTTGATATGACACAAATTCTTTTGAACTCACCATTAAAGGAAGGAATCAAATTATAAGACTTTATGTCACTGGATATGATAGAAATATACCTACTATCTATGACCCTATTATGACACCTTCGGAAACCATTATCTAGTCTTGTAGACCATTCTACCTTGGATAGACTATGATCGTCTACGTCAATGTGGTTTATCTTAAAAGAACCTTTATACCTCACATTGGTAATTTGGACCCCTTTAATGATCATCTGAACTCTTAACTATATGATGACTTGTTACTATATAAATGACATCACGTGAAAGGAACATATGAGCATGAACAAGATAGTCGTGATACTTTACTCCTAAGAACTCGAATAGGAAGGAAACATCT
Organism: Anisodus tanguticus; assembly: GCA_034509755.1. Lineage (NCBI taxonomy): Eukaryota > Viridiplantae > Streptophyta > Magnoliopsida > Solanales > Solanaceae > Anisodus > Anisodus tanguticus. The sequence continues at coordinate 35,334,843 of CM067544.1, forward strand.
GATAGGACTTTATCTCGCTAAATGTGAGATAGACATATGCACTCTCTTTACTATAATCCTTATTAGGTTTTCCCCAAGCCTGTAATCTAACTCCCTATGTTGTCTTATCCTCAAGAGGGCTATAACGTTTATATCAACTTAGTTCACCTTATGTGACAATATCTAAACCATTAACGATCACCTAAAAGCTATCATATAATTCATCTTAAGTAGTAATCTATCATCCATTAGTCATACTCTGGAAGCCAACACTTAATTTTTCTTAAGTAAGTTACTACAATCCGATAATGGTAATTTGGATATTACTGATATCATTCATCTTAATTAATGAACTATAATCCATCAACAATAATCTATAACCCATCCACATAATTCATCTTCATTAAGACCTATAAACCATCGACAAACATCTAAAACTACTTACGTGATTCATCTTACCTTATGCTCTACACCCCCAGAACATTTACTTAGACATTAGTCGTGAAATATCATCTACATTAGGCAACATGGTGTTGTCCCGTACCTATCATACCTTAACCTTAGATCTATGATCCTCCAACTATTATCTGAGAGTCGTCTTATAGTCATTCTAAACATAGTTATCCTAGACAACCTACTATAACTTCTTCGTTTATACTTATAGGATATCACCTTCATTAACAAGTAAGGTTACCATCTCATTGTAAAATAGTAGGCATGAACTAGTAAACCCTTTTCACTAGTTACTACAGGTCACTAGAACAAACAACAACTATCAACATGAAAGACTCCCATTTTTGTCATCAACTAGTCGTCACACTACGGGAGTTCTTTTGAGGGGGCCCCTATGGTTCATACTTACTCTCTCATAGGAAAACGTGGCTACTAATACACTTATGAAACTCAACTCATTGGGGAAATACCAATTAGGACATCTATGAAGCTATTAAACATATGAGTAGAGCTACTCTTACTAACCGTCGCTATGATATCGGGAGTCTCATGAGGGAACTGATGTGCCTCGTATACACTTTCTAAGAAGAGTACAAGACTTATAATTGATATATGATACTTGTATTATGGAGGCGTCACCAACCAAGGAGTACATGGCACTGTTAAATGCATACGTATAGCACCTCTAGAATTCTGTTTTGGAATCGTACTCTATAGGCTACTAGTGTGGTCCCACCTAAGGGGAAATTCTATCCTCTTTGCGACAGCTCGTAACTTAATTTTATAATATGAATATGCTTAAGTAACTACCATGTGTGAGCACATAACATCTCTTTCATTTTACTTTGTGTGCTAGGAATGTCATCATACCTAAGGGGAATTCTAATCCCATCATAGAGACTTGGAACTCGACTCTTAGGAGTAAACACTTGAATATCAACTGATTATGGATAGATAGCTTTTATTAAGAGATTCTTGGGACTTGGAACATCAGAAATACTACAATTGGAAGCTCTAAACGTCATGGTTTACATAAGAAGCAAATATCATATGTCATGTCGTTATGGCGAGTCAAGAAAATAGCCTTACGTACCTTTAACTTTTGTCCTCGGATAATAATGAAGAAATCATCCTCCTTTTACCATCAACTACAATAAGGAAACAATACTACTATTAACAACCAGATATACAAGAACTAAACGATGAATGACAAACTAAGCTATACAAGCTTCTATGACATATATCTTCACCTAACTCCCTTCCAACCCTTGAAACTTCATAAATCAACATATAAACACATATATAAACATCTCCAACCCCTTCATATAAAACAAACAACCCAAATTTACCACCAAACCAGTCCCAACACACTATATAGCACAATCAACACTTCAACCACATTATCTAGTCATTCAACTTACAACTTGTATCTTCTAAGCATATTTAAATCATCAAACTAACGTATTTACAACATGCTAATACTTCCAGCACATGCACAGACCAAAAAACAATCCCAATATGCTATACCACATAGCTAGTAACTCAACTACATCAATTAATCTCAACTTACAAACTAGCTAATGAGCGATAAGCTCATTTTACAAGTGTTTATACGGGATTATCCAAGCCCATCTCCTTTCTACTCCTTGTAACACCATCAACGATACATAACTATAATTATATGAATCTCCAGAAACTTAACATTATAGGAACAACCCCACGTACCACTAAATCAGTCCCAACATGTCATACAACATCAGTAGCAACACAACCATATTATTCAACCATCAACGGAAAGTTCATCTTACAATCAAATGGGTAACATCTCCCCCATTTATTCCACATCCCACTGGCTCAATTCATAACAAAAAAATACCATCCAACCACCATATGTACAACACCTAAGAGAACAATAAGAACAGCCCCAAAACTACATAACAAGTCCACCAGCTCATTTATAACTTCAGCCATCAACTCATGAACTTGTAGCAACTCAAACACATCTAAATCTTAAACTAACTCATACATATGAAGTAGAATGAGGGACTTACCTTGCTATCCAATTTCTTGATTTTTCTCTACTTTCTGCCCTTTAAATTTCTTCCAAATAACTTAACCTTGGAGGAGAAGAACTGCCTTGTGCTGTTTGGTTTAGAAACATATTAAGAATTTAGGAGAGAAGAGAAAACCCATGAAAACACTTCCACACCATGGGAGAGGAATGAAACTTGAAGTTTGGCCATCAAGAACCCTATGAGAAATAAGGGTGGTTATATTGGGTTGGGAAAGAGAGAGAGGTGTATCTGTTTTAGGTGATAAGGATATGTATAAAATGGCCAGATATTGGCCTTAAAAGGACCTTTGGTCTAACTCCCTTGACCCTTAATGAGCCTCCCTTTATGGATCAGATTTGGCCACATTAGCCCCTTTAATTTAGGCCTCTCATTTCAAGTAGGTGGGTCACCTACTTATCACTTACTTAGGCTAGAAGGTTACATTAGATCTAAACACATGTGTCATCCCCGTTTTACAAATAGGAGATGCAAGCAAGTAGGACGTGTGAGCAAGTAGCTCGAGTAAGTAGGATGAATAAATAATAGCTCAAGCACGTAGGACGTCTAAGAAAGTAGGTGAAACACTAAGGTGAAACTAGTAGGTCATCTACCTTTTTCCGACATCTTATTCATTTATGAATCTCGTTTACTTTAACTAGGCTTCACATAATACATACACTTGGACACTATAACCTCATTCTTCCATATTCAAGTATCTTCATTGACTTCAACTTAGTCATAGACATGATGAGAAGTACATGGTATTACAACCTCCTTCTTTTAGGGCAAACTTGGGAGGTTGTTTCTCAACTTAATTATTCTTGACAAAGGGCTTCTTGTATTCTTGCATGCTACCCTTGTTCTTTTGCCAATTTGAGGAAGTATTTCCCCTTCTTTGTTCTAGTTCCATAAAAATGAGTACCCTTTGGTTTTGACCGCTTTATCCTCCTTGAGGCTCTTCTCAATTTCAATTTCTGCTTCAAGTGTCCCATCAAGGTCATTATAATTGTGAAGCCTCTTTTTCTCAAGTTGGAATTCATCATAATACTCTTTTACACTCTTGAGATTTTGTCTCAAAGTGTAGACATTATTTAATTGTTCTTGCTTGTATAAATCAGACACATACATCCTCATCATGATCATCTTCAATTCTTCCCAATGAGGAGTTATAGGATATCCATTAGTCTTCCTAAACATTACTTGCATGTCTCACCATGTTGAGGTGAATCCTTCCAATTGAGCAATAGCATAAGATGCCTTTTTCACTTCTGATATTTCATTGGTGAGGAAGATCCGATCGTATTGTGTGATCCAATCGAGGAACAAATCTAGGTCACTACCTCTTTTGAAGGCTGGAAGAGTGACTTTGATGGAGTTGAGACTCGTGTCCCGACCACTGATATTTTCTTGGTCACCATGGTCTCCATAAGGTTCATCACCATACTCATCAACTTGGTAGTTTCATCCTTGGTAACCATCATATTTCCGGTAACCTCCTTGCCTAACCAAGTGCGAGATATGACCATTTATTTCACCTCTTTCCCAGTGAGGTCCTTGATATGGCATTCATTATCCCCCCCTTTGATCGGCAACTCTATCACCACAATCTCTTATCTCATCTTGCAAATCATCTTCAAGTGAGTGGATATGTCGGATTGGTTGACAAATATTTGGTGGTGGTTGGTGGGGATAAGGTTTATTTGGTGGTGGAGGGTAAGGTTCGTTAGATGGTGGTGCAATTGGGTTCTCATTTTGAGGTGGAAGTAGTGTGTTATTTGGGTGAGTGGGTTGGAACATAAAGCGAAAGGTCTCGGGTGTCAAGGTAGGGGAAGTATCACCTTGCGTTCTACTAGTAGAGGCTTGGAGATTTTGTCCTTGTAGCAATGATGATTCCCTACTTCTCCCTTCAATAACTTCCACCCGAGAATCCAAGGTGGTCACTTGTCGGGTAACTTCCGACAACACATTCATTACATCAACAAAAGTAGGTCCCTCAGTGGGAACTTGGATTTCATCACCCAAATTCGCCATTGTACCTGTTTCAAAACATTCAAAAAAATAAACAAACGCATTAGGTTAGTAAAAACATAACCTCATAATTCAGTCGAGTATGCACACCTTTGATTGCCTCACAAATTGTCTCGGCAAGTGCTAGTACCTTGTTTAGTCCATTGAGTTACAAGGGTCAATTTCTACTTGAGATCAAGAGCGGATCTTTGTCGACTCGATGAAAGAATGATTTTACTAAAAACTATCGGACTTGATTCAAGAAATGATCGACGAAGTTAAAAAGAGAAAAGAACGAATGAAGTAGCACGAATGAAAATTAACATTCAAAACTAGCTAATCACTTTATAAGGTTGATTACAAATGTTAACTAGTTTAGATGATCAAAGACATGAAAAATAAATCGAAACAAAATGAGAATTGAGTTAAAAAACTGAAAGCGCGGTCTGCTATTCACAGAGCAGGACATGTTATTTGCAGATAGTGTTTGAGACACAGACTGCAGTTCGCAAATAATGTCACTCAACTTCTATATTTTCTGTCACGGCCTGCGGTTTATCTACGGACCGTAGACAGTACCTGCGACACCACCTGCGGTTCGAAGGTTGTGTCTCTGCTGAACAACTTGATGATGTCAAATTTCTTCTTGGGATCCGTACTCTAGGCCTTTTTCTAATTTTTCTAATGAATTGGGCCCACTTATTCAGTTACTTTACTATTTTTGGCCCAAAAACACCTTTTCACTTTGGAATTAGGTTTTGGAAGATCAAATAGTACCTTTTTACTTCTTGTTCCTCAAGAACTCTTTAAAGATCTTCAATAACACTTGAGGATTCAAAAATTTCAGACCTTCAAACCTTCTCCAAATGTTCCCAAATTGTAGATTCCAAACCTTCTTAAATAGGAGAACATAGCCCACAAACTTTTAAGCTTCAATTTTCCTTTTTCACAAGACCCACTTCAAGCATCTTCAAGTTCTTCAATGGACAACAATGGTGGTTGACTCAATATAGACTCAAATGACTTGAAACTTTAGATTTAGACTCTAAAAACACTAGGGAACAAGAATCTAGTGTCAAACCAACAAAGTAAACACAAATATTTTGGGGGTTTTGGTGGAACATTTCCAATTTTTTTTTGTAGAAATCAAAACCCAAGACAAGGATTGTTGGAACAACCCTTTAATCAATCTCTAATACCAATTGTTACAATACAAATTGCAAAATGGAAAGAAAATGAGATAAAAGGAAGACACAAAGAATTGGAATAAAAAATAACCCAAAGTATATTAAACTTTGGACCTTGATTGTTTAACCAACACAAGCACCTAACCTATTAGATGGACCTCAAGGGAATTGAATTCCCAAGCAACCCAACTTTCCTAAACAATGTTGAATCCCAAGCTTCAACAAACTCTCAACACTCAAGTTCTCTATGAGAAACATAAACATTAATATCAAAGATAAGCTAAGCAAATGAAATGGTTAAGTGCCCTATTTATAGTCTAGGACTAAATTATTACACAAAGGGCCAAAAGTGACATATTTAGATTGCAAAAATAACCAAAACACCAAGTTGTCATGGTTTTCTCTTGACCTGCGATTCGCAGATATTGTTTTTGGCATGATCTGTGAATTTTAGGTCATGCTCTTCAGTTGTTGCTCCTTCTGCGAGGCTAAGGCCCAATATGCAAACCACATACACCACTTGTGGCACCATCTGTGAATCGCAGATGGTGTTTTCTACACCATTTATTATCTTTTCACCTTCCTATGCTATCATAAACACTCAAAAGCCTTGGGATGGTGCTCGAGTGTGCTCAAGGATGTCCATCTTCATGAATAGGCCTTTTAATGCTTGAAGTTCACGAGATTGGCTCCTTGTGAACGATCTTGATAGAACTCGGCTTGCATCACTTAACCACTTTTGGAAAGAATTGTGAGGGAAACTTGGTACTACATTGTTATTTTCTACGTCTTGTCACCCATAAACCGATGGCCAACCCGATGTTGTGAATAAGACTTTGTGTTGTATTCTTAGGGCCATGTTAAAGCGAAACTAGCATCTTGGGAGGGTCAATTTCCTCTAGTTGAATTTGCATATAATAGAGTCATTCATAATCCTATTGGCATGTCTCCATTTGAGGTTGTTTATGGTTTTAATCCACTAACCCCTCTAGATCTCACCCCTTTGTCTCAAGATGTTGTTTTGAGTTTGGATGGAAATAAAAGGGCTGAAGCCATGAAGAAGCTACATCAGAAGGTGATGTCTCATATTGAAAAGAAGAATTAAGATGTGTCCAAGAGGGAAAACAAGGGCAGGAAAAGAGGTGTTCTTGAATCGGGAGATTATATTTGGGTACACTTTCGCAAGGAGAGATTCCCCAACAAGAGGAAAACAAAGTTGATGCCTAGAGGTGATGGTCCATTCGAAGTGCTTGAGAGGCTTAGTGACAATGCCTACAAAATTGACCTAAATCTGGAATATCAAGTCCACAACACCTTAACATTTGTGATATTTCTCTCTTTGACACCAAGGATGATGAAATTTGAATTTGAGGGCATATTCTTCTCAAGAAGGGGAGAATGATGCAAACCGAGTTCCATCAAGACCGTTCACGAGGAATCAAGCTTGTGAACTTCAAGAATTACAAGTCCTATTCATGAAGATGGACATCCTTGAGCATACTATAGCACCATCCTGAGGCTTCCAAGTGTTTACAATAGCATGAGAAGGTGAAAAGACAACAAATGGTCTTCAAAACACCATATGCTAATCACAGATGATGCCACAAGTGGGGCCTGTGAATCACAGGCCATGCTCAGAATCCCCAGATGATGATTTCACTGAAGGACATGACCTGCGAATCATCGATCATGTCACAGACAGTACCTGCGATTCGCAGGTCAAGAGCAAACACTGATAGGGTGGCGTTTTAGCTATTTTTGGAATCCAAGGGTGTCACTTTTGGACCTCTTGTGTAATAAGTTAGTATTAGACAATAAATAGGACCCTTAGCCAACTCATTTGCTTAGATTACCTTGAATATTGAAAACTTATACTTTTTGAGAGTTTTGAGAGCTTGTGATTTTAATCTTGTTAATGACATTTGGTTTGCTTGGGAATCCAATTCCCTTGAGGTCCATCTCATAGGTATGGTTCTAGTCTTGGTCAATTAATTAAGGTACATTATTTAATAAACATTGGGTTGCTTTTTATTTCAATTCTTTAGGTCTTTCTCTTTATCTTGTTTTATTTCCATTCCGCAATTTATATTGTATCACCCTATAAGCTTCAATGGTTTTATAATTGTGGAGAAATGAAGGTGACCAAGTGAGTGGTGGTGAACTTTAGTTTTGGAAAATACCAAGATGAGGTTGTGTGTGATGTGGTGCAAATGCAAGTGTGTCATAAATTTCTTGGTAGACCTTGGGAATTTGATAGGGATGCTCAACATAGTGAGAGGTCAAACAAGTATTCCTTTGTCTTTGGAGGTAAAAAGCATACTCTTACTCCATTGACACCCTATCAAGTTAGTAAAGACTATAGGATTATGAAGGAGCTCTAGGATAGAATGCAAAAAGGTGGAGGTTGAAAATGAGTCCTTGCTTAGTTAAGAGGAGCAAGTGGTGATGAAGGGAAAATCTAAGATATGTACACTTGCCAAACTAAGTAATTATTTGAAAGGACTTAACGAGTGACATTTTATGGTGTACCTTGTCAACAAAGATCTCTTGTAACATGCTAACCAAGATACTAGCACTTTGCCTAGTAGTGTTTCTTCTCTTTTGTAGGAATATGATGGCCTATTTTCGGAGGGGATGTCCAAAGGATTGCCTCCATTAAGGGGCATTGAACATCAAATTGATTTTCTATTGGGATCCCAAATCCCCAACAAACCGGCATACAAGAGCAATCCGGAGGAAACTAAAGAGTGACAAAGGCAAGTTGAAGCTTCCGTAAGCTTAGTAATGGTCCCTTATCATTTTTTTTAGATTGAATTGCTAGCGGGCTTAACCAACGCCATGTGGTTAAGTAAACAACAAAGGTATGTTAAGGCTACTCTTCCTTTCTTTGGCATGATCAGAATAAAATGAACGTAAACGAACAATATCCATAATGGCTCCACTCTTAGATTTGCTAGAGGTTGATGTTCTTGACTTCTATATAATGATAGTGCTCTTATCTTATGGCTTGTTGATTCTTCAAAGTAAGTTATGTTGATGATATTAGCTACATAATGTTAATCGAAGGTGCAATAACCTTATATCACTCTGATAGACTCAGAGTGTCTTAGTATCATTCATGCATTATATACATGTATATACCATGATCTCACAGGCGTTAAATATGTTATATGATATGTATATGGGGTATGGGAAAGGTTATGGCATTATATACGCACCACCACAAAATCAGTTGGTATATGATGATGATTGGGCCCACAAAATATGATATGATATGATGGGATGCCAACAGAGGCTTGATGGCATTTTATACGCATATGTATATGTATGACCAGGCATTACGTACGCACATGTATGATACTTAGACGTATTATTACCCTCAGAGGCATTCTGTACAGGTTGATTATTTCTTGTGTTAGGTTACCTTCATGCCTTTATTACGCTATTTTTCCAGCCTTACATACTCGGTACAATATTTGTACTGATGCCCCTTTTGTTGGGGGACGCTGCATTTCATGCCCGTAGGCTCAAGTTACAGGGCAACGGTTCGTACCAGTAGGTGGCCTATTCAGCTGATATTGGAGCACTCTGTTTGTTCCGGAGTTGCGGTCTAGTCTTGGTATGGTATATTTTATATGCATATGGGTATGGTGGGGCCTTGTCCCAATCTTATGATGTCACGTACTATAGTAGAGGCTTCTAGACAGTTATGATGCAGTAAGATATTATGTGACCTCTTCGGCCTACATTTTTATGGTATAGTCATCTAACATTTTTGTGGTATAGTCATCTATGATAGCCTTGTCGGTTCGTACGGTCATATCCATAATCTATGTATATACATATATTCCATGTCAGTCTTGCACATTTTAAGCTTATTATTTTAATGAGTCAGCAGGTTACCTCGTGACGCCCCTCGTGGCCCATGCTTATTTATGATTATGTGGTGAATGTATGTCTAGTGGTGCTCGACAAGTAAGATCAGGGTGCCCGTCATGGCCTTCCGGTTTCGGTCATGACAAACTTGGTATCAGAGTAGGTTTGTCCTATGGAGTCTACAAGTTGTGCCTAGTAGAGTCTTGTTTATGGGTGTGTTGTGCACCATACTTATAAATAAGAGGTTATGAGGCATTTAGGATTGTTACATTTAATTCTTGTTCTAGATCGTGCAGTAGAGTTGAGTTATAAGCATTCCACTCTTAATCCATCTCATTTTTATGATTTCAGCAAATACGTATAGCAAGAAAAAATCTGAAACTAAGAAGGTGTTGAATACGGCTGCGGATGAGGGTACCAGCTGAGTGTCACCCACTAGTGAGGGCCAGAGTGAGGCCCACAGTGTGACTCCTCCGTATGATTCCTTGACTCCACCACCTCCAGATGAGCTTAGTGGGGCTACAGTACCTCAGTTCCTCCACCTGATACTCGGGATGAGGATCTTGATATGCAAAGTGTTGTACAGTTATTGACTCAATTGGTGGCCACTCAGGCCCAACGTCAGACTATCGGTCTTTCTGATAGAGTATTTAGTAAGAGAGCTTGGGATTTTATCAACTTGGACCCTCCGGTATTCACGGGATCAGACCTGAACACGGACCCACATAATTTTTTAGATCAGATGTAGCGTACCTTGCGGGTAATGGATGTCACCGATACTGAGTCGGTAAAGTTTGCTTCTTATAGATTGCGGGATGTCGCGGTGACCTGGTATATAGTAGCATTCTATGGACCTCTTGCCCCACCAGCAGGATGGAGTGTTTTTGGAGGCTTTCTTACAGCATTTTTTGCCAATTGAGCTTCGACGGGCCAGGCAGGATGGATTTTTAAGTCTTGAGCAGGGTAATATGAGTGTTCGGGAATATAGCTTGTAGTTTAATTCATTGGCCAGATATGCTCTTATGATCATAAATGAGATGAGTGACCAAGTACATAGGTTTGTTACTAGCTTAGGGCCGCACTTGGTTAATGAATGTACTACGTCTTCTCTAAATCCGAATATGGATATTGCTCACATTCAGGCTTATGTACAGAATCTGAAGGATCGTAAGAGACAACAGTGGGTAGATCGAGAGCGTGATAGAGGCCAGCACAAGATGGCTCGGTCCGTAGGTGACATAGGAGAGTTTAGAGGTGGGTCTAGGCCACAGTTTTATAGGCACCTATCCTACCCGGCAGCTAATGCACTATCACAATTTTTGAGGTCGAGAGTTCATTGGTTTGCTCAAACTGGACCAGGTCAGAGTTCACGAGCATTAAGGTCCTATTATAGAGGGGATTCTAGTCAAATGAGGTTGTCTTTAACTCGATGTGAGCAGTGTGGTAAGGCCTATCTGAGGCCATGCCAATGAGGGTCAGAGGTGTGCTATTCTTGTGGTTATCCCGGTTATATCATACAAGAGTGTCTGACAAGAGGCGGAGGTGTTAAGGCCTAGTTGGCCGGATCTATAGCAGCTTCATCATCTTCAACACGCCTGTCAGGGCAAGGTCATCAGACATCAGCCAGTCGAGGCAGAGGTAGGGGTGGAGCAACTAGCTTCGTTTGTAGCCAGAACTGCATTTACTCATTGATGGATCAACAGGATCAGGAGTCTTCACCTGATGTTAAGATAAATATATTATCAGTATTTTCACATAATGGATATGTGTTGTTAGATACAAGATCCAATCTATCATATGTCACCCCTTTCATTGCCTCTAAGTTTGGTATGGAGCCTGAGTTAATAATAGAGCCACTTGCAGTGTCTACACCAGTTGGTGAGTTGGTAGTTGCTAGCCGGGTCTATCAGAATTATGTAGTGTTAATTTGTAGCCACCAGACTCTAGCAGATTTGGTAGATTTAATTTGCGGTATCTATACCAATTTATTGTCAAATAAAGATTGTTAGATTTCAATTTCCAGGTGAGCCAGTCCTTGAATGGCAGGGTAATACTGCGATGCCAAAGGGTAGGTTTATTTCATATCTTAAGGCAAGAAAGATGATTTCCAGAGGATGTATATACCATCTTGTTTGGGCTAGAGATGCCAATGCTGAACCACCTACTCTTCAATCAATTCTAGTGGTTAATGAGTTTCTTGATGTATTTTCCAGACGAACTTCCAGGCCTTCCTCCTGAAAGGGAGATTAAGTTCGGTATAGATGCGTTTCCAGACACTCAGCCGATATTTATTACTCCTTATAGAATGGCTCCAGCTGAATTAAAAGAATTAAAGGAGAAATTAAAGGATCTGCTTGAGAAAGGCTTCATTAGGCCTAGCATATCTCTATGGGGTACGCCGATATTGTTTATGTGAAAGAAGGATGGCTCGTTGTGAATGCATAGTGACTATCGGCAGTTGAATAAAGTCACTATTAAGAACAAGTACCCTCTTCCCAAAATTCATGACTTGTTTGATCAGTTATAGGGTGCAAAATGTTTCTCAAAGATCGACCTAAGGTTAGGGTACCATCAACTAAGGGTCAAGGAGAAGGACATTCTGAAAATGGCTTACAAAATAAGGTATGGGCACTTTGAGTTCTTAGTAATGTCATTTGGGATCACAAACGTGCCAGCAACATTTATGGATCTAATGATCACCGCGTTTCGCCCATATCTGGATGTATTTGTGATAGTATTTATAGATGATATTTTGGTTTATTCTCACTCGGAGGCGGAGCATGCGGAGCATGCGGATCACTTGCGGGTAGTACTATAGATGCTCCAGTATCATAAGTTGTATGCCAAGCTCTCCAAGTGTGAGTTTTGGTTGAATTCAGTGGCTTTTCTTGGTCATATAGTGTCAGATGAAGGTATAAGAGTTGACACTCAGAAGGTAGAAGCGGTAAAGAATTGGCCGAGGCCTACGACTCCATCAGAGGTTTGTAACTTTTTAGGCTTAGCCGGCTATTATAAGAGGTTTGTAGTAGAATTTTCTAACATATCAGCACCATTGATAAGGTTGACACAAATGGCCATAAAGTTCCAGTGGTCCGATGCCTGTGAGCAGAGTTTCCAGGAGTCAAAGGACAGACTAACATTGGCACTAGTTCTTACTCTCCCAGAGGGTCCAAAAAGCTATGATGTGTATTGTGATGTCTCGAGAATGAGTTTAGGATATGTGTTGATGCAACATGGTAAGGTGATTGCCTATGCTTCAAGACAATTGAGAAAACATGAGAAGAACTATCTGACGCACGATTGAGAAAACATGAAAAGAATGTGGATTGAATTATTGAAGGATTATGATGTGGACATCTTATACCATCTCGATAAAGCTAATATTATAGCGGATGTGCTTAGTCGCTAGTCTATGGTCAGCTCGATGCTGGTGTGAGGCTAAGAGGAAAGAGTTGATAAGAGAGCTTCATCAGTTAACTAGGTGGGGAGTCTGATTAATGGGTTTAGAATATGGTTTATTTTTTATTCGAGATACATCAGAGTCATCCCTCATATCGGAAGTTAAGGAACATCAATGGGAAGACCCCATTTTACGAAAAATCAGAGAGGGTATTCAACAAAAGAAGACCACAGCCTTTGAGATTGACGAAAATGAGGTCTCAGGCACTAGGGCCATTTGTGTGTTCCAAATGTAGCGGGATTACGAGACAAGATTATGACGGAGGTCCATTACTCATGATACTCCATTCACCATGGATTTACTAAGATGTATCATTATCTAAAGGGTATGTATTAGTGAATGAAATGAAGAGGAACATTGTGAAGTTTGTAGCTCAGTGTCCTAATTGTCAGCAAGTAAAAGTAGAGCACCAAAAGCCTAGCGCCTTGACTCAGAACATTGAGATCCCGATGTGGAAATAGGAAATGATTAATATGGATTTCATTACAGGTTTACCTCGCTCTTATCATAAGTTTGATTCTATTCGGGTGATTGTTGATAGACTGACCAAATCAGCTCATTTCCTGGCGATCAAAACTACCTACACAATCGAGGACTACGCGAAGTTATACGTTAAGGAGATTGTTCGCCTTTATGGTGTGCCTATTTATATTATATCTATCATGGTGCGTATTTCACAACTAATTTCTGGAGATCATTTCGAAAAGGTTTGGGCACTCAAGTTAAGCTTAGCACAACTTTCCACCCTCAAAGAAACGGGCAGGCTGAGCGTACGATTCAAATGCTTGAAGACATACTACGAGCTTGTGTATTGTACTTCAAGGGAAGTTGGGATGATCATCTACCCCTTATTGAATTTTGCGTACAATAACAGTTATCATGCTAGTATCAAAATGGATCCATATGAGGCATTGTATGGACGAAAATGTAGATGTTCGAAGTAGGCGAATCAGAATTATTTAGGCCTGACCTAGTGAACCAAGCCATAGAGAAGCTGAATCTTATCCAAGAATAGTTGTTAACCGCTCAAAGTCGTCAGAAGTCATATTCAAATGTGCGACGCCGGGACTTAGAGTTCCAAGTAGATGATTGGGTCTTCTTGAAGATTTCTCCTATGAAGGGTGTAATGAGATTTAGGAAAAAGGGAAAGCTCATCCCAAGGTACATTGGTCCATATCTCATAATTCGACAAATACGCCATGTGGCTTACGAATTAGACATGCCTCCCGAGTTAGAATTTGTCCATCCGGTCTTTCATGTTTCTATGTTGAGAGCGTGTGTTGGGGATCCTTCCGAATTGTGCCGATTGATGATGTGAAAGTTATAGAGGACTTATCATATGAAGAGGTTCATATTTCTATCTTAGATCGACAAGTCCGCAAGGTAAGGACTAAGAAAGTAGCCTCCATGAAGGTTATATGGCGAAATAAGAATGTAGAAGAGATGACGTGGGAGGCAGAAGAGGAGATAAAGTATAAGTATCCTCACTTATTTCAGACTAAAGATGATGTTCTGAGTGAAGCATAGCCCTACCAAGAGCTGACGTATGGATACATGAGGTGAGTTCCCACTTCAGATAGTTATGTTTGATGCTTGACAGCCACATGAGGCTTGATGATATGTATATGTTGTTGTATGGCCGTATGAGGCAAGTTTGGATATCTTCTGCTTGTTGACAGGGTTCGGATAGTCCCATTTATAGGGTAGATTAACCAAAAATTTTAGAAAACCACGAGGATCAATTGTTCCTTTATGTATACTTCTCATTCGATGATGAATGTTTCTAAGGCGGAAGGATGTTATACATTGTAGTTTTGTACTTTGAGATTCATCGTATGTTAGCCCTCTTAGTCTTGGACATCAGAATTATCTTTGAGGTTATACGATATTAGACATGCCTATTGTTACATCCCGTACTTCCATTCAACATATACACGACTAAGTTGAGGTGACGAATGCACTTAAATGTGAGGAATGAGATTTTAACCAAATAAAATTGTTCGGCTTGCGTACCCGTCCTACTTTCTTGAGCTACTTACTTACACGTCCTACTATCTTGAGCTACTTAACACATGTCGTGATTATTAAACGGGAACAAGACACGTGATTAAGTGAACAAGGTAAGCATGTGACACCTAGTAATTAACCAAGCAGGTGACAAGTAGGTGTGTCACTTACTTGCTAAAAGGAAATGCCCAAATTAGTCCACCTAAATGAACATGTGTAAGTCAGCCAAGAGGGCCCTTTTAGGGGATGAATAAAGACCTCTCTCCTCATAATATCCAAGTAGTAGAAATATAAAAGAGAGCCACAAAATTCTCTCCCAAATTGTTCTACTCCAAACCCTTAAGAAGCTGCCAATAATCTTCTTCTTTCAATTCAAGTTAAAGGATAACCTCCAATCTTGAAGGATTTGAAGTGAAGAAAGTTGATGGTCATCAAGGAAAAGATACTACATTATTTCATCCCTACAAGATCTGATATAAGTAAGGAAATCCCCCATTCTTCATGTATTTGAGTTTATCTAAGTTCTACCTAGGTTGTTTGGTGAAGAACTTGTGAAGTAGGGGCTGGAAATTGAGTTGAAGTTGTGGTGTTATGGGTTGTTTGGAGTAGTTTTATTTTATTATATGGTTGTCACATGTGAGTATCGTCTTGGATATGTGTGCCTAAGCTTATTGGTGCCTTAACTAAGTTGTGGAAGTAAGAATTAATGAAGAAATAATCTGAAAATCAGTTTTGAGTTGCTGAACTTTGGGACTGTTATGGGGTCGTTTTAAAGTGGTATTATGGCTGAAAATCGGTAGGATAATTGAATATGTTGTGGTTAATTTTGATATTGTTAATATTGTTGTTTGGTCCTATTTTGAATTCTGGAAGGTGAGGAAATGTAGGGGAAGTGCTGACCGATTTTCTGTAAGAGAGCTACTAGCTTAGAAATGTGTTTTGAGTCATTTCATGGCACTAACTATAGTTCTAATACCTTGATGTAGGTTGAAGTACTACAGGCAGTAGGTGGAGTCGTTAGCAACAAAGGTATGTTAAGGCTACTCTTCCTTCCTTTGGCATGATCAGAATTAAACGAACGTAAACAAACAAAATCCATAATGGCTCCACTCTTAGATATGTTAGAGGTTGATGTTCTTTACTTCTATATAATGATAGTGATATTATATTGTGGCTTGTTGATTCTTCAAAGTAAGTTATGTTGATGATGTTAGTTCCATAATGTTAATTGGAGGTGCAACGACCTTACATCACTCTGATAGACTCGGAGTGTCTTAGTATCATTCTTGCATTATATACATATATATACCATGACCTCACAGGTGTTATCTACGCTATATGATATGTATATGGGATATGGGAAAGGTTATGGCATTATATACGCACCACCACAAAATCAGTTGGTATATGATGATGATTGGGTCCACAAAATATGATATGATATGATATGATGGGATGGCCAACAGAGGCTTGATGGCATTTTATACGCATATGTATATGTATGACCAGGCATTACGTACGCACATGTATGATACTTAGACGTATTATTACCCTCAGAGGTATTCTGTACAGGTTAATTATTTCTTGTCTTAGGTTACCTCCATGCCTTTATTATGCTATTATTCCTGCCTTACATACTCTGTACATTATTCGTACTGATGCCCCTTTTGGTGGGGGACACTGCGTTTCATGCCCGCAAGTTCAGGTAGACATGGAAACGGTCCGCACCTGTAGGTGGCCTGTTCAGCTGATATTGAAGCACTCTGCTTGTTCCGGAGTTGCGGTCTAATCTTGGTAGGGTGTTTTTTATATGCATATGGGTATTGTGGGGCCTTATCCTGACCTTATAATATCACGTACTCAAGTAGAGACTTCTAGACATGGAAAGGCCAAATTAACGGGAATGAGCAACGATGAAATTTATGATGCAGTCAAATGTTATGTGGCCTCCTCAATCTATATTTGTTGTATAGTCATCTATGGTAGCCTTGTCAGCTCGTACAGTCATGTCCAGCATCTATGTATATACATATATGCCTTATCGGTCTTGCACCTTTTCAGCTTATTATTTCTATGAGTCAGTAGGTTACCTCATGACGGCTCTCATGGCCCATGCTTATTTACGATTATGTGGTGAATGTATGTCTAGTGGTGCTCGGCAAGTAAGGTCCGGGTGCCAGTCATGGCGCTCCGATTTGGGTCATGATAAACTTCCGATTCCTAGGATTTATGATATGTCGGATGAGTTATGTGGCTCAAGTTTGTTCTCAAAAATTGACCTTCAAAGTGGATATCACCAAATTCACATGCACCCCGGTGATGAATTAAAGACGAATTTCAAATCCTTATCTATAGAAAGAGCATTGCGTATAATGTGTGCCATTTGAGGCAAGTGTTTGATGTCTTGTTATGAGAGAAGCAGTATCCAAATCTTATGAACTGTTCCTTTTATGTTGACCGGGTGGTATTCTTGAGTTTTGTGGTAAGCTTAAATGGTGTGGAGGTTGATGAAGAGAAGGTAGAATCTATTAGAACTTGTCCATCTCCTAAATATGCAACCGATGTGAGGAGTTTCCATGGGTTGACAAGTTTCTATAGGCAATTTGTGAAAGGATTTAGTACAATTGCCGCTCCCTTTACCGAGTTGATCAAGAAAGATATGGCTTGTGTTTGGGAGATGAGCATGAGAAGGCATTTCAAGAGTTGAAGGTGAAGTTAAGTTCTTCTCCATTGTTGCAATTTTCGGATTTTGAGAAGACTTTTAAGATCGAATGTGACGCTTCGGGTGTTGGCATAGGTGTGGTATTGATCGTCCCGCAGTCCCCTTTGTTCCACCAATCCATTGCTTCGGACTTAGTGACTTTCGTTCTTACATAAGTAGGTGGAAGAAGTTAGTCTCATTATCTCGGGGGATGCCCCATGTGAGATGGTTTCTGTTCAAACTTTGAAATTTCTATTTCCATATATGGAATTTCCATTGAGTCTAGGTAGAAGTTATTGTTGTATGAGCATGGGCTCGCGCTCTTATTAATTAAGTACAGGACATTTTTACTTTTATTGTTATTACTACTTCCGCACTTAAATACATGTTTAATTTGGAAAGAAGTGTATTAAAATGGTTCGCTTGGAGGAAAAGGGAAGATTGTCCAGATGCCATCACGCCCTAAGGGAAGACTTGAGAAAAGTCGGGGCGTGACAAGTTGGTATCAAAGCTAAACCAGGTTAGGAGATTCTAGGAAATTTCTTTGAGTTGGGTGTTTCAACAGTTACTTATTGCGACGGTGTGTGCGCCACCTTAGTAATAAGTGAACGGGATAACATTCTAAATAGTTTCACTTCCTTCATACTCTTCTCTCTTGAGTCTTTTCAAAGACTTGGTTCTTGTACTACCTCCTTCAAAGGATTATGGAAGAGGATTGTGCAACGATAAACTAACTAACACTTATTTTTGTAGTTATGGTTACAATACGAGTTCCAACCAAGAGGGATATGCTCATAGAAACGAAAAGGATAATGCTAGCTCAGAAATAGTTCATGGACCGTAGGATGGACTCAGAAGACAATTTTGGTGCATATATGGATGACACAATCGCACGTTGTATAGATTTGCTTAAGGCTAGATGGAAGAGGCGTTCATTTGATCCGACCTTTTTCAACAATCTGATTGGAGTCATACTACAGATAATAGTCAACTCCATCCTAGGAGATTTCCACTCCTCGTTTAGAAGAGCAAAGAAGCTATGTGGAGATAGTAAAGAATGCTCCTTGCTCAAATTCCTATGTCAAGTGAAGTAAGTCTGCAAGATGAAGGAAAGAATGGATGATAGGGAAAGGGAGGCAAGTAACAAGTTCACAAGGAGCTGAATGCCAACCTGCGGATTAGGCGAGTCATGCGGTTAAGTCCTTTAACATGTGTTGTAGTAAATTCAAGTTTGAGTTGGAGATC
Source organism: Anisodus tanguticus (assembly GCA_034509755.1). Classification (NCBI taxonomy): domain Eukaryota; kingdom Viridiplantae; phylum Streptophyta; class Magnoliopsida; order Solanales; family Solanaceae; genus Anisodus; species Anisodus tanguticus. The sequence continues at coordinate 35,353,812 of CM067544.1, forward strand.
TACAATGGGTGATGGAGAATTATCTGATAAGATTTAGTATAATGATTATGTTATGATGGAATGAAGTGTTATGGATGCAAGAATGATATAATATCATTTTTTTCTATTTTTCTTGTGGTGTTGCATGCTTATGAAGTATAAGAAAATTTTGGGGAGTTAAATAGACATCATGTCTTCTAAAATATGGGCGCGCTTGTCTTTACAGAAAATGGTAGACTCATAAGTACCGGTGGTGCGAAGGTCGATCAGAACTACCCGGGGAAGAGCGAGGGCACAATGTCAACCCCTAAGAGTTCTGGCACAAGAACCGAGGGTTCAAAAAGAGGTTTACCACGAAGCTCCTATACCTCCAGTTGAGGGAGCGGCGTCTGAAGAAAGCGTGGAAAATGTTGAAGAAAATGAGAGTCAAACGGCCCAGGAAACGGTGGGACAAAAATTAGATAGACTCATAGAGTTGATGACAGCTGCAGTCCCATACATGGTTCAGCCTAAAACTAGTGTCTCAATCATGGACCCGACCCCGAGCCCGCCGGCCCAGGAACCAATTGTGACTGCACCACTAGCCAAAAATGTAGGAGCTCAGGCCGTACCGGATAGGTTATGGGCGAATTTTATCAGAAAAAGAGAACCTATCTACTCATGAAAGGACTACAAGTCTGACCCAATAGTGTTCCTCAACAAGGTAGATGACCTAATGTTTACCCTAGGATATGTGGAGACGCATGGCATCAATTTGGTAAGCGCACATTTAGTGGACGACGCAGGGATGTGGTGGAGGAGTTTTAGAAGAAATCATTCCCCGATGTCACCACCAATGACGTGGGGGGAGTTCAGAGCAGCATTCATTGAAAAGTATATGCCTAACACCTAAAAAGATGCGCTCAGACGTAAGTTTGAACAGTTGAAATAAGGGGACCGCAGTGTGCAAGAATACGATACCCAATTCGTGAGATTGTCGGTATACAACGCACACATTGTTCCTACGAAAAAGGAGAAGGTCAAAATATTTATTGAGGGTTTAAACCCGAACCTGGCAGAGAAGGTAGTGGCATTAGCCAATGATCGGACTTACCTTTAGATCATCGACATGGCTTTAAGGGTAGAAAGTTTTGCTAAAGCAAAATGAGAGTATTCGCAAAAGAGGCTTCGATCATCAGAATTATTTAATCAGAATCAGAACAAGAGGCAAGAGGGCAATAAGGGTTCTTCAAAACTGAGCTAGTTAGTAGACCGTTCTCATTTCAGGCCCTAGGGGCATAGATGGGTCAATCATCAAGGTGGAAAGGTCAAGGCCACCAACCCTAACACAGGAGGTGACAAACCAGTCTGTAAGATTTGTCAAAAGAAACATGTTGGAGAATGTTGGTTCTCACCGAAAGAATGTTATAATTGTGAAGAACCAGATCACTATGCTAGGGAATGCAAGAAGAGAACCCAAACTCAGTTTTCTCATGCGAGGTCAGAAACAACCACAGTTGCCCACAAAGGAAATCAGGGAAACCAGTCCCGACAGAGTCAGGGAGGTCAACAGTCCAACAATCCTAACATGCTCTACGCTTTTCCCCAGAGGAATGAGACGGAGGCATCCAATGCGGTGATCACAGGTATTTTGTTGGTCTCAAGTATTCCTGCATTTGTATTATATGATCCCAGTTCTACATTTTCATATATGTTGATGAGTTTTGCTAAGAGTCTACATGTAGAACCTTCCTGTTTGAGTGAACCCTTTGAAGTCATGACACCAGTAGGGGCCTCAGTTTGGGCCTCTCGAGTAATTAAAAAAAATTTGTTAGAGGTAAATGGTAGAGGAACAATAGCAGATTTAGTATTACTTGATATGGTAGACTTTGACATTATTTTGGGTATGGATTGGCTGTCAGCATGTTATGCCACGTTGGATTGCCGACAAAAGGTTGTAAAATTATCTTTTCCCGGTGAACCAGAAGTTTTTATAAGGGGTGGGATTGGGACACCCTCAAGTCGGCTTATTTCCTACCTTAGGTCTCAAAGGTTATTAAGGATGCACGAGGTGGAATACTCTTACCTGGCGAGTATAATGGATACCCAAAAAGAGTCCCCAGAGGTACATACTGTCCCTATTGTTCGAAATTTTCCGGAGGTGTTCCCTAAAGATCTCGGCCTTCCTCCGGATAGAGAAGTGGATTCGCTATCGAATTAATTTCGGGTATAAGACCCATTTTCATTCGTTCATATCGAATGGCCCCAGCTGAATTGAAAGAGTTAAAAGAACAATTGAAAGATATTCTAGATGAAGGTTTTATAAGGCCTAGTGTTTCCCTCTGGGGTGCACCAGTCTTTTTTGTAAAGAAAAAAAATAGTTCGCTCCGAATGTGCATCGATTATCGACAACTCAATATGGTCATGATCAAGAACGGAAAGCCATTATCAAGAATCGATGATCTTTTTGACCAACTTTAATGATCCAGCTATTTTTCCAAAATTGACCTCCGTTCGGGATATCACCAACTAAAAATAAATCCTAATGATATATCCAAAACAGCCTTTAGAACCCGATATGGCCATTATGAGTTCTTGGTCATGTCCTTCGGGTTAACCAATGCCCCAGTAGCTTTTATGGATCTCATGAACAGAATCTTCAAACCATTCATACATTTGTTCGTGATTGTATTCATAGATGATATTCTAATTTACAGCAAGAGTGTTGAAGAACATGAAGAGCATCTGAGGGTAGTGCTTCAAGTCTTAAAACAGGAGAAACTGTATGCTAAATTTTCAAAGTGTGAATTTTGGTTGGAAAAGGTAGCCTTCTTGGGCCATGTTGTGTCAAGGGATGGAATTATGGTAGACCCCCAAAAGATAGAAGCAGTTAAGAACTGTCCAAGACCTACCACTCTGACAGAAGTTAGGAGTTTCTTGGGTTTCGCTAGGTATTATAGAAGATTTGTAGAAGGTTTCTCTAGTTTTGCTGCTCCCTTGACCCGATTGACTTAGAAATCGGTTAAGTACCTCAGAAGCATGTGAAGCAAGTTTTCAGAAACTGAAGGAGTTGTTAACTACTACACCAGTCCTAACCTTACCATCAAGACAAGAAGGGTTCACAGTCTATTATGATGCCTCTAAGGTTGGGTTAGGATGTGTCTTGATGCAGTTTGGAAAAGTGATTGCGTATGCATATTGACAATTGAAGATATATGAGAAAAATTATCCAACTCATGACTTGGAATTGGATGTGGTAGTGTTCTCCTTACGAATATGGAGACACTATTCGTATGGGGTGTATGTAGATATATTTTCAGATCATAAGAGTTTACAGTACATAACCACGGAAAAGGATTTGAATCTCCAACAAAGGAGATGGTTAGAGTTGCTTAAGGATTATGACCTTAGCATTCTTTTCCATCCTAGAAAAGCTAATGCGGTGGCCGACGCACCCAGTAGGAGATCAATGGGCAGCTTGGCCCACTTGATATTACAAATAAGAGGTATTATAAGTGAGTTAAAAAAATTGGGAAACCTCGGGGTGGGTTTAACTGAGGTCAGTGAAGGCATAGTGGCGGTGCATGATACCTCTCAGTCTGCCTTAGCTTCAGAAATAAAAGAAAGTCAGTTTGAGGATACGGAGTTTGTTAGGTTTCGGGAGAGGATTCAAAAGGGAAAACCTTCACAGTTTACATTATAAGAAAATGACGGTACCCTTCGGTATAAGGGTAGGTTATGTGTTCCTAAGGTAAGGGATATAAGAAGGAAGATCTTAGATAAGGGTCACAATACAAGGTATTCCATTCATCCAGGATCAACAAAAATGTATCAGGATCTTAAGGAAAATTACTGGTGGGACGGCATTTAGAGGGATGTTGCAGAGTTTGTCAGAAGATGTCTTACGTGTCAGCAGGTAAAATCTGAACATCAAAACCTCGACGGGCTACTTCAAGACATTGGTATCCCCGTGTGGAAACGGGAGGTGATTCATATGGATTTTGTGACTGGTCTACCGAAAACTCGAGAAGGATATGATTCTATCTGGGTGATTGTAGATCAGCTTACAAAGTCAACCCATTTCCTACCGGTCAAGACTACATATAGGGCCCCACAGTACGCGCGGATTTATTTAAAGGAAATAGTGAGGTTACACTGAATTCCATTACAAATTATTTCGGATAGGGGTTCCTAGTTCACCTCACACTTTTGGCAAAGTTTCCAGCAGGGCCTCGGGACGAAGGTCAAGTTGAGTACGGCTTTCCATCCGCAAACCGATGGACAAGCTCAACTAACAATTCAAACATTGGAGGACATGTTGCGGTCTTGCGTGATAGACTTTCGGGGCAACTGGTTGGACCACCTATGTCTAATTGAGTTCGCCTACAACAACAATTTCCATTCTAGCATACAGATGGCTCCGTTCGAAGCCTTGTATGGGTGAAAATGTAGATCTCCACTGGGATGGTTCGAGATGGGTGAAACGCAACTATTCAGACCCGAAGCCATTCAAGAAACAAATGACAAAGTGCAGATAATTCGGGAGCGAATCAAAATAGCTCATATAGCAGCTATAAGTCTTATGCGGACCATTGCAAAAGAGACCTCGAACTTCGAGATTAAAGTATTTTTAAATGTCTCTCCAATGAAAGGAGTGATGTGATTCGACAAGTAAGGGAAGTTCATCCCAAGGTTTATTGGACCATATGAGATCTTATGAAGAGTGGGGAATGTGGATTACAAACTAGCCCTTCCATAAGAATTAGAAGCGGTGCATCCGGTGTTCCATGTGTCAATGTTACGAAAATACTTGCACGATCCAAGTCACGTCATTCTACCCCAAGAGATAGTTCCGAACGAAGAGCTTAAATACGAAGAAACTATGGTAGAAATACTGGATAGACAAATTAAGCATCTTAGGAACAAATACATTGTCTCCGTGAATGTCTTATGGAGGAATCACTCCACAAAAGAAGCAACCTGGGAAGCCGAAGACGCGATGAAAGTCAAATACACATTCCTCTTCACGTAAGGTAATAAAATGTGTTAAAGTTGTATTTCATGTGTGTGTTGTTTATGTGTCTTTATGCATGTGTTTTGATCTTATTCACATTCGAGGACGAATGTTGTTGAAGGAGGCGAGAATGTAAAGTCCAAAACTAAAACAAACTTCAAAAAAAAAATGTGGCATTAAGGCCATGATCTGCACGTCCCCCCCATCTCCCTCAACCTCTTCTCCTTCCACCACTCACAAGTTACACACACACAACGCACTATATATTCTGCATAGCACAAAAGAAAAACACTTAGCACAAAGAACAGAAGTTCAGAAAAATACCAAGAGCAAAAAAATTAGAAAAATAGAAGAGAACAAATATTACCTTTAGCAATCAAGTTTAACAGTTCTTTCACGGTCACGAAGCAGAAAAAAAGGTGCGTTCTCTCACTCATAACTCTCAATATAATCCCTTATTTTTAAGTTACAATACATATTAGAATATGATCCGGATGTTGAAAGAATGATCATAAAATTATTGTTAGTTGGGTATTTGATAACTAGTTTGAGTCATGAAATTATAATTTGTTTTGTTGAGTTATGTTTGTTAGAATTGAATGAAATTTTACAGGGTTGTACATCTCTCCCTCACGATCAGATTGAGCCCAAGCGGGGATAAAAGAGACATACGTTCTGAGAGTTATCGCTATTCAAAGTTTCTGCCTCGGATCGAATGAAATTCGGAAAGCATAATGTATAACGGAACAACTGAATGTTTCGGTGAGGATTCTGAAACGTTGTTCTGAATAAGAGTTCTAGATTTATCTGTTCTCGACAGTTTGAGACTTTACAAAGATTAAACCAACTTACGGATAGAACTTTATGACTATTTTAAGAATGTATTTTATTTTACAAAAATCTGGCGAAATAGTTTTCTGAGAGTTGTTAAAATAAAAGAACTGAATGTTTCGGTGTGGATTCTGAAATATTGTGCTGAATAAGAGTTCTATATTTATCTGTTCTCGACAGTTTGAGACTTTACAGAGATTAATCCGACTTACGGATAAAATATTATGACTGTTTTAAGATTGTATTTTGTTTTACAAAAATTCTGGCGAGACAGTTTTCATAGGGTTGTTTCTTGCCTGAATTGGTACTAGTTATACTAAGAATTTCCGGAGGAAACTTGGGATAGTGATAGATCCCCGTGTTACCTTCGACTCGGCATAAGAAATACCTTATTTGAAGTTATGGTTCGAGAGTTATAACCCTTACAAGTGGGAAGGCCAAAAAGTTGAAAGAAGGAAATATTATTTAAGTCTTTTGAACATATAACATATATATACAAATATATAAATGCATTGGATTGGGTTTCACGTACCGCAATAAATATATAAATGCATTGGATAGGGTTGCACGTATCGCAATAAATATATAAATGCATTGGATCGGATTGCACATACCGCAATAAATATATAAATGCATTGGATCGAGTTGCACGTACCGCAATAAGTAGATAATATACATGCATTGGATCGGGTTGCATGTACCGCAATAAGTATATAATATGTTATATGGAATAAACCAAGGGTACTGGTGAAACTAAGTATTTTCCTAGGACGAGTGGGGAGGAGATCTTGCACGTAAATATTTATTGGCTTATATAATGGAAGTGTTGTAAACTATTTTTTTTCACAACATGCTTATTATGTTTATCATATGATTGTAATTAGAATATTGTGAGGTTACTTTGCATTGTAAGGCAAGGTTCTCACTCAGCCCCGGATGGTAGGGCTGACGCTTTTAACTAACATATTTCAGGAAAGCGCGAAGGGGAAAGTTTTACAACAGGGCTAGCGTTCGTCCCACAGTCCCCTTTGTTCCACCAATCCATTGCTTCGGACTTGGTGACTTTCGTTCTTAAATAAGTAGGTGGAAGAAGTTAGTCTCATTATCTCAGGAGATACCCATGTGAGATGGTTTCCTTTCATACTTTGAAATTTCTATTTCCATAAGTGGAATTTCCATTGAGTGTAGGTAGAAGTTATGGTTGTACGAGCATGGCCTCGCGCTTTTATTAATTAAGTACAGGACATTTTTACTTTTATTATTATTACTACTTCCGCACTTAAATACAGGTTTAATTTGGAAAGAAGTGTATTAAAATGGTTCACCTGGAGGAAAAGGGAAGATTGTCCAGGTGCCATCACGCCCTAAACGAAGACTTGAGAAAAGTCGGGGCGTGACAACTGTCCACTAAGTGGAGAAATACATATTCTAGTAAATTAGGAGTATATTGGATATTAGCTAGCAAGAGAACGGATAGTAGTGAAGTTGTGCAAATAAAGTGGAGGCGGCAGATTCTTTGAAAAGCTACCAAAGAAACTTCATGGTTAAGAGGGTGATTAAAAGATTAAGCTCAATAACCTCTTGGATTTGAGGTTTCTTAAGTGAAGAGGCAGCAACGAATTAGGAGCACTTTATGTAGCAATCGTGTCTTTTATTTCAAATATGTGTTCAATTTCTATACGTTCGAACATAAGCAGGCTGGTTCGCTTTGTTATTCAGATGAATGTGTAGATAGAACGGGTTTCGACATCGTTATTAGAGGTTCAACACTAAAGGTATGTTAAGGCTAATCCTTCCTTCTTTTGGCATGTTCTAAGTACAAAACATAAACGTAATAGTATCCCATAAATGATTCTACTCTTATTAGTTAAGGATGTTCATGTTATTCATTCCTATTTTCAAAGTATGTCTAAATATGTTCTTAAATTCCTATTGAGGTATATGGGAAAGATGTTAATATTCATAATGTTAATCGGAGGTGCAACGACCTTACGTCTCTCCGATAAACTCAAGGTGTCTCAGCATCATTCATGCATTATATACATACATACACCTTGACCTCAAAGGTGTTATATACGTTACTATATGGTATGCATTATGTATATGTATGGGGTATGGAAAAAGGGAAGGTGTTATATAAGCAACACCACCTGCAACTGGTATATATGATGATTATGACCACAGAGGCCCATATAATATGATGGGATGCCCACAAAGGCTTGATGGCATTATATACGCATATGTATATATATAACCGGCATTTTGCATGCACATGTATGATACTTAGGCATATTATGGGTCTCAGAGGCCTTCTGTACTTGTTAATTATTCTTGTCTCGTATTACTTTCATGTATCTATTATGCTATTCTTCATGCCTGACATACTCGATACATACCGATATCCCTTTTGTCGGGGGACGCTGCGTTTCATGCCCGCAGGCTCAGTTAGACAAAGCGACGGTCCACACTAGTAGGTTGCTCGTTCAGCTGATATTTGAGCACTCTACTTATTCCAGAGTTGCAGTCTAGTCTTCGTATGATATTTTTGATATGTATAGGGGTATGGCAGGGCCCTGTCCCGACCTTATGATGTCACGTACTCTGTAAAGGCTTGTAGCAGTTGTCCTATGTATAGTAGTCATGTATGGCCTTATCATCCTTAGTATGTATATATGCATAGGTTGGGTTCTTCTGTTTGCAGGATTTTACGTAGCACCTTTCTAGTTTATTGTTTCTATTTATCAGCAAGTTACCTCATGACGGCCCTCATGACCTATGCTTAATTACGGTTAGGTGGTAAATATATGATTAATGGTACTCAGCAAGTAAGGCTTGGGTGCCCGTCATGGCCCTCTAGTTTGGGTCATGACAAACTTAGTATCAGAGCAAGTCGTGTCCTACGAATGTCTATGAGTCATGTCCAGTAGTCTCGTTTATGGGTGTGTAGTGCACCACACTTATAAACAAGAGTCTATAGGGCATTTATGATTATCTCCTTCCTTCATAATCTAGATCGTTCGATAGAGTTGAGTCTTAAGAAAATTTGTTCCTCATCCTATTTTGCCGTGTGAAATTGTAGCGATGTCTATGACAAGAAAGACCCCGGTTAGTAAGAGTGTGGATATGGCTGTAAGGGAAGATACGGGACAGGTACCACCTACTGGTAAGGGTCAGAGGGCTACAAATGTAGTAAAGAGCGACATAATTTACAAAATAGAGTCAGACCCGTCGGAGATCATGGTTTCTATTGAGGATGATCCATATGAGTCACTCGCTCGAACATTTTTGGTTCTACCAATAGAAGAGGTGGTGAGGGGAGTTTCGACTTCACCGAGGCCCTTAGTTTTAGTATCGGGCCCCGTTTATCATGGTGTGAATGGAGAAGCACGGGGATTGGCACAACCGGGTTCCCCTCAGGCTCAACACCATGTCAGGGTATTTGTTAAATGAAGGGGCTGGAGATGTTTATGTATGTGTTTATATATTGATTTATGAAGTTTCAAGGATTGTAATGGAGCTATGTAAAGATATATGCTATAGAAGCTTGTATAGCTTAGTTTGTCATTCGTCGGTTAGTTCTTGTGTTTTAGTTCTAAACAGTAGTATTGTTTCCGTATTGTAGTTGATGGAAAAAGGAGGATGAGTTCTTCATTGGTATTCGAGGGCAGAAGTTAAAGGTACCTAAGGCTATTTTCTTGACTCACCATAACGGCACGACATACGATATTTGATTCTTATGTAAACCATGAAGTTTTGAGCTTCCAATTATAGTAGTTCGATGTTCCAAGTCTCATGAATCTCTTAGAGTTTCTGTACTGACGTCCTTTGTGTCGGGGGCGCTGCATTTGTTATATTTCACATTGCAGGTCCAATTGAACAAGTTTGTAGACTGGTTTGCTAGATAGTGCAGATCATCTGCGCAAGAGTTGCAAGCTCCAATTTCACTTGAAACTGAGTCAGGTCTAGTAATTACATCGATGTTAGAGATTATAGATACCTTTGGGCCCTATCCTAGCACTTGTAGTAGTAATTCAATAATAGGTACTCATAAAGGCTTCATAGACAGAGTTAGTGGGTTATTTTATATTGAATTGCATACCATGGGCCATGGGCCACGTTCATGTACAAAAACAATTGTTCATAGAATTCATTTGTTTTACAAGTTATGTAATTTACCCTATTACAAGATCACATTAGATGTATGTAGAGCATGGTCCATCTCATTCAGGCTTGGGGCGTGACAGTACTCATGAAAATGAACTTCTAAAGGAGTCTTCACGTGAAGAACTCTCGTGCTTAGAAAAGAGAATAGAGGCCAAGACTACCTTTCCACTTGGTCAAGTGAACCTACAAGTTGTTGGTCAAGGTAAATAAGATTCTTTGTGTGAACTTCAAGGTACAATAGCTAAACTCAACACTTCCAACTCTTTGAATGAACAAGTTTGTGATGTGAATGTGAGTAGTATCTTGTCTTTGTGAGAGATTAATGATTCTTTACCATGTGATGATAATGTCATTGTTGAAAGTTCTTCTAGACTAGTTGATCATTTTGATGACTGAATTGATTCTTCTTACAAGATTGATTTGTGTTCACCTAGTGTTGACACTTGTGCTTTGAATGAAAATACATTATCACATGATCAACTTGAGTGTGTTGTTAGTACACTAGTCGATGAATTTTGTGATGTGATTAATGAACCTTTAATTGGTGAAGATTTTGTTGTAGTTGATCATTTGAATGAGTGTGACACCCCATCCTTATTGATAAATGTGAAAATGAGTCTCTTGGTCTTGTTTTTGTGTCATGTGATGAGTCCCAAGATTGTGGTGGTGATGTGTGTCATATGGATAGTCATGGAAACCTTACATGTTTAAATTCTTCATCATTGATTGATTACTTTGTCACTAAAGATAATATATTATTTGACGATGACATGAGTATTGAGGAGGATGTGCATAGTGGCATGTTATGTGAGGTTGAAAATGTAGCTAATTTTGGGGGCTACAAGATTTATGGGAACCCACTATGGGAGATTGACACCCTTCCCTTAGACGGAAGCCTCGTCTTGAGGGATTGTAATTCAATCGTAGGGGTGGAATGTTTTGATGTTCTTAAAGAGTCAAAAGAAGTGGTATCTATAGTTGAGCAGAAAATAGACTTTCTTGATTATTTGAGGAACCCAACTAGTCATTACCCCCTCCTCTAATGAACTTAATTGTGAGCCTTTGTTTGATTCTCCGTCTATCTATGGTAATGATAAGCATGATAGGCTTGAATTAAGTGACCTCTATAGATTTGATCTGTCCTTTGATAAAAATGCTAGTGAGGAGAGTTATATAGGTGATATTGCTTCATTAGATGGTTTCCTTACTAAATTATCTTCTTGTGAGGTCTCACATTTGTGTAAGGAGGCATATGTGTTCCCTAAGGATTTTCTAGTTGATTTTACATTGCGGGCACTTTCCTCTATTACTTATTTGCTTATGATGACACTCATGCTTGTGTTTGGGGTGCATCTTATGATGGCGGAAATCTTAATGGGGGATATGGTTGTGTTCTTATCCAAGATGTGTGGATATTATTCCCTTTTGACCCCGGTTATATTTTAAATTTATGTTACTTGGTCATAGTACTACCTTTGGGGTGGTATCACTTTGAAATTGAGGATCATTTGTGTATCATGTCTATTAGAACCAATGTTAGTCTACTTGGTATTTTGAAACCATTGGTTCCTCTATGATATCCTAATTTCATGTTCTTTGGGATAGCCAAGTTCTTAGTGCTCTAGGTGAGAGCTTGTTCTTTATGATAATGGTTGATACTTTTTTATATCACAAGTGTATGCATACTTGGCTTGTTAGTAGAGTAGGCTACTCTAACACTAACCCTCATCCTTTTGAGGACATTGTTGTTTCTTGTTTTCCCTATGGTTTTGCAAGGTTTAGATTCGACAACGAATCTTTTTCAAGAAGGGAGAATGATGCAATCCAAGTTGCGTCAGGTTCATCTATGTAGAGGCAAGACCATGAGCTCCAAGCTTCACGAGGGTTGCACATGAGGATATACGTTAGAAAGCATACTTTAGTGCAATCCCGAGGATTTTGAGTGTGGATGATTGTATGGGGAGGTGAGAAGGCCAAGAATTTCAAGGATGACACCATTTGTGAACTATACATGATGCAACAGATGTTGTCTGCGAGACGTAAACCAAGCGCAGAAGCTGACAACCCAAAGAGGCAGAAGAACACCACTTGTGAATCACAGATGGTGCCACGGATGGAGCCTGCGAATCGCGGGTCTTCCACATACCATGACAGCTCAGCCGTTTTGGTTATTTTTGCAATTCAAATGTCACTTTTGGACCCTTTGTGTAATAACTTAGCCTAAGACTATAAATAGGACGTTTAGATCATTTTATTAGTTAGATTATTTTTACTATTGATATTGAGATACTTCATTGAGAGTTTGAGAGATTGAGATTTTGTTGAAGTGATATGATTCCTAAAGTGAAACTCTAGAAATCAAATGCGTAATTGAAATGATAGCAAATTAAATACAAGAGTAGTTATTCCAAGCAACCAATGATATAAATCAAAGACCTCAAGGACATGAACTACAAAAGCAAATAATCTATGAAGGGTTGAATGGTTTCACTAGTGAGCAATACTCAAGTGTGAATCACAATCAAGTGATATTGACACCAACTCTGATCATCGTCTTTTGCTATGGCAGCAGCTGGAATTACAGAGAGATACTCTAATTAGAGAGAGAAAGCGCTGTGAGTTTTTAGGGCAACAAATGATATCACCCACATATTTTATTTTGTTGTTTTTTAATTCGTTTATTTTGTTTCTTTTTCTATTTTTGGACTTGGACACTTGTCCATTTTTTTGCATTTTGCATTTTATTTATCAATAAAAGCCCTTTAAGGGCATAATTCATTTTTAAAAAATCACAACCAAGTCTCAAAACAACCAAGCAATTACACTAAACTATGCTATGAACTAAGAACTAGGATTAACCTATCACTACAATACTATTCTCTCAAAGAGTTTTCATCGTCAAAACAAGCTAAGGGTAGAATGAGGTTAAGTATCCTATTTATTCCCTTCGTTATTACAAACTTGACCCAAAAGTGACCAAGCACTCAACTTTTCACAAAATACCCAAAATACACTTAAAGTCACCCGTCAACACCATCTGCGAATCACAAATGGTGTCGCAGATAGTATCACAGGGCAATATCTGCGGTCGCAGATTCAGCCGCAGGTTGTGATAGCTCAACTTTCGGGCTCTTCTTCCTCCTATGTGATCCTCCAAATGTTGTATACTTGTGTCTGCATACCTTCAAGTGCTTCCAAGGTTCCTTTATGCATGAACATCACTTGGAGTTCCTTGGCTTGACTCTGAGTAAAGGGTATTAAGCTTGTAGTGATCCCTGATATCATATCATCCTCCATTCTTGGAAAGGATTCGTCCTTGAATCCATAGGCTCACCTACAACACAAGAAGACAAGTCATTCACATTGAAAACATTAGGGACGTTATACTCACTTGGCAAGTCAATCTTGTAGGCATTGTCATTGATCTTCGCAAGGACTTTGAAGGGACCATCGCCTCTTGGACACAATTTTCCTCGGTTTTTCTTTTTTGCCATCTTGGTGTTGATCTTCTAAATGTTCTCCTTCACATTGGCATAATCTTTATCATCTAGGACGCTCTTTGTTTTGAACCTAAGCTCACAACAATATTACTAGGCAAAGAGGTTAAGGTTAAAGGTACCAAAGGATTAAAACCATAACACACTTCAAATGGAGTCATGCCAATAGAGGAATGGAGTGACCAATTGTAAGAAAATTCAATCATAGGCAATTGGTCCTCCCAAGATGTGGGTTTTCCTCTAATCATACACCTAAACATGCTCCCAAGAGTCCTAATCACTACTTCGTTTTGTCCATCCGTTTGAGGGTGACAAGAAGTAGAGAAAAAAACCTTGGTACCAAGTATACCCCAAAGACTCTTCCAAAAGTGACTAAGAAATTTGGAGTCCCTATCACTAATAAGAGTGTGAGGTACTCCGTGCAATCTAAGCACATTACCAATAAACAAGGATGCTACATGAGAAGCATCATCACATTTATGGCATGGTATAAAATGAGACATTTTAGAGAACCTATCCACCACCACAAAAATGCTATCATGACCCATTTTGGTTCTTGAAAGACCCATCACAAAATATATAGAAATGTCTATCCAAGGACCAATAGGAGTAGGAAGAGGAGTATACAAACCTTAAGGCCAAGTATTCGATTTAGCTTACTTGCACTCCAAACATTGCCCACAAAGTTTCTCAACATCGTGTTTCATCTTGGGCCAATAGAATTATTTAATGAAGAGGTCTCGTTTTGGACACACCAAAGTGACCTATCATACCTCCACTATGTGCTTTCTTCACGAAAAGTGCTCTCCAAGAGCTCATTGGAACACATATTCTACCCTCCTTGAACAAGAACCCATTAACTAGTTGAAACCGGTCAACCCTTTTCCCTTAGGATAACTCCTCATAAACCTCTTTGAAATTGGGATCATTGGAGTAGAACTCCTTTAGGCTCTCAAAGCCCATCATTTTAGAAGTCATGGCATTCAACAATGCAAACCTCCTATATAGAGCATCCGCCATAATATTCTATTTTCCCCTCTTGTAAGTGATCACATAGGGAAATGTTTCAATGAATTCCACCCCATTGGCATGCCTTTTGTTAAACTTGGATTGAACCTTCAATTTTTTCAATAACTCATGATCCGAACGGATCACAAATTCCTTGTGCCATATATAGTGTTCTCAATGAGCCAACACCCTCACAAGTGCATATAATTCCTTGTCATAGTTAGAGTAATTCAAAGAAGCTCCCTTTAGCTTTTCACTAAAGTAAGCAATGGTTTACCCTCTTGCATCAATACCCCACCTATGCCAACACCTGAAGCATCAAATTTGATCTCAAAAGTCTTCTCAAAATCTGGCAACTGCAACAAGGGAGAAGAACTCAACTTCTCCTTCAACTCTTGAAATGTCTTATGTTGCTCGTCTCCCAAATAAAAGCCACATCTTTCTTGATCAATTTGGTTAAGGGAGCGGCAATTGTACTAAACCCTTTCACAAATCATTTATAGAAACTTGCCAACCCATGTAAACTCCTTACATCGGTTGCATTTTTAGGAGTTTGCCAGGTTCTAATAGATTCCACCTTCTCTTCATCAACCTCTACACCATTCATGCCTACCATAAAACCCAAGAATAACACCCGGTCTACACAAAAGGAACACTTCTTGATATTAGCATACAACCTCTCAGGTAACAAGACATCAAAGATATGCCTCAAATGGCACACATGTTCCTCAATACTCTTGCTATAGATAAAAATGTAATACAATAACGGATAGGAGAAAATAGAAACTAACAAGGAATTCAAAAAGACAAGGAAATTAAAGGATAGATAAGTTGACACAAAGAGAAATACCAATTAGCAACCAAGATTCTATTTAACCAAGACCTCCAATTGAGTAATCACAAGCACCAAACTTCTTAAGGTGACCTTAAGGGAAACAAAGTCCCCAAGCAACCAAACTTCTCAACAAAGCATTCAACCAAAAGCTCTCATCTCTCAAAAGAGTATGAAATATCATTCATCAATAATCTCAAAATCATCTGCCCTAGGGAAATGTTTAAATCTACTACATATACTAAAGAAATAAGGAATACAAGCTAGCTATTACAATTATGCTCTTAATGAAGTACGGATCTTATTTGGTTGGTCTTCCTTGGAAATGAAACTTGCAAACTCTTGCATTTAAGTATTAGCCTCCTTGCATGCATAACCATCTTCGTCACTCTTCCCCACTACATCCTCCCATAAAATCTTCCATACTTGGGATCCCCATAATGGAGCAAAGTCATGCTCTTGGGTTCCCATCTTCATGCATAACTCTTTTAGGGCTTGGAGTTCATGGATTTGGATTTCATCATTCTCCCCTTCTTGAAAGAAATTTATCCTCAAATTTAAGAGGTCACCTACACACATCCAATAAGAAGACAACAAGCCAATACAATAAGATTCATTAGTACTAGAGAGATCCGCAAGGATCATCTCACGATGACAATCATCATAAGAAAATAAGTAGTATAGGAAAGTGTCTCTTAGATCAATTTCAAATGTAAAATCCTCATTAGACACAATGACCACATGAAATGCATATGGCTATTCACAAGAAAACAATGTAGGATGGAAAACATGAGTGTCATAATAAGAAAACAAGTAGTAGAGGAAAGTGCTCCTTAATGTAAAATCAAGTAGAAAATCTTTATGGAACACATATGCCTCCTCACACAAATATGAGACCTCGCTAGCATTTTCATCAAGGAATGGATCACATTTTGAGGGCTCAATTGATTGAGCCATGCATGTATATCATTATCATATATTGGTGGAGAATCATACAAAGTTTCACAATTAAGATCATTAGAGAATGAGTAATCACTAGTTGGATTCCTCAAATAATCAAGCAAGTCAAATTCCCGCTCAACTAGAGATGTCTTCTCTCTTGACGAATCAATATCTATATCCTCAACAACACAAACATATCCCTCATCATATGCAAACAAGTAATAAAGAAAGGTGTCACTTAGAGTAACTTCATCTATGGTGTTCTCACATGTAGCATCACTATTAGGTTCAAAGACACAAGCAAGCATAATACAAGGGTTTGGAACACATAAGAAAGTAGTATCAATTTGAGAACAAGCATCACCTCCTTTTTCAAAACATTTCTTCCCCACAAGTGTACTATCATTTCCCAAGGGAAGATCACTATCATAAGGAAAAGGGTCATCATTCTATAGTGGACTTCCATAGGTCTTGTAACCCCCAAAAGTGGCTACATTTTCAACCACACAATGCATGCCACTATGGACATCTTCTTCGATAGTTATGTCATCATCAAATAAGAT
Source organism: Anisodus tanguticus (assembly GCA_034509755.1). NCBI lineage: Eukaryota > Viridiplantae > Streptophyta > Magnoliopsida > Solanales > Solanaceae > Anisodus > Anisodus tanguticus. The sequence goes on from CM067544.1 coordinate 35,370,621, forward strand.
ATTTTCTTTAATGCCAAAGCAATCAACCAATGATGAAGAATTTAAATATTTAAGGTCTTCATGAATATCTACATGACACACACCTCCATTACTACCTTGAGTCTCATCAAATGACACTAAAGAAAGATCAAGAGACTCATTTTCATATATATCAAACAAGGGTGGGGTGTCACTCATTCAAATTATCAACTACAACTACATCATCACTACTCGGAGGTTCATTAATCACATCACAAAATTCCTCGACTAGTAGACTAACATTACACTCAAGTTGATCACATGATAATGTATTTTCATTCAACTCACAAGTGTCGATACTAGGTGGACACAAATCGATCTTGCAAGAAGAATCAATTATGTCATCAAAAGGATCAACTAGTGTAGGAGCACTTTCAATAATGATATTATCATCACATGGTAAAGAATCATTAAAGTCACACAAATACAATTTATTACTCACACTAACATCACTAACTTGTTCAATCAAAGAATTAGAAGTGTTGAGTTTAGCCATTGTACCTTGAAGTTCATATAAAGAATCTTCTTTACCTTGATCTCTCAATTGTAAGCTCATTTGACCAAGTGAAAAGGTGGTCTTGGCCTTCATTATCTCTTCCAAGAATGGGAGTTCTTCGAGTGAAGACTCCTTTAGAAGATCATTGTCATGTGTACCTACAAAAGCTTATTCACAACAAGATGAAGAAGTAGAAAGGTTAGTTTGATTGTGTGGCAAATCCCTCACATCACTCCACACTTACTCTCCTTTTTCCACTCGTGAGTTGCCACTTTGCACTCCCTTACTCCTCTCTATCTTTTGTCCCTTAAGGGGTAGGATAATCTCCCCTTTTTGTGGTATCTCACAAGAGGCACTTTGTTTCCTTTCCATTGGCTTCTTCTTTTGGGAAGTGGTTTTAGTCCTATACCACTTATCATATGGTCCGGGGTAATGATGCCTCAAGTCCTCCTTAAATGCATCCCAAGTCTCTATCTCATAGCGCTCCCAATAGTAGGCAAGCTTCTTTACAAAGGTTCCACGAGCCAATTTCACCTTCTTTCCTTGTGAATAATTGTATCTAACAAATATTCCATCCATAATGAATTCCCATTTATTGTATTCTTCTCCACCAGATTTCATCAACACGTTAAGCCATTTTACATTGGGGTTTTGTACTTTTACTTTTGTGATTGGTGGTGTGGTATTTGGTGGAGTAGGATGCTACATTCGATGAAGGGTTTCGGGTGATAGAGTGGGTGAAGAGTCATGACGCACTCCACTTGCGTTACCATGATAAGAAGTTATATGAGTTAAATTCGCTTCCCTACTCCTTTCTTCAATACACCCAATTCTAGCATCCAAACACTCCATCTGACCTTCCAATCGGGAAGAGGAGGCAGAAAACATGTTTATCATGTCAAGCAAAGTTGGTTCCCTGATGGGAACTTGTGTTCCTTCGCCTTGATTCTCCATTAGTACCTATTTAAGACACTCAACAAAGCAAACAAATGCGTTATGTTAGTTAAAAATAACTCACAAACGCTCAAGTATACGCACCTTGAATGCCTCATAAATTGCTTCGGCTAATGGTTGTATGTTTGTTAATTCGGTTGAGTTTTGAGCTCCCATTTACTACTTGAGGTCAAGAGTGGATTTTTGTTTACTCAACGAAAAGGATTACTCAATTCAAACTAACGCACTTGAATCAAAAAGTATCGACGAAGCTTTAAAATAAAAAAATAATGAAAAGAATTGGGACGAAAATAAGTAGAATTCAAGAATTAATTAATGAATAAGTAGGATTAATTACTATTTGTTAATTAATTATAAGTATCAATGTAAGAAAAGTAGGATAAGAAATCAAACCAGAAAAATTTTGGGCGAAAACCGAGTCGAAAATGCCCCAAAACAGGGCTGAAAACAGAGGAAAAATAGGGCATCAACCCTCTAAAAGTGGGGTGCACACGCCTGCAGGCCGAGAGTGGGCTTCGCAAGGCGCTTGCGTGGCTGACTAGTAGTATACTGGCGCTAATGTGGCGTCCATGCGTCGGCTGACGTGGGCATCCTCCTGGCTACTGATGCTTAGCGCTGATACGGCTGGGATCTACTGACGTGGAAATTCCAAAAAATAATTAATTATTTTTTACAATTTCAGATTTTTGATTTTTGGGCCCACCTAACCTAGAACTTTCTCTTTTTGGCCCAACAAACACTTTCTCACAATTTAACTTAAACTTTTTGGATCAAACACACCTTTTTGGGTATTCTTCGTTATGAAGACTTGAAGATCTTCAAGAACAACAAGAACTTCAAATCTCCAATCCACTTCAAATCAACTCCAAATTTGCCCAAATGTTAGATCAAGGCTCTCTTTCACTAGGAGAACACAACCCAATAAATTTCAAGCCTCAATTTTATCATGTTCAACGAGACTCACTTTCAAGTTTTCAAACTGCAAGCTCCAACAATGATGGAAACTTCAAAACTACTCCAAATCGAATGAAACTTGATATTTAGGCTCAGATAACACTAGGGAACAAGAATCTAGTGTCACAACAACAAAATAAATAAAAACTTTTTGAGGTTTTGATTTTTGGATTATATTTTGTTTTTGGAATTTTTAGAATTTCCAATTTAACTAAAAAAAATTGGGATTGTTTTTGTAGTAACGACAACCAAGACTAGATTTATAAAAAAAAATCTATAACTAAGCTCTGATACCAATTGATATAATAAAGATAGGAAAACAAGGAATTAATAAGGAACTCAACAATAAAAGCTTCTCAAGCACCAAACTTCTTAAGGTGACCTCAAGGGAAACAAAGTCCCCAAGCAACCAAACTTCTCAACAAAGCATTCAAGCAAAAGCTTCAACAAGCTCTCATCTCTCAAAAGGGTATCAATTATCATTCATCAATAATCTCAAAATCATCTGTCCTAGGGAAATGTTTAAGTCTACTACTTATAATAAAGAAATAAGAAAGACAAGCTAGCTATTACAATTATGCCCTTAATGAAGTAAGTACCTTGTTTGGTTGATCGACCTTGGAAATGAAACTTGAAAGTCTTGCATTTAAGTATTAGCCTCTTTGCATGCATATACATCTTCATCACTCTTCCTCATTCTGTCCTCCCATGCAATATTCCATATTTGGGATCCCCGGAATGGAGCCAAGTCATGCTCTCGGGTTCTCATATTCATGCATGACTCTTTTAGGACTTGGAGTTCATGGATTTGGATTGCATCAGAATGTCATCGAAATAAATGATGACAAACTTGTTGAGGAAAGGCTTCAACACATGATTCATCAATCTCATAAAGGTGCTAGGTGTATTGGTGAGACCAAATGCATGACAAGCCACTCATAAAGCCCAAACTTGGTTTTGAAAGTCGTCTTCCATTCATCACTGAGGTGCATGAGAATTTGGTGATATCCACTTCGAATGTCAATTTAGAGAACAAACTTTAGCCACATAGCTCATCCAATATATCATCAAGCTTAGGAATCGGATGTCGATACTTCACTGTTATTTTGTTAACGGCCCTACAATCAACACACATCCGCCACGTGTCATACTTCTTGGGAACAAGTATCACGGGCAAAACACATGGGCTAAGGTTATATTTTACCAACCCTTTGTCAAGTAACTCTTCAACTTGCCTTTGCAATTCTTTAGTTTCCACCGGATTTCTCCTATATGCTAGTTTATTGGGGATTTGGGATCCCGACACAAAATCAATTTGATTTTCAATGCCCCTCAATGGAGGCAATCTTTTGGGCATCTCCTCCAGAAATAGGCCATCATATTCCTGCAAAAGAGAAGAAGTAATACTAGGCAAAGTGCTAGTAACTTGGTTTGCAAGTAACAAGAGATCTTTGTTGACAAGGCACACCATGAAATGGCCCTCGTCAACTCCTTTCAAACAATTACTTGGTTTAGCAAGTGTACACATCTTAGTTTTCCCTTGGTCACCACTTGCTCCTCTTTACTAAGTAAGGACTCATTTTCAACCTCCTTCTTTTGCATTCTCTCCAGAGCTCCTTCATAATCCTATAGTCTTCACTCACTTGATAGGGTGTCAATGGAGTAAGGGTATGACTTTTACCGCCAAAGTCAAAGGAATACTTATTAGATATTCCAGTATGTTGAGCATCTCTATCAAATTGCCAAGGCCTACCAAGCAACATATGACAAGCTTGCATTGGCACTACATCACACACAACCTTATCTTAGTATTCGCCAATGCTAAAATTCACCACCACTCGTTTGGTTACCTTCACCTCTCCACAATCATTGAAACATTGAAGTTTATAGGGGCTAGGATGTTTCTTGATAGGAAATTTCATATGATCAAACCAAAGTTGTACTAACCACATTTGCGCAACTCCCACCATCAATTATCACAGAACACACCTTATCCAAGATTTTACATCTAGTATGAAAAAGGTTCTCCCGTTGGTCAAGCTCCTCTCTATTCATAGCACCCGTAATTCTTTGCAAAACACAATTCAAATTGACATTTTCCATTAGATTCCGCTCATCATCCTCCTCCTCACTATCTCCCTCATGCTCACCCTTTAGGTCACCTCCCTCACTTTCACCTCCACAATCCTCCTCTCAATCGGTATGGTATTTATCAGATAAGGCCATAATTGACCTTCTATTGGAACACTCACTAGCAGTATGTCCTCTACCTTGACACTTGAAACATTGAATGGTAGAAGGACTAGGAAAGTTGGATTTAGCATTATTACATGTTTTAGCCTTGTCTTCAACTTTGGCCTTGTAGTCAAACTTGGCTTGGGGAGTTTGAGAGTTGGTCTTGGGATTTTCCTAATTATCTTTGCTTTTGCTTCATGATGAGGACGACGCACTCTTCGCCTTATAGGATTTCTCCATTTTCAAATCCGCTTCAACTTTAGTGGCATCATGGAAGGAATCCTTAAGTGTAGCATAAGATTGGAGCCTCATGGTCTTGGAAATGTCATAGTTCAAATTGGGTACAAACCGGATTATTGTGTAGTTCAAGTGCTTTTTGATTTTCGACTTCAATCTCAAATTCTCAAATTCATTGAAGTATTCTTCAACACTTTTACTACCTTACCTCAACATGTACACCCGCTTAAGGACATTTTAATAATATTCGAGCGTCACATATCTTGCTTCCATGAGCTCAATCAATTCTCGCCAAGTTTGAACATCGAATACGTATCATTGAGACAGCTCTTGCTTCTTGGATTCCCACCAAGTAGATGCATATCCTTCGAATTATGTAAGGGTATATTTTGCTTTTAATGCATCCAAAATGTTGTTGGTGAGGACGATCTTCTCACTTTGCAACTTCCTCTCTAGGAACTTCTCCGGATCGCTTCCTCTTTTGAAGCTAGGAAGTTCCACCTTGATAGTAATTAAGTTGTGTTCATGGTCAACTCTATCATCCCGACCATGCCATCTTTCCTTGTCGTCATGACCTTGCCATCATGCTCGATAATTTTGACCTTGCCACCTACCCCTCTCATCAAAAGATCTACATTTACCTCCTCACCCACCTCACCCCATATTAGCATCATTCCCGTGTCTCTCTCAAACATATGGTTCCTCCCGACACCTTTTATTCTCCTCAACTCCTTCTTCGTAAGGGGGACTTTGGTAATGGCATGGGAATAGTTTCTGGGTAAAGTTTTATAGTGTTAGCGCATATAGGTTCATTTGGGGATTGTGGCGTTGGGCGTTCATTTGGGGATTGTGGCATTGGGTGGCTCTCGGGGCCACTTGTGGTAGATGTCCATATTGATAGGGTGGACAGAATTGTCGTTGAGCTAGGGAATTGGTTCGCCCTGTTTGGCTCGAGGCGTCAACATTTGGGTTTGTAAAAGGGGGCATTGAGGTTGATGGGATGTGGCTAGTATGTAGATAGCAGAAGGCTTGAAATTGTCCCAGGGTGATAGTAGGTGAAGTGTTGGGGTTTTGACTTGATTCATTTCCAACAGTTACATCTCCACCAACCGATTGGGGAGTACCCAACCTTCTTAATTGCTCCATACTATCCATCATATCCATCCCCATTCGCATAGCCACCATCTCCGAGTTCATCCTCGCTATTTCCCTAGCTATAAAAGTTATTGGGTCCTCCCCTTCTTGGGGTTGTCCTCTGGTGGTTGACATAGTACCTACAAAATGCAACAAATAAGTTAGAAGTAAAAGTCCTCACGTCACTCTTTATGCCTACTCACTCTTCACGTCACTCAAGCGTTCTTGCAAGGTTGTAATGAATCTATGATCGATAAATCACACAATTTTTGCTTAGACTAGTGAAGGAATGGATTCTTGTTCGATAGAAAGATGTACGACTCAAATTCTAACGGATGGAGTCAAAGAAGTTTAACAAAGTAAATGAATTGAAAAAAATCACAAAACTAGAAAAAGTTTGATCTGTTAAACCTGAGCTGTGTTTGCGGGTCGCAGATGATGTCTATGAGGCCTTCTGCGATTCGCAGATGCTGCTCAAGATTGGCCAACTTTCTGTCATTATTTGCATTTGAACTGCGGTCCACAAATATTGTCTGTGGCGCGGTCTGTGAACCGCAGACCGTGTCTGGCAGTCAATTCGCGATTGATGTCTATTTTTCTTGGGATTCGTATGGCTGACCACTTTCTGATTATTCCTTGTACTTTTAATGAATTGGACCCACTTGAATCATATTTTTGCCATTTTTGGCACAAAAACACTTTTCCAACTTTTGCCTTGAGAATTTTGGATCAAACACCACATTTTTGCTTCTTCTTCCTTAAGAACTTGATGAACAATGAAGATCAATTCAAATTTTCAAATATTCCAATTCCAACTCAATTAGCTTCCAAATTTCATATCTAACCTCTCCTTGATATGGAGAACAAAGCCCAATGCAAATTGAGATCAATTGGCCACCAAATCAATGAGACCCAATTGGAGCTCTTCAAGTTCTTCAAAGCTTCAATGTTCAACAATGGTGAATGCTTCCAAACAATCCCAAATCACTTAAGTTATGGATATATGATAGATTCAACCTCTAGAAAACTCAAATCTATCAACAAACACACTCAATTCAAACAACAACTTATTTTTTTAGTGATTTTGTGAACTTTTAGATTTTTGTGACTTTCAAAATAAGAAAAAACTAGGATTGAAAATTGTAGAAACTGATACAAGCCGAGCTTCATCAAGAACATTCATACAAAGCCGAGCTAGGGATCACGGCTTTGGAGGCTTACATGGTGCTTGAAATGAAGGCATGAAGTTCAAAAATATGCTAAAATGGAAGTATAGGTCTCATTTAGAAGTAGGGAGAAGGCCTTTTTCATCTTTTGAGAAAACTACCGAGAAAACAAGTCTCTTACTTCATTAAGGGTATATTTGTAATAGCTAGTATAGTATTTCTATTCTAGTTAGTATAAATACTGCTTTAGTTTATTTTATTGGTTAGACTTTTATGATTATGAAATATTGAAATTGTGAGACTCCATTAGGAGCATGAGTGTTGAGGGCTTGGGAAGCCATTGATTGTGTGATTATTGAGAGGATTGGTTGTTTGGGAACCTTGTTTCCCTTGAGGTCTTCCTAAGAGATTAGGTGCTTAGTTGTATACAATTTTGATGTCTTAGTTAATCTAGAACTTTGGTTGCCAAATTGTGTCTTCTTTTGTGTCAATCTATCTATCCTTTACTTTTTTCATGTTAATTTCTGGTTTCCCATATATTTTATTGTATCAATTAGTACCAGAGCTAAGTTTTAGGTTTGTTACTAAAAAAAACTGGAAATTTTCCACCAACAAACCCAAAATGTTTGTGTTTATTTTGTTGTTTTGACACTAGATTCGTGTTCCCTATAATACTTACTAATTAGAGAAATCCAAACTTAGATTAGCAAATCGCATGAATTTATCTCACTTTTAGGCCTAATAATCAATTAAATCCTAATTATGTAGAACTCATCTTCTCCAACTAATTTCTAGGTTGTTTCCACCATTAAATCAACTTAAGAAAGGTAAATGAAGGTTATTACAAGGCTTAAGAAGCTTACCCAAAGAAGAATTCACCCAAGAAAGCTTAAAATTGCCCTAAGAATGCTTTGGAGGAGTATTTCCGAAATGGGAGATGAATAACCTAATTTACACTTTAAAAGGGATTCCGAAAAAGGTCTGTTTATCCAAAAGTCAAAACTATAGGTCAAATGATCTCACTTAAAGGTTCTAATTTCTCAACTTTCACTAGGATCGTCTGATATCTTCGGAAATTGGGTTAACAAGAATAAAATAGTCAAAACGCACGTAACGACTGAACATGTCATTACATTTATAGAAGAACATAAGATATTGCGAGATTTTTCAGAAGCTGTGTGCTTGATTGCAAGTCTCAAGAAGTTGTTATTAGACTTTCGGAAGTTTCTCAAAAGCTATTTGCATGAGCTACTTACAAGCCTCTTCAGGAAGCTGTAGGAGTAATGAATGAACATCTGCAATTCAAGGTATTCATAACATAAGAACATATATGTTACTTGTTGTAGGTTTAAATTATTTTGTCATAGAATTTAAATGAATTAATTATATATAATTTAATTATATTAGTATTAAAAAATTAAAAATATAAAGAAAGGCTAAGTAGGAAATTGTAACTAAAGTCTCTAGTGTTGATCAACACTCATCCGATTTTCCTTTATTTTTAGTTATAAATTTATATTTGGTCATATATTTAAATTAACTAATTTTATATAGTATATCTTAGTGAAAAGAAAAAAGAAAAAATAGAGAAATATTTTATGAAAAACTAGTGAAATTGTCCGCGCTTCGCGTGGTTATAAGAAAAAATTAATGAATTTATTAATTTTTCACTCTATATACATACAAAATTAATTTTATAGACTAATTAAATCTTGTATCAAAATATTTCCGGTTAGCTACAGATATTTACAAAGTACATGTGCATACAAATGAAATAAGACGTCATATTTTGAAACTACAATTTACTGTATTAAGTTGCAAAACCTTATTTTTTTGTTTTAATTTCCTCTCTTTTATAGGAGTACTTATCTTCTATGTACGGTGATTTCTTAATAAGGATTTTTGAGCTTCCACAATATGTCTTTATTATTTCATTTGTTTGTTTACTACAATCTTTGATACATTAAATATTTTTAGGAGTTACGAAAATAAAATACACATAGGAGTTATGGATACCAATTAAGAGGAGAAGTTAAGGAGACGAAGAGATGTGATTATAAGCAGTTTCAATGTATAACATAATTAGACATTAAATACAATAATCATTAATTATGCATTGATTTCATTTGTAAAAAAAATAGATGAAGAGAAAAAATAAGGAAAAAAAAGAATGATAAACATCATTGGTGATATAAGAGAGGTGTGAGGCGTCACATTATTATTTTAAAGACCACAACTATATAAGTAATATATAAATAGATATAGATAGATGTGAAAGTTGACAGATAGTTATGCTTGTCAATTATAGTTTCAAAATTCTGAATAACATCTTGTTCCAACACAAGCTCTGCCTTCTCCATCATCTCTCCTTCCCATTACGTTTCCAAAATATAATTTTAAGAAAAATAGAAAGGAGGTAGGTATAATTAAGAGAATTTAAAAAGTGTGTTTGAGGTTCTTTAATCGAGCACATAAATGGAAAAAAATAGGGGGAGAAGCTTAAAAGATAAAATTACTGTAATACTCTCTCCGTCCCAAAATTGTTATAGTTTACTTTTCTAGAGCCAATTTGATTGATGTTTCAAGCTAAATTTGTATTAGATCAACTCAATATTTTACTATTAAAATTTAAATTAAAAAATTATATGAACAGTACTACAACTTACAACTAATTGGGACCGAGGGAATAGTAATTTTATCATAAGACTCTTCATCGTCTGCTTTTGAATTCGCTCAATTTTCTCTGCTCTTCTATCTTTCTCTGCTTCCTTCTTCATCCTTTCTACTTTTCACTCCGACGCTCCTTGTCGCTTCAACTGTTATGGTTATTGAATTTGAGAGAATTTGACTTCTTTGCAACTTGTCTTCTGCTCTTACGTGTAACATTTCATTTATATCAACATCAATTTTCATCTCTACCTTTGGTTTTTCCCCTACAAGCAAAAATCAGGAATACATTTATACGAAATTGTTACTGGCTTTGAAAAGTTTATATTCGTGAATTTTTCAACCTTAAACACCTGAAATCAGATTCTGTAACCTTTATGTGTGACCAAAAGTAAAGAAAAAACATAGAAAAGATTCCTACAGTTTAAGTAACCATACCTTGATTGGCACTGTGGTTTTGTTGGTCCTGAAGTGTCGTAAAAACTAGGAACATATTGATTGGAGTGTAGTGTTTCTTGGAAATAATCTTGGCATAAACCCGACAACTTTTTTTATACCATTTTTATAAAATGGTAGTCTGATGCATTAAATTTTCGTTATGCGCGGGGTTAATGGAAGGGTTGGACTATAAGAATTTTATGCATAGTGGGGTCCGAGAAAAGGTCAGATCATAAGAGTATTGTACATAGTTTTACCCTGTATTTCTGTAACAAAATTATTTCTAAAATTGAAGGTTGAAAAACATGAGAGAATTAATAATCTCATATTTTAAGTAACCGTATCTTGATTGATAATGTGGATGGTTGGTTTTGATATGTTGTAAAAGCAAACTTCTTCGCTGGAATAGAGTGTTCCAGAGAATTAGTCTCGACTCTTATATAACCCTGCCAACTGTCTGAATACTCAAACACCACTCAATGGAGTAATAAAGTTAAGCACAAGCACCTCTTTAAAATAAACAACAAAGAAACAAATTTTGTTTAGTATGTCAGAGCAAAAATATCTAAAATTTAAAAAATAAAAAGAAACATTCCTAATCGTACCGTAGGTTCTTTGCAGCTTCGCCAACATGATTCTTGTCAGTGAAAAACAACCATGATCCTCCCTAACGTACGCTAGAAAGGGGAAAACTTGACAGAATAAGGATTAGTATAAATCTATATCATATCATAAATGAAAATCCTCTTATTAAAAGTTGAATTAACATAATACCCTTAAAAAGTTGAATTAACATTTTGTCCTTAACCTAAAAGTAAAATTACCTCTTATCATAATCATACTAATTAAGTTACCTAAGTAAATAGGGTATTATGGCTGCCAAACGTGGGAATTGAAAATTTAACACCATCATAGCATTTCACCTTCTATCATTAACTTATTCTTCATTAAATTTTTTATTTTTTTATTGTCATCATCATCGGTTTTTCATCTATTCTAATGATCATCAGTTACCACAGTAAATGGCTAATCAATAATTGTACCTACTAAAGAATATTATGAGCCTGCTAATGAGCATATATCATGGACTTTAAAAGTTGCAATATGCATAACCATCACCATTTGAAGAAATAACAAAAGAAAGTATATTTTTCTTTGTTATCATTAACTTATTCTTCATTAAATTTTTTATTTTTTTATTGTCATCATCATCGGTTTTTCATCTATACTAATGATCATCAGTTACCACAGTAAATGGTTAATCAATAATTGTACCTACTAAAGAATATCATGAGCCTGCTAATGATGCATATCATGGACTTTAAAATTTGCAATATGCATAACCATCACCATTTGAAGAAATAAGAAAAAAAAAATCGTAGATTTACCAGGTAAGTATATTTTTCTTTGTTAGTTCTTATGAGTATTCATGAAAGTATATACTTTGTCTATGCAAATTTTTAATAAGTAACACTGTCTATTGTTATAAATCATTTTGTTGCGCTAAATGATTAGAAATTTTGCTTCCACTGAGATTAGAAGGAGAAAGAAGAGGTGAAGCTACAAAAACGTCACATCATGAGACGATAGCATCCTTTTTTCCTCCCAAGGACTACTAAGGAATTAAGAATAAGGACAACCTTTGAGGCATATTATAGTTGGAACTGTTTTGGGCTTACAGGCTTATAGCTAGCTGTAGGATTACATTCTTTTTTCTCCTAAATATTTGTTGTTGTTGCTAACGTAAAAGATACTGTCAGTTATTTGGTTTTATAACGACTACCAAGTAATTTCACTAAGGGTCAAAACTTGAGTGAGGAATGGACAGAAAGGGGACATAAGAAGAGTATTGATAAGGTATCTTGTTTTTGCCTTTTTAATGTTTGCAGAAAGAAGAAGGCCGTACACAAGACAACTACAACAGATGACAAAAGACTACGGAGCACCTTGAAAGGAATTGGTGTTGTTATCTTCCCGAATTCTGTTCTCTACCGTTTTATCGGCTGACCGTATCGGAAGACAAATTGATTCCTTAACTTAAGCGATTTGGGCTGGAAACGGAACTCTGATTTCCAGCAATGGATTCCTCAACTACTCCAGAAAGCATTAGGACGGTGGTATGAGTAAACTAAGAAGTAAGACACATAAATGCAGCTGAGTATAGTAAAGTAAAGGATAAATAAAGTAAAGGAAAAAAAATAGATAAAAATTGAGTTGTTTACTGATTGGGAGTCTCTGTATATACAAAGAATAATCCTATTTATAGTACAAAAAATGAAAAAAAATTGTACAACGTGATCCCCCCTCCCCCCATGTCAGCCATCAAGTAACCCACTAAGTTCAATGGCCGACTATGGGGGAGGTGGTGCCGATTTTCTCGCCCTCTACTCCTCTTGCTCTGATAATGGCCCTTTCTTTTAGCTGTTGTTGGCCGTTACCGCTTCTAGGGGTCCGAAAACCCTTTCGACTTAGTCGTTGAGGCGTCTGCATCTGAGTCAGTCCTAGTCGTACCTCTAACTAACAACTCGGCTAGGATGCCTTAGTAGCCGATGAAGTTCTTATAGTCGAGGGCTAGGAGTACCTACGGCATCTGATGGTCAGATGCCTACGGTCGGTATATCTTTGAAAGCTCAGACGGAGAGAATAAACGGACTCCTCGAGGGCTACTTAAGCCACTTTAGTGCAAACCAGAAGGACTGGAGCTGTTGGATGTTGCTCAGTCCTGCTATAACTTAACAACCAAAAAGCTCTGCGTCGAGTCGGTTGTCACTGAATTCGGCTAAACACTTAAATTACTTTTGAGTGTTAACAATTGCCCCCTACATTAACTCGAGTGTGACTGTTAAGTTGATGTATCCGAAAGTAGTCATCGTTTCAGTCTGACAGTTGCGCATGTCACTTCAATCGTCTCGTCTCCATTGCATACAATGATGATCACTTCTTGAAATGTATTCCCCCTTTACCAGAGACGTCTCCATTACCACGAATTGGCTCTGATGATTTTCGGTTGTGCTTTTGAAAATAATAAATTAATCTCAGTCGCGCCTATGAAGGTTATTTAAGGAAATGTATCCTCCCCCCCCCATAGGTTTCTCACCTAATATTTGGCCCTTTTCTTAGTCGAAAACCATGGCTTCATCTTTTTCATCTCGAAGATCAAGAAACTTCATTTTAGCCGATAGTGACTTGACCCATACCTTGGCCTTCGTTGATGAACAACTGGTTCTGACCCCTTACGGTGGACCGAAACAAGGTGATTCTCTCTTGTTTCAGTACCTCTGCCCGATAAACCAAGACTTTCTTTCTACTTATGACTGGTTCACTGGCGGCCACTGTTCGGCTAACCTTCGTACCTGGCCGACTAAGGTCGCTCATTATTCGGGTTGGTTGGACCGAGTGAAGTTGTTCACATAAGCCGAATAGAGGCGCATGGGTCCTTTTGATGCCCCAACACTGTCAGAATTTGATTTCCGCTGTAACGCCGGGCTCGGGTATATGCGGCGCCTCTGTTTTTGTTTTTGGTTTACTTGGATGTGGGAATCCATATGCCACCCTTTTAACTTCAGCATTGCTCTCATCATTCTTGAAAAAAATTTGAATAAATCTCGCAGATTTGATGGGCCATTATCTTTGACCACTTAGGATGGCGTTTCTTCGCCTGAGCAGTGCGACCAACCTTACGACACAGGCGTGTGAAATAAATGGCTTTCTCTATATTTTGTGATCGGGCAGCCGGTCTGTGGCTGTCATTTAGCCATATATCTCCCGTCGAAGGGAATTAGCTTATTTTGTGCGACCAGATAGCCGGTTTGTGGCTTGCGTTTATTCATGCATGCCTCAAATCGAAGGATAGTACTTTTTAGATACTTGTTGTTTACATTCCTGTCCATTTCTTCGTCATGCATATTTATTAGTCAATATACGTTGCCGGCAATCCGTTGGCTTACTACGAAAGGTCCTTCCCAATTTGGTGACCATTTGCCGAATTTATGATATTTCATCCCAATCGGCAAAATGGTTTTCCAAACTAAGTCTCCTTAGGCAAACCTCTTAGGCTTAACATGTTTGTTGTATGCTTTAGCCATTTTACGTTTACCGGCTTCGATTTTCTCTAGGGCCATCAGTCGATCTTCATCTAGCTGGTCTAACTCTATTAGCATGGCCTGTTGATACTCCTCTAAACATAGAGAGTGCTGTTTTGCCACCCGTAAGGATTTGACATTAATTTCCAACAGCAAAACTTCATCTTGGCCATAGGTTAGCCGATAAGGTGTCATCCCGGTAGCTGTAAATTTAGAATTCCTGATCGCCCAAACGGCTTCATCCAGAGTGAGATGCCACATTCCTGGTTTATCCTCCACGTTCTTACTAATTATGTTCACAATAAGTTTGTTGGCTGCCTCGGCTTGTCCATTCGCCTGTGCGTAATAAGCCGAAGATGTGATCATCTTGATACCGAACTTCACAGCAAAGGCTGCCACCTTAGAACCAGTGAACATCATCCCTTGATCGGTGGTAATCGTCTCAAGAATACCATATATGAATATAATCTGGTGTTGGATAAACTGAATGACATCTGTCTGATGGACCTTATTCATTGGCTGAGCCTCCACCCATTTAGTGAAGTAATCGGTAGCCACGATAATGAAATTGTGGCCTTTAGGTGATTGTGGGTGAATCTTGCAGATGAGGTCTATAGCCCATCCTTTGAAGGGCCAAGGTTTTACGACTGGGTGCAGCAACTCAGCTGGTACCCATTGGATCGGTCCATGTTTCTGACATTTGTCGCATCCTTTTGCATACTGGAAGCAGTCAGCTGTGATAGTAGGCCAATAATAGCCATGGCAGTAGATCAGCCACTTCATCGATGGTCCTGCTCTGTGTGATCCACATACTCCTTCATAGACCTCTCCCATGACTCTCAAGGCCTCTGCTTTGGCAACACACTTGAGTAGTACTCCATTCACGCTCCTTTTATGGAGGTCATCGTCAATGAGCACTTATTTCAAGGCTCTTCTTTTAACCTTGAGGTCCTTGCAACTAGAGGGATCTTTTAGGTAGTCAATTAGTAACTGCCTCCATGAGTCGATTTGATCAATGGCTAACACTTCGGCTGGTAATTCATCATACTCTAGGGTGAGTAGAGACTCTCTAAAACCTGAAGCTTCTTGTGCTAAGTCGTTATCCTCAACATTCATGCCTTTGGAACATAACTTAACGTGGATGATGTGAACCCACTAAGCAACCTACTAGTCGTCCTGTGATGGGCCAGCAAATTTGGGTCTTTGCAATCATATTCCCCGGCCAGCTGTTTGATCACCAGCTGAGAGTCTCCTCGGATATTGATGCATCTCGCCTTCATAGAAACTGGGAGTTTGGGTCCCATGATGAGAGTGTTGTATTCGGCTTTGTTTTTTGTCAATTCAGGATCTAGCCGATAGGAGAACCTCCATGTTTGATCTCTTGGATTTGTTATCATAACTCCGGCTCCAACTCCCTTCTGGGTTCTAGACCTATCAAAGGTTAGTGCCCATGGCACGACCTCTATACATGCAGTAGGAAGGGCGCATGGATCCTCTATGTCTACACAAGGGTGTTCTGGCAAGAAATCGGCTACCGCTTGGACTTTGACAGCCCTGAGTGGCCTATATTCGAGAGAAAACACGATAAGCTTGATGGCCCATTTCCTTAATCGACCTTGTTAAGGCAGGTCTCTTTAGTAAGTACCGGATAATATCAATTTTGCACAAAACAAATATAACGTGAGGCATTAGATAATATTCGAGTTTTGTGCAAGCATAGAACAAAGACAGACAAAGCTTCTCCAAATGAGTATATCTAGTTTCAGCAACGTTGAGCATTCAGCTAAGATAATAAACCGCTCTTTCAGTTCCATCATCGTCCTCATGTGCTAGCAAACAGCCGATAGATAATTCCGCAACCAAAATATACAATTTCAACGGCTTTCCTGGCACGGGAGGCACCAGTACGGGGGAAGTAGCTAAGGCCTTTTTAATTTGATCAAAGGCCTCTTATTGTTCCGGACCCCATACTAGCTCTTCCGATTTTTTAAGTCTGAGAAAAGGTGAGAAAGCCTTCATCTTGCCAGCCGAGTTAGATATGAACCTCCTTAAGAAATTGATATTTCCCAATAAGATTTGTAACTCATTTGTCTTGGGTGGTGCGGATCCCATTACTGCCTTGGCTTTGTTACGATCTATCTCGATGCCTTTCTTATGTACCAAAAAGCCAAGGAAGTTGTCAGCCGATACTCCGAACATGCACTTGGCTGGATTCATTTTGAGATTACGAATCCTCATTCTTTTTAATGCTTGTTCAAGATCGGCTAAATGATCCTTGAAGTCCTTATACTTCACTACTACGTAATCGATGTAAACCTCCATAGTCTTGCCGATCAAGTCATGGAAGATGGTATTCATTTCCCTTTGATAAATGGCACCAGCGTTTTGCAGACCAAATGGCATAACTACCCACTCGTAAATGCCCAACGCTCCTGGACATATGAAGGCGGTTTTGTGAATGTCATCCTCGGCTACTGATAACTGATTATAGCCAGAGTATCCATCCATAAAGGTCAATACACCATTAGAGGCTGCTGAGTTGACTAGCATGTCGCCTATCGGCGTAACGTACTCATCTTTAAGAGTAGCTAGATGTAGGTTTTTGTAATCAATACATACCCAAACCTTGCCATTCTTCTTCTTTATTGGTACGACGTTTGCCAACCATTCCACATACTTAGCCGTTCTGATAAACCCGGCTTTAAGCAGTGGTTCGATCTCGGCTTTGATTTGAGGCATCAGCTGAGGGTGATACCTTCTGGGTGGATATTTTTGGGGTTTGAAACCCTCATTGATTAGCAGTCTATGTTCTACCAAAGTACGTGTAATTCCAGGCATCTCATGATAATCTCATGCGAAGAAGTCTTCATACTACAGTAAAACGGCCGTTATGCCTTGTTTGTCTTCTTCCTTCAGCAAACCACTAATATGTGTTAGCCGAGCGATTTCTTCAGTTCCCAAGTTGATATCTTCCAAAGGATCCTGAGACTCAAAACTAGGAATAACCCTTCTTATGAGCGATTCAAGTTCCATCGGCAGCTCAACTTCATCAGCTGCAAGTGTTGGTTCATTGTCGTGGTTCCCCATCTGCAATGCCTCGACTATTTTTGCCTCAGAACTTAGGGCGGTCAGTTGATGCCACAGGTCATGTATGATTTGGGTTTCCTCAACCATTTAAATCCTCCAAGGTAAGCCACGGTTTGGCTAATTATTTTATTTCAAACCCTCGCGAGGTAAGATTACAGGATTCCTAATATCCTTCTTCATACTACTCTGTGATGGCTATGGGAGCCACATAGGGTGAATATAGGACAGCCTCTACGTTATGAACCCCTGGTCAGAACAGGTTATCATCCACTGGGATGATTTCTATCTTGTCACATTCCCAAAAGATGAGCTTTTGATGCATGGTAGAAGGAAGGCATTGGCTGGTGTGAATCCAGTCACTGCCCAGCACAATTGTGTAGGACGGCTTGCCATCTATTACAAAGAAGGCAGACCTGACCATCTTAGGACCTACAGTAATTTCTGCTACTAGAAACCCCAATGCTTCAAAGGCTTCTCCCATAAAGCTAGTCATTTTCATGTTAGTTGGGATGAGATCCTTATTTATTTTGTTAAGATCCTTCAAGGTAAGCAGCGGCATCACATTCAGCACAGCCCCATTGTCGACAAATACCCGACTAATAATTTTGTCGTTAGTGTAAGCCTTGACGTAAAGAGGTTTGAGGTGTTTAACTATATCTTCTGTAGGTGCACCAAATACGATGCTCAAAGTGTCCCTAGCCGGGGTATCAGCTATTTTTGCCTATTCTGCATCTTCTACGCAAATATCACCTTCTAGGTTATCCAGCGCGGAGCGGCTGGCCCAGAACTCACATGGGATTAGGCTGACCATTTCAATGTCTACCCATATCTCATCAACCAGGTAATGTCTAAATAAATAAAGGATGGAGTCATCTCCTTCATCCAATTCGGCTGACCAGAAGCTCATATCTTCCATTTCCTAGAGACAAATAGGGATCGACTGGGGATCCTCTGACTGAATCATCTGCACGATCTGTGGGATTGCCTCGGTTAGAGGTCTATCCAGGGCCACGTTCTCTTGTCGGGGTTCCTCTATTGGGTTGTCGGTAGGCTATTCATCCATCTCTAGTTGACCCGACATCCCTCCTTCAGGCGACATTGCCCTTGGAGCAACTGAGTCGAATGCCCTCTCGATAGTCTCGGCTACGGCAGACTCACGAATCTCATGATTTTCGGCTGCCTTGGTGTTGGAAATTAGATGTAATATTTTTTGCATCTTACGTCAGACCTTGGCATGCTGCATCCTTCTTTTCTGAGTCTTGGATGCAACTCTCGGTGGTGCCTCTTTCTTTCCGGGAGCCTGATTAACAGACCACTCCCCTCTTCTATGTTGGCGGCTAGTTTAATCATTTTCTGGGGTCTCTTCTGGTCCTCATTTCACACTGTGATACGTAAGGATGAAACACCTTCATTTACGTTAAAATCGACCACCCTCTGTTTGGTTTAGGGAGTGGTTCTTCATCTATTCGAGGCATGCTCAGGTGCCGGTTGGTTGGCATCCGTACTTGCCCCCAGGCCTATGCTTGGCACCGATAGGGACTCTTCTAAACCTCATGGTTTATTCCTGAAGTTCTCGTTCAACGTCCTCGAGTATTTAGGGCGGCCATGAAAACTGCTCCTAGCTGGCTACCTGTCATTGCAAATGTCATGTAGGCTGCCTAACTGGTTGAACACAGAGGTCCTTGTGGCCTTCTCCCCTTTGGTAGGTTTCTTTGGGACCCACACCCTTTTCATCGGCTATCTCCCTTTGGTATCCCTTGACTCATCGGGCTTAGCAAAAGATACCATAGCTATTGGTACCGCGGGAAAGGGGTCGGTATCAATGGACATTTCAGCCATACTCTTATTGGCTAGCTTGAACCTCCCCTGTTTGATGCCCTTTTGGATCGCCTTTCCGAAGACCACACAATTAGAAGTAGAGTGGATGTATGAATTATGCCACTTGCAGTACTTCTTATATTTGAGTTCCTCGGTAGGCTGAATCCTATGACCATCAAGCAGCCAAATCTACTTATCTTTGAGCAGATGATTAAATATATGATCTGCCTTCGTGATGTCAAACGAGTAACCGACCCTGTCATATGATGAACTCGTCTCCTTACCTTTTATAGCTTTCAAGGTTGGGCAAGAGTAAACCTTACTCCTAATAATCTCGTCCATCATTGTGTCTGCCGCGCACTCGGCTGACTCTGAGTCGGACTTATCCGCTTCAATGATGGATACCAAGTGGGAGCCTCGATTTCAGTTGGCTCTTCTCCGCTCCTTCTCCCGGACGTACTGCTCTATTTGGCTAGACTTTGTGGCTAACTAGCTCAGGTCAGAGCAGGATTGTCCCACCAACTTCTCCTTTAACTAAGGGTGCATGTTGTTGATTATCATGTGGGCACACTCCGACTCGAGGAAGTGTACGGTGCATTTCCCAATCTTATTTCCGAATCTCTTGATAAAATTGGTAGCTGATTCATCGACTTGCTGCTTGATATTCATTAGATCAGTAACGGTAACCTGAGATTGGGGCCAATAGAACCTATCATGAAAGCAACACTCCATGTCAGCCCAGCTCTGTACGGACTCAGGAGCCAAAGATGAGTATCATGCGAAGGTTGTTCCCGTTAGAGAGAGAGGGAATAACTGCAACTTGTGATACTCATTCTGGCCAGCCTCGCCGCATTGGGCAGTAAATCTACCAATGTGCTCGATAGTGGATTTGTCGTCATCGCCAGAGAAGATGGCAAACTCCGGTGTTTTGATGCCCCTCGGCAAAGGTGTTATCCGATCTATTCAATCGGGGTAAGGCTTCTTATAAACAGGCATGTCCAAAGGTTTCAGTTGGATGCCGAAGTACCTCCGCATGGTATTAGCAATAGTTTCCGGGTTTACCAGTTTTCATATCCCCTGCCGATTCTCGACTGGATTCGGCTGGTAGGCATTCTGCACTAGCGGCCTTCATTCTGCACATTGTTGGACAGGGTTTTGAAGGTTATAGGTGGTCTACCGGTCATTACCAATAGATGGAGTAATGCCCCATTGTTACTATTGGGTATGGCCACCAAAGCCTGCAACCTAAGCTCCTAGAATGGCTAACGGAGCCTGAGGATAAGGTGGAACAGTATTATATGGCTGCTCTCCTCAAACGTCGACCGTTCTTAGAAAATTATACTTCCTGGAAGGTACGGACTCGGTACTAGAAATGACTGATGGAATGGTATTCCACTATAAATAGCGTCACCAGATAGCCGAGCTAAGTCATAGCCAAGGGCCTTCGGCTGGCAAACATTGTTCGCTTGCATCGTAAGGCAGTTCATAGAAACGGATGGCATAACGGGCGGCAATACAAAGTGTCCTGGAGCCTGAACTGGTCTACGAGCCATGTTGATCTTCCCATACTGCAGACTCGCTTGGTCAAGTGGCACATTTTCCCCCCAATGTTTAGTGGTGACCATGCAGTGTGCTGGTTGCTAGGCGATTAGGCTTGTGTTCCTAGGTGCGCTGCCGGATGCACCTGAGTAGGCACTAGCTGATGCACATGCGGCTGAGGAGCAACACCAGGAGTCATAGTCTCATGCTGAACAACACCGCTCGTCAGAGGGATGGCAGAATTAGCCGAACATTCTCCTGGGTGCATTCGATTGGTTTCCATCTCCCTCGCTTGCTGAACCTCATTATGTACCATCGGCTTCACAATGTCAGCCAACTATTTAGAAACTTGGTACATAATATCATGGATGCCCAAGTCAATCTGTTATCTAATAAAAGACGTGGTCATTATGGTTGGACCGTCAGATTGACTACATTATTCCATAGCTTGGGTTGATGGAGGAAGTGAAGGGGTATCAACCGATGTAGGCATACCCGAGGAGGATGCTGGTTCGTTGTTCCTTCTGGGAGGATTTTATTTAGGATGTAGACTGGACTCGGGGTTCATTTTCTTAGCAGACCTTAGGCACATACACCAAGAATGATCCTGACTTGGAGAATCAAACTTTGCTATTAATTCACATATAGTCCCCATGGGCGTGCCAAATTTATTATTGCCACGAATTATGTTCTCTGCTGTTTTATCGGCTGACCGTATCGGAAGACAAAT
Organism: Anisodus tanguticus; assembly: GCA_034509755.1. Lineage (NCBI taxonomy): Eukaryota > Viridiplantae > Streptophyta > Magnoliopsida > Solanales > Solanaceae > Anisodus > Anisodus tanguticus. Next base: position 35,392,176 of record CM067544.1, read on the forward strand.
TTATTCCTTAACTTATGCGATTTGGGTTGGAAACAGAATTCTGATTTCAGCAATGGGTTCCCCAACTACTTCAGAAAGCGTTAAGACAGTGGTATGAGTAAACTAAGAGGTAAGAAACATGAATGCAACTGAGTACAGTAAAGTAAAGGATAAAGAGAGATAAAAATTGAGTTGTTTGATTGATTGGGTGTCTCTGTATATACAAAGAATGATCCTATTTATAGTACAAAAAAGGAAAAAAATTGTACAATATGATACCCCTCCTATGTTAGACATCAAGTAACCCACTAAGTTCAATGGCCAACTATGGGGGAGGTGGTGCCAATTTCCTCGCCCTCTACTCCTCTTGCTCAGATAATGGCCTTTTCTTTTAGCTGTTGTTGGCCGTTACCACTTCTAGGGTCCGAAAACCTTTTTGACTTGGTCGTTGAGGCATCTGCATCTGAGTGGGTCCCAGTCGTACCTCTAACTAACAACTCGGCTAGGATGCCTTAGTAGCCGATGAAGTTCTTGTAGTCGAGGGCTAGGAGTAAATTCGACTCTGGAATAGTTCGACTGTCACTGAATTCGGGTAAACAATTAAATTACTTTTGAGTGTTAACAGGTGCCAATGTCATTCCTTCTATTGAAGAGGTCAACATTTTCAAGGAGCATGTTGTTATCCAATTCATTAACCCCAAACTCCAAAGGTATAAATATATCTATATTTCACTTGGTTTACTCATCTGTCATTTTATTGCCATTCTAACAAGTAACAACCTTTTGTTATTTAATTATGTTCAGTTCAAGCATCTATTGTTGTAAACACATGGGTTATTAGCAAAAACTTACTATGATAATAATAACAACATTTAGTTATACTAATTATCTTCGAGGACATGCTTTTGTTTTTGGGCATTAGTATACCATTTAAGGGTAGTTTGCAGAGCACATGTAGAAGAATTCAGAAATGTCGTCAACAAATATACTGTTCTCTTTTGTAAATGTTAAGCCAATAGGTTGTTGCTGAACAAAATCCCTCTCTAGAAATCACATTTAGTACTTATGTGTTGAAAATCTGTCTGCATTTTCTGTTAGATAGTTTGTAATATATACGAAGTGGGATTGTCCCACAAGGCAATAAGAGTTTAAGACTTTAGATATTAAAAGTCTTGGTATTTTTAGATTTTATTTAAAATGTGAATTTAAATGGACATGTCTGTTCATGAAAAGTCATGACTATTCACAATAGTCACTTTTCTAACTCTATAAATAAGGTCTTCCTTCATGGTGTGGTTCGAGGTGCTAATTTGTGAGGAGCGGTGGAGGCAAGATTGGGGAAACACAGGCAACCGAATATCCTTAGGTGGTCGTAGGAAGGGATCTGACGGTACAGAATTTCGATTGGGGTCATATTATGGAGGTTGCTATTAGGTAAAATATTTAGAATGTATTCTACCATTTTGACTGCATAGACCCAGAAGGACGGAGAAAGGGAGGAATTAAATAGTAAAGTATGAACCATGTTATGCGGATGATTCGTTCTGCTTTACCATTTTGAGGCAATGTGTGGGGACAAAAGAAACGAAAAACTATGCCATTGTTTCTACAGAATCGGTGAAACATGGATTTATTGAATTCACGACCATTATCACACTGAAAAGATTTAATGCATTTTTCAAACTGTGTTTTGATAAAGGTACGAAACTCAAGAAATTTAGCAAACACTTCTGATTTAAATTTGAGTGGGTAGATCCAAATATAATGAGAAAATCATCTAACAAGACAAGATAATATTTATGACCCAGTGAACTAGAGATAGGAGATGTCCACAAATCAGCATTAATAATATCAAAAGGAGAAAACGTAACACTTGAAGATGATTTAAAAGGAAGACGAACATGTTTGCCTAAAGAATAAGAAACACAGTGCTGGGCAAGTTTTCCATTATTATATGTAATAAAATTATTGCCTCTAAGAAAATTAAAAACGGGAGATCCTGGGTGGCCAAGCCTATTATGCCAAGTTGACCGAGAGATAGCGGCTAGAGATATGGGAGAGCAAGAGCTGGCATCGGAGGTGGATGGGAATGGATAGAGATCCCCCGTGCTATTGCATCCCGTAAGAGGTGTTCCCGTACGAAGATCCTTCACAGTAAAACCAAAAGGGGTCAAACTCAACAGAGACATAATTATTACGAGTAAATTTGCGGACAGAAATTAAGTTCTTAATTATGTTTAGGGCAGATCGGACATTATTAATGGAAAATGGTGGACGAGGCGGTGGTGTGTAGGCGGTACCAAGCCCTGGATTGGAATGCGATGGTCATTTCCAACAGTAATGTGTTGAGATTGCTTTAAACGAAACAGTTTGGGAATTTTACCTGTAGAGCGGGTGAGGTGAGATGTGGCGCCCAAGTCCATGTACCAATTTTTATCGGGCTACTACAAGTTCAAACTGCTAAAGGCCTCTCCCAAATCGGAGGGGGCCAGATTATTGGGCTGCTATAAGAAGTGTGCATGGGCGATGTGGGCATGTGGGTGCTGGTAGTGGGATAATCTGTAGCCTAGACCCGGGCCCAATACACTTGGATTCTGGAAGGGGAACTAGGTTGGTTGGACTGCTGGATACGCGACCCAGTTCCCATATTGGAAAGCGCCTGCTGGGCTGGCCTATGAAGCTAATGAAGTGGGTTGTTGCGGTTGCTGACTGGCATGTTGTCCCCTGTCGCCTCTACTGCGTCCCTTCCCATTACGTCCACTACTGCGGCCTCTACCGCCATTGTTCTGCCATGGCTGACTGTTTTCCGGCAGTGGTGGTTGGCCGGCGGCGGTACTATTTTGTGTGGACGTGTCAATGGCTAACGTCTTTTTGTTGTGCTCGTCTTGCTTTGCACGTCGTGTCTTTTCCAACAGTAACTGCGAACGAGCATTGTTAAAACTGGGTAGGGGGTCAGCATGTTGTATCATCGTAGCTAACGTGTCATATTCACCCTTTAGTAGGCCTGCAACCAATTATAATACCATCTTTGTTTCGAAAACAGGCGCGCCGACGTTGGACAATTGGTAAGCCACCAGTTTTAACTGCCTGCAATACTCTGACATATTAGAAAAAAATTCAAGACGGATATTGTTGAACTGCTCTTCCAAGTACACTGCGCGAGTGTTCTTTTTGTCTTCAAAAATTTCTTCCAGACGTGTCCATAGATTATGGGCGGAGGCACCCGTTTTCATGATTGTGTAAAGTAAATTCTTGGATATAGTGCCATATATCCACTGTTTGACCATGGCATCGAGGCGACGCCATGTGGTGTCATCCATATCGGGAGGACGAGGGAAATAGTCGTCTATATGATCAAGCACATGATATACACATGCATGAATTCAAAACAGTTCCACCCATGACCAATAATGGCCATCTTTCTGAGCAAGAATTAAAGGTATAAAATTCTTGATGTTAGTAACGGCGAGAGCCGGATGGAAATATGGTGAGGAGAGGGTTGTGGGAGGTGTTTGGATGACGACTGGGGTAGAAGCGGAAGCATCGGAAGATGTGGTAGTAACCAAATTTTCCATTAGAGTAGTGGGGATTGGAAAACAATTTGGAAGAAGAAAAAAAAAATGATTATGCCGTCGGCCGGAGAGGAGAAAGTATGAGGGGGGCGGCGGCAAGGATGTTTTTCTAGGTTAGGGTTTTGGCTTCTGATACCATGTAAGATTGTATTAATCTCCCTTGGAGAGCCTTTCTTATATATATATATAAGTGTACAATGTAGAATCCTTATACAATAGGGATCCTAATTCTACCATAATTACATAACACTGAATATGGTAATTATGATACAAAATATACACGGCTAATATACTATACACGGCTAATATACTATACGCGGCTAATATGCAGGTATAATCTGGATTTTGTTGCATCCTGAAGGAAATTGGTTGTATTTTTCTCCAATATATATACGGACAATATCTCTTTAAGGAAAGTCGATTCTTCAAGCCTCAAAGCCATTTCTTTTTCGATTATGTTTACCTATTTTTCTAACATTCTTAAAGAGATATTGATGTGAAGAAGATCACTAATGGAAATAGTGATCCACGGATTAAGAAAAGGAAATTGATGAAATTTGGCAGTTGTTTGGTTGTCGTTGGAGATCTCGATCGATTGTTTCAGTCCCAGTAATTCTCTAGCTGGTTGAAAGTTAGAGGATCATTACGTTCCCCTCGTTGAAGATCATACGTTTGTCATTTGTGTGACTATCAAGCACCCATTATGGATCTCTGTTGTACAAAGTATAGTACCATTTCTTTCTATGAAAATTGAAGACATAAGAGACAAAATGCAAAAAGAAAAAAGAAAGGCAATAATTTCATTAAAAGAGTGGCAACGTTTCACTAAAGATGCACAGGCGATTTGGTGACTCTTCCTCTTATTTCTTTTGCCTGGCTTTGTCTAAATTGGCAATTTGTGACAATTACTTAAAGAAGTCTATGCAAATCTAATCACTGAAGTGCCATCGGCATTGGCACAAATTTGAAAATCAAAGTGATCACAACAAGGAAGTTTAAATATCGGGTTCTATTTTCTTAACTTAATTTATTAGTTATTTATAAATTTCTACCCCTTGATTTTTGTGAAATTTATATCATATATATTAGGGTAGATGACTCTATGTTTATTATAAATTTATTATTCCGCACCAAAGAAAATTATCATAGCATAACTATGTTGCATAAAGATCATGTGAATTTTACTTTCAAGTTTTTGGATGATATATATGAATTCCTTTGTTTTGATGGATAATATCTATACATGAAAATTGTTAGAACAATTTAAAATTCAGAGAAATGATAAATTTTGTTACTAGATTATTTTGCGTTCATTAAAGGTTGAGACTGTATTCTTATTAAAATGCTCATGTGTTCTAGTATACGAACGATATAAACTTGACAACAAAATAATTTACTGGATTTAATTTGTTCCACATGAATTATGAAACGGCTACAATGGATTAGTTGGAATTCCATTGAAAAGATCGAAATCTTAGCTTTACTAACAATAATATTGAGATTACAGTATAATAATGTTGTAAGTAATTGACATCATTAAATAGTGATCATATGTTCCTAAAATCACATATATCATGGTTTTAATTGAAAGTATATTTATGTCTTAGAGACAATCTGTATTAGGACAAATGTACTTTATACACATTCGTATTATTATTAATGGAGATTAATATTTTGGCATTTTCAATTATTGAATTATTAATTGATTGTTTATAATATTCTATAATATGCATCCCTGGAGGTTACGCTGTTATTAATAATGTGAGCTATTAATATTATAACGTAACTCTTAAAAGAGCCTCGACTAATGATCATCGAGAATGAGATATCGATGATATGTGATAAGTCGACATGTGGTCTGCATCACATCCTTAGAGGATGTAGTATGTCTCACCTGCTACGAGTAATGGCTACTCGTGATGCACACATGTATACTTTGGAAGTACTGGTATACCCTGCTGATATATTATTTGTAATACTTGTCTAAAGTATGATCAGCGTGTGGGAGATAGAAGTCCTTAGACTTGAGGTCAATACGCACCTTGTCTACAAAGTAATATACGTTGATCCTGTCCTAAGCTCAAATGCCTTATAGGTTAAGATACGGCTTGTATTGGGTACATTACGATGTGTATTAAAGGTGGTAGTTGAGCCAAGATTAGGATTCATTCCTCGAATGTATATTCGAGAGAACACTTAGATTCTCAGTGATATTAGGTTGACTAAGTCGTTGGCCAACGCAATAGACATATTTAGAATATGGTCTAGTTGTCAACTAATATAGATGAGATACAATGATTAAGTCATTTGGATAGACACTTGACAAATCCTAAGCTTGATCGGGTGTGTCGTGAATGAAAGGATTTTATCTTACCACATAGAGGTTAAGTTTACTGGATTCGTGTAAATGTACTTCACATATTTAGTTCGTCTTGCGGCACCGTCTAGGAGTTCCACGTAGACCTTAATTTGATTAATGTTGATATGTGAAGGCATGTAGGGTCACACTATGTCGATTGTCCTTTCGATCTAAGGATGTATTGAGAGAGTATTAAATATTCGATTTAGAATCGAGATATTTAAATGAATAATGATTGTTTTAATTAAGTCAAAATTGGATTTAATTAAGAATGTGCGGAAAATAAATCGAGACAGTGTGGGGCCACGTCAAGTGCCGCGGCGCCCACACCAAAGGGCCACAACGCTGATGACCTAATCTGGCTCGAATTTTGGGTCAGGCCCAAGATCAAACCCTAATCCGGTTTGACCTAACTTTTTACCTATAAATACAGACATTCACTTCATTATTCAATACACTTAATTTCATATTATTATTCTAAGTCTTAGAGACTCAGAATCAAAATACTATCTCGAACCTCTGCCGGATTTCCTAGCTTTCCAAAGGAGAAATACATTGAAGCTTGGAGCTTGCAATTGAAAGGGCTTTCGCGTGCGAACCCACAGTTGATAAAGATTCCAGATAATACAACTTGTAAGTGTTCATGTTTTATGTTACAAGTTTTTGATTGTCATATAACCATACCAGAAGTAATTGTTGGGGTAAGTAAGAACAAAATTTTAAACTTTCGTTGTGCCTTACTTATGTGTTTTGAACTCAACAAAACCCTACAGTAGTATTAGAGCTCAGGTTGGTTCTATGGTTATATAACAATTGAATAACATAATAATATGGGTTAAACATAAAATTGGATTAAAACAAGGCTTCTTGAAATCCCACATGTCTTGACCGAATGTTAACCTTTTGATATCACCCTAAATTATCTCCTATGCTAACTCGAGGAAGTCATTCCGCTCTAACTCGAACTAAGCCAAAAGTGTGTTGTCCGACTCATTGCACGGTGCATGGAAGAACGGGTAAGAATCGATGATGGTCGATATGGGCGTTATTGATAATGGTGGGTGATGATAAAGGATCTGTGATTTGATCCCTAAATTGGATTTAGGGCTCGAACGATTTTGAAAAATCAATGCAGAAACGTTTGTCAGGACATCGGTGTCGCGACCCTATGGTAGGGCACCGGGTGCTTCCTAGGGTTTTCAAGGCGGCGGCACGGCGCTAATGCTTCGTTTCAAAATTTGGACTTACTGGACAGTAGGCGTCGCGGCTCCATGGTGGAGGACCGCGGCGCTAATGCATTTGCAGAAGCCGAAATGTTTCTGCCCTTGCAGCGCCGCGGCTCCATGGTGGAGCATCGCGGCACTAATGCATTTATAGAAGCCGAAAGGCTTCTGCCTTAGTGGCGTTGTGGCCCTAATGATTAGCGTCAGGCCCCCACATGTCCAAAAACAAAAAACAAAAATCAGAGTTCAGAATGTTTAATCCAAGATTATTATAATACAGTATATTATTCGATAAGTATATTGTTTATGTGCTAAATGTCAAATCGTTTATCATTTAAATTACTAGAATAGCGTACGCTATAACTGTCTAGGCAGGCGGCACCCAGTATTTGATTAAACCATCTTATATCATGCATATTGGGTTGACGGTTCTCAACTATATATGTCATTAGTTTTGCATTATATTAAGATGTCATATTGGATATGGCGTAAAAGAGTTGATCTTGGTTAAAACCCTAAATTAAAATGTTCCCCAAAATTTTTAAATACAAGTCTAAATTAAAACGCGTCGTCCATTATAATTGTTAGAGTGCAAAATCCTTTTCGGCGATACGAGTATTTATGCCAAAGCATTTTCTCTAAGTCTACAAGGACCCAGACTCTTTCATAGATGTGTTTTAATGTAAAGGTAAACGATAAACTTTTGTGGGTATTTACACCGAAGTGTTTGCTCACAAAAGCAAAATTTACTTAGATACATAAACGCAGTCGTATAATGGGGTTGACTTGCTTAGACAAATCTTGGCACCAAAGTCTCAGACTAATCTAAGGACGCAAGATTAAATGTAATATTTGATCAACCAAGAGTTGCAAATAAGTTTTGCAATTGGTTTAGAACCTACCAAGATGTGTTATTGAAGTTATCAGCCAAAGAAAACGCGGAGATAGCATAGGCTTGGATCTTGGCCCATTATGACCTCAATTAATATAGGTCTATATTATACCATGGGGTCGTAGAAGTATGTTAAAATAGTGGGAGCTAATTAAACAAAAGGCCATGTTGATTAGCCTAAACGAATGTGTGTAATTGGAAATAAATTTTGAGTTTGATTTCCAGTCTATCTAATTCTTCAGATTGTCAAAGATGTCCAGCTTATCATTGAAAATGTTGATTGAAATGAACAAACTTACTGGACCTAACTACCTTGACTAGCTAAGAAATTTGCGAATAGTGTTGAGACAAGAGAAAATAGAATACGTGTTGGAAACGGTATTCCCAACAGTCCCTGCGACAGACTCTGCTGAATATGCCTCTTTTGATAAGGATGCTTACCAAAAACATCTAAATGATGCCACTTCAGCACAGTGTGTGATGTTGTCTTCCATGTCTATGGAACTTCAGAGACAACATGAGAACATGGGTCCTAATGAGATGCTCGAACACTTGAAGAGTCTCTATGACTCACAATCCCAGACTATGGAATATGAGTTGCTGATAGAACTTTTCAAGTGTAAGCTCAATGAAGGGGGCCAGGTCTCGCAGCATGTGTTGAAGATGATAGGGCTGATAGAGAGGCTTGCCTCAATTGGAACGAAGCTGGAAAAGAATGTCGCTACCACCCTCATCCTGAACTCTCTCCCTCGTTCCTTTGAAAACTTCATAATGAATTACAATATGAATGGAACGAAGGCGAGTCTGCCGAAGCTGCACAACATGCTCAAGACCTTTGAGTCTTCCACTTCTAAAGGAAAAGTTGTGTTCATGGTGAGCTCTACTAGCCAACTCAAGCTGAAAGGTAAGGAATGGCAGAAGAAGAAGGGCAAAGTAGTCGCTGCGCCCTCAGCTATGAAGCCTAAGGGAGGTGTGAACAAGAAGAAGGTAAATCCGGCTAAGGATGAATGCCTCAACTGCAACAAGAAAGGGCATTGGAATAAGGACTGCACGGCACCAGGAGGAGGAAAGGCACCAGGTGCTCCTACCTCTGGTGGACAAGGTATGTACATCATTGAAATAAATATGTCTATAAATAACTCTCATTCCCGGGTATTGGATACCGTTTGTGGCTCACACATTTGTACAAATGTGCAGGAGCTAACTGATAGCAGGAGGGTTGGACCAAGAGAGGTAGACCTACGCGTTGGAAATGGAGCACGAGTGGATGTTGAGCGCGTAGGAACTTATATATTAAATTTGCCTTATGTCTACTATCTAGTGTTAAATGATTGCTACTATGTACCCTCGTTAACGAGAAATATTATTTCTATCCCTATTTTAGACATGGAGGGTTTTTCCTCATATATTTATAATGGCAGTCAAGTACTGTCTTTTGATGATGTTATATATAGAACTGATCCTCTTGTGGATGGATTATATACACTAAACTGTAGTCGAGAAATATTCAATGTACAAAATAAAAAGCTAAGATAAGTAATAGAAACTCTACCTACTTATGGCATTGCAGACTTGGTCATATCAACGAACCAAGGATAGCAAGGTTGAGGAAGTTATACTACCTCAAACCATTTGACTTGGAGTCTTATGGTAACTGCGAATCTTGCTTGAGAGAAAAAATGACCAATAAGCCACTTTCTGGGAAAGGTGTGTGAGCCAATGAGGTGCTTGAGTTGGTCCATACTGATGTATGTGGGCCATTTTCGACTCAAGCTAAAGGAGGTTTTCCATACTTCATCACTTTTACAGACGACTTCACAAGGTATGGATATGTGTATCTTATGAGACATAAATCCTAAGCTTTTGAGAAGTTCAAAGAGTACAAGTCGGAAGTAGAGAAGCAACTTGCAACAAGTATCAAGACCCTTCGATCAGATCGAGGAGGTGAATACTTGAGCAAGGATTTTCAAGATTACTTAAAGCTACATGGAGTCCAATTTGAATGGACACCTCCTCGAACACCACAGATGAATGGTGTTGCCGAAAGGAGAAACCGAACCTTATTGGATATGGTTCGATCCATGATGAGATCCTCAGCTCTACCTACATACCTTTGGGGACATGCTATACAAACCTCAATATATGTTCTGAACAGGGTTCCTTCCAAGTCAGTAGAAAAGACACCCTATGAGATATGGTGTGGTAAGAAACCATCTCTTAAACATATGAGACCCTGGGGGTGCCTTGCATATGTTAAAAAGATGCTCACTGACAAGTTGGAATCCAAAAGTGAGAAATGTTACATCGTGGGGTATCCAAAGGAAACTAAGGGATACTACTTCTATCTTCCTAGAAAACGTAAGGTCATTGTTTCCAGGAACGCAACTTTCTTTGAAGAAGAATATGTCTACAAGGAACATAGTTGCACAGAGATAGAACTTGAAGAAATTCAAGAACCACAAGATAATATAGAAATTGAACCCTTGTCAAATGACCTAAACAATGATTCAGTGGGAGTACCTGATAAAGATTGGGTACTTAGAGTACGCCCATCAGCCAGTAGGAGTGTTGTGAGAGATAGTGCAGAAATGCAAGGCTCTCATACACAACCAATGGAAGGTGATACAATGGTTGTACATCATTCCATTCAGGAAATACATGAGAATGACATTCCTGAAAGCTCTCAAGGTGATGGATTGTCCAGCACACAAAGACCTTCTCATAATCAGAATACAACAAACACTGAAATGCAGATTAATCAACTCTGTAGGACCACTAGGACTCATCGTCCTCCTGAAAGACTTAATCTCCTTGTTGAAACACACTATGAGATAGATATTCCTGATGACGATGAACTTACAACCTACAGTGAAGCTATGTTAGACATTGATTCGCAGAGATGGCAAGAAGCCATGAAATCTGAGATGGACTCGATGTACATAAATCAAGTTTGGAACTTGGTTGATTTGCCAACAGGGGTTAAACCCATAGGATGCAAATGGGTTTTCAAGAAAAAGATTGATGTATGTGGAAAGGTACAGACTTATAACGCAAGATTGGTAGCTAAAGGTTATAATCAACGGCCTGGGTCGATTATGATGAAACTTTTTCACCTATTTCAAAAATTAAGTCCATTCAGATTTTGCTTGCAATAGCTGCATATTATGACTATGACATTTGGCAGATGGACGTCAAAACTGCTTTCCTCAATGGTAATCTAGTTGAGGAGGTGTATATGACACAACCTGAGGGTTTTTCGCTTGAGTCCAAACCAAATGATGTATGCAAGATACAAAAGTCCATTTATGGGCTTAAGCAAGCCTCGAGGGGTTGGAACATTTGCTTTGACAAGGCTATCAAGTCATTTGATTTCGTCAGAAGCAAAGAGGATCCATGTGTTTATAGTAAACGCAAGGATGGGAGTATTGCCTTCATTATCATATATGTAGATGATATATTGATAATGGGAGACAATAAAACTCTTCTACAGTCAGTCAAGGAGTGGTTGTCCAGTACCTTCATGATGAAGGATTTAGGTGAAGCCTGCTACATTCTGGGAATTATGATCTTTAGAGATAGACCTAATATATTGTTGGGACTGTCACAATCAGTCTACATAGACAAAGTACTTAGATGCTTTTCTATCAAAAATTCCAAGAAAGGCGGTCTACCTATGGGACAAGGCATCAAGTTATCTAAGAAGGATAGTCCTTCTAATACTATAGAACTTGAACGCATGAAAAGGATCCCATATGCTTCGGCTATAGGATCGATCATGTATGCCATGACCTGTACTAGGACAGATGTGGCCTTTGCACTTAGTATGACTTGCAAATTCCAGGAGAATCCTGGGGAAGAACACTGGAAAGCAGTAAAGAGTATTCTTAAGTATCTTAGACGAACTAAAGATTACTTCTTAGTCTATGGTGGGGAAGAAAAGCTAGCTGCTACCGGGTACACTGATGTTAGCTTCCAGACGGATCTTGATGACTACAAATCTCAGTCTGGGTACACGTTCCTTTTCAATGGTGGAGCAGTAAGCTGGAAAAGTTCCAAACAAGCTACAACTGTTGATTCGACAACAGAAGTTGAGTACATTGCTGGATCGAAAGCTAGTAAAGAAGTTGTCGCAATTTCTGAGTTCCTGAAGGAACTAGGGGTTGTTCCAAGTGCCACTTGTCCAATAACGTTTATTGTTGCAACACTGGTGCGATTATGCAAGCTAAGGAACCAAGATCAACAAACAGAAACAACCATGTACCAAGGAAGTACCACATACTCAGGAAGATGGTAGAGACTGAAGAGATTAATTAGACGATGTTCCCACAGACGATAATCTAGCTGACCCATTCACTAAAACATTAAGTTTAGTCAAGCATAATGATCATTTTGAGAATATGGGCATTAGATATGTTGGAGATTGGCTCTAAGCCAAGTGGGAGATTGAAAGTGTATTTATGTCCTATAGACAATCTGTATTAGGACAAATGTATTTTATACACATTCGTATTATTATTAATGGAGATTAATATTTTGGCATTTTCAATTATTGAATTATTAATTGATTGTTTATAATATTCTATAATATGCATCCCTGGAGGTTACGCTGTTATTAATAATGTGAGTTATTAATATTATAACGTAACTCTTAAAAGAGCCTCGACTAATGATCATCGAGAATGAGATATCGATGATATGTGATAAGTCGACATGTGGTCTGCATCACATCCTTAGAGGATGTAGTATGTCTCACCTGCTACGAGTAATGGCTACTCGTGATGCACACATGTATACTTTGGAAGTACTGGTATACCCTGCTGATATATTATTTGTTATACTTGTCTAAAGTATGATCAGCGTGTGGGAGATAGAAGTCCTTAGACTTGAGGTCAATACGCACCTTGTCTACAAAGTAATATACGTTGATCCTGTCCTAAGCTCAAATGCCTTATAGGTTGAGATACGGCTTGTATTGGGTACATTACGATGTGTATTAAAGGTGGTAGTTGAGCCAAGATTAGGATTCATTCCTCGAATGTATATTCGAGAGAACACTTAGATTCTCAGTGATATTAGGTTGACTAAGTCGTTGGACAACGCAATAGACATATTTAGAATATGGTCTAGTTGTCAACTAATATAGATGAGATACAATGATTAAGTCATTTGGATAGACACTTGACAAATCCTAAGCTTGATCGGGTGTGTCGTGAATGAAAGGATTTTATCTTACCACATAGAGGTTAAGTTTATTGGATTCGTGTAAATGTACTTCACATATTTAGTTCTTCTTGCGGCACCGTCTAGGAGTTCCACGTAGACCTTAATTTGATTAATGTTGATATGTGAAGGCATGTAGGGTCACACTATGTCGATTGTCCTTTCGATCTAAGGATGTATTGAGAGAGTATTAAATATTCGATTTAGAATCGAGATATTTAAATGAATAATGATTGTTTTAATTAAGTCAAAATTGGATTTAATTAAGAATGTGCAGAAAATAAATCGAAACAGTGTGGGGACACGTCAAGTGCCGCGGTGCCCACACCAAGTGGGAGATTGAAAGTATATTTATGTCCTAGAGACAATCTTTATTAGGACAAATGTAATTTATACACATTCGTATTATTATTAATGGAGATTAATATTTTGGCATTTTCAATTATTGAATTATTAATTGATTGTTTATAATATTCTATAATATGCATCCCTGGAGGTTCCGCTGTTATTAATAATATGATATATTAATATTATAACGTAACTCTTAAAAGAGTCTCGACTAATGATCATGGAGAATGGGATATCGATGATACGTGATAAGTCGACATGTGGTCTGCATCACATCCTTAGAGGATGTAGTATGTCTCACCTGTTACGAGTAATGGCTACTCGTGATGGACACATGGATACTTTGGAAGTATTGGCATACCCTGCTGATATACTATTTGTTATACTTGTCTAAAGTATGATCAGCGTGTGGGAGATAGAAGTCCTTAGACTTGAGGTCAATACGCATCTTGTCTACAAAGTAATATACTTTGATCCTATCCTAAGCTCAAATGCCTTATAGGTTGAGATACAGCTTGTATTGGGTACATTACGATGTGGATTAAAGGTAGTAGTTGAGCCAAGATTAGGATTGATTCCTCGAATGTATATTCAAGAGAACACTCAAATTCTCATTGATATTAGGTTGACTAAGTCGTTGGCCAACGCAATAGACATATTTAGAATATGGTCTAGTTGTCAACTAATATAGATGAGATACAATGATTAAGCCATTTGGATAGACACTTGACAAATCCTAAGCTTGATCGGGTGTGTCGTGAATGAAAGGATTTTATCTTACCACATAGAGGTTAAGTTTACTGGATTCGTGTAAATGTACTTCACATATTTAGTTCGTCTTGCGGCGCCGTCTAGGAGTTCCGTGTAGACCTTAATTTGATTAATGTCAATATGTGAAGGCCTGTAGGGTCACACTATGTCAATTGTCCTTTCGATTTAAGGATGTATTGAGAGAGTATTAAATATTCAATTTAGAATATTTAAATGAATAATGATTGTTTTAATTAAGTCAAAATTGGATTTTGGATTTAATTAAGAATGTGCGAAAAATAAATCGAGACAGTGTGGGGCCACGTCAAGCGCCGCGGTGCCCACACCATAGGGCTGCTGCGCTGATAACCTAATCTACCTCGAATTTTGGGTCAGTCCCAAGGTCAAACCCTAATCCAGTTTGACTTAATTGTTCTCCTATAAATACAGACATTCACTTCATTATTCAATATACTTAATTTCATATTATTATTCTAAGTCTTAGAGACTCAGAATCAAAACACTCTCTCGAACCTTTGCCGAATTTCTTAGCTTTTCAAAGGAGAAATACATTGAAGCTTGGAGCTTGCAATCGAAATGGCTTTCGCGTGCGAACCCACAGTTGATAAAGATTCCAGATAATACAACCTTGTAAGTGTTCATATTTTATGTTACGGGTTTTTTATTGTCATATAACCATACCGAAGTAATTGTTGGGGTAAGTAAGAACAAAATTTTAAACTTCCGTTGTTCCTTACTTATGTGTTTTGAACCCAACAAAACCCTACACTAACGTCTTACCTTAACATGTTCAATGTTGCTTCAGTAGACACATGGGAAAGGATGTCATCGATACTGACTTGGGATTTGTAGAACCGTCTGTGTCATTTAAATATATGTCTGATTCTTGATTGTACAGATATTATTATTTTATTTAATCATATAAATGTGAATTTGTATATGATATGAAAAGATATTGAAATATTTAAAATGTGGGGGTGATTGACTTATGAATAAAATTCAATATTGGACTTAGTGTTTATTGCAATTTTGAAGAAACTTGAGATATAAATTTATTTAAATTGTGTAGTTCTTAAACTCCCACAAATCCTTGGTTAATATTAACATGACAATGAATGAATTCACAATTTGTTCGGTCTTGGTGACGACTAGTTAAATGAATTACTAACCTGATGGTTGGTCAAGTGTCGTTTTAGAATTATGTGTTTATTTGTGAAAGAATGTCACTTGAATTGTCGTGTTCTCTCGTGTAAAGATGTCACTTGAGTAGTTGTGACTTTGCTAATAAGATTTCAAGTTTTTGATATTATTTGAAAAGAACACTAAAAATGTTAAAAGTGTGGGGGTGCTTGGCTTACTTATGATTGATAGCCAATAATATTAGAAGAAGTTTAAGATATAAAATTATTTCTTCAAATACCACATAATATATATTCTTGATGTGGTAGTGAATTTACAACTTGAATATTTTGGTGATGATTAGTTGATGAAACTACCAATTTGATGGTTAGGATATAAGCCTTCCTATAAATATTGTGTACTTTCACAAAAATTGTGACTTTTCATGAAAAAATGTATCTGTTGAAAGATAACCAACAAATGATAATGATAAAATTCATTAAAGTTGGATTTGTAATATGAATTAATGTGCTATGATTTGAGCATCAAAAAAATTGTATTCTATAATGGAATAAAAATGTGTAGAATGCAGATGCTTGAAAAGAAGCGGAATGATTAAGAAATATGATATTAAAATGTTGTGGTCACAACTAATGCAACCATGCTAAGCTATTTTATATACAGAATGAATCTACAAAAGGAGTAGCCAATAATTGGATATGAAGATGAAAAGTTTAGGCATATGTGTCTATGACATGCCTATGTAAAGATATCTTTACAATCTGTCATGAAAATAATTTACATCGATCTTGCAAGATTTATTAAGAAGAAATGCAGTACAAATAAATTGTCAAGGAATAAAGCTAAAATCCTTAAATTATAACATAAGCGATGAAAACCCAACTTTGAGTTAGTATACACTCTAACAATACAAGTTCAATGGGTAATAACAAGTCACTTGTGTTGCTAAAGCACGAGTCTCCTCGTTTAGAGCCTTGGTTCCAATGTACTGGTTATGTGAGGAGTTAAGGAGTTGTTAAATGCCCGAAATAACAGGGGCATAGTGACAAACTCCATAGTGCAAACTGTTACAAGAAGAGGTTAAATTAATCTTAATGAAATTAGTAAATGTCTGCAGTAACAAGAGGCATAGTAACTAATTTCACCTATATGAATATTGAAGTGGTGTCGCTTCAAAGCAAGACTTAAATGGTTGATCTTGTAAGTATTCATGGAATCAGGATGAGCACATGGCCATGAATCATGTGGCCCTCTGTACCATCTCTCCCATTTCTCAAGAAAACCCCCATAATCAAATCCTCAAGCCAAAGCTAAAACTAAACTTGGTCACACGTTTGAATCAGGATAACACATCTCGTATCGCATAAGAATTTAGGGACAAGCTTCCACCTTTCGTGGGTGATTAAGACAAGGAAATTCATATACCAATTGGAATCGACTAGATATCAATTTGAATAATGTAGCACGAAAGAATGAAAGAATTCGAAGTTTCCTAAATATCATATAGCCTCTCGCAGATAAGTACAGAGCTCGTCGTACCGATCTGCAAGACTCTACTAGACATGATCTTGTACTTATAGACTGGGTAACCTAGGGTTCTGATACCAACTTGTCATGACCCAAATCACTTATCGTGCGAGAGCCTACCCTTTCCCCACCTGATAGACGAAATTATCCCTTACAGATTCATCCAACAACATAAATAAATAATAAGAGCAATAGAAGTCTAAAAATATAGATATATGATAATGCGAAATACAATAACTAACCAAGAAATCTAGTCTGAATAGTACAAGAGCTTCTAAGTATACAACTTAAAAAAAAGTTACAACCACAACCTTAAAACATACTTCTGTTTAGGAGGAGAATTAAACAGAAAATTCTAGATGAACTCCATGAGATCCTTGAATGCTAATTGAACATCGCTCATGTACCTGGAACAACTCTACACCCCGAAAAGGGTGTAGCAAGAGTAGTATCAATATAAATACTATGTACTGGTAGGTATAATAGTCCGACAACAGTTAGCTAACAAATATAAAGTAAGAGACTGAAGAATAGACATGTTCACAATCAAGTACGACACTACACAATCAAAGACAAGAACTCAAATATAGAAGTATCATGTTGAAATCCATAGAGTACAAGAGTGAAGTAATCACTAAGCACATCCATATAAGACTTGCAGTAATATGATTCACGCTAGAACTCAGTAGTCTACAGTCAAAGCCTATATGGAACCCTAGTCATAAAATTCATCATAAGTAAAGGTAAGACACTAACAAGCACACAACATCTCAAATGAATCAACAACGAAGAAATCAAGACTGAAACTCATCATGCAATATAATGAATACAACAACAAGAATCAGAGTCATGAGTGAATGTAATATGAATGTATGTGTGATGCAATGCATTACGATACACTGGCCAACTATCTCATATTGTACATACATGCTCAGGGCAGAATATCTCTACATCCCAGTAGTCATGACCTATAGGGGACCCATAAAGTCCATGTACCAGTCACTCCGCACACAGCCTAGAGATGGCTCTACCACCGACCACGCCGCTAATTATTCCGCACACAACTCAAAGATGGCTACGCTTCAAATATGTTGCAAGAATCACAAATATTTCCTTCTCACTTATCACCATCACGCCAATCACATATAATACCAATGTATCATGAAAATGAGGATGAATGCATGTATAAATGTCAAATTTAACACTAATAATGAGATGAATAAACATAACAACATCCGTAAATTAACTACCAATATGAACTTATTCGCAAATCTGTACAATGCCATGTCCAGAAGAATTTTCATGTGGACCACATAGGTAATACCAATTATATATATAAGAGAGGCCATACGAAATATGCACATAGAAAATACCATAATAGGAAACCTCTGATGTTTCACTTTCCTTCTTATCATTATTAATATCAAAGCATAGTTCACAATATTGAATCATGTAGAATGTGTATAAATGATATGCATGTACTAATCTCAAGTGTAAATCATAATCAAATCCCAAATGTACAACACATGGACACATATCACAATATCAGTATCAAGTCAAGTCTTTTCCTCTATCCATGATAATGTCAAGATAAGTGAGAGAAAATTGTATCATAATAATAATATGGCAACTAAGTACAAGTCCAATATCACACACATGGCAACAACCAATAAATCACAAAGAGTCAACAAGCCCACAAATCAGTCAACAAGCCCACAAATCAGTCAACAATACCAAGCCTAAGTAATCCATCTCAACTTCATACCCGAAGGCGTAACATGCTTCCTCTAACAATCACTAACTCTACATATGCTTCACTAACCGAAGTCTAACCAGAAGGTAAGCCGTAACCTACCTGGAAGCCAAACTGGAGCCACGAACAATTAAACCTTAGTATTGCCTTTCTGGAGAGCTCCCATTTAATCAAAGTCTATCCATTATCGAATTCTAAGTTAGAAATGAGGAGCAATGATACCCATATTGTTATACAATCGTTCGAATCAAAATCAACTAAGTAAAAGGCAAAGAACGGGCCCACAAGGATAAAATGGTACATTAGAGAGTGAAATCGGTAACCCAACATCTAGAAGTTCGAATCTACCTTTCAATTGCTAAATTAGTTCAATAATAGGTCAATTTCATCAAACAATGCAAAACTCTAAAACTAGGCATAAACCCTATATTTTCCCTAATCAATTTCTCAACAACAATGAAAGATTCAAGCCTATTTAGTAACTAATTAGTGAAATCCAAGCTTAGATTAGCAAAATCCATCAATTAATCTCACTTTTAAGCTTAATAATCAAATAAATCCTATTTGGGTAGAACTCATCTTCTCTAAACAGATTCTATGTTTTTCCACCATGGAATTCAAGTTAGGAAAGGTAAATAAAAATAATACAAGGCTAAGGAACTTACCCAAAGAAGAAATTCATGTAGAGATGCTTGAAATCGCCCTAGAGGTGTCTTGGAGAAATATTTTGGGAATGGAAAATGAAAGACCTAATTTAACACTTAAAAAGGATTCTGATTTTTCTGTCGTCCGCTGCAGTGGAGCTCGCGCCAGCGGCACTCGATCACGCCCGCTCCCGCTCCCCTAAGCAAAATCCCATCGCTCCGCCTTAATGGCTAGTTGTCCGCTACGGTGGACCCCTCATCCACTGGGGCGCATTTCAGCTCCCCCCAGCAAATAACAGTCACCAGAAAATTTCAAAGCACAATCCCAAAATTCGACAATCACCCGAGACCTCCCCGACACATACCAGACATGCACACACACGTAAAAACACATTACGGACTAACTCGTGGTATCGAAATTCTCATCGGAGGTCTATTTAATCGAGTCAACCCCAACGACCTAAAATCATATATCCAACCAATAGTCAAAACACTTCAAGGGCCTCGGAAACCAAACCAACTATCCCACCAAGTCATAAACAATCATCCGGACCTCACGGAATCGATGGAATTTTGAAAAAGATTTGTTTACTCAAAAGTCAACTATTGGTCAAATGCTTGCACTTAAAGGTTCTAATTCCTTCAACTTCACCAGAATCGCCCGATAACCTTGGGGATTTGAGTCAATGGGTTAAAATAGTCAAAATACACATAACAATCGAACGGGTCGTTACACACATATGCAATTTTCTATTGATCTTTGAAGTTGATGTGCAACAATAAATCTGAAAGTTTTTAACAGTATGAAAGATGGTATAAATTATAAATTGTTCTGTGTTTATCTTTATCTGCCATTGTTGTAAGTTGGGTACTCTTCTTCACATAATGTTACCCCTCTATACAATAGTAAAGTAATATTTAAGGTGATAGAACAATGAACTATGAACACCCTCATAATGGGTTATTTTATATATTTTGAGATTATACTTTTTGGAATAAAGATTGTAAGTACCTATAGTTTTGACTTCACTGATAGCCTTTTTGAGTGACTATTGTGTTCATTTTCTCTCAAAATTGAGTGAGTATTGTGTTGGGGTTCCACGAAAAAAGGATAGTCAATCTGTAAGGAAAAACTAAAGTGAACGTATTGAATGGGGAAAAATTAGCAAATTGTAAACAATTATTAATCAGTAAGTCAAATGAAGATTAAAAGTCATGCCAGCTGAAGTTGCTCGTAGGGATTAGTAAAACACCTGCTTAAAGTTTTGGAGTTAATATTAATTATTGGTAGTTAACATAGATCATACCCTTAATTATTTAATTTAAAATAAATAACTAATTCTTCTCTACTTTGATCTTTTTATCAATCATTATATATGGTTCTTCAATATTGCCTTAATCTTTCCTGGTCCTCTTGGTTCTTAGCTTTGTTGATGTGTCTTCCTCTTCTATCTCTATAATCTCAATATCTTTTCCAACTTCATGCATCTCCACAGCTACCAAATTAATGTTTGTGTCTTCTTTTGCAAATTTCAAATCCTGAATCTTCACGAGGAAACTGAATTCTTTATCCTTACTTAATACCAACTTGTCATCGGATGTTAAGTTAAAGTTATAGCTTATTAATTTGTCAATTTGTTCATATTATGCAACAGAATGAGGACTCTAACTTTAACTTAACATCCGATGATTTGAATTGATTTGAATAGCGTTGAGCTTATAGTACTGCAAACCTTTTCAGCTGTGGAGTTAATATATTCCTTCACATCGCAGCCGAAGAAGTATCGTGCAACATCAAACAGTTTGAAAGTCTCACATATTTCATATATAAGTTGGTTAAATGATATTTGATTGGTTATAGTAATTTTTTCCTATAAAGGTGTTAAACTCTTAATATATTCTCCTTGTAGTGATATTGGCATGCTCAAATTTATTCGATTCATGGAAGAGCAATAGTACCAAAGAAAAATGTTCGGGCAAAGATAGAGGATTTAGAAATAACTTTAATTTAATGAGAAATTATTTAATCATCTTTATTATTTTTATTGATGAGTGATCATGTAAATAAAAAGACATATAAACATATTTAAGGAGTCTTGGTACATCTTAACCCGTATAATTGGAATATTGAGAAAACCAGAAATAGAAATGTTAAGAACACCTAATCATTACTAAGTTGCATTAATATATAATAAAAAGAAGAAATATTTTGCATGCAAAAATGTCATTCATGGGAACGAATGAAAGATGGTGTCTTCATCTCCGTCTTCATATGGGTTAACTTGAAGACCTCTTTGAAATAGTAATTCACGAAGAAGCTAATCTTAAGATGTAAGAGGATGAAAATTCATTACCGTCTCAAATTGAGAAATTAGGGATCTCCTTATAAGTAAAGTTCTATTTTCTCTCACTCTACTTATAGTTTATTTATATATTAATATTTACCCCTTTGTGTTTTGTGAAATTCATTCTACAAATATTATGGTAGATATCTATCGTATGTGATAATCTCAATATATATTTTAATTGCATACATGTGATGAATGGGAATTAAATATGTTATAGGTTAATTTTTTTATTCCATCTATCAAATGAAATTGATTAATTGGTACACAATTTGGTAGCACACATGAGATTCTACGAATGCTTATATTCAAGGTTATGAGATATGAATTAAATTTACATTAATACTTTAAATTATAGATCATCAGAATAAACGATGTTTTATTTAGATATTGTTTAAAAGTTGGTGACCTTTTATCGTGAATTTGATGTCCGGAGAGAAACATAATATATTGATGTTTTATTCATTATGTTTGAAAATAAAAAAATGTGAATAATTTGAATTTTGACAATTCACATTAATCAATCACATAAACTTATGCCTTATATTTTTCTTGTATATTTATTATTATTTTTATAATTAATATTACTTTATAAAATTGTATATTACATGATTCGGAATATACGTGCAACGCACTTGTCAAGAATGTAATAGTTGCACTGGTCAAGAATCTAATAAATGGAAGTGTTCAGGGACCATTAATTGGGAATAGGAATATAATCAGTTAGGATAGAATATCTACGTTATGCGAACGTAGGACTTAATGACTTTACTTGGATAAATAGAGAAAAATTAAGAGAAAGGGCAAAAAATGAGAGAAAAGGCTGAAAAAAGAGAGAAAAAAGATAAATAGGAATCATTGTCACGGCCCCTTTTAGGGATCGTGGTGGCACCTACACATTCTCACCGATAGGTGAATCACTCTCAAATCATTCACATGATATAATAAAGAAAAACGAAAAGATAACAAAATACTTGATAAAATTGTCGGTCATAATATAAATGCAGAAATATAAGTCTGAGAATCAAATACAACCCCCCCCCCACACACAAAAAAAACAAGCTGGTCAATCATACAAGAGAACTAAAATTTGATACAAGTCTGAAATAAGGCTACACATATGTCTCTCGAATACAGATAAAAGACAAAATAAGATAGAAGTCTCCAAGGATATGTCGGAGGTAGCATCATCACCCTTAATACTAAAGTATGTCCGCTCGAACTTACACTCGGGCTCGCGAACTGGTATTGGGATCTGATAATACATCAGAAAAATATGCAGCAAGTGTAGCATGAGTACACAACGTACCCCTATAAACATCATAGGCCGACAACGACGGAAGATACACAAAAAGAGATAAATATCAAGTTGACACCAAATAGTCCTATATTTAACAGTTCAATATCCAAATAAGTCACATTATCCATAGAACAGTTCGCATATCCCATTGTTCATGTAAGATTTTATAATCACGCAAGTCACCCAGTTCCAAAAGAGTTCAATACCAAAAATCCAAGTAGTAACGAGCAAATAACAATCCTTATTTATCCAGGAATCCAACCAAGTTATCAATAGCCAATACAACACTTAATCCATCAATAGATAATCAATGAAATGATATATGTATGCATATGCCATGTACCTTTATCCTCCAATATACATGCGTTCAAATTTTATAAACTGCACACCTATGGGGGACCTGTGAAGTCCATATACTCCTCTGGAATTTCTCCACAGAGCCCAGCTTTGGCTGTAATAACTGTTGCAGACGTGCAACCCGTTCCCCCGCGTATTTTTATCACCTCAATGTTGTCAATAATCTCATAAGTGTTCTTACCTTCCCGGACTCTTAGACCCATATCAATTTCATACTACTCTCATATCAATATCATCATAACCATGAGTATATGAATGCAAATGACAATACAAGACAAGAAATCATGATGTAATGAGATGCAACCAAGTATAGAGATGATTATCACATGCTTTCAAGACTACATCAACATATAATCCAAGTAAAATCAGGATATCATATCAAAGCATGTGTGATGACTAAGCACAACGATAACAAGTATGACAATGATCCTACATGATGGTGACAAACCTAATCAATCCGCAGTCGGAACCAGCATAAGGCTGATTCCCCAATCGTCCATCATCATAGTTCAACACTGGACCCACCCAAACGTTCATCACACCCGTTTGAGTGGGACCCCTAAACACGTTCAATACCCCTCAACATTTAGAATTGATTACATACTTCTATTGCAAATCTAGTGAATGTAAATCGTAGCCTACCTCTGGGCCGAATAGGAGCCTCGAACAGTCAAATTCGTGTGCTAGCCTTGCCCTTCCGCTCCGCCTCGTGGTATTCAAAATCTAATACGCATATACTATTCCTTAGTATAAAGCTTACACATACTATAAGGACTAAGTCCTTAAACAAATCAAGACATCAAAAACCAACTCCGGGGCCACATCAAGACTCAAACTTTATTACCCAAAAAGCATAAACACATACTTCCTCCGTCCCAATTTAAGTGTCTTACTTTTCTTTTTGGTATGTCCCAAAAAGAGTGTCTCTTTCTATTTTTAGTAAGTTTTCCAATTCCAAGGCAAGTTTAAGACCACAAGATTTAAAAGACATCACACATCTTTAATTTAAAAATACAAGGATTAAAAATCTCTCTTTATTTCTTAAACTATGTGTCAAATCAAACTAAAACACTTAAACTGGGATGGATGAAGTACTAAGTAATCATATCCTTAAGTTAATTCGAAAACTAAGCTCATTTAGACCTTCAATTGGACAATCTAAGAAAAGTCCCAATTTAAAAATCCTAGAATTTTTCCCCAAATCAAAAGGGCTTCTATAATCAAATTAAAATCCACAACATTATTATCCAACATATTCATCACTAATTCACAATAATTAAAGTAAACTAATTCATAAACACCCTTAAATCAAAGATTCAACTCTTTTAATCTCATATGAAAACCATGACTCATCTTCCCCAATTCACATGTTTACTATAACACCATTAAAGGACCTTAAATTATAAAATCAAATCACAAAGGATGAAAATCTTACCCCAAATGAAGAATTCACTCCTAAACTTCTGAATTTTCCTTTTGGCGGCTCTATGTTTGAGGAAAACTATTTTGGGTAAAGTGATTTAATCTAGAGAATTAAATAGGTTACCTGATCCAGTGATTCTACCCCAGATGAATCAACTCCGTTGGCGCAGTCTCGCTCCCGCGTAAAACAACTTCGCTGGGGCATAGTCACCTGATAGCTCGCCCTAACGCTGAAGCGATCCCGACCCCACAGAGGTGCACCCACCCCTGCGAAAAATTCCTCTGCCAAGGCGGAAACTCACCAAATTCTCACAAACCACTTCTACGAGCCAATCTCCGCAGAGGCGGACACGCATGAGCGAACAACAGTGCCGCCGAGGCGGACACTAAACACCAGCAAAATGAAAACTAGGCCAACTTTCATCAAACAACCGAAATACTTCCAAGACCCCCTGTACATAAAACCAGACATGCTCGCCTAAGGTAAACAATGCTACGAACTCACTCGCACCCTCAGATTTCCCATTTAACCGAGATAAGACATACTTTTCTAAAGGATCACCTAAAATAACCAAATATTATAAATAAGATCACAAAATACATTCGATTATGTCGGGAAGCGAACCAATAACTCGACGAAGTCATAAATGACCCTCTGGAACTACCCGAAGCAACAGAACTCGGAAATAAACTCATATACTCAAAAGTCAAGCTTGAGTCAAACTATCTATCTCTAAGTTTCTCAATTTGGATTGTTCATCTGAAACTCATATAAATGGACCTCGAGATCCAGGTCATCCATATCTGCGCATCATAAACCCCACATAGAGACTACGAAAAGGGTCAAATAAGCAAATACAGGTATTTAGCTAAAAATGACCGGACGGATCGTTACAATGATGGACATAGAGATGTGCCACATCACATTGTTTATGCTTAGCTTTATACTCCTTTTGGATAAAAAAGAGTGTCCACTTAGCCATTTGCACACTCCTTAAGAAAAATAATATTTTTTAGACAAAATAGGTAATTTATTAAACTGTCCCTAATTAAATATGCATTGAAATTTGCTCACATAACAATTAGTAGGGACAAATCTGAAAAAATGAGATTATTTCTTGCTTAATTTAATAAGTGAACACTATTTTTTACCTAAGAAAAAACAGCTAAGTAAGCACTCTTTTTTATCCGAAGAGAGTATTATATATTGATTGATTGATATTGATGATTAGATGGCCTACATATACACTAGCACGTCCATTATGACGGAGGGAGTATCTAACTATAGTTGGTACATAATTGTTTTATAGAATAAGTGTTTGATTAAATGATAATGGAAACACAAGTTCATTACCATTTAATCAAACCCTTATTCTATAAAACAATTATGTAGCAACTATAATTAGATACTTCATTTGTCATAATTTATATGAATGTGTGATTGGTCTTGAAGTTTAAGAAAAAAAAAGAAAGATTTTTAAAATTTATAGTCTAAAATAAGCCACAAAATTTTTTATGACTATAAATTATTTTATTCTTTTATTAAGGGTAAAATAAAAAATTTAAAGTTAAATTGTTATTAAATAGAAAGATGTCATTTTTTTTGGACTGACGAAAAAGAAAAGAATGTCACATAAATTATGAAGGGCGAAAAAATGATATAATTATTATACTTTTTTATCCCAACATCAAATTCTAGAAATACTTTTAAACTGATATTTAATTTAGTAAGTTTTAAAAGGGTAGATATGAGACTTGGAGTTGTAGAGACATAATTAGGCCAAACTCAGGGTCCCTATAACGACTATTTGGTCATTTACTGGTGCAAAACGGTAAATAGTCAGTAACTGCAAGCAGAAAGGTGATTGTGACAAGACATATGCCAAAGTTTGGGGGATGTAGCAGAAAGTCTGTAATACTCAAAAAACCCAAAGGGGCGCAGCCATCGGCGAGACAGAAACAAAAACCTCGACTATCATCTCATCTTTCCTTGTAGACACACCTAAAGGTCCAATTTTTTAGCTCATTTGTACTGTTTCGTTAGTTCCCTAAATTTTGATTATTGGCTTTTATTTCTCTCCGATCTCGTTCCGTAATATTTGTTTTATAAGTGTATCGTGTACTGGTAAGTATGTGTGAAGGATATTTAACTTTTCTTTGTTCGGGGTTTGCTTGTTATGATTTGATGGTTGGTGATAAGGTTTTTGTGTCATTTGACTAAGCAATGGATGATACCATGCTTCTTTGTCTTATATCAAATCATAACAAGCAAACCCCAAACAAAGAAAAGTTAAATCTCCTTCATACATATAATTCTTTGTCTGATCTGTGGAATAGATCTGTAACTATCGAGATAGACGTTTGATGATTTTACTTTTGGGTGCTTGAGGGAAATTGCTTGTTCATTTTCTCGTAAACCATTAACGATGTTGATTTGTCTTTGCTGTACATTTTAATAGGCATGTTTATGTTTTGTAGCTTAATGGAAGAAATGGTAATTGGTGGATCGAGTAGTTTAAATAGTTTTACGGGTTTCTGATTTGTTTAAGTTGAATTGGTGTTGGACAATATGGAAAGAAGAAAATTATTTTGGGGGTTGTAGAGTCGGATACAAGCCTCTTTCTTATTCTAAGCACACTTAGGGTGTGTTCGGTACAAAGGAAAATGTTTTCCAGGAAAGTAAGTGGTTTTCTTACTTATTAGGTAAGCAAAATTATTAGGTAAGCAAAATTATTAACCTACAAACGTTAGTATATAATCTAGGCAAATACTATGGGAATGTGGGTTGGAGGTTGGTGGTTGGTTTTGTGTGGTGGGGTGAGATGAGTTCGAGGGTGGAGAGAAGACAATCAATGTGGAATGCCACTTGTGGGACTTGGTTTTTCTACTTCAATCAGGTCATTTTCCTCATTTTTTAGGGAACTTATTTTTCTAAAGAAATGTTTTCCAAAAATTTTGACTAACCAAACATGAGAAAATTGGAAAACATTTTTCAAACAATATTTTCCTCCATGCCGAACACACCATTAGAAAGCATCACTTTTTGGCTCTAGTTATGTTAGACGTCAATCTAAAGCTCTATTTGATCATATTTTTATCTTCATGTTGGTTTTCTGTGTAAGTGACGGTGTACCATGTTTATTCCATATAGCTGAGCCAACTTGATTGTGACTGAGGCATAGTTTGTTTTGTACCTTATGCTCCCTCTTTTTCAATTTATGCGAATCTATTTCCTTTTTATGTTGTTTAAAAAAGAATGATCCTTTCATAAATTTAGAAATAATTTTATTTAAACTTCCAATATCACCAGTGAGAAGCTTTTATAGCCATACAAGAGATATGGCATGTTTAAGACCACAAGATTCATTTAGCCACACAAATATTATGACATATTTAATACCACTATCTCCAAAAGTTTGTCTTTCTTTCTTGAACTCCGTGCCAAGTCAAATAGGTTCACATAAATTGAAATTGAGTGAGTATTTTGTTCGGTTGGGATGGAAATGGGGAGGGGTTGTAGGAGTTTTTATTTTTCTCTTTTGTAAGGAAGTAAATGAGGGATGAAAGTTGGGGGAGTTTAATGCCTTTTGGTGTCAAATCTTTTAACCCTTCAAAATATGGATGGAAATGAGAAAAGTGGCACTTTACTTCCCGTCCAACCACACAGCAGGCAGGAACAAAGATCTACAAAAGATATTCTGACAATCCCAGCATGCATTTGGTGGAGCATATGTGGGAAGAAAGACACAAGAGATGCTTTGAACGAATCTATAGTTCTGTCAGCAAGTTAAATATATCGTTAAATTTATTAGTGCTGACTTTTGTTAATGAAAAATTACTTTACTGTTTCAACCAGAAAAACAGTTAGCTTAGGAAACAGTTGTATATTTTTTGGTTGTTGCTTTCGAATTTGGCAAAAACATTGAACAGTATATGTCTTCTCTAATTAACTGGTCAAGATTTTTAGATGTTTAATTTTGACATCCTCTATTGCTGTATCTAGGAATTTTGGGGAATTGATGGCGTCCAAGATTACACAACTGCAATCTCAGGCATGCCAAGCTTCAAAATTTGTTGCCAAGCATGGTACTGCCTACTACAAACAGTTGCTGGAGCAGAACAAACAGTACATTGTGGAGCCACCCTCTGTTGAAAAGTGCAATGAATTGTCCAAGCAGTTACTTTACACTCGTCTTGCCAGGTTATATTCTCTCCCACTTAATTTGGTGCCAAGTTTTTGTATTTAGCAGGGAAGAAATTGCTTGGATTTGCTTTTTTAATTTGCACACCAGTACCAGTGATTTTGATTTCTGGTCTAATGGGATTGACCCTTCCTCACATTAAGTAGGTGCATAATGCAAATTTTGGTGTCTTCAAAATCACTGATGGATTTTTTTTGTTTGCTACATAAGTACGTTTAAATGAAGGGACATGGATAGTGAGGATTCATAAAAGCCGACCTAACTAGCTTGGATTGAGCTGTAGTCGTTGCCGTATGCTATACAGAAATGTATAGTCTTTGCGCAAAGATTAAATAGATAGAGTCCTGAAATTTGTCAATTCATCTAGGGATTGATTTTCATTAGTTATGATATCAAAGCGCAAACTTTTGTGCATTATAATAGGCAGTGTCATTGTTTATCTAAGTATAGTAGAAAGATAAAGTTGGTGTTGTTATTAAATTCTCTTCAAGTTGAAAGAACATGATGGATCATTTGCCTTCTATACTATGTAATTGAATCTTGCTCCATCTGACTTATTAGCTCACATGCAATACATATCCTTAGGGGTGGCAAACAGGCTGGTCGGGTCGGATATGGGCGGGTCAAAATGGGTTAGGTGAAAACGGATAAAATATGCAATCTGCCCATATTTGATACGGATACAAAATGGGGTAACCAACAAATAATATGGATATCCATACTATCAATTGCTTCTTAAATAAGATGTGAGCTTCTTTTCTTCAATCTGCCTTCTCTTTCTTATCTTCTTTCCTTTTTTTTCTTTCATTTCTTTCGATGAATTATGGTTCTTAACTTTTGTTTCTATTTAATTTTAGGTACTTTTCGTTGAGAATCTCCACGGGGAATAATTGTCTTTCAGTACATATGAAAAAGCATGTTTTCAAATAAATCAAAATCTCATATGGTAATATTTTTCTTAACCAGATTTTACTAGGAGAATGGAATAAATAAATTTCTTAATGTAAAATAATGTAGCAAACTAAATCTTAGTGTTATCAATCAAGAAAAAGGGAAACATAGGTGTAAAAGAAATAAGTACTCCCAGATTGCAAGCATTTCTTCTTTTTCTCTTTTTTAATAAGTGTACTTTTTAGGTGTTCCTACACCCTTCAAGCGTCAACTCCAGCAACTATATGAGATTTTGAGTGTTATTTTCTTCTAGTAGATGCCTCAATGATTAAAATTTACGTCCTTGCTGCATATTGTGCTATCTGACATTTCTGTTTGAATCCTAAAATAGCAGCATATGAGCCAAGTGGTGTGCATCTTTACATAACAATTGTTTAAACCAACTGGATACATTTGTTCATGGTCATTGCTTAAACTTATTTTTCTATCCAACAGCATTCCTGGCCGTTACGAGGCATTTTTGAAGGAACTTGATTCTGTCAAGCAAATGTGGAAGAATAGGAAGGAGTTGAAGGTTGAAGATGCTGGAATTGCTGCTTTGTTTGGTTTGGAGTGCTTTGCATGGTATTGTGCTGGTGAGATAGTAGGAAGAGGGTTTACATTTACTGGTTACTATCCTTGAAAATATCAGTTCTTATGAAATTCATTGGGCAAATCGACCACTTGTAAGGGCTCCCTTGTTATCAGGATGATTTGAGTGACAGGAAATCCATACAAGATTTTGTTCCCCCAAAACAGTTTTGGAGCTGTAAAGTCGGTGTTTACATTTATGCCGCAAATAATCTGCCCATTCTGTCTTCGTTTTCCCACTTAAGTGAAGTGGCTTAGATTGAACTTTGTAATAGTGAATTTAAATTTGCTCAGTTTACTGCTACCTGTGACAGTATTTCTTATTAATTCCTTCGCTTCTATTTGGAAGGTTGACTAGCTGATGTTTTGCATATCCATGTTTCAGATTGAAATATCTGTTGGTAATGTGAAAGTTATTGGTAATTACAGCACACATTATTGATCGGAATTGTGTTTAGGGGTGATTATCATTCTTAGTACATCCTTGCATTTGGACAGATTGAGAAATTTAAGTTATGGATAGCACTGTTGAGATGTGAGTGCTAAATCCTCTTTGTTTATAATTCTATGTTCTAAAACTTTTACTAACCATAATTACAGAATAAGTCTAGCCTTGGGATTGAGGCATAGTTCTATGACTAGAGAGGTCTACAATTTCTTTCTTGACTAATAGTAGTTCCTAATTTTTCAATTCCATGTTGACGAAGCTTGGCAATCATGTTTGAAAGACCAATTTAGTAAACGGTCGTCTTTAGGACATGAGCTACTCTTGTAGATTAAGATCTGTAATGGTGGTTCAATTAGTGCATTTGAATTTAAGTTGAAAAAGGATTTTGAAAGTGTGTGCTTTGCTAATTAAGGGATTGTAATTGAACTATTATCATGATTCTTCTTTTTGAATTTGGCTAATAAGCTATGTGGATTTGTTCCTACCACCCTTCAAAAAGAGCAACTTGGCCAAAAACATTTAAAAGAAATTAACCTTCACCGGATCACGTCTGCATCATGATACATTAACGTCCAATACAAGTTTAGCTAAATATGTTCATTATACCAGAATTACAATTGTATCAAGATCAATCAACGTGCAATAAATGTTCAAAAAAAAAATCAACGTGCAATAGAAATTAGCTAGATATATTCACTACACCACTTTACTAGGTCCTGCCCCGTATTTTTCTTTTTTTAAAAGTTAGCTAGTATGTTCAATGCACCATTTTAATAGATCATGCTCTGTATTTAGGAATGGATTTTTTAGCACGATGAGATGACAGACTATTAAACGATTATCTCCTTGTATAAATAGCAAATTTTCTACAATAAAGGATATTGTCCTATCAACATACACCCAATCATTCAACTATAATTCAATTACTCTCTCAGTCCCAAAAAGATTGTCTTACTTTTCTTATTATTTTATTTCAAAAAGATTGACACATTTTTATATTTAGAAATAATTTAACTTTATGAGATGATTTACGACCACACAAATATCTAATGCTTATTTTAGACCACAGATTTTAAAAATCTTCTTTTATTTTTTAAACTTCGTGTCAACTCAAACTAGCTCAATCTTTTTCGAGACGGAGGGAGTATCATTTATCTTTCAATCATTTACCCATATTATTTACAACAGTTCTTGACATATTTGGTAGCTTCAAAGTTCTACTCTAGCAAAACATAAAGTTGTTTACCCAAAAAAATTACAGTTAAATTTGTAAGTGGTTTTAAGGATACTTGGATTGACTTGCAATGTGAAATGATAAACAATTAACAATAAGTAAATTAAAAATAACAAGAAAGAAAGATAGCATGTTAAGTTGTAAGCCAAACTGAATCTTCTCAGCTAGATTGGATCGAGTCTTAACTTAACTGCTTCGGTTTGGAGCCAACAATGAGAGTTTAATGACTATGATTGAAATGAACAAAATTGTACAAGTGTATAATGAAAATAAGATGTCTTTCCAATATGAAAGTTGGACTCCTTTTATAGCTATGAATACAAGGTATTGATGCCCGAGAATCACTCTTAAATTCAATGCAATTAATGACAATAATGGTCTCTTAATGAGCTAAGAGTAACGGCTAGCGCCATATCCAGAACGGGCACACGATAGGCTCTACTGGTTCTTCATCCAGTGTCATCTAGTTCGATCACTACTCGATCTTATCTTGATATCCGGTTCACTCCGATGTAACTCGCATCCAGTTTTGGGACTTGATCACCTACCTTGAATCCCTCACCTAAACCTTGCCACGCGTCGTGCCAGTTTTCACCGTATACAGAGAGTCTCCACACTTTCTGGATCAAAGTTTACCGAAGTGACGGAAAGTGGAAATGATTTCTTCGTTATCTTCTCTTGTAAGCTTCTTTTCAAATTACTCCGAAATAGGCAGAAAATGAAACGTTTCCTCTTATTCACACTCTAACTCACATCTTATCATTTTGCAAATTTGGACACATGTCGACTTCTGATTGCAACGCCTCTTCGATCGGATCACCAAAACGTTTCGCAATGATGACCTTAACCCATATAAAACCTTCCTTTTCTATTCCCTTTTCCACTTCTGCGAAATTTCCTTTCTAATCCTCTTTACTCGTTCTAAGTTCCTCCCATTCAAATCTTCAAACCTTAGAGTCTTCAAATCACCAGACCTTCATACCTTTAAATCTTCATACCTTTATATATTCATACCTTCATATCTTCTTCCTCATGGCTAAGACTACTTGATTTTCTTCAAGATAGTCTTCTCCGGCTCCTTCATCTCCACCGGACCCGACGACGCCACCGGCGCTGGTGAGTCTCCTGAAGCTTAGACTGCCATTGAGCCCACAGCCTTTGACATGATTCCATCCACTTTTCGTTTTGACAACGAATTTGCCATTTGTGTTGTAACTTCGAAATCTGACCAAGGTGAAAAGGCTAAAAGTTGGATGCCCTCCATTAACGTTTTTGTCCTTGACACAGTCCAAAAAGACTGTGGTTGGACCGATCTCTCCAAAATCATTATACCAGGCTCGAATGAGGATATTACTATCTACAGGTCAGAGTACTCCAATGTTTACACCTACCATTTCACTTTCAAACTTGTCCCTCCGATTGAAAATATGATCCTAGAGATGTGTCGGACCTACAACTTGTGCCCCGCACAGTTGGTCCATCCGTATGGAGGGCCATAGCCTGCCTCTGATTTGTGGGCAACAAGGTCAATGGAATTTTTACCCTGGATCATCTGATCCGATTGTACGTTCCAAGATTCTTCCGTGGCCGGATTGTCCAGATCTCAAAACGAGGTAAATTCCCCATCTTCTTCAGTATCGATAAAGATCGAGACTAGGGTTTGATGGAGCACTTTATTGCGGTTCCAACCACTGAAATCATTTTGGCAAGTTTCATGCCTTTCTCGGAGGAATGGAATTTAAACCATAAGTATCAACAATCACTCTCCTCATTTTTACATAACCCATTCAATTGATCATTTTATTCTAAATTTTATGTTGTCACCTTCTCTGCTGTCCACTGGACTCCAACCCATGTCGAGAACCTTCACACATGGGTTGAAAATATGATAAGCACTTATCGTTGCAGAGAACGAACATGGAAAATACTTTCCAAAAACCAATGGAAAGCTCTAAACCACAGGTGGTATCTCCCGAACTCCTTTCACTATCATTTTCTTGCACATTTTTAACTCTCTTTTTCCTTTTTTTTTTTAAAAACTATGTTTGTCGAATGACACCTCAACTCCAAGGTCCAACCCTTTGACTACTTCATCTCTCCCTAACCCGGCACTCGATCTGGCTGCCTCTACTCACCGTATCGCTGAAGTACCTAAGAAGAAGAAAACCTCAAAGCCTAAGTCATCAAAGCCTCCGAAGTCTCCCTCGGTTACTTTAAAGAAGAAAAGAACTTTGGAAGCGGGCGACCTTTCTTGGGTTATGGACTCCACCATTGCTCCAGAAGAATATATCTGGATAAAAAAGACTACCACCACCACTCCAGTAGAAGTTGTTTCTCCCATAGTTAGAGAGTCTGCTACTGCAGAAGTTAACGTGCCCTCATCCGATGCCGCACCAACTTTTGCCACTATTCCACCAACTATCGAACCAATCTTTGTCATTATCGAAGATGATGATGAAGCCACAGATGAGGAGCCATTGGCAAAAAAAATAGAAGACTTTAACTCATCTTCCATCATTACAACCGGCCTCCAACTTTGGGCAGGAGAATTTTGATCTCCTCTTCGGTGAGGCTGGAACCTCTGCAAGCCCGGCTCCGTCGTCGAACAACTTCAGGTTTGTACACTTGACAATCCCCAGAGGCTTCACAAATCTTCTTGTTCCCCGAAGAACCATACCACCTTCTGATCTAAACTCGTGGAAGTATTTCCAGCTCCGAGTGTGGATCTGAAAAAGATGAGAGCTACGACTCTTTCTTTCCCAGAGGACACGAATTTCCTATCTCGGCCAGTCGGGGTCGCAAGCTATTTGAGGCCTCTAATATCGGAGTCCGATAATGAAAAAATAAAGAACATTTCGTGGCAATACCTCTTTAACGAAGGCATGCATGCATCCAACCGGGTATGTAACTCCCTTTCTTATTTACATTTATACTTGTCTTTTTCTTCTATCATAATATAACTTGGGTCTCACACATGCTTTTGCAGTCATCCGTTTTGGTCGAAGAAGGCTTCTTCCAATGCCTCAAGGAAAATAAAGATCTCAATGGGTAGTTGGATGCCCAAGAAAAAGAGATTTGACATCTCAAATGAGTCATTCAGCAAAGAGATGCCGAACTACAGCAGGACGAAAACTTGCCCATAGTTAGAGCCGAATTGGACCGGTTTAGAAGTGACTATCTTCGGGGTATGAATGACCTCGAGCTCATCAACAAGGAGAAGAAAGCCTTGGATAAAGAGAATGACGGGCTTTACAATGACGTCCAGGCCCTCTCCTGAGAACTCGTAGATCAAGAAGAGGTCCAGCATTATCAAGCACAGAAGGAGGACTTCCTTAATGCCGAAATTAATTGCCTCAACACCGAGCTCACCATACTCTATGCGGAGAGAACCGCTGAGTTGGCTATTATCAAGAAAAAATTTGAACGAGACTTGAAGATTTCTCAAGATCAAGCCCACCAACTAACTCTGACCATCGAACAGTTGAGAATCGAGCTCGAAGCTGCTTCCCGAGCAAACACTGAGATTTTGGCCCAATTGAACCAAACTTTGGCTGAATGAGACGAAGCTCTGGCTGATGTGAAAGTTTAGGTGGCCCGGATAGTGCTAAAAACCAAGCACATTACTTGGAAT
Organism: Anisodus tanguticus; assembly: GCA_034509755.1. Lineage (NCBI taxonomy): Eukaryota > Viridiplantae > Streptophyta > Magnoliopsida > Solanales > Solanaceae > Anisodus > Anisodus tanguticus. The sequence continues at coordinate 35,428,064 of CM067544.1, forward strand.
GTCCGTAGGTTTACCTTGGAGAAAGCTCGTGAAGAGATCCCATACTTGGATGCCAAGATTATTGAGGCCAAAGAAGTAGAGGTCGAGGCCTTCCGTCAATTGAATGGTGATAGCATTGAGGAAGATCTCGAAAACTCCGAGTCTGAATCTGACTGACCTGTAGGCTCACATGCCTTTTGTGTATTTTATTTTTTGCTCTGGTCGTCTCCCCGACCTTCTTTATGAATTAATATATTTCAGTCTTCTTTTTCTCTCAATTATAGTTTTTCTATCTTTTCGCATCCGTTATCGCTTTCTTGTATTCAATAACTTAGCCAAATAAAGCTTCAACCCAATCCAGGCTAATTGCCTCCGACTTTGGAGTTTTACTTATACAAACCCTCACTTAGCTTGTTTTGATCCGGGTGAAAGTTCTCACGGTCATAAAAATGACTTAATCAATTTTGAATACAAACGTTTACTTTAGTTTGATTCGTACTGGGCAAATTCTTTCGGTTTTGTGTCATTTAATGACTAAATATAAGGACCTTATTTTTATGCTTATGAATAAGACGTCTCTCATTCATTTCGGGCATGAATGTTGGAATGTTATTTATTCTCAACTTTTTAGACAATTCAAGTATCTTTAAAATAGGCTAGACTCACTTGATTATGTGCTTAGAAGCATGCTTTAGAACAATATTCATTTTATTTCGAATGCTTTTATTGACGACAGTCCCCAGTTAAGGACTTAACAATTTGTGAGCTCGTAATCTTAACGATTCTATCATTTATCTGGTATTATTTATTTGGAGAAATACCGGCTAGGAAAAAAGGGCAATTTCATTTCTGCTTTGCTTCGAACAATTGGGCAAGATTCATTTGATCTTTTTGCCTTTACATAACCTTTTGCAAACATAAACATTACTTGGGCAAGATTCATTGAATCTTTAATCCTTACAAAAATGTTGAACTAAAAGTGCAAAAAACTTTGAATTCTTGACTTGAATTGATATGTGACTTGATACATGACTTGATCGATTTGATCCAAGCATCCGAGGGTGTGGCAGTCCCCTAGTATTTGTGTTTGATGTATGAAAACGTAAATACTATTTGTTTTTCATTACCGGGTAGTCCCTAGTGTTCTTGTCTAATTTTTCAACCACAATAGTAACAGGCTTTACATTGTTGCCTCATTAAAAACCTTTTAAAAAAACCATTTTCGGGATAAACACAATGCTAAGGGAAAAGAGTGCAATACGTATTTTCAGACCTAATTCTAATTCATTGGTCTTTGCATAACGACTCTAACATTTTCTCTGCAAAAGTTAGTGATTTTGAAATAAATAAAGTTCCAATAATTAACCGAACTCATACCTTAGCAATAATATCATTTCAAGTGACTGATGTTCCAATTATTCGACAAATTTTGACCATCTTCGGTTTCCAATTGGTAGGAGCCTTTACTGGTTATTCTTGACACTTTGTAGGGACCCTCCTAATTTGGGCCCAACTTCCCTTCATTGGGCTTTTTGGTGTTAAGGGTCACTTTTCGTAGAACTAAGTCCCCTATTTGAAAGTGACTAAGATTAGTGTGCCGGTTGTAGTATCTTCCCATCCTTTGCTTTTGAGCCACTAGCTGCAGCAATGCTAACTCGCGGTGTTCATCTGTTAAGTCAAGATTGACTGCCATAGCTTCATTGTTCGACTCTTCGGTTGCAAGGCTGAACTTAAGCTTAACTCTCCTACTTCTACCGGAATTAGTGTAAACTAGAGAAAAAGGTGTTTCCCCGATGCTAGATTTTGGTGTCGTTCTGTATGCCCATAACACTTCCGATAAAATTTATCTCCACTTGCCTTTTGACTCCCTTAGTCTTTTCCTTAAGTTATGAATGATTGTTTTGTTTGTTGACTCCGCTTGCCCATTTTCACTTGGGTGATATGGAGTCGACACTATCTTTTTTATTTTCAATAAGATCATTAACTTTTTTCCAATGAACTAACGACCATTATCGCAAGTAATCTCCGTCGGTATGCCGAACCGGCAAATGATGTGATCCCAAATGAAATCGATGACTTCCTTTTATCTAACCTTCTTGAAGGCCTTTGTTACAACTCACTTAGAAAAATAGTCAGTCATAAATAAAATAAAGCGTACCTTTCCAGATGCCCATACAAGTGGCCCCACAATATCCATCCCTCATTTCATAAATAACCATAGTGACAAAATTGGATGCATTAATTCCACCGGTTGGTGGATCATTGGTGCGTGCCTTTTGCATTCATCATACTTCCGAACAAAGTTCTTGGCGTCTTCTTCTATCTGAGACCAATAGTACCCGGCCCTATTCAATTTTCGAACCAGCAATTCCGCTTCTGAATGATTGTCACAAGTCCTTGTATGAACCTCGCGCATCACATAATATGTTTCTCTGGGTCCTAAGTACCTTACTAAAGAACCATAAAAGGACCTTCGGTGCAACTGGCCATCAATCATGCAAAACCTAGCTGCCTTTGTATGAAGAGCCCTTGACTCCTTCGGATCAGTAGTCAAATTTCCATCCCGAAGGTAGTCAACGAATTTGTTATGCCAGTCCCAAGTCAAACTCATAGTATTCACCTCGGCGTGACCCCCGTCAATTGCATATTTCAACAATTGCACTATAGTTCCGAAGTTAAACTCCTCAGCTTCCACAGAAGACCCTAAATTTGCCAATGCATCCGCTTCATTGTTTTGCTCTCGAGAAACATGTTTCATAGTCCATTCTTTGAACCGATGCAATAATACTTGACTTTTCTCTAAATATTTTTGCATTCTTTCCTCTTTCACTTTGAACACACCGTTCACTTGGTTGACAACCAGAACCGAGTCACATTTTGCTTCGATGAGTTCTGCTCCCAAACTTCTTGCCAATTCTAGACCTACAATCATAGCCTCATACTCGGCTTCATTGTTAGTCAATTTCATAGTTCTTATTGACTGCCTAATAACATCCCCCGCAAGAGTCTTAAGCACCACTCCGAGTCCGAACCCTTTTACGTTCGAAGCTCCGTCTGTATATAAGGTCCAGATTCCCGAAGTTGTTCCTGTGGTTATTATAGGTTCTCTTTCTACCTATGGAATCACTCCGGGTGTAAAGTCTGCTAAAACCTGAGAATTTATAGTCATTCTTGGTTTATACTCTATGTCATATCTATTAATTTCTACATGCCATTTGGCTAACCTACTAGACAGTTCAGGCTTATACATTACATTTTTCAACAGATAAGTTGTTACTACACTTATAGGATGACATTAAAAGTATGGTCTCAATTTTCTAGCAGTCTTTATCAAAGATAATGCTAATTTCTCTAAGTGAGGATATCTAGTTTTCGCACTAGCTAGCGTTATACTTACATAATAAATAGGAAATTGTGTACATTTTTCTTCCCGAACCAAAACCACACTTACAACCACTTTGGATACTACCAGATATAAAAATAGTTGCTCATCCTTCTTCGGTTTATGTAATAGTGGTGGACTGGACAAGTACTTCTTTAGATCCCTCAATGCTTGTTGACACTCCGGTGTCCACTCGAAGTCATTCTTCTTTTTTAATAAAGAGAAAATCTATGGCTTTTCTCCGAAGATCAAGAGATGAATCTACTTAGGGCGGTCAACCTTCCGGTGAGTCTTTGCACCGCCTTCACATCTTCAAGCACCTCCGAAATTTCCTTGATAGCTTTCATCTTATCCGAGTTGATATCTATTCCTCGATTTGAAACCAAGAAACCCAAAAACTTGCCCTAGCCAACTCCAAAAGCACACTTCTCTGGATTCAACTTCATATTGTACTTTTGGAGTATGTCAAATGTTTCATGGAAATGCTTTAAATGGTCTTCTTTCTCCAGGGACTTTACTAGCATATCATCAATATAGAATTCCATTGTGTTACCTATTTGGTCCTCGAACATGCGATTAACTAGGCGTTGGTATGTTGCTCCAACATTTTTTAAACCAAATGACATCACGTTATAGCAACAAGTCTCGTATCTAGTTATAAGAGAAGTTTTCTCTTGATCCTCCAGATTCAACCTGATTTGGTTGTATCCAGGGTAAGCGTCAAGAAAACTCAGCATCTCATGCCCTGCCGTAGTATAAACCATTCAATCGATGTGTGGCAAATCAAAGGAATCTTTTGGACAAACTTTATTTAAATCCTTAAAATCTATGCACATTCTCAATTTATTGTCCTTTTTAGGTACGACAACTATGTTACTAACTAATCCGGATACTCTAATTCCTAGATGGAACCTATATTTAATAACTTTATTACCTCCTCCTTGACAAACTTATACTTATAGTTGGCCATTGACCTCATCTTATGCTATACTGGAGGGAAACTTGAGTCAAAACTCAACTTGTGAGTCGTAATCTCTAGTGGGATACCTATCATTTCTAAGTGGGACCAGGCAAAGCAATTGGAGTTAGCTTTAAGAAATTCAATTAATTTAAGTCTGAGCTCCGGGGATAAACTGCTGCCCAAGTATATCTTTATTTCCGGCAGATATACGAAAAAGATGACTTGCTTTAGCTCCTCTATAATTGACTTCATGGCATCTGAATCATCCAGCAGCACAAATGACCTCAGGACGCGATTGTAATCTTCATCTTCCTCATAATTTATCTTCTCTCCCTCTCCTTTCTTCGAACTCGACGGGCCCGAATTCTGTGATTGTTATTTAACTTCTTTACCATTATTCACGTCTTTCCCTTCTTTGGTGCTTGCACTGACTCTTCTATCGCGGACATTTCCATTGCCGCTGGTTGCTCTCCTTAAATTGGCATAGTTCCCTCCGGAGTCGAGAATTTTATCATAATATGCAATGTCGAAGGTACGAACTTCATGTCATGTATCCAAGGCCTGTCGAATAGTACATTATACCTCATTTCACCTTTAATGACATAAAACTTCATCTGTCGAATTGTCTCGACTGCATTGACTGGAATAGTGATTTCCCCATCCATCGTCTCGCTTGTCATGTTGAATCCATTGAGAACCAGGGTTGTCGATACAATTTGATCCAACAACCTCAATTGCTCTACTACCTTCCACCAGATGATGTTGGCCGAGCTACCTAGATCAATTAAAATCCGCTTAATCTGAAATTTATTAATAAAAACAGAACTTACCAGCGCATAATTGTGAGGTTCAATGATGCCTTATGCGTCTTCATCGTTGAAAGATATTCTTTTCTCCGATAAGAAATCCCTGGTTCTCTTTTCTCGAGTTATTAAGACTTTCGTCTTCTTTGTAGTCATGATGGATCCCTTCAGAACGTCCATCCCTCCAATAATCATGTTTATGTTACGCTGGGGTTCAACCGGATCCGCTTGTTTGTTTGCTTCTCTATTCCTTTATTTCCCTTTGCTTGATCACTTAGAAATTCTCGCATATGATCATTCTTAAGAATTCGGGCCACTTCATCCCTCAATTGACGACAATCTTCCGACTGGTGACCATGAGTTCCATGATAATCACAAATCAAGTTCATATCTCTTTGGGTCGGGTCTGTCCGGGGTGGTCTCGACCATCTTATCTCCTTAATGTGTTCAATAGCCGAAACAAGTCTGGCCGCATCAACGTTCAAATTATATTCGGAAAGCCTCGGGATTTTCACATTGTTAGAAGAAGCTCCACTGGTATCATTCTTAAACTGCAAGCCCCTACTGTTTGATCCTTGATCATTACATCTATCTACTCTGTCCGATGGGAAGTTGCGATTGTTGCGGTCCCTATTCGATCTGAAGTTTGATTTTTCAGGTTGTCCATAGGGTTTATAGATATCTGTTAGAGACTTTGATTCTGACTCAGCTGCTCTATTCGGTTTATCAAGATTCCTGTTTCATCCTGCAAACTCCGGAGGAAGTTCGAGTTGATCATCCTCCACCCGAATTTTAGACTTGTACCTATTATGCATATCTGCCCATGTTATTGTCGGGAATTCCAACAAGTTCTACTTTAGTTTAAATGAGGCACTAGAGCTCTTGGGATTTTAACCCTTTGGTGAAATCTTCAGCTTTCAATTCATCAGGTACCGGGGGAAGAAACATTTATTCCTTTTGAAACCTTGTCACGAACTCACGCAGTAATTACGTATCCTTCTGAGCAATTTTGAATATGTCCTCTTTTCTTTCTTGGACCTTCCACGCTCCGGCATGTGCCTTTATAAAAGTATGTGCAAGCATTTCAAATGAGTTAATAGAGTGCTCAGGCATCAAAGAGTATCATGGCATTGCCCCTTTGGACAATGTTTCGCCAAATTTCTTCAGCAACACCGATTCGATCTCATCCGGGTGTATGTCATTTCCTTTCACCGCACAAGTGTACGAGGTCACATGTTTATGTGGATCCGTAGTTCCATTATACTTCGGGAGATTTGGCATTTTAAACCTTTTGAGTATCAATTTCGGAGTTGCGCTCAGTGGGAATTGAAATTGGATATATGTCTTCGAGTCCAGTCCATTCAGGATCGGAGTCTCTTTAAGAATCTAGTCTACCCGTAATTTGTAGGTTTCAACCTTCTTTTCATTAGTATCCATTCGCTTAGTTAAAGCTTGGAGAATTTTCAAGACCTCCGAGGATTCATTCACCCCCAAACCAGTGCCATCTCATTCGACTCAATCCTCTTTTCGGACCTAATCTTCATCCCGGATGGGATGAGTTTCGTCTGTCGCACTTGCCCCGCTGCTCTTCTTTTGCAACTAAGTAAGAGCCTCTTGTTGCTCCTTCAGCATGTTGAAGATTCGAGCCAAATCTATTTCGCCATCTTCATCATTGTTCGGGGTTTTCTCACGTGACCTTCTAGACCTCTGGGGTGAAACCAAGGGGTTATGCCGATGCTCGCCAGTTATTGGGTCGACAGTCGGGCCGTTATATTGATGCTCCAGTTATTGGGTCTATAAGTGGGCCGTTGTTATTGTTATTGTTGTCGCTAATCTCTACATAGATTTCACTGACCATCTTGCAAGTGTTTGGTATTGGCCTGTTTTCACAAAATCTCAAAAGAAACAAGTGAAATTTGAGTTTGAACAAATCACCACTATTATTCTTAGTCCCACAGTGGGCGCCAAGTTGTTTACCCCAAAAATGATACAATTGAATTTGTAAGTTGTTTTACGGATACGTGGATTGACTTGTAATGTAAAATGATAAACAATTAACAATAAGTAAAATGAAAATAACAAGTAAGAAAGATAGTCTGTTAAGTTGTAAGCCAAGATGAATCTTCTCAGCTAGATTGGTCCAAGCCTTATTAAATGCTTCGGTTTTCGAGCCAATAATGAGATCTTAACGACTATGATTGCAATGAACAAAATCGTACAAGTGTATAATAGGAATAAAATGATCTTACAACATGAAAGTTGGACTCCTTTTATAGCTATGAATACAAGGCATTGATGCCCGAGAATCACTCTTAAATTCAATGTAATTAATGACAATAATGGTCTCTTAATGATCTAAGAGTAACGATTGGGGCCATATCCGGAATGGGCACGCGCTAGGCTCCCCCGATTCTTCATCTAGTGTCATCTAGTTCGGTCACTACCCGGTCTTATCTTGATATCCGGTTCACTCCAATGTAACTCGCATCCGGTTTTGGGACTTGATCTCCTATCTCGAATCCCTCACCTAAACCTTGCCACGCGTCATGCCGGTTTTCACTGTGTAGATAAGTATAAGTTCATTCTCGATGTACAAAACTTTTATTTATCCGATATTTATCCGAGTAAGCCTCTGAAGTTATAATGAAGAAGAAGGGTTTATTTCTGCACGTCAATTGTCTAATAAAAAATTGCACTCCGTTGTATTACTTTTAAATCCAATCCAAACTTTCATGATACAACAAGATCTAATTACTTGATAAGTAATACGGCGATGCGTGCTTGATAAATAACAAGTAGGAAGCCTTGTTGAATCGACCGGCCTTGTAACTTCTATCGCATCTTGCAGATGTATATGCTGATGTAACCCGTTTATTAACAAAATTTACCGCTAAAATTAATAATCAAGATTTAAATAGTAATGACTTCCTAATCAATATTTGTTATCAATTGACCTAACTACTTTTAAAATAAGCGCGCACACACAACGCCCCCTGGTGGGGCTAGCCGACTAGGCATTATCTTATTTTATAGTATGTAATAGACTTCTCTTTTTAATTTGTAAAAAAAAAAAACTTTTAATTTTAAATTTTTATTTTACATTTAATAAGATAATTTATAGTCCACTTAAATTTGAGAAGACTTTTTTTTCTTTACTCACTTAACATAAATTGAAAAAACAGAAATCTGTACTATTCCATTATTCAATCACTAAGACAGTGGAAGTTTGAATAAAATGGTTATAGAGTTTGATTTCATGCTTAAGAAAAGCTCTTTTTATAAGAGTAGCATTTGACTTTGAGAAAGAGAATTCTATATTTTAATTTTTTAAAATTTTTAATTAAGCGATCCGAAACCTCATTATATTTTTAAGCGATGAGCAATAATTTGAGGGACAGATGGAACAAAATTGGTGCTTACGTCGTGGTCCCACAAGATATAGATGAACCAATGAGAGAAGGCTGCTACGTCAATAGTTTCAACATTGAACATTCTGAATAGCTCTGTGCTTGACAAAGAGGACTAATTTGATGTTGTAGAGAAAGCAGCATAAGCCTGTTACATTATTAAATACAAAAGTAAAAGCAGCAATGGGGAAATGCGTCGCATCATCATTACTATTCTTATCTATTTTCCTCTTTCCCATTGCTCAATCCACCAACAATTCTCAGGTATAATATAATTTTCATTTCTTCATTAATTAACCCATTTTTTTCTTCTTCTCGTAAATTGATTATTGTTGATATAAATGACAGGTTCGATGTAGTAAAACATGTGTGGCAGAGAACTGTAACTGTACGTCTCCTTTACCCCCCCCCCCCCTTGGTCTCTTTCATCTTTTTCCTCATTTAATTACATGCATACTTAATTTTTTTTTTATTTTCCTTAAATTTGAATAGCAATTGGAATTAGATACGGGAAATATTGCGGAGTAGGGTGGAGTGGATGTCCAGGGGAGAAACCTTGTGATGATCTAGATGCCTGCTGTAAGATTCACGACGAATGTGTAGAGAAAAATGGTACTACTATTCATTTTGTGCCTCCTTTCCATTGTTGTTAAAATTTGAGATAATGGTCAAAAAACGCCTCCCAACTATCAGTTATTCCCTTTTCTTATTTGAACTATCACAATTTATGTATTAAAACACACCCGAAACTTGCGAAAAAGGTAAGTTCAGGTGTTTTGTACCATTAACTCTTAAGATTTTCATGTTTAATCTCATAAAGTTTGTTCTATTATGCTTTTTTCTTTGTGCCTTTGCTTTGAGTTTTGGTTACTACTTTGAGCTTGAGTATAGCTTGTCTGTTTTCTTTCCCTTGAAGGTGAGAGTGAAACCTTATATTGTTGAAAATTAGTTGGAATATAGATGGGTAGCAGAATCTGTCTAAATTGCCACATGTTGACATACAAGCTTTGATTTTATGAGCTGATTTGGACCTCTAAAATGATTTGCTTTGGGGTTCATCATTGGTTGATGTGTCACCTTAACAGAGTCAAAACCGGGATTTGAAGTTTATGGGTTCAGAATTTTAGCACTTTTAAGTTACTGTGTTCTAAATTAATAATTTGTACATATTAAATAGATTTTCTAAGACAAATACAGAGTTTGGACCAAAGTTAGTGGTTTGGCCGAACCCATACCTTAGTCTCTGGCCCTGCTCCTGGTCAGCTAAGGCGGTTCAGTGATTTCAAGAACCTTAGTATAAAATCAGTTGTCATACTTGAACTATGTAAATTTTATCTGGTTGACATATTGTAGTTAAAACTAAGGGTGGCCAGTGGGCCGGGCTCGGGTCTGGCGGGCCGGGTCTGGCGGGGTCGGGGTCGGGGCGGGACTAGCCAGGGGGTCGGGGTCGGGTCTAGCGGGACCTAGCGGGGTCGGGTCTGGCGGGACCTGCTCCAGTCCCGTCCCGATCCCGATCCCGTCGGTATCGGGGCGGGGCGGGGTACGGTCGGGTTTTCCTTTTTTTTTTAAAAAAAAATAAATATGTATAAAAAAAACTCAATAAACAAAACAAGATAGTGTAATAAAAACATCCCAAGGCTGTTTTTGTGCCTCTTATATTATTTAATAGACATATGATTTTTTTGTAATACAAATACAATTGTCTAAAATCTAAATTGCAACTTTGTGGTGTTGTCCAAAAGTTGCAAATTACATAATAAAATTATAATTAAAAAAATTACATTCTCAAAAAAACCTGTTCTAATTGCTTGATGATTTTATGTGGTTCTTCGGTTGGAATTGGTATTTGTTGGTCAAATTGATCCATGTCGCTTCCACTACCTTCGGTTAAGATTTCGTTGTAGTTTTCATCATCTTCTTCGTTGATCTCCGGTTGACCGCACCTTCTCCGCTCCGCTCGTATCCAATCTCTCGAATAATACCGCAATTTCCAAGTGTCTCGGCCAATGAGTGTCGTGGTCTCCTATTTGATGTCTGCCTGCAGAAAAAACGCTTTCAGACGCAGTTGATGACGCTTGAATGTTCAAAACATCTCGAGCCATCAATGAAAGTGTCGGAAAGGTCTTCTCATTTCCTCTCCAGTATTTCAGCATCATTGATAACTTCTTGATACGGTACAGAACCCTGCAAAACAAAAATATCCAACTCGCTAATTTGGTTAGTAGTAGAGGTACGGCCGCACATTCTATTTCTGAGGCTTTCAATACTAGCCGCAGAAACAACATGTCTTTTGTGAGGTTGTGTTGAAGATGAAGAAGATGGTATGGAAGCGGTAAGTTACTAGCATTTTCTTGTTGATAAAATCTATATATATTTTTGCATTGGTGTTCTACGCTAGACACCGCTTCTTCTTTAGTTTGTTCAATAGGTGGTGGGTGATTTAGATTTTTGGGACTTGGAGGTGGTAGTACTTCTATACAATCGTAAATAGTTTCAATTAGTGATTTAGTACCGTCTATTTTAATAGTAGGATTTAATACAGAACCAATAATATAAATAGAGGGAATAGGAATAAAATAATTTTTAATTTTGACAAACATTTTTTTAATAGCTGCCTTATAAACTGGTTTTTCCATATATTCACTAAGTAATAAAAATATTAGAGTTATATAAAATAACATAGTTGAAATAGTAGGATAATATATACCGGAAAATTCTTTTGTTGCTTGAAAAAATTTCTCTAAAAATACAATAAGTTCGGAAATTTTTACCCAATCACTATCTAAAATCATATCAGCTGGCTTTTTATTATGAGAGTTAAAAAATAAAGTTATAGGTAATTTATAGTCATAAGCAACAAGTAGTTGCTCGTATAAAGAATTCCACCTAGTGGATACTTCTTGTGGAATTCTTCTATAAGATAGTCCACAATCGTGACAAATTTTTTTATATTCTTTTCTACGTTGTACTTTATTACTTTTAAAAATAAAGTTTATAGCAAATTGTATTTTACTAAGAATGTCTTCAAAAAGTGATAGACCATCCTTTACAATTAAGTTATATATATGGCACGCACATTTTATATGAAAATGGTCTGGAAAAGATGGAGTTAAACTATTTTTTAACATTGTAATTGCGTAATTGTTATTAGAAGCGTTATCTAATGTAATAGTCATAATTTTATCAGTAATTCCGTAATAATCGCACACTTGATAAATTTTTTCGCAATAAAAGTACCAAAGTGTGCCTATCATCTATATATCTATACGCTAAAATACGTTTTTGCATAGACCATTTATAATCTATCAAATGACAAGTTACGGTTAAATAATCATGGTCGTTAGTACTACTACGACCTATATCGACGTGATAGATACTTTGCCATTAAAATGATATAATGAAAAACGTAAATATTGTTGATATTCATGCGCGAATTTAAATACATCTCTCTTAACAGTTGATCTAGGAAAACCGTTAAAAGCAGGATTATATATATCTCTAATGTAATGAATAAAATCGGGAGATGAAGGAAATGAAAAAGGCAAACCCTCCACAAAGAACTAATTTTGATATTGCTTCCCTATCTCTATGTTTATTGTATTTAGAGCCTACAATTCCCCCCGTCATAGGGTTAATTTGACCCTGTACTTGGTTCGGGACAGTATCAGTATGTGAACCTTGTCCCGATGGAGCGGACGTTTGCGCACCCGGTTTTGAAGCCTGGTATTGGGCATACCTAGTGGATGAGCACTTACTACGTGTCTAATTAAACCCCTGTCCCACCGTGACCTTTTCCGTTTTAAATTTTAAAACATTTTTACAAATTTTACATATGGCTACTTGATTCTCTACGTCCCTATCAAAAAATGTCCATGCATCCGATTTTAATGGTCGTTTCTTGGACCTCGTCTCATACTAGGGGGAATAGGAGGTATTTCGGTTGAAGGTGCACTAGTGGGTGTGTTGTCATCAACATTAGTGGGTATATCATCTAGATCATCGTCTAAATTAAAGTCTTCTTGAGTTCCAGAAAATAGCTCTGGTCTAAATCTAATGGTATTGTAGGAAAATGTTGAGTATCAACAAAATCATCTGTGTAGGAATAAGATGACTAGAAGAAGTACCCTTGCCCTGGTTGCCCCTACTAGAAGAAGCACCCTTACCCTTACCCTTAAACATATCTTTTAATCCTTCCATTTTAATTATGATAATAAATAATTAAAGACAATAAAATTAAGTGCGCTAAATAAAAATATAAAATAAACGAGACAATAATAATTTAATGAAGGAACGAATGTACCAAACGCCGACGTAACGTCGACGTGTAATCGAGAGGTTGAAAATTGAAACTTTGCTCGATGGAAGATCCTCAAGCTAGTTGCCAACTTCACTCCCAATTCCCAAATGAATTAATAAAATTGAATATTTAGCAAACAATGTAGACTTGTAGAGAGATATATTGAGAAATTAGAGAGATTGTAGGAAGATTTGTGAGAAAGATGAAGAGAAAATGAGTTATTTATAGTTGAAAAATTGGGTTAAAGTGTAAATATAATAAATTATGGGTTAAAAATAAATATTAAGGGGTAGGGGGGTTGGGGGAGGGGGGGGGGCCTAAAATGGCCGTTGGCCAACGGCCATAGCCGTTGGTGCAACGGTCATTTTTGCAAAGGGGGGAAAAGGTCGGGGTCGGGGTCGGGACGGGCTCGGGGCGGGGTCGGGTCAGGCGGGCCTGGGGCGGGCTCGGGTCTGGCGGGACGAGACATCGTCCCGTCCCGAGTTCGAGTCCCGCCCCCGTTATTTTATTTATTTATTTTTAAGCGGGGTTGTGGCGGGACCGGGGCGGGGTCGGGCCGTCCCGGCCCACTGGCCAGCCCTAGTTAAAACGAATACCAACTGAAGTTGGATTACTTTAATGAATAGCTAAAGTGATAATCGATTAATTTAAGAATAGCATAATAGTAGAACTGCAGAATGCAAGTCTCTGGTATTTTCAAACTAATGTTATGAGATAGACATAGTAGAAGTCATTTTGTATTCCTGACTAGTAGATAGTCAAAGCAAGGTATTTTATCTTGACATCTTCGAAATGCATATGAACCTGGTAGATCTGCGGTTTCTGTAAATCTGAGGTCAAGATAATACCATTTGAAGGATTAACAGTTGATTTAAAAAGTCAAGTACTGCATGGAATCCACCTTAGTTACATGTCCAAGACAAGAAACTGTCAGCATTATTTCTGCTGTAGCTTAAAAATATGATGGGTGTATTACGTGCTGAGAGGATATAGAGGCTTACTGGGTGTTAAGCCTTGAATCTTTGATGTGATGGTTAAATAACATCTTAAAAGTCCGGTTACATCAACCTGAATTTTGATCTGAGCATACTAATTTGATGTGGAGTGAATCAGCTTTAAGTCCTGTATTTTGTAGCCCATACAGCTATATATACACCATTCAAATGACAGCGCTAAAGAGAATATGGATATACCTTCAAAAAAACATGACATTATTTGTGTTCTTTCTCGAAACAGTTGGAGAGCTCCAATACAGTATTACCTATAAGGTGGAAATGGAGTAATTTCTAATGGCTGTTTATCTATCAGCACTACTATATTCTGACCACTTAGAATGCAGTAAGCTATTTCAAATAAGACAACAAGAAATTTCAAAACAATCTGACTGTGTAAGAAAATAAGAATACAAAGAATACCAACAAGGAAACAGTACTGTTGAATGCTGTTTTCATTTTTCTTTTCTCCTTTTGTCCTCTTTTGAGATGATTACCTGAGGAAGAGTGTTTGCATACTACTCTTGACACATATCTTCAAATCTGTTATTTTATTTCTCACATGGTATAAGATTTCTTGTGAGAATTTCTCTCTATGCCAAATTATGTGTTTTCATTTATTTGTTCTTCCTACACCACACGTGAATCCACCTCCAGAAAATTACCCTCTTTTTTGGGTCACTTCTAGTTTACTCAAATTTGGGATATGCTATGAATGATATTACACCAAATGTTTCCGATTCCAACAATAAACATAAGAAATTAGCTACTATTATTTTTATCATGTTACTAATGCAATCACCAGTGTCCAAAAGAGAAAATAGCAATTCTTTAGCCATTTCTAGTGCACTTCTCTGATGCTCTAGAATCCACTATAGATTGAGTGAGTAGGAGAAGAAAGCATCTCTTAGTAGAGGAGTGTGAAAATTGGAGACTTTGACCGAATGAATAAGGAGGAACTGATATACATTCCTCTTGAGGAAGAGAATCTAGGATGAATGCTTTTTTTACCTGCAACTTAACCTGTGATTCACAGTATTTTTTTTTTTGCAATTCCAGCAGCTTTTTATGGTTACCTGTTATTTTTCGGCGACCTTCAGTCAACTTTCCTGCAGAATTCTGCCTTTCTGATTACTTTTACAAATTATCTGATACTTTGAGTCTTAATCGAAGCTTTTGACTTTAGCCCACAAATTTTCTGAATTTCCCGGTGAAATATTGCAAGTCTTTGGCAAATAGATTATTCCGGCGACCCTTTCGATCTTGAATATCCTATATGATTATTGAGTCCCTTTGGTACCAGACGCAATAGTCTCATAAGTAGCCTGTCACTCAAACTAGTAATCCTGTTTACATACTATGATAGGCCATCATATTAGCAAGTAAATCTTTTACTGAATTAAATGCTCAAAAACGATAAGGGATTAGCTTAAGGAATACTAAAGAAAGTGCTAATTGCAATGGTAAGCAAAATAAACGTACCCACTTCTAATCACTTGATATTATGCTGTCGTTAATTTTCTCTGTCAAATAGGCTTTCCATATGTTAATGACGGAAACCTGGACAAACACCCCATAATTCATGAGCATGGTGCTTATAGAATATCTCCACTATTTATCCTTAAGTGCTTAGGTACACAATATCACAGGAATAACACATCTTAGTTTCTTGTTGCAAGAAGTTTAACCTATGCCTAAGTGTGTGGTTCTTTAGGTTATCCAAAAAAAAAGGTGTGTGGTTCTGGGCAAATGGTGTGTTGCTATGAAACAATCTGTACAAAAGAGTAAAAAAATTAATGAATGTTCAGATGACTTCTAGAATTCCTTTTGGGTTTTTAGATTATTGTGCACCAGATGGTCTTTCTTATTAGGGGTGGGCATTCGGGCTGTTCGGATCAGATATGAAAATTTTAGATTTGATTTTCGGTCTAAGGATTCAAGAAATCACAATCCAAATAAGTTCGGATTGATTGGTTTTTCGGCTTCGGATTAATCAATTTGGTTGCTTCGGATTTCGAATTTTTGAGCCTACATGTTGAGCTTCTTCTTGTTACAAAAAATGAACATTCAAATAGATTATTCACGTCAAATTGCCTTAATAATTCTTCATTCCTACCACCATCATCCAAATAAAGTATTCATGCTAGCATTGAAACCATTATCAAGGAAATTCCTAGGAACGAAACATTGACGCCTGAGATTTAACAAGTCCAACATAGTAAAACCATGTCCAAATAGAAAGTATTTCAACAACCAATTAAAAATTTCGGATATCCAAAAAGCTTAAGTCCCAAATCTGCAGTCCAGTCTGAAATCCGGCCTTTTTAAAATCTAAATCCGAAAATCCAATCTGAAAAATCCAAAAAATTGGATTTCGGATTTGCCCACTTCTATTTCTGATACATTAGGCTCTTTTATTCTCATCAATGGCTTAAACATGAGA
The DNA here is from genome assembly GCA_034509755.1 of Anisodus tanguticus. Classification (NCBI taxonomy): domain Eukaryota; kingdom Viridiplantae; phylum Streptophyta; class Magnoliopsida; order Solanales; family Solanaceae; genus Anisodus; species Anisodus tanguticus. Next base: position 35,444,328 of record CM067544.1, read on the forward strand.
TTTTTTATACTATATGCAGAGAGTACTCAGTCATTCTTCTAGAACTTGTTCTACTGAATTTCAATTGAGACATAAAATGCATTCTTAGATTAATGTTGTACGTCTAAAATGGGGCACTAGCTCTTTTTTATAAAGTTGGGAGTAGATGACTTCCCTTTCAGCAGCCTATGGTGCTACAGCCAAGAAACTCATGCTTTTCGGCTTTTAAAACTTTTAGTTTGTATTTCTGCTGCCCCATAGCACTACAGGATGGGAAGGGGGTTTGGTTCTTGGCGTAGAATCACATATACTTTCAATCCTTATGCGTCTAGTTTCGTAAGTTTTACTGGAGAGGTGATTTTGTTGGTTAAACTGAACTATAAAATGATTCTCAGCCATTCAATTTTGTTAAAATCCTTCTGATGAGGAAGCGCTGAGAAACGTTTGATAAAGAAAGAACAATACTCAAAGGGAACGTGTTAGGTGGTAGCTTCTTTTTCTGGCATGTAGTTCCATGTGAAGCTGTAAGCTTCCAAATGATGCCTACCCTACCCTTTCTGTCCCATAATATTCACAAAGTTGATCATTTTGTGGTAAAATGCTCTTTACATCCTAATTTTGGTGGTACACTTGTTAAAGAGAGGAAGAACTTGCAACAGGATATGGTTTGTTCGTTGAACTTTATAGCTTAGTGTTTGATTCAGCTGCTTCTGACTTCCAGGTATGACCAATGTTAAATGCCATGAAAAATTCAAGAGGTGCATAAAGAAAGTGCAGAAGTCTGGGAAGATCGGATTTTCTAGAGACTGCCCCTACGATGTAGCTGTTCCAACGATGGTGCAGGGTATGGACATGGCTATTATATTTAGCCAACTCGGAAACTCGAAGCTTGAACTATGATCAATTCACTCTGCTAGCAGGATACAGTATACTTGAAATAACAATTGCTTGTTGATTTAATTGTACCAGAGAAATATTATTCATCTCTTTTAGGAGCTTTTCTTTTTTCAGTAGTCCATTTTGTATTAGCACCAAGACGTAGCTATTCAATTGTAAAGGTTTATCAGTGGAGGTTTCTGTATGATTCGAATTGGTCACATTGTCAATCATCTGTTTAGTGGATTTTGAATAGGAAGAGGCTTAACAAATTCATGTTGATTGGCTGCTGGATAAGCTGTGTATATTCGAGACACCTGCTAGTTTTGCTAAATTTTTTTAGGGAAAAGGGTTAGATTTGTCCCCGTTATAGTTTATATTTGACCTCCGTAATACTTTTTTTAATGACATGGGAACCCGCTACCCTTTTGGGTGCATACAGGGTAAACCCAGCTCTTGTGTAATAGCCCGCAAACCAAACAGGAGTAGGCAGGGGGTTTCGAACATGAGTTCTATTATGAAAGCCATATACTCAACCAACTGAGCCACCCTTGTGGGTCTGACCTCTAATACTTTGCGAACAAAAACATCCCTACCGTTAAGAATGTTGTTAAAAGATGTCTCTATTTTTAACTGAAGTCGTCCTATCAAAATCTCACGTGGTCTGTCATTTCGTGTGAGGTGGATGCCACATGACATAGCAACCTCACTTCCCTTTATATCCCAAATTAATGTGTTTTAACAATAACTTTTATTTTTATTTTAAAAAAGAAACAGGACAAAAGCTTCCGGGAATGCTAAAAGAGAGAGATGTTTGTGCCCTTTCTTTCCCTACATAAGTTAACTAATAGAAGATAAATAAAATTTGAGGCACAAAATAGAGTCTGGAATCTTTAAAATAGTTAACTGACGAGTAATGGTTTACTTCAAACTAGGTGTCTGGGTTTGAACTCGGGACAGGACTTGGTCTCATCCCGTCCGTTCCGATCTCGATCCGACCCGCCCCAACCCGACCCCGTCCTGCCCCGTCCCGTCCCGCCCCGCCAGCCCCCCTCCCCCTTTGCAAAAATAACCGATGCAACAATGGCCAAATTTCGATTTTGGTCGTTGTGCAACGGCTATAACGGCCATTTTTGCCCCCACCCCATAAACCCCCTACCCCCTTAATAATTATTTTAACCCCTAAGTTAATATATTTATACTTTAAACCTATTCCTCAACTATAAATATCTCATTTTTCTCACAAATCTTCCTACCATCTCTCTAAGGGCAACCAATCGAGCTTTATACCGATCAAGAGTTCCATCAGAATGAAGTTTAATGGAATAGACTCATTTACATCCAATTGGGTGGACATTTGAAGGACATGAAACAATGTCCCATGTGTCATTTTCTTTAAAAGCCAAAAGTTCTTCTTCCATTGCTTTTTGCTAACATTCATGCTTGGAAGCTTATAAGTAATGGGTTGGAACATAAATTGTGGATAAAGTACAAGAAAAACCATACCAATTAGGAGTACGAGATACTCTGGTAGATCGCCGAGTGGGCTCAAGAGGAGCAGAAGAAATCTCAGGTTCTGGTTGTGGAGCAATCTCAGGTGGCGGATTAGTTTCGGGATAGGGTAAAGTTGGCCGACGTCGTTCATACACAAATCCAAGTTTGAACCTCTCAGAAGAAGATGACAAATCCTCAAAAGTAGGAAGAAAGGAGAAACAGAAGATGACTCAACATGAGTAGGAAAGAAATACTGATTCTCAAAGAAAATGACATTTTCGAGAAACACGAAATTTGTTAGAACTTGGATCATAACAAATAAAACCTTTCTTCGAAGTACTATAACCCATAAAAACACATTTAGTAGATTGAGTAGAAAGTTTATTGCGTTGAGAATGAGGCAGATGCACAAAAAAAACAAAAACAAATGTATGAAAATTATGATAGCTTGGATGTCACGACCCAAACCGGAGGTCCATGACGGGCACCCGGATCTTACTTACCGAGTATCACTAATCATACATTTAACATCTAATCATAATTAATCATGGGCCCCAAGGACCGTCCATCACAAAGTATCCAACTGACACAAAAAAATGATAAACTGAAAAGAAGCTACGTAAAATCTTACAAACAAAAGAACTCAACCCATGTATATATAAATACTAAGGCTGAGAAGGCCATACACGACTACTATACATAGGACATTTGTCTACAAGCCTCTAAAGAGTACGTGACATCGTAAGATCGGGATAGGGCTCCGCCATACCCTTATGCATCTCAAGAATATCGTACCACGACTAGACTGCAACTCTGGAACAAGTAGAGTGCTCTAATATCAGCTGAACCAGGAACCTACTAATGTAGACCGTCACACTATCTGCCTAAGCCAGCGGGCATGAAATGCAGCGTCCCCCAACAAAAAGGACTTCAGTACGACTGATGTACCGAGCATGTTAGGCATGAAAAATAGCATAATAGAGACCTGAAAGTAACTTTAGATAAGAAACAACCAACCAATAGAGGATGCCTCAGAGGGCCACAATATGCCTAAGTGTCATACCTGTGCAGAATGCCTCTGAGGGCCATAATATGCCTAAATGTCATGCACAATGCGGTCATACATACATATATATATATATATATATATATATATATATATATAACACCGTATCCTATCATATCATTTCGGCCTCTATGAGCATAATCATCATCATATACCAGCTGATCAGGTGGTGTGCGTATATAATGTCGTATCCTTTTTTCCATCCCCTACATATATATAATGCATACCATATAGTAGTGTATATAACACATGTGGGTAAAGGGTAATACATGAATATAATGCATGAATGATACTAAGACACTCTAAGCTTATCGGAGTGACGTAATGCCACTTCACCTCCGATTAACATTATGAATACTAACATCTTTTCCATATACCTCAATAAGGTTTTAGGAACATATTTAGACATGCTTTGAAAATATGAATGAATAACATGAACATCCTTAACTACTAAGAGTAGAAGCATTTAAGGGACAATATTGCGTTGATGTTTCGTACTTAGAACATGCCAAAAGAAGAAAAGGATTTGCCTTAACATACCTTTCATTGTCTAACCGACACAATCAGCAACATACTCGAGGTGTAGAATATGTCAATCTTAAATGACAAGAACAAAGTTCTTTACACATTCACTATGGTGTGACCTTCACTCCGCATAAATGGAAATGTTGTTGGTCTTCGGAAAATAAATCATGTTGCTGCTCTTATAAGATGGATCACGTTAAAATCATTATTTTTTTTACTTTTACTACATAGCTCGTCTCATAAACACTACCACTGCCTTTCCCCAATATTTTTGTATCCTTTTAACTAGAATATGTTCATTCTTAATCTTCAATGTCAAGTGATATCTCTATTAGTAACTATATGTAAGAGGTGTGAAGATAATATTTACCTTAGAAAAATGGGATCCACCTCTTATTACTTTATAATGATTAATTCTACCAAATAATGCCACCTCAACCTAACAATACATAGTCATACTAGCTACTTTCTCTATGGATGCCACGTGGAAAGGCTAATCATATTTGGTATTCCAAAGTACAAACTTTATTTTGCATGTCAAAGTTGTTATTACTGTAACTTCTATCATTTTTTAGTTAGTCCAATTAACTTTCTATAGATTCAAAGCTAATGCGATGTACGTATAATGTACTAAATTGGAATTCAATGAGAATAATTGTAAGTAAATGTGATGTGTCAATATGTCGACACTATTCCTATACATTATTATCTAACAAAATGTGAAGGGTTTGGACGGTGACATGATTTAGTATATTTATATCCACTACACTGAAATCATAATTAATTTTTTAACACACTTTATAAACTCGTTATTATAATAATGTTATGCAACACTAGTCCATAACCTCTTTTGAGACATACAAATATTATTATTAATCCCCATCGTCACATTTATTAAGTCCTAAATTATTTCGTGACCGCATCCTTTTATATACTAAGCTTTTTATTTGCATACGTGAATATAACATAAATCCTTCAAGGCTCTGGTCTATTTGCATACGTCTAGCTTTTTAAAACATCACCCGAAAATACAGGGTGTTACATCCTTTCCCCCTTAGAAACATTCGTCCTCGAATTTTGGGGTGACATATCTAATCCACGTCACGTAGCCAGAAACACAACTATCGCTTCACGAGGCCATATAATATAATATACTTCATTAAACCAGACCTCACATGGTCACCAAGCAGTAATTATAATAATCTGAAATAGAACTCACCTTATGCTTCTCTCGGTACCTCGGCGTTAGTCTGAAATAGGTAAGGATATTTTTGCTTCATCTCCTTTTCCGCCTCCCATGTCATATCGCCTACATTCTTATTCTGCTATAGAACTTTCATAGAGGCTACTTATTTAGTCCTCAACTTGCGGACTTGTCTATCTACGATAGCAATATAAACCTCTTCATATGATAAGTCCTCTGTAACCGTCACATCGTCAATTGGCACAATCCGGGAATGATCCCCAACACACGCTTTTAACATAGAAACATGGAGAACCAGATGAACAAACTCTAACTCCAAAGGAAAGTCTAATTCATAAGCTACTTGTCCGATTCATCGAATTATGCGATATGGCCCAATATACCTTGGGCTGAGCTTTCTCTTTTTCCCAACCCTCATTACACCCTTCATAGGAGAAATTTTCAAGAAGACCCAATCATCTACTTAGAACTCTAAGTCCCACCGTCGCACATCTGAATACGACTTCTGATAACTCTAAGCGGTTAACAATCGTTCTTGGGTAAGTTTCACCTTCTCCATGGCTTGGTGCACTAGGTTAGGCCCAAATAATTCTGATTCACCTACTTCGAACCATTCGATAGGAGATCTGCATTTCCATCCATACAAATCCTCGTATGGAGCCATTTTAATGCTAGCATGATAACTGTTATTGTACGCAAATTCAATAAGGGGTAAATGATCATCCCAACTTCTTTTAAAGTCTAATACACAAGCTCGTAGCATATCCTCGAGCGTCTGAATCGTACGCTCGTCCTACCCGTCTGTTTGAGGATGGAAAGTTGCGCTAAGATTAACTTGGGTACCTAAACCTTTTTAAAATAATTTCCAGAAGCTAGCTGTAAACTATGCACCTCGGTCAGATATAATGGAAATAGGCATACCATGAAGGCGAACAATCTTCTTAACGTATAACTTCGCATAGTCCTCGGTTGTGTAGGTAGTTTTGACCAGCTGGAAATGAGCTAATTTGGTCAGTCTGTCAACAATTACCCAAATAGAATCAAACTTACGATAGACAAACATCAGCACCAGTCCTTACTCTCCCAGAGGGTCTAGAAGGCTACATTGTTAATTGTGATGCCTCGGGAGCAGGTTTAGGATGCGTGTTAATGCAATATGGTAAAGTGATTGCCTATGCTTCAAAGCAATTGAGGAAACATGAGCGAAACTATCCGACACATGATTTGTAGTTGGCCGTAGTGGTCTATGCACTGAAGATTTGGCGGCACTACTTGTATAGTGTTCATGTAGACATTTTTATGAATCATAAAAGTCTGCAATACTTATTTAAGCAGAAATAGTTGAACTTGAGGCAAATGAGGTGGCTTGAATTATTGAAGGATTATGATGTGGATATCTTATATCATCTCGGTAAAGCTAATGTTGTAGCAAATGCGCTCAGTCGTAAGTCGATGGTCAGCTCGATGCCGGTGCAGGTTGAGAGAAAGGAACTAGTAAGAGAGCTCCGTCAGTTAGCTAGTTTGGGAGTTTGACTAATGGATTCAGAGGATGGTGGTTTTGTGATTCGGAATATGTCAGAGTCGTCTCTCATATCGGAAGTTAAGGAACGTCAGTGAGAAGATCCCAGTTTGAAAAATATCAGAGAGGGCATTCAACAGAAGAAGACCACAACCTTTGAGATTGACGGACATGGGGTTCTTAAGCACCAAGGCCATTTATGTGTTCCAAATGTAGCGGGGTTACGAGACAAAATTATGACGAAAATCCATTGCTCACCATATTCCATTCACCTTGGATCTACTAAGATGTATCATGATCTCAAGGGTATCTATTGGTGGAACGACATGTAGAGGAACGTGGCGGAGTTTGTAGCTCAATGTCCTAATTGTCAGCAAGTAAAAATAGAGCACCAAAAGCCCGGTGGTCTGACTCAGATCATTGAGATTCCTATGTGGAAATGGAAAATGATTAATATGGATTTTGTTATGGGTTTACCTCGCTCCTATCGTAAGTTTGATTCTATGTGGGTAATTGTTGACAGACTGACCAAATTAGCTCATTTCCAGCTGGTCAAAACTACCTACACAACTGAGGACTATGCGAAGTTATACGTTAAGAAGATTGTTCGCCTTCATGGTATGCCTATTTCCATTATATCTGACCGAGGTGCATAGTTTACAGCTAGCTTCTGGAAATTATTTTAAAAAGGTTTAGGTACCCAAGTTAATCTTAGCGCAACTTTCCATCCTCAAACAGACGGGTAGGACGAGCGTACGATTCAGACGCTCGAGGATATGCTACGAGCTTGTGTATTAGACTTTAAAAGAAGTTGGGATGATCATTTACCCCTTATTGAGTTTGCGTACAATAACAGTTATCATGTTAGCATTAAAATGGCTCCATACGAGGCTTTGTACTGACGGAGATGTAGATCTCCTAAAGGATGGTTCGAGGTAGGCGAATCAGAGTTACATAGGCCTGACTTAGTACACCAAGCCATAGATAAGGTGAAGCTTATCCAAGAATGACTGTTAACCGTTAAGAGTCGTCAAAAGTCATATTCAGATATGCGACAGCGAGACTTAGAGTTTCAGGTAGATGATTGAGTCTTTTTGAAAATCTCTCCGATGAAAGGTGTAATGAGATTTGGGAAAAAGGGAAAGCTTAGCCCAAGGTATATAGGACCATATCGCATAATTCGAAGAATCGGTCAAGTAGCTTATGAATTGGACTTGCCTTCGGAGTTAGAGTTTGTTCATCCGATTTTCCATGTTTCTATGTTGAGAGCGTGTATTGGAGATCCTTCCCGAGTTGTACCGATTGATGATGTAAAGATTACTGAGGACTTATCATATAAAGAGGTTCATATTGCTATCCTAGATCAACAAGTTCACAAGTTGAGGACTAAAGAAGTAGCCTCCGTAAAAGTTTTTTGGCTGAATAAGAATGTAGAAGAAATGACATGGAAGGCGGAAGTGGAGATGAAACACAAATATCCATACCTATTCCAGACCAACGCCGAGGTTCCAAGAAAAGCATAAGGTGAGTTCTAATTCCTAATATTTTAATTAATGTTTGCGGACCATGTGAGGTCTGATGTAATGATGTATGTTACATTATATGGCCCGTGAAAAAGGTGGTTGTATTTTCTGGCTACGTGACGGGGATTAGATATGTCACCCCAACATTCGAGGACGAATGTTTCTAAGGGGGAAATGATGTAACACCTCTTACCTTCAGGCGGTGGGTTAAGCATCTAGACATATGTAAATAAAGAGCTTAGTATATAAAAAGATGTGATCCCGAATTAATTTATGACTTACCAAGTGGGACAACAATAATCGACTAGTTGATAAATTATAGTGTGGGACAACAATGATCGGCTAACAAATAAATTATAGTGTGGGACAACAATAAGAATCTGTTGATTAATGAATTTTAGTGGGGGACAAGATTAAGTGGGAATGTTACGTGTGGCATTTAAAAGAGCCCCTAGGTGACTAAGGCAAGGTAACTAATTAGGTGGATGACATGCATGTTAAGTAGTGGCAGCATTGGGAATGTCATATTTGATGAGTCCCAATTTCCCTTTGCCAAACTTCATTCTCCACCTCTGAATTCCCATGACTTCTTAAATGATCGCCTCAATCCCCTTTTAATTCATCACATGCAAAATCAGTCGCTACCGTTACCGGCACCCGACCTAATTCCCTCCGTACCGTGTCCGGTGGGCCAACAAACCCGGCCACACGAACCTCGGAATAGCCCCTCTCGACTTCCCGATATCGCTGCCTCCTCTCGGCCAGCGCCACCACCCCGATCCCACTGCCTCTTATCGGCCAGCGCATACGCCCCACCTTCCCGATCCCAACTCGCCCGACTTCCCTCTTAGCCAATCGCCTGCCTAGCCACATCCCGTCCACCCCTCCCCGGCACCCCTACAGACAATGGAAACTCATGCTATGCATGACATTTTCAATTGGCAATTTAATTTGTCGACTTCAGTTGCCCTTCACCTCTTCCTCGCAACCCGAAAAATGCCTTGTCCGATCCAAATTGGAAAACTGCCATGATTGAATAATATAATGCTTTTATTGAAAATAAGACGTTGGATCTAGTGCCCCGTCTTCCTGATGCTAATGGTATTCGTTCTATGTGGATTTTTTGACATAAAAAGAAATCTGATGGTTCTTTTGAGAGGCACAATGCCCGTCTAGTAGGTGATGGCTATGAAGGATTTGGGCCCCCTAAGCTATTTTTGGGCATTGTTGTTACGAGACATGCATGTGGATTATCCATTAAGTCAGTCATTTCTTATGAGTTTGCTATGAAGGATTTGGGCCCCCTAAGATATTGTTTGGGCATTGCTGTTACGAGACATGCATGTTGATTATTTCTTTATCAAAGGAAATACACCAAAGAGATTCTTGAACGAGTAGGCATGACCTCTTGTAAACCGACCCCCATACCGGTGGACAGTAATTCCAAACTCAGTGCCTCTTCGGGTTCTCCGTATGCAGACCCGACTCACTATCGCAGTTTAGCAAGAGCATTGCAGTATCTTCCTTTTACGAGACCAAATATATCCTATGTTGTGCAAATATGCTTACATATGCACAGCCCGAAGGATGAACATATGCATGCACTTAAATGTATTTTGTGATATGTCCAAGGTACTATCCACTTCGGCTTACACCTGTACAAGTCCTCAATCTCTGGTCTCACCTCTTACACTGATGCTGACTGGGGTGGATGTCCAGACACTCGAAGGTCCACGTCGGGTTACCGTGTCTTCCTCAGAGATAACTTGCTTTCCTGGTCTTCTAAAAGATAACCTACTTTGTCTCGATTCAGTGCCGAAGCCGAATACAGAGGAGTAGCGAATGTTATTTCTGAGTCTTGTTGGATACGCAAATCCGCAAGGCTACATTGGTTTACTGTGACAATGTAAGTGCGATATATCTTTCCGGCAATTCCGTTCAACATCAACGCACTAAACACATTGAAATGGATATTCACTTTGTACGTGAGAAAGTTGCTCGTGGGCAAGTTCGTGTCCTTCATGTTCCTTCTCTGTATCAAATTGCTGACATATTTACTAAAGGACTTCCGCGCATACTCTTTGATGATTTCTGAGCCAGTCTCAGCGTACGAAAACCTCCCGCTTCAACTGCGGGGTTGTGATAGAATATTACCGTATCATTATATATTTTTTATATTTGGTTAATATTGTCATTGTAATTAGTAAGATTAGTTACCTAGTTTGTAGCTTTGTCAATAACCATGTATTGCTATATATTGTATATAGTAATGAATGAAAAGGCGGGAACATATTCCTGCATCTTTTGACTGTGTGTCAAAGCATGGGATATGCATGCTCGTCTGAGAAAATTCAAGCTATATCTTTGCATCATAAACCTTTACTTCTGCTTGGTTAAGTTAGGTTGTTGAATTTGATTGCAAATCCGGTTAAGTTTCAAAGCTGTGGTTATTAAATATTTCATCTATCTTATACTTTAATTTTAGGTGGAGCATGTAGTTCGGGAGGAGAAGATGATGGCAGCATATGATTGTATTGAGATTTACTGTGAACTGATCGTGGCACGCTTGCCTATTATTGAGTCACAAAAGTAAGTTGGTTTTTGCGTATTTGATGTTTCTTTAGCATTATGTTAGTGTCCATCTGCATGACGCAGCACTGAGTGTGGATGAAATCTCGCATTACAGTTGCAGTTAGATGTAATTTGCTTGTTGTTCGCCTATATCTCCTTCCCCTGGTGAACTAACCCCAAGAAAAAGAGAAAAGAATGTTGCTCAGATCTAAACCACAACAGTGAGAGGACATTCCACACTGAAAACTGAACTCTATTCCATTGCTAGCTACTTCTAAGATATAATGGAGTTTGATATCTTGCATATATTTTAGGCATGTTCCTTGTGTTTTACTTTGATGGCTTTGCTGGTATTTTGGATCTATGTGGGTTGTAGTGATGATGGTGATGCCAGGTGTAGGATCATTACCTGAAAGAGATGTATGGCTGTGCAAATATTGATCGGTTAATATCTGAAAACATCTCTTTGGTGTGAGATTTTGAGCTGAATCCCCTATGTGTCAAACAAGGCTGTTAGCCGTTGGAAGTTACAGTAAAGTATTATGCTCTTGTACTAACCAAAGAACATTTGTGAAGGGGATTCCACCCCCCTCCCCCAAACCCACATTTACTCGTTCTGTTACATGTTGAAGAATATCTCCTTTTCATCACTGTTTTGATGTACTAAACAATTTGATTTGTTTACCTGGTTCCCATCTTTTTACTAATCCAAATTGAGGTTAGTTTCTGCTATCTTACTTGAAATATTAGCTATAGTAGTGGCAAATAAAGAAACACATACTGTTTCCCAGGATTAGCTCGTGGCTAAATGATTGAATCTGATACATTTGAAGGGTTTTGATATGTTAGTGTCTCTGATGAACAGAAATTGCCCCATTGACTTGAAGGAAGCAATTACCGGTGTAGTTTTGCGTCACCAAGGTGTGGAGACATACCAGAACTTGTAGATGTACGGAAGCATCTTACCGCAAAATATGGGGAAGAATTTATAAGTGCAGCAGTTGAGCTCCGTCCCAATTGTGGAGTTAGCCGCATGGTAAGCTTTCAACAGTTGACAATTGTCTTTAATATGAAGATAATGAACTATTTTTATTTCTCAAATTCAGCAACATAGTGCTCTTAATTATTGTCTTTTGCTGTTGTACGTTAGTTGGTTGAGAAGTTATCTGCCAACGCAACTGATGGGCAGACCAAAATGAGAATCTTGGGTACAATTGCTGAGGAACATGGTGTTAAATGGGATCCTAAATCATTAGAAGAGGCGGAGTCAGTGCCTCCAAATGACTTGCTGGTAAGATAATGTTACTTCTAACTTTTTCCATTGATGACTAAGATTGAGCAAGTTATTATGCCTTTACTGAGTTCACTGATTAAATTGTCCAGAATGGATCTGGTAGTTTAGAGAAGGCCGGTAACATCCATGAAGACCCTCGTCATTTTGAAGCTATGTGAGAACTCCACTCAATCACAGTAAAAGGCCCAATGCATCTTCAAATTTCCCAGAGCAGAATGCAAGATCCTCACCACGGAGCCAAAGCTGTCTCTGCTGATGGTGGTGGTAAAGGAGTAGCACCATCTTCTAACTATCATCATGGAGTTGGTCCTTCAGGTTAGTATCATTCATATGCTAGAATACAACCTGTACAGTTTAGTTCTCCATCTGCAAAAATAATGTTAATGATGGTTGTTCATGACTCTTTAGGGTCTAGGGATGAAAGGTTGAAAGCTGGGCAATCATTTACTGGAGATGGTAATTTTTCTGCTGGCAGGCAGAATTGGAATATGGAATTTAAGGATGCTACCTCTGCTGCTCAAGCAGCTGCTGAGCCTGCAGAACGTGCAAGCCTAGCTGCCAGAGCTGCTGCAGAACTTTCAAGGGTTTCAAGGCAATAGTCCTCAGAATCTCAGAGGTCTGAAGTACAGTCTTCAGGAGGCGGAGGACCAGGAATGTATGACACAAGTAAGCATGAGCATTTTCACAAAGATTCAGCAACCAGCTCTGTACCTGATAGAAATCCAAGATTTCAGAATGAAAGGACTGATAATTTGCAACATGAAAATCTGGCAACAGCGACAAGACAATTTCACAATGATGATCATGCTACTTCAGGAGGTGCAGGACAAGTAAAGTATGGTACTTCAAGCATCCATGAACATTTTCCTAAAGATTTAGTTATCAGCTCTTCACTTGATAGAACTTCAAGGTTTCAGCATGAAAGGACAGATGGTTCGCAACATGATAATCTAGCTAGAGCAACAAGACATCATAATGAGAGTCATGGTACTTCGGATAGGCCTGGTTCACAAGTCTCCACAGGTGCCAGGTTCAATTACTAAAGATAATCCATTTGCTAGCCCTGGAGAAGGTGATAAGTATATGCAGAAAAGGTTATCACAAGAGGACAGTAGAGACAAAATGATAATGAAGAAATCATCTGGGAGAACTGAATCTGAATCCATGAAGCTTTAAGAATGAGTCAGTTGAGGACTTCAATTATTTTGGAGAAGAAGCTACTAAAAAAGATCCCAAAATCAATTCTTCAGATTCTTATTTAAGCGCTTCAGGTTTTGGTGAAAATATTCATCATTCTAGCCACCAAAATTTTGGATATGATGCGAGTAATGATCCATTTAATGGTGTTTACCAAGGTCACATTCCTAGTGAAACCGTTAATAAGAGTTCTCATGATTGCCTCTGTTGCTTTTGATGATTCTGGCTCAGAAGATGATGTCCATATTAAGTTCGACTCAGATCCTATGTATGATGACCAGCAGGGCAAACTGTATTTTCCTTCACCGGAAAGGAAATCATCTACTTACAACTCTGCAATTAAAAACTCGTGGAGCTTTGACTCTGATAAATCACTTGAGAAGTCTCCATTGTCATCAGATATCTCTGTGGAAAGGTAGTCACCTCAATTATATGAAAGCTCGGCTGCCTCTGGTGACAATTCACGACCTAAAAATGTTGTGCCAACCTTTGATGATTCTGATGGTATGAATTCCGAAAGTGACGTCGAGATGGTCCGACCCCCAATTGGGAAGTCAAAAGATATTCAGAATGTTTCTTATGAACATGCATGGTCTCATGACTCACCTGTTGGTTTCTATTGTAGTAAAGCAGTACGGGAAGTAAATAAATATTACATGTGTTCGAAAGGATGAACAAACATTCAATATTCAGAAATTGAATCTTGTTGAACAAATAGGCCAATCTTCAAAACTGCCGCAAGCTTGTTGAGTCTTGAATCTTGATAACCTGAAATCAAGAAACAACTAAATCTGGATGGTTACAACTGTGTGTCGAGTCGAGTGATTGCACTCTGTCCTTAAGACAAGATTGCCCCGTATATATGCTTTTACGTTAGCGGACAATAGTCTCCCAAGATAAAACAACACTTTATTCTCAACGCTACAAAGCAAATAGGTTGAGTCTAACGAAGAAAACAAATACGAATCAACTTGCTGAAGATATGGAAAAGGAAGGAAGAGTTTCTGTTTTCGTCCAACGTTATTGGACTGACTTTCTCTTCTGTTTTGTCTCTGTGTATATAGTGTGTCTCTGTTATGTATATCTTGTGTATATGTGTGTGTTTGCTCACTGTTTTTCTTCACAGTTTTGCAGTGTTTTTCGTCACTGTTTCATGTCTGTTTTTGCTGTTTTTATGTCACGTTATTGAGCCAAAGGAGGCATCAATATATAGCATGGAAGAGGGACTCCTCAACTGCTAAACAAGTCTGTTAATGGCATTAGAGAGGGTTGTTAATGGCAGGTTTAATGCCATTAGTGAGGCTGTTCATAGCCATTGAAGAGGGGCTGATTTATGGTCATGAAGGAGGGCTGTTTATGGAGGAGTTCACAGCCAAAATCAACTTTTCAGAAACTCTAGGGACCAAACTGTAAATATTAAGCAATTTGGGGTCCAAAAAGATAATATCAGAAAGTCCCCACAGCCCGGACCGGACGGACGAGCGGCGGCGGCGCGCGTGTGGGCTTAGCCTTGAACATAAGCACATCTAGGTCCTCCCTCCTTTAAACACATGGGATACTCCTTGGGGTCCCAAACCCTTTACCACTTTAGAGACTTATAAAGAGAACAATTCTTCCTTTTCCCACCGATGTGGTAGATTTGTCTCACACCATATTTCCATACCTCAAATACCTTATTTCGTGGACCAATATCTCTTTCATTTCTCAACGAAATTTGACGATTCTTGGCTCTACGGTCATCTACTCACTTAGTAGATTATGCATGTGTGAAGAGACAAAGTCTCCAACATGCGGAACACTAATGTTTAATTCATTAAAGATGGGTGAACGCATCTCCCCGCCAAAGGCAAATTTCCAACATCACCAAGATCCTCCTATATGGAAAATATTTCAGGAACTAATGGGAAGAAATGGTCACGCTCCATATCTGACAAAACGGTGTCCGATGATGTGCAAAGACATGGTAAAACTGATAAAAGTGACTCAATTAGTTTCAGTTCAGAAGATGAGGCTGTGGATACAAAACCCCAAGATGGAAAGGATGATGCCAGTGCACCAGCTTTGCCCGGGACACAGACGGATGATGGTAGTTTAGCTTCTTCAGATTCCGGGTTAGAAAAGGAATTTACATTTGGGAAGTTAACTGGTGGTCTTAAGCATAAAGGTCATATTCCTCCACCTAACTTAAGGCAGTTAAATAATGTTTCATCTTCAGTCGAGAGAGCTAAGGAAAGTCCTGCGTTGAGGTCACAAACTGTTGCTTCCCCTAAGAGTTCTGCTGGTTCAGAAATGAGGATGAAAAGAGACGATAAGTCAAGCTCAAGATTGGATGACACCCATTCTGCTTCACATACCGACAGTTCTGATGAGGAATTTTCACAAGATGCTTCAAGTTACAGTCAACGAACTTATGCACAAAAAACAGGCAGCGAAATTAATACAAAATATGCGGGCTTACGAGGTTCAACTACATATTTTGATTCTGATAGCGGTGATTCCGAGGCTGGTCATAAGAAACAATCTCTTGCTGGTAGAAGACAATAGAGTAGTGGATTCTCACGTAGGACGAAAGCTTCTTCCTCCAGCTTAGATACAAACTCTTCCTCTAAGTTTAAAATCAGCTCCGAGGCAGCTGTTGATACCGGCTCTGGTGTAGACAGAAAACCCACCAGGCGCTCTTTCGGTGCTAAAACTCAAGAACTTCCAAAACCCGTTTCTTATGCTGCTGATACACAAGAACCATAGAGACTGACCAGGAACCTTTACAGCAGTGCGTCACATGAAGCCCCATCAGATAAAAGGATGAGTTCAGAACAGCCCAGTGCTAGACCTGCAGTTTCAAGGCCTATTGCACAGCCCAAGATCACATCAGACGAAGGAAGACGGAAGTCAGCAAGGGTGGAACAACCATCGAGCTCTGCCCAAATGTCAGCAGCATCAGACAGCAGTAATGCCCCAAAGGCACCAGCCTCGAGTGGTGACAAATTTTCCAGAGAGGATAGTATGAAGAAAGCTAGCCATGTACATCCAAAGCTGCCTGATTATGATGATATTGCTTCCAAACTTGCATCACCGCGAATGAATTCCAAGTGAAAGATAGCGTCTTTTTAGCTGTGCAAGTACATGGAGACAGGTTTATTACAGAATGTCTCATACCTTGAGATTCCAATAAAATATATTTGTTTGTAATGTGCACATAATGCATTCATTCATTTGATATAAGAATAAGTCTGGTTTATATGAAAACTCAAAGTTGATGCTCTATAGAAGACTCAAATTTTCTCTTCGTAACGTGATCGATATTCATTTGAGAATGACTTGTATTGTACTCCAAACAGAGGTAAATTTTTCTGTTATATAGTTATTCATTGTTTACCACTCATCCAAATTAAAAGCCGGGGTACAAGTCCAGATTTATCATTTATGATAAAGATATACAGAGTGCTTTTGTGTTGCTACTAATTTATCATAAATCCAAGGGCGAATACCTTAAGTTGCTTGTAATCGTATACTACCTGCATTTATCATATCTTGTTTCGATAGTTAATTTGCAATCATAATATTCTCCTGAAATTATAAGAAAATGATGACCTAGTAATTGCACTTAGCATATGATTATTGGGATTGTCATAGTTCTGTTAAATGCTTGCCTACCATGAAAACATATTCAAAGATTGTACTCCATTCTATTGAAAAACAACGAGGGTGTTTTGATTGACTTATATTAAGTGCTTATAGGCTTTTAAGCACTTTTCTAGTTTGTGGTGTTTGACAATGAAAAAAAGTGCTTAAAAACACTTACTTTTAGGCATGATTCGAGGGTGTTTGGCTATGGGTGTTTGGATGAGTTTATGACTTTTGACTTATAATTAGTTAGAATTCTAACTTATGACTTTTGACGTATTGTTTTTTACTATTTTGGCTTAAAAACAAGTGCTTAAAATCACTTTTTTATTTTACCCAAACACCCCAAAGTTACCTTTATGACTATCTTATTAACCATAAATGTAATTGATGTAACTGGTATACGTTTTATTACTGAAGGAGGATTTTTTAAGGTGAATTTATCAGAGGTTACCAGTGAAGAAACTGCATTGGAGGTTATCCTGCTTCACCTTAATTGTTATTTGAACAAGTAAAAATTCTGTCTTGGTTCGATTGGGGATAGCATTTCTGAGCTGCAGAAGCATGTACATATGGAATACGAGAATTTTCACCTTGTTCAAGATCTAGTGGTGCTACCCGTCCTTCCCATGCTCCGTGCCAATGGTAGTACCCCGAAACAAAGGGGCCAGTCTTCGTCGTGTCGGGGTTACCGTAATTAGAATGTCATGTGTTCTTTACCTTGTATATCAACGGAATGGGTAAATTATTATGGCATATCTTAAGTGGCTGTGTGAATCGATCTTTAAAACTTCTATTTTTATCTTACTACTAATTATTAATTAAAGTTAAGTCAAATGTTGATATCACTTGAGAAGTGAATCATTTCTTGTTTGGTCACATGGATAATAAGCTTTCTAGGTATTTAAAATCAGGGACTGCGAGTAGGGATAATTCACGAGTCACAATTGATGATGACACAATAAAAAATAGAAGGATCCAAACATGTGGATTTTGTGTTACACTATTATTGTCCATTAGTTTTCGTTACATTAACAAAAACGCAATATTTGTCTCACCTAGTGCTTTATTAGTGTAACATTGTGGTTAACATATCCATTAATATTGTGCTGTGTGCAGCAGATAAAGCTTAGAAATAAGGGAAACCATAATTTTGAATCAATTAACAAATAGAAAATTAAAGAGGGTGATTTTCACTCCCTTGCCATACATGGAACGCCAAGGTTTTGGTATAGTGGAATTGATGAGGGTCTTCGACAACAATGCGTGTAACAAAAAAGGAATTTCTCCGATAAATTCTTCAACTTGTCCGTTTATTCCATTTAGACCACCATCTGAATCCTCCGAGAAGAAGTTTACTGTGTAATTTGCAGTCAAATACAATAAGTGTGTGCAATTCACATGCAGTGGCAATTAAACCAATTAAAAGGGGACACATAGCTCTTAAAACCAAATAATTAATCAATTGAAAAAGCTTTTGATTAAAAAATAATAATTAATCCACACCCATTCTTCTTTCTTTCCCGGAATGAATCCACCCACCTTTTCCGGCAACTTCATCACCTTTATCAACACCATTAGTATCTTCCTCCATAACAAAAACTCAGACTAACCAAAAAAGAGACCCTCCTCCATTTCTCTTCCACAAACTAACTGCTGAAATTTCTAATATCTCTTTTAAAAATGAAATTGAAAACTTATGAATTCCTTTTTCGAAATAGAATCCTTGAATTTGTAGAATCTCAAAAATGATTTTGAACAAAAAAAATCCGAGTTCACAATAACAGTTAGATGTGAAAGAAATAATCCCCTTGATTATTTTCATTAATTGAAAGGCTATATATACAAGTTACATATTTCCATAATAGGAAAATCCTTTTCCTATTCTACTTCTAAATTCTTATTTTACCATAATTCTACATATACAATTATGGTAGGTGTATAACACTAATTAAGGTAACCTTTTATACTACAATATACTATAATATATATACCATATATACATTTATTTGTTTGGTAAGATTAGCCGAGAATGGGCTTGCAGAATGGGCTGCTTTGTTTAACACACCCCCCGCAGTCATAGCGGGCGGTTTTCGAACGCCGAGATCTTGTCCCTAAAATCTTCAAAGAGAATTTGGTAGACCCTTTGTAAAGATGTCGCAATTTGATAACGAGACGGGACATGACATACGCGAACTTGACCTTTTGCAACCTTTTCACGGACAAAGTGAATGTCCATTTCGATATGCTTGGTGCGTTGGTGTTGAACTCGGGTTACCCGAAAGGTAGATGGCACTAATGTTATCGCAAAGTATACCAAGGTTGCCTTCGAATGGGACAATGAAGCTCCAAAAGCAAATTACGTAGCCAACATGACTCGGAGACCACATTCGCTACCCCTCGATATTCTCGCCTCTCGCACCGGAGCGTGACAGAGTTGCTTGACGTTTTGCCGACCATGAGACCAAGTTGTTGCCAAGGAACATACAAGAGCGAAGTCGACCGTCCGGTGTCGGGACAACCACCCCAATCAAGCATCCGTGTAAGAGACAAGTGTGGATGTAGATGAAGGATATAAGTGCAAACCATAATCCGGTGTCCCCCGAATATACCGTATGATGCGTTTGATTGCATTCATGTGCTCAACTCGGGGTCATGCATGAATAAACACACCGCTTTGTCCGCATATGTAATATCCGGTCCGGTAAAGGTAAGATACCGGAGGGCCCCTGCAAGACTGCGATAGCGGGTCGGGTCCTCGTATGGTGCACCCGCCGTGGCACTTAGCTTTGGGTTTGCATCAACCGGCGTAGAAGTGGATTTACGGGATGACATCCCGGCCCTTTCGATGATCTCAGCAGCATACTTCCGTTGAGACAGAAACAACCCATCGGAATGACGTTGGACGGCAATCCCCAAAAAATAACTCAAAGGCCCTAAATCTTTCATAGCAAACTCGAACCGAGCATGGTCATGATAGGGCGGCGCAAGGCATCGGAAGAGGCGGTCAAGATGATATCATCCACATACAACGAGAATGTAGGCCAACGAAGAACCACGACGGTAGATGAACAAGGAATTATCTCGACCTACGTGAGTGAACCCAATAGTGGAAACAAAGTCGCAAACCTCGTGTACCAGGCCCTCGGAGACTCGCTTAAGCCCATATAAGGACTTCTTCAACAAACATACATGATGAGGATGGTTTGGATCCCTGAAACCCAAAGGCTGATGCATATAGACTGTTTCCTTAAGATCACCGTGTAGGAAAGCATTCTTGACATCCACCGATGAATTGGCCACGTCTTTGACAGAGCCGGGCAAAGCACAGTGCGAATAGTAGCCGGTTTGACCACCGGACTAAACGTCTCACCACAATCAATTCCAACCTGCTGAGTCTTACCATCACCAACAAGTCGTGCCTTATGCCGAGAAAATGAGCCATCTGAATTCTCCTTATGAGAAAAAATCCACATAGACCTGATAACATTAATACCATATGGACGGGGCACCAACTCCCACGTCTTATTATCAATAAGAGCATTATATTCATCAGTCATAGCAATTTTCCAATTAGGGTCATTTAATGCGGACACAGGATTGCGGGGTAAGGGGGATTTAGAGACATCAGATTGTAAATTAAAATGTCTTTTAGGTGTAAAAATACCCCGCTGACTACGAGTGACCGGTCTATGACTCGAGGAAGAATTAAGGGAATTTTGGGAATTTTCTGGGATCGGGGCGTCCGGCCGGCGGGCGGTGGGCTGCGCGCCGGCCCAAATCGGAAATGCATTTGGACTCGGCCGGACCGTTCCGAGCGGGCTGGACCGGCCCGATTCTTTGGGAACTGTTCCGAGTGGGTCGGAATAAGTGGCGTATCTTGTTGGGCCGGCGGGCGGTGGGCCCGGAGGATTTTGGGTACGGGAGATGTCCGAAAAATTCCGAATAATATACGGGGATATTTGGTCATCCAAAAAATTATATGACTTAGGTTCGGGAGTATGAACTTCCGTAAATGGAAATTGAGTTTCATCGAAAATGACATGGCGATTGATTATGATTTTCTTGGAGGATAAATCAAAACACTTATAACCACGATGATTTGACGGATAACCCAAAAATACACACGGAGTAGACCGAGCACGAAGTTTGTTAATTGTGGTGGATGGGAATAACGGATAACACAAGCACCCAAAAATCCGAAGATGAGAATAAGATGGGTTTTTATTATATAGTATTTTTAGGGGGAAGAATATGTCAGACCCTTAGAAGGAATTATGTTAAGAAGATATGTGGTCATTTGTAGAGCATGATGCCAAAAATATGGAGGTATGGAGGCATGTATTAGGAGAGTTCGGACAATGTTATTTATGGAACGAATTTTGCGTTCGGCTTTCCCATTTTGTGAAGATGTATGAGGGCATAAAAAACGAAAATTTATCCCATGAGTAGCACAAAACTCTCGAAACTCCCTATTGTCATACTCTTTCCCATTATCACATTGAATATTTTTTATTTCTCTTTCGAATTGAGTACGAATGAACGCTCGAAATTTTATGAAGACGGAAAACACTTGTGATTTATTCGCAATTGGAAACGTCCACAAAAATCTAGAATAATCATCTAAAAAGAGAACATAATATCGATGACCCATTGAACTAAGAACAGGAGATGTCCATAAGTCGCTATGAATAATGTCAAATGGCATAGAAGTATGGGAATTGGAGTCTACAAATGGCAACTTAACAATTTTTCCTAATGAACAAGACTGACAAATTGGAGTACGACTTGTACCCTTACAAGAAATAAAGCTATTTTTATTTAAAGTGATAAAATAGAAGATCCGGATGACCCAGACGAGCATGCCACATGGAAGGAGAGATGGCTGAAAAAGCTGATGGCAAGGCTGGACTCGATGGATTGAAACCGGGCATGATAGGATATAGATCCCCCCTACTATCACACCTCATGAGATGACTCCCCGTCTTGAAATCCTTCACGAGAGAAACCGAAAGGATCAAATTCAACGAAACGAAATTGTCATTTGTGAATTTTCGGACGGACACTAAATTTTTAATCAATTTAGGAGCATGTAAAGTATTTTTCAAGAGGAGTGGTGGATTAGGAGGAGATAATGTTTTTCGACCATACCCTAGAATTGGAATAGAACTCGCCATTACCAACAATTATCCCCGAGGGGTGCTCAAATTGGAATAAGATGAGAGAGTACCGATTCGGAAGTCATGTGAGTAGTGGCCCCGGTGTCCATGTACCAATTTGGGTCCGGTTGGGACAATCCCAACGTGTGCATCGCGGCCTCGATATCGGTCTGAGTGGGGCCTGCTGCATGATGGGCTTGCGGAGGACGGGGCCCAAGGACGCCATTCAGTGATGCTGCTGGGCCGTAGGTCTTTGGATACGCTCGCCGTTGGGCCCGCGGCCGTGGGCCGCCACCGCCGGGCGTTGGGCAGGGACCGTTGGCCAGCCCACCCGGCGGCCGGCAAACCGCCTTGGAGGGTGCGGGTGCCACTGCCACTGGCCCCACTGCTGGGCCCACGGTGGTGGTAGGCCACTGTACCCCGAATGGGACCCACCTCCTGTTTGTTGATCACCGCCACCCGAACCGCCTCGTTTGCCCCCTCGGTTTTTGTTATTTTTGCGATTATTCTTGCCTCCACCATTAATATGATTTTGGCCCGAATTATTAACAAAACCCGAAGGACTAGGAGAGGATGCCACCATGACAACTGGGCTTCCTCCGGTAGCTGCCTTTTTAGCCAAACCGGCTTCTTCCAACGTCAGCATGGAGCGGGCTTGATGAAAGTCGGGAAGAGGGTTGCTTTGGCGAAGGAGAGTTCCAACACCATTATAGGCCTCCGAAAGACCGGCAACCAATTGTAGAACTAGACGATTATTTGTCACCGGTGCGCCAACATTACGGAGTTGATGCGCAATTCCTTTAGTTTCTTGCAATATGCAGAAACGTTCGGAAATACATCCATTCGAACGAGAGAGAATTCCTGCTCGAGTGTGACGACACGGGAATGTTGGTTGTCTTGAAATATGTCACGCAATCTATTCCATGCAGCCATAGCCGTGGTATCGGACTCCATAATCGTCTGTAGAAGGTCCACTGAAATAGTGGCGTATATCCACCGAAGAACGGTAGCATCAAGTGTAATCCATACCTCAGGATCCTCCGCAGGAAGGGGTCTAGCGGGAGGAATGATGTGATGAAGAACTTGATAAGAGATAGCGTGAATTTTAAACAACTCCGCCCACGTTACATATTGAACGTTTTCCATCTCAAGGACAATAGGGACACTGAGCTTGATATTGGAAACCGTGAGGGCAGGGTGAAAATTGTTCTTAGACATATTGAAAGAACAAAGAAGGAGGGGAAATTTAAGAGAGGTTTTTTTTTTTTTTTTTGAGAGCGGAAGACGAGATATTTGGAGAGAAAAACCCGAGGGAAGGGGAGGGGGGGTTCTCGGCCAAGGATACAAAAGTTTGAGAGAAGAAAACTTTTGTTTAGACCTAGTCTCTTGATACCATGAAAGAAATAATCCCCTTGATTATTTTCATTAATTGAAAGGCTATATATACAAGTTACATATTTCCATAATAGGAAAATCCTTTTCCTATTCTACTTCTAAATCCTTATTTTACCATAATTCTACATATACAATTATGGTAGGTGTATAACACTAATTAAGGTAACCTTTTATACTACAATATACTATAATATATATACCATATATACATTTATTTGTTTGGTAAGATTAGCCGAGAATGGGCTTGCAGAATGGGCTGCTTTGTTTAACAAGATGTGCGAGCGCTTCTCCACAACAATGGTGGTAGAGCTAACACAGCGGTGATGGTGATGGTGATGGTGATGGTAGGGTCTAATCGAATGAATGGGAATGCATATTTTCTAATTGATGGTGGCTGCACTGGTGGGTGTTATAGTTGTGGATGAAAAGATGTATATATTGGCCAGAGATGCTAGTCTCTAGAGCGTAACAATGACGGCAATGACAGTTACGGCAGTCACGTTACCATTGTGGGACGACAGGTCATTTAGCAAGGAAAGTAGAGATTGTGCCCGTGGTGGTGGTGGGAGTGTGGAGGCGGTTGTTACAGTGATTGTGGGTATCAAAATGTGCTCAGTGGTGGCGGAGGCAGTGCTCCGATGGTGGAGGTGGCAGGAAAGTGGTGGCGGAGGTAATGACTTAGGTGGGATTGGCTGCAACATGAAGAAGAAAGAGAAGATTAAAAATAAAAAAAGTTATATTTTTCGTTTGTTTTTCCTGTTGATGTGTACTTAGGACCCACGTTACTAGCAATATACTCATTTATTCACGCTCCCATGAAATGTGGGAGACAGGCACACTGATATGTGGAAAGTGCTACGATAAATGTTTTGTTAATGTTTTGTTGAAGTTAGGGTGGATAAAAAATTCGGAGAATCAAAAAAATCGAATTAATTAAAAATTGGTTTGCTTTTTTTAAAAAACCATTTTTTTAAAAAAATCGAATCGAATCAGGATTTAGTGATTCGGTTCGGTTTTTTAATTTTGGATACGAACCGAACCGAAAATAGAATTAAATTTTTTATTTTTTATTTTAGGCTACTACTATCTCTTGAATCATAGCCATTGAAGCTAATCTATAAAGCTCTTATGGAAGTCAAATGCGGCTTGAACTTGATTAACATATCACGGAAGCATTGACATAAAATGTAGAGAGAAAAAATAGTTATAAATTGATAAAACTTTAAATGATCATAACTCTGTGCTCGGATGTCCGTTTTACCCGATTTTTTTTATTTTGCGTATTTTTTCGAGACGGGGTCGGTCAAACTGCCGAAAGGAAGTTTGGCGCAGCCAATTTTTAGAAAAAAGTTCATTTTCCCAATCAATTTGTGTTTTCCCCAAATCGATTTCTAATTTTCCTTTTTCTTTAATAAACATCTCACGATACACAATAGATTTCAACGTCGAAATTTGATGATAGTGTAGGTGTGAATGTCAATTTCAGTTTTGGAAATTCAATGTTAAAAAAAAATAATCCCCAACCCGACCCGGTCCACTAGAAAAAACCGATATAATCCGATACGTTCGGCATATAAACCGAACATATCGGTTTTTATAAAAAAAAGTTGTATTCGATTTTTTAAAAAAAAAACTGAATTTTATTCGGTTCATATTTTTCGGATACAAAACCGAACCGAACAGATATAAGCTCACCCCTAGTTGAAGGGTTCAAATGGTAAGGATCTTATTTGGAGGAATACACAGATAAGGAAGATCTATCGATTACTTCAACTTCTCTATCAAATAAACACATTCTTTTTTTAGAGATGAATGGAATTAAGAACAAAAAAAGATCTATATCATTATTAATTCGACATATTGCAAATTAAGAATTATCTTTATAATATCTTTTCAAAG
Source organism: Anisodus tanguticus (assembly GCA_034509755.1). NCBI lineage: Eukaryota > Viridiplantae > Streptophyta > Magnoliopsida > Solanales > Solanaceae > Anisodus > Anisodus tanguticus. Next base: position 35,469,653 of record CM067544.1, read on the forward strand.
GATAAAAAATGTTCATAGATGACTTATTACTAAAATGTTAATGTTTTTTAGTAGCAGAGTTGTTGTTATACCAGAATTCAAAAGCATCCACAAAGCAGTAACTGTTGCCAGGTTTTAAACTACATGATACCAGAATTACAGAAGCAAAACATTATATCTTGGAGGATGTAAGACAAAATAAATACTACTAAACTATCCCCTTCTTTGGATAAACATTTGAGACATAAAAGTTGTCCCCCATGACCGTCTTGACTGAGTAAAAACTTGGAATGTATCTACTCGCTGCAGTGCCACTATGATACACATTGACCTTCCTAAACCACTACTTTTTTGTGTTGTAATAAGAAACTAGTTGTGTGCCACGTTCACTTTGCATCAAGATTTCCCCATCTTTCCAAATTATGATTGGAATAAATCTCTGACAACGGATACCACCCGGAGTAATTAAAATACGATCTTTAGTCCAATATTTAGCTATTCCATACTCTTTCATCCACCATATATCAATATGTTGAAAAGAGCTATTTTCAGACAGACATAGACAATTCCCCAACTCTGCTAACATCAACCACGTGCATGGAGTTTCTAGACCATGTGGAGCTTGCAGGGACTTCACTTCTTCTGTCCCGATATTAAAGGAGTAAATGCTGACACTTTTTTGAAGATTTTCACCATCCATCTAATGAAGAGTACCATTGACATTAACATTGCTAAGTTTTCTCCATAAAGGACTTGGAGCTTTGCCCACATTTCTCCACTTATTATCATCAACTCCTCCAGAGTATAAATCTCTAATTCAGATAAATCTGGACGACCACAAAACTTTCTAGTTATTAATCTCAATACTTTATACTGTACAGAACCCTCACTAAAGCAAAATCTGTAAACAATATGACAAACTCTTTTCTCCAATTGGGGCAATTTAAGCTTGAAATACTCACCCAAAAGAGGATTGCTAATGCAAATTGAATGATCTTCCTCATGCCTCATACCATTCAACAAACAAATGAACCCATTACATAAACCGATTAATGTCAAGTTTTTTTTAACAAAACATAAACCAAATGGGTCATCATCATTATCATCATAAAGCAAGTCGCTGAGTCGAGGGAGGTGAAATGTAATGCTCAACATAATGGGTTTGTTTCGAGGGATAGAATGATAGTCATAATCTGCTTTGAGTTCAAGCAGTAACGACACAGAGTCATGAAGCAAAAGCAAAATGCAGGGAAAATTAGGCGATATTATGTGATACAACTTAACAAATAAAGGGTCAGAAGTTAAACTATTATACCAGCATTTGCAAACAGTCTTACAGCGGAAAATGGGTTCGATTGGCAATCTTGAAAGTATTTCAACCATAATAACCCTTGGAAGGTCCATAATTGAGACTTCATTCATTCTTCTCTTCCGTTTGGAATCACATTTGAAAAGCTTAGAGCTTTTGGATTTATGGTTCTTGGCATCTATAACTGTCACCTCCTTCTCTCAATGAGGGTTTTGGGCAGGGGAAGCCTTATAAAAATTACCCTCGGATTTTTATTTAGGTGAAAACAGTACATTTACAACGATATCCAAATGTTAACCTATAAATAAAGCACAAACATGAAGAGAAAAAACAGAACAACTAGAAACGAATTTGTGTATAATTTATTATTTTCAATAGATATGAACCCAAATTCCTTCACTTGGTATATCTTGATCGACCACGAAGAGCAGATAGTATCCAAGTGGTGCTATTTGACCCAAATTCGGAGTGCCCACATTGATTTGGTATAGTGATTTTCCAATCAATTTCACATCTCCACTTGCAAGTACTAGTAATCTTTGGTTCATAGTAAATGAATGTGTTAAACCCTGGTGCAACTATTCTTATCGTGACCAAATTTTTGTTCACTCTCCCAGACACATTAAACTGAGTGGATACCTTTTTTTCGTACTTAAATTCAACTTGCGAAGCGGGTGTAATGATATGCGAACGCAAATTTGCTGATTTTGAATCCAAATAAAAAGGTGAAAATGACTCAAGCCTTAGGTTAGTGGGAAAAAGAACTCCCATAAAGTTGTAATATTGATGTAGATTACTACCACCTATAAGAACTCGACCATGTCGGAGTAGAACTGATGTTGAATGGTACATTCTTGGTTGGGTTTTGGTGTAACACCTCGTACCTTCGGGCTAAGGTATGAACCATATGACAGGAACATAATGGAACTACGATGAGGAGTATATGAAGTGTTTTGTAAACCAATAAATGCTTAAGAAGAGTCTTTGGACAAAGTATCGTCGGAAGCTACTTTACGGGCCATATTTTTAAGTGAGTTTACACAAGGTCTCACTTAAAGCGAGTATTCAAACACATATATAAGGAATTTGAGAAAATACAAAATATGAAAGTTGTATCCCATTGAAATACCTTTTCAATGATATATGGCGGAACTCAAACGGACATTTGTACAAAATGTTATGAATATTTTATTGAAGGGTCGTAGAGCAGTCCGCTGGAGTCGCAAATACGACACATAACACATTCTGCTACGCATTTCCCATAGCATTTCGGGCCAAATTTCCGTCCTGAAGTTCCCAGCTTTCTGTTTCGATGTGCGGTAGCATCCACGGCCATAGAAGGCCATCCGCGATGCGGATGCCAATGCAAATGCACCCAAAACTCATTTAAAGTCGTATTTTTTCAAATTTTATCCCATTTTCAGTTCTCCAAAGCCCTAACACAATTTGTTTCTCCTCTCTTCATCCTCCCACATCATGGTAAGTCTCTCCCATGTATTCCTAAGTAATTCTAACGCTTATACATCAATTCTTAATAAGATTATACACTTCAATCCAAGGGTTTTCAAGAAAACCCTTCTCAAGGTTTCAAGTTCAGAGTTTAGGTTTCTTCTTCAAAAAGTTCAGACCTTTTCTTCAAGTTTTGGAGTGACTAAGGTATGCAAAGCTTCTATCCATGTGTGGGAACACCTTTGTGCTTCCCCACACCATGTTTATCCATGAAACACAATTTTTCACAAGCTTAGGGTTTTTATTCTAAGTTTATGATAACCGTAACTACATGTATTATTGTATGTCATGTCTATATTAGCAATTTGTTAATTGTATTCATGTGTTTCATTACGATTGTCATAAAAACCTATCCATAATCAATGTATGCTCGTATCATCTTTTCCATGAGCTCTCAAATATCAATTATGAACTCAGGTTGTTCCACTCCAAGGTATTTTTACATGTTTTCATGTCTCAAGAATTATATACATATACTTATGCAAATTTTCATGAAAAACCATGTTATTTTTACATGTTATAAACTACATGATGAATCATGTTTTGAAAATTATGGGCGCAAACACCATTTATATTCATGTTCATATTTTGGGAGTATCATAGGTTTACCGAGAAGGTTCAGATAACCTAAAACTGTGTAGGCCAACGTAGGGTAAGGATTGCTTCGCCCAGATTAGGAAAATACCTTCAGACTATTGATTGGATCCATTCATTTCATTTTTATGTCTCATACCCCAGCAAGGTATGAGATTTCTCTGTTGATCGGGCTAGGTACCAGATTGTAATGACTCGTTCGGTAGTTTTGGCTATTTTGCATATTTTCCAAAAAATACCCCTTTCCCTAGCCTTGTTATGGTAATTTTGACGTGCAAGGATGGGTGGTGCGACTTTCGAGGCAATCAGATGAGAATAACGAGAGAAACCTATGTTTTTTCAGTTTTAGAAGTTTCATGTTTCGAAAGTTTGACTACGAATTGACTTTTGAGTAAATGCATTCAGAATCAAGTTCTGATTGTTCCATCAGCTCTTGAACGTGATTTATGACTTTGGTGGACTGTTGGGACGGGTCTCGCGTATTTTGAAAAACTTCCGGGTAAGTTTGTGAAAATCAGAAAGTCTTAAGTTATGAAATAAGCTTAAGTTGACTAAAGTCAATATTAAGAAAATTTGAGTCTTTTCTAAAGTTTCATCAATTCAATCAGGTCCAAAATGTCAAATATGGTATAGTCGAGTCATTGGTTCGGTTGCCGAGACACTCGGGTGTATTTTGGACATTTGGTTGAAATTCTAGAATTTTGAAAGATTAAGAGTTGAATTGGGACAACAATTGGTCAGGACGACCTTGTATGACGATTTTGAGGAGTTGGAGGGAATAAAGTTTGGAGCACACTAGAAATTTCTGGTGTGCAGTTATGGTGTTGGTTATCGCGTTCGCAATGCCTTGGGCCGCGATCATGAGGAATTGGACAATGGTCATCACGTTCTTGATTCCTTGGGCCGTGATCGCATAGTTTTAGGTCCAGGGGGTCCCGCAATTACGAGGGAAATGTTGTTCAGTGAGTTAAAATGCCAAAAATGATCTATTTCATTCTCATATTTTGAGCTTGGGGTCTCGGTTTGGAGAGATTTTTGAGGAGATTTTCAAGATTTTTCAAGTGGGTAAGGTCTTAATCCCTCCCTTATGATTATATATTTGATTATTAAAGGATTCCATGCTTGATATCATGATTTGGGATGAGGAAATTGAGGGATAAGTCCTAGGTTGAGAAAAAGGGAAGTTCTTCAATTGACTATGAAATTGATGTTAGTTTTATATGATATTTGATATCTAAACTCCATAGATGATGGATAAACGAATTTTGAAATAAGTTTCTGATTTTGCGCTTCGAAGCTCGGGGTCCTATTTTTGAGTGACTTTTTTGGGTTTGAAAGTTTTATATAGCAGTATGAGTAGGTGTATTGATGTACTTTCCATATTTAATTAGATTTGGACCTTTCGGAGGCGTTACCAAAAGACAAAGCTTCCATGTGGCTATCATACTCCTATTCCAGGCAAGTTGAAATCTTGTACCTTACTTAAGCGTCATGGTTGGTTTAAATGAATTAACTAAAGATGGGAGTAATGGGGATTATTAGGGGGTCTCGATACTTTTGAGGTGACGAGCACTCGTATCGGGTGCCATGTTATGGGTATTTGTGCTTTAAATTACTTAGAAGAATGCCATGCTTTGGGCAATGGCTGATAGTATAGTATGATCCTTTGGATCCGTGATTGGAATATGAAGCATGTACTTTCCGTGATATAATTATCTATATGTGTTCCATGTGATTGTGTGTCCCCTTTCTTCCCATCATACTCTTTAAAATAAAAAGAAGCTAATAATCGAGTCTTTATTGTATAAATGACTAAGTTAGAACATGTGTGGCCTATAATTGCTACTTGTTGTTGAGCATACTACATTTATGCTTCATAGTGTATTAACCTATGTGACCTATATTTGCTACTTGTTGTTGAGCATACTATATTTATGCTTCATAATGTATTAATTTGTGTGGCCTATATTTGCTTCTTGATGTTGTGCATATCATAATTACGCTTCATAATGTATAAACCCGTGTGGTAATAAATGAGTATAAGAGTTGTGTGATTATACTTAGGTACTGTGTGAGCCTACTGTGTGAACATACATAGGTACTGTGTGAGCCTATTGTGTGATTATACTTAGGTACTATGTGTGAGCTTAAGTGGTAAATGGACCTCGCGAGTCCCCCATGGGTCACAATTCATTGACATTCAAACATGTGTATACCGGTGATGAGAAACAAAGGACTTGCATTGCATATCATCTACATTTCTTATCATTTACCCATTCATTTCTTATTTCTTATTTGCTTAAACTATGTAATTGTTGATTTATCATGCTACTTGGCTATTTAAGTATTCTTGAGTAGTGAGGGGTTCTTATGCTTCGGCTTAAATCTTGGACTGATTAGACTTTATTGATATGACTCGTGAATACCTTATTAGGTTTTGGGAACTAGATGCTATAACCTAGGCTTGGACTCTTAGTTTGAGTGGAGTCAAATATTGTGTCATTGTAGCAAATTGATGGTAGTTAGTGTAGAAGTAGTAATTGGTAGGCTAGCCATCTTCTCTGTTTAAGATATGGTCAGTCGACGATGCTGCTGAATACCTGTTGTTTTTGTACTCATGCTACAGTACTGCAACTTTTTGTGTGCAAGTTCTATTCCTAGTTCTAGTGGAGTTTGCGACTATCCAGCCGTTGTGGATCTATTTTGAAGGATTTGGGGTAAGCTACATGGTAGATCCGTGGCATCAGATGCTCTTCCTTACTTCTTCATTATGTCTTCTCATTTTTGGACAATTATGTATTTAGGGATGTATCTCCAACCTTTATTCCTTAGATAGTTCTTGTACAAGTGACACCAGTCTTGGAAGTTTGTAATATTTTCATGTTATTTATAGTATCAGACTTTTAAGATTTAAGTTGATTTACTTAACAATTTCCGCACTGTATTTTCTATTTAATTCAAGTTGGATGGTTGTGGTTGGTTTACTGATCCTTAGGGTTAGTGCCATCATGACTCTGAGATTTTCGGTCATGACAAATCAATATCAGAGCTTTAGATTCACCGGCCTCACAAGTACAAGAACAATGTCTAGTAGAGTCTTGCGGATCAGTATGGAAACTTCTGTACTTATCTTCGAGAGGCTATGGGACACTTAGGAAAACTTCATTCTTTCATTCCGTATCGTGCGTATGTGATTCAATTAAGGTCTAAACTTCTTTGTTTCAATCTCTCTTTGATGGTGAGGATACATTCTCGGGTTTGTGCATGAGCGACATATGTGATATCACATGGTATGGTAAGAGATGTGTCACCGTGATGATGATGCATGACCAGGTTCAAGTTATAACTATTTTTTGAATTTCAATTGGGGGAAGTTATGATTCAGACCTTTTAGTTGGGTGATGACCCTATGAATTTGGAGTGATGGTGCATACGACTACACGATAGACAAATTCCACGAGGTTAGTAGCTCGGAAGTCAAGGAAGTATATTTATGGTATAACGAGTGATGAGAAAGGATTTGACAATTCTAAATGGTACGGTTAACGGATTAACCAGGCAACAAACCTTGGGTTTTTGAAAGTTACGATTGAGAGATCCCGACAGGACATAAGAATTTTTGGAATGTAATGAGTGTGACATATACTAATATATTGAAGGTGAAGGAAAAACCAGAATGAATCTTTGATCGGGCAATAGAAATTGATAATGAGGCTATGAAAGAGATTTTGGGAAGGCATATTAGCACAGGGGGTGACTTTTATGATAAGATATGAGGGAGTAGGACTTTGTATTGGGTTGAATGTGAAGGTTATTCAACTACTTGACAGAACACAAAGGTAATGAGAGAAATTTGAATGGATCAATATCAGTTATATGATGAACCCAAGTGGTGGATGGGCTCATCCGGCAAAAGTTTCTATAGAAGATTGAATCTTGTAGGAGTAATTAGGTGTAACATTTTGGTGAGTGGGTTTCAGGATTGCTTGATATTTCAATATAGGTTGCTAAGAAATCATTGTTGAATTATGAGCTTGTTCATTTTGTGTTAGACTACTCTATTTATGAAGGAGATGCTTCAGGAGCATGATTTGATAAGTAAGATGGATTGCATTGCGAGTTTTTTATGCGAAGTAGTAACTGACTAATGGAAAATACTGTAGAAATTGATGGATTAACTAATTACATAAATATAGGTTGTTACACCTAAGTTGGGTGAAAAAATATGGGTCTTGTATATGTTGCTTAGGCTCGACAAGTTTCTACAAGTAATGATGGTGGGTAACCAATTCAAGTTGTGAAGCATACTTCAATGACTAATTGAGGTTTAGTTTAGACAAGGAGCAGTAAATTCACCAAGGGACTTTAAGATGGCTATATTGAGTTGGTAGACTAATGAACCAAAGTGAAATGATGATTCATCTATTAAACAATTTCTAGGGGAACTGATATGAACTAAATGAGGACATCAATAGAATCTTATGTGTAGGATTTGAGGATCAGCCTATGGTTTATGGAATAGTTCAGGGGTGGCTGGAAGTATTACAACAACAATAATCTACTTTGTTGATATGATCAAGTTTGATTGGCACTTCGGGTAGAAAAGCTTCGTGAAAAATGGTAAGTATGAATTCAGATGTTTTAGAGGAGTGCTCTATTAAGGATTCGACTGAGGCAAGAGAAACATTCAGATGCTCCAGATTATGGTTTACAACTATCTACATGATTGACTTAGCTACTTTAAAAGATGTATGTTATTTTGACTCACCCCATGAGTGGGTTTGAGTGGTTTCAGTTGATGATGATGAGAGCGGTTTTAATGGAAAAGGCGTCTCACTAATGGTTTTAGACGATAAATTTTTTGTAAGACTTGGAATTAGAGCAGCGTAAGTACTTGAATCGTGTATAAGTTATGATGGCATTATGTTATATCTTTCAGATTGGGTGTAAAAGTGATAAGTATGATTGAGCAATGTAGTCTATGGAAAATTCGACATGGTGTATGGCAAATGCCAATAAGACTTTGTAATTGAAGATTGATGAGGAGGTAACTTATGCAGTACCAAGATGGGTAATTTCATATGTGCGAGCTATAATTATTTGATCATGAGAAATATCTACAATTAAAGGTTGAAGTTATAAATTCTAGGTAGGACCTTGTACGTGGTAGTATAATGTGTTGAAGTGATGGCCGATATTTAATATGGCCAAGTATTTCAGATAGAAATGACTTGAAATTATCTATGCGTGGTAAGACATGTAGATTATAAGATTTAATACTTTTGGATTTGCTAAATACGTTATAAGGTATTGCACTCAGAGATTTTATATCCGTGAATGGTGAAGTATGAGGGCCATAGGACTTATGTTGGAGTGTCAAGATGATAAATGAGTTTAGTGAAACTACAAGGAAGAGAGTTTGATGTAACTAGATTTCATGAAGATTTAAGATCATAAAGTATAGTTCATCGGTACGTGGTTGACTACTTGAGCTAATCCTAACTTTAGAGGTTGGGAACAACAGTACGATGTTGTGTATTCAGGAAAAATAGGCTAGAATAGGTCAATGCAGATTTATGAAATGCTTACTTTCTATTTATCAAGATTTAGAAATAGTTTGGGTGATTGTCGATGATGTTTAGGGAATGGTGTATTCAAACCATGTCACGTCCTTTCATTTAAGTCAGATGACTTATGATTATGTTCTCGGAAAGATGTACAATTATTCTTGTAACCCACTTTTTAAAGATTGATGGATTTCAGTTCGAATCAGAGGTACGTCTTGTTCTTCGAGTGTTATTGGAGATTACAGGGGATTTGATACTATTTTCATTGATGGAAGGTATACGAAATGTTCTAATGGTCAACATGGTTATTTGGCGATGCTTTGAGAAGAGGTACAAACGGATATAGTAAGTCTTTGGAGTGATTGATAGATTTTTACAAGTATGACATGATGTAATAGCTACTAGGAAGATGCGCGCGGTACATCATGGAAGGATCAAGAGGATTTGAACGATGAGTGGTGACTCATGAGTTTCAGCCAATAGAGACAGAGTTAATAGATTTGAAATTTGCATAATCGACTTTGGATGGGACCAGACTATTGGTGCATAATGAAAATGAGGTTTAACGAGACTTGTCGGATTAAGTGAAGAAGCGGAATGCTATAGACCTTATAGTAGGATTTCCATAGATTTGGAAAAATTCTGGTGCTACTTGGGTAAGAGTAGATTGTTTGACAAAGTCGGCTCACTCTATACCATGTCAGACTAAATGCAATTTAAAGGAGTTGGTTAGGATTTTCATTTGAGAGATCGTTGAATTCATGGGGTACCTATTTTTATCATTTCGAATAGAAGCATGCATTATATACTCCATTTCTAAGGATAATTGCAGAAGGAGTTGACTTACGAGTGTAGCTTAGCCCAACATTTCACCCTCAGATAGATGGTTAGTCCGAGCGGACTATTCAGGTCCTTGAGGATATGTTGCGGGCCTGTGTGATTTACTTTGGTGGTTAATAGGAGAAGTTCTTTCCTTTGGTTGAGTTTCTTATGATAATAACAATTATCATTCAAACATACTGATAGCACCATTTGAGGCATTATATGGTAGGAGATATGGTCTTTCCGTTGGATGGCTCAATGCATTTGAGGTTAGGCCTTAGAGTACAAACTTCAGATGTAATTCTTTGGACGAGGACAAGTTGTGCCATGAGGGATTCTTACGGCTCATAGTAGGCAAAATAGGTTATGCAGATTTGAGGGAGCGTGACTTAGAATTCATGTTGGTGAGCGGTTATTGTTGAGAGTTTCGCCCATGAAGGGTGTGAGAAATTTGGAAAGAGTGGCAGTTTGAGCCCTAGATATTGTGGCCTTTCGATATTGTTCACGTATTAGTGGGGTAGCCTATAAGTTGGCGTTGTCTCCTGGGTTGTGAAGTGTTCGTCCCATGTTTTTGGATTCTATGCTTAAAAGGTACCACTCAAATGGTCCTTATATGATTTGATAGGATTCAATGTTGTTTGATCGAAAATTGACTTATGATGAGAAGCCGTTTGCAATTCTCGATAGGTAGATTTGAGAGCTGAGGCTTAAGCAGATCACTTCAGTAAAGAGTTGGTGGAGGCATCATTTGGTTAAAGAGGCTACCTGGAAGACTGAGATGGACATGCGTATTAGATACCCTCATCTCTTTTAGATATTCAGGTACTTTTCTCTTTTATGTTCGAGAACGAACATATGTTTAAGTGGTGGATGATGTAACAACTCATTCAATTGTTTTGGTTGTTTTTCATATTTTCTGAAAAACACCCTTTTCCATAGATGCATAGTGTTAAGTCCGAGGCACAATTTCTGGTGTATTTTGGGCATTTGGTAGCACAATTTCCGAGGCAGTCGGATGAGAATAATGGGAGAAAACCTATGTTTTGAGTTTTAGAAATTTCAAATTTGGAAAGTTTGACTAGGTACTTTTGATTAAATGCATAAGGAATCGAGTTTAGATGGTTCCATCAGCTCTGGAACGCGATTTATGACTTGGGTGGACTATTGGGAAGTGTCTCGAGTGTTTTGAAAGTGTTTCAGGTAAGTTTGTGAAAATCAGAAAGTCTTAAGATATGAAATAAGCTTATGTTGACTAAAGTCAATATTGAGGGCATTTGAGTCTTTTTATGAAGTTTCATTGATTCAATCAGGTCCAAAATGTCGAATATGGTATAGTCGAGTCGTTGATTCGGTTGCCGAGGCATTCAGGTGTATTTTGGGTATTTGGTCAAAATTCTAGAACTTTGAAAGATTAAGAGTTTAATTAGGACAAAAATTGGTCAGGATGACCTTATATGACAATTCCGAATGTGCGAACAGATTCATTGCATGTTTTACGAGTGATTTGCATATTTGTTTTGTGTTCAGACAGTTTTGGATGAATTTTGAGGGTCAGATTAAAGTTTGGAGCACATCAGAAATTTCTGGTGTGTAGTTCTGGTGTTGGCCATCGCGTTCGCGATGCCCTGGGCTGCGATCGTGAGGATCTGGACAATGGTCATCATGATCACAATGCCTTTGGCCGCGATCGCATAGTGTTAAGTCCAGTGGGTCCCCCGTTCGCGACAGTGGGGTCCATGAATGCGAGGGGTCGATGTTTGTTAGGTAGATTTGAGTACTGTTTTAGAGTGTGTTTTAAGGAGTCTTTTGTTTCTATTTTAGTTGTTTTGTGCAGTATTATGCGTGTTGTGTTGTGTTTTCAGGTTCTCAGTGATTCAGTAAAGGATAAGGCGAATTCAAAGGAAATAGGCGGTCATTGAGGATAAAAATGTATACCTGGCCACAAGAAATAAGTCAAAGAAGCCCTGGGAAGCTCGGAAAGCAGTCTAAACAAATTCCGGACAAAGAACGCTGAAGATCCGCGCGCAACAAGCTGAAGAGCCGCGGCGCGGAAGGGCCGCGACACCCAACATTAGCATCACGGTGCCCCACTGGCAGAAAGTGAGCTACTTTTAGAGCAAATTAGCGCTGCGACACTCTAATAGCTGAGCCGCGGAGCCAGCGACGTCAGGGCAGCAAAAAACCTAAATTTAACAAGCGTAAAAAGGTCCATTCTGGGGGTTTTTTCGTGATATAAGCTGGGGGAGGCGAATTTGAGAGAATAAAATAACACTTTGGAGGCAAGAAACAAGAGAACAAGAAGCCATTAGAGACATCTATTGTTCAAGTTCTTTTCCTTTTCTTTACTTTATTCAGTTTATGTTGGATATTAAGTTAATTAGTTTTCTTAGCATGTCTAGGAGCTAATTACTTTATTAGGGTTTTCCGTTGAACCACTTGAAACTCTATTATGAATTAATGCATTGTTGATGTTCTTCTTCATCTATTAAGATCTATTCAAGTTGCGGTTATTGAATGAGAATTAATTGGCTTTTAGTTTTCATTATCTATATGAGTTCAAATCGAGATCTGAAAAGGGAGATTTGAATATGCTATAGTTGATTAGACGTAGGTTTAATCTTGAACGAGAGTATCATGACTGCCTGTGTAGCATTTTAGTTTATTGATCTTAATCCTCCTATGTGGTCGAACTTATCATAGAAATATAGAAAGTTCTCACTTAGGTTGAGCTTTTATATGTCCTAACCGGAATATAGAACATCTCAGTTAACCTGCTATCTTAATAAGAAGAAGAATCGTCAGTCTTGCATTAATGAATGATAGAGTGGAAAGTTGAGGAGATTGGAAACCCTAATTCCTTCATTACTGAATTAAACCTTGTGTGTTTTCATTGCTATTTTATTCTAGAAATTCATGTTAGTTTGTTAATTCTTTAGTTAGAAATCATCACTTATATTCGTTAGCCAAATAGAAACTAAAGATTAGTTAATTGGTACTTGATAAATCAGTCTATGTGGACGATACTCGGTCTTACCAAAATTTATTACAAATTGTGATACGTACACTTGCGTAGCATCCAGAAATAACGCAACAAGTTTTTGGCACCGTTGCCGGGACTGAAGTATTATCAATAATAAAATAATTAATCTTATTTCTAATTTGGTTGTTCCTAGAACACATTTTATTATTATTATTTTAATCTGCGTGTAGTGTGTGTGATCATTTTCAGGTAGCTTTGGTATATGCGAAGCAGAAGAGGAGCATATAGCCTTGTTCCTCTGAATCCTGAGATTGAGAAAGCGTACAAGCAAAATCGAAGAAACAAGAGAGCTGGTATTTCAACCGAGGATATGGCGAACCGTCAAAATAATGGTGGGTTGAATAGAGGGGTGCTAGAAATGGTGTAGGAGCAAGCTCAGAATCCCGCTGTGAGAAGCTTACGAGATTATATACTTCCAACCATAACACGCGTGCAGACTTGTATAAGACCACCAACTGTGGAGGCAAATAATTTCGAGATTAAGCCAGCAATCCTGTAGATGGTCCAAAACACCATTCAATTTGGGGGTTTGCCCTTTGAAGATCCACATATGCACTTGGCCAATTTCTTGGAGTTAAGTGCAACATTCAAATACAATGGTGTGACTGATGATGCCATTAGATTGAGGCTCTTCCCATTCTCACTAAGGGACCGAGCCAAAAGCAGGTTGAACTCTTTGCAAGCTAACTCCATCACTACGTGGCAAGACATGGCTCAGAAGTTTCTTGCAAAATTCTTCCCTCCATCAAAGGCTGCTAAGCTAAGGGGAGAACTAAACAACTTCTATTAGCTGGAAGGAGAATCTCTATATGATGCTTGGGAAAAATTCAAAGAGTTGCAAAGGATATGTCCTCATCATGGGATTGAGCAGTGGATGTTAGTCTATAATTTTTACAATGGAACTGTGTTGTACGACCCGTACAATAATTGATGCTGTTGTTGGATGGACATTCAAGAGCAAGAGTGCTAATGAGGCGTATGAGCTGTTGGAAGATATGGCAATAAATAACCACCAGTGGTCCGATGAAAGACTGACCAACAACAGAAAGGTGGCTGGAATTCATGAGTTTGATGTCATCACCGCGTTAACTGCTCAAGTTACTTCTTTGACAAAGCAATTACAACAGAATACTATGACAACCATTGTTGTTCAGACACAGGCAGGATGCGAGATTTGTGGAGGACCACATACTTTTGATCATTTCACAGCAGTGGATCCCAACAATGTACCTATGGACCAAGCTCAGGTTCAGGCAATTGGGAATATTCAGAGGCCCTACAACAACCCATTCTCCAACACTTACAATCCTGGGTGGAGGAATCACCCTAATTTTTCGTGGAGAAATAGCCAGAACCAGTAGACACAATTCCAAGGGCAGTATCAACAAAATAATCAACAACTTTATCATTTCAGCAGCCCAAACCACAAGTTCAACAAGCTGAACCCAATGAATTGCAAGCAACCTTGTTGACTCTCACCAATTCCCACACTCAGTTCATGACTGAAACGAGATCTTCTATCCGAAACCTGGAAACATAAGTGGGTCAACTAGCAAATATGTTAAACAATAGATCACAGAGGAATCTCCCTAGCAATACTGTTGTAAATCTGAAGGAGCAATGTCAGAATATAAATTTGAGAAGTGGTAAACAAGTTGAACCAGTTTCACCTCTACCGTCTATGGAGAAGATAGACAAATTAAGTAAGACATCTAATTCAGAGAAGAAGGGGGTTACTGAAGACCACCCCACGGTGAAAAAGGCACCACCAACAGTGAGTAATGAGCCTCAAATCAGAATTCCGTACCCGCAGAGGCTTAGAAAGAGTTCTTTGGATAAACTATTTTCCAAGTTTTTGGAAATATTCAAGAAGTTGTACATAAATATTCCCTTTGCTGAAGCCTTAGAGCAGATTTCCAGTTATGTCAAATTCATGAAAGAAATTCTCTCTAAAAAGAGAAAAATAGAAAATTATGAGACTGTGGCGTTAACTGAAGAGTGCAACGCCATTTTGCAAAAGAAGCTTCCCCAAAAGTTGAGAGATCCAGGGAGCTTCACTATTCCCTGCATTATCGGGAATTTTGAGTGCCAACATGCGCTGTGTGATTTGGGGGAAAGTATTAACTTGATGCCCTATCTGTGTTTCGTAGACTTGGTTTGGGTGAAGCTAGGCCTACAACAGTTACCTTGCAGTTAGCAGATCGTTCGATCAAGCATCCACGAGGTATCATTGAAGATGTGCTAGTTAAAGTGGACAAATTCATTTTTCCTACTGATTTTATTGTCCTTGACATGGAGGAGGATGCTGATATGCCCATAATTCTTGGGAGACCATTTTTAGCCACGGGGCAAACACTTCTAGATGTTCAAAAGGGTGAGTTGAAACTCTGAGTGCAGGGCAAAAATGTGGTCTTCAATGTATTCAAGTCGATATCGTATCCCAGAGCAAGTGACAATTGTTTCTCAATTGATGTGATTGAGGGAGTTATTTCTGAAAAGAACATGACTACTAACGCTCTTGAGGCTGCACTGACACAAGGTGAGAAAGATGACATTGATGATGTCGAGCTTGTGGATTATGTCAGGTGTGTGAATTCTTATGAGCCATTTTATACAAAAAAATATGAGGAGTTGGGGAAATTTCCAGAAAGACAATCGCCTTCCATAGAGAAACCTCCCACATTAGAATTGAAGACTCTGCCAGAACATCTTCACTATATGTATGTGGGTGAGAATGAAACTTTACCAGTGATTGTATCTGCTTCTCTGTGTAATGTGGAAGTGGAAAAATTATTGAGAGTCTTAAGGGCTCACAAGCTTGCTATTGGGTGGACATTGGCAGATATAATAGGGATAAGCCCTTCTACGATAATGCATAAAATCCGTTTAGAAGATGAGAGCAAACCTTTAATTGAAGCTCAAAGAAGGTTGAACCAAACTATGAAGGAAGTGGTGAGAAAAGAAATTTTGAAATGGTTAGATGCTAGGGTAATTTACCCTATTTCTGATAGTGCATGGGTGAACCCAGTGCAAGTAGTGCCTAAAAAGGGCGGTATGACTGTCGTGAAAAATGAGAAGAATGAGCTTATTCATTCTAGAATTGTGATGGGATGGAGAATTTTCATTGATTATCGCAAGTTGAACAAGGCAACAAGGAAAGACCATTTTCCCTTGCCTTTTCTAGATCAAATGCTTGACAGACTAGCAGGCCATAACTTCTATTACTTCTTGGATGGTTATTCTGGGTATCATCAGATTGCCATTTCACCGGAAGATCAAGAGAAGATGACATTCACTTGTCCTTATTGTACGTTTGCTTTCAGAAGGATGCCATTTGGGCTTTGTAATGCTTCTGCTACTTTCCAATGATGTATGATGGCCATCGTTTCTGACATGTTGGAGAGAACTATTGAGATTTTCATGGATGATTTTTCAGTTTTTGGGTCATCTTTTGATGAATGTTTGAAGCATTTGGAGGCAGTGCTACAGCGGTGTGAAGAGTCCAATCTCGTTCTAAACTAGGAGAAGTGCCACTTTATGGTAAATGAAGGTATTGTTCTTGACCACAAAATTTCTAGCCAAGGCATTGAGGTAGACCGAGCTAAGATTTTTGCTATTTAAAATCTACCACCCCCAGTGTCAGTGAAAGGGGTTAGAAGTTTTCTTGGGCATGTTGGTTTGTACAGGAGATTCATCAAAGACTTCCCAAAAATTTCAAAGCCTCTTTCAACCTTGTTGATGAATGGTGTTGTGTTTGAGTTTAATGAAGAGTGCCTAAATGCTTTCAAGACACTTAAAGAGAAGTTAATTTCAACACCAATTGTTATTGCACCAGATTGGGAGCTTCCATTTGAATTGATGTGTGATGCTAGTGATTATATAGTGGGAGTAGTTCTTGGGCAGTGAATTGACAAGGTATTTCGGTGCATTTACTATGCTAGTAGAACTCTTAATGATGCACAATTGAATTATGCCACAACAGAGAAAGAGTTGTTAGCCATAGTATATGCATTCGATAAATTCAGGCCATATTTAATTGGGAACAACGTAATTGTGTACATTGACCATGCTGGTATCAAGTACTTGATGACAAAGAAGGATGCAAAATCCCGTCTTATTCGATGGGTGTTGTTACTATAAGAATTTGACATGGAGATTCGTGATAAGAAGGGAATAAAAAATTTGGTTGCAGATCACCTGTCAAGACTTGAGGTGGAAGAAAGCCAGAATGCCAAGGATGTGTAGATTAATGACCACTTCCCAGACGAGCAACTTTTCAAGGTAAGTGCCAGTTCAATTATGCCTTGGTATGCTGACTTTGTTAATTTTCTTGCAGCTAAGATTGTGCCCCCAGAGATAACAAGGAAAGAATTGAAGAAGTTCTATTCTGAGGTAAATCATTACTATTGGGAGGAGCCTATTCTTTATAGGCATTGTGGTGATCAAGTCATTAGACGATGTGTACCAGAGGAGGAAATGCACAAAATTCTCACACTTTAGAATGTGGTGGTCATTTTGGATCTTCAAGGACATCGGCTAAAGTGTTGCAAAGCGGGTTCTATTGGCCAGGAATTTTCAAAGATGCTAATACTTTTGTGAAAGCCTGTGATCATTGTCAACGCACTGGGAACATCTCAAGAAGGAACGAAATGCCGCTGACTGGGATCTTAGAAGTCGAGCTCTTTGATGTATGGGGCATTGATATTATGGGCCCTTTTTCACCATCCTTCAACAATCAATACATCCTGCTAGCTATCGATTATGTGTCCAAATGGGTCGAAGCAGTAGCAACTAAGGAAAATGATGGTAAAACCATCTTGAACTTCCTGCACAAGCACATATTCACAAGGTTTGGTACTCCCCGAGCTCTCATTAGCGATGAAGGGAGTCATTTTTGTAACAAGCAACTTGATGCTCTACTTGCTCGCTATGGAGTCTACCACCGAACTACTTTGCCATATCATCCTCAATCAAATGGTCAAGCTAAAATTTCAAACAGAGAAGTAAAGAGGATCCTTGAGAAGACGGTGGATGGTTCTAGAAAGAATTGGTCTAAGAAACTGGATGCTGCGCTATGGGCCTATAGACGACATTCAAAACTCCAATTGGAATGTCTACTTATCGGTTGGTTTTTGGAAAAGCATGTCACTTACCAGTAGAGATGGAGCATCGAGCATATTGGGCCATGAGGAAGCTGAATTTGGATGAGAGTGATGCAGGGCAGAATAGGCTACTGCAATTGAATGAGCTTGATGAATTTCGAAATGAAGCCTATGAGAATGCCAAGATCTATAAGGAACGCACTAAAGCATGGCATGACAAGAGCTTGGACCGAAAAGAGTTTCAACCTGGACAACATATACTGCTATTCAATTCGAGGTTGAGGCTGTTTCCAGGCAAATTCATGTCTAGATGGTCGGGTCCATTAACTATTGAGAGAGTTTTCTACATGGTTAATCGAGGTGTGAGGAAAGCAGGGTGCACTATTCAAAGTGAACGGACAAAGATTGAAGCCATACGTGGGTGGTTCTAGTGATCAAGCCAAGTCGATTATCATCTTGAAGCCCACCTAAGAGGAGATTTGCGTCTGGCTAAATGATGTTAAACGACAACGCTATTGGGAGGCAACCCAACATTTTAATTCTGTTATTTTATTCTGTTTTGTTTATCTTGTTTTGAACAATCTCATTGTCTTGCTGTTTATTGCCATGTGTGTTTATGTTAAGTGAATTGTGAGCCAGCGTTGGGATAAAAATGTGACGCATGATGTTGGAATCAGCACCAAAAGTCAGAACCCCGTATGTTGAATTAGCGCCGCGACGCCTAACATGAAGGTTGTGGCTCTCGGAAGGCAGTGAGCAAAGTATTTTTATGTTGATTTAGCACAGTGGCGCCCAACACAAGAGCTGCGGTGCCTACGGCATACGTGATCGCGCCGCGGCGCTGAATGGAAGAGTCGCATCACAAAAACTCTTCTCTTTCCCCAATTCTTCCATTAATTCTAAATCCACACTCCCCCCCAATTCCCCTTTACAGACCCTAAAATTCCAATCCTTCAAGAAATTGTTCCATAAGTTCTTCACATCTTCAATACTTGTGGCAGTGAAGCATCACCTGAAGTCTATCTCTCACCATAAGGTAAGTATTGCATTCAAGTTTTGAAGATTTTTTGTGTGTTCTTTTATGACTTTGTAGGAATTTTAAGTGGGAGGGTTGATTGTGTTCTTGTGAGGAATAGTGTTATTATGGAGTGGTTTAATTGTAGTTATTGATACTGTGGGTTGATTGAATATATTTTTGAGGAGTTGAATCGTTGTTGGGAAGATTTAAGGGGAAGTACTGCCGAATTTTTAGAAAACTTCAAAGTCGCCAAACAAGGCATAATGGGTCCACGACGAGCTACTTCCAAGGCATCCTCCTCTCGGGGCCCTGTGAATCTACCACCAAAGGCCGACTATGATAAGAAAATATTTGTCAATAAGGATGCCCAAGACATGTATAACAAGTTGTGTACTCGTTCCCTGGTACCGGAAAGGGGGATGGAGTTCCAGACTGCGCCATACGAAGATGTGGTATATGAACCCATCAGGGCCATGATTGCTGGTAGAGATTGGGGTGAATTTTTCAATCCTTATTTGGCAAAGCCAAATACTCAACTAGTCTACGAATTCTATGCCAACTACCCAGAGAAACAAGACAACATTTGTTTCGTACGATGGAGAAGAGTAATAGTTGGGGCTGAAGCAATTAATGTCATATGTGGGGTCACAAATTTTCTGGAGGAAGAGGAGAATGATGACTTCACTATTTGGAAGAATTCAGAAATTGATTGGATGGAGGTGGCTGAGATAGTAGGATATCCAGGGGCCCATTTCATCTATACATATGACGCCCCCAAAGGCATGCTCCGCTGCCAATTCAACAAAGTTGTCAAAGCTTGGCTCTACTTTGTGAGTGCCCGTCTGATTCCCTCCACACACTTCTCTGACATACCAGTGGATCATGTCAAGCTGGTGTATGCTATCATGAAGGGTTTTAGTAGATGTGGGTCGAGTTGTCAAAAATAGCCTTAATTGGATATGCAGGCTGAACACAACAACAGAGTTGGGGCATGGATCATTGATCACTGCACTATGTGTCGCACATGGAGTTCCTGGGAGTAGCAATGATGTAAAACGGCAGAGTGCAGAATCCTCTAACCCGGACAATGGTCAATGCATATTCAGACCCTACACCAGAACCTACTCATGGAGAGGGCAATCGCAACCGGCCAAAGCGCCAGAAGAGGGAGCACGATGAAGAAGCCGGAGAGCCTGGACAGAGCAATCAGCCACCTCCTTTGGCAATTAAGGATGGCCATACCCAGAGGTTGGATCAACTTTTCTAACAGAACCAATACATTATCTAGCAGAACCAGTATCTCATCCAACACCAACAATATATGGACACTTACATGCAACAAAAACATGAGTATGAGGTCACGAGTGTCGACCCAATAAACTCATTCATGCATAACTGGTCCATGGATGACGACAACACTGAGTCCTCTCTTGGATATCCTCTAATTTACCAGTCGCCTTATCATCCACCGCCGCCACCACTTTTCTGAATCGCTTTGCTGCAGTTTTGGTGAGTCTTCTTACTTTTGCTTTACTTATCACATTGGGGACAATGTGTTTAATAGGTTTTTTTTGGGGGGGGAGTCTTACTGTTTTGTGTTAATTGTTTGTGTTCAGTTGTTTATTTATTGTTAGTGTCTTAGTTTTAGTGTCAGTGTTTGAGTATCTTGTGTCAACGAATCAAATTAATAATAATAGCTCATGAGATTGAGTGAACACATGTGATAGAGTTGGATGAAATTGATAGCAATGAAATGCATAAATCTGTGTGCTTAAGTTGGATAAGTCTTGAGTTGCTTTTAATTATTAATAAATATGAACCTGAGCATGATTGTTGATTTTCTTGTACTCAAATATTAGTTTATGCATGATTAATTTTGGTTTGAGGAAAGATGGTGAAAAGTCGTAGAACTTGCTTGCTTTCTATTTGAGACGATATCATAGATGATGCATGTTTAGAAAAATGATTTAGGCTATTTTTGGAACGATTGAGCCTTTCAATCCACCCTTGATTACATTAATCCCTAGTTACCCCGTTGAGCCTAAAATTGAGTTCCTTGTTGACCAATGCCATGATAAAGCCTAATTGAAACCCTTTACAACAATTTTCATTCCCTTGAATTTTACCATGAGCATCGATGATTGGGGGATTGGTAATTTGTAATGGGTATTCTAAATTGGGTGCTATCAATAGAAGAGAAAAGGATTGACAAAAAGTAAAAAAAATGAAAAATAAACTGCACTCCCCTTGTACGTACATTGAAAAACAAGTTTGGGGGTGTAGTTTGAAAAGAAAAGAAAAATGGGGGATTGCTTTTGGTTTATAACGTGAATATAGAGTTGGGTTGATTGGTTTCTATGCTTATGGTAACTTTGAGCCTAAATGACATTTCTTCTACCCGTGCCTAAGCCTATCGTCATAACCTATAAAAGTCCTATTGATTCTTGAGCATGTGTTGTCTAAATTAGTGGAGAATAGCAAGTTAGCAAGCCTATAGAATTTTGGCCTGATGGAATGTCGGTGAGAATTCATTGTGCATAAACTAATATTGAATCAATAATCATGGTTGGGTGATCATGTGCATTAATAACTCTAAGCAATTTTGAGAAATATCCGGCTTGAAATTCTAGATAGCAAATTAGTGGCTAGATTTGAGTACTGTTTTAGAGTGTGTTTTAAGGAGTCTTTTGTTTGTTGTTTTCAGGTCCTCAGCGATTCAAAAAAGGATAAGGTGAATTAATAGGAAATAGACGGTCATTTGAGGATAAAAATATATACCTGGCCACAAGAAATAAGTCAAACAAGCTCGGGGAAGCTCCGAAAGCAGTCTAAACAAATTTCGGACAAAGAACGCTGGATAGCCCCGACGCTGAAGGGCTGCGGCGCCCAACATTAGCGCCGCGGTGCCCCACTGGCAGAAAGTGAGCAACTTTTAGAGCAAATTAGCATCGCGGCACTCTAATAGCTGAGCCGCGGCACCGACGACGTTAGGGCAGCGAAAAACCTAAATTTAACAAGGGCAAACAGGTCCATTCTGTGGGGGGGGGGGGTTGTGATATAAGCTATTGTTCAAGTTCTTTTCCTTTTCTTTACTTTATTCAGTTTATGTTGGTTATTAAGTTAATTAGTTTTCTTAGCATGTCTAGGAGTTAATTACTTAATTAGGATTTTCCGTTGAATCACTTGAAATTCTATTATGAATTAATGCATTGTTGATGTTCTTCTTCATCTATTAAGATCTATTCAAGTTGCGGTTATTGAATGGGAATTAATTGGCCTTTAGTTTTCTTTATCTATATGAGTTCAAATCAAGATCTGAAAAGGGAGATTTGAATATGCTATATTTGATTAGATGTAGGTTTAATCTTGAATGAGAGTATCACGACTGCCTGTGTAGTATTTTAGGTTATTGATTTTAATCCTCCTATATGGTTGAACTTATCATAGAAATATAGAAATTTCTCACTTAGGTTGAGTTTTTATATGTCCTAACCGGAATATAAAACATCTCAGTTAACCTGCTAATCTTAATAAGATGAAGAATCGTTAGTCTTGATTAATGAATGATAAAGTGGAAAGTTGAGGAGATTGAAAACCCTAATTCCTTCATTACTGAATTAAACCTCGTGTGTTTTCATTGCTATTTTATTCTAGAAATTCATGTTAGTTTGTTAATTCTTTAGTTAGAAATCATCACTTATATTCGTTAGCCAAATAGAAACTAAAGATTAGTTAATTGATACTTGATATATCAGTCTTTGTGGACGATACTCGGTCTTACCGAAATTTATTACAAATTGCGATACATACACTTGCGTAGCATCTAAAAATAATGCAACAATGTTCAGCGAGTTAAAATGCCCAACATGACGCATTTCATTTCATCATCATATTTTGAGCTTGGGTCTCGGTTTGGAGAGCTTTTTGAGAAGATTTTAAAGATTTTTCAAGTGGGTAATTTCCTTGTTTTCTAAGAAAAAACTACAAGCGGGATGCTTATGGTGTTTTATTTCATAAAACAAAAGTATGTACACAAGGAAGTGGAAAAAGCAAAGCAGAAAAACAAAATGAACCTACTCTAGAAAGAAAAACTAGCTAGTTAACCTTGAATCAGATGCTAATGAAAACAAGCTAGAACTAAATGCAGGAGCAAACATCTGCTTTAGATTGATGGTAGTATCAGTCACGTCTAATCTCTCACCAGGTGCTATGAAATCAAATCCAACTGATAAATCAAGCATAATATTGTAGCATCTTTTTCTAAGTTGTTGTAGCAGTACTTCTGATATTCCTTTATAGTGATCCTGTTGTTGTACGTATGTAGTCAATGTCCGTCTCAGTCATCTGGTATTTGATCTTATTGTAATCATTGTATTCATCATCTAATGAGATGTTTTTAATAGGCCGAACATTTATGTTAATATTACACATTAGATAGGATCCCTATAGATGATTATATAGTGGTCTTCTCATGTGAATAACGTGTTCTACTTGTACCTTGTTTATCAAATCGTTTTAGTTTCTTAATGGGTTATGATGATCTGCAAAATATGCATCAATCTGGCTCTCTATTCCTGTAAATTGAGTACCTGAAATGAGGTCTCATGCTTTTATCACTGTTCAAAATCATCCTTGCTTGGCTAGGTAATTCCTAAAATCTGTTTATCTATATTGTACCTGCAAAATCAAAAACCATGTTAGCTAAAAAATCTGCCCGTGCATAGTCTTTCCTAAAGATGTGAGCAATCTGCACATGACCTACATTGCTCCAATATTGTATCCTTCTCACCATAAACCCGATTTTCCATGGAATATCGCGTCTCCTCTCCAAAATGTTTACCATTGTTAAAGAATTAGTTTCAATTAGAACATGATGTAAGTGATTGTTGATATAATTTTCAATACCATCCTGAATAGCAGTAGCCTTATCATATATATTTGTAGTATTTGCTAATCTCCTAAAGCTAGCAAACACCAAGTCTCCTTCTGCATTTCAAATACAAAATGATGCTGAGCTTAAGCCTATATATCCCATTGATGCACCATCTGTGTTGCACTTATACCAACCTGTTGAAGGACAACTCCATTGAACACTCCTAACTCTTATGATTGGCCTGTATCCTTCCAAAAACTGCATCGATTGTAGCCAGTCTTTCTTGGTTACCTTGTAACAGCCAAGTGATGTATATTCTGATTGATACAGTATATAACCTTAGCTCTATTCATTGAACCACAATGTAATCTTGCATTTCTCCTCTTCCATAATTGCTAACAAATAAATGCTAGAGTTGCTTGAATGACAAGCTTCAATTTTGGAGAACATTTGACATCCCACCATTTCACAATAGTCAGATGAATCTGTACCAAAGGACCAAGAATACCAGGTGCACTTGTCTAATAATTCCAAATAGAAGCAGCAAATTCTCCAGTAAGAAACAGGTGTTGAACCATTTCTTCATGCTGAGGTATATCACAACAATAACATCTAGAATCTATAGCTATCTTCGTTATTTTTAAAACATTATCCACTTGTATCTGAGCTTCCAAATTCTCCATAGGAAAAAAGAGATTTTGAAAGGAACACCTTTGCTCCATAACTTGGAGTAGTGCATAGATATCCGATCCTTCAACCTTAAGATATTCCATGCACTACCATCTGTGAACTTACCATTACCTGTGAGCATCCACCATGGATTGTCCTTTTCCTCAACCCTCTCTCCATTACCAAGCTCCTCCCTAACATATCTTATGACTTTTTCTAGGAAAATATCTTGCATTTTTTTATAATCCCATCCCTCTGCTGTCATGAAATAGTTAAGTTCACCTATCTGAGGTTGAATTGGACAAACATGTTTGAGAGGACCTAGACTGGATCAATTTTCATGCCACACATTGCATTCCCCATTCCTAGGCTCCCACCAGATATGTTGGTCAGTTTGATCTCTAGCTTCTAATATTTTCTTTCATATTTGTGAACCACCTTTGCATTGCACTTCAACCGGTCTAAGTTTCTTTTAATATTTATTCCACATGAATGTTGACCAGACTGTATTGGTTGTTCTAAATCTCCATCAAAGCTTTGCAAATAGTGCATTGGAGACATCATATAGAGACCTGAATCCTAGCCCACATTCTTCCTTTGGTAGACATACTTTTTCCCAAGCTACCCAATGTCTACTTCTACCCTCCTCCTTATTACTCCAAAATATTTTAGCAAAGGCCTTGTGAAGTTCATTGATGATGTAGTTTGTAGGCACAACAACTGACAACAAATAAATAGGAATGCTTTGTAACACATTATTGATCAAAACTGCCTTACCACCTTAGGATAATAATCCACCCTTCCAATTTTGTAGTTTATTCTTCACCTTCATAATGAGCTCATTATAATGCTTTCTTCCTTCTAGCATGGAAAATTGGACATCCCAAATACTTCAAAGGGAATTTATCTCTGGAGAAACCTGTGATTTGAGCAACCTACTGCACAATATTATTTGACACCTTCTAATACATGTAGAAAGCACTTTTCTCTCTATTAATAAGTTGGCCTGATATTGCCTCATACCCTTGAAAGATCTTCATTACCTTACATAAGGATTGTTTATGTGTAGAGGAAAAAATAATGGTGTTATTAGCATATGAGAGATTATTCAAATTATGGCTCCATTTAGGCAGTCCATATCGCACATAACTTGAATCCTCATATAAAGAATTTAAATCTCTTGATAATACCTCAGCTGATAGAATGAAGAGTGTTGGTGATAAAGGATCACCCTGCTTCACACCTCTAGTTGAGTGGAAGAAACCTATTGATTGACCATTGAATAAAATTAAGTACCAGTTACTTGGCTACCAGTATCCAAACCATATCAACAAACCAAACTCCAAAGCCCATCTTCTGTAGAACTTTAGCTAGAAATGCCCATGAGACTCTATCATATGCTTTGGACATATCAAGCTTTATTATAACATTTGTTGGTTTGCCTCTTTTTCTGATGTCCGTCACCATTTGTTGTGTTAACAACACATTTTATATTATGCTCCTTCCCTACACAAAAGTAGACTAATTTATAGAGATTAGTTGAGGTAACACATCTTCTAGCCGGTCATGAATGATCTTGGACATGTCCTTGTTAATGAAATTACTCATACTTATAGGTCTTAAGTCTGAATAAGTATTAACTAGATCATTATTAGGCAACAACACTAGATTAGTATGAGTAACTGATTTAGGAAGAGTATGTCCATCAAAGAAAGCAATGACCATTCTATACACATCTATTCCAATAATATCCTAACAAGATTAATAGAAAATCCTTGAGAAACCATCAGGCCCACTAACACTAGCACCATTAAGACTGAACACTGCCTTTTTACTTCATCCATGCTAGGCATTCTGCATAAAGCTTCATTTCTCTCCTGATCAATTATTTGAGGTATGTGAGTTAAGAGATACTCACGGGATGTTACCTCTTCTTGAGTAAACTATTTTTTGGTAGAAATCTACTGCTTCATTATCCATAAGAGTTTCATCCTCCAACCATACACCTTCAGAGATTTGAATCCTTTTGATCTACAATTTCTTCCTTATTTCTTTAACTATATTGTGGAAAAACCTTGTGTTTCTATCACCCTCAATGAACCAATCTAGGCCAGCCTTCTGCCTCCAGTATTCTTCATCTTAATGCAAATATTTCTTCTGCGCAACTTGAGCTCTTTGAAGAACACTTCTATTGACTTGACTTGGATTTTCTTCAAACATCTCTGATGATCAATTGTTTAAAGATATCCCCATACACTTATTTGCTCCACTTAGATAGAACACCTTCCAGTTTCTTAATCTTGAACTTAAAGCCTATGAAAAGGTCTTTATCTTCCCAAGATGGCCAGTTGAGTCTTACTATGTCATGAAAGGTCTCATGATCTACCCAGAACATTAAAAAATTAAAAGGTCTGATGTAGTTGGATGCTGACTCTCCAAATGTACACAACATAGGGGCATAGTCAGAGCCTGTACTTGCTAAGTATTCCATCTCTATGTTACTCATCCACTCCTGAAATTTAGAGTTCACTAATATCCTATCCAATCTTTCAAAAATACATTTTTCATCTACTATGCCATTCCACTATGTAAAAGGACTCCCCTTGAAGTTCACCTCTTCTAGTTCATAAGAATTAACACAATATGCGAAGTCTTCAGAGTCATGTACATTAACTGGAAGACCTCATATCGTTTCTTCTTCATTGATCACTATATTGAAGTCCCCCTATCATTCATGGAAATATCATGTTGATAGCTAACTGGTATATGCTATCCCACAACTCTAGTCTCAGTAGCATCACATTTTGCATATACAAGGGTTGTGATAATGTATTGATTAAACTCTTGAAAGAATAACTTCAAAGTTACTTGTTGGCTAGTATCTTGTAGCACTTCAATATCAATATTATCAGCTACAAAATACTATATCTTCCCTGAATAGTTTGCATTGGCTGTATGTATGCCCAATCTACTTTTATATCTCTGCACAAGTCTAGCATGTTGGAAAGGTTCCATCAGTGCTATAAGGAAACATTTGTTAAGCATTTGGAGATGAAAGTCCTGTTCTATTTTAACTGATATGATATTCCATATAAATTACTTGATCATCGTTTAAAAACATTTTTAGTAGCAGTTCTATTTGGTAACACCCTTGTAGGCTGTTTCTTCTCTTTGTCATTCTTACCTCCATTGTTTTGCCCATTTGGAGTAGACTTTGGTGAAATATCAACTTGTAAATACAAATTTTCTATATTCTGTAATACATTGTTATCTTTATCCTCTTCCTCTTTGTTCTCCATTATACCTTCACCTGATTTGTCTGCTCTCTCCTCTTCCAAATTGATCTCTATATTGTGTGAGATAAGCTCATGAAGCACTTTATTGGGAGAACTTTTCTTTGTAAAAATAACTGCAAATGGTTCACCCTCCTCTCTAACCACCAAATTACCTCCACTGCCTCCAAGAGAAAGTTTACTAGGATATGATCCATTGTCCACATTCTCAGCTACATCAACTTTGTGCTCAGGTAATTGATCATTAGTAGAAATGATGTTATTTTCTACTGTTACACTGCCACCACTATTATCACCACCGACCACTTGCTGATTTTGAGATTCTTATTTCCCTTCAGCTACTGACATCCTTTCCTTGTCACCATCTGTAGAAATATTGCTATTTTTCATTGTTGAGGTGTCAACATCAATATCATAATTGATCTCTTGCTGCATATTCCCTTGAGAAACTTGTTGCCTATCCATCTGCATTCCCATTACTTCCAATGCATGAGACTCTTCAGTAATAGCTACTGAAACATGTTGTACCTCTGCTACACCTATGACTTGTGTAGTATTTTGCTTGTTATTTTCTGGATTTTCTATCATCACTTGTTATTTGTCCTCATGTTTAGAGTCCACCTTGTTCTCATTCACCATTTTCATATCATTATGTGCTTTGTCCTCTTCTTCCACAGTAATTGCATCAAATTGTTATGTACAAGAACCCCTTAATCGCTTTCTCCTTTGTTGGCATTGCTATTACCCCCTTTATCTTTATTGACCTTACTTCCTAGTTATTGCATAACTTTTCCACTTGACAACACTTTTGGCACATATTTTTGGACTGTTCTTTTCCTCCCATAGAAGTTCTTGTTGCCATCATGTGTAGGAAATCTTACTACCTCGACTGTATTCTCCTTTGCTTCACACAACTCAGGGTGAAGGATTCGACAATCTTTTGAAGTGGCCTTGCATTTTACATTGAGTACAATAATTAGGCAAAAAATCATAATGAATTTTCATATCCACCTGCCGTATCGCCTTTGTTACATCATCCCCTATTTCCATTCGAACCACCTTTGGTAAATTAACAAGAAAATCCACCTGAACTTTTACTCTAGCACAATTTGGCCTAGTATTGTTTATATTAGCCATATCTAGTTGTAAATGTTTCCCCACAGCTGAAGCTAAACTGAACAATGATTCTTTTACAAAGAAAGATGGCAGTATATTTGTAAATGATATCCAGACCATAGCAATAAAGGTTTCTTCATCCACCTTAAACTTTGAATCCTAAATAAGCGATCACATTTGATAAATGAAACCATCCGCAGATTTCAAATAATAAGCACCCTTTGACATGATTGTGATAAAATCCTCCTTTAGCTTACACTGAATCAAAACATGTATATTTCATAGGAAATCTACTTTACATTCTCCTTTGGCACCACATTATGTAGGAATAATATTCCTAAGTTCCTCCAATTCCGGCCAACCATGAGAAAAGTTGCCTACTACCGCATGTTATAGGTTTTCTAGGACTTCCATTTGATTGACTTATAATTATGTCCATCGTACTACATGAATTCTATCAACTATTGTAGGATTTTTTATAAGAATGGGGTCACACTGCTGAGATTTCTCCAATCCAGTATCTTGTTATACTGCATGCATGAATATGGGGTCACACTGCTGAGATTTCTCCAATCCAGTATCTTGTTATACTGCATGCATGAATCTCATATCATTATCATTAGGGTTGTAAGGTTTCAGGACAATAGAAACTTATCGTAAGAGTAATTGTATTAGGCAATGCTGGGAATTGAGACAAGTAATCCACCTCCAAAGGCTGGCCAATCGCTGATGATGGCTAGCCGGAGGCCGATAAGACCATTAGTTAGAGGGGAAGGCTAGGGTTAGGCTTTTGCGTGGGAGCAGTTTTTGACCGTACAGAGAGACAAAAATTCATTAGTCAAGTGGGTAAGTTTCTAATTACTCCCTTATGATTATATCTTTGATTATCAAAGGATTCCATGCTAGATATCATGATTTGGGATGAGGAAATTAGGGGGAAATCCCTAGGTTGAGAAAAAGAGAATTTCTTCAATTGACTATGAAATTGATGTTAGTTTTGGATGATATTTGATATCTAGACTCCATAGATGAAGGGTAAACTAATTTTGAAATAAATTTCCAATTTTGCCCTCCGAGGCTCCGGGTCCTACTTTTGGGTGACTTTTTGGGTCCAAAAGTTTTATATAGCAACATGGGTAGACTTGTGTATTGATGTAATTTCCATATTTGATTGGATTTGGACCTTTTGGAGGCGTTACAAAAAGGCAAAGATTCCTTGCGTCTATCTGACTCCTATTCCAAGCAAGTTGAGATCTTGTACCTTACTTAAGCGTCATGGTTGGTTTAAATGAATTAACTAAAGATGGGAGTAATGGAATTATAAGGGGATTATGATAATTTTGAGGTGACGAGCACTCGTGTTGGGTACCGGTGCCATGTTATGGGTATTTGTGCTTTAAATTACTTAGAAGAATGCCATGCTTTGAGCACTAGCTGCTAGTATAGTATGATCCTTTGGATCCGTGATTGGGGTATGAAGCCCGTACTTTCTGTAATATATTTATATGGCTGTGTGCCGTGTGACTGTGTGTCCCTTATCATCCCATCATACTCGTTTGAAATAAAAAGAAGCTAAAGATCGAGTTTTTATTATCTTAAAGACTAAGTTAAAACATGTGTGGCCTATCATTGCTTCTTGTTGTTTAGCATACTACATTTATGCTTCATAATGTATTAACATTTGTGTCCTATATTTGCTTCTTGTTGTTGAGCATACTATATTTATGCTTCATAATGTATTAACATGTGTGTCCTATATTTGCTTCTTGCTGTTGTGCCTATCATAATTACGCTTCATAATGTATAAACATGTGTGGAAATAAATTGAGTATAAGAGTTGTGTGATTATACCTAGGTACTATGTGAGCCTACTGTGTGATTATACCTAGGTACTATGTGAGCCTACTGTGTGATTATACTTAGGTACTGTGTGAGCCTGCTTGTTATTATACTTAGGTACTGTGTGAGCCTGCAGTGCGATTATAATTAGGAAATGTGTGAGCCTATTGTGTGAGCCTGTTGTGTGATCATACATAGGTACTGTGTAAGCCTGATGTATGATTATACTTAGGTACTGTGTGTGGTCCTAAGAGGTATATGGACCTCACGAATACCCCATGGGTCACGATTCATTAATAGTTGAACGTGTGTATACAAGTGATGAGAAACAAAGGACTTTCATTGCATAGCATCTATATTTCATATCTTTTACCCATTCCTTCCTTATTGCTTGTTTGCTTAAACTACGTAATTGTCGGTTTATCATGCCACTTGGCTACTTGAGTATTCTTGAGTAGTGAGGGGTTATGCTTAGGATTAAATCTTGGACTGGTTAGACTCTATTGATATTAATTGTGAATACCTTATTAGGTTTTGGGAACTAGATGCTATAATCTAGGCTTTGACTCTTAGTTTGAGTAGAGTTAAATATTGTGTCGTTGTAGCAAACTGATGGTAGTTAGTATAGAAGTAGTAATCAGTAGGCTAGCCCTCTTCTCTATTTAAGATAGGGTCGATCGATGATGCTGCTGAGTACCTGTTATTTCTGTACTCATGCTACAATTGTTGCACCTTTTCGTGTACATGTTTTATTCCTAGTTCTAGTGGAGTTCGTGACTATCCAGCCGTTGTGGAGCTATTTCGAAGGATTCGATGTGAGCTACATAGTAGATCTGTGGAATCAGATACTCTTCCTTACTTCTTCATTATGTCTTCTCATTTTTGGACAATTATGTATTTAGGGATGTATCTCCAACCTTTATTTCTTAGATAGTTCTTGTACAAGTGACACCAGTCTTGGGAGTTTGTATTATTTTTGTGTTATTTATACTATGAGACTTTTAAGACTTAAGTTGATTTACTTAACAATTTCCACACTGTATTTTCTATTTAATTCAAGATGGATTGTTGTGGTTGGCTTACTAATCCTTGGGGTTAGTGACATCACAACTCTGAGATTTTGGGTCATGACACAGACTCCATGTACTTACGTGGTGATTTCATATTGTTGGTTATACTAAGGCTCTCTCACTTAAAAATATTTTATTGATGTTACAGTTTGATCATACAGATCATGATCATGTCCAAGTTTTAGTTTTATGTTATAATTTACAATTACAACTTTAGTTACAATCTACATTTACAGTTTCAGTTTTGTATTACTTCATGTATCCATGTTATTGATTTGGGATGTCCATTCCCCGAGCACCCCACTTACTATTCTTTTATTCAGTTCCTTTACATACAATTCCAGTGTATTTCCATCTCTTTTTCCCGGGGCCTACACTTCACGATGCAGGTATAAAGTTTTAGGACGACGGATTTGCACGCTAGAATTCTCATCGTATCAGCTATTGGTTTGCCCCATTTCATCCGGGGTGTTATCTTTACTTTATATTCATGTCATGTCATGCAGTAGAGGAATGTCAGGGGCCTTTCCTAATAAGCAGTTGATTTTCAGACTCATGTTCAGAGGTTTCAAAGACTAGTCTAGTATATCATGTCAGTTATTCAGACTTGTTATGTTTCCAGATTATTTCTGTAATTATATTTCCAAACTATTATTTACAGTATTCAGTTTTACAAGTTTTTAAATTATTATTTCATGCTTTTGATGCCCATGTTGATTCAGCAAGCCATGTGGTTTGCTCAGCCATACATCGAGTGATGTGTTACGTTTAGACCATGGTTTTGGGCATGAAAAAGCTTGGTATCAAAGCCTAGGTTCAAGTGTCTTAGAGAGTTTATGAAACCATGTCTAGTAGAGTCCTACTTATAGGTGTGAAGCGCGTCACACTTATAATTGGGAGATTATAGGGCATCTAGGAAATGTTACCATTTTTTCAACTCTAGATTGTGTCATAGAGCTATGCTATAAAAAACTATTCACGTGTTGTTTGCTTTCCACCGAATATGCCTCGTCTCTAAAGGTAGAAAAGGATGTAAAGCTAATTAATATTCATGTGTTACTTTTATATGGAATCTTCAAGAATAGCACAAGTTGCATAGGAACTTGTGGGGGACTATGTCCTTGTATTATGTGTTAGCTTATTTTAATGTAAAATATATGTGTGTTTGACTATGATTACTTTGAGGCGCTCCAAAAGGGCGAGGCTGGTACTGATGATGAATTGTTCGTGGCTCTTGCTCGACTTTGAGGTAGGCCATGGTTTAGTTTTTTGGGACTTCGATAGAAGTACGTAGTAGTTACAAATGTTGGGGGATATTGATCGTGTTTGGTGGTCCCACTTTAGCAGATGTGATGAACGCTTGGATGGGTACTGGTGTTGAACTGTGTTGTTGGGTGATTTGGGAAATAAGCCTTAACCTGATTCCGACTGCTATTATTTCGGCTTTTCACCATTATGTGGGCTTGTCGCCATATTTGACATTGTCGTGTTTATTCATCACACATGCTTGATACGATATCCTGATTGTACATGGATTACTTGTTGTTGAATTTTGAAAGCATGTATTATTCATCTCCTATATTTGGTTGCATCTCATACATTCTCATTTCTTGCCCTATATTGTCATTTGCATTCATACCCTCATGGTTCGGACGATACTGATATTAGAGTGGTATGAAAATGATATGGGTCCAACAGACAGGGAAGGCAAAAGTGCTTATGAGATTATTGGCAACATTGAGATGATGATATATTATGGATAGACTGGGTTGCACACCGCAATGGGTATGATATAAGCCATGGAGAAGGTTTCACTCCTACAATAGTTATTACATCCAATGGCTGGGATCCGTATAAAAATTCTGGATAAGTATATAGACTTTGTGGGTCCCCCATAGGTGTACAATTCATAATAAAAACTTAAACGCCTATTTACTGCAGGAAAAGGTACCTGGCATATGCATTGCATTTATATCATACACATCTCATTACATTGATTATTTGTTGGTTGGTAATGTGGATTGGTCTCCATGATTCAGCTTGTCTCTGTGGATACTTTGAAATTGAATTTTTTTCTATTGAATCGGGTTGATTTCCATGATTAGGTCAGTCTCTATGAACACTTAGATAAATGATTGATTTTCTTGAAATTGAATTGGTTGCCATGTGTGGCTTGAATTCTTGTGTATGGGATTTTTGTGGTTTATAATTTGTAAGGATAAGCATTTGATGTCAACAACTACTATGGTTGGAAATGTCACTATGTCAGTACTATTGTCTAGATCCAGGGAAACTATGTGCATTTGTGTGTTGTTTGATAATCGACCGTGTGACTGGGTAATGAGTATAGTAAAGGGCCTGTGATAAGTGTTTCTATTGGGAAAATAGACGTTGAATGAACTATGTGTGTCAGACTGTAGCTGCATAGAGACCTAATTAAGTCTAAGGTTAGAAAGTGATAAAGGAGTTAATGTTTTCATGGACAATCTAGTTGTGATACTCTTGGGAAGCATTCTTAAAAGGTTGTTGTGATCTAAGTGTTGACTTGCTAAATTGATGTGTCAAGTCGGGTAATTGGGTCTATCTTACACCTCAAAAAATTTGCGTCGTTCGTATCATAAGTAAACTAATGTGAGTTCGGGGAAGCCATGAGACTCCTACAATGCTAAGGGAGATACTAAACAAGTGGCAAGCATGTACCAAAAAGGTTTTGCGATTAAACGAATCAAAGATATTATAACCCGTACTTTCGGGGTAAAACTAGGAGTGATTAATATGTTAAGGAGGTCATGTTTTAAGGTATTTGAATCATATAATATTTGTGTGTTAATTTTTGAAGTCAAGCAAGTTGTAAAACAAAAGTCGGCAAAAGTTATGTTCATATTTTGCTGAAATTTGAGTCAACTGTTGTGGAGATTTTCTCCAAATCTATTTGGAATTACGGGCTTATCCACCCATTAAATTTATGGTCTACGAATCTAGTTTTCAACCCATTAAACCATTCATCGATACAACGTCGGAGTAGAGAGATATTCACGTTTTTGCGAGACTGCGCAGGTAGCTCCTTTGGGACCCACTATGGTGGTGGACGACTTAGTCAACCTTAAATTCGTTTTGGGGGCTTCTCGTTGGTCATTTTTCTACCAAATATCACCCTAGCACTCTCCTAACCCCTCTCAACAGTTCCCTAAGGGTTCCAAGGCAAATCCAAGTGGTTTTACCCAAATCTCACCTTAAAGGTTAGCCTAGAGGAGCAAAAAAAGTCTCATGAGATTCAGAAGCTATTGTGGACTGTTTTGAACTAAGAGGAGCTTGGATTGAAGCTTGTGGTTTCTGTATAAGGTTATTATAACACTCTTCTTGTTGTGCTCAGGTTTATATAAGTGTTGTTTGGATGATTTGGTTGAAGAAAATGCAACGAGTACCTAGAAGTGCTTATTGGAGTTGTTGAGTTATATGGACTGTTTTGAAAGATGTAAATATGACTTAGTATCACTGGAAATCATGGTAAATAACTTGGCTATGATGTTGTTAATATAGTTATGTTTGTTTGCATGTCAAGATTGTTGAAGAAATTGTTAACTAGAAAAGAAAATGGTTACGTAACACTTGGAAATGGTTCATTGTGTTGTTATCTTGTGTTGGACTATTTTGTGTGGCTTTGAAGATAATTAGGAGGTTGGAAATCCTCTGAGTACGGTTTTTAACATTATGGACATATTGTTAATTTGAAGGATAAATGATAATGGATTTGAAGGGTTCTAATGGGATCTAATCCGAGTGATCCACTTCCTCAAATACACTCGGTTCTACCAGTATTAGAGGAGTCGAGAAAAGCACCAGCATCATTAGCTCTACAAGTTCCACCACTAACTCCATCTGATCGGGATGTGAGGAAAGCGGTATAGGTATTAACACAATTTGTTGCCTCACAGGCTTGGCATCACCCGAGAGACCCTGATTGTGATAGAGCCCTCGAGAGGTCAGAGAGTTTGCAGCCTAAGGAGTTTAGAAAGTGAGAGCCATTTATACTTTCAACAGATGATTCCGACGAGGCTAGGGGATTGACCAAGAGGTCTAGGACTATTGGTGATTATAGAGAATTGTCGGGTAATGGTATGTTCCAGCAGATTGGGCTTGTGCGGTGATTTGTACATGATCAAAGTTCTTAGGCGAGACCACGGTTGGGTTAGCAAATGTCATTATGCCAGGATTGTGCTAGTACGGATAGAGTGGAGTTGCCCCAGCCATTGTGTCATCAATGCGGATGGGCGCATGCTGGCTAATGTCGTGTAGGGTAGGGGTTTGTTTTGGTGTAGTAGCAAGAGCCACAAGATACGGATGGGTCTGATGCTTAAGCGTAAAGACCAGGATAGAAGTGGTGATAGAGCGTCTGGCTCCGGTGCAATGTAAGCTTAGCTCTTTAGTATAGGTATGTAAATTATATTTTATGGGACCTGTCTTTTATAAGTTGGTGGCAAGGTAATGTGTGTTCTATATTGTTGATATTTCAATCATAAAGTTTGAATTTCATCGTATTATTAATAATTTAAGGCATCCGTATGGGAATAAGTTACAAGTATAAAATAAATATCAAGGTAGAGTTCTTCTATTCCGATGATAATGAGGGCATATTTAAGTTTCGTCAAGTTAATGAGATATGAACCTTTACTAATGTTGCAATGGATATAAGGCTCAATTTTCCCTTTATGATTCTATGTTAGTCAGTAAAATGTTTGTCGAAGATGCGGGAAGGTTCAAGTGGATGATTTTCTATCCTTATGAATAAGCCGCAATATACGTAAATATATTAAAAGTACACAGTAAGACCTGTATGTGAATGATATCGCTTAGGAAGTTCTACGAATGTGGGGTTAATGAGTAAGTAAAGCAATATCAAGGGATTAAGAGAATGAGGCCGGTTAAATTAAGGATGGTCAAAAGTAAGAAAATGTTTTGTTGAGACTATTATGAATAAGATAAGGAGTGAAGGTTTGTCAAAGATTGATATGAAATTGAGTGAAGTTATAAGTATTAGATTGGGAGATCACTAGAATAAATAAGTTAACGTAAGGAAGAGCGATATCATTCATAGGCAGGAATGGATGCAGAAGGAGAGAGCCTTGAATTTTCGAAGAAGCACGGGTCACGTTCTTATCGAAAGTGAATTAGAAACTCCAAATAGGAACTATTATAAGGTCGGTTTAATCATGTAACCGAGAGATGATAATATCGGAAGATGACTTAGGATGGACTTGAATCAAGGCACCGATTAGAAAGTCAAAGGATTATCACTAGCTAACATTGCAGTGATTGGAAGAGTGAAGGAGTGGAAGCATGAAAATGACTGACAAAAGTAACTTATGGAGAACTCCTTGAAAAGCTACATGAACTAAAGTTAAGTTTGTCGAAAGAAGGTATGATAACAAGATTGTACGACTCTCTACGAGTATAGGTCTATTTTTAAAAATGTAT
Source organism: Anisodus tanguticus (assembly GCA_034509755.1). Classification (NCBI taxonomy): domain Eukaryota; kingdom Viridiplantae; phylum Streptophyta; class Magnoliopsida; order Solanales; family Solanaceae; genus Anisodus; species Anisodus tanguticus. Next base: position 35,506,928 of record CM067544.1, read on the forward strand.
CAATGAAGTGAGGTCATTCTAAGATCAACCGTAAGATGATAGAATATGGTCCATGAAGGATAAAAGGATGAACATTAATTTAACCATAGAGTATCGAGTCATTTCCCTAAGGGGGGAGATGAGATGGTAAAGTATTAAGTTGGGAATGCGCTTTTTGTTCAAGAGGAATGAAGGATTATAGCAAATGAGAATAGGAGTAGTTTCAAAATGACATGGGAAAGCAATTGATATGGGGACGGGACAACATTGATCTACAATGTGATGATGAGCATAGTTGGACACTTTTTACAGAAGCATGTTAGGCTAAAGAAGGAGTTAAAGCTGAAAGTCTGATTTCAAAAGAAATTATTTGAGGTTGAGATATGAAGATAGAACGGCTGAACTCTCGATACAAAATTTGAGAGGGACTTGGTACAATTACATTTGAAGTTAAATATAGACTTTGGAAATACACAAATGGTATAGTCGCTCCAAATTAATTTTACTGTTATAAAGTTACAAATAACTGAAACATCAGTGATGAAAAAAAAGAGTTAGTACAATATTTCAAAGAAAGCCTAAAGAAGAGAAACCATCAAAATGAATATAATAAAGTCGACATTGAGGATAGGATTTGGGATTAACAATAAAAGAATGATGAAAGTAGAAAGAGTTAGTATAAGGGTAAGCTTTTACATGCTGATAGCTCTTCAATAATCAGGAATAACCTATGATGGAATATGGAAAACATGTATGGTAACTTGAAGGAAGCAGTCAAAATATGATGTCCTGAATTCTGCGTGCAAAAAAAATTCAGAATATGAGGGGACTAGAGTCGAGTTTTAAGAAAAATGTAATAGGATAAGTCTAAAATAAGAAGTAATGGGCAGAAGTATTTTTCCCATAAGATGACTTTTTAAACTAAGGTAAAGAAGATAGAATTGATAACGTAGCGAATACGTTTACTCATAAAGTTGTAAGTGATTGACAACTGAGCAATGCCCAAAGGGAAGAAGGATTGCTAGAAGCTCTTCACTAGTTAGCAAATTTGGGAATCCGTCGAAGAAGCTCATAAAACAAGGACATAGTAACCCAAAATATAGCAGAAATACATTTTGTAACCAAGGAGAAACAAATATCGATAGGAAGATCCCATTTTAGGAAAAATCAAAAAGAGTGTTTGATAAGAGAAGAGCTATAAACTTGAGTTAAATAAGAAGAGATCTTGAGATATGAGGGTCGATGGCATGTTTCAATGATGACAAGAAGAACGAAAATGAGAGTGGGACAGAGGTCCACCTTCCACTCTATACCATTCATTTCGAAACGTCGAAAATTATATCATGATATCAAGAATTACATTGGCAAGACGATATAAAGAGAAAAGTTGTAGAACGTCAGGAGCATGGCAGGTTGATACGGATTATAGTAATCACGATATGTAAATGAATGATGATTAATATAAAATGTGTTATGAATATAGCAACACCGATTCTACATGGGCGACTATGGATGGCTCAATAAGAACAAGCCTACTTTATTAACAGACATGTTACCAAGGGTAATGCAAAGAGATAAGGTGCTGGAAGTCATTTGGACATATAGCGTTTCCACCCTAATTACATACTCTAAAAGTACCCAGCTACTGAAAACTTCTACAAGCCTTCTCAATAAAACTTGGATGTATAAGTTAGTCCTAGCATAGTTACACATATGGATAGTTAAGGGAAGCATATAAATTAGACGATTAAAGAAAATATATTGCCACTAAAATTCCAGATGCCATGAAGAAATGGATCAACTATCGCCTATCAAGTTAGCGTGCAACAATGACCATCATAGTAATCATGAAGATTATGGAATAGCTCATTGTAAAGCATGATGTGGAAGATTTCCCATAAGATAGTTTGAAAGACAGAATGGAATTAAATCTATCAAGCTAAATAGAAGGTTATCCAAGGATGTATATGTTTAAAAGCACTCAGTCGAATGCCAACCTGTGACAAAAGACTTAAGAATGTTTTGAGTCAATGACAAGGTCTCCTAAAAAGACTCTCTCATGATAGATGTAATGCCATAAGGGGATAAGTTGACCAAAATATATATATGCAGCCCGTCTAAATCACTCGGAGCACAGACTGGGTGGCTTGTAAGTTGGGGTGCCCTTGGAATTAAGATCCATTTACCCGGCTATAGAAATGCATTAGATTATGTCCAAGTAATGCAGAGTAAATCGTATGAGAAAATTACAGTAACTATAAATGAATCAACAAGTTTGAAAGCTAAGGTTTAAGTATTCTTATCTATTTTGGATTAAAGATAGAATTCAAGAGATGACACGGCCTAATCAAGGAGAGGAGGTAACTATGCATGTAAATAACCAAAGGACTTGGTATGTAGCATTATATGGTTTTATAAAGAAAGATCAGAACATGTATGTTTTCACCATAATTTGGTTGATCATATTTATAGATGAAATACTGCCAAAATTTCTTCGAGAACCCGAAGGATCAATGGGTACCCTATACACCCTACATTTGAGGACGAATGTTCTTAAGGGGAGGAGGATGTTACACCTAGAAATATTTGCATTGTTCATACTGTAAGTAAACTAATGTGAGTTCGGGGAAGCCGTGAAACTCCTACAAGACTAAGGGAGATATTAAACAAGTGTCAAGCATGTCCCAAAAAGGTTTTGGGGTTAAACAAATCAAAGATGTTATAACTTGTACTTATGGGGTAAAACTACGAGTGATTAATATGTTAAGGAGGTCATGTTTTAAGGTATTTTAATCATATAATATTCATATGTTAATTTTTGAAGTCAAGCAAGTTGTAAAACAAAAGTCGGCAAAATGTTTTGCAAGTTACGTTTATGTTTTTGCTAAAATTTGGGTCAACTGTGGCAGAGCTTTTATCCAAATCTATTTTGAAATGCGCGCTTATCCACACATTAAATTTATGATCTACGAGTTTAGTTTCCATCACATTAAACCATTCATCGATATAACGTCAGAGTAGAGAGATATCCATGTTTTTGTGAGACTGCGCAGGCAGCCCCTTTTGGGACCCACTATGGTGGTGGCCAACTTAGTCCACCTTAATTCATTTTGGGGGCTTCTATTTGGTCAATTTTGGACCACCTCTCACCCTAGCACTCTCCTAAGATGATGTTCTTAATATGGTTATGTTTGTTTACATGTCAAGCTTGTTAATGAAATTGTTAACTAGAAAAGGTTCATAGTGTTGTTATCTTATGTTGGACTATTTTGTGTGGCTTTGAAGATAATTAGGAGGTCGGAAATCCTCAGAGTATAGTTTTTAACATTATGAACATATTGTTAATTTGAAGGATAAATGATAATGGATTTGAAGGGTTCTAATGGGATTCAATCCGAGCTTGCCGCTCGTCGTCATAAATAGTACATTCATTGGTGATGTTTGTGAACTTGTTGTTGTAGATATTGCTGGTTATTGTTGTTGTTGTAGGATTGTCGATGACCCTTAGTGGTCTTTGGGATGTAGTAAAAATAAAGGAGATGCTTCCCGATTTTCCGTAAGTTATATCACTAGCATTATACGATGGTCACGACATTATATGTGTCGACGATATCATTTCACTTCTTGTAGACGCAAGAAGTTGTGTTGAGCTTGGTTGAGGTATAAGAAAGAGATCATACAGGTATGTTAAGGCTATCCTTGCCTTCTTTTGGCATGACCCGTATGTAAATGAATGTCTGTCCAAAGTGACTCTACTCTTGAAAGCTAGAAATATCTATGTCCTTAATTCTATTGAAGAAGTTTATTGATTCATGTATATCTTGTCTAATTGACTCATAATGAAAGGTATGTTGAGTAACGTAGCGACAATAACGATAGTTAAAGGATAACGACCATAGGTCACTCCGACTCTATTCATAGTGTCCCCTGAGGTCCATATTGCATTACACTTATATATATGTATCTATTTTCTTACCAAGTCACACTATAGTTGGCCGGGTATGACACTTATAAGTGTGCACCACTGCAGTTGATTTTGACATTACCAAGTTCTATTAAGGTCGTTATGACTGAGTCCTTTTGAGGCTAAGTACATTATGATATGATATGATTTGCCCCATAGAGAGGCTTGATACAATATTATATGGCCGCATTGAGTCGCTAAATTTTTACAAACATGCATATATATCCATGTTTGTGACAGTTTATGCCCACAGCGACCTTTTACTGAATTATAGGTTGATTCCTACACCATTCTCTTGTATTTCATTCATATACATGTTTATCTACCTTACATACTCAGGACATTTATTCGTACTGATGCCCCTTTTGCTTGGGGAATTTGTGTTTCATGCTCGCAGTATGATTCCAGTTTAATGGAGGGTGTGTTGCACTCCACTTGTTTTGGAGTTGCCATTTGGGTCATTATATTTATGTTATACAATTATGGGTATGGCGGGGCCTTGTCCCAACCTGATGTTATATTGCACATCTCATAGAGGCTTGTAGACTAGCGGTTTATGTATTTGTCAATTTGTATGGCCTAGCCAGCCTCTTGTCGGTCAGTTGTATAACAGTTTGGCCTTATCGGACTTCTAATGTTAATTATGGCCTTGTCGGCCTTGTTGTATATCCACTTATTGGTTCTGCTATCATTTTATCAAGTCATCATATTTAGTTTTCCCCCCTTGTGGCTGTCATTTTGAGGCCTTGCCAGCTTCGATTGTTTATAGTTTAGCGATGATATACAGGTGGTACACTTGAGTCGTCCAGTCGTCCGGTGCCGGCCATAACCTCCGAAGCTGAGGTGTGACAAGCTAAGCATGATTATCACTTAGACAATGAGTACTAGTCAGTGGGTATTATGATAGTAAGATTCATGTGTACGCATATTAATTGATTATACTTGCTTGTGATTGGAACCTTATATGAACAAAGTGACTTGATTATCAGTGAATTATTATGTTACAACGTGACTTATATGGGTTATTGAACTGTCTAGTAAAGGACTATCTGGTGTCAACTTGATATTTATCTCTATTACGTATCTTCTGTCGTTGTCGGCCTATGATGCCTACGGGGGTATGTTGTGAACTCATGGTACACTTGCTGCATTCTTTTTTTGGATGCAGATACAATGTTTATTACTAGTTCAAGACTTCGAGTTTGAGTCCAGGTTAGAGAACTTCCAGTGTTCGGGGTGAGGATGCTTACATTCAGCATGCCCTAGATACTCTTATCTTTATTCTTGTCTTTTATTTGTCCGATATACATGTTTTATATTCACATTATATTATTTAGGCCTTTGGCCTATGTTATTCTTATATCAGACTTATATTCGGTTAAAGCACTTGTATTACTGACCAGATCTATGGGGGTGTTCCTATGATTCTCAGATTCTTCTTTCTGCACTTTAGATGATAATTAGGTAATTATTTGAGTATTTCATTATTTCCACACTTCGTATTTATAATTGTATTGTTTTAAGGGGAGTGGCTCTGTAACACCTCGTACCTTCGGGCTAAGGTTTGACCCGTATGATAGGAACATAATGAAACAAATATGAGGAGTATAGGGAGTGTTTTGAAAACTAATCAAGTTATAAGAAAAGACTTTGGGCTAAGTATAGTCGGAAGATACTCTTCGGGCCATGTTGTCAAGTGATTTTGCACAAGGCCTAATTTCAACTGAGTATTTGAATATTGTATAAGGAATTTCGTAAAACATGCCACGAAAGTTATAGCCCTTTCAAATACCTTTCCATCAATATATGGTGGACCTCCAATGGAGCTCTATACTAGGAGTTATGACCATTTTACGGAAACAATGTCAGTACCATCAAAAATCAAGAAATTTTGACTAAGTGTAAAATGCACCTAGGAGCTCATCTCAAAGCGAGATGGGGTTGTGCTATGGACATCGCTCAGCGAGATGTAGGGTCCTAAAAATAAAAATTTCAGAATTTTGGCTAAGTACATTTTGGACAGGAGAGCTTGCTGAGCGAAACTCAAAGTGAGGTAGGACCTCGCCATAGAGCTCACTAAGCGAAACCCATAGTGATGTCACCCCTTTCTTTGGAGCTTGCTCAGCGAGATAGGGAGTCCAAAATGCCCACCCTTTAAATATAATACTTAGTCTCGTTCAACCTCGTAGAAACCCTCTCAAACGTGTTTTTGTCTCCTCTCAACCTCCCATAACAAGGTAAGTTTGCTCCTAACTATTCCTTAGTAATTCTAGCATTAAATCATGATTAGTAACATGATTCTCTAACTAAAACATAGGATTAACAATTAAATCCTTTGCAAGCGATTCAAGCTAGGGTTTGGAGCGTTTTTCGACAGAAATTAACATAGTTCATTTGCTAGGAGCGATTACAGGTATCTAGAGATTCTATCTATGTGTGGGAATATCATTGTTCTTCCCCACACCACGTTCATCCATGAAACTATTTATTTCCATAACCTAGGGTTCTATTCAAGTTTATGATGACCCTATATATATGTATAATTATATTTTATGTTATACCTTGACTTCGTTAATTGTATTCATGATATGCTATTGTGATTGTCATGAACCTGTCTGTAATCCATGAACGCATGCTTTGAATCCCATGAGTTCTTAAATACAAGCTATAATTACTATTACTCAGTTTCAATGACACTATACATGATTTTAATGATTTTTGTAAGTTATATGATATAAGTCACATGTTAAACTATAATTGCAAACCATATTTTACAAAACATCTTTCATGAAATTCATGGGCCTACAAGACCTCTATTTTTTAGTACATGTTTTGGGAGTTGCATAGATTACCGAGAAGGCTCAAGTAGCCTGAAACTACGTATGCCAGCGTACGATAAGGGTTACTCCACCCAGAGGACGATACCTTCAGATTATGGATTGGATCCTTTCATGTCATAATCATTTCTCATACCCCGCAATGTATGAGAGCGCTCTGCTGAGGCATTTTTGCTCATGTTGAGGCTGATAAGAGAATCATGATGAAGGAAGAGAATCATTTAGCAAACCTAGGAGTTCAACTTTTGGATACCGAAGATTGTAGAGTTATTGTACAGAACAAAGCCAAATCCTCTTTAGTAGTTGAGAAAAAGAGGAAAACAATTTCATGATTATTGTAGCTAAAGAAAGGGATTCGCAGACATAAATCCATGGCTTCCAAACAAGGGGGGAAATGATGATACTCTACAGTATGAAGGATTTTTGCATCTCTGATGTAGATGTCTGCAAAGAGAGGATTATGGCAGAGGCGCAATTTCAGATATTCTATTTATCCAAGCTCCACGAAAATGTATAAAGACCTTCAATAGGTTTATTGGTGGAATGACATGAAGAAGAATGTAGTCAATTTTGTGGCTAGTTCCCAAATTGGTAGTAAGCGAAAGTCGATTCAGCAGAAGATTACGCCAATGTCATATATTCAGAAAAGTTCCAGATTCCATGGGGCACCAATGTTAATTGGATCAGCTCGAGGTGCCCAGTTCGAAGAAAAATAATTTTTGAGTCTTTTTAGAAGGGATTGGATACCATCTCAGTATTGTTTTTCATTCTCAAATTGATGTCATGCAGAGCTTACTATCCAGCCACTCGAAGATATATTGAGCGCATGTGTCCTAAACATTAAAAGGTAATCTAGATGATCATTTTCCTCTCATTGAGTTGTTTCTAAATATAGATATCATGCTAGTATCATGATGGCACCATTTGAAACCTTGTATTGGCGAAGGTGTAGATTACCTCATGGTTGGTATGAAGTTGCGAAATAGAATATCTAGGACCAAACTTGGTCCTTTAGGCTATTGAAAAAGTTAAATTAATTCAGAAGCATTTAAAAATGGATAAGAGTTGCGAGATTCAGAGTTTCATGTAAATGATTGGGTGTTTCCAGAAAGGTTTGCCTATGAAGGGCCTCATGTGATTTGAGAAGAAAAAGAAGTTAGTCCCAAATATATTAGACCATATAGTATCCTACAAAAGATCATCAAGATCGTAAGTTGAGGATTAAGGAAGTCGCTCCAGTGAAAATATTGTAAAGGAATCAAAATGTGAAAGAGGCTACATGGGAATACAAATAGGACATGAAGCCCAAATAGTCGCACTTATTGATGGACAAGCAGAAAAATATTTAGGGTAACTACCTCATGTATTCAGACTTTATGTTAGTCAGTATTCAGGTCCCATCGGCGCTCAGCATTCAAATCTCATATTGTAATAATCATATTTTTAACATTCAGATCTCATTATATGATATCCATATTTATACGTATTCATATCTCATGTCAGTTTAGCACTCATGTATCCATGTCATTGAATCTTCATATATTCATATCCCATGTCATGCTCCTCATGTCCATATAATCATGTCATGTTCATGCTTATATTCAAGTACTCATGTCATTCATGCCTATGATTTTTTTTTCAAATCACATGTATAGTATTCATGTATCCATTCAATTCAATATCTATGTGTTTATTTCATACCGATATTTATGATAGTTGTTATTCATGTATTCAAGTTTGCTCAGTATTCATGTTAGTCACGTCCATGCTTCAGTTACCATGTAATGTCATGTCATGCATATTAAGATGCCCTGTAAGGCTTGCGTTGTGATCCAGTTAGCTTGCATGTGTTCAAAAAATGTTGGAATAGTCCTATTTACAGAGGAAACACTGCCAAATTTTTTCAACCTTCAAGAGTTAGACATATTCCTAACTGTGATCTATCATTCCAGGATGAATGATCCCAAGGAGGAGATGTTGTAACACCTCGTACCTTCCGGCTAATGTTTGACCCATACGATGGGAACGTAATGGAACCAAGATGAGGAGTATAGAAAGTGTTTTGAAAATTAATCAAGTTATAAGAAGAGACTTTGGGAAAAGTATAGTCGGAAGTTACTTTTCAGTCCATGTTATCAAGCGATTTTTAACAAGGCCTCATTTTAAGTGAGTATTTGGAAAACTGTATAAAGAATTTGGGAAAACTTCCTTTACAAAAGTTGTAGCCTTTTAAAATATATTTCCAGCTCCAACAGAGTTCTATGCTAGGAGTTATGGCCATTTAACAGAGACAATGTCAGTATCATTGAAAATCATGAAATTTTGATTAAGTGTAAAATGGACCTAGGAGCTCGCGGAGCTCAGAACAAATCTAGATAGGGTTACGCTATGGACCTCGCTCAGGAAGGTGTAGGTTCCCAAAAATGAAAATTTCACAATATTGGCTAAGTACATTTTAGATAGGTGAGCTTGTTAAGCGAAGCTCAAAGCGAGGTAGCACCTCACCATAGATCTCACTGAGCGAAACCCATAGCGAGGTCACCCTTTATTTAGAGCTCGATCAGCGAGACAGGGGGTCCTAAATGCCCATCCTTTAAATAAAACACTTAGTGCAAAAAATAATTCACCAACTCGTTCAACCTCGTAGAAAACCCTCTCAAGAGCTTTTTTCTCTCCTCTCAACCTCCTACAACAAGGTATGTTCGCTCCTAACGATTCCTTAGTAATTCTAGAATTAAATCATGATTAGTAACAGCATTCTCTAACTAAAACATAGAATTAACAATGAAATCCTTTGCAAGCTATTCAAGCTAGGGTTTGGAGCGTTCATCATCAAAACTCAACATAGTTTGATTTGCTAGGATCGATTATAGGTATGTAGATCTTCTATCTACGTATGGGAACATCATCGTTATTCCCCATGCCACGTTCATCTGCGAAACTATGAATTTCCATAACCTGGGGTTTCATTTAAGTTCATGATGACCATATATACATGAATAATTATATTTCATGTTATACCTTGACTTCGTTGATTATATTCATAATATACTATTGTGATTGTCATGAACCTCTCCGTAATCCATGAATGCATGCTTTGAATCCCATGAGTTCCTAAATACAAGTTATAATTAGTATTACTCAGTTTCCATGAAACTATATATATTTTTCATGATTTATGTAAGTTATATGATATATCTTTCACATGTTAAACTAAAATTGCAAACCATGTTTTACAAGTGATATTTCATGAAATTCATGGGCTTACAATCCCTCTATTTTCAAGTACATGTTTTGGGATTTGCATAGATTACCGAGAAGGCTCAATTAGCCTTAAACTATGTATGTCAGTGTAGGATAAGGGTCGCTCCGCCCAGAGGATGATACCTTTAGATTATTTATTGGATCCTTTCATGTCATGTTCATGTCTTATACCCCGATAAGGTATGAGAGCGCTCTGCTGGTCGATCCAGGTACCAGACTCCACGTACCCACATGGTGATTTCATGTTGTCAGCTATACTACTGCTCTCCCCACAATTATACAAACATACAGTTTATAGATTTTATACATGTTATCATATTCATGTTCATGTTCATGTTCATGTTCAATTTCATGTTCCTATTAAATCATGTGCCTGCTTATTTATTCAGTGGATTTACATATAGTACAATTCAAATGTACTAACATCCCTTTTTTCTGGGGCCTGCACTTCACAGTGCAGGTACTGAGTTTCAGGATAACGAATCTGCTTATTAGGATTTGCCTCTATATCAACTATTGGTGAGCCCTATTTCATTCGGGGTGTCAGTCGGTTATTTTACATGTTATGCTTTATAGTAAAGGTAGGTCAGGGCCTTGTCATGGTAAAAGAGTTTTGCAGTCAGACTCGTGTTTCAGAGGTTTCATAGGCTAGACTAGTTTAGCATGTTATGTATGTCATGTCAGTAAAGGTTTTCAGACTTAATATGTTTTCAGATATTTCTGAAATACATTTTCAAGCTATATTTCAGTAGTTAGTTTGCATGTTTTAAATCAGAATTATTGCATGCTTTTGATGCCCATGTTGGTTAAGCAAGCCATATGGTTCACTCGGTCACATACAGTCGGGCACTAAGTGTCGTATTTCTCCCAGGCCATGGTTCGAGGCATTACTAAGCTTAGTGTCAGAGCCTAGGTTCAAGTATCTTAGGGAATCTATGAAACTGTGTCCAGTAGTGTCACTTTTATATATGTGTGCGTGCCACACATATAAACGGTTGAACACCAAGATATTTAGGATTGTCTCACTTCTTTCATACTTTAGATCGTGAAATTATAGCAATACTTTCAGGAATTCTTCTAACTCATGCCATGAAGCCTAGAATAATAAGTAAAATTCTCTTTTCATCAAATTCTGAATGTATCGAATATATAAGCGACGAGAAGGAAATCTAAGGTCAAAGTGAGGATGACTACCTATTGGGAGTATAATCCGGAAGTGCATGTTGGTAACATATGAGACTTGAGATGACATTGAAAGTGGGATGAAACTCGTAGTTACTATAGACCAGAGCATAACCCTTATCAGAGAGTACAAAGGATGTTATCATGTTTTAAGGTTATCAGTTTACCTTAGTTACCAGCTATACAGTATTTCAGTTAGTAGGAATATAGTTATTCGGTACACCAGTGTTCGGTTATGTAGTTATCATATTTCTAATTTCAGCGTATCGAGATTCTTGTGACTTGACATGTGAGGATACAAATGAGTCTTTGGGTGCTAAAAGAAAGTGTAAGTAACAATGACTAAGCAGGATCTTCACATTTTTCAAGTTCGGGTTAATATCAAGACTCACAAGATGGCGCATGATGTATTTATCAGGCGATAGTGCCATTATAAGGACAAGTTTCGGTATGATAGTATACATATGTTCTACACCTTACATAATAAGTTTATTTGAATTTTTGGACCATGGAGCTACTAGTATGAGGACGATAGTTCATGTTTAAGACCTTACAAGGTAACACGTTATGAAGTAAGCCGCAGTAGGCATAAAATTCCCACAATAATTTTGAATAGAAAATAACCTAAGAGAAAATCACATGTGCTTCTAGAATGTCTCGAGTTTTCAAAGATGTATATTTTGTCATATGACCCATGCACATGACTAAGAAGTGATTGTGTACGACAGGAGAACCATGAGTAGACGACATTGAATTTTTGGGGATAGTTTTAAATTATTTGAGTTTATTCAGATCAGAACCGGAGAGTATGACGTTAGTAAGTTACTACAAGAGGTAGATATTACTATGAGATGATAAGATGGGAAAGTTCCCCCTTAAATTATGTGACTAAGTGTTTACCCTGGATGTGTATAATATGATATGATTTTAAAGTGTATAGAAAGTTCGGGGTTAGGTATTTCAGTTTTTCATTAAGAGTGACGAAATTTCCCCTAAGTGTGATCCATGTGTATAGTACAGAAAATATAGTATACGATCGTAGAACAGGGTCAGATAATGAGGGAAGTTAGAAATAATCTTATGTATCACTTTAGTTTTCAGGACATGACTAGAGAACATGATGCTAGCAGGTGGTTAGTAGAGAATAGTAAGTAAGTTTGAATAGATACAATGAATTAGCAGTTTCAGTAGACCTAGTAGAGGTATGATTTGATTTTCATAGTTAGGTTAACACTTATGAGTGAGTAGCAGTTTGAATACACCGAATACGTGTTAGAACCCAAAGTCTTTAAGATAAACATAAAGTACAGTCATAGTGGGAGAAGAAAATTAATTAAGTAGTAAGAGATGAAATTACAGAAGAATAGTCTTTTTAGAGTTATCAAAAAGGGTTTTCCTTAAAACTAGCAGTGTGAGCGAAGTTATGTCGTTAAGACAGAATATACCAGTAATTCAATCCATGTAAGTAATTTAGTTCCATGTTCATGTAAGTAATTCAATTTTCCTAGTAAGGAAAAATGCTCAAAGTAAGTCAAAAGATGAGTCGTTAGTGATATAAAGTGCAAAGAATTACAGAAGTTGAGGAAAGTTGGTTGGATCACAACGAGAGATAAAGATCCCCAAATATAAGATCTTAACCTTTCATCCATGAGAGAGATGTAAAGATTATCAATAAGTGTAGTTGAATATTTGAAGACCCGAAGGGTTAGCATAAGATATGAAAAACCTCAATTCTATAATGAGTGCATAATGAGATAGTCTCCATAAGCTTGTGCCTCATATGTACAAGTAAAATGAAGTGAGTAGAATGATCATCGATTGACTTGTGTCAAGATCATTTATTATCAATTAAGTAATAACAGAACAATTATGAGATCATGCCCAGTTATATGTCAGAAAGGTAGTGCCATCGCGCGAGACTCTAATCTCTAGGGTGTTGGTCAAAGACTTAGCGCACAACAGTACTATCAGTATTTCAGGAGGTATTTCAGAAAGAAATCAAGTATGGGTAGTTTAGCGCATGTTGAGGCAGACAAAAGAATCATGATGAAATAAGTCTATCATTTAGCAAACCTATGAGTTCAACTTTTGGACCCCGATGATGGTAGAGTTGTGGTACAGAACAGAGCCAAATCCTCCTTAGTAGTTAAGCAAAATAGGAAAATATTTTCATGATCCCTATCTATTGTAACTAGGAAACGGAGTTTGCAGACATAAATCAATGACTTCCAAACAAGGGGGAGATGATGGTACTCTAAGGTACGAAGGAAAATTCTGCGTCATGGATATAAATAGACGCAAAAAGAGGATTATGGCAGAGGCACACAATTTCAGATATTCTATTTATCCCGGCTCCACGAAAATGTATCATGACCTTGGGAAGGTTTATTGGTGGAATGACCTGAAATGTAGTCAATTTCGTGGCTAAGTTTCCAAATTGGTAGTAAGCGAAAGACGATTCAGCATAGGATTATGCCAATGTTATATATTCAGGAATGTTCCTGATTCCATAAAGCTCCAATGTCCATTTGATTAGCTAGAGGTACCTAGTTCAAAGCGAAATATTTTTGTGAAGTCTTTTTAGAAGGGATTGGATACCATCTTAGTGTCGTTTTTCATGCTAAAAAGATGTCAGGCAGAGCTCACTATCCATCCACTCGATGATATGTTTAGTGCATATGTCCTAAACCTTAAAAGATAATTGAGATGATCATTTACGTCTCATTTTTTTCTAAATATAGATATCATGATAGTATCAAGATGGCACTGTTTGAAACCGTGTATGGGCGAAGGTGTAGATGACCTAATGGTTGGTATGAAGTTAGCGAAATAGAATTGCTAGGGCCAAACTTGGTCTATTAGGCTATTGAAAAAGTTAAATAAATTCAGGAGCATTTGAAAATGGATAAGAGTCTCAAGAGTCCTATGCGAATGTGCGGCGTAGATATTCAAAGTTTCATGTTAATGATTGGGTGTTTCTAGAAAGACCATACAGTATCCTACGAAGGATTGTCAAGTTCGCAAGTTGAGGACTAAGGAAGTAGCTCTAGTGAAAATGTTGTAAATGAACCAATATATGAAGGAAGCTATATGGGAAGCCAAAGAGGACATGAAGCTCATATATTTGCACTTATTGATGGACGAGCAGAAAATGTCTAGGGTAACTACCTCAAGTATTCAGACTTCATGTCAGTGAGTCTTCAGGTCCCATCTGCGTTCAGCATTCAAATCACATGTTGTAACAATCATGTTTTTGACATTTAGATTTCATGTTATGATATCCATGTTTACACGTATTCATATCTCAGGTCAGTTTAGCACTATACCCATGTCATTCAGTCTTCATGTATTCATGTCCCATGTCATGTTCCTCACGTCCATGTTAGCATGTCATGTTAATGCCTATGTTCCAGTACTCATGTCATTCGTGCATATGAATTGTTTTTCCAAATCCCATGTATAGTATTCATGTATTCATACAGTTCAATATCCATATGTTCATGTCATATTGATATTCATGATAGTTGGTATTCACATATTCAAGTCAGCTCATTATTCATGTTAGTCATGTCCATGCTTCAGTTACCATGTAATGTCATTCATGCATATTCAGATGCCATTTGAGGATTGCGTTGTGTTCCGGTTAGGTTGCAAATGTTTGAAAAGTATTGGAATAGTCCTATTTACATAGGAAATTCTGCAAAAAATTTGCAAACTTCAAGAGTTAAACATAATCCTAATTGTAATCCATCATTCGAGGACGAATGATCCCAAGGGGGAGATATTATAACACCTCGTACCTTTGGGATAAGGTTTGACTCGTACGATAGGAAGCATTAACCAAGATGAGGAGTATAAGAAGAGTTTTGGAAACTAATCAAGTTATACGAAGAGACTTTTGACAAAGTATAGTCGGAAGATACTCTTCGGGCCATGTTGTCAAGTAAGTTTGCACAAGCCGTCATTTCAAACTAGTATTTGGATAATTGTATAAGGATTTTTGGGAAACTTCCTTCACAAACGTTGTATCCATTTGAAATACATTTCTATCCATATATGGTGTAGCTCCAACGGAGCTTTGTGTTAGGACTTGTGGCTATTTTAACAAGACAATGTCAGTACGATCGAAAATCATGAAATTTTGACTAAGTGTAAAATGGATCTAGGAGCTCACTGAAATTAGCTCAATCCGAAATAGGGTTGTATACTTGTATTACTAACTACATTTTGGACATGTGAGCTTGTTGAGCGAAGCTCAAAGCGAGGTAGGACCTCGCCATGGATCTCATTGAGCGAATCTCATAGCGAGGTCACCCCTGGCTTTGGAGCTCGCATAGCGAGATAGAGGGTCCAAAATTCCCATCCTTTAAATATAACACTTATTCTGAAAAATCATTCACCAACTTGTTCAACCTCGTAGAAAACCCTCTCAAGAGGGTTTTTCTCTTCTCTCAACCTCCCACAATAAGGTAAGTTCGCTCCTAACGATTCCTTAGTAATTCTAGCATTAAATCATGATTAGTAATATGATTCTATAACTAAAACATAAGATTAACAATGAAATACTTTGCAAGCGATTCAAGCTAGGATTTAGAGTGTTCTTCGTCAGAAATCAACATAGTTTGTTTTCTAGAAGCAATTACAGGTATGTAGATCTTCTATCTACGTGTGGGAACATTATCGTTCTTCCCTATGCCACGTTCATCAATGAAACCATGAATTTCTATACCCTTTATTGGACCGGGAAGAAAAATAGGGAAAAAGTAAAGTCTAAGCGCATATGGCACGAAAAGGAAATCCTATTTCGATAAGACTTTATCTGAATCGTAGTTCAGATTCAAGTTGGTTTAGTGAGGGCGACCATGAAAGTCACCGAATGGGTCAGTCTTTTAGTTCTCCCAGATTAGAATATCAAAGGAGGACATTGCAGATGCCTGGGGAGGACACGACTTCTTCTAAGGCTAGAAGACCACTGCAGCCCCCTGGCTCTGTATTTTCACATCCAGAATTATTTGCAGATGAAGAGATGTCAAAAGGGCTTCTTACTTCCCAAACAGATCCTCCGATGAAAGATCCTTACTCAAATTACGAACCCTGAACCTCTTTGCGAATTCACAGCTGAACCTTGATGGGATGACTCAGACCCCGGTTAATTTGATCTTCATTAGCCTTGTTTTCTGCAGATCGATTACTCTCCTTTGAAGGTGAAGCCCGTTTGAAGGAAAATCATGGTATCCGGGATCGGACATCGAAAGGGAAGGCGAGGTTTCAACATCTATTATGGAAGCGGGTGGCCCCTCTTAGAAAAGCATAGAGCCCTCAGCTAAGCGGTCAAATAAGTCTTGAGTCAGCTTAGCGGGAAAGGAACTAGGGCGGGCATAAGCTCACTAATTAGGATGTGTGTCTGCCAACATATCTCGTGGTAACAAAAATCTATTGTTCTGGGGTATATCAAGGTTAAGTCTTCGGTTCATATTTCGTCGACCAATCCTTCCTAATTCACTCTCGATAGAAAATGAACGGCGGTGTGAAGTTGATGAGCAGGGAAGATGTCTTTTTTCTAGTTGGCCAAGCGGCCCCGTCTTCCATAGCCAGGGAAATAACAATAGCATTCAGTTGTCTTCACAACGGGGCAACAACCCAGATTTTGCCAACTGAGGTCGCGAGCTCTAATGTTTTTTTGTTGGGACCACCAGATTGAAGGAAACCTCATGCATGCTTTGTCACCTCTGCACTATCTCGATTAATCGCCTTTTGCGCATGCAAGAAAAATTAGTTCCAGAGGCATCTTCTATTCATATCGATTTTTTTTTCCGCACCATATTTTGATCTGCCTCTTCTTCGATCCAAAATTCCCAGCAAATCCTTGACTCCTCGAATACACTCGCCTTTACTATAAGAAAGGAGAGGAGCTCTAAGCAACTCTCTTGACTATAAGGAAATAGAGGTGCTCCAACCACTTGCTTGACTATAAAGTTGGAGAGGGCCTTCTTCTTTTTCTGGATATGGCAAAAGCATCTTTTTGGATCGAATGGGATTTTGTGAGAAATGGTGGAATTTGATACATGGATGTTTATGTAATGAAGAATTTGGAGTACTTGTGGATACTGTGCCACATGGGTACTTTCCGGCTTCTCGAGGGCTGCGATAAGTTAAGCCGAATGGAAGTGCTAGTCGGGTTTCCCATTTACCCACAACGGATGAGCTGCCCCCACCAGGCAGGCGGCCACGGGTCATAACACACTCTTCGCACAACAAATCCTCTTTGAAGTTGACTTATCTCCTCGTCCAGTGACGGATTTGGTCCCTCTTTCAGTAAGTCTTCTTCTTTAGTAAGAAGAGTACTTCCTAAAGCAATGTGAGTTAAAGTGTCTATATAGGAACCAGCCGTAAACTCCTTTTCTGGTGTAGATCCCCTTTCTTATGAATCAGTTCGCAGGTATAAGGAATGATGACATTCTGACAAGACTTGGATATACAATGCCCTCAAGGTCTTGGTGTTGTAATCGACCAAGAGTGGAAACCATGCAGTATCTTTTTCTGAACAGTCAATGTGCTGATAAGGTATGGCAGTACTTTTCCTTTGGTGCAGGTCTTACACATGGTGTTAGCTTAGGGTTTTATTCAAGTTCATGATGACCCTATATATATGTATAATTATATTTCATGTTATACCTTGATTTCGTTAATTATATTCATGATATGCTATTGTGACTGTCATGAACCTCTCGGTGATCCATGAACGCATGCTTTGAATCCCATGAGTTTTTAAATACAAGTTATAATTACTATTACTTAGTTTCCATGAAACTATACATGTTTTTAATGATTTATGTAAATTATAGGATATATCTTTTTACATGTTAAACTATAGTTGCAAACCATGTTTACAAGTGATATTTTATGCAATTCATGGGCTTACAAGCCCTCTATTTTCAAGTACATATTTTGAGAGTTACATAGATTACCGAGAAAGCTCAAGTATCCTGAAACTACGTATGCCAGCATAGGATAAGGGTCGCTCTGCCCAGAGGACGATACCTTTAGATTATTGATTGGATCCTTTCATGTAATGTCTCATACCCTGACAAGGTATGGGAGTGCTCTGCTGGTCGGTCCAGGTAGCAGACTCCATATACCCACATGGTGATTTCATGTTATCGGTTATACTATTGCTCTCCCCATAGATATACAAATTTTACACATGTTATCATATTCATGTTCATGTTCAGTTTCAATTTCACGTTCCTATTATATCATGTGCTTGCTTATTCACTCAGTGGCTTTACATATAGTACAATTCAAATGTACTAAGTTTTCTTTTGCTTGGGGCTTGTACTTCACTATGCAGGTACTGAATTTTAGGACGACACATCTGCTTATTAGGAGTTGCCTCTATATCAACTATTGGTGAACCCCATTTCCTTCATGGTGTCAGTCAGTTGTTTTACATGTTATTCTTTATAGTAAAGGTATGCATGGGCCTTGTCCTGGTAAAAGAGTTGCAGTCAGACTCATATTTCATATTCATAAACTAGACTAGTTTAGCATGTCATGTCTGTCATATCAGTATTGGTTTTCATGCTTACTATGTTTTCATATATTTCCACAATACATTTTCAGACTATATTTCAGCATTCAGTTTACATGTTTTAAATCAGTATTATTGCATTCTTTTTATGACCATGTTGATTCAGCAAGTCATGTATTTCATTCGGTCACATGCAGTCAGGCACGGAGTGTTGTCTTTCACCCAGGCAATGGTTTGGGGCGTTACAGGTTTTTCTACAGGTGAGAAAAGTGTAGGTGCCACCACGTTTCCTAAAAGGGGTCATGATACTCTATGTGAGGAGTTTGCAAAGCTCATGGGAAGTGAGTTTTAAATGAGCATGATGGGTGAGCTGAAATTCTTTAATGGGTTACAAGTCAAACAAACTTCGAAAGGTACCATGATCAGTCAACAAAAGTACATCAATGAGCTACTGAAGATGTTTGAAATGGAGAATGCTAAAACCATGGACACTCATATAGCTACTGCTACTTGACTAGATGTAAATGAACCTAGTTCTCCTGTGAATGAAACCATGTACAGGGGTATCATTGGATCTTTGCTCAACTTGACTGCAAGCAAACCTGACATTGTGTTTAGTGTTGGTTTGTGTGCTAGATTTCAATCATGTACAAAGGAGTCTCATCTGAAGGTTGCAAAGAGAATTTAAAGGTATCATAAAGGGATACCAAAATTGCTCTTTTTCTACCCCTCAAGACATAATTTTGACTTAGTTGATTATGCTAATGCTGACTATACTAGTTATTTGGTGGATAGAAAGAGCACTTCTGGTATACACACTTCTTTAGATCATGTTTGATCTCATGGGGTACAAAGAAATAAAACTTTGTGGCTCTTTCTACTTCTGATGTTGAATAGAAACTGTCGGCGTTCCAGTTCCTACACTGTAACTCCAACTTCCAAACACCATTCTTACTCACCTTTCCTTCCAAAATTCATTATGTCTCAAATTGAATCCACTTCCCCAACCACTCCTAAACCAACATCTCCTGCTTCACTACTAGAAATCCCAAAACTGTCCGACCAAAACCTCACTTCGTCACTTTCAAAATCCATAGCTCCCTCTAACCCTCACACCTTTGCTTCTCCATATTTACCTACTACATCTATTCCTCCTCAACACCATAAAAGTCTAACTCTTAAAAAGTTTGTTTTAGAACCCGAACCTACGTCTCACAAAGAAACCATAACTTCAAATGTTAGTGATGACTCCGTGTCGACATTTGATCTTTTCAGCGACACAATTGAGGTTGAGGAAAAGGATAAGGATCCTGAGGTTTCAAGTCAGAACTTGGGTACTGAGGAGGGAAAAAGGTTGAATCAGGTAATATTGAGGCACATGATGTTCAGTTTACTCCATCGGAGGGTGCTTCAAAGGAACAAGTGACAGAAGTTCAATAGGAGGCGATTGAAGGAACTACTACTGAACTAGGTAACTCCGCTTCCTTAGAGGGTAAAAAGGTTCTTGAGTCAGACAAATGACACTCTGAGTCCTCTATCGACCATCTATTTGAGGGTAACCTCCCTAAGGGGGATAATGGGAGGTCCAAATTTTAGAAAGTCAAGAAGAAATTGTGGCTGGATGTTTTGATATTGTTTTGATGTTAAAAGACAGGGAACTTTCTAGGAACCTGGTGCTTCTGCACAAAGGGAAGAAATTTTGCATGTTTCCAAAACTTCTCCTAAATGGGATGGGACACCAGGTTCCCACTAAGTGTCAACTATCAATGTACCCTTAGGAGATATTCATGCTAGTGAAGCACCAGTGAATGAAACTCTTCCTGATGAGGTTGATGACAATGAAGTGCCTCTGAAAGTGGTTTTTAATATAAATGTAAGTTCCTCCTTGAAGGACAAAGCAAATAGAAAGGCAGTTTCTAAATGAGGGTCAGTCACTAGAGGAAAAGCTAAGGCCCAAATTGACTCTATTTTAAATGGAAAAAAACTGCAAAAAAAAGGTTTGTGCATAGGATGGTGGATGAAGAAGTGTTGCCATCAAAGTTGGTGGAGCTTGATAGTGGTGAAAATGAACCTAAGGTGGATGAAACTCCACTTGAAAGAAGAAAGTCTAGGAAAGAAACTCTGAGAAAAGGGAAATCAGCAAAGGTAAAAAAACCTGGTGCTGAAGATGAAACTGATACTGGGATAAAGGGTCAAAATAAAATAAGGTAAGTTCATGTTCTTTGAGGAAGAGAAATGTTATTGAGGATAAGGAACCCGCTTCCTCATCCAAGAAATAAAAAGTAGAGATATTTGAGGAAGAAATAATGGAGGTTCTGCGAACTAAAAAGGTACTAAATGGAAAGGTTTTTTATCCTGACATTTTCAACTAACCTAGAATGCAAGATGTAGTGGAGATGGTTGAGTTCCAAAAGTGGGGGCATCTGTTTCAGTCCCAGGGCCTGTGTTTTTTTAGTTCGATGTGATAGAATTCAATGGTAATATGTTCTTTACAAATGATGGTAATGCATTTATTACCAGTGTAAAGGGTACTGACTTCACCTTGGATGAAGAGACGCTCGGAAGGATTTTGGATGTTCCAATTGATGGTCTAAAAACTGTATCCAAGAAAGCAGCCTCTAGGAATTTTCTAAAAATAATGGTAAGCATGCATGGAACCTCCAAGGGGAACGAGTATTTAAGAAACAGATGAAGCCAGAATTTTAGCTTTTTTTCATTGGTCAATAAGGTATTGTTGTCCCGTTCTGAGAGAAGGTCTATAGCAGTTATTCCTGACCTGTATCTTATGGAGTCTCTAGCCTCATTCTCTCTGATCAATCTACCTGCTCTAATGTTAGAACACATGTTAAAGGTGGTCTCTGTTAAGGATAGTATACATGGGTTGGCTTATGGCTTCTTCCTCACTAAGGTCTTCAAGAACTTTGGGATAAAGGAAATTAGGGAAACAATAGGCACAAGGAAGCAGATGTTTACAATAAACACTCTAGAGGAGTGTGAATGTGTGCCTAGAAAGAGGAGTTGGGAGTAACTCCATGATCTCATGTTTGATAGATGCACAGGAAAAGGCAACTGAGGAGATCAACAAGTTGACTCTTCTATTTGCTCAAAAAGACTCTGAAATTGCTATTCTAAAAGCTGAGCTTCAGTAGAGCACAGAGGGAATAGAGGAACCAAGTACCTTGGAGGAACTAAAGAATGAAAATGCTCAGCTCAAGACTGAAGTAGCTGACCTTAAGAAATAGGTGGAGGACCTGACCTAGCATATGTTTTGTGATCAACGGGCTACAAGTGAGCGAATTGACAGGCTTCTTGCCAGATTATAAGCAGTCCCCTGTCCTAGACTCTTCTTTCTTACTCCATGTCTTTTCATGACCTAATCCTTACTCCCAGAATCTTTTAGTCCTTTTCTCTTTTGTCTCCATTGTATTTATGCAGTTCCTATCTTGGGTTGTAATGACATTCGTACTATTTACTTGTTTTATTTACATTGCTGGTACTTGTGGATTTACTATGGTTTTATTTGGTAATCAAATTGGGCATTATCTATATACTTGTGCAATATTGCTTAACCTTGCCAGTTTTGATTATGCTCATGTTGGTGTTGCCCCAGTAGCAATAAGTTAACATTGCCTTAATTCATTCTCCTCGTGTTACTACTTTACATTTTTTTTATGATGACAAAATGGAGAAGATTTTGCAGGGGGTAAGGGGTATACAGAAAATATTGGGTATTGATGTTTGGTCTTTTTTTTTACTTGAAATGGGTTTGATTCTTAGGGGGAACAAGTAGGGAATCTGGTTCTCCGGGGGAACTTGAATTTTGAGTTTGTCATTATCAAAAAGGGGAAATTGATAATGTATGCTATGCATTTTTTTGATAATTTTACAAACTTGTATGAGGAACCACTTACGTTTTTAGAGGAACCAGTTACGCCTTTAGAGGAACCAGTTCTGCTGATTCAAGTCAACTCTACAATTATAAAGTTGCTGACACAGTGGCAGTATTACAACACTGCATCAAAGTTGCTGGGACTTTTCCATTGGTCCAAGGTTTAAGTTTTTGTCACTTCCTTCACCTCATATATATATATATATACAACATGTTAACAATGAAAAATCTAATCTTACAAATCCAAATTGTTCTAACTTTCACCTGCAAGCCGTCGTGTTCATTAGTGCTCCAAACAAGACCAAAGCTGCAACAAACTGAAGGACCAGTTCTCTCACCACTGAAGATGTTTTAAGTCTTAGGTTTGTTGAGGCTTTGTCTTTTTTGTTCTTTAACTTGTAAACCTACACTTCTTGTTAATAAGCTTTTTGTAGGTCGGTTTTTTCTCAAGTCTTTGAGCTGTTTACTTAGCTGGAGTTAGTCAAGGTGTATATTTCCAATAGAGGTATTGTAGAGTGCTTGCAATAGAGTTATTGTACGGGGATGGATTAAGAGTTTAATTCCCAAGTTGCAAGAGGTTGTAATCTAAACATTGCTCAACTTTAGTGATGTTTTAAAAAAATCATATTAGGGTAGGTCGTGGTTTTACTCCCTTGAGCAAGGTTGTTTTCACGTAAATATTCTGTGTTATTTACTTTCTGCTTTAGCTAAGCGAACAGTTAGAAAACTCGATTTTCTACACTGTACTGTTTGGTGGACTCGTATAATACATCATTTAGATATAGCAATCTAATTTGTTCTCTTTTGGCCAATAATTTGGTAATTCATTAACATAAAAAGTATATGTATTTTGCCCCTGCTGGCATTTATGTATTAGGTGGAAATGTTTTATTATAAGATAAATACCTTCAGCTAATTTGCTTTCCAGCACACACATTGTAAAGAGAATTCCACATAATATTGTCAAAATTTACCATTGGTGAGTTTTAGCAAATAAAATATGAGTTTAGCCTCTGTGCACCGACAGTGTAATTTTTTGTTTTTTACTATCACATGCTCCAATTAAGTAATTACAAGTAATGTTTTATAATATGTGGTACTTCATACTTTCTCCGCTCACTTTTACTTATCCACTTTTAATTTTGCATGCCGCTTAAGAAATAATAACTGAAATTCATATTTTACCAAGATACTCATATTAGTTGGTATATAGTCTTAATATTACTAAAAATGATTTGAAATAAATAATTAATGTTATGAGTAAAATAGGAAAAGTAAACTATTTTTCTCTTGATATGCTAAATATGAAAAATAAAAGTGAAAATCTATTTATAAAATAGTGGACACGTAAAAGTGAACGGAGGGAGTAGTTAGTTAGTCAAAAAACAAGGCAGGTCGAAATAAAAAAGGCAAGTGACCTGACGACAAATTAAATTACGTTGTTAGTGTGAAATATTTTGTGCTTTTAATGTATATAGGTTAAATCATAAATTGCTTTACTTGGCTATGCATTTTACTTTCACAACAACAATAAGTAGAAAAAGAACATTTTCTATTTGATAATCTCACACGTAGTGACGAAATATCTGAAAGGGCAGCATTACGTCCTTTTATGTTTGATATAATATGCAGAGCGTTCATCCAAAGAGTTGCATGCCTATTGTGTTGCTCTTGGGAACACTTAACATCAAATAAACGCATTTTGCTAGAGATGAATGGAAGAACAAAAAGATATCTACAATATCATTATTAATCCGACATATTGCAAATTAAGAATTATCTTTATAATATATTTTCAAAGGAGAAAAAAATGTTCATAGATGATCTTATTACTAAAGTTATAACCTATATAATATAAATAAAGCACAAATATGAAAAACAAAATACCAGCTACAAATCAATTTGTGTATAGTTTATTATTTTAAATGGATACGAGTCCAAATTCCTTCACTTGGTATATCTTGATGGACCACGAAGAGCAGATAGTATCCGAGTGGTGCTATTTGACCCAAAATAGGAGTGCCCACATCGATTTGGTATACTGACTTTCCAATCGGTTTCACGTTACCACTTGCAAGTAGTAATAATCTTTGGTTCATAGTAAATGAATGTGTGTTAAATCCTGGTGCAACCATTGTTATCGTGACCAAATTTTTGTTCACTCTCCCAGAAACAGTAAACTGTATGGCTATCTTTTTCCCATACACAAATTCAACTTATGAAGCGGGTGAAATGATATGCGGACGCAAATTTGCTGATTGTGAATCCAAATAAGATGGTAAAAATGCCTCAAGCCTTAGTTCGGTGGAAAAAGAACTCTCGTGAAGTTGTAATATTGATGTGAATTACTACCACCTACAAGAACTCTATCATCTCGGAGTAGAACTGATGTTGAATGGTACATTCTTGTTGTGGTACTTGGGTTCGGGATCTCAAATCGATATCCAAACGAGTTATCAAGTCTATAAATCACAGGACTCAAAGCGGGGTTCCTACCATGATTCCACCCAGCAGTGCCTTTCTCAGCTCCATTGATGATCAAAACGTGACCGTTTGGTAAAATTACCATGTCACTCATTGTCCTCATCATTGGCATGGTCTGCATAACCCATTCTAGATGCAGGTCAGTTACTCTGATCCGCCCGCATGTATTCAATTCATCAATAAAGATACTCCGCTTTGCTTTCAAGTACGACCTTTTGGTGCTCCACCACATACCAATACTTCAGCTTCAATATTTTGTGCTTGCAAGTTCTTGAATGGTGGAAGAACTGCAGAATCCGTACTTGAATAATTCCTCAGATCACCTCCAAGTATTTGTGGATATGTTTTCACCATCATATTCTTCTTGTAATCAAACAAGATTGGTTATTGGCAAATATGTATAAGTTACCATCGACATTGAGAAATACAAACGGGTATAGATTATTCTCCACTTTAGGTTCATTAGTCTACACAAGAAATGGGAGTTGGTACAAAATTTGGGGTAAAACTCGTAGCTAAAAGTCCTGCGACTGTCTATGATAATTTATCTGCCATCGGGTAAAATATGATTAGTGGCATACCAACGTAGTTGAATTAGGCCACATTGAATTTCTTGCCAATCACTACTTGTAATATTATTACCAATGCATGGTCTGAAACTCTTACAAATTTTTCACTGTTTTATAGCCACCCGTTTGGACCAAAAAACCATCAGAGTTGACAGAGCCCGAGGAGCACCAAACGTCAATGAGTACCATGAGAGGACCTATAGAGTTTGTTGTTACATCGTATTCGACAGAGTGAGCAGTGCAATCAACTTGTAATGTTTTATTTGTGTGTTTTCTGCATTTGCCCTAAGGTAATAATATGTTGGATTTTCCAAAGTCAGCACGGTCAAAGATGATGACTTTGTCATTGTTATTAGCGAATATTCTCTGAATATTTACAGTATATTTTGTAATTATGATAGGTGTATATTTAAGGTAACTTAGGATTCTTATTGTAGTAGGAATCAACCTCTGTACAACTATATATATTGTGATTAATAAAAGGAATCCCCAAGGGAAATTATTCCAATCTTACATGGTATCAAGAGTCAAACCCTAATCCCTACTCTTTTCCCTTCCTCTCGGCCGGCCACCACCCAAATTCTTTTTTCCTTCCTCTCGGCCGACGGCAACAATATTGCCACCATGTCTCGCCCTACTTCCCCCACCAATTCTGGTTCTTCCACTGGCACTCTTGACAACCCCCCTCAACGTTCATCGTCTTCTTTTCATCCGACATTCGCCGTTACCAACATCAAAAATTTTATCCCTATAATTCTTGACCAAGAAGACTGTCAATATTCCATGTAGATAGAACTATTCTATATCCACGCATGTGCGTACAATGTTCTCGGCCATACTGATGATTTTGTTCCTCGTCCAACTGATGTTGCAGACTCGACCTGGCGTCGCCTTGACGCCATCGTCAAACAGTGGATCTACGGCACCATCTCTAAAGACTTGTTGTGTACTATCATGAAAATAGGTTTTACAGCACGTGAACTTTGGGTACGGTTAGAAGAAATTTTTCAGGATAATAAAAATACTTGTGTCGTGTATTTGGAAGAGCAGTTCAACAATACGCATCTCAAGAATTTTAACAACGTGTCCAAATACTGTAAACAACTGAAACTCATAACCGACCAACTTTTCAACGTAGGGACATCTGTTTCAGAAACCAAGATGGTACTTCAACTAGTTGTTGGTTTACCGAAAGGTGAAAATGATACACTTGCAATGATAATTCAACAGGCCGACCCCCTACCAAGTTTCAACAAAGCACGTTCGCAACTTTTGTTGGAAGAGACCCGCCGTGCTAAACAAGAGGAGCACAATCACAAAGCATTAACCGTTGACGGCATGGTACCACTGGCGGCCAACACCACCCAGCCACCACCGCAAGACCACCGGCAGCAGCAATCCCGCGGTGGAGGGCGTGGTGGCAGAGGCCGCAATAACAACAGTAAAGGGAAGGGCTGCGGCAAGGGCAACCGGAACCAGCAGCAGCCAGGCCCAACCCCAGCTCCCTATTTTCAATGGGCTGGGCAGCAACATTGGCCCAATACCAGGAACTGGGCCTCGCCTGCCTGTCCCTACCCAACTTCAGGGGCCCAGTTCCAGCAAGCATGGTCACCGGGTGTTTTGGGTCACGCCCCAGCCAACAGGCAGGCCTACCAGTCCACACAGCAGGCCCACCTGTCTTCGGCCACTCAGCTTCCGCAAGCCAGCTTCCTGGCCCCCACTGATTTGGGCCAGGCCTTCAACACACTGAACCTTCAGCAGCCCGATAATAATTGGTATATGGACACCGGAGCCACATCTCATCTCACCCGATCGTCAAGTAATTTATCTCAAATGCATTGGTTAAAGTGTCCTCAATTTATTACTGTTGGCAATGGTCACCGCATTCCAATTGAAGGTTACGGTAACACACATACCAAACATCCCCACCCACCTTTCTCCCTAAATCATGTCCTCTAAACCCCTAACATCATTAAAAACTTAATCTCTATTAGAAAATTCACTCGCAATAATTATTTGTCTGTTGAATTTGACCCTTTTGGTTTTTCTTGGAAGGATCTCAATACGGGGGAAATTCTTACGCGCTGTAATAGTGTGGGAGACCTCTACCCCTTCACTCAATCTTCCACTGTCATACCACATTCACCCATCTCCCTTGCAGCTATCTCTCCGTCAACTTGGCATAACAGACTCGGACACCCAGGACACCCTGTCTTTAACTTTCTTAGAACTAATAAGTGTATTAAATGTAATAATGGGAAACTTGCCCAACACTGATTTTCTTGCCCGCTTGGCAAGCATACTCATATTCCATTTATGTCATCCAACAGTGTTACTTTTTCTCCATTTGATATTGTTCATGCTGATTTGTGGACATCTACGGTTGTTAGTTCCTTGGGTCATAAATTTTATCTAGTATTCTTAGATGATTTTTCACACTTTGTCTGGATTTACCCACTCAAATTCAAATCTGAAGTTTTTGCCAAGTTCCTTGAATTTCAAAAATTCATTAAAACACAGTTTGAAAAATCCATAAAATCTTTCCAATGTGATAATGGACGTGAATTTAATAACTCCGCATTTCACAATTTTTGCTCTAAACAAGGCATGGTTTTCCGTTTTCATATCCCTACACTTCATCCCAAAACGGAAAGGCTGAATGAATTATTCGCACCATCAATAACATGGTTTGTACCTTATTATTTCATGCATGTCTTCCACCACCATTCTGGGTCTATGTTGTCAAAATGGTAGAGTACCTCCTTAATATTTTACCAACCAGCACTCTCCAAAATAAGACCCCAACCGAAATCTTATACAGTAGGTTCCCATCCTATGACCATCTCCGCATTTTCGGCTGCCTATGCTACCCCAACCTGGCCTCCACTGCACCTCACAAACTCGCCCCACGCACCACGCCCTGCATCTTCATTGGTCTTTCTCCTACTCATCGGGGTTACCTGTGCTATGGCATAGCCACTCATAAAAGCATTGTCTCACGTCACGTCACATTTGACGAGATGACCTTTCTGTTCTCAAACCTCCAAAATTTCAAACCACGGATTACACCTTTCTCGATGAGCCGAGTATGTCCCCTGTTCTCCAGTCGATGTGCCACCGGCAGCTTACTGTTCCGACGGAGACTGCACCAGCAGCTCCATCCCCACCACTGTCTAGCATCGTCTCCAACCAACAACCTCCCAGCTCTCGGTCGAACACCCCACTGATCGACCCACCCGTGTCTCCTACCCAACCAGAACCATTGCTGCCTCCAGAACCCACAAGCCAGCAGCCATAAAACCCAGACCAACCACTCTTGACTACCCACCATATGGAGACTTGAGCACAACACGGGATTTTCAAACCCAAGGTCCATTTTAACCTCTCCACACAAACCATATCACTCATTCCAAAAAATCCAAAACTAGCCAAACTGGACCCTAATTGGAATGCAGCCATGTGCGAGGAATTTAATTCCTTAACCAAGCAGAACACTTGGGATTTGGTACCTAGACCGGACGGTGTGAATGTTATCCGGTGTATGTGGCTATTTCGTCACAAGTTCAGAGATAGTAGTGACTTGGAGCGGTATAAGGCAAGACTGGTTATTAATGGCACTAATCAGCATGAGGATATTGATTGTGGTGAGACATTCAGTCCGGTTGTTAAACCAGCTACTATTCGGACTGTTCTAAGTATTGCTATGGGCATGCATTGGCCGATTCATCATCTTGTTGTCAAGAATGCATTTCTTCATGGGTTGTCCTATACGGATGCTGATTGGGCAGGTTGTCCGGACAAGCGACGCTCCACCTCAGGCTACTGTGTGTTCTTAGGGGATAATCTTATTTTTTGGTCTGTCAAGAGACAAGCCACATTATCTCATTCGAGTGCAGAAGAAAAATACAGAGGCATTGCTAATGTTGTTACTGAAATCTGTTGGCTCCGAAACCTTCTTTTGGAGCTTCAGTGTCCATTACGTAAGGTGTCTTTGGTTTATTGTGATAACATATCCGTCATATATTTATCTCATAATATGGTTCAGCATCAGCGAACCAAGCACATTGACATGGACATCCACTTTGTTCGTGAGAAGGTTGCTCTCGGTCATGTTAAGGTATTGCATGTGCCTTCTTCATATTAGTATGCGGATATATTCACAAAGGACCTTCCTAGACAGCTCTTCCTCGACTTTAGATCCAGTCTTAGCATCCGGCCTCCTCCCGCTCCGACTGAGGGGGTGTATTAGCACGTGTACAATTGTAATATATTTAGCCATATTTAGTCTTGTGTAATTATGGTAGATATAGGATCCCTATTGTATGAGGATCCCAGATTGTACACCCTATATATATTTGTATTAATGAGAAAGGCTCATCAAGGGAGATTAATACATTCTTACATAATTAAATACCAAATATATATCTCATATATATTTTAATCAAGAGATATAATTAAACTTTCTATTCCAATAGAAAACTCCAATTTATTCACAATATTAATTATATTCTCTGTGCTAGCAAAAATATAATAATAATTCATTTGGACTAATAAGTTTATTTATTTGACTAATTAAATTCTCTAATTTAATTATCAAGTAATTAAATAATTAGTTCATTAACAAAGAGCGGAAAATTCATTAGTGTGCTACCTCATAAGTTCATTACTAAGTCGGTAGTAAATTAATCATATCAATATACTAATTAAGAGTGGCATTTAGCAACACTCTTTGACGACCGGATAGCATGAAGTATACAATTTACTCTCAAAAATCTATAGAAGAATGATGTAATATTTTCTTCTATCCTTATAGCTCCGGATCACCCTAGGATATGGTCTAACTGTCAGATCCCAATAGGCAATTAACTATGTGTGCATGTCAAATTATAACCGACTATTGAATGACTTGAGAAATTCTTTTCTTCTTCCATTCAATTTCTCTGACCAATGTCTTAATTAGTCCTTTATAATTCATGACAACATAGATCTTGAAATCATAACCAAGAGTTTATAGATTTCATCTTAATCAGTCATTAATTCTACAAGCATTTAATCATACCCAATATCCTTTCAACCATATCCGTAGAGACATGAGTGTCCGGTATCAAAGTACAATAAATAACTTGTTAATTACTATGATGATCTCATGTCATAGGAAACTCTTACATCACATTCCTCAAGATAATATCCCATTGATAGCTTATGGTAATTCTAACTATTAGGAATTATCCAATGAGTCGGTTCAATGATCATATCTCTATATGCATCATCTATGTATGTAATTTAGTTAATGAGATCAATTAATCTTTATCCAATAAAGACCACCACATACATATTGATTTAATCAGATCACTAATATCCTAGTTAGTAATCCTACGATCAAAAACAATTTTAGATTAAGTTATAAGAGACATGACTCTCTCACTGTCATAATCTTCATCACAAGGTCAAGTCCCAAAACTTTAATTAAGGATCTTGCCATCTTTAATCAAACAGGTTATAATAACTATGTATGATAAAAGAATATCATATGTCATATATTTAAATAAATTAACATTTACAAAATATGTTTGAATCATCATATGTTAGATTGAATCTAGGGCATATCAACTATGTTCCTAACAATCTCCCACTTGCACTAGAGTCAATCGCTCATGTACTTCATTCCCAATTTTCACTTGTGCTTGTCAAACTCCTTCGCTCCCAAAGCTTTAGTGAATGGGTCTGCTTCATTTTCTTTTCCATCAATCTTTTGAATCTCAACGTCCCCACGTTCAATGATTTCTCTTATCAAGTGATACCTCCGTATTTTGATGTGATCTTGGCTCTTTATCTTGAGTGATAGCACCACTATTGTCACACAATAATGGAACAATATCTTCTATTGAAGGAACCACACCTAGTTCATTTAAGAACTTTTTCATTCATACAGCTTCTTTAGCATCTTCACTAGCTGTTATATATTCTGCTTCAGTCACGGAATCAGCTATTGTAGCTTGCTTTGAACTTTTCCAACTCACTGCACCACCATTTAAGGTGAATACATAACCAGAAATAGATTTGCTATCATCCTTGTCTGAAGTGAAATTTGCATCAGTATAACCTTCTAGTTTCAATTAAGAGTCTCCATAAATGAGGAATCGGTCTTTAATTCTTCCTGAGTACTTAAGAATGGTCTAACAACTTGTTATGGTTCACTTTTACACTCGCGCGTAAAAGCTACTTAGTAATATGGCGTTTGTCGTGAACAAACAGAGTTGCCACCTAATTTATCGAATGGGAATTAGGAAATCAATTTAGAAGGTTAATTTTAATTTATTTATTTTTAAATAGCAGAGTCCGTGTAAGGGTTCATGTGATTCCCCGAGGAAGGTGTTAGGCACCTCGGTACCGCCAATGCGATTTACCTACGGATCTAACATTTTATGGCTAAAAATTTGTATAACTCGTTTATAAAAAAATGTACAAGGATTATATGTACAAAGTTTGAAAGAGGTTTATTCATGGCTAATTTTTAGAAAGGAAAGTATATTTTATTTGAAAGAATGAGCTTTAGGAGAATGTTTTGGTTTTGAAAAATCATTTTTAACCCTTTAATTACTCGTTAACTCAACGAGAGAATTAACTCCTAATTCGGCTAATTATGAAAGAATAAATCGCTTCAAAATGTATACGATTTATTAAGACTTTGAATTATAAATATAATTCAACTCCTCAATCCGTTAATGAAATTTATTTGCTTATAACTCAAAGATGTAAAATATCTTTGAGTCAATTTAGCAACAAGTATTTTTTAACTTATGAGAATTTCCTTTAAAAAAAAAAACCATTTCCTCTTGATTAATCTTGAAACATGGGTACTTGAAAACATGGTTTTAAAACAAAAGTGAAAGAAAATGTCCTACCCTTTTGTTCTTGTCCAAAACGTGATTCAGTTGAAAATGTATATGGATTTTAGCACTTCCCATGAATCTGGAAAAACATATTTTTGGGTTTAAATTGAAAAATATTTAAAGAACTTATAAAGAACCATTCTTGAAGTATCACTCTAATCAATTCCTAAAGAAAACCAATTCATTTGAGATTAGCACTCAACCTTGACAACCAAAATTCACGTTCCTGCCTGGGGATTCAACTAGTTTAATAAAAGAAAACAAAGTAAAAAAAGCTAATAGTCATTTTACAAACATACAAATACAAATTGCAAAATTAAATAAGCAAAGAGAAGAAGATTAGCTACTGGGCTCATAGCCCAATTTCTGTTTCTGGTTTTATCCTTAGCTGCTACGTGCTACTGGGATGCGTCATTTGGGCTTGACTCGATGAAGAATATGATGTTGGGCTTCAGCCCAACGTATAATGTGAAGGAGAAGTCGATTGGACTCGGGTAAGTTCATGCATTAAACATAAAAGAAAAGGAACTAGTGTTCATCCATGAAACAAACAGTTAGGCTAGATAATGTAGAACTTATCAAAATAGCTCTCAAGCAACTAGAACAGATTTCAAATAACTAAACTACGTTCTCATATGTAAACATATTTTAGATAAGGATTTCTTCAAGCAAATAAACATGTAAGATTAGTTCCAACAACCTAGAGATAAATTTTTATGGAGTTGTTATTATAATATACGAAGAATGCAAGTACTCGATCAATGAGCATGAACAAAAGGCATCTACTCTTAGTATTTGATCTTTAAAAAAGAATATTTCATCACTCAAGAAGACTTATTCTTAGAGACAGCACCCTTCTGTTTCATGCATGTCTACCACCGTCTTTTTGGGTCTATGCTGTTAAAATGGTAGAATCATTTCTTAATATTTTACCAACTAGCACTCTCCAAAACAAGACTCCTACCGAAATCTTATACCGTAGGCTACCATCATATGATCACCTACGTATTTTTGGATGCTTATGCAACATAGCATCCACTGCACCTCACAAACTTGCCCCTCACACTCTGTCATGTGTCTTCGTTGGTCTATCTCCTAATCATCGGGGCTACCTGTGCTATGACATTGCCACTCGCAAAATCATCGTCTCCCGTCACGTCACCTTTGACGAGACAACCTTTCCTTTTTCAAATCTCCAAAAATTCAGACCACCGATTACATCTTTCTCGATGAACCGAGTCTGTCCCCGGCCATCCTAACTCTATACCAACAGCAGGCCACTATTCTGATAGTCCAAACATTGTCCGGCACCACCCCTGCTGCATCCAGTCGTGTCTCCTGCACCCCCAGCAGCCTACCAGTCCCGCAGCACTGCTGCCCACTGGTCCGAAATCAGTGGACCTGCAACCTCCCAGCCCCAACCTCCCACTACTGCCCTCTCATCGCATGGAAACTCGTGCACAACACGGGATCTTCAAACCAAGGTTCACTTCAATCTCTCCACACAAACCTTATCATTCATTCCAAAAAATCCAAAACTAGAAAAACTGGACCCTAATTGGAATACGGTCATGTGCGAGGAATCTAACACTTTAACCAAGCAGAACACTTGGGATTTGGTACCTAGACCATATGGTGTGAATGTTATCCGGTGTATGTGGCTATTTCGTCACAAGTTCAGAGACAGCGGTGACTTAGAGAGGTATAAGGCAAGACTAGTTGCCAATGGCACTAATCAGCATGAGGGTATTGATTGTGGTGAGACATTCAGTCCGATTGTTAAACCAGCCACTATTCGGACTGTTCTCAGTATTGCTATGGGCATGCATTGGCCGATTCATCAGCTTGATGTCAAGAATGCATTTCTTCATGGGGATTTGAAAGAAACTGTGTACATGCATCAGCCTCCTAGCTTTGTTCATCCGGCAGTTCCGCAGTTTGTATGTCATCTCAGGAAGTCATTGTATGGATTGAAACAGGCGGCTCGTACTTGGTATGATCGTTTTGCCATGTATCTTCTGTAGATTGGTTTTATATATAGCAGGTGTGATAACTCTCTCTTCACTTTTCACCGAGGTAGCAGCACTGCATATTTGCTCTTATATGTCGATGACATTGTTCTCACTGCCTCATCTGACGGTTTGAATAATGAAATCATTGCTCTACTCAAAACTGAATTTGCTATGACTGACATGGGCAAGCTGAGTTATTTTTTGGGTATATCGGTGACAAGATTTGCAGCCACTATGTTCATGTGTCAGTGTAAGTATGCAGAAGAGATAGTGTATTGGGCCAAGATGGCAAATTGTAAAATTATGCCAAGTCCGGTGGACTCAAAATCCAAGCTTAGCGCCAATGACAATGCTCAAGTTTCTGATCCCACTCTATATCGGAGTCTTGCAGGTGCTCTTCAGTATATTACATTCACTAGGCCTGATATTGCATATGTCGTTCAGCAAGTATGTCTGTTTATGCACGACCCCCGAGAGTCCCATTTTGTCGCCCTCAAACGTATTATCAGATACGTTAAGGGCACACTAGACTTTAGACTACATCTATACCCTTCTGCCCCAACCAAGTTACTCGCCTACACGGATGCAGATTGGGCAGGATGCCCCGACACATGTCGCTCCACCTCAGGGTACTGTGTCTTTCTTGGGATAATCCTATCTCATGGTCCGCTAACCGGCAAGCCACGCTATCCCGTTCGAGTGTTGAAGCAGAATATCGCGGAGTTGCTAATGTCGTTGCTGAGATATGTTGGCTCCGAAACCTTCTTTTGGAGCTCCAGTGTCCACTACGAAAAGCGTCTATAGTCTATTGTGACAACATATCTGCCATCTATATGTCTCATAATCCGGTCCAACATCAGCGGACTAAGCATATTGAGATGGATATCCACTTTGTGCAAGAGAAGGTTGCCCGTGGTCAGGTCAAAATATTACACGTGCCTTCCTTTTATCAGTATGCAGACATTTTCACAAAGGGACTACCGCGACAGCTATTCACCGAGTTTCGATCCAGCCTTAGCGTTCGGCCTCCTCTCGCTCCTCTGAGGGGGAGTATTAGCGAATATTCACCGTATATTTTGTAATTATGATAGATGTATATTTAAGGTAACTTAGGATTCTTATTGTATTAGGAATCAACCATTTAAGGTAAGTTAGGATTCGTACTATATTAGGAATCAACATTTTTACAACTATATATATATTGTGAATAATGAAAGGAATCCGGGAAATTATTCTATTATTACATTCTTACTAAATTCCCCCAATCTTGATCATTATCACCTCGACCTCGATCATTACCATTTGATGAAATTTGCATACCAACTTATGTTAGTATTCAAAATTATAACAACATAAAAAAAGATTGCTTCAAAAGAACCAACATGCTAGTCGTCTTTCCCATCTGATTTTTCGTCATCCATCCACTCTTCCTCCTAGTTTGTTTCATTTTCATTAGCTGATTCTTCCTCGTCATTTTCTAAGAAAGTTACTTTACCTCATAATCAGTTTCTTCTAATATGTGTTGAGGATGCTCTAGGTTATTTTCTAATTCGGCGTTCATCGTTTGATGAACAATTGATACGTCGTTTTGGTAAGCAACATCTAAGACATTATCAACTTTCACTCCATCCAAATACTTAGTACCAACCACCAATCAGACTTATCCCTATCCCTATATTAAAGATATGGAGCATAATACACTCACTTAACATTTTGTGCAATTATAAAAGAATCATAGTGGTCATACTCCCTCGTGTGCTTAACTTCGACTATGTTATATTGTTGACACCCTTGTACATGTAGGTGTTGGATCCACTAGCACCAAAAAATTATTATCCTTTTCTTTGGTCAACTTATATACTCCAGTTCTAAAATCTCACGGAGCACACCACAATAATCAAGAGCTTCACCCTGATTGCCATCATCACCTTTAATACACACTCCCATGTTATTAATTCTCCAATGTTTAGAAGTTTGAGTATTTGATTGTTTATTAACTGAGTTCTCCCTTGTTTCACTTTATATGGTTGAATTTGATTAGTAATTAAAATAAGACTTTTGAAAAGTGTGATTGTCATGAGATTTCTATAGCAATAAAATATGTTAGGAAAGATAAAATGAAAATTTTAAAATTAATTATTTTAAAATATGTAAATATTTCACTTTTTTAGAGTAATTAATAAGCAAGTAATGGGACATAAACGAAAACTAGAGGAGTACAAATATTGAAATAAAGAATTGTTGAAACATTCATAGACTATGAATTTTCACGGGCCAATCACTCTAAAGTGTCATATGGAACGAAAAATGAAACTTTACGACAACAACACAACAAAGATAAAATTTATGGGGCTTTCTCGATCAACTAGTAGACTTACATTGACCAAGCAAAAAATCTCATTCTTTTAGATTTGAACTAAGCCTTCATAATTCGGGATTTTTTTTTCGAATCGAATTAAGGATTTTTTTTTTATTTGAGGTAAATTTTTCAACTATGTTGTTTTATATAGCTCTAATATTTTTACTGCTTAATGAATATATGAATAAAAAAATATTTTATTCCTATTTCCACTATTTATATTATTGGTGTTGTATTAAATCCGACTATTAAAAAAGACGGTACTAAATCACTTATTGAAACTATTTACGATTGCATAGCAGTACTACCACCTCCAAGTCCCAAAAATCCAAATCACCCACCACCTATTGAACAAACTAAAGAAGAAGTGTTGTCTAGCGTAAAGACGAATGCAAAAAAGTATATAGGTTTTACCAACAAGAAAGTGCTAGCAACCTATCGGCTTCCATACCATCTTTTTCTTCTTCAACACAACCTCACAAAAGACATGATGTTTCTGCGGCTAATATTGAAAGCCTCAGAAATAGAATGTGCGGTTGTACCACTACTAACCAAATTAGCGAGTTTGATATTTTTTTTTTGCAGGGTTCTGTACCGTACCAAACAATTCTCAATGAAGAAGGACGTGAAGATTTGCTGAAATACTGGAGGGGGAATGAGAAGACCTTTCCGACACTTTCAATGATGGCCCGAGATGTTTTGAACATTCAAGCGTCATCAATGGCGTCTGAAATCACTTTTTCTGCCGGCAGATATCAAATAGGAGAACACAAACACTCAGGAGCCGGAGACAGCTTGGAGATTGTAGTATTATTCAGAGATTGGATACGAGCGGAGCGGAGAAGGTGCGGTCAACCGGAGATCAACAAAGAAGAAGATGAAAACTACAACGAAATCTTATCCGAAGGTGGTGGAAGCGACGTGGAGCAATTTGACCAACAAATACCAATTCCAACCGAAGAACCACAGGAAATTATCAAGAAACTAGAACAGTTTTTTTTTCAAAATGTAATATTTTTTAATTACAATTTTACTATGTAATTTACAACTTTTGAATAACACCACAAAGTTGCAATTTTGACAATTGTATTTGTATTACAAAAAAAATTATATGTCTATTAAATAATATAAGAGGCACAAAAACAGCCTTGGGATATTTTTATTACACTATTTTGTTTAATTATTGAGTTATTTTTATATATATGTTATTTTTTAAATTAAGTACAAACAAAAAAAAAAAACCGATCCCGCCCCGACCCGATTCCGACGGGATCGGAAACGAGACGCGACCTCGGCGAATCACGCCGATCCCGACCCGATCTCGTTGGTCCCGACCCGACTGACCCGATCCGGGCCCACTGGCCACTCCTATGATTTACTGCTTACTGGAAATGATACAGTCCTTATTCAATCCACCAAGGAGGCATTACAGTCAGCTTTTAAGATTAAGGATGTTGGAGCTCATATCAGACATGGGACTTGCATGTGCTAAACCTGCATTCTCACCTATGGATATTGAATTAAAAGCTTACTACTGTAGAGTTTGATCAGCATGGCCTGGTTGTACCTACCGTCTTTTTTTTAGGATCAATATCAACAGTTCATCCAACGATGTTAGTTCTACATCATCATCATCATCAAAATCAGATTTAAAACCAGATTTGCTCTTGTCAGATCCTAGTGTTTAAGGAGGTTGATTGAGATATTGTTGTACGTAACAACCACTAGATCAGACATTGCCTTTATTGTACAGTGTTTAATTCAGTTCATGCATGCCCCTAAGACATCACATATGGAAGTTGAACTTAGGCTTGTGAGATACAGTAAACAAGCACCAAGATTTGGGATTTTTATGTCCAGTTCCAGTGTTCCTCATCTCAAGGTATTCAGTGATGCAGACTGCAGATCTTGTGTTAATAGCAGAAGGTCAGTTACTGGGTACTTGGTATTATTTGGTTCTTCACCAATATCCGGAAAGTCTAAGAAGCAGGAGACAATATCAGAAGCTCAGCCGAGGCTGAATATAGGGCAACGGCGCTTCAAAGAGATGGCTTAAGTGATATGGTTCACTGGTTTATATTAGGAACTTGGAGTTAAGGTTCATGTACCAGGTTCAATATATACTGACAGCAAGTCTGCAATGCATAATGCTACCAATCCAGTTTTCATGAGCGTACACATTGATATAGACTGTCATTTCATAAGAGAACATATATAGAAAGGTATGATTTGCACTTCATTTTTGCCTTTTGCTGATCAGCCAGCAGATTTACTGACTAAAGCTCTTGGTCGACCACAACATATTCATTTGATGTCCAAGCTAGGCATGAAGAACATCTTCATATCTCCTAGCTTGAGGGTGTGTGTGAAAGAGTTACGAAAGTATACAATAGTGCCATGAGGTGCAATACATGGAATATCTACTATTTAGATAGTTAGTTGAGTTTGTTAGTTAGTTGAAAAATAGTTACAAGTTGTTAAGTGTAATTAATAGTTGGTTAGAACATTCTAGATATGTAGATATGTGTATATATAAATAGTTGTGTATACTCTTCATTGCAATAATAAGAAGTTTCTCTTATCAAACTCACAATTCACATCGAGCTTAACACTGATCATCTATGGCAGTTTCTACCATTTGATCATTGTTCTTGTTCTTCAATGGAACAGTAATTCCACAAGTGCAGAATTCATTGTGGATAAATAAAAGTGAAGGGATCAACCCAAGACCTTGCTTTCATAGTAATATTTTCTCCTG
This sequence comes from Anisodus tanguticus, assembly GCA_034509755.1. Classification (NCBI taxonomy): domain Eukaryota; kingdom Viridiplantae; phylum Streptophyta; class Magnoliopsida; order Solanales; family Solanaceae; genus Anisodus; species Anisodus tanguticus. The sequence continues at coordinate 35,546,649 of CM067544.1, forward strand.
ACTTTTCACTATTCACATATCAAATTACCCCAATTTGTTTCATAAGAATAAAGAAATAAAGAGGCGGAAAGAAAGTGCAGGACAAGTCCAAAATTCTTATTAGACCGGGATTGAGATTATCCGCACAGTCACGGCCACAAAAATAACACACACATACATTCTAAGATCCGATCATTGATCAATTGGAATGGCGTCTACTTTCAGCGGGGATGAAACGGCTCCCTTCTTCGGCTTCCCTCGGCGCTGCTGCTGCCTTAGTCTTCTCCTGTACTCTTCTTTTTTTCCTCTTTATTCCTTTCCTAGATCTACCCTTTCAATCCTATGCTCATCACAACTCCATCCTAAAATTTGGATACTATTATTATACCTCTATTATTTGTGCAGCCTTGGTTGGTTTGAAAATGTTCTAACTACACACACTGTATCATTCTCTGCAAAGCTACATCCATCTCCAATGCTAATTATGTTTGTTTTGTGATAATCTTATGATTTTTGTAATTCATCTATGAAGGAAAGTTATTTGTTCAAAATCTCTATGAATGTTTGAATGCTCTCTGCAATCTCCAATATCTGCAAAATAGCTAGCAGCACTCCTATTTATAATACTACGTACTTTAATTCAAAACAGAAAAACATAAACAAAAAAAGTCATTCCGGTGCACTAAGCTCCCGCTATGCGCGCCGTTCGGGGAAGGGCCAGACCACGAGGGTCTATTGTACGCAACCTTACCTCACATTTCTGCAAGAGGTTGTTTCCACGGCTTGAACTAGGGTTGGCCGGGTCGGTCCGATCCCGCCCCAAGCCCGCATGTCCCGACCTGATCCCAGTCCCGCCCCGATCCCCCCCGAAACCCCCCCCCCCCTTTTGCAAAAATAACTGTTGCACCAACGACCATTTTACATTTTGGCCGTTGTGCAACGGCCATTTTTGGCCTCCCCCCCCTACCCCCTTAATATTTATTTTTAACCCATAAGTTATTATATTTACACTTTAACCCAATTTTTCAACTATAAATACCTCATTTTCTCTTCATCTTTCTCACAAATCTTCCTACAATCTCTCTAATCTCTCAATACTCAATCTATCTCTACATTGTCTACTAAAATATTCAATTTTATTTATTCATTTGGGAATTGGGAATGAAGTTGGCAACTAGCTTGAGGATCTTCCATCAAGCAAAATTTCAATTTTCAACCTCTCGATTACACGTCGACGTTACGTCGGCGTTTGGTACATTCGTTCCTTTTCATTAAATTATTATTGTCTGTTTATTTTATTTAGCGCACTTAATTTCATTTACTTTAATTATTTATTAGTATAATTATAAATTTATAATGGAAGGATTTAAACGTATGATTACGGGTAGGGGTCATGCTTCTTCTAGTAGGGGCAACAAGGGCAAGGGTCCTATTTCTAGACAGAATCATATTCCTACACAGGATGATTTTATTGATACTGAACATTTTCCTACAATACCATTAGATTTAGACGATGAGCTATTTTCTGGAACTCAAGAAGACTTTAATTTAGACGATGATCTAGATGATACACCCACTAATGTAGATGAAAACACACCCACTAGTGCACCTTCAACTCAGATGCATGGACATTTTTTGATAGGGACGTAGAGAATCAAGTAGCTAGATGTAAAATTTGTAAAGATATTTTAAAATTTAAAACTGGAAAAGGTCACAGTGGGACGGGGGGTTTAATGAGACACATAGCAACGGCTCATCCAGCTAGGTATGCCCAATACGAGGCTTCAAAACCGGGTGCGCAAACGGTCGCTCCATCGGGATAAGGTTCACATACTGATATTGTCCCGGACCAAGTACAGGGTCAAATTAACCATATGACAGGGGTAATTGTAGGCCCTAAATACAATAAACATAGAGATAGAGAAGCAATAGCAAAATTAGTTATTGTGGAGGGTTTGTCTTTTTCATTTCCTTCATCTCCCGATTTTATTCATTACATTAGAGATTTGTATAATCCTGCTTTTAACGGTTTTCCTAGATCAACTGTTAAGAGAGTTGTATTTAAATTTGAACATGAATATCAACAGTATTTACGTTATTCATTATATCATTTTAATGGCAAAGTGGCTATCACTTCTGATATAGGCCGTAGTACTAACGACCATGATTATTTAACGGTAACTTGTCATTGGATAGATTATAAATGGTCTATGCAAAAACGTATCTTAGCGTATTGATATATAGATGATAGGCACACTTGTACTTTTATTGCAAAGAAAATATTTATCAAGTGTGCGATTATTACAGAATAACTGATAAAATTATGACTATTACATTAGATAACGCTTCTTCTAACAATTATGCTATTACAATTTTTAAAAATAGTTTAACTCCATCTTTTCCATATCATTTTCATATAAAATGCGCGTGCTATATATATAACTTAATTGTAAAGGATGGTCTATCACTTTTTGAAGACATCTTAGTAAAATACAATTTGCTATAAACTTTATTTTTAAAAATAATAGAATACAACGAAGAAAAGAATATAAAAAAACTTGTCACGATTGCCAACTACCTTATAGAAAAATTCCAGAAGAAGTACCCACTAGGTGGAATTCTTTATACGAGCAACTACTTGTTGCTTATGACTATAGAAAACCTATAACTTTATTTTTTAACTCTCACAATCAAAATTCAGCTGATATGGTTGTAGATAGAGACTTGGTAAAAAAATTGAACTTATTTTGTTTTTATAGAATTTTTTTCAAGCAACAAAAGAATTTTCCGGTATATATTATCCTACTATTTCAACTATGTTGTTTTATATAGCTCTAATATTTTTATTACTTAGTGAATATATGGAAAAATCAGCTTATATGGCAGCTATTAAAAAATATTTATCAAAATAAAAAAATATTTTATTCCTATTCCCACTATTTATATTATTGGTGCTATATTAAATTCGACTATTAAAATAGACAGTACTAAATCACTTATTGAAACTATTTACGATTGTATAGAAGTACTACCACCTCAAAGTCCCAAAAATCCAAATCACCCACCACATATTGAACAAACTAAAGAAGAAGTGTTGTCTAGCGTAGAAGACCAATGCAAAAAAGTATATAGGTTTAACCAACAAGAAAGTGCTAGTAACCTACGGGCTTCCATACCATCTTCTTCATCTTCAACACAACCTCACAAAAGACATGTTGTTTCTGCGGCTAGTATTGAAAGCCTCAGAAATAGAATGTGCGACCGTACCGCTACTAAACAAATTAGCGAGTTTGATATTTTTGTTTTGCAGTGTTCTGTACCGTACCAAGTAGTTCTCAATGAAGAAGGACGTGAAGACTTGCTGAAATACTGGAGAGGGAATGAGAAGATCTTTCCGACACTTTCAATGATGGCCCGAGATGTTTTAAACATTCAAGCTTCATCAACTGTGTCTGAAAGCATTTTTTCTGCCGGCAGCTATCAAATACGAGACTATAGACACTCATTAGCCGGAGAAACTTGGAGATTGTAGTATTATTCAGAGATTGGATACGAGCGGAGCGGAGAAGGTGCGGTCAACCGGAGATCAACGAAGAAGAAGACGAAAACTACAACAAAATCTTATTCGAAGGTGGTGGAAGCGACGTGGATCAATTTGACCAACAAATATCAATTCCAACCGAAGAACCACAGGAAATTATCAAGAAACTAGAACAAGTTTTTTTCAGAATGTAATTTTTTTAATTGCAATTTTACTATGTAAATTGCAACTTTTGAACAACACCACAAAGTTGCAATTTTGACAATTGTATTTGTATTACAAAAAAATCATGTATATTAAATAATATAAGAGGAACAAAAATAGCATTGAGATGTTTTTATTACACTATCTTGTCTTCTTTAATTATTGAGTTTTTTATACATATGTTATTAAAAAAAAAACCGCCCGGATCCCGATCCCGCCCCGATCCGATTCCGACGGGATGGGGATCGGGACGGGACTTCGGCAAATCCCACCAAACCCGATCCCGCCTGACCCACCAGCCCCGATCCCTCCCCCTTCACCCCTCCCGCCCCGACCCGACCCCACCAAACCCAGCCCGCCAGTCCCGAGCGCGGCCCACTAGCCCGCTCTAGCTTGAACCCATGACCTCCTGATCGCATAGCAGCAACTTTACCTTTTACACCAAAACTCCCCTTCGAAACAAAAAAGGCTATTACTATTTAATTCTGACTAGTACCAAATCTAACCAATTTTGGTTTTCTACAACTTTAAATTATTTTTCCAACAGTCTGTGTATAGGTCGAGACAAAGGTAGTGGGTGAACTGCTATCGCACATCTACATCCGACCTGGTGCTAAAAATGTTTTTTTTGTGTGTATGTGTGCGCGTGTAGGTTGAGTAGAAGGGGGTTGCTGCACACAAATGTTATCACAAAGCTACATAACTTCTTAGCTATTGTTTGGCCATAGATTTTGGAATAGATTATGAAAATCTGTCTTCAAACAATTTTCAAGTTCCAAAAATTATTTTTGGGACTTCCACTCACAAAACTTCAATTTTTTTTAAAGTAAAATGCATGTCGAAACACAATTTCAAGTTCCAAAAATCACAACTTCGAAAACTCAAATTTTCAAGTTTCAACTTCAAAATCTATGGCCAAATGGGTGCTTAATGCTAATAATGTTTATTATTTGTGTATAATTTATGAGTTCTAAAAACATTTCTACTATGAGTTTGAAAATGGTTTGTGTCTGAACCGCTGATACTAAAATACATGTTCTATTTATGCTGCTTACGTTTGTTTGTATGTGTTCAATATTTTTAGGTATGGGTGCAGCTTATGGTACTGCTAAGAGTGGGGTTGGAGTGGCATCTATGGGTGTGATGAGGCCAGAGCTAGTGATGAAGTCTATTGTGCCTGTGGTTATGGCTGGAGTTTTGGGTATTTATGGATTGATTATAGCTGTGATTATCAGTACTGCCATTAACCCAAAAACCAAGTCTTATTATCTTTTTGATGGTTATGCTCACCTTTCTTCTGGTCTTGCTTGTGGTCTTGCTGGCCTTTCTGCTGGTATGGCTATTGGAATTGTTGGTGATGCTGGTGTTAGGTAACCTTCTTCTGATAATTTTATCTCTTTGATGCATGGTCCTCTTATTGGTCTTGAAATACTTCCTGGCGGAACTCACTCATGATTTCTTATTTCATTGTGCATAGTCATAAAATATCATATATCATGATTTTATTGTTAAAGGTGTTTTAAAAAGTATTTGAAAGATCGCGGTAAAAGAAGAAGTTGTTTAACACCAACATAGTAGTAGTGCCATTATTTTGTGGATTTGGACGTTTACTAGTGCTAGGCTTTCTGCTACCTTACGGGTTTTTAGTTGCAGCAGATCTTCTAGCTTTTTCTACTATTATTATACTGGGACTGTAAATATCTTTCTGATATGTGTTTAATCGTTGTCTTAAATGAATGATGAAGAATGTCTTTGTTATGGATTTACTTGTTTTGTCTTAATGAACGATTGTGAATTCTGTGCTTGAAGAAGCCATATCAGGATTCTAAAGTTTATCTGCTGTTTCTTATCCCTTCATACTTAGGTTCGATGGTATAGATCCTGTATGATAATTTTCAGGTAATGGACCATGACGTCATGTTGTGAAAGGATGCACAGGTTCTTCACTATATACATTCTTGGGAACTGTATCAATATTTCAAATGAAAAAAGTGAAGCTTTATTTTCAATGAAAGCAATAGAAGTATAAGTTATTAAGGTAGCCACTTCATAATTTCTTCAGACCGATAACTGCGTCTACACAATACACTATAACTACCATTACCATCATTCTGTTAACGTTGCATTTTTTACCAACCGCATGAAGAGTTTATATCAATTAGAGCTTTAGTCTATTTGTGCTGTGCCCTGAGACTCCCTGATGAGCCTAGACTACTAGATTTTCCCATCCTTGTTCCCTGCATTAACCAATATGATATTGTGTTCGCCTTAATTAGCTGTCCTTATTCTGTTTAAAAGGTAGACAATTTTGTCTAAAGTTTCAAAGATCCTTTTTGAAAAGTAGATATCCATCCATTATGGGTCGACTGAAGTTCATCTGTTGTTAGTAAAGGGCAATAAAACTGTTCTTTAAGGTTTTATTGGATCACACAAATTCCATCGCAGATGCGGGTTGAATTAGAGGGGTAGGGCCGGTTGTATGAATGCAGATAGGCGCAAAGGGGGAAGTGGTGGATCAGCACCTTGGAATAACTATCCAGTTCAGCATGTCGATAGGACCACAAAAAGCGAGATGGGAACAAACCCTAAAAGTTACACTTTACCTTTTCTGTTTATATGCAGAAGTTATACTTTACCTTATTTTTATATGAAGTTATACTCAATAGTTTTTCATCTTATGTATCATGAAATAAAGGAGCTTCTTGACCTTGTTGCTTAATTATCACACTTTTAGGACTCGGTCGGTTACTTTAGTTGGTGTCTGCTAGTAATGATTACAATATTCCAATGAGATATCAAACATAAAAGATTCTTGACATACTGGGAAAAAAAGGAAGGTAAACTGAGTAGGTGTCCAGTATGGTGATAACTTCCATTGCGATGCCATTCTTCTCTTATAAAGGCTGTGTATAATGATCCGTTTTTTTAATGTATCATCCTTTTTACTAACTTCATTTTCTTACCTTACTCGAGAGAGGCCCTTTCTGTGAAATTGAGATGAGAAGGGGAAACTGATTGTGGTTCTTTTCTTGTTTCTGTTATTAGCACAACAACCCAAGGTTTTCGTTGGGATGATTCTGATTCTTATTTTTGCTGAAGCCCTGGCTCTTTATGGCCTTATTGTGGGCATCATTCTCTCTTCTCGTGCTGGCCAGTCCAGAGCAGAGTAGAAGACGAGCATGTTGTGATCCGTAACTGTAAATTATCTTTTTGTTCTTCCACATTGGAAGAGATAGCCTGGCTGCTGAATTATGTTACTTTGTGTTTTGGGCTCCAAGATTATATAGTTGATCGTTTGGTTTGCAGAATTGGTTCACATCTGCTGATCGGCTGTAGATTGGATCTCCTATCAATAAAAATATCAATTTATCTGATGCTCCATTTTTCAATGACAACAGATGATTTATGTAAAATGCTTCCTGTGTTAATTCATCTCAACTTCAAACTTAGTATTTATAATTCTTTATCTATGCATCTCTTGATTTTTCTCCATATGTCTGTCTTCATTTTAGTTTTGGATTGGTTCTCTGTCTACTCTTCCGTCTTCCAGTACTTTGTGCTTTCAAGTGAAAATTAATTGACCCAGTGTTTTGTACTTTGACCAGCTATGACTTTAACCAGCTATTTGAAGTTCTTCTAACTAAGCAGTTCTGTTAAGTTGGAAGAAATAGCTTCACAAACCAATTTTTCCAATCTACCTAAAATTTCATCTCCGTTTTTTGGTGACCCAACTATTAATTGAGTACATCCATTAAAAGGGAAATTATGTGTCTGGCAGTTTAGTTTCGGGCATATACAAACAAAAAGATGGAGTTTAGTGGCCAAAGGGCTGTGATTTCGAATCGTAGTGCATAGCTTGAATTTCAATCATTTATGGCCATTTGTGTCCTTTTTCCCTAATTTAGTAATGCCTGGTTTTGGTCCTCTCTTTTCCCTTAATTTGAAAAAGTAAAGTAAAAAATAATTAATACTGGAAAATAAAGAAAATCTCTGTTTAGACATCTTTTGGAAAAAAGCTTTTGAAAATTTGTGAATAAATCTAATATTTTCTTTTGAAAAATATTATTCAATTAAAGATTTGAACATCACTTGGAATTTTTTATTTTGAAAGTTTAAAAGTTGGGAGTAAAAAGTATTTTATTTATTATACCTTTAAACCACTAGTTTAATATTTCTGTAGAAGTTAAATTAAAATGCTTAAATCTAGTATTCGTAAATACTCATAGCTAAACTAGTATTTTACCCAAAAAATAAAATCAACAAAAATTAGTTGAATTATTAGAACAGCATTTTATTGCTAAAATATGTTTGGTTGGATACTTGAATTAATTAGGGGAGTAAGCAAAGGTGAGTGAGGGTCGGCATTTGGAATTTGCGGTTGGACTCGCTCTGTTTAGGGCACGGCTTTAAAATTAAAGTCAACCTGAGAAAATATATATTTGTTATAATGAAAGAGAGAGTTTGTTGGAAAGGCACATATGAACTTGGAGGACACTCAAGCACGTACCATATATATATATATATATATATCCTGGGGCTGGGGGGGGGGGGGGACTTGAAATTGAGCTGTTAAAATCCAGCAACAAAAGAGATAATAAATTAGTACTAAGTTATCTGGCGCATCCATCGTATGAGCATAGGGCTAAGGAGGTGGTCACAAATGAATTCATCAACCACAACTGCCGAAGCGAAAAAGTGGTCATTTTGGCCGTCGATTCTTCGTTGGATACCTACATCTACTGACCACATCATCGCTTCCGAAAAACGCCTTCTTTCTCTTGTTAGGTAATCATTTCCCCAATTTTTGTTAATGATTATCAAACTCATTTGTAGGAAAATAAATTTATTCATTAACTCAATGATGCTCTCTACAATCTGTACAGTTCAAAATAGCTAGCAACGCTTCTGTTCATTAGTATGAAACCTACTTTTACTCAATTCGACCTTAAATCATAACTGGACATGAATTAAAATACCAAAACGTAACCAATTTTGATCTCCTGCAACTTTGAATTATTGTTTCCTACACTTCTGTTATTCGATTTTTGTATTGTCCCAGTCTGCTGATTTTCACGTTTCAATTCATGTATATGCAGCAATTACGTTCATCTAAGCATTCTCATTCAATTGTTCTCTCGAGCCATTTCTGATTGAGCAACAACTAATCAATTATATCTCAGTCGCAATTTAGTTTGGTCGGCTATATATAACTTATTTGTCTCAAAGCAGATAACAGAAAGAACTGGAGATAATTCCTGCTACAACACTTAGAGTGGGCTCGTGTGCTTCAAGCTATAGGTTTACCGGCATCTACATCTGCTAGGCTGTAGAATGTTTAACTACTAGATTAGTCAAAGTAACCCTAAGCTAGTTTGCCCATCTATGTGGAAAAAACTCATAATTATCCATTTCTCTCTTCAGTATTTAGAGTATTTTTGGTAGTTAGACTATCTTTATACTGCAGTCAACCATTTTCTAATTAATTGGACATGTTACCCAACGTACTAAAGGAATTGTTGTCTTGGTAAATGAGTTTGTATGCTACTGCATTCCGGTGAAATCCATCAAGTAATTCGATTGAGGGGTCACCACTCACCTCTTCATGGGCGAAGTCATGCGCTTCAGATAGATGTGCATTTCAAGTATGCCACTCAAAGTGATCCCGATAAGAAACATTCAATTATTTGAATCTCAACTTTGAGTAGTCAGATCAATATCAGCATTAATGTAAATCGATTTGTCAAAATTAAATATTTGAATTGAAAATTGATTATTATAGTTCTAAACTCATGCTTGTGTAAAGTTTTATTGTTTTGTAAAATGGTGCACTTCACTTTAAAGAAGCATGAGCTTCGCCTCTCGCTTTACGTTTTAACCCCCAAAGATCTTGCTGCTTTTGCACTTCTCCTTTTAAAACCACTGCATTCATTGGTTTAGCGAGTGGAGACCTGGGGATGCTTTTAGAATCATTAATGCACAAGTTTTTCATTGTATTCGACTATTTTCTGTCAGGAAACATGAAGTGGCCATAAGGCAAACTATTCTTTCCCCTGTCATTGAAGTTTGCATGTTTCTTGGTTTTGTATTTTGTTAAATGCCAGCAAAGTAAATAAAGAGTGCAACTTTATGGTTATTGATGCTCAGAGGCTCACTTTGATTTTATGCCTTTTGTCCAATATTAGGACTCCTTATACTCAAGAGCAGATCAACATTGGGTCTGGTCCACCAGGTTCAAAAGTTAGATGGTTTCGATCGGTGAGCAATGAACCGAGATTTATCAATACTGTTACTTTTTACAGCAAAGAGGGTTCTCCTACTCTTGTTATGGTCCATGGATATGGTGCCTCTCAAGGTTTCTTCTTTCGGAATTTTGATGCCCTTGCAAAGCATTTCAAAGTTATTGCTATTGATCAGCTTGGGTGAGTTTGTATTATGTCTGAATTTATGTGTGAATTTGTGATGTCATACAGATGTTTTCCTCCCTCTTGAAACATGCTCTAGTGGTACTTGCACCATATATGTCAGATGATATAGAAGAGTTAATTTAATGATTTTTGTTTTGATTCAAGATGTTCTAGTTGTTTGGTAAGTGCAATAACTAAGACATACTGCAAGTGGATTTGTCTTCTAATAATAGTTTATTACGCAGAAATGTGTACTTTGGCACATTTGGGTCAATTTAGTTGGACAATATGCTCTTAACCAAACAATCAAATCTTCATTGGATGAAAATATTTACTTATCACCTGCTCTGTCAAAAAAAAGATATTTAAAAATCCTGCTAAATACTAACTGAAATTAGATCCCCTTTGGGTGGATCATAGTGAGGTTTTGTTTTGTTAGTTTGCATATACGCTTGAGTTATAACTTCAACAATCCCTTTATTCAGTCATGCTAGTAGCTGCAGTTGTTGGATGATCAGCTTTGTGCTAGTTTCTTTTTTGTTTATTTGGTGCTTTAGTGAATGGTATAGTGAGAATATTCGAGCATCACTAGTTCTTCAATTGAAATCTCCGTGATGTTATTATGGGTTGATACAAAGATGTTTTAGCGAAGTTGTATTATTAGTTAAGGAGGCACACAGTGTGCTGTTGCCCTCAAACTGAATAGATCGCAACGAAACTATCCAAGGCACTACCTGAATTGAAAGAGAAGAAAGTTTAAAGTTTTAAAAGATTATCAGGGTTGATATGAAGAAGCTATTTATATATGTATCACATGAAGGTTTTCCATGACAATTTAGTAAAATAGGACCTCTTTTGTAGAATGGTAACAAAAAATAGGATGTATCTATGTTGTGGTGTCACTAATTTATTCTGCTTGAGAAGTTTGTTGAGGCTAACTGGTCTACTCGACCATGCTTTGCTTCCTTTTGCTTTTTTTAGTTAGCAGCAGCTTCAAGAGCTGCTGTTATAAGTCTTAAGAGTAGAACAGAAAGGAGTGGTCGAGATCTTTCAGTAGATGTCACTTCTATGTAGAATAAAAAACCAAAGAAACAAATGAGCAAACTGGTAGTTCTCTGACTGGCTAATGTATGATGCAGTTGGGGTGGATCAAGCAGGCCTGACTTCACATGCAGAAGTACTGAAGGTTAGTCTTAAGGTTGATTCCAAACTGGGTATCTTTATTCATTTGCAAGATACCAAATCTGCAGCTTATTTACTGAACAAACTTGTTCTGAAAGAAGGACCTCTTTTCTATAAAACGTTAATGCAGAGACTGAGAATTGGTTTATCGATTCCTTTGAGGAGTGGCGCAAAGCCAAAAACCTTAGCAACTTTATTTTGCTTGGGCACTCTTTTGGAGGGTATGTCGCTGCCAAATATGCTCTCAAGGTGATTAATTTTCATAGAACTGTGAATTTTTAGTAAATGTATAAGGGCATGTGTATTTTACTGCTGATTGACATTTGACAATTGTATTGCTCTTGTAGCATCCTGAGCATGTTCAGCAGTTGATTCTGGTAGGACCAGCTGGATTTACATCAGAGACTGAACATATGTCCGAGCGGATGACCCAATTCAGAGCAACATGGAAGGGAGCTGTCTTGAATCATCTGTGGGAGTCTAATTTTACCCCGATGAAACTTATCAGGTAGATGCTTTTCTAAATGCTTGCTTCTACTTCTAGTCTAACATGCTACTGAACACTGTTTTTGCAAGTATGTGTTACAGCATAATACAAACATTTATAGTGATATTTTTATATGTCTGATTTTTCTCATTTTTTCCTTCTTCTCACTGTAGATTCTGGTTAGTTCAAGCTTTTACTTTACTCGTTGAACATAATTCATTCTAACACTAATGCCTACTGCTGTTTATGATTCATCTCTCCTTTGCTCCCCTTCTTCCAATGATATGATCATATGGCGAGCATATTGTACTTTGGTTGCAAATGCTATGCTTTGCCTGGGTGTCAATGTTTTTCGAGGAATGCATGGTAAAGGACCTGGGGGAACCCATATAACATACTGGCATATGGATTCAATATACTCTTGGTTTCTTAACTATCTAAACTTTACTACTGTCCCATTCGATGGTTTGCTTCGTCTTAATTTAATTATCACCTTTCCTTGAATGGTTACATTCCCAAAGATTGAAAGCAAATGTAAGATATCAAGCACTTAATCATGCCTCAATCCGAAATTAGTTGGCGTTATCTGTATGAATCCTATACATTGTAAGTAACTCAAAATGTCTATTCAAAAAAGAAAACAAATTTTTTTTCTTAGGAATCCTCTATATTCCAAGTAATGCAAGATATTGTTTCAAAAGGGAAAAAAGGATTAAACTTACCATTTCAAAAAAGAAAAAGAAAAATTTGGGGGAGGGAGGGGAAGGTAAGATCTCGTTTCTTTGATTTATTTGATCTTGATGTGGCATCTTCACCAGAATTTATCCCATGTTCAGAACTCAGCTATCAAACCTTTTCGTTCTTTCATAGTTTATTTATTTATTAAAAGAAAAGACTGCAGTTGTCCTGAAATTGCCTTTTATAAGTAAGGGTGTACCCTTGTGGGCTGTGGATGCTAATCTTTCCCTCTGCTCCACTTTCTCCCCACTCTCTCATAATCCTGTAGGTTTTCAGTTACTAAAAGAGTTACCAAGTGCCAGAGCCATTTCTTTTATCAATGATTTGACAAAAAAATTGACTCCACAGATGGTTGTTTCATATGCTAATTTTTGAAAAATCATATTACATGTTGATGCCTGTGGATATTTACGGACTTGTAGAGTTGGTGCTACTCATACACTTGATATTGATAGTTTATCTTGCGTATTGACTTGTTTTTCGCTCAAAGCTGCTCCCCGTAGCCGTCCAGGATCCTTTCCTGGATTGAAATTTGAACTGGACTAATGGTTCTGAAAGAATTTTGTATACGTGGCCTTACTTATCTGAAGAGTGCTAATACTTCTGGCAATTTAATAATGCAGAGGCTTAGGCCCATGGGGTCCAGACCTTGTTCGCAGATACACAAATGCTAGATTTACTTCATATTCTAACGGAGATGATTTGACTGAGGAGGACTCCAGACTGCTCTCCGGTACGTTGGTTTTTTATTTCTCATTCTGGTTGTATACCTTGCACATCTCAAGTTTCTAATACCGATTGTTTGTTTTTGGAAGATTATGTATATCATACTTTGGCAGCAAAACCGAGTGGGGAGCTATGCTTAAAATACATATTTTCATTTGGAGCATTTGCCAAGAGTCCTCTTTTATACAGGTAATATACCCACACTCGGTCTCTGTCTCTCTCTACCTCTCATCCTCTCGCCCACCCCTTCTCTTTCTCTTCACACACAAGAATGCGCATGCAAATACATTCTTGTTTTTATTACTGAGTCGCAGAATAAAATGCTGAAAACCTAAGATGTTTCCAACTGTAGTTCCTTACTGTGTCTAGCTCTGAGTCCGTTTAGTATTGTTCATTTTTTGTTTTTATGAAGCCGCTATAATGTTTTCTGCTTGCCACACTTTGCTGGAATATGAGGCAACAACTTTGTGCTGTACCTGCAGGAAGAGGAAAAACATAAAGAGAGTAAAAATGTCCAAGACAATATGCGTCACTCAATAATCCTTCTCACTTGAGAGGTTGGGATGAGGGAACTAAATGGAAGACGACAGTTAATGCAGTTAGATGGACCCTGCCTTCACATCTTTGCAATAAGGTCTTCGTCTTCTAGAAAGCTCATAGGAACTATTCCTCAGCTTATTAAATAGTGCAAATTGTAGACCTTGGGATATAATGAGTAAAAAATTTGGATGGTCCAGTTATGCAGAAGCCAGTAAACGTTAGTAGGAGCCTCCACTACATGGGAATTTATTATCTAAACGGATGAGGGCCATGAAGATTTACTAATAATTATAACCTTGTCCAGTGCCCATGCATTATAATTTTAAGCATTCAAATAAATGGCTGGATCCATGTGGTGTAATAAGTTATTATTTGCATTCACATACTTAACTCTTCGTTGCTAGGAGCCTCACCCTCTTGACTTTTAAAATAAAGGAAGTAAAGGAAATCATTAAACTGGTTGCATGACTTGTAGCATACAACCATTATAAACTAAAAATCACTTTTTGTGATAATTAATATTTTAATCTTGACTCTGTTAAATTGATTGTCATGTGGACCGGCACTGTAGGTGCAATAATACAACGAATAACTCTCACAATAGAGGACAGGGTAGACCTAAAATCACATGAGAGAAGTTTCAGAAGACCTACAACTCTCTCTGAATTAATGCAGGTCTTAGCTTAGGAACATAAGACAATGGAAGAAAAACATCCATCTCGGTTATACCAACTATTAAAATTAGTGTTTGGTTGTTGTTACGTTTCACTCGGTCCTATATTCGCTAGGAGTTTTTGTGTTCTGTTTAAGAGACGTGTGTCCTAGTGGAAATGTGGGATTTAGAGAACCTCCCTTGAGATACAAATTGTTTTGTATTGGAATAACATAGGCTTGGATAGAGCGGAATAGCTATAGAGGATTTGTATAGTCGATAGCTAGTTTTGGGATTGAGATGTAGTTGATTCATTTATTGACTCTGGAAAACTAAAATGCCAGGGGGAATTATTTCATTAATTTGATGGAATGAGTATATTTCTGTGACCAAGACGATTTGGCATTGTATTCATAGTTGTGTAGGACGAGGTCTTAAAAGTTTACAAGTTCAAATGGAATATGCAAGGATGTAATAGTATTCTGGATGGGTTTCACATTACTTGAATTTTGTTATACAACGTGTGTATTAGGAATTTACCTCTTTTCTGGTGAAGCATTTAATTTGCAATCTGTTTAAAGGCTACACAAATTCATTTTAACTCGTGCTTTAGTTGGTTTCAGCTAGGATGCAATGATTCTATTGGGGCTTTGGGATTTCAGAATCCTCTTAGGTTTTCCAGTGAAAATTAGAACTAGCTAAGCGAACATGATGTTAAATCGTAAAGCAACTTGATGCTCAAAACAGAGAATTTTAGTCGTGACTCTACTAATATCTCTGACTTCTTATATTCACAGAGCACCAGATTGGAAGGTGCCCACAGCTTTCATATATGGACACCAGGATTGGATGAATTACCAAGGAGCGCAACAGGCGAGGAAGAATATGAAGGTTCCGTGTGAAATCATTAGGGTGCCCCAGGTTCTCTCTCTTTCCTTCCCTTTTCCTGGTCTCTAGAACCGAAATTACATAGTTGAATAAAACGAAGCACCCGGGATAACTCCTAGTTACATTAAAAAACCTACACTTTCTTGCAGGCTGGTCACTTTGTATTTTTGGAAAACACAGCGGCATTCCATTCTGCCGTACTCTATGCTTGCCGTAAATTTATCTCACCACAGAAGGACAATGACTCGCTCCCCGAAGGCTTGATATCTGTCTGAAGGAGACATATCGCCGTGGTGCTTTCATTGCGTGTGGTATAGGTAGATAGTGTACAATGGATAGCATTTAATTTAATATTCTCTCAAATGTGTTTACTGGTCCAAGTAACGTATCCCTACAATTTCTCAGAACATAAAATCAATATTGAGGAAGTCATGAATGGGCGGCATTCTGTTCGACTGTTCGTTCCTTGTAGGGAGTCATGTACAGATAGCTGAATGATTTATGTACTTGAAATTACAACTCTGTTCTTTTATGAATAGTGTACCTTAGTAGTTACTAAGTCAATAAGATAGTGTATAAATAAAATTTGAATCAAAATGTCAATTGCGATTGCTTGGTTCTGATGTGCTTTGTCATGAAGGATATTTTTCTACTGTGTTATTCAAAATAGTGATCTGTGACAGGTGCGATTTTAGGTGTCACTTGTCAGCAAGGAGTAAAGTCATTAATGTCACTTCTCCCCCTAATTTTGAAGCTAAATAAATGCAGTCCGACGACAAAAATTAACTTGATATTAAAGCCTCAAATGGAAGGAAGACAGATCTGAGGGAAAAGAAATGGCAACACTAATGACGCATGATGAATCTTTTGTTGCCCTTTCTGAGCTCAGTGACTCAATACTGATGATGTAATAGGCTAAATCATTTGGAGCTCAAACGAAACAATGGCAATCTGATTATAGTTTTTTTTAATCCTATCTCATTAAAATAATTGAGGACTTGTTCTGGGTTTTTTTAATCTATTTTAAGAGGATGGAGGTGTTTTTGACTATTATAAAAACTTATTTGGAGATCAACGAGAGGGGTTGCCAGAAGGGAACAATTTCCTCGGTAAGTGGACCGTGGGAGCATTGGGGTGGTGGGGGGTGGGGGGGGGGGGAGCACTCTTTTGTTTTATCCTTTCTCTCTCCCCTCTTCTTAGTCTTATACGTAGAGTTGAAAATAGTAGAACTAAAAATTGAAAGAATTTGTTGAATTGTTCGATTAGGAATTTTCTGAAAAGTTAATCAAATTCTCTCCACCAGAGGATTCTGGTCGTTATGTTCATTAGTGAGCCTTTTGCCCTTTGTTGCACGTGACATCAAACAGTAAAAAATGAAAATGAGAATTTATCTAAGTGCAACTGTAATGACACAGACGAATTAAGCATTAGTAGTTGCACGAGCGTGTTTAGTAAGAGAGAAACTGGCTTATTACACCCTGTATCCACTATCCCTCTGGGTCGCCAATGTTTATTCAAACCTTGAAATCTTCCTACCTGCCAAAAGTCAAGAAAACAACCTGAGAAAACTTAATTGAAAAAAATACGACTTTCATATATGATCGAAAACAAATCAAGAACTCGCTGTCATTTACTTGAACGAACGACACTGTCATTTTCATGGATCTGCTAAATACTTTGGATAATCATTTAGTCTGCTGGAAATTACACGACAAACAACATAATTTTGAGAGTTGATGATGCTACTAAGGTGATTCCATTAACCTAGATTTTAACACATTAACATCACATGGTTATCATATAATCAAAAGTTAAAACTGCATGCTTTTCCCCTCAAACTTTAGAACAAATTAAAGAGAAAGTTTGTGTGTCCATGGTAGAACTGTAACAACTCAATCTCTAGTTTTGATTAAACTGCTTATTTTTATGTTTCGGAAGTTCCTACAAGTCATATTTACAACTTAGGACCTATTTGGATGGATTTGGTTGACCCGAAGGGTTCAGGTGAGGTTTGGGTAGTGAAAATCAAATTTGGACTATTTATGCAATCGCGCCCCTAGAACGCATAGCGCAAGGCAGCAGCTAAGGGCAAGGCTTAATCGCCGGGCAGGTTGGGCTATGATTGCCCTTATTATGATGCTAACTAGTGATAAGGTCCGCGCTTCGCGCTGTTAAATTATTATTTTTATATATAATTATGAAAATCCAATAATAAAAGAATTACTGTACATAAATAAAGGTATACACATTGATGCCCGCATCCAGTGTAATACATTTATTTCTACCAAAAAAAAAAAAATTACAATATACACACAAATTAGAGCTAACATGCTAATACGTATAAAAACAGTAAATTTACTGGGAAAAAATATGGAGAAAAATAAATAAAAGGGGAATAAGAATATAGCATGTGGTTGTTAGCCGCGCGCCTCAGATCTCTCCCTACACATTAACTTGCTATTAACAAAACGAAAAGGGAAAAGAGAACACCACAATATAAAATACTTTCACTCTCAATAATAACTTTTATAGTATTAAAATTTCATTAAATATGTTGACTTATAAATCGAGTTACCCGTTCATTTGAGGTGTCATTGATTTTTTGAGGCATAGATGCATTAGGAGCATATCTTTGCGTGAATTGTCTCAGTTGGAGTTGGAGGAGATAACCAGTTGGTTTTAGCTTCTGTGAATGCTACTAGGATCATAGACGGTTCAGCAGTTAAAGTTAGGGAGTGGAGACCAGTAATGGGAATGATTGGACTGTAGTGGTATACAAAAATTCTAGAATCAGTAAAATGCAGCAAACTGGTGTCATTCGATGAGGTCTCACAACTCATCCAGTGAAAATGAAATAAAAGACAGGATTGATACTATAGTGTGTGTGAGACTTTCAGCTTTTGAATGGAGTTTCATCATGTTAAGAGGTTTCAGGATACTAGTCAACAGAAGAGAAGGTACAGCAGGAGCTATTAAATCTCTTTTAAAAGTTATTGAGCAAGCACTGCTTTAGAGAACACAAAGGGGTAGACATTTACAAGAAAAGCTAGTAAGTTATTATTCATTATTGAAACTGGAGAAAGAGCAGAAAGCAGAATATTGTATTGAGAGCTTCCCTTTGAATATATATCATTATTATTAGTTACTATCAATTATAATATGATGGTTTGTTACTGTTACAGTTGGAAGTATTGTAGAGTGGTCATGTCTCTTTAAATTTGAGAATACTTAAGACGAAAAGATGAGTCAAAGGACGAAAGATAATTTCCTAAAGAAAAAAAACAAGATGTTAGAAAATCCAATGTTTAAAATGTCCACAAATGGGGATAAGTCTGTGCGCTAGTTCATTTTCCTTTATGTTGTAATCTACTGAAAACTAACCAGTTATTTAGGCTCTTTCACTTTTATAAAGTAAAGTGAATACATCGGAAATCCCTTAAAGAATTTGCCAGTAAGCAAGTATAGACAGACTTGAAAGTTAATTTGTCTTATATTTTGCATTGTGCAAAGAAATTTTAGGGACTTCTAAAACTGTTATCTGATGGACCAAAACACAGGCTTGCCACCATTTGCTCCTATTCATGTTACAGATGCAGTTTTATGTGAAGAATCTGTTAGTTTTTTTATAAAATGCAGCAACAAGATTTAACTCAAGTAGTGTCACCTCGTCAAGTACAGGAAGAGCACCAGATTGGGAAGGACTTGGTTTTGTAATGCTAAAGCTGGTGGTGCAGATTGTACAGCTGTTATGAACAGTTTGAAAAAGAATTTAAATTGGTTAATGCTAAAGGTTCATCAAAGTCTATGTCAGTAGCTAATATTAATTTGCAATTCATTGGATCTCATATATTGGAGAATTTGAATCCAGATCAATGAGCAGAATTCTACGACTCATTCAAAGATATTGAGTTGTTGACATCACATATAATTTACCTGTAAGTAGCAGTTGTGTGACCTGAGCAGCGTACAACTTAGTTGCAACCTGCAAACAAAAAGAAAAGTTTGTGATCAAAACATATGTTTTTGTCATCTGTGTGCAGGCATTTGAATACGTGATTCCAATGAGAAGGCCTAGGCTACAAAATTTTGTTCTAGATTATAAGTAGATGTATACGTGATTTGAAGTGAAATGTACTAGTCAAATATTACATCTGAACTTACATATGAGATATACAAGCTTTACCACAACATTGCATTTTGGCTTGTCACCTAATTAACTTTTTTTCCAGCATTACCTGATATTAGTTAGGGATCTCAGATTTTGAAAACGTCATACAGAAAAATACCAGTCCTAATAATACCATCTCTCCAATAACATTAGAAAAATGGAGTATGTTTTATTCTAATATACACATTGAACATACAGAGCACAACATTCACTACCAAAAGGGCTCTAGACTACAACTTCCCATCAGAACACCAAATTCCCTCCATGAACGAAATTTTTGCAATAGTTCTCAAGTAAAGATATCTTGCAAATGCAACTACCACACGATACACACATATGGTATAAATATGTGATACAGTATAACATCACTGTAGCTGATATGATACGTCAAACGACTCTCAAGACAGCATTAAGATCAGATAATATTTCATCATTCGTGCTCACACCGTGCTCTCAGTACTCAACTTAATAAGTACTTATGTAGCTCTTTTTCAAGACTTCCCTGAAAGCATCCTCAGAAAATTCACCAACTCAACTCATCAATGAGGTTCAGAAGTATCTTCACATCAATCATTCAGCTTACAAGACTTACCAAACAAAATGGAAACTCACTGTCAAGTTAATTTTCAAAGCACACAGAGTGTTTACCAATTTTATCTGTAGCAATATTAAAATCTAACAGGCCAGCTTCACACTTATCAAACAAAATGGAAAGTCACTCTCAAGTTAGTTTTCAAAATACACAAGAGTGTTCAACATTAACATCTAACAGACCAACTACACACATCAAACAAAATGGAGAGTCACTGTCAAGTTAATTTCAAAACACACTTGAGCGAAACTGCACTGGACTATGGCTGTTGCCACAGTTTCAAAACCCCTATTCAACGGAAATAGCTAACTAATGCTGTCCATCTCTCCCAGGACACCTCTTAGTGTTTATTTTTCTTACAAAAGTTACCTTTAGAATATCAAAAAGATCAAATAGTTTAACATGACTTTCCCCAAAACACTCCTTAGAACTCAACGATACAGTGGTACGACCGTACAAGCCTATAGAACATATCCCGTTCCTGTTGAGCTTGATAACCAAAAAAAATCACACGCCAATAAAATCGCACACGATATTTGATCATTACAACTGTTTCCTCTTTGCATTCATGACTGGAAGAATTGAATCTGGTTCAATTTAATAATTCAGGCTTGTGGAGAACCCTGCATCTAGTTCACTTGCCATGGATTTGGATATAGTAATAGCATCTAACATAGTTCAAGCTTGTGGAGAACCCCACATGGAAGTTCTTATCACAATATGGATTCATCACTGTACTAATCTCAACACTACATCTCAAAGGATCAAACCCAGAAAGTGTCATTTTCTTATTATCCACAAAATTGAGCAGAAAGTTAGTATCAGCAATAGACCTCAACCCCAGAAGGTAAAGTTTCATACCTTTCATAAATGAGGCAACAAACAGAAAGAAAATCAGTAGCGAAATTGGGAGTTTTCTTACTCAACAATGATATATATCTGCAAAATACCTCAACCCCATAAGGTAAAGTTTCTTAATTTATCATAAATGGGGCAACAAAAAGAGAAAATCAATAGCAAAATTGGAAAATTTTCTATATACCAGCAAAAGACCTCAACCCCATAAGGTAAAAATATCTTATTTTTCATAAATTGGGCAAAAACAATGCCATATCTGCAAAAGACCTCATCCCCCAGATGGTAAAGTGTCTTGTTACCCATAAATTGAGCAAAACGTTAGTCTTTTTCTTAACAGAAATATTTAACAATGCTATATGTCTGCAAAAGCCCTCAATCCCAGAAGGAAAAGCTTCTTAATTCTTCATATATTGAGCAAAAAGTTAAGTCTTTTTTGTAACAATGGAGAAAATCGAACCCTAAAACAACTCAGATAGATATGGAGACAGAGAGAACGAGAGAAGTTACCGGCGCTGGTGATGCTGGTAGGCGGAAACGTTGCTGCGTTGTTGCTCGAACTTCAAACTGCTGTAGAGTTTCAATTGAGGCCAAAGTTATTTTCTCGATTTTGTATTTTAGGGTAACTAGGTGGTGTATTTTATAGGCGGGAGATGATTTAGAGAGACAAAGAGGAATTAGGGGGGAGACGAAAAGTAAAAATTAGATATTTAGTGGTTATTCTCTTGAATGGTCACTAAAAAGTGTACTTATTCCCGGTTAATATTATTGGCCGGTAATATTTGCCTGAGTAAATTAGCGGCAATTATATTATTGCGCTATATAATTGTCGGTAAAGCGCCTTTTGTAGTAGTGGAAATTGAGGTCATACTTTCCATAATAATTTATCCGCTAAAGAATGTAATAGCATAAATCTGAACTGTCCGGTGGGTTAGCTAAATGAACAGTAAAAATTAGTGAATATGACATAAAATATAAATCAATAACGGCTATAAAATCTCAGATTTTAGTAGATTTTACACCTGAAATGATTTCCGAGGTGGAAAGAGAACTTATAATTACTTCGGGAACAACTTCGAGGATCTGGACTTTATATACGGACGGAGCTTCGAACATAAAAATGTATGAATTAGGGATGGTATTAAAAACACATGCGGGGATGTAATTAGGCAGTCGATAAGAACTATGAAATTGACTAACAATGAAGCTAAGTATGAGGCTATGATTGCAGGTCTAGCATTGGCAAGGAATTTAGGAACAGAAGTCTTCGAAGCAAAATGTGACTCGCTTCTGGTCATCAATCGAGTGAACAACGTGTTCGAGGTAAAAGAAGAAAGAATGCAAAAATACTTAGAGAAAATCCAAGTATTGTTGCATAGAATGGACTATGGAACATTTTTCACGAGAGCAAAATAATAAAGCAGATGTATTGGCAAATTTAGGGTCATCTGTAGAAGTTGAGAAATTTAACTCCGGGACAGTGATGCGACTCTTGAACTGTGCGATTGATGGTGGTCATGGTGAGGTAAACTCCACAAGCTTAACTTAGGACTGGCGGAATAAGTTTATCGATTATCTTTAGGACGGCAAGTTATCAAGCGATTCGAAAGAATCAAGGACACTTCGTACAAAAGCGGCTAGATATTGCATGGTTGATGGCCAATTGTACCGAAGGTCTTTCTATAGTCCTTTGGCGAAATGTTTGGGGCTCGAAGAGACAGATTATGTAATACGTGAAGCTCATAAAGGAACTTATAGCAATCACTCAGGAGAGGAGTTATTGATCCGAAAGTTGATTAGAGTCGGGTACTATTGAGCGCAATGTAAGAAGATGCCAAGGAGTTTGTTCAGAAGTGTGATGAATGTCAGAGGCATGCGCCTTTGATTTATCAACCGATTGAACTAATGCATTCGGTTTTGTCACCATGGCCGTTCATGAAGTGGTGAATGGACATCGTAGGTCTGCTTCCATGGGCATCCGGAAAGGTACAATTTATTTTGTTTATGACTGACTATTTTTCTAAGTGGGTTGAAGCAAAAGCTATCAAGAAAGTTAGAGAAAGAAAGTCATCGATTTTATTTGGGATCACATCATATGTCGGTTCGGAATACCGGAAAAAATTACTTGCGAAAATGGTCGTCAGTTCATTGGAAAAAAATGACAGATTT
Organism: Anisodus tanguticus; assembly: GCA_034509755.1. NCBI lineage: Eukaryota > Viridiplantae > Streptophyta > Magnoliopsida > Solanales > Solanaceae > Anisodus > Anisodus tanguticus. The sequence continues at coordinate 35,569,774 of CM067544.1, forward strand.
TCTTGACGGATTAAAAATTAAGAAAATAGTGTTGATTCCATATCACCCGAGTGAAAATGGGAAGCTGAGTCAACGAATAAAATAATTATTCAGAACTTGGAGAAAAATTCTACCGGATGTGTTATGGGCATACGGAATGATACCGAAGTCCAGCACCGGAAAAACGTCATTCTCTTTGGTTTACAGTGCGGAAGCTCTGATTCCGGTGGAAGTTGGGGAACCTAGCTTAAGGTACAGCCTTGCAACTGAAAAGTCGAACAACGAAGCTATGGCAGTTAAGCTTGACTTAACGGATGAGCATCGTGAGCTGGCATTGCTATGGCTAGTGGCTCAGAAGCAAAGGATGGGAAGATATTACAACCGAAGAACAAATCTAAGGCACTTTAAGGTAGGGGACTTGATTCTACGGAAAGTAACACCCAACACTAGAAGCTCCAATGAAGGAAAATTGGGTCGGAATTAGGAGTGACCTTATAAAATGTCAGGGATAACCGAAAAAGGTTCGTACCAGTTGGAAGTCGAAGACGGACAAAGGTTGCCGAACAATTGGAACATAAGCCATTTGAGGCGTTACTATTGCTGAGGTACGTATTTGATGTTTATTTAAGTTACATTCGTTTCAAACTTACTGACTTTCGCAGAAAGAAACCGGAGTTGCAAGGCGATACACGGAGGAGTAGAATTAGGTCTGAAAATACATATGGCACTCTTTTTTCTTTAGCCCGATTTTTATTTCAAAAAGAGTTTTTCCGAAAAGGTTTTTAATGAGGCAACAATGTAAAGTGTGTTACTAAACGAGTGAATGAGAATCAGATAAAATCACTGGGAAATGTCTGACAGTTGAAAGAAATAGTGTTTGAATTCTCATGCTTCGAACACAAATACTAGGGGGTGCCATTCCCTCGGACGCTTAGATCAGATCGATCAAGTCAAAAGTAAAGAATTTAGATTTTTTTTTTGTATTTTTTTAGTTCAATATTTTTGTAAGGGTTAAAGATCAAATGAATCTTGCTCGAGTAGTATTAGTCATTACAAGAAAGTCATATAAAGGCAAAAAAGATCGAATGAATCCAGTTGTTCGTCCGAAGAAAAACATAAATGAAATTATATTTTGTTCAAAATTTGCCTTGAAAGTTTATCCTTATGTTCCTTCCTTGCTGGTATTTCTCTGGACAGTTGGTAGCGTTAAGCTTACGACCTAAAGTTAAGAAGTCCTTAACTGGGGACTGTCGTCAATAAAAACATCCAAAACAAAATAAAGTAATGTTCTGAATTATGCTTTTAAGGCATCGGATCAAACGAATCTAGCCTATTTGAAAGACAATTGAATTTTCTAAAGTGTTGAGAATAAATAAAATTCCAACAGTCATTCTCTAAATGAATAGGATACGTCTTATTCATAAGCATAAAAGTAAGGTTTTTATACTTAGTCATCAAATGACCTAACACCGAACGAATTTTAGCTCGGTTCGAATCAAACTAAAGTACAAGTTTGAATTCAAAGTTGATTAAGAAATTTTCTAAGATCAGAAGAACTTTTACCCGGATCGAAGCAAACTAAGTGATGATTTGCAAAACTCCAAAATCGGAGGCAGTTAGCCCGAATTGGGGTTAAGTTTGTTTTGCTAAGTTATTAAAAACAAGAAAGTAATAACAGATACAATTGTAACCAAAGGGGAATTTGATATTTATATCTATTCATAAACAAGGCCGGAGAACGGCCATAGCAAAAAGTTTATACAAGGAAAAGAAAGAGAAAAATACAAAGGCATGTTAGCCTATAACTCAGTCAGAGTTAGGGTCGGAGTCCTCAGGGTCTTCTTCAGAGCTGTCATGATTCAGCTTGTGAAGGGCCTTAAGTTCGAGGTATTTTGCCTCGATAATCTGGTTATCCTAATCCGGGATCCCCTCACGAGCTTGTTCCAAGGTGAACCTTTAGATATTTCAAGTTATGTGCTCAGTTTTCAGCACTGTCTGGGCCACTTCAGTCTCCATATTAGCAAGAGCTTGATCTCGTTCAGCCAAAACTTGGTTAAGTTGGGCTGTAATCTTAGCTTCATCCAGGAAATGACTTCAATCTCATCCTTCAGATGATCGATACTTTGGGCCTATTAACAGATCTGGTCTTGAGACATTTTCAAGTCTCGTTCAAAATTTTTCTTGATAGAAGCCAGCTCAGTGGTTCTCTCCGTATTAAGTATGGTGAGTTCGGTGGTGAGGCGGTCGATTTTGGAATTAAGGAACTCTATCTTATGCGCTTGATAGTGTCATACCTATTCTTGGTCTTCGAGTTCTCGGCTGAGGGCTCGGACATCATCGTAGAGGTTATCATTCTCATTGTCCAAGAATTTATTTTCCTCTTGGATAAGTTTGACATCATTCATGGCTCAGAGGTAGTCACCCTTAATTCGGTCCAATTCCGGTTTTACAACGGGTAAGTCACTGACCTGCTGCAGTTGAGCATTTTTTTGTTGAAGGATTTCTTTGAGATACCAAATTTCTCTTTCATGGGCATCCATTTGGCCCTTAATGTCTTCATTTTTCTCAAAACAATGGAAGAAGCCTTCTTCGACCAGAACAGAGGACTGAAAAAATATATGTTGAGCTCGAATTAGAGTGTACTAAAACAAAAAGAGTACAGATACAAACAAGGAATGGTTTAGCAATTATACCCGGTTAGACGTGTGCATGCCTTCGTTGAAGAGGCATTACCATGAGATGTTCTTCATCTTCTCCTTATTTAACTCCGATATTAGAGGCCTCAAATAGATCGCAACCCCGACTGGTTGGGATAAGAAGTTCGTGTCTTCGAGAAAGGAGAGGGTTGCAGTCCTCATCCTTTTCGGATCCACGCTCGGGGTCGGGAATATTTCCACGAGCTTGGATCGGGAGGTGGAATGATTCTTTGGAGGTCCAGATGACTTGGAGAGACTTTGGGTATAGCAGCACCGGATTCACAGAGGTTCCAGCCTCACTGAAAATGTGATCAAAATCCTCTTGCCCGAACTTGGGGGCCAGTTGTGATGATGATTCAGGGGGAGGAGTTGAAGTTCTTTGCTTCTTTGCCAACGACTCCTCATATGTTTCTTCATCGTCATCATCAATGATGATGGCCATTTGTTCAATAGGTAGCGGTACAGTGGTGGAAGTTAGCATGGTGTCGGAGGGAAGTGCGACAGCTTCTGCATCAACAGTTTCTCTGACTCTGGAAGAACCAATTTCTTTCAAATTTGTTGTGTTCTTTGCTCCGGAAGAGCCACCTACTTTCGGAGTTCCTTTCCTCTTTGAAGAAGTCGAGGGAGACTTTAGAGGCTTAAATGATTTCTTTTTCTTCAGTACTTTGGCGATACGGCTAGCGGATACCGTCGGATCAAGTACCGGGTTGGTGAGAATTGGAGCAGCCACGACGTTCCTTGGGACGGAGGTGCCTTTTGGTAAACCTGAACATTGAAAAGAAAAGAATGGTGAAAATATGCAGAGAAGTGGTAGTAAAAAACAAAAAAAAAGAGTTCGGAGGGTACTAACAATGATTTTGGCTTTCCATCGGTTTTTAGAGAGTACCTTCCACGTTCGGTCTTTGTGCGAACAAGTGCTTATAATCTTTTCAACCCAAGTGTGAAGGTTCTCGATAAAAGTCGGAGTCCAGCGGACAACTCATAAGATGATGAGGTAAAGATTAGGGTAAATTGTCAGTTGAAGGTATTATATAAAACCAAGGAGAATGATTGATGATACTTACGATTTACGTTCCATTCCTCTGGGAAAGGCATGAACCTTGCCGGAATGATTTCAGCGGTGGAACAGCGATAAAACGCTCCATCCAACCTCGGTCTCGATCTTCATCGATACTGAAAAGGATAAGGAATTTTCCTCATTTTGAGGTTTGGATGATCCCGCCACGGGAAAACCTTAGGACATATAATCGAATCAGGTGATCCAAGGTAAAAACTTTATTGACCTTGTTAGCCAGAAACTGGAGGCAGGTAACGACCCTCCAGACAGATGAACCAATTTGTGCAAGACACAAGTTGTATGTCTGGCACATTTCGAGAATCACGTTATCGATCGGAGGGTCAAGCTTGAAAGTGAAGGGATATGGGTAAACATTAGAGTACCCGGACCTATAGGTGGTGACATCATCGGTAGCACTGGGTATAACAATCGTGGAGAGGCCGGTCCAACTGCAATAGTTCCAAATTGTGTCGAGAATGGAAAGATTTATGAAGGTCAGATAGTTCTTAGCCTCTTCACCTCGGTCAGATTTTCGAGGTGATATCATGGACGATGAGTTCGTTGTCAAAATGAAAAGAAGAGATAATCATGTCGAAAGCTCTAGGCTCAGGAGCAACCTGAGCTTCAGGGGAATCACCGGCTCCGGTGGCCTCGGCGCTGGCCGATGGAGACGAAGATGATGGTGAGGTTTGTCTTGAAGAAGAACGAGTGTTGGTTTTAGTCATCGTGATGAGGGTTTGAAGGTATGACAATTTGAAGGTATGAAAATATGAAGATTTGGAGATTTGAAGGTTTGAGGGTTGATTGATTTGAAAGGAATTGCATAGAAGGTTGGAGTGAAGGAGAAAAAAAGGATTTTATAGTGCCTCGGTGATCATTGTGTGATGCTTCGGTATACGGACCAAGGAGATTGTGTAATCAGAGGATGACACATGTCCGGATTAGTTGAGGGATGGGACGTGAGTCAGAGTTTTAGAAGGGCAAATGTTTGATCTTTCTGCCTATTTCAGAGTAATTTGAAAAGAAGCTTACAAGAGAAGACAACGAAGAAATCATTTCTACTTCCCATCATTTCGGTAATTTTTTGTCCGGGAAGTGTGGGTACTATCTGTATACGGTGAAAACTGGCACGACACGTGGAAGATTTAAGTATGAAGTTCGAGGTAGGTGGTCAAGTCCCCGACTGGATGCAAGTAGTATCAGGGTAGATCGGATGCCAAGGCAAGACCGGGTAACGATCGAGCCATATGACACTGGATGAAGAACCGGAGGAGCACATCGTGTACCCGTTTCGGATATGGTGTCAGCCGTTACTCCTTACCCATTAAGAGGCCTTAATTGGCATTTATTACATTTAATTTTAGAGAGAATCTCGGTCATTAATGCCTTGATTCATAGCTATAAAAAGAGTTCAACCTTCATGTTGGAAGGACATCCAAGTTTCATTATCTCACTTGTACGATCAATCTCACAAAGAATATACTCATTAGCTCTCATTTTTGGGCTCGAACCCGATGCAATCTAGCTAAGGACCAGACCAATCTTGTTGAGAAGTTCAATCAAACTTACTACATTATAGACCAATTTTCTTACTTATTGCTTACTTTTAGTTACTTATTATTAATTGCTTATCATTTTGTATTACAAATCAATCCACGTATCCTTAAAATCACTTATAAATTCAACTGTAACTTTTTAAAATAAATAAGGTGTTTTTCAAATTTCAAATCCAACTTTAAATTATATTTGAAAATTTTATGGTGAAACACTATTTTTCAAATAAAATTCTGGGAAACAACTAAACATTTCCTTAGAAAAAGAAAAGGACAAAGAAAGGATTGGGAAAAAGGTAACAAGTCAAAGTGAGGCAAGTTGGAAGTCCAACAAGTTTCAGACAAAGGAGAGTTTGGAGTTTGGACACATTTTTGAAACAGAAAGTTGAAAGTTAGAGACCTCCCCTGCCTCTTCATTCCATCATATCACCACTCTCTTTGCAGTAGCTGTAGTGTGAATGAAATGGAAGCAATCAGAAAACAAGCTATAAAGCTCAGGGAACAAGTTGCCAAACAACAACAGGTAACCTTTCATCTCTCTAATGTAGATGAAATGAACCCTAATTCTATTCTTAACTCTCTCTCCTCTTCTTTTAATTTGTTCTTCTGAAAAAAGAAAATAATAAATTGCATTTTGAGTACTCTTCCTTGTAAGTTTTTTTTAATGTTATAAAAGATAATATTGCATATTAAAACTATATGAGAATATTGCAAAACACAAATTTTATGTAGAACTAGTAGTTGAGATTAATTATACGTGATTTCAAACATCATAGCTTAAGAGAAAACAGTTTGACTTCCTAAATAGTAACAGTGACAAAGTATTTGGGACAGAGGAGTATGTTCTTCAAGCTGCTCTTCTTTTGGTTTGTGACTAGGAATGATAGTTAGTTTTGGCTCTTCACTTTTGTTTTCTTCTGTTCTAATTTGTTTACTTTGGTTAAAAGTTCTCTCTCTCTCTCTCTCTTTTTGTGGGGTTCAAAATGATGCTTTAGGGTGTGTTTGGCATGAGAGGAAATATTTTCCTGAAAATGTTTTCTAATTTTTCAATGGTCGGTTAGGTCAAAATATTTTTAAAAATATTTTCTCTAGCTGGCCTTCTGCTCCTCTAAGTTGGTGTCTTTCAGGCTCTGAAGCTCGGATGAGAAAAATGACTTCCTAATGAAATAAAAGTAGTGAAAACAAGTTTCATAAGACACATTCCAAGTTCTTTTGTCTCCTCCCCACCCACCCAACGCCCCGAACCCCCACCCCTTGACCATCCACCCCCACCACTCCCGAACCTCCACTCTCCACCCCATCCACCCCGGTAAGGGTACAATAAATTCCCTTGGCATAATAGTTTTTACTAACTTACCAAACATTAGAAAATAAGTAAAAAACTCACTTGTTTTCCATGAAAACATTTTCTTTCCTACCAAACACACCCTTAGTTAGGCTCATGGGTTGACACTAGAAGGGTAGGAGTGAATAATGTAGCACTCATGGGCTATCCATCATGCTTGAAGTTATGGTTTTTGCAGTTTCTGGAGAGTGAATATTTAACATATGTGAAAAAGATTTGGGATGTGCTTTACAATGATTTTAATTGAATATATGCACATAGTATGACTGTGTGTCTTTGTTGATTCTTGCTATTTTTATGCTAGGCTGTCTTCAAACAATTTTCTAGTGGACTAGGTGGCCCAGATAATAGTGTTACTGATGAAGTAGAGTTGCAGCAGCATCAAAAACTTGAGAAGCTATACATTTCTATTCGTGCCGGCAAGGTTTGACAACAGTCCTGTCCCCCATTTTAGAATGTCTTGTTTGGATTCTTTCGTTTTCCTTGACCTCTTTATCCTGTTTTATCACTAGCACTTCCAAAGAGATATCGTCCGAGGTGTTGAAGGCTACATCATCAGTGGCTCAAAGCAAATTGAAATTGGTAAGTCACTGAAATTTCTTGTTAAATATATGTATTATCTAAGGCTTATTTTTCACTGATGTCATACATTCTTTTTTAGGTACTAGGTTGTTAGAAGATAGCCGAAAATATGGGGCTGAAAACACATGTACAAGTGGTAGTATGTTAGCTAAAGCAGCATTAAGTTACAGTAGGGCTCAAGGTGAAATTGAGAAGGAACGTGAGGATCTGCTAAAGGCCCTTGGGACGCAGGTTTGGGAAAATATATGTGACCATAAACTTAGTTGTGCGCTGGTTGAGGCTAAACTGGGAAAAATATAAGAAAAACAAAGTGAAATTTATATGGCAGTGGGCTGTGATTTGAAGTTACTTTACTAAATTGGGAGTCAATGGTATTTTGGTTAGTTGATATTATGTGTAAAATTTATTTAGTTCATATCTAGGTAAGACATCTTCTGTTTTCCTTTTTGCTTTATTTGTCTTAGAAGTAAGTCTAGATAGTGAATACTAGAGTATATGACAGAGAATTCGGTTAATCTGCTATCATGGCTTCCTGATCTCCACTTTGCTTTCAGATGCATCTCATGTCAATCTATACTGTTATAACAAATGTCAACCTATACTGTTATTTTTACTATGAAAATGAAGGTGGATGGTACTCGTAAGTGCAACATTCATGATATTTTCAGTGGTTATGTTCAGCAACATGTGCCTGAAAAAGTGCTGTAGAGCTGTCTAACAAATCACCAACCGAACGAGCTAAATTTTCTTACGATATCTGAAGCTCAATTATGTCAAAACATTCTCCCGGTAATTTTTATTAAGTAGGTCTAGTTTATGTTTGATGAGATATATGTTGTGAATTTTTATAGACAATCATTTATGTTTTTTCATCCTTTTCTATTTTCTTGATATAATGAATGCCCTACTATTATTATTAGCTGTTTCATTGTAACCTGCATTTCATTTTCCAGATTTCCTGGACTTGATATCTGAATGAGATGAGTTTTTATCATAATTGGTCCAAATTTGTAATAGCTAGAATTCACTTGTTACCAAGCAAGCGGTGCCACAAAGAGCTTTCAAATAAGATGACTTAGATCTCTCTATGTAACTTCATTCATGAAATGGTAAGCTAAGTATGGATTTTTTCTTGAATTCTTAATTAGAAGTTTCAAACTTCAGGTCGCTGAGCCTTTAAGAGCAATGGTCGTGGGAGCTCCATTGGAGGATGCTCGACATCTTGCTCAACGTTATGATAGAGTGAGACAGGAAGCTGAAGCTCAGGTAAACATTGAAGAAGGGAAATGTGTTCATTTGAAGTCCTTCCTCTGTTGTCACCAACTGCTATCTTCCATGCTAATTATTCCTGTCAGTATGCTATTTTTAATTACTGAAATATAGCTGATATTTGGGACTGAGGCCTGGTTCATTGTGTGATTGAGTGACTAAACTACTGCCTGTAGTTATTTATTATTTGATATCTAGTCATGCATCAATAAGTTACTTGCATTATATCTTGAAGTTCTGTATTTACCCGAAACTTCTTTGGGACAAGTCAGGCTATTGAAGTTTCCAGACGCCAGGCTAAAGTGAGGGAATCCAATGGTAATCCTGAAAGTGTATCAAAGCTGGAAGCCGCTGAAGCAAAACTTAAGGACCTAAAGTTAAACATGGCTACCTTGGGCAAAGAAGCTTCTGCTGCCATGGCTGCTGTTGAAGCTCAACAACAGAGGTTAACACTCCAACGTCTCATAGCCATGGTAGTAGTCTGTTTCTCTTTTCTACTGCAATTCAGAGTTTCTTTTTCCAGTCCTTGTCACTAGAAATCTCCATGTGAAAGCCCCTTCATTTATTTCTTATTCAAGGTTGAGGCACATTGCCATTATCATCAGCGAGTTCTGCAGATATTTGATCAGCTTGAGGCAGAGGTACAATCTTTCTCTATCAAAATTTTTGCTTGATGTGAAGCATAGGTATGTCTCCTGGCTGGTTTATCACTTTTTATGTGACGGGGATTGATGTACACACTCTTTGAGTGCATAGATGATGTCGGAGCGTCAAAGAATTGAAGCATCTCCTAGTTCAGCCACAGATAATTTGATGCCTCCTCCGCCATCTTATACTGAAGTTAATGGTGGACTTCCTTTTCAGTCATATGATGGATCCATAGATGGGAAAACATATTTCCTGGCAGAGGTGATGGTTATATTGCCTCGCTTTTCTTAAGATGAATCCTGATGGATTACTCTCTTTGATCTTTTACTTTATAGCTTTTTATTTTGTTCGTTCATCTCCTACTGCAGGTCGTACACCCATATGAAGCTGAGTCAGATGTAGAGCTCACATTATTGATTGGTGACTATGTAGTTGTTCGAAAAGTAAGCTTTACCTCTGTCTATTGTTATTAATATTTTCCTTTCTGATGCTTTGTTGTCATAGTACGTTAAGAATACCCTACCCCCAAATATTCCAACGCCTCCCCATGAGTATCTGGTTGAGAATACATCACTAGATACTACAATCTGAGGCATTCGTTCTGATAAGGTAACCTTTACATGTGGAATAGGGTACTAGCATTAGCAGCATGCTTTTTTCAACTGGTAATAATAATCATGGTAGCCTAGCACTAGCATACAACTGAGTATCCATTTCCGGGAAAATCTTCTGTTAGATTCTTGATCCAGTTATAATGCATTTTAGAGGTTTGGAAGGGATTACTTGAACAATTTTCTCTTTACGCAATGCCAATTTTTTCTCTCTTGTTATTTATGTTGTAGCAAGTGTATTCTGGCGGCATGCACATTTTCGGCAAAGTGATCACTGATTGTTCTAGATTTCCCCTTTTCTGAATTGTGTTCCTTCTCGATATATTGATCAGCTTACTATTGGTTGACATTGGTTCATTTGTTTCCGCAAAGGTATCGAACAATGGTTGGGCTGAAGGTGAGTGCAAGGGCAAAGCAGGTTGGTTCCCATTTGGGTATGTAGAAAGACGAGAACGCATTCTTGCAACCAAGGTAGCTGAAGTTTTCTAAACATTGCCATGTATGCCCACTGCAAATTTGGCATTAGGACTGTGTGCAGTTGTGGTTGGGGATTGTCGGTTACATGCAAAGTCGAGAATCTCTTGTGCATCTGACTGTCGCTAGTGCCTTTGTGTTTGCATTTGTAGTGGTGTAATCAGATTCTTGAAGTAAAGAATGTTTGTTTTGGCTTTCTTGTCTTCTTTCAATTTGGGCGTCCTTCTATTTGCCTACAATGTCTTTCTTTCCTACAGCAGAATGGGGATCACAAATTTTGGTTTTGATAATCTTAGGCAGGTGGGAGCAAAACCACCTAACATATTTGTTGTCTCTTTTGAGAATTGATTGTTGGTCTCCCATGGTATTCTTTCCTCCTTATTGACCACTAGGCTACACCATAGGGGGCACAACCGTTTCTTTTTAGATGATAAATTCTATGGTAAGCATGAAGGCACTTTCATGTTTCAACCATTTGTCTGTTAAAGACCTCCATAGTGTGACTTTCCATAGTTCTTGTAGCCTAAAAGGTCCATGCACTGAAGCTCTGAGGTTGAACTGCAGTTTGTGGTTTGCTGTGAAATGCCTATGGTGGAGTAGCAATTTTGTGGACAAAGCACTGTAAATGTGCATTACAGTAAGGTTCATTAACATGGTCTGAAATTTACTCTTGTTGGCTAGGCAGAATTGTCATACTAATTCAAACGCAAATAAACAACCCAATGACTATCAAAATACAGATACCATTGAGTCTGCAGTATAAAAGTGTTAAAAGTCACTAATAATTCAATTTGAAACTTGCACATACCTACATTCTTTAGCTTATGGAGTACTTAAAATCTTATATCTATTTCTACCTGCAAACAAATAGCATCTGATCTGTTGACTGAAGTGGAAGGTGGCCTGATATGTTGAACTGGCGTGCCTCAAAGGACTAAGAAAAAAGGTCAAGCAAACACGTTGACACGAACGAGGATATGAATAGCTTAGTGCTATGCTTTCTGAATGTAATGTGGTAGGAAGTCCCAAGGACCGGTGAACTCATTCTAGAGCCACCCGCAAAGTTTGTGTTGTCAAGAAGCGTTTGCTTAATATACTCTCGTTGACCTGAAGAGATGCTATCCATGGAAAAGTCTCACGGCCATGATTGAAGGATATGAAAAGATATTCTTGACGATTTCTAGCAAGGTAGTGAATCGAAAGAAAGTTCTTCATGTTTCTTAAATAACGAAAAACCTAGTTTCTACTGCACTTCTCGTCAAGAATGAGTTTAAGCATTTTCGTTTCTGACAAGGTTGTATTAAGTAAGAATGAGATGTATTTAGGAAAAAGTTACCTTACAGAGATGGTCTTTTCAAATTGGATGTAATGGTTGTTATAATAATAAAATTCTAGTTTCTTTTTACTTGAGTCAAATAATTTATGGCATGCACGTTTGAGACATGTCAATTACAAAACCTTGCGTAAAATGATTAATTTGGAAGCATTGCCTACATTTGAATGCAATAAATCAAAATATCAAATATGTGTTGGATCAAAGTATGTTAGAAATCTTAATAAGTCCGTTGAAAGGAATTAAGTCCTTTCATACAAATAGTGATGACATGAAGTCAATAACATCTCGCGGTGGAAAGTAGTATTTCATAACTTTGATTGATGATAACACTTGATATTGCTATGTTTACTTACTTAATAGTAAAGACGACGCAATTGATGCATTCAAGCAATTCAAAAATGAAGTTGAAACTATTAACGTATATTAGTCAATATACTCTATATATTTTGTAATATGTAGTGTTGTATAATTATGGTAGAAATATGATCCTTATGGTATTAGGATTCCACATTGTACACACTCTATATATTTGTATTAATGAGAAACACTCCCCAAGGGAGATTAATACAATTCTACATGGTATCAGGAGCCAAAAATCCTTCCCTACCTAAAACCTAATTCCGGCCGCCCATACCTTCTCTTTCCCGGTGCCGAACCGTTCATATACCAGCGGTATACCTTTTATATACGCTGGTATACAACTGCCCAGTCCCCTAACTTTGCAAACAACCTCGATATACACTTATAAACATTGATATACAACCTTCCTCTCTTCCCTATCTCTTCAACATGCCATATACACATCGTATACAACATATACAAGTCGTTATATACCTCATATACGTCCCGAACCCACCCTATTTTTTCCCCTTATGGCAGCGTCGAAACAATACTGCCCAGAATTCAGGGAAAGGCATTCTGTAGCCTCGGCCCAGCAGCAGTTGGGACTATAGCCGCGACCCGACTTCTGGCAGCCTAACAACCCAAGTTCTAGCAACCAATTTTGGGCCCAATTTCAGGCAGCCTACCAGTCCACCCCAAGCCAGTCAATGGGCCACAAAAATCCGGCCCTACTTCCTGGAGCCCAGAAGTCCGCTCCAGTCCTCTCCTAATCCAATTTGGGCTCAATTTTCATCACATTGCCTCCTCGGTAGCCCGATAACAAATGGTATATATATGGATGCAACGTCTCACCTCACCAACAATTCTAATAATCTTCTCAACTGCGAAGTTTAAATATTTCACAATCTATTATGATTGGAAACGGTCATCGCATCCCAATTCAAGGGTTTGGCCACACACTAACTCCACCACCACATCCTCACTTCTCCCTAAATAACGTCATATATGCCCCAAATATTATCAAGAACCTAATCTCCGTACAAAAATTTTCCACGGATAATTCCGTATCAATTAATTTTGATCAGTTTGGGTTTTCTATAACGGACCTACATACCGGGAAACTCCTTACGAGATGCAATAGTGAGGGGGACCTCTATCATTTCCTATCCATGTCCGCTGCCAGTTTCACCCCTCTCACATCTCAAACTACCCATGTCTCTTCTCCCACCGCGGTAGCAACAATCTCTCCGTCAACCTGACACAATAGACTTGGACACCCAGGAGCTTCTGTTTTTAATTTTCTTCGAAATAATAATTTGATTCATTGTAATAATGAGAAACTTGCCCAATAATATTTTTCTTGCCCTTTAGGCAAACATGTTCGCCTTCCTTTTCAGTCTTTTTCAAGTGTTACATTTTCTCCCTCTGACATTGTTCATGCAGATTTATGGACATCTCCCATTACTAGCTCACTGAGTCATAAATTTTATCTCGTCTTATTAGATGACTATTCTCAATTTATCTGGGTCTATCCACTTAAATTCAAGTCTGAAGTGTTCGCCAAGTTTCTTGCATTTCGTGTCTATGTCAAAACACAATTTGAAAAAGACATAAAATTATTTCAATATGACAACGGTCGTGAGTTCAATAATTCAACGTTTCACAATGTTTGCTCCACTAATGGCATGGTTTTCCGGTTCTCCTGTCCCCACACCTCCTCCAAAAATGGCAAGGCCGAACGAATCATTCACACTATGGATAACATGGTTCGTACGATCATATTCCATGCCTCCCTCCCCCTGTCTTTTGGGTCTATGCTGTCAAAATGGCCGAATATATTTTAAATATTTTGCCCACCCAAGCTCTCCAGAATAGAACACCCACCGAAATTCTATTTCGTAGGATCCCAACTTATGAGCACTTATGAATTTTCGGCTGTCTGTGCTACCCGAATCATGCCTCCACGACCCCACATAAACTTGAACCCACACCACTCCTTGTGTGTTGTCTCGTCATGTCACGTTTAATGAAACCATCTTCCTTTTTACAAATATCTAAAAATTTCAAAACACGGATTATACATTTCTAGACGAGTCCACCATTTCCCCCATCCACAACATGTTACTCCGCTGTGACACCACTGTTCCGTCACGTCCGGAACCCACTACTCCGGCACTGCCAGTTTTCGCAGCCGCCACCCCTGCCTTGTTGAGTCTTCCGTTACCGGCATCAATCCATCCCACCGATGCCTCCCAGATTCTGGAAGCCACCGACACATCTCCTATCGTCCACCTAGTCCTCTGCCACAATGCTACTATTCTGGCAGCATCAACTCATCCCTTCAGCGATTTGTCAGGTTTGTGATAGTCACTGCCACCACCGACAGTCGACCAGTCCAATAACTGTCACCACCGATTGCCATTGTCTCCACCGGCATAGTGGCCTGTGGCGTCACTGATCTGTTTAGTCGACACATCCATCACCCACCAGCAACCCTTGTCGACGTCCCCAGTGTTACTACCGCCGATTTCCGTCATTCTAGTCCACCAACCGACTCCCATTACTGTTCTGGTCCTCCCAACCCAGCACTGTACCATAAACCCTACACCGATTTCCCCATCATCACCCAGTCACAATCTCTCCCGTCATCGGACCCTACATCCTGTAACCCTAATCAAATCAATTGTACCCAACCCTTTCTATATTGGTCACTTAATTCCACCAGTACCCTAACACTTTCTGTCGATCACTCACACCATCTACCCGACACATTCACTGCCCCCTACGCTTGACCCGTCAACCCACCAACATACCACACCTACCCCTACCCCCACGCACCGTATGTAAAACTGTGCCTAACACATGATTTTTAAACCCATAGTCCAATTTAACCTAACCACACAAACCATATCCCTAATGTCCAAAATCCCAAAACTATCCAAACTAGACCCTAATTAGAATGCGACCATGCGTGAGGAATTTAATGCTCTAACGAAATAACACACTTGAGATTTGGTTCCTCGACTGGATAGGGTGAATGTGATCCATTGCATGTGGCCATTTCATCACAAATTCAGAGACAGTGGTGACTTATAGCGCTATAAGGCGAGATTTGTGGCTAATGGCACTAATCAGCAGAAGGGTATTGATTGTGGTGAGACATTCAATCCGATTGTTAAACCGGCTACCATTCGCACAATTTTGATTATTGCTATGGGTAAGCATTGGCCGATTCATCAGCTTGATGTGAAAAATACATTTCTACATGGGGATTTGAAAGAAACTATTTACATGTACTAGCCGCCCCTCAGTATGTATGTCGTCTTCGTAAGTCACTTTATAGTTTCAAACAGGCCCCTGAGCATGGTATGATCGCTTTGCACAGTACATTATGCAGATTGGGTTTGTTTGCAACAAGTGTGATAATTCTCTATTTATTTTTCATAGAGGTAGTAGCGTTGCCTATTTGTTGTTATATGTGGATGACAGTGTGCTTACTGCCTCATCTGATTTGTTGAAAAATAAGATCATTATACTGCTTAAAACCGAATTTGCTATGACTGACTTGGGGAAATTGAGTTATTCTTTAGGGATGTTAGTGACTAAATCTGCAGACTATGTTTTTGTGTCAGCACAAGTATGCGGAGGAGATAGTATAAAGGGCTAAAATGGCAAACTGCAAGATAATGTCCACTCCGGTTGACTCTAAATCAAAGCTTAGTGCAGTTGATAGTAATCCAGTGGCGGATCCCACCCTTTACAGGACTCTTGTAGGTGCACTACAATATCTTACATTCACCAGGCCTGATATTGCTTATGTTGTTAAGTAAGTGTGCTTATCCATGCATGCCCCTAGAGAGCCTCATTTTACAGCCCTTAAGCATATCATTCGATACGTTAAGGGCACACTTGATTATGGATTGCATCTATACCTCTCAGCACCGACCATATTGTTATCATATATGGATGCTGATTGGGCAGGCTATCCGAATATGCGACACTCCACCTCCGACTAATGTGTGTTCTTAAGGGATAATCTCATTTCTTGGTCTGCCAAGAGGCAAGCCACATTATCCCGTTCGAGTGCAGAAGTAGAGTATAGAGGCGTTACAAATGTTGTTGCTGAGATCTGCTGGCTCCGAAACCTTCTTTTGGAGCTTTAGTGTCCCTTGCGTAAGGTGTCTTTAGTCTACTGTGATAACATATCCACCATATATTTATCTTATAATCTGGTTCAGCATCAGCGAACCAAACACATTGAGATGGATATACATTTTGTTCGTGAGAAGGTTTCTATTGGTCATGTTAAGGTGTTGCATGTGCCTTCTTCGTATCAGTATGCAGATATCTTCACGAAAGGTCTTCCTAGACAGCTATTCATCGACTTCAGATCCAGTCTTAGTGTCCGACCTCCTTCCGCTCTGACGGGGGGGGGGGGTGTATTAACGTATATTAGTCAATATACTCCATATATTTTGTAATATGTAGTGTTGTATAATTATGGTAGAAATAGGATCCTTATGGTATTAGAATTCCACATTGTACACACTATATATATTTGTATTAATGAGAAAGACTCCCCAAAGGAGATTAATACAATTCTACAGAAACGTAACCTAACAGGAAGATCAAAATGATAAGAAGTGAAAGGGGTGGAGAATATAAATTTCCTTTTGAAGAAATATGTGCCGAATATGGCATTATTTATACTTGACAAGATTATCAATCTTTTGTATCATTTAGTTGCTAATTCTTAGTACCTTAATCATTCCTTTGATCTTAAATGATAATTGTTGAACTTATGTTGGTGTACTATGATGATTAGGTGAATTTTGAGGCATTTGAAGCTAAACTGGAGTTAAACAAATAAAGAACCACAAAAAGTGAGCATGCTTCGTGACCATGCATCACAGTGGGATCACATTCGACTCTTAACCATATTTTGGCGAAGTTTCATAACATACCGTAGGGTCGAAATCGCGTCGATGGTGCATTGGGAACACCTCACAGAAGTTTTAGTAGGTTGGGGGCGCCACCCAATGCGCTGTATCAGGTGCCACACTAGGCATGTTATCATACATGACAGTGTGTTTGGACATGCCATTGACGTGCTACCTTGGTGTCATGCCCATGACATCAGATTTCTTGATTTTTATAGGATTTGAATTTAACAGACATTTTTGTACTTTATAAATACACCGTGAACATATCTTTTAGGGATCTTTAGCTTATTTTGATTTTTGGGAGTAAAGGAGAGGCTAGAAGCCTACTATAATAGAGTTATTTTTCTACTCTTTTATTTTATAAATATTACTAGTTTATTCATCAATTCTTGAACTTGTGTTAGAATCATGAATAGCTAGACTCATTAGTTCTAGGATTTTGGGACTAACATGAAAGTTGAAGTTTCATAATTATTTATATCTATTAATTTTTCATTATTGGATTATTTATTTATTTAGTCTTGTACTTAATTATTTGGTTGCTTGGTCACTAATCGAATGCTATCTGTGGCTCGTCGAGTGTCCGTGAACTTCTAAATAGGGAATCATTTCGCTAATGTGAATAGAAATATATCCTTTAGTCTCGCTTTGTTGAATACAGAGATTTGAATGTATTTTGCTATTTCCTAGTGACATATAAGCATTGGAGTGGTTTAATAGGCTTAGAGAAATCGGAAGATACTCATAAGTAATATCAACCTGCAATTAGTAACCTAGAGAAATCAATAGGTACAATGGTGAATAGACTAAACTGGATTGTTAGTCACCATAGCCCTAAATCATTCTCTCTTCTAGTTAAACTCAAATCTTGTTTGCTTTACATTACCTTAAATTGTCTCCTTTTAGTTGTAATACAATCATCAAATTATTGAAACTCTTGAATCATTTAATTCAATTCGATCTAGACAACTAAAATATATCTCCCTTGGAAACGATATCTGGACTCAATCATTTATTACTTGGCGGTTGTATATATTTGCGTGTGCGTTTCGGAGCAACAATTATTCATCAACAATTACACGCCACAATCCAATGAAATTGTAGAAAGAAACAATAGAACATTAAAGAAGATGATGAATGTATTGTTAATAAGTTCTGGTTTATCCCAAAACTTGTGGGGGAAGCTATTCTTAATGCTAGTAAAAAATGCTCAATCGAGTAACCCATAATAAAACACAATTCACTCCATATGAAAAATAAAAAATAAAAAATCTCAACGTGGAATATTTCAAAACGTGGTGGTGTTCAGCTAAAGTGCAAGTTCCTAAACACAAAAGGATAAATATAGGATCGGAAATCGTTCATTATGTATTTTCATAGGATATGTCACCATTGGTAAAACATATCGATTTCTGGTTTACAAATCAGAAAATTTCGACATTCATGTTAATATGATGATTGAATAAGATAATGCTGAATTTTAAAAAAATATATATTTACATAGAAGTAATATAAGTTGTCTAGTGAAGGATCTTAATGTCCTCTAGAATAAATAAATAAAAATATTTCTAATGAGAAAAATCTAAGACGTAGCAGGATAACTATGTTGGATATGTAAAGCACGTACGGGAATAGTAAATAACTATTACAGTGATCGAAAGGGTAAACAACAAAGATTACAACAACAAGTTATCAATATCTTGATCTTGAATTGGAACTTCAAATATAGATCTTGTATTCGAAAATACAAGAACATGAACTGCTACACTTATGGCTTGTAGATCCGCTGAGAATCCGAACGGTTAGAGTCCTTTGAGATTCTATTTCACACCTGAAACACTTAGCAACCAATTAGATAATCACAACACCACCGGCTGAGTCGAGAGATGGCTCTCTGTCTTTAAGACAAGATTGCCCCCGTATATAGGCTTTACGAAAGTGTGGACAATAGTCTCCCAAGATAAAACAACAAACTATCAAATGTGCAAAGCCTACACAAATTACCTCAGCAAAGAACACGAACAATGAAGATTGCTAAGAGAAGGATTGCTTATCAGGAAAACTGATCTCTTTGTGGTGTTGTATACTTGTATGTATTTCTGTTATGTTCATATATGTTCATCTATAGAATTGAGCAAAATGCCTCAATTTATAGGTGTGCAAGATGACTTTCAAATGCTCCATAATGGCATTCAATTGCCATGTAATGGGTGACATTTAACCCCCAAGTAATGCAACAACATAATGGTCCAAGTAATGGCCATTATTGAGTGGATTCAATGCCATTGAAACCACCTCAACAACCAAACCTTTGGGATTCCGTCGAGCAAACACTGCATGGGAAGCACCGCGGCGCTCCGACGCCACGGTCCAGTCCGATCGGCGCCGCGACCCTTCTCGGCTTCGCGGTTTGATCCGTACCATCTTACACCTCAACAATCCTTCATTCGTTTACCGATGTGGAACACTTGTTATTTAGCCAATAACCGTCCATCATTCTATGTCTCAAACATTTCAGTTACGTACCAATATCTCTTTCATTAACGAAATTTGCGATACTTGGCACTAAGATTGCACGTGTGTGGAAATGATATTTCCGACGTGCGGGGCCCAATTGTTCGAGTCATAAATAATGGGATAAACTTAATTCCACATTAGTAAATTTCCAACAATTCCCTCTTGAAAGAGATTTTGGACGCATACGCAAGATGCCTACTTTTAGCAATCTTTCAGCGAAAAGATATTGCATCAGGAGAGGTAGCTTCCGCTTTGAACCTTCCCTAGTTGAATACCATCGGACTTACTTACTGCGCGGTGAATGTGTGTCTTGAACCGTCAGTGTTTAATGTAAGCCAAGACAACGGTACCAACATAATACCCCCTTTATTTATTTCTTCTTATTGTTCTGTCCGTTGTGGCCGTGGACACACTTGGATTCTTAAGTGCGTTCACTTGAGGCGGCCTATCCTCGCACTTAAATAGGTGATCTCCTCCAAGGTATCCTGCTATACCCCACTTCACAAGTGTTAGGAATCATTAAAAGTTTCCCCAACATTAACCTCAACCGTTTGAGGATCGTTAAAGGTTTGGAAGCTTAACCTTTACCCACCATGCAGGTAGCACTTTAATATCTATCGCGGGAACGACTTTGGATTCATGTTTCTTTACAGAAATCATAATCCGAAGTGCTCTTGCTTTCAACGAAGCGCTCAACTGAACCTTTTGCAGCTTAGTTTTTCCATTGAACCAAATTCTTGGGATCTCCAGTCAGTATGGTTGGGTTACCACCACAAAGGTTCATATTATTTGGGTTTTAAGCCCATTTCCCTAGATATGCAAAACTCTTGATCTTCGGGTAGTCCCTTAGTTAAAAGATCCGCTATATCCTTTGATTAGTAATCAAAGAAGTGACACCCGTGGTGATCAACTGCCATTCGGTCTTATGTCTCTGACAGATCCGACAGATATGTCCAGACGCCGTCATCCGTGCCCTTCCTGAAGCCGACCGACTAGCCACAGTGTATAACAATTGAAGGCACGTGTTTCTCCCAATAATGGATATCCTCTAAGGAGTCGTAAAGTTACTCAACTTCTTTTCATGCTTTTTTTTAAAGCGATAAACCTGATTCTATCATGAATCGGCCGATGCGAGTTTGCTTAAAGGATTTTCCAAGACCCACCCTACACATTTACTTGTGGCATTGATGTTATTCAACTCTGATGTCCAGTTTGCATCAATGTGTTCTCCCAGAACCGCTGGACATCCAGAATACCATAATTCGTAGATAATCAAACATTTCAGACATCGTCATATCCAACGAACGCCTTCTAGCGATCAATTCTAGAATCACGAGTGAACCTTAGTTCAACTGATCTGCTTTGTAGGTCGATACCAGGTCGGTTGTAGTGTGTACAGTATATTGAACTACATGTGACCTGCATATATCGCTCCTTGTATATGGGTGCACTATGATTCCAATCAGTTCTATGATTCATATCCATTGGTGGCTTCAATGAGACTGTCAACTATCTCACAACTGAGTTTGGAGTTAGACCAGTCCGTTAGATGTCTTACAAATCCCAATTCCTAAGATGTCATCTGTGATATCCATATATTTTATATCGAGTCTTTTGTTTTAATATGACTTCCACTTTCAGACTGTTGGTTTTTTCAATTGTTGGCTTTATAGCTTCATAGTCAATGTTTCTATTGTCAAATTTATTATTTCTATTATATCTGAAACTTCCAGGACCAGAATGTAAACATTTCAGGGACCAAAAATAATAGTTCAGGAAGAAGCCCAACAATCCAACAAACCAACTATGATCCTCCCCTTCTAACTGTCCGGTTAGGAAGGTTGTCTCAACATCCATGTCACTTAAGAATGCAATGGCCCTGGATGTTAAGTTATTCACAGGGGAGCACATGTCCAAGTAGACGAGGCCTTATACTCGTCAGTAGATCCATCTACTTTATACTCACTTTTGAGTATCCACTTTTACAACCCAAAGGTTCTTTTTCCGGAGGAAGGTCAACCATTACACAAGTATGGTTCTGTATGATGGAATCTATTTCTCTCTCTGTAGCTTCTTTCCAAAGCAGCGCTTCTGGAGATGACAATTCTATGTTAATTATCCATGGTTCATTCTCAACCATACAAGCTAGAAGGCATGCAACAAGTCTTTGTCCCCTCTTAGCTCCGTCTCGGTTCAACATCTAGAATCCCTGAGTTCTGTAGATTTGGAATATTAAGTTTCGGATAGTCAATAATTTCTGAGTCATGTAGATACAGAATGTCTAGTTCCGGACAGTCAGGAACTCGCGGGTTCTTGTTAACCTCGAGCAATTACTTCTTTTTCCATCTCAAGGAAAGTTATCTTCAAAGAATTCAACATTCTTTGACACCAAGAGGCGATAAGCACTACTATTATTTGCAGATCCAGTGGATATGCAATTTACAGTCTTAGGTCCAACTTGATCTATTTCGATATTCTAACTTCTACCAAGCTACCCCACAACACAACATTTGTAGGTGGGATCCTTTCCATGTTTCACACGGAGGGTTATCCTTATCCTTATGCGTAGTTCTGTTGAGAATCGCATTAGCGGTAATGATCGCTTTGCCCCACATATTTTGGGCGTACGACTTTGCGCTTGTCTAACACCGTTAGAATGAGGTGAGTAATGAGCAGTCGTTTGATGAACGGTGCTTCACATTCTCCCCCTCTATCACTACGAATTCCTCAATCCGTAGGCTTAGTTGATTTTCCACTTCTGCTTTGTAGCGCTTATCCGCTTCAACAACTTCATCTTTGCTTTTCAACAAACAAGGGATGCAATACGTTGTACCATCATCAATGAAGGTCACAAAGTACTTGTCTCCCCCCTCTATTTTGTATAAACTTCAAATCACCCATGTAGGTGTGACTAAGTATTAGAGGAGCGGTGCTTCTTTCACTATTCCTTTGATGGAACTTGGAAATGTGACTTTGCCTCTTTGCGTACCTCATATTCATTTTGAGGGTTTATGTCGACAGAAGACAACAATCTCAACTTCGTTAGAATTTGAATGACTTTCTATTTAACGTGTCTTAATCTATGATGGCATAGATGTACATATTACAAATATATCATTTATTTAGCTACAAACATACTGTACCATTCTTAGTTATTACAGACCTGTTGGAATAGTCTCAAACCAGCTTGACCAACAGCGTCCCTGAAACCAAATTTGGGACATGTATCACCTTCTTTTAGAGTGATCCCATTTCCTAAAGTCCTATTGAGGACAACCTCTCCAACCTCTTCTACTTTAGAGGTGGCGTTGCTTCACATGAACAACCTCTTGTCTGTGGTTAGGGCGTAACCCGATCATATGTGATCTGGATACTCTGGCCCACTCCAGTTGCTTTGGTAGACTGAGTGTCCAATTTCTTTTCTGCCTTTCTTTTGGCCTTCAGATCATTTAAGACCCGGAAACTCTGGCCCACCTCACTAGGTGTCCATCACTTTTCTGCCTTTCAGATCATTTAAGACCTGGAAACTCTAGCCCACCTCACTAGGTGTCCATTACTTTTCTGCCTTTCTTTTGGCCTTTAGATCATTTAAGACCTGGAAATTCTGGCCTACTCCAGTCGCCCGTAGGCTTTGTGCGACTGAGTGTCCAATATCATCCTATCAACTGAATTCTGGCCCACTCCAGTCGCCCGTAGGCTTTGTACGACTGAGTGTCCAATATAATCTTATTAAATGAATTCTGACCCACTCCAGTCGCCCGTAGGCTTTGTACGACTGAGTGTCCAATATCAGCCTATCAAATGAAGGATCTTCTATCAGATAGGTGACAGGTTCAACGTCTTAAGATAAGCCATTATCTCTTAGTCTTCTTCCCTTGAGATTGATGCCCAGACAATTCCTGGCGCTTGCTTAAGAGTGGTAACAATTTTCGCACAGTCAGTGGATCTCTCTCCTTTGTATGCATAAACATACTTTACACACTTTTAATAATTACACCCAAAAGAACGGATCTTTTAAGTTTGTTTACAATAGTCCAATATTTAACCGGGAAGGAAGAAGATTCAATATCTGATTTTAGAGTGTAGGGAATATAAGTTTTTAATGAAAATACTTTCATATTCCCAGCCTTGCTTTAGACACTTTTATTCAGATATTAACTAAACACATTATTGATAAGGAAGGATAATTAACTTAGACGTTTTGGATTCTGGCCCACTTCAGTTAGACTGAGTGTCCACATCCTCCTTACCATAATTAGGATCCTTTGTCTGGAAAAGATATAGGCCTTTTGCTACATGATAACTGACTGGTGCCTTCTCTCCAACAACTGCTTCAATCAATGTTAAGTTTGACTATGCCATAAATCAACATCTTCAGCATTCTTCTCTTGTCCTAGTTGACATCCTCAGCCTCTTGTGGGTACTTATTTTCACCACCCTCGGGAGCGGTGACACCAACTCGCCCCTGATCTTTAGCCGTACTAGCATGATTAACAGTAGTATCTTGAAACTCATCATCAGATCCAGAGATCCCACCTTTGACAAAAATAGATTTGTAATTGTCGTCAAAGAGAGAACTAAAACTAGGACCAGATTTGAAAGCACGGTTGTTGACAGAGACAGTGTTTGAACTGTTAACTGAACTGTCAACAGAACTATTTTCAAGAAGAAAACCACAACCAGATTTGGGACCATATCTGCTGGCTAACATCTTTCGAGCACTAGTACAATTTTGTCTTAAATTATTGGATATGTAAAGCACGTACGGAAATAGTAAATAACTATTATAGTGATCGAAAGGGTAAACAACAAG
This sequence comes from Anisodus tanguticus, assembly GCA_034509755.1. Lineage (NCBI taxonomy): Eukaryota > Viridiplantae > Streptophyta > Magnoliopsida > Solanales > Solanaceae > Anisodus > Anisodus tanguticus. The sequence goes on from CM067544.1 coordinate 35,593,939, forward strand.
GATTACAACAAGTTGTCAATATCTTGATCTTGAATTGGAACTTCAAATATGGATCTTGTATTCGGAAATACAAGAACATGAACTGCTACACTTTTGGCTTGTAGATCCGCTGAAAATCCGAACGGTTAGAGTCCTTTGAGATTCAAGTTCACACCTGAAACACTTAGCAACCAATTAGATAATCACAACACCACCGGCTGAGTCGAGAGATGGCTCTCTGTCTTTAAGACAAGATTGCCCCGTATATAGGCTTTACGGAAGTGTGGACAATAGTCTCCCAAGATAAAACAACAAACTATCAAATATGCAAAGCCTACACAAATTACCTCAGCAAAGAACACAAATAATGAAGATTGCTAACTGAAGGATTCCTTATCAGGAAAACTGATCTCTTTATGGTGTTGTATACTTGTATGTATTTCTGTTATGTTCATATATGTTCATCTATAGAATTGAGCCAAAGGCCTCAATTTATAGGTGTGCAAGATGACTTTCAAATGCCCCATAATGGCATTCAATTGCCATGTAATGGGTGACATTTAACCCCCAAGTAATGCAACAACATAATGGTCCAAGTAATGGCCATTATTGGGTGGATTCAATGCCATTGAAACCACCTCAACAACCAAACCTTTGGGATTCCCTCGAGCAAACACTGCCTGGGAAGCACCGCGGCGCTCCGACGCCACGGTCCAGTCCGATCGGCGCCGCGACCCTTCTCGGCTTCGCGGTTTGATCCGTACCATCTTACACCTCAACAATCATTCATTCGTTTACCGATGTGGAACACTTGTTATTTAGCCAATAACCGTCCATCATTCTATGTCTCAAACATTTCAGTTACGTACCAATATCTCTTTCATTAACGAAATTTGCGATACTTGGCACTAAGATTGCACGTGTGTGGAAATGATATTTCCGACGTGCGGGGCCCAATTGTTCGAGTCATAAATAATGGGATAAACTTAATTCCACATTAGTAAATTTCCAACAATTCCCTCTTGAAAGAGATTTTGGACGCATACGCAAGGTGCCTACTTTTAGCAATCTTTCAGCGAAAAGATATTGCATCAGGAGAGGTAGCTTCCGCTTTGAACCTTCCCTAGTTGAATACCATCGGACTTACTTACTGCGCGGTGAATGTGTGTCTTGAACCGTCAGTGTTTAATGTAAGCCAAGACAACGGTACCAACATAATACCCCCCTTTATTTGTTTCTTCTTATTGTTCTGTCCGTTGTGGCCGTGGACACACTTGGATTCTTAAGTGCGTTCACTTGAGGCGGCCAATCCTCGCACTTAAATAGGTGATCTCCTCCAAGGTATCCTGCAATACCCCACTTCACAAGTGTTAGGAATCATTAAAAGTTTCCCCAACCTTAACCTCAACCGTTTGAGGATCGTTAAAGGTTTGGAAGCTTAACCTTTACCCACCATGCAGGTAGCACTTTAATATCTATCGCGGGAACGACTTTGGATTCATGTTTCTTTACAGAAATCATAATCCGAAGTGCTCTTGCTTTCAACGAAGCGCTCAACTGAACCTTTTGCAGCTTAGTTTTTCCATTGAACCAAATTCTTGGGATCTCCAGTCAGTATGGTTGGGCTACACTTTTGGCTTGTAGATCCGCTGAGAATCCGAACGGTTAGAGTCCTTTGAGATTCAAGTTCACACCTGAAACACTTAGCAATCAATTAGATAATCACAACACCACTGGCTGAGTCAAGAGATTACTCTCTGTCTTTAAGACAAAATTACCCCCGTATATAGACTTTACGGAAGTGTGGACAATAGTGTCCCAAGATAAAACAGCAAACTATCAAATGTGCAAAGCCTACACAAATGACCTCAGCGAAGAACACGAACAATGAAGATTGCTAAGAGAAGGATTGCTTATCAGGAAAACTGATCTCTTTGTGGTGTTGTATACTTGTATGTATTTCTGTTGTGTTCATATATGTTCATCTATAGAATTGAGCCAAATGCCTCTATTTATAGGTGTGCAAGATGGCATTTCAAATGCCCCATAATGGCATTCAATTGCCATGTAATGGGTGACATTTAACGCCCAAGTAATGCAACAACATAATGGTCCAAGTAATGACCATTATTTGGTGGATTCAATGCCATTGAAACCGCCTCAACAACCAAACCTTTGGGATTCCGTCGAGCAAACACTGCCTGGGAAGCGCCGCGACTCTGAAGCATTAGCGCCGCAACTCTGAAGCATTAGCGCCGCAACTCTAATTAGCCAAAAAGCTCACTGCCGACCAAGCGCCGCGACCCTGCTAGGGGGGCGCCGCGGCCCAGACCGGTCAGCGCCGTGGCCCTTCTCGGCTCCGCAGTTTGACCCGTACCATCTTACACCTCAACAATCCTTCCTTCGTTTACCGACGTGGAACACTTGTTATTTAGACAATAACCGTCCATCATTCTATGTGTCAAACATTTCACTTACGTACCAATAGCTCTTTCATTAACGAAATTTACGATACTTGGCACTAAGATTACACGTGTGTGGAAATGATATTTTCGACGTGCGGGGCCCAATTGTTCGAGTCATAAATAATGGGATAAACTTAATTCCACATTAATAAATTTCCAACAAACTACCGGTCTCGCAACACAACATAGCCCGAGTACTTATCAAGCTCAAGGCCTTGGAATGCTTCAAGTGATCAAGGATCAAGCTCAATGAGTGAATAGTTTTGTAATTAAGTCCTAAAACCCATTTGACCATTTTTGTAATAGACTAATGCTACTATAAATAGCGATATTTAGGATTATTTTCATAAGTTAGTTTTCGGATGAATACACTTTGGTGAATGTTTAGGATTTTTTCCATGTATCTCTTTAGGAACCTCCCTTAGACTCATCCATGTATGAGTTCTTTCTCCTTTTTCTTAAATTCATTCTATGTTTAATTGCTATTTTAATATAGAATTATCTTTTCTCTTTTCTAATTGCTTGTTATCTCTTTCTCCCTACCTGTTCTTCATTATCTTGTTACTTTTAGTTGCTTCCGTGTATTTAATTGTTATCATTAAATATCAGAGTAAGGCAAAAAAAATATTTCTATAATTTTTAATCCTTGGCTTTATTATTTTCTGATTTTTTTTTGTAAAAAAATCTAAAATTTAAAAATAGATTCACTGTTGAGTCCATTGTTCATTACATTGTTGACTATTGTTTTGAAATTTTCTGTTAATTCTGAATTTGTTGTTTCGAGGAGGAGGAGGAGAAGAGGAGGAGAAAATCCATGGAAGAGTTCTTAAAAGCTTGAAACTTGAAAATGGGTGTTTTGATTTTGTGTTTGTTTAAAGAAATTGATGGTTGAGATTTATTCATAAAGTTATAGGGAAATTGTATCTAAAATTTGAACTCATTTGATTGAGCATTGAAGGAGCTTGAATAAAAAATCATAAGAGAAGCAAAGTTCACGAAAGGTTGGGAATTAGCACACCCGGTTCACCAGGTTGTTTTTGAGCTTCTTTTTAGAGAACAAGATGAATTTGAATTTTTCAGAAATAACCGTAATATTCACAATTTCAATTTTAACCACTTTTGTCCAATAATCATTTTTTAAATTTCAGCTATAGCCTTGTCAGCTTATTTTCTCATCTTTTCCTTATTTATGCTAGCTAGTTTACTTAAGTATTAGTTCATACTTAGTGATAAATTAATTTTTTGGTGCTTTCTTTTCACTTTATTTCATTGTGAATTGTCTTGATTCCTACTCCGTTAGTTTAATTTCCTGCTCTCATTTGAACATACACTACATTTCAAACTGATACTTGGAACATATTTGGTATCATTTGAGGTGTTGGTTCGTGAAGAGATTTTTGAGAATCCATTTGAGTGAAAAAAGGCAAAAAGTAGTGAGAATATTTGAGAGTGGTCTAAAAGCCATTTACCTTGAGTATATACACCAGAGAAAAATATTGAGTGCCATTTTTGAGTGATACACGTGAGCGAGTGCATTGGTAAGGTCCTTTTTTAATACTAACTCTTTGTTTATGTTTGAAATGTCGTTCATAGCTTTGGATAGTCCATGTGATAATGATTTTGAAGATAATGGCTACGACGAAGATGGGGAGTATTATGATGATGACTATGGAACAAATGAAAATTACGGGATATACAATGAAGTGGAAGACTACTATAGTGAGGACGTGGGAGGACATGAATATTATGGAGCTTATGAAGAAGAATGTGTAACGGTCCGTTTGATCATTTAGGTGATTTTCCTATTTTATCCCTGTTGACCCTTCTCCTAGTATCATTAGAGCTATTTGATCCGCAGGGATGGGTGACACGGTTTCCGAGGTAACCGGGATAGTCGTGATTAAATTTGAGGAACTTAGAAACCTTTAAGTTGAATAAGTGAAAAATAGTTGACTAAAAGTTAACTTTTGTGTAAACAAATGTTTTTGGGAATTTCGTCAGTTCTATGAGATCCAGAGGATCGATTATAACTTGGTAGGCCATTGGTTCGGTTTTCAAGGCGCTCGAGAGCGTTTTGGGTCCTTGGTTGGAAACTTGGCTTAGGAGGTTGACCAGGTCAAGACGACCTCCGCTAGGAGTTTCGAGGGCGCGGATGAGTTCGTAGCGTGTTTTTATATGTGTTTGCATATTCAATTTGTATTCGGGAGGTCTCGGGTGAGTTTCGAATTTTGAATTGGACTTAGTGAAAAACTACATTTTTGTTGGTTTCAGATGTTCCGCTTCTGCTTGGCCCGCAGATGCGAGAAAACGACTTGTTAAGTGACTTCGTGGAGGCGAGTCTGCGTCTGCGGACATATATTCGCAGATGTGAGATCGCATAGGCGAAAAGAGGTTCCGCGTAAGCGGAAATCGCTAAAATCATAAACATAAAATCCCATTCCAAAGCCATTTCGCCCATTCTCAAAAATTAGAAACTAGAGCACGGTGGAGGGCGATTTGGTGGAGATTTTTGGAGTTCTTCAAGTGGGTAAGTATCTTAACCTCACTTTGTGATTATATTACCTATTAGTTGAAAAATCATGTTGGAATTCATGGTTAGAATGAGGTTTTCATGGGTATGAACCCTAAAGTGGGTTAATGAACAATTTGCATCCGAATTGAGTTTTGTTGGAAAGTATGTTAGTTTCTAGTTAAGAAATCATTGGGTAACTAATTTCTAAGTTTAAACAACTCTTTTATTTCATGAAATCTTGATATGGAATTTATACGTTGTTACACCTCGTATTTTCACGCTCGTATGCATCGTAAGTAAAGTAACGTAAAGTCCGCTGAGGCTAACATACCATTTTGGCATGGGAATAAGTTTAAACAAGTGCTACATATGTTTCGTAAGAGTTTGGAGTTAAACGGATTAAAAAAATAAGTTCCTCGAAAACCGGGGAAAGCCGGGCAGAATTTCCGAACCTGATTTTTTGTCCAACTTGTCAGAGGTATATCTCCTAGTATATAAGGAATTATGGAGTGCATAACCTATCTAAATTCAAGTGTAGAGAGTCTACTTTCCAATGAAACTGACAGTTCTTCAATATGAGAAATAAGGTGAAAGTTACGGAGCGTACAAAATTGTACGATCCGTAGAAAAATTATACAGACCATATAAAGAAAATACGACCCGAACTTTCTAGGCGGTGGCCGACCTCTTAACTTCTTAAAATCATTCCAGCTCGTTCTTTTCCACATTTTCCGACCAATACACCTCCAAAAACCCTCCTAAGAGTTTCTTAACATAATTCCATGGTGTGGGTGTGAATCCAAAGAGGTTTGAGCCAAAACTAAGCTTGGGGAACCTTGTAAAGCTTGAAGAGGAACTTCTATGTTGTTGTGTTTTGTTTAAGGATTGGTGCAAGTTTGGAGAAGCTATTGATAAGGATTTTTCTGATTATAAAAGGTAAGTTTAACCTTCTCTTTTTTATGTTTAAGATTATCCGTATGTTGGTTAAGTTGTTGAGATGAAAATACCCAGGAGTTGCCTATGGTTGTGTTGTTTAGTTGTGGTGTGTTATTGAACTGGTTTGGGTGGATTGAGAGTGTAATATGAAGTTGATGGATTTATAATTATGCTATAGGGATGAAGGAAAAGGGTTGATAAAGTTTGTTGTGTGAATTAAGCTTAAGGTTGGATGTAGGAGATGATAAGAATTCTTTATACGCAAGTTGTTCGACAAAATATTTAAATGAACTTCCTTATAAGCTATGAATATGATATTAATACAAATTATTCATATTATGTAGATAATCATTTGTAGAGCTTACGAAGGCTTGTGGGATCCGTTGAACTAAGGCGACAAGGGATCCGTTGAACTAAGGCGACAAGGTATGTAAGGCTTTTCCTTTCTTTGGCATGATCTTGTTTAGCCCAAAGTAAAATAAAATATCATCAAACGATCCTCTTCCTAGTAGCTTGGTTACTTTATGTTTCCTTTTTAGTATCACTTATGATTCTAGTATGTTCCTTGTCGGAACTCTCCTTCACATCTTATGATATTCCTTACGATACCATTGATTCAGAGCACTAGGATTGGATTGTAACATTCGCTGTATATGATTCCATAATGATAGTCGGAGGATAACGACCATATGTCACTTCGACTCTATTCATGATGTGCTTTGAGGTATGTCCTGCATTGCACTTATATATATATGTAACTAATTTTTTACCAAGCCACGCTATAGTCGACCGGGTACGACACTTATATGTGCACACAACTGCAATTGGTTTTGACATTATCGAGTCCTATTAAGATCGGGTACGATCTAGTCCTTTCGAGGCCGGGTACTCTATGATATGATTTACCCCACATAGAGGCTTGATACTATATTATATGGCCCTATAAAGAGGCTTGAGTTTACTTTGATGCACATATGCTTGGTTATATCAGTTGTATGCCCTCAGCGGCCTATTCACGAGTTATAGGTTGATTTCTACACCCTTCTCTCGTATTTCATTTTTATACATGTTTACATGCCTTACATATTCAGTATACTTTTTGTACTGATGTCCCTTTTGTCGGAGGATAATGTGTTTCATTCCCGCAGGTGCAAATAGATAATTTTACGAGCCTCATCTGCAGAATCACTATTCATCTTGAGATAGAGCACTCCTCTTCTTCCAGAGTTGTTGTTTGAGTTTGGCTATGCATTTATATACATATTATGGGTATGGCGGGGGGGGGGTTGTCCCAATCTGGTTATTTATTCTATGATTCTTAGAGGCTTGTAGACTAGTGGGTTATGTATTGTCATTTTGTCTGGCCTAGTTGGCCTTCTTGTTAGTCTGATACTACTGTTGTTATGACCCTGATGGTCTTCTGAGATTAGTTGTGGCCTTATGATATATGTACATATATTGGTTCAATTGTCACTTTGTTCAGGTTGTTATTCCCAATTTCTCTTGTGATTGTCATTCTGAGGCCTTGTCGTACCAGACAGTTATATGTTCACACTATGATATACAAGTGGTACGCTCGGGCCATTTAGGCGATGGGTGCTGGCCACATCCTCTGAAGCTGGGGTGTGATAAACTTGGTATTAGAGCAGGTATGTTCGAGGGAGTCTACAAGTCGTGTCTAGTAGAATCTTGTTTATGGGTGTGTTGTGCACCACACTTATAAGCGAGAGGATTCAAGATATTTAGGGATGATTTCCATTCTTTCATCTCATAGATAGTGCTATATAACTGAGTCAAAAGGATTCGAATCGAACTCGTGCCTTATACAGTTTCTGTAATGCCTATTACCAAAAAGATGTCCGCTCATTCGTATTCATAGTAAGTGAATGAGAGATCCCTACCGGGTTGAGGAGATGCCAGAGGTACAATTATTATAAAAGATTTCAGAATGTGAGTATTTGTCTCGTACATATATGTGGAAGGTAATACGAGTGTAGAAAGGTGATATGTTAATTTTAGGATGGCTAAGGAAGTGTTGAGTATGTTTCAGAAGAGTTTAAGACTTATCGAAGTGGCGGAAGTATGTTCGACAAAAAAATTAGAGAAAGATTGCTTGTTTTGGAGAAGTCTCATACAGAAGGGTAATGATGAGTTAAGACTTGTTTATAGATGTATCGGGATGTATAAAATTTAAACGGATAAGTATCGTACAAATGTTTTGACGAAATTAGCAAGTTTCCAGAATTATGACCCAAATATACAGACTGTACAAAATCGTATGGACCGTATAATTGGGGATTTGAACCATAAATGTTTTGGCAATTTTCAAGTTCCAGATATAGTTATACGATCCAATTGTACGGACCGTACATAAATGTATGGACCATATAATTGTACCGTACTTCTGGGTGGTGTCCGACTTTCAAGTACTTATATTTTCGATGAGCCACGATCTAGCTCCCATTTCCCATTTCTTGCGACCCTAAGCGGCTCCTTGAGTCCCTCTAATGTTTCTCTAAGTGTTGTTGATGATTCAAGTAAGGTTCGGAGGTAGAACAACGTATTTTCTCCCTCGAATAAATGTAAGCCTAGTCTACTATTTCTCCTCTCTTCTCGGTTATTTGTGGAGGCTGTTTTGTGTAAGTAAAGGGTGCAAAAAGGACTGATTTTAATCCCTAAAGGTAAGTTCTAGCATCTCCATATCAGGTTTGACTTTTTATAAGTTGTAGTAGATTGTTTTGCTAAGAACTTGTAGCTCAAATATTCTGTTACAAATATCTGAAAAGTGAAATGGATAGCAAAGGAATAATACGAATATAAGTGAGACACCTGGACGAGTATGAGGGATGGATATGAGGTCTGGCCGGCTAAATATTAATAGGATATATAGATCGAATGATTTAGATCTCTAGGTCAAGAAAAACATTGATATTGGTAAGGTCGCTCAGTTAGATGGAAAGAGAGTTGAAGCTTCGAAAGATTATTTTGATAGAAGATATTACGAAGTTGCAAGGTAGGCTACCAGACAGTAAAGGAACCAACTGCAAAGGAAAGGGGAATCCTTAGAAGTTATTAAGAAAAGAGCCCTTGAGAGTTATTTCATAGCTAAAAGATAGAAATTCTATCGAGACTGAGTATGTTAGTTATGAACACATGACGTTCTATCCGTGTAAATGGTTTAGCAATCCCCAGTAAGAGGAATTGGATTGGAGCAAACTGTAAGTCGTTAAAGGATCATAATAGTATGGAAGGAGTTGAGACAATTATATGATTTTTAGGGCGGAAATCTCTTAGAGCAGAAAGTGGGTTTTCCTCCCAAATGGGAGGTATTACGGTGGAGAATTAATACAAAACTCATTTGATGGTTTAACAAAAAGACGACAAGGTTACGCTGAAAAATTTCAAGACGAACCAGATTGTGTCATCCAGATTTGACGAATATGACCTGATTGTGAGTTGAGATGTAAATGTCAACGCTAAGGAAGGAATGGCTGCGACCTCCTAATTAAAGAAAATAAGCATCGGTAAGAGCCGCTAAAGATATAAGGCTCAGAAGAAAAAAGCATGGCCCGTAAGTGAAGACAGAGGCATATAATCCCAAGAAGGGGATATTCAAAATTAGTGAATGAAAGGGATAAATTGAGTTAAGACGAAAGATGGTATATGAGGCCAGAAGAGCCGTCAGTCGAGACAAATTTTTACAGTACAAAATGGCCTTAGAGCCTGGAGTTTTAACTTCCCCGGTAAGTGATCACACCTTTCAGAAAGCAACCCAAATGGAAATTAAAGCCAAAAAGGCCCAGCATAAAGCGAATCAAGTTAAAAGTTTAGGGATGCCTAGAAAAGGGATCCAAGCAATTAAGTGCACACTCAGAATTGACACCGTTAGAATGAAAATGAATATGAATATAAGAGGGATAATGGTGGATAGTTAAAGATATCCAAGATCCTATAAGGATATGTGAGGACAATATTGCTAGAAGTATAGTGCTAAGGTATGTTAACCAAGACTCTGAATATATTGATTTAAGTATATCTAATAGAGAAGTACATCAATAACTGTCGTTAGTATATTGGTTGAATAAAAAAAGAACCAAGGTTATAACCCTGGGTGGAACTTAAGGCCAAGCATGCAAGGATCTCCTGAATAGAAGTTGAGATAGATCAATGCTTTGCAATGCACATGTCCATGATGAATTAGGGGATGGGTATGTTTATGCTAAAAAGGCAGCTGTGGAGCCAAGAAGACATGCATACCCAAGTATCAAGGTCAGCAACGGTGAGTACACATTAGAAATACGACGTGACATCGTTAAGGGCCATAAAGACCTCTAGTATCCTATAGGCGATAGTAACCAAAATTGAGATAAGCTTTTCTTATCCTTAGAGAGAATAATGGTTCTTGAGATTAAAAAGTAAGTACAGGCGAGCCCAGATGGTATAATAAAGTACTCGATGAGTTGGATATGGTTCACAAGCTGGATTACAATGAATGGAGTTACTAACCTGAACTCACTAGTAGCATTTTTAGTGGTCGAAATAAAAGGACAAGGATAAAGGAAAGTTTAATGGAACAAGATAATAACCTTCAAGGCAACTTAAGGTAAGATAGGTGAGCGGCTTAGCCCATCTAGAGGCCGAGGAAAGAAAAAGATAGCCAAATGAGCTTTACTAGTTAATGTGTTTAAGGGTTCAATTTTATGGCTCCCATGATAATAGAATCATCGTGCATATGTTGTCAATGTACGAGAATACATAATCGGTACTATCAACAAAGGAAGCCAGTATAAATAGGTCAATCATATGTTCCAAATTTAGCTAATATTCTAGCTATTTTACTCACCTTGGTCCAATGAAGGTGTACCATGGTATGAGAGATATGTATTGGTGTGGTAATTCAGCAAGGAGGATTTTCAAGCTTTAGCTTAATGACCGAATGGTCAACAGGCAACGACAGAGTATCTAGGCCCAGTGGACTAATATAGAGAATTGATTTCCCGACATAGAAATAGAAAAGTGTTTCAAGGATAGAGTTCGATATGGACTCACCCTGTTCTTATCAGAGATGTTACCCAGATGGTTAATAATCGACATATTTATAAGGATGACCAATTTCTTGTCAGAGTGAACTATGTAAGTAAGATATATTAAGAAGACCATATGATTTCAGGACATTCTAATGTCTATCCATTCAGGTAAATGGTCCTAGCTATCGTAACTTCTAGAGATTCCCCCAGAAAGGTTTGGGGGCATAAAGTAATCCTGTCATAGCATTATGCAAATTATGAAGTCAGCCCAGACTCACGGTTTTAGACGTTCGTTGACATATGGCAAGCATGTATGCTAAATTTTGAATGAGAGTGTGAGGATATCCCATCCCACAAAGAATTACGTATCATGGTGGCTATCATCTTACCATCTCAATGGAACCTTATAAGACCATAAGAGTGTGGAGGCCAGAGTTAAACCACAAAATAGTAACAGAAGCAAAGGCTCTTCAAAGGCAAAGTGTTAATAATTCAGGATTTTCCAGAAATCACCTATTGATGTGCGAATCTGAGACCTAAGAAATGTCATTTCTGATTAAGTATTTCCAAAGGTTCTTGTCATAAAGTGTAATGAGATTCGACTAGTAAAACAAGTTTAGCCTCAGGGATATTGGACTGTATAAGATTACTTAAAGGTCTAACCTAGTGACCTATGAGCTAGGGTCACCTTTGTGAGTAAAGAAAGTCTAAATCAGTTTTCCATGTATCGATGTTGAAGCAGAGCATAGGTAATTTATTTCACACGTACCTAGTCGAGAATGTTCAAAGTACGGAGAATTGTCTTATGAATATACCACAGTTATTATGCTATATCGTTGAGTCTGAAAAATTGTGAATTAAAGAGATAACCTCTGATAGAGAGCATTGTAAAAGAAGTGATTTGAGAATTTAAAAAAACATGAAGGCTAGGTATCCTTAATTTATTCCAGCAAAATGATTATATCGACACTCATGCGATACGATCTCCCCGTTTCCTATTTTGTAGTGATAAAGTTTATCTTGTATGCCTTGTATAGGCGATGTTATCGACAAGAAGGGACAAAATGAACACCGACTACGTCATTTGATAGTTGAGGTGAGTTATAGTTAACCCTTTTAATTTTTGGATAGATGAATGGTCGTGTGAGACTGATGTATTATGTTATGCCATCGTATAGCCTTATGAGGTATTGGATATTTATTCTGACTGTTCGACAGTTTGAATGATCCTATTTATAGAGGAAACTCTACTGAAATTTTTATGAATCCTATGGATAATAAATTCTGAGAGTTCAGTTACCCCAACATTCAAGGGCGAATGTTCTTAAGGGGTGAATGGTGTTACACCCCGTATTTTCATGCTTGTATGCATCGTAACTAAAGTAACATAAAGCCCAGTAAGGCTAATATACCATTTTGGGATGGGAACACATTTAAACAAGTGTTAAGTATGTTTCGTAAGAGTTTGGAGTTAAACAAATTAAAGAAATTAAGTTTGTCAAAAATCGGGGAAAGCCGGGTAGAATTTCCGGAGATGATATTTGGTCCAACTTGTTGGGGGTGTATCTCCTAGTATATAAGTAATTACAAAGTTTATAACATATCTAAATTCAAGTTCGGAGAGTCGACCTTCCAATGAAACTGACAGTTCTTTAATATGAGAAATAAGGTGAACGTTACGGACCGTACAAAATTGTACGATCCGTAGAAAAATTATACGGACCGTAGAAAGAAAATACAACCCATACTTTATAGGCGGTGGCCGACCACATCCCCTGAAGCTGGGGTGTGACTTATGATTTCTCTGAAATTGAATGTTTTTGGCTAAATTGACGAAATTATGATTAATTGGGATTGTGTGGTGATGAATCTTGTCATTTTGACTCCCTAGACTTGGGTAGAACATTGTTAATGTAAAATTAGGAGTTTTCCCTTGTAGGCCCGGAGCCTTTTTTTTAGGGTTGTGACTGATTCAGATGGAACTATGGCAATGTGGTTATCTCCATAATCTAATGTAGATTAATTGATTGATAGACTTGGATCGTTCATAAGCACTTCATAAAGGAAAGGCTAGAATTTGATTAGCGAATCGTATGATTATAGTAGAGATTGATGGGGAAAGCATGATAGGCCTTCAGGCATGATTGTGGTGATAAATCTACTGGTTTGGTATGTTTGTTGTTATGTGAGCTTGTCTCCATATTTGTGATGGGCTTGTTGCCCTATCTGTGATTTCATACAATTGATGTATTTCTCTATGTTCATGATATATCACTTATCTCACTGGTTTTATGAAATGAGGAAGGGTTAATGCCGATGGGCCGGATTTGATTTATATTTACTGCTGGTTAGTATGGCTTATATGAACTATGATATCGATGACTTGAGCCGTGTCGACATTTCTTAATATGCAGTGCTTGTTTCCATAATTTGAATTGTTGTTGAGATTTATCCGAGCATTAGCATATCATCCATTCATATACCTCAGTGGTTACTATGGAAAGAAAGGAATTATGTGTGAGCCTAAGAGGCAAAGGTAATAATGATACTTCTGTGTGAACCCTAGTGGCGGTGTTCCGTGTAAGCCCTAGTAGATATTTCTGTGTGAACCCTAATTGCGGTGTTCCGTGTGAGCCCTAGTGGATATTTCTGTGTGAACCCTAGTGGCGATTATCTTTGTGAGCACTAGTGGATATATCTGTGTGAGTACATGGACTTTACGGGTCCCCTATGGGTTATGACTATTGAGACACTGTCCTTAGCATGTGTATACAATTTAGAGAGGAGGCCTGGGAGGTATTGCATTGCATGAAATGTCATACATTTCATCCCATATCATCGCATGGCATTTAATTACTGCTTTTGGTATTGAATATTGAACTGTTTCTTGTGGTGAAGATTCATTCATTGGACTTGTCAGAATTGTGGTTTAGAGACTCCACCTAGGCTTATGATTTGAAAAGTTTAGACCTATTGGAAATACGTTTTCGGTGAACTTTCCAACTTATTGTTATTATGTGCCTATATATGACTGCTTATCTGCTCTATCTGATAATTTATGTCTGATTTTATACGTGAACTAATCTTAGTCGGACTATGATACCTACCACTACTAGTGTTGTACTGATACTGCTCATGTTGCACTTTTTCTTGAGTACAAAGTTCGTTACCGGATCCACTTCCCAGCCTCATCACTGATTCTGAGGCCTACTTATCATAATTTCCAGGGTGAGATACTTGATGGATCCACAGTCCAGAGAGTCTTCCATATTTGTATCTATCCTTTGTTATTCTCAGACAGTATATCTAGTATTGAGACTTATAATAATCTATCAGACTATGTATTATTTAGTAGCTCTTGTACTAATTTCAGGACAGATCCATGTTGGGATATATATATATACATATTGAGATTTTTTATATCTTTTGTTTACTTCCGCTAGATGAATGGAAATAGAATGAGGTAGTTAAGGGAAGGGTTCGCCCACCAGGTGCGCCCGCACAATCCATAGATTTGGGTTGTGATAAAGTTGGTATCAGAGCCCTAGATTACCCGGTCTTACAAGTACAAGAGCATGTCTAGTAGAGTCTTGCGGATCATCGTGATCAGTACGATGAGCTCTGTACTTATCTGTGAGAGGCTATGGGACATTTAAGAAGCTTCTATTTTTTCTTCACTCATTTCATGCTACTTATTCAAATTGGTATCTGACTTTTATTTCTATTCTCTCACAGATGGTGAGGACACGTGCGACTATTGCAAGGGATGAGACTCCTATGCTGGCCGCCGGGGCCGGGGCACAATGTCGAGGTTGAGGTAAAGGCCTTGGTAGAGGTAGAGGCCGCATAGCAACACTGGCTAGGGGTAGAGCACCCGTGGTTGGTCGGGCCCGAGCCAGATCCTTATCACCTAAGCCAGAGATTGAGCTTGAACATGAGCCTATGGATGAAGAAAAGCTGGTACCAGCCTAGGCTCAGCCAGATATTGTTGTCATACCCGTACTCCAGGATTCCATGGTTCGCATGTTGAGCCTTCTTGAGGGGTTGACACAGGCATGTGGCCTTTTATCTACTCCGAACGAGTCTCACGTTAGAGCTAGAGAACAAACTCTAGAGCAGTACCAAACCCACAGGGAGCAGCCTACCATAGCTATGTCACCCCGTATTGATGAGATTTCACCGCCTGCATTTGTTTCTAAGATCGTTACTGGCCTAACTATGACATATTAGGAGCAATATCTATTTGCGAGATTTACCAAAATATGTCGCAGGAATTTTATGGTACCCCTGGAGAGGACGTGTATGAGTTCATTGTGGATAGTCATGAGAGGTAGCATAAGTTGGGAGTGGTTGAGTCACACAGAGTCGATTATGTCTCATTCTAGTTGCATGGTGATGCAAAGATGTGGTGGAGATCTCTCATCGAGTGTTGATCAGCTGGGTCGCCTCATTTGTCTTAGACGCAGTTTTATCAGATCTTTCTAAAGAAGTACATCCCCCGTACTTTTAGGGAGAGGAGGAGATATGATTTCTCAACCTTAGAGCAAGGAAGACTTTCTGTCGCCGAGTATGAGTTGAGATTTAACTCCTTGGCCCGTTATGTTGTTAAGTTAGTCCCTACAGATGCCGAGAGAGTGAGGAGATTTGTCAAAGGGTTAATAGTTCCCTTGGAGCTGGCAGCCCTACAACTTGTAGCTTTCGATGTTTCTCTTCAGTCCGTGGCTGATCGTGCTATTGAGGTAGAGTCTGTGAGATTCCAGGCTCACAGTGGGGGTAACGACAAGAAGATCCGTCGGTTCAGCACTTTCGGCGGTTCTACTTTGAGGGGTGAGGGACGCATGGACAGGACCCACCAGTATCATTCTGGCTGCCCTATTCAATCAGCATTCCAGGTATCCATTGGTGGTCCTTCTAGATAGAGTGGCTTCACTTCGAATAGACTTCTCGAGGCTCTTACCTTCAACCCTCAGACCATGAAGGATATTCTGGTTCTTTGATATCGTTAAAACAACCCAGGGTTCCCAAGGCTTTCTATGAGTGTGGTGACCTAGGGAATTTCATGCGGGAGTGTCCTAAACCCAGGCAGAGTGGAGCTCAGCAGGGCTCTCAATTTCAGACTCCCAAGGCTCCAGCACATTCAGTTAGTAGAGGTGGATCTTTGGACAGAGGTAGTTTTGCAGCCTAATAGAGGCAGGCATCAATTTGGCAGATGTGGTCATTAGTCTAGTAGGGGAAATTCTCAGGTAGCGAGATATGTGACTCAGCCTGTTTAAGGCAGCCGTGAAGGCACACAGTCTAAGGGCAAATGGGTTCACTATTATGCTTTTCCTGGCAGGCCCTTCCGATACAGTTATCACAGGTACTATTTCAGTGGGGTTACCGAGAACTTCGGTATTATTTGATCCAGGCTCTACTTTCTCTTATGTGTCCACATATTTCTCTATAGGTTTGGATATGATATGTGATCTAATTGATGTGCCTATTCGTGTGTCTACTCCGGTTGGAGATTCTGTGGTTGTAGATTGAATCTATCAGTCTTGTGTTGTTACATTCATGAGTAGACTTGGTGATTATGGATATGGTAGATTTTGATGTTATCTTAGGTATGAACTGGTTATCTCCCTATCACGCAATTTTGGATTTTCATGCCAAGACTGTCACGTTAGCTATGCGTGGTATTCTGAGATTATAGTAAAAGGGTACTCCTAACCCTGTTCCTAAGAAGATTATATCATTCCTTCGGGCAAAAAAGTTAGTAGATAAGGGGTGTTTGGTGTATTTGGCACATATTCAGGATACGAGTGTGGATACATCTTCTTTAGAATCAGTTCCTATAGTTAGCGAATTTCCGGAGGTTTTTTCCACGGACTTGCCTGGCATGTCACCTGACCGTGATATTAATTTTTGCGTTGACTTGAAGACAGATACTCGGCCTATTTCTATTCCACCTTACCATATGGCTCTAGTGGAGTTGAGATAGTTGAAGGAGCAATTGCAAGACTTGATGGGTAAGGGATTCATCAGACCTAGTGTATCCCCTTGCGGTGCTCCTGTGTTGTTCGTGAAGAAAAATGATGGTTCTATTCCAATGTTTATCGATTACCTACAATTGTACAAGGTTACTATTCGAAACAAGTATTCGATACCCTGTATTGATGATTTGTTTGATCAGCTCCAAGGTGCGTTAGTATTTTCCAATATTGACTTGGGATCGGGCCACCACCAGTTGAAGATTAGAGCTGAGGATACTCTAAAGACAACCTTCAGGACCCACTACAATCATTATGAGTTATTGATGATATCGTTTGGGCTTAACTAATGCCCTCGTAGCTTTCATAGACTTAATGAATGGAATCTTCAAATCTTACTTGGATTTATTCGTGATTATCTTCATTGATGACATTTTGGTGTACTCTCATTGTAAGGAATATCATGAAAAGCATTTGAGGACAACTCTTAGTTTGTTGAAGAAAAAGAAATTGTATGCTAAATTTTCTAAGTGTGAGTTCTATCTCAGCTCCGAGGGTCTCTCGAAAATAGTCGTTCTACCTAATAAGGTAGATGTAAGGTCTGTGTACAATCTATCCTCCCCAGACCCTACGATGTGGGATTTAACCGAGCATGTTGTTGTTGTTGTATCATGTCTAAGGAAGGGATTACAGTCGATCCTAAGAAGATCGAGGTAGTTAGAGATTGGGCTAAGCCTACTTCGGTCTGAGATTCGAAGTTCATGGCCTTAGTAAGTTACTATCATCAGTTCGTGAAAGTGTTTTCAGCTCTTTCTTCTAATTTAACTCGGTTGACTCAGAAGGATGTTCATTTTCAATAGTTCGACGAGTGTTAGGAGATATTTCAAAAGCTCAAGGTTTTATTGACTTCCGCTCTGATTCTGTCATTACCAATTGATGGGAAGGACTTCACTGTTTATTGCGATATTTCTCAGATTGGCTTGGAGTGTGTATTGATGTAGGAGGGCAAGGTGATTGCATACGCTTCGAGGCAGTTAAAGATTCACAAGAAGAACTACCCCACTCATGACTTGGAGTTAGCGTCGTTAGTTTGTGCTTTGAAAATTTGGAGGCATTACTTATATGTAGTCCATTATGAGGTGTTAACAGACCATCGTAGTCTTCAACATGTATTCAATCAGCGGGATCTAAATTCAAGGCAAAGCGTAAGTGGATGGAGTTGCTTAAGGATTATGATATCACCATTCTTTATCATCTGAAAAAGGCAAATATGGTAGCTGATGCATTGAGCCAAAATGCAATGAGTATGGGTAGCTTGACGCGGTTGATAGTTTATGAGCGTCATTTCGCTATGGAGGATCAGTCCTTGGCCAATAGCTTGGTGAGACTCGATATTTCAGAACCTGGAAAGGTTCTGGCTTGTGTTGAGGCGAGGTTGTCTCTTTTGGAGCAGATTAAGGCCCAACATTTTGATGATGTGAAATTGTGTAAGATTCGGGATAAGGTGTTAAGTGAAGAGGCTAAGAAGGTCATTCTTGATGGTGAGGGTGTTCTGAGGATCAAGGGGCGCGTTTGTATTTCTCGTGTTAGTGGTTTGATTAAATTGACCTTGTAGGAGGCTCACAGTTCTAGATATTCCATTCATCCATGAGCGATAAAGATGTATCGTGAATTGAGACAATACTATTGGTGGGTAGGATAAATAGGGATATTGTGGAGTTTGTTGCTCAGTGTTCAAATTGTCAGCAGATTAAGTATGAGCACCAGAGACCAGGGGGTATGATTTAGAGGATGCCCATTTCCGAGTGGAAGTGGGAGAGGATAACTATGGATTTTGTGGTTAGTTTGCCTAAGACTTCGGGCATGTTTGATGCCATTTGGGTTATTGTGGATATGTTGACTAATTATGCACACTTCATTCCGATTTAGACTATCTACAACTCAAGAAGTTGATCGGAATCTACATGAATGAGATGTCAGATTGCATAGGGTGCCCATTTCTATTAATTATGACAGGGGCACTCAGTTCACTTCCCATTTCGAGAAGACATTGCAGAAGGAATCGGGGACTCAGTTGGATCTTAGTACCGCATTCCACCCGCAGACAGATGGTCAGTCCTAGAGGACTATTCAGGTGCTATAGGATATGTTGCAGGATTGTGTGATTGATTTTGGTGGTCATTGGGACCAATTCTTACCTTTGGCAGAGTTCTTATACAACAATAATTATCACTCAAGTATTGATATGGCACCATTCGAGACTTTGTATGGTACGAGGTGTCGTTCTCTGATTGGTTGGTTTGATGCTTTCGAGGTGAGACCTTGGGGTACCGATTTGTTGACAGAGTCCTTGGATAAGGTGAAAGCTAATTCAGGAACAACTTTTTATAGCTCAGAGTAGGTAGAAAAAGTATGCAGAATGGAAGGTTCGTGATTTGGAGTTCATAGTTGATGACCAGGTTCTATGGAAGGTTTCACCCATGAAGAGTGTGATGAGGTTTGGGAAGAAGGGCAAGTTAAGCCCAAGGTTTATTGGCCTTTTTGAGATTCTTCAGCGTGTTGGTGAAGTATCTTATTAGTTGGCCTTGCCACTAGGCTTGGCGGGTGTACACTCGGTATTTCATGTTTCTATGTAGAAGTATCATTCATATGGCTCTTACATTGTTTAGTAGGACTCGATATTGTTCGATCAGAATCTGTCCTTTGAAGAGGAGCCGATAGCGATATTGGATAGGTAGGTTAGAAAGTTGAGATAAAAAGAGATAGCTTCAGTTAAGGTGCAGTGGAAGCACCGTCCTGTTGAAGAGGCTACGTAGGAGACCGAGTCCTATATGCGGAGTAGATATCCCCAGCTTTTCACCGACTCAGGTACTTTTCTTACCTGACTCTCTTTCATTCGAGGACGAATGATTATTTAATTGGTATCTGATGTAATGACCCGTTTGGTCATTTTGGTGATTTTGATCTGCGGGGATGGGTGGCACGGTTTTTGAGGTAACCGGGATAGTAGTGATGACATTTGAGGACTTAGAATCTTTTAAGTTGAATAAGTGAAAAATGATTGACCAAAAGTTGACTTTCATGTAAATGAACTTTTTTGGGAATTTCTTCAGTTCCATGAGGTCCGAAGGGTCGATTATAACTTGGTGGGGTGATTGGTTCGGTTGCCGAGGTGCTCGGGATCATTTTGGATTCTTGATTGGTTACTTAGTTTTAGGGTTTTCGGGGTTGACCGGGTCAAGACGACCTCCGTTGGGAATTCCGAGGGCACGGATGAGTTCGTAGTGTGTGCTATAAATGTGTCTACATATATAGTTTGTATCCAGGAGGCCTCGGGTGAGTTTCAGATTTCGGGTTGGACTTAGTGAAAAACTAATTTTTTGTTGGTTTCTGATGTTCTGCCTCTGCGGGAATTGGCCAATAGATGCGAGAAGATGACTTGTTAAGTGACTTCGCGTATGCGAGAGTCACTTTGTGGAGGCGAGTGTACATCTGCAGACATATATCCGTAGATGCGAGATCACGTAGGCAAAAAGAGGTTCCGCATAAGCAGAAATCGCTAAAATCAGAAACATAAAATCCCATTCTGAATCCATTTCGCCCATTCTAAAAAATTAGAAACTAGAGCACAGTGAAGGGTGATTGGTGGAGAGCTTTGGAGTTCTTCAAGTGGGTAAGTATCTTAACCTCACCTTGTGATTATATTACCTATTAGTTGAAGAATTAGGCTAGAATTCATAATATACTCCTTATGGATTGCGTATTGTGTCCCCGCTTAGTCATATGCTATGCTCTAGGTATTAACATAATATACTCCTTATGGATTGCGTATTGTATGCACTCAATATCTATATGACTTCCTAATTTGTTCCAATAGTTAGAAAGTATTTATCTTCATGATTTTTCCAAATATAGAATACTTATATTAAGAACGATTGATTATGCCAAGTAAAACTCCTCTTATCTCTTAGTGAGTTTATTAAACGAGAGTTAACGTTCCAAGTCCTTGTTAATTACTTCTACCGAACCCTACTAACCTTTCCAAGAAAAATAGAATTTATTGGCTTAGATTAATATTTGCAACCACTAATCAACATGAACGAATAAGAAGTAATTAACTACTAACAATCCACAATTTGTATATTAAGATTAAAAAAAAATTGCATAACACCCACCATTGGGTTCACAATCTCAGATAGAAGCTTAGCTACTCATATTATTAATGATAACACAAAGCATATAAATTGTCATTGAAACTTACAAATGAAGAACGAAGATTAAACAATGGAAACTTATTCTTGCAAACATCAAAATACGCTAAGTACTTGATGCTCTCAATACAAGTCTTAAAACAGATGATAATACAATAATAAAATCGTAAAAAATATTTTTACAAGTCAAAAACTCATAATTAAAACTTGACAAAATAGCCCCTGGAAACGTGGCTTTTTGACTACTTATTTTGATTGAAGTACATACAAGATGGAAATGGCTATCGCTAAATCGATGCACAGTCAAATTAAGTGCGGTCTGTCAAAAATTTGATGGTTCATATTAACGACCAAAACGATAGTCGGTCAAATCTTTGACGGTACCGAAAAACCCAACTTTGAGAATGTCTGATTGCAGTAATGGATTTGATTCTTCTTTTATCTGATCCGTTAAATTATCGATGGACCGTCAATTCCTGTCGTCACTTCTCTGATAAACTTTCAATTCTCTGTTTCTTTCATCATGTTTTTTAATGGTCCAATTGTATGGCCCGTCAAATATTTGATGGTCCGTACAATCCTCAAAACTTGGGACTTTACTTGATTCTCCTTGTTTTTGCTTCCTTAACATAAATTACTTGAAACATACACAAAGTACATCAAAACGATACAAACTTGCTTAAAAACAAGTAATACTTATAGTAAAAAAATATCAAATATGTCGTAATTCCATGACACATCAATTGTACATAAACCCCTCTCAGCATCAGCGACCTTTTTTCTCCATCGTAGGATGGATGTCTCTGATAGGCACAACACAACAGTTTTGATCTTAGCCTCATTGTCCCTCACTTTTCCATGCCTGAAATAGTTCTCCAAGTTCCAAAAAAAATTCTCCACTTCTTATGCATCATGAACCCTTTTGAACACTGGTGGCTTGGGAGCCTCAATCTTCGTCTCCCTCGTCACAACAACATTGTTGGTTGCCTCAGTCACGCCAGCGTCGACCTGCTCCTCGAGTGCTTCTATCTTTGCCTTAATAGCATCGATAATACTCAATGCCTCCATGATTCTGCACACTAAGGTAGTGACAATTTCTCTTAACTCAAATTCTGCCTACTTGTGACCCTTTAAGTCATTCCGGACGCTCTCAGTTTCTTCAAGGGTATGCCCCTCAAGAATGCTAAGGGTCCCTCCACTTTCCCCAATAATTGGCCAACGATCTCGAGGGCGTCCATCCCGACGTTAACCTTCATAACCCACTCTTTACCGAGCGAGACATCCCCGGGCAGGACCTTCATGTCATCCTTGCTCGTACCAGTGGTAGAAAGTTCTTGGGATGTAAGCCCTTCATTTGGAACAACCTCGGATGGTACCTCCTGGCTCTTTCTAGCAGCATTCCTATTTTTTGTGTGACCCTTTTTAACAATAACATCCTGGGTGAAGTTGGTTTGAGTGTTAGCAACTTTGATTTCTCCGTTGTTAGTCATTCCCTTAGTCGCAACCTTCGATGTAATACCACATAGTTACGTCCTTAGTCTTCAACTAAGCGCACGTGCGTCACTTGGCAATTTGCTCATGTTCTTGCACAATTGCTCACGATCTTGCTACGTCAAGTCAACCTAGATTATTACGCTCAAGATCGCTAAGGAAACGAAAGACAAGAGAAACTTACTAAAAGGAGTTTTTGTATTGTAGAGAACTTAAAGTATTTGCTTGATGGTTTTTACAAATGAATGCCTCTCTATTCATACTACTCACCTATGAGCTATAGTGTAAATATTAATTATTGTACAAGTCCCTTAATATTTACAAATAAGGGCTACTCTAGAACACTCTACATAGCTAGAAAGTTTCAAGGATTTTCCTAGCAATTCCATAAGGTTCTAAGGGGTCGTTTGGTACATGGGATAAGGATAATAATACCGGGATAAAGTTTTCGATTAACCTTATTCCATGTTTGGTAGGAAGTATTAGTTAATCCCGGGATAACTTTTATACTAAAATGTTGGGATTAGTTATCCCATAGAGAAAGTGAGATAACTAATCCCATGGGATATTCCACCTCTGGGCCAAATGACCCCTAAGGTCTTCCAAGAAAGTCTTCCTAGATATTTTCATAAGAATCTAAAGACTTTCCAATGAAGCTCTCCATGACTCTAGAATCTTCCCACATATGCTAGCATCTTTCCTATGTAAGCATTCACATGGATAAAATATGTGCCAAGTGGAACCTATGTGGCATGATGATGTGGTGGGTCATCACATACTGCTTTATTAATTCTGTTTAAGGATACAAGAAGATAATAGGAATAACATTTATAATGTCTTTATCTTAGATTTGTTTAAAAATAGAAAACTAACAAGCAAGTAATAATCATTTACTAAAACTAAGCTTAACAATAGCCGAGCTACAAGTTGGAGGCGTTTGTAGGACGAGTTCTGGGGTTTAGTCTCGAAACAGAGCATAGTAAAAATTAGGGGTGACAAACGAGCGGGTTGGGCTAAATTTGGGCAAGTCAAAATGGGTTAAGTTAATAAATGATGGGTTATTGACCCACCCAAATGTTAGTTGGGCTACAATTGGTTGGGTTGAAATGGTTTAAAAAGCGGGTCAAAACCCAAACCACCCAATTCTTACTAAGCTTTTGTCACACCCCAACCTTGGGGGTGTGGCCTGCACCCGATGCCCTAAGGCCCGAGTATACCAGTCATAGAACATAAGGACAACATCACAAGATTTGAGCCGACAAGGCCTCTAATAAATAGTTGTGTAACAACCTTCCAGGAGAAAATGACGCAACAATATCTATATATATATATATATATATATACATGTCAAGGTCGATAATACCATCATAAGTGTAACATACCACATGGAAGGTCGGCAAGGCCATACATGACATCTATATGCAGGACAACTGTCCATAAGCCTCTAAATAGTACATGAACATCATTATGTTGGGACAGGGCCCCGCCATACCTGTAAATATATATAAAATCATACCGACTCTGACTAGAACCTCCAAAATAAGTGGAGAGATCTGACAACATAGCTGAGTTGAGGTCTTACAAGAAAAGGGGCATCGCTCCGTCTATCTGAACCTGCAGGCATGAAACACAGCGCCCCAGCAAGGGATGTCAGTATGAACAATGTACTGAATATGTAAGGCGGGAAATGTAAATAGATACAGTAATGTAAATAAGGATGGGGAAGATACAACTTGTAACTCTGAATACCACTAGGGCATATGATATACATACTTTCCTTTTAAAACATAGTCATATATATATAGGCCACACTATGGGGTAATACCATCATCATATCATACCCGACCATAAAATGACTCGGTATTATCATATCCATCCATAATAGGATTGGGTAATATCATACCCAATTGTAGTGGTGTGCACATATAAGTGTCGTACCCGACCGACCATAGTGCGGTTCGGTAGAAAATAGATACATATATATAATGCATGAATGACCTCAGAAAAATAATAAGAACAGGATGAAGTGACACAAGGTTGTTTACCCCCGCCTATCATTATGGAACTAGGTACACCCACCATTACAATCCAACAAGAAACATGGAACCAATCATATTATAAGGAATATCATGAGGTACGAAAAGTACTCCCGACAAGGGACAAATCAAAAGATACCAATAAAGTGCGGAAAGTACTCCCGACAAAGGACAACAAAGATCATGAAATCATTTTTAAAAGTAAGGACCAAGCATGTTGTCAACTATCAAGAATATAGTCTTCTTTTACGGACGTTTCGATACAT
Source organism: Anisodus tanguticus (assembly GCA_034509755.1). Lineage (NCBI taxonomy): Eukaryota > Viridiplantae > Streptophyta > Magnoliopsida > Solanales > Solanaceae > Anisodus > Anisodus tanguticus. The sequence goes on from CM067544.1 coordinate 35,618,831, forward strand.
GTTGCTATTCATAGGATCATGCCAAAATGAAAGAAAGGACTAGCCTTACATACCTTGATTCAACCTTCAAATGACTACATCAAGTCAATCCTTCCAATAGAAGTGTTAATCGCTCATACGAGCTCGTAGAAGGTTATATATAATGAATCATACTTGGGTCTCCTTCACAAAAATCTTCCTGTCACCATACTTCACTACGAAGTAATCTCTTATTTGCTATAATCTAGAGGGAGACGATGTTAGAACCGTGAATCAATTGAGGATACTCATGTTAAGCTTGTAATTGCTTCGGGTGAAATTCCAACTTGGACACTTTATATGACAAAGTGATTGTCACATCCCACCCTTGGGGGTGGTCGTCATCCAGCGCCCGAAGGCCTGAGCGAACCATTGTAGTATCTGAAACCTGTAATACAAAACATGGGCCAACAAGGTCTCCAGATAACCATATAAGACAATAATTAGGACAACCTGCATGCAGAAGAGTCCCAACATAATATACATACAGATAGTGAAGGCCGACAAGTCCACAAAAAGAGTACACTACTAACAAAAAGGGGTTGACAAGGCCATGACATACATACACCCACTGTACACAAGACTGCAAGCCTCTAAGAGTGATAAAATACATCAACATGTTAGGATAGGGTCCCTCCATACCCAAATGCTAGTAACATATACAACAGTACCTAAAGACTCTTGTATAGCAACTCCAAGAGAGGGAGTGCGACAATCATAGCTGAACGGGAAACATATTGAGGAGGAGCACTGTAATGTCTATCTATACTTGCGGGCATGAACATAGTGCCTCAGAAAAAGGGCATCAGTACGAAACATGTAAGGTAGATAACAAATGTAAATAAAAGATATAACATAAGAGATATGGGTATAGAAGACAACCTGAAACTCATAAGAAGCCTCTAAGGGCATACCTTGTCACAAGTATGAATATATATGCATGTCTGTAAATCAAGCCACTCAGCGGGGCTGTATAATATAGTAATAAGCCGCTCTGTGGGGCAATTCATATTATAATATATCATACCCAACCTCTAAAAGGACTCGATCATACCTGGCCCAGAAGTAGGACTCCGTAATATCAAAGCCATCTGCAGTGGTGTGCACAAATAGGTGTCGTACTCGACCGACTATAGCGCGACTCGATAAGAAAATAACTACATATATATAAGTACAATGCAAGACAGACTCCAAAAGATATCATACATAGAGCCGGAGTGACCTATCATCGTTATCCTCCGACTATTGTTATTAGCGCTACGTTCATGAATCCTAATACCATCATTTGGAATATATAAACTCTCAGAGATGTTTATGAATGAGGAATGCATAAGAATTGTGATTGAATTTATCAAGGAAGGCATATCGCTATCTGATCATACGAGATGGAATTCTATTTCAAGATAGAACTTTGTCAAGTCATGCCAAGAAGGAAAGTTTATCCTACATACCTTGTCGATGAAGCTAGCTACGTCACGCGAACCTTCGCACCTTCTATGGATGATTATCTACATTAAGTGAGGGACTTACATAAATATCAAGCTCATACTTCATAAGACATTTCACTTAAACGATTTATCGAACAACTTGCGTACATGAAGTTCTAAAGTTATTCTACCATGGATTCTTATTCAAATTACACTATCATCTTTCCTAACTCCTTCCTCAACTTTGCAACTTCACCAACATGATTCAATACCAATATTTACTCTTAATCTCAAACAACTATAACAACAAGTTGACATAACTTTGTGTCACAAGAGATGTTTCTCCAAGATCATATTCACCAAACTTCCAAAATTCCCAAGTTACTTCCAACAATCAATCAAGCCAAGTAAAGAGTAAATGACGCAATAAAGTGATAAAATCTTACATTGGACAGGAAGTACTCGCCTTAAACATCGACTTTGATGAAGAAAAACTCCATCAAAACAGTAGCAAAGGAGAGAGCAAGAAGGAATACAACCTCTACGAGCTTCAAGGTGTAATATCCATATTATTTTCTTCCGGATCAAGCTTGAATGGCTATGGAACTGTTAAAGAGGATTTAGGGGTCTTGTGGAACTGATTTGTGATAAAAATGATGAGTTGTGGGGGCTGAAATACTTTTAAATCCCGAGAAAGTCGGCCACCGCCCCACTTTTACGCTATGTTTTATGCTTCGTAAAATATTTTACGCCCTTTTCTTCGCCACCATTTTTTTGTAAAAAAAATTCCAAGTTTCTGTTAAATTTAACGGTGCAAAATTAGAGTTTAACGGCCCGTAATTAATTTTACGGCCTGTAATTAATTTTACGGTCTTCTCTGGAGCCCTTTCTTCCAACGCACATAACGTCTTACACAGAGCTCCGATTAACGAACGGTTTATTGTGTTGGAAAGAAGACTCGCCGAACTTGAATTTAGATATGTTAGTTAGCCCATAAATCCTTATATACGTGGAGATATTTCCCTGCCAAGTGGGGCCTAAAATCTAGTCTGAAATTATGTCTGCCTTTCCTCGACTTTCAGCGAACTTAATTTATTTGATTCATTTGACCTCGAAACCTTTTGTTACTCTCTTAACACTTGATAACAACCTTCAACAACCTTATAAGGTATCATGATCTTTCCAGCTTACGTTATATAGCTTACGATGATGTCGACGTACAAAGTGCAGGGTGTAACAGTGATTTAGTAATTTTTAGTGAGATATAAGTGAAATATTGAGTTGCTAAATTTGTAGTAGTTAATAAACAATGTTTATTCCTTGCTTAAGAACCTGAATAATTAGCTAAAGAGGGAAATGTCTAAATAAATGTAACAACTTACGTGTTGTTAAGATCTATATTGGGAAAGTCCCAAATTGGAAAGCATTGCAGCTCTTTTCACTCATGTGAAAATGCAAAAGAATGATGAAAAAAGCTTAAGGACATCTTGGTTTCCTTTACACGTGTAACACCACCCCAAACTAACCTTTTATTACTCATCATCAACACATGTCACAACAACCTTATCACACCTATACCTTAATAAAATATAAAAAGATAATTACTACGTCACTATCCAAATAAACACGTATCCAAACAATCACTTGATTAATTTATTTAATAACCAATTCATAAAATTTCTATTATAAATAAATTATAAATTTATAAATTTAAAACATATACTGATATTTCTTTAAGATTAAGACATTGATAAAAATTATGTCTTAACAAATTCTAATTTTTCTAACCTAATATCAACAGTATAAATTTTTGTACTATTAATTCTCAAAACGGAAAAAGATAACTTTTCGTATGAAAAAATAATTTATATTCTCATAATAAATAAAATCACATTTATAAATATACTCATGTCATGTTATAATTTAAAGTATATCCGAAAATTAGTAATAATAATAACTACCTGAAATCATACTTATTAAAATTTTACTAACATATTTTACTTACAAGTGAATGTATACCATATCAAAATGATTTATAACGATATTAAAATTTTAAAAACTTACGGGATTTTACAAATATAATATTATTAAAAATTCACAATACCTTCTTATATAATCACTAATACATAATACATTTATATAGGATAATAAATTATATATATATTTTTTTAGATTTAGCAATAACATAATTAATTACTCTAAAACACCCATCTTACAATAAATATAAATAATTCTATTAAGTTTTTGCTCCTATCTTATCCTGTACTAAAGAAAGTAAAATATTCAGAAATATAATATACACCAATTTTCACACTCCTCCTAGTTCACTTAATTACTTTTTTTACATTAAAAATCCTGGAGCGGTCCTCGTATTTTTTGTACGTACGTCAGACGGGTTGAATCTTTGTCCAGAGATACGAGATGTTACAACATATTTCCGACAAATATATTTCCTTCAACTTGTTTGGCCTCTAATCTTTGCGACACATCCTTAACACTTGTTTTAAATCTTCTTCTTCGAATAAGGTCATAACCTTTTATAAGTCTATATTAGCTTACTTACGACGTAACTTAACGTATAAAGATAGGGGATGTAACATCCCCCTTAGGAACATTCGTCCTCAAATGTAGAGATCCACAGAGAGGATTAACTAATTGAGGATCTTACAGAAATTTTTTACAGAGTCTCCCATATAAATGGGCACTATCCGAAATCTGCAAACAGTCAAAATCCAACATACATGACTCTCAAGGCTATACAGACATTATATATACATGTCGGACCTCACATGATTATCATATATTGGAAAAACAACATTGCAAGTCATCATTTACCCTACATGCTATTTCTGGTTTTCTCTTATTAGCTAACCTATATTCCTTTTGTATGACCTACGGTTCCACCAACACTTTAATCCCGTATAAATGATACTCTTGAGTCAACTATTGTAACTACGGTAACCCTAATATCATACGTGGTAGTTTATAAACAATTATACAGCTGGTACTTCATCCTATAAAGTATTGTACATTTTCAAGTTCTTTTTCCTTACGTGGACATACTTCTGGTGGACACAACTCCTTCTTACATTGAAGATATGGGCACGAATGAAAGAATTCTAATATTCGTGATTTCACACAGAAGCAACCTAGAACTTATTGATAAACTCGTCTTATGCTCTTCTCCTTAACCTACACCTCATCTCTCAAAGGTAGCTAATGTGATGTCCTTAAGCGAATGTTATACCCCTCAGATTATTGACATGCTCCAGTGCAAAGAATCCTCCAGTCACATATACTCAACCGTTATTTGTTACCTAATGTTCATATCGAAATTTGACTTATCGACACACGATGTATATCAATAATGGTTGCCCCAGTTTACCCTAGGAAGGGATTTTGATGTATCTAGAATGATATACCATTCCTAATATAAGTAGCACGAGTTATTACTTATCGCTCGCTAACAAATATCTTGAATTCTCAATGAATCATTCTCTAGTAACATTTTATACCCTATCAATAACATTTCACCAACTATTATAATTATGACACTATCCATATAATTGTCTCTTAACGAATCTATGACCCTCTAATAGTCGCTAGATCTATCAAGTCTAGGTATCTTAACCTATATGTAATTCACCAGACTGTCCGGCTAATCCGTCTCAAGTATTCTTCCACCATCGACTGGCAACCTTCTAGGTCATCAATGTAATCTAGCTCGAATACCTCTTTGTACCTCGATAATAATCCCATAAAATTTACTATCATTATCCATCTCAAGCATATTTCTATACCCCTAATTCTTATTCTTATAATAACTGTTGACATTACGGCCACATCTAAAGCGAATGCTAAACCCACAATGATTATCTCCCAACTTGTCCTTAATTCTAGCATGATCGAATAGCAATCACTTCATAGACGTATAACATGTCCCTTATATGGCTTATAGAACAATTTGGTATCAATCACTTGAATACTAGCCCCCATAAGGTATCCTCCCATCATTTTTATCTCCCTTTCGGAATTAAAATTGTAGTTCATCTTAATTAGACACACTAATCCACCAATGCCAGATTATGAACTTGGCTCTAATAGCTACAACATTGTATGGGAATACTAACTCATATGTATATAGCATAGCTCTAATCTGATTCATGAAACTCATGGCCCGGGAATGCTATCATTCACCATCTTCAGACTTAACTATGAAAGGAGAACAATCTGTTTAAGAGTGGAAAGTCCACGATATCTCACAACACTCCCTTACCCAAATGATCATGTCCCTAAAAAGAAAGGATTCTAGGATAGCGTTTGCGTAGGGCTATGCATACTAGTATACTATAACCAGTTGATAAGAACTCTCCAACACTGTTCATCTTAGGTTGAGAACTATTGATCTATGTTCCATAGTAATTACTTGAGCCTTTGATATGATTTACTTTAGGTATCAATATAAAATCCAGTAATGATATCCTAGAACCCATCTATAGAATCTGAAATCTGTCAAGAACTACTAAAGTTATTCATATAATTGACCTTAAGTAGCAACTACACCCTACGAATAATTCCTTTAACAGTTCTTATATCATTCACCTTAATCGGGTACTATAACTCATCCATGAATCATCCTCAAAGGTTACTGATATTTTTCACCTTGCAAAAAACACTATGACATAACCACCATACTCTAGGAGTCTGAATCTACGAGCGGAACAGCTAGACGGAATATCTACACATAAGCACATGTCATAACTCTTATTTGACCTATAGAACACTTAACATAGAGTCAGTATCCTAATTCTTTATTCATGTGGAGACTCTTGGGATTGCTAAACTCAATACTGACGGGAGCGCTCTTGGTAACTCGGGCAGGATAGGTGTGGGTGGTATTCTTAGAGATAGTTATAGGGAACTCATCTATGATTTTGCTACTCCCTTGGGTGATGGTACTAATAACCAAGCTGAGTTAGAAGTTGCATGTATTAGACTAGCTTGGTGTATAGCCAATGGGTATTTAAGAGTTACTCTCGAGGTTGATTCTGAGCTGCTAGTTCCTTGGATTGAGGGTTCGGTTGTTCTACCTTGGCACCTTTACCATGCTTTCACTAGACTTAGGACACAATACGACATCTCCACACCTTTTCTTGTATCCATATAATCAAAGAGGGCAATGCGGTGGCAGATGCATTGTCCAAAGACAATCACACTATTGATGCTCAGGGTACTTACTATGTTCTGTAGGACTTGTCTGCTCATATTATAGGAACTGTTCGGACAGACACACTTGGGTTGGCTAGCTTCAGACGTAGGAAAACTAAGAGGATCAAAGAACCACCTTGATCACATCTGGTGCCTGGGTTATGTGATAGGGAGAAAACCATACTAGCCCACGGTCGCATTCATGTATTTTTCACACATCTATATCTCTTTTTTGGGCTTATTTCTTGCTTGCGAATTGAAGCTACATTGAAGAATCTTATATAGGGCATAGGATTTTTCCTTTCTTTGTTCTCTACTTTGTAAATGGAGAATCTCCCTTGTTTTATTTTCCTTGTATTCTATTATATTGAGAGGAGTCCTCACTTCTAGGTGCATAGATGACTAGGTTTCCTTTATTAGAATCTAGGAATGAGTTGGCTGACCTTAGTAGGATGGACAATTTATGAACTATCATAGAATCGGAGGTAAGGTTTATGTCCCCCTCCTTGTACTTTTCTTGCTTTCTTTATTTATGATAAGGCTTGGAGGTGCTGCTAAGCCCTTGACGGTCACTAGACCCATTGTTAAAACTAAAAAATGGACATACGTTGTGATGTACTGGAGAACAAAGAAAATAGCTTTACATACACCTCATTGTCCATTTAATGATACCCTAGAAATTCTCGACACCCGTTAATTCAAACCTATCTTATAGCGCCTTTTGACCATGTTTGAAAAAGTCAAATTTAGAAGAGGGTTGTTTGAATGAAAATTTTTATATCGGGACATATGACACATTCTTATCCAGTTTATGAGACATATGATATGTACCTAATGTACTCTTGTGACTCTAGGCTCCCTAACAAATCACGGGGATGATCGTTTATGTATTGACTAGTTCATTAAACATTCATATGACGTATAAGTTGCTCAGGTAACAAAATCTAACCTCCTTACCTACTAAGAGAGTCGTGTATAATCTTATGAAGGCTCCTCAGTTCAAAATAGTGTTATACTGAAGAAGTATCCATATCTAAACGGGTGGCTCGCAACATCTCGTTCTGTAGAACTCATATAGTGGCCATGACTTATAGTTGTCATCATATCTACCTATATAATCATTTATTAACACAACACTTCTAATTCTATTCTAGGGCTTAGACTATATATCTTAATATCCCTTATCCTCCCTTGTCATTTTAAAACGGGGATCGTACTAATATGGGTAGACCTATTTATACATCAAATCGCAATACCTAACTCCAAACACTTGAGAAACCGAAAAGATCCTTAGTAAAGCCTATAGATCTGAAGCATGCCCTCTATATGTATATCATAAATTAAACTATCAACACGCCTACAATTTTCTCAGTAATGTCATCTTATGGCAATAAGGTACCCGCTCCTTATTTCAAAATCTAACTTCCGCTAAATCGCGGGGTCTACATCAATCTTTATAGCTCGATCTTATCAACACCGAAAAGTCATAGTGTCACGACCCCTTTTTAGAAATCGTGGTGGCACCTATATAATCCCACCACGTAGGCGAACCACTCTCAACTCAATAAACATGATAATATATAAATAATAGTGGAAGAAACATAATATTACAAAAGTTGTCTGATAATACATAATGCAAAAGAAAAGATAAGTCTGTCACATCCAAACACCCCCAAGTAATCTAGTTTGTGGGTACGAGAACACTAACAAATCTGATACAAGTTTGAGAAATGGGCACGCAGTACAAAACCAAATACATAGTCTGAAACAAGTATCTCAAATGTAAGAAAAAAACTGTGATAAATAAGGAGCATCCAAGGGTATGCTGAAGGTAGCATCCTCACCCTGAATACCGAGGATCAGTTGCTTGAACTTAGCCACATGGTCTCGAGCTGGTGGTCAGATCTGTATCTGCATCAAGAAAAGATGCAGCAAGTGTAGCATGAGTACACATCGTACCCCCATAGACATCATAGGCCAACAACGACGGAAGTACATATTCAGAGATAAATACCAAGTAATCCTATTCTATGCAGTCCAATAATCCAGGTAAGTCCTATAATCCACATAACTATTCACAGAGTTCTCATAATTCCTTATTTCAATAAGAGTTCATACATTTTCACATTATTCAGTTCCCAATAGTTCTACAATAACTCAATTATTGAAAGCAAGTATAATCCTTCCATGTCTAGAACTTAGTCAAGTTAAGAACAATCGTTTCAAATACAAGTTCAATCATAAATAATCAATGATATGACATATATATGTATGATATGAATGCAATGCATATGCAAGGTACCTTTCCATCAATCGATATACATACTTTACAGGGTTATGCCATATAAAAGTGACCCATAGGGGACCCGCGAAGTCTATATATCCCTCCGCTCTAGAATAACTCGTCGGATCACGGAGCCCAGCTATTTGTTGTATTCATATCATGTTGCAGGCGTGCAACTCTGATCCCCACGTATCAATATCATCTCAGTGTTGTCATAATCTCAACGATGTTCTTACCTTTTTTTCAGCCCCTTAGACCCACATCATAATCATACCACTCCAATATCATATCATCAGAACTATGAGTGTATGAATGCAAATGACATATATAAGGCAAGAATCACGATATAATGAGATGCAACCAAATAAGAGATGAAACACCACATGCTTTCAAGAGTTAACAACACGTATAAAATCCATGTACAAATCAAGATATCATTTCAAAGCATGCGTGATGAATAAACAAATCAATCAACTATGGCGACGAGCCCACATATGACGAAAACCCTAAATAATCAGCAATCGGAATTAGCATAAGGCTGATTCCCCAAACCATCCCATCATCACAGTTCAACATCGATACCCACTCAGACATTTATCACAACAGCCTGAGTGGGACCCCCAACACGCCTAATACCCCTATGTATTTATAACTAATTACATACTTCTAACGAAGTCTCGAAAAGCTAAACCATAGCCTACCTCAAAGCCAAGCAGGTGCGCCAAAAATCAAGCCTCAGTAGTAGCCTTGCCCTTCCTTTGCGTTTCATGATAATCGAAGTCTATTCACGCATATATTTACTCATTAATATACAATACTTACACAAAATAAGGACATAACTTTTGACAAAACAAGATCACAATATCGACCCCCGAGCCCACTTCACCAAGACTCGAACTTTAATACCCAAACAATATTAATGCATATTAAGTAATCATCTCCTTCAATTAATTGAAAATCTATACACATTTGAACCTCCAATTGAACAATAATAAAAAAGCCAAAATTTGAAACACTAGAATTTTTCTCAATTGAAAACAAGGTTCTATTATCGAATTAAGCCTAGAAACATGATTATCTATCATCATCCAATCCTAATTCACAATAATAACACATTTTTCATAAACCTCCATTAAAATCAATCAATCCTAATTCACAATAATAACACATTTTAATTCATAAACCTCCATTAAAATCAATCACATGACTCTCTTATTCTCACAAACACATTAAGTTCATTTCCCCCACTTAATAACATGCTAATTCATCATTAAAGAGCTTTAACTTAAGCCACAAAAAGGAATGAATCTATACCTCAAGGTTGAATTTGCTCCTATGGATCTGAAATGCTCTTGTGATGGCTCTGGTTTCGAGATTTTTAATTTGGAAAAGGAATTTTTTGACCTAGGGAAATTTAGGGATCTGGTACAGTTCTTCTGCCCCAGCAGAATCAACTCCGCTGGAGCGGACCCGCTGCGGTGGAAAACCCTTTGCCGGGGCGATGGTTACTTGACGCCTTACCTCTTTCCACGGCGAACCCGACTCCGTGGTGGCGAAAACCACCCATTTCCCAACCTCTGATTCGGTGAGCCAACCTCTCGCCGAGGTGGACCCGCCAGAGCAGATATTGGTGCCGTTGTGGTGGATACTAGACATTATCAATAAGAGAATCGTCCAACAACTCTATCAAACATATAAAACACTCCCGGGACCCTCCAGACATAAACTAGATATGCTCGTCCATGGTAAACAGTGCTAAGAACTCTCTCTTAAGCTCGGATTTCACAAATAACCGAGCTAAGGTATACTTTTCGAAAGAATCATCTAGGAAAACCAAATATCCAAATTTCACAAATAAAGCCACAAAACACATCTGATTGCCTCGGAAAACAAACTAATGACTTGATTAAGTCATAAATGACCCTCCAGAACTACCGGATGCGACGGAACTCGAAAACAAACCCGTCTAGCCAAAAGTCAACTTGAGGCAAACTAATAACTCTAAGTTTTCAAGCTTTGCGTTTTTTCATTCGAAACTCATGAAAATGGACCTCAGGATATGTGTCATTTATCCGTACGCATCACAAACCCCATATAGAGACTATAGAAAGGGTCAAACAAGTATATAAAGATCTTTAGCTAAAATTCAGATACCAATTAAACAGTTGTTCATCCTCGAATAGAAGGAAACAAACAAAGGAAACATATCAGAATAAGTGAATAAGCCAGGATATCTGCTCCGCATATCGGACTCGGTCTCTCAAGTCCCCTCATCAACATGATGATGCCTCCACTAAACCTTCACTGAAGCAATCTCCTTCGATCTCAACTTCCTCACCTGCCTATCTAAAATAGCCACGGGCTCCTCCTCAAACTCTAAATTTTGATAAAATAATACGGAGTCCGACTGGATAATATAAGAACCATCGGCATGATACTTCTTCAGCATAGACACATGGAAGACTGGATGAATGCTTGAAAGACCTGGTGGCAGAGCCAACTCATATGCCACCTCCCCAACTCTATGAAGAACCTCGAATGGCCTAATATACCTCGGACTCAACTTCCCCCTCTTGATGAACTTCATCATACCCTTCATGGGTGAAACCTCCAGAAGAACCTTATCACCCATCATAAACTCTAAGTCTCGGACCTTCCAGTCCTCATACTCCTTCTGCCTGCTCTACACTAGCAAGATCTTGTCCTGGATCACCTTCACTCTCTCCAATAAATCCCTCAATAAATAAGTACCCCAAGAACGAACCTCGAACGTATCAAACCACTCAATCAAATATCGATATCTCCTACCATACAAAGCCTCGAATAGTTGTTGTTGTATGCAAACTCTGCAAAATGTAAGAACTGGTCCCAATGACAACCAAAATCAATCACTCAGGCTCGCAACATGCCCTCCAATACCTAAATAGTCCGCTCGGACTGAACATCGATTTGAGAGTGAAATGATATACCGAGATCCAAGCGAGTACCCAACTCTCTCTGCAAAGTTCGCTAGAAATGCGAAGTAAATTGAGTACCCCGATCCGAGATGATAGAAATAGGAACCCCTTAAAGATGAAAAATCTCCCGAATGTAGATCTTAGCCAACTTCTCTGCATTATAAGTCGTCTAAACCGGAATGAAATGTGCGGACTTGGTCAGTCTATCAGCAATGACCCAAATAGCATCAAATTTGCCTAAAGTCTTGGGCAATCCTACAAAAACATCCATAGCAATCCTCTCCCACTTCCACTTGGAAATGGGCATCCTTTGAGACACACCATCGGGACGCTGGTGCTCATACTTGACCTACTGGCAATTCTGACACTGAAACACAAAATTAGCAATGTCTCTCTTCATCCTCCCCCACTAGTAGTGCTACCTCAAATCACGATACATCTTAGTAGCACCTGAATGGATCGAATACCTAAAGTTGTGGGCCTCATCGATAATCAATCAAGTCAAATATCCCACACGAGGCACACACACTCTACCTTTGATCCTCAAACACCCTCACTATCAACCATGGCCTCCTTGTCCTCACTACTCATCACCTTATCTCGAATCTTGCACAACCCCACATCATCATACTGGTGTGCCCAAATCTGATCCAAAAGAGATGACCTCACCTCCACACAAGCAAGAATCCTAGTCAGATTCAAAATATTGAGTCTTACAAAATGGTTGGCCAGAGACTGGACCTCTAATGCCAAAGGACGCTCGAAAACATCCAAACAAGCTAAACTTCCCATACAGAATGCCTTTTGGCTCAAAGCATCTGCCATCACATTAGCCTTGCCCGGATGATTCAAAATGGTTGTGTCATAATCCTTTAACAACTCCATCCACCGACGCTGCCTAGAATTCAAGTCCCTCTGATTAACTCATCGGATAAAAGTGACCCATAGGGGACCCGCGAAGTCTATATACCCTCCCCTCTAGAATAACTCGTCGGATAACGGAGCCCAGCTATTGGTTGTATTCATACCATGTTGCAGGCGTGCAACTCTGATCCCCACGTATCAATATCATCTTAGTGTTGTCATAATCTCAATGACGTTCTTACCTTTTTTTCGACCCCTTAGACCCACATCATAATCATACCACTCAAATATCATATCATCAGAACCATGAGTGTATGAATGTAAATGACATATATAAGGAAGAATAATGATATACTGAGATGCAACCAAATAAGAGATGAAACACCACATGCTTTCAAGAATTAACAACATGTATAAAATCCATGTACAAATCAAGATATCATTTCAAAGCATGCGTGATGAATAAACAAATCAATCAACTATGGCGATGAGCCCACATATGGAGACAAGCCTAAATAATTAGCAATCGGAATCAACATAAGGTTGATTCCCCAAATTATCCCATTATCACAGTTCAACATCGGTACCCACTCAGACATTCATCACAACAGCCCGAGTGGGACCCCAGTACGCAATACCCCATACCCTTCAACATTTGTAACTAATTACATACTTCTAACGAAGTCTCGAAAAGCTAAACCGTAGCCTACCTCAAAGCCGAGCAGGTACGCCAAAAATCAAGCCTCATTAGTAGCCTTGCCCTTCCTTCGCATTTCGTGATAATCGAAGTTTATTCACGCATATATTTACTTATTAATATACAAGACTAACACAAAATAAGGACATAACTTTTGACAAAACAAGATCACAATATCGATCCCCGAGCCCACTTCACCAAGACTCGAACTTTAATACCCAAAAACTATTAATGCACACTAAGTAATCATATCCTTCAATTAATTAGAAATCTATACACATTTGAACCTCTAATTGAACAATAATAAAAAAGCCCCAATTTGAAACCCTAAAATTTTCCCCAATTGAAAACAAGCTTCTATAATCAAATTAAGCCTAGAAACATGATTATCTATCATCATCCAATCCTAATTCACAATAATAACACATTTTAATTCATAAACCTCCATTAAAATCAACCACATGACTCTCTTATTCTCACAAACACATTAAATTCATTTTCCCCCACTTAACAACATGCTAATTCGTCATTAAAGAGCTTAGAAATCATAACTTAAGCCACAAAAAGGATGAATCTATACCTCAAGGTTGAATTTGCTCCTAGGGTTCTGAAATACTCTTATGACGGCTCTGGTTTCGAGATTTATATTTTGGAAAATGAATTTTCTAACTTAGGGAATTTATAGGGATCTGGTACAATTCTTCTTCCCCAGCGGAATCAACTCCGCTGGAGCGGACCCGCTGCGGTGGAAAACCCTTCGCTGGGGCGATGGTTACTTGACACCTCACTTTTCACCACGGCGGACCCGACTCTGCGGTGGCGGAAACCACCCATCTCACAACCTCCGCTTCGGCAAGCCATCCTCTCGCCGAGGTGGACCCACCGGTGCAGATACCGGTGTCGACATGGCGGATACCAGACACCATCAATAAGAGAATCAGCCAACACCTCTATCAAACATACGAAACACTCTCGGGACCCCCCGGACACAGACCAGATATACTTGTCCATGGTAAACAGTGCTACGAACGCGCTCTTACCTTCAGATTTCACAAATAACTAAGCCAATGCATACTTTTCTAAAGAATTGGGAGAACTAAATATCCAAATTTGACAAATAAATCCACAAAACACATCTGACTGCCTTGGGAAACAAACCAATGACTTGATTAAGTCACAAATGACCCTCTAAAACTACCAGATGTGACGGAACCCGAAAACAAAACCGTCTAGCCAAAAGTCAATTTTGAGTCAAACTAATCAACTCTAAGTTTTCAAACTTTGGGTTTTTCATTCGAAACTTATGAAAATAGACCTCAGGATCCGTGTCACCCATCCCCGTGCATCACAAACCCCACATTAAGACTACGGGAAGGGTAGAAAAAATAAATAAGGGTCTTTAGCTAAAAATGACTGGACGGGTCGTTACACATAGGTTGGGCGAAAGTATCATTCATAACACTCCACTCCCGAACATGACATCGTAACACTCATGTATTTTTTTTTTGTGTTTATACTACTCTAGAATCGTCATTTTCTTGAATACCTCACATTTTCTTCATTATGGCCCTTTCTCGTTTGAACTTCATATATCACCGTTAGATATTTTCACAATCCTCCTTCCATACGGGACAAATGGACAGTCGCATCCTAGGGCTCTAACATAGTACTCACATATCTGGAAACTAGTCTCAAAAAGCTATTTCGTATACGCATGTCACAAGCACGAATTGGAATCAAGTTCTTATAACTCAGTTGCACTGCATGATCTAGAACATAGAGAAAGAGTAACAATCCCTAAATGCCTGGTAGCCTATTAATTATAAGTGCGGTATACGACACACTCATAATCAAGACTCTACTAGACACAGCTTGTAGATATCCCGAGGACAAACCTACTCCGATACCAAGTTTCTCATACTCCAACCTTAGGGGTGTGGCCGGCACCCGGTGCCCTAAGGCTCGAGCATACCAGTCGTAAAACATAAGGACAACATCACGAGATCTGGGCCGACAAATCCTCTAATAAATAGTTGTGTAACAACCTACTAGCAGAAAAGGACCCAACAACATCTATATATATACATGCCAAGGTTGACAAGACCATTATAAGTGTAACAGACCACATGGAAGGCCGGCAAGGCCATACACGACATCTCTATACAGGACAACTGTCCACAAGCCTTCAAAGAGTACATAAACATTATCAGGTCGGGACAGGGCCCCGCCATACCTGTAAATATATAGAAAATCATACCGACTCTAATTAGCATCTTTGGAACAAGTAGAGAGCTCTGAAACCACAACTGAGTTGAGGTCCTATAAGAAAAGGGACGTCGCTCCTTCTATCTGAACATGCAGGCATGAAGCGCAGCTCCCCAGCAAGGGACGTCAGTATGAACAATGTACTGAATATGTAAGGCATGAAATGTAAATAGATACAGTAATGTAAATAAGGATAGGGAAGAGACAACTTGTAACTCTAAATGTCACTGGAGCGTATGATATGCATGCTTTCCTTTTAAAAACATAGTCATATATATAGGCCACACTGTGGGAAAATACCATCATCATATCATACCCGACCATAAAATGATTCGGTATTATCATACCAGGCCATAATAGGACTCAGTAATATCATACCCAACTGCAGTGGTGTGCACATATAAGTGTCATACCCGTTCAACTATAGCGCAACTCGGTAGAAAATATATATATATATATATATATATATATATATATATATATATATATAATGCATGAATGACCTCGAGAAAATAATAAGAACAGGACGGAGTGACACAATGTCTTTTACCCTCCGCCTATCATTATGGAACTTGGTACACCCACCGTTACAATCCAACAAGAAACTTAGAACCAATCATATTATAAGGAATATCATGAAGTACGAAAAGTATTCCCGACAAGGGACAGATCAAAAAGTACCAATAAAGTGCAAAAAATACTCCCAACAAGGGACAACAAAGATCATGAAATCACTTTCAAAAGTAAGGACCAAGCATGTTGTCAACTATCAAGAATATAGTCTTCTTTTATGGACATTTCAATACACGTTGATATTCATAGGATCATGCCAAAATGAAAGAAAGGGTAAGCCTTACATACAAGATTCAACCTTCAAATGACTACAACAAGGCAATCCTTCCGATAGAAGTGTTAATCGCTCATACGAGCTTGTAGAAGGTTATAGATAATGAATTGTGCTTGGGTCGCCTTCACAAAAAGCTTCATGTCACCTTACTTCACTACGAAGTAATCTCCGATTTGTTATAATCCGGAGGGACATGACGTTAGAACCATGAATCAATGGAGGATACTCATGTCAAGCTTGTAATCGCTTGGGGTGAAATACCCACTTGGACACTTTATACGACAAAGTGATTTGGTCATTTTTGGTGAGATGGAAGTGAAATACTGAGTTGCTAAATTTGTAGTAGTTAGTAAACGGTGTTTCTTTCTTGCTTAAGAACCTGAATAATTAGCTAAAGAGGGAAATATCTAAATAAATGTAGCAACTTACGTGTTGTTAAGATCTATATTGGAAAAGTCCCAAATTGAAAAGCATTGCAACTCTTTTCACTTATGTAAAAATGCAAAAGAACGATAAAAAAAAAGCTCAAGGAAATCTTGGTTTTCTTTACACGTGTAACACCACCCCAAACTAACTCTTTATTACTCATCATCAACCCATGTCATAACAACCTTATGACACCTATACCTTAATAAAACATAAAAAGATTATCCAAACAATCACTTGATTAATTTATTTAATAATTAATTCATAAAATGTCTATTATAAATAAATCATAACTTTATAAATTTAAAACATACTAATATTTCTTTAAGATTAAGACATTGATAAAAAATATCTTATCAAATTCTATTTTTTCTAACCTAATATCAACAGTATAAATTTTTGTACTATTAATTCTCAAAACGGGAAAAGATAATTTTTCGTACGAGAAAATAATATCTATTCTCATAATAAATAAAATCACATTTATAAATCTACTCATGTCATGTTATATTGTAAAGCATATCCGAAAAATAGTAATAATAATAACTACCTGAAATCATACTTATCAAATTTTCACTAACATATTTTACTTATGAACGAATATATACCATATCAAAATGATTTATAACGATATCCAAAAAAACTTACGGAATTTTACAAATATAATATTATTAAAAATTCACAATACTTTTCTTCTTATATAATCACTGATACATAATACATTTATATAGGATATGAATATATATATACTCTAAAATACCCATATTATAATAAATATAAATAATTCTATTAAGTTTTAGCTCATAGATTATCTTGTACTAAAGAAAGTAAAATATTCAGAAATATAATATACACCAATTTTCACACTCCTCCTAGTTCACTTAATTACTTTTTTGACATTAAAAATCCTGGAGTGGTCCTCATATTGTTTGTATGTACGTCAGACGAGTTGAATCTTAGTCCAGAGATACGAGGTGTTACAACATGTTTCCGACAAATGTATTTCATTTGACTTGTTTGACCTCTAATCTTTATGACACATCCTTAGCACTTGTTTTAAACCTTCTTCTTAGAATAAGGTCATAACTTTATAAATCTATATTAGCTTACTTACGACGTAGCTTAACCATATGAAGATAGGGGATGTAACATTTTTAATTGTCTTTTTATTTTATTTTATAATTTCTTAGTACCTAATAAATTATTATTTTTCTTTATTATGGCTATATATAACAATCAAATAAAAAACAATTTTTTTGAACTGATTTTGATAGATTTCTCATGGATCAATTTGGGCCAGATATCAACCCAAATTTTGATAGATTAAAATGAGTTTGGCTGAAATAAATTGAACTAACAAATGTAAGGATCAATAACCCGTCCAAACTTGAATGAATTAAGCGAATTATGATTTCATGAATTAAGTTTGCCACCTCTAGTAAAAAATATACACCAGGAGAGGTGATGAAAGTATCATGAGACTTAGTTCTAAGCGTATACTTGAGCGTTGGCGAGCTTTTATTTTCCAATGCAAGCCTAGAAAACATCTTATAATTAGAATTAACATAATTAAACAAATCCTTAATATAATATTTTAAATAATACAAAAATCAGCTTGCTATTTAATTCTAAAAAGTTAAAGAACTTACAAGTCAATTTTTTTTAAAAAATTCTTGGCCCTTATTTTTGCTCTTTTTCTTCGTCTTCTATCGGAGAAAGAAAACTAATCAATTTGCAAACTTACAAGGACAAAATGACTCGTCATCCTTCATCAATTGTTCTAGTCCGATGCTTCTAATTGTAGGTTTCTTCTTTGCTTTCTTTGTTTTCAAACTTTTTTGCTCCTTCAGATTAGTTTATAAATTCTGACTCAATTGTTTTCAAAGTATGATTAATTTTTTTGGATGAAGCAATTCTAATTAATTATAGTCAATTGATTATATATATATATATATATATATATATATATATATATATATATATATATATATATATATATATATATATATATTCACTTATTCTATATTTTCTTAATATTTTAACATATTTTTGCCTTCTTTTGATATTTATTTCTACGGTATTAATTTATAAAATATTAAAAATTAAAATTCAGAAGGCTTATGCCTCGCCCCTTATTAGGTAAAAACATTTTGCCTCAGGCCCCTTTTTAGCTAAATAATATAGGCAAATACTTGAGCATCATTAGAAACACAATTTAATCGATACATCACTCAATTCCCATTCTTAAATAATTACTCCATTACCTAAAGTCCCATAATATAAGATGCAATGACTATCTTATGAAAACCGGAAACTCTTGAAAATTCTGACTTCCATAAAATGAATAGGCTATCCTTACGATTCGGGGGTGGAGGAAAAAATGAGAGAAAAGAGGGGGAATATATATATTACGAAGTATCAAGAAAGTGCAATGATACAAGACATCACTTCCTTGGACTCGTCAAGAATTGTTCAAGCTTTGATATCCTCACTTTGGCCTTCCTTCAGGATTGTCCACATATCGTTTTACTTGACTTTGATTAATCTCAAATGTGAATGTAAGTTCCCTTACCTGCAATTTCCTCAGTTGGATTAAAACATTGGATATTAAAGAAAAAAAAAGAAACATCTCTGTTAAAAATAATTCCACACTGCTCTTACCTCACTCCCTTCCCTCAACAAAAAAAGACCCTTGCATCAGCATGCATAATGCCATTTTGTCAAAAAAAACCTCTAGTTCTGTTTTCGGCTTGTTCGGTTAACAAGCTCAAAAGTCAACATTAAATACCAAAAGCAAGCATTGTCACACAACTTAAACAGGACAAAAGCTCTACAATTATAAACTGCCCTCTTTCCCTACGGCCTACCCCCCCCCCCCCCCCAAACCCAACCCAGAAAAGAAAATGGCTAGCGATGGCTTTTCCCGCGTCACCATTTGGTGACTCAAAGTCTCGAACCCCCAACCTCATGGTTGAGGTAGAAGGTCCTTTCCAATTGGCTATCCCTCTCTAGTCTTGCCAAACAACAGGTTTTTATGCAAGCATTGGCTGAATTATCACCGGCCTTGTTAGGCAATTTAAGTGGGATACTGTTGTTGGTTCACATGTTCCAGTATAGTACACAATAGCTTTACTTCTTTACATTTCTCTCTATTTATCACATTAAAAAAGAGAGAAAACTCCTTTTCAGTTCTCTCTGTATGTATGTAGCTATTCTCACACAATATTTTGTTTTAATTGTTTTTATTACATAGGGGGTAAGGGAAGGGAAAATGGGGAGGTTACAACGTGGTGATTCGAACCCTCACCAACAAGGTGAAAGTTCAGGTAGTCAAACAACTGAGCTACTAGATCCCTTATTCTCACACAATATGATCTTGTCATAAAGAATATTTTGCACTACGATATATGCATTATTTTAAGTTTGAAAATAATGTGCAAACGAAATATAATATGGAGTATCAGAATTTGGACAACAACAACATACCCAGTGAAATCCCACAACGTGGGTCTGTGGAGGGTAGAGTGTACGCAGACCTTACCTCTACCTTGGTAGGTAGAGCGGCTGTTTCCGATAGATCCTCGGCTCAAGACAGAGCATAAGCACAAGCACAAGCAAAGCAAAAACACAAGCAAAGCAAGAGCAAAGCAAGATAAACGGTCAGATCCGGTCAGTATGAAAATGCTGATATCAAAAGCGAATAAGCCATGATAAAGCATTCTGAAAAAGTAAGCAGTAACTAGCGCATGTAAATAAGCTAAACAAAGTACACTAGAGAACACATAGTAGCAGAAATCAAACTACAGGGAACTATAAAGTCATACCACACCTATTAGTATGATAGGCTAAGCGGACCTACAGTAATAACACTACAACTACCAGTTTGCAAGCATAAGTAGGACTACGCTCGACAACCTACTACCCTTCTACCCTAACCCGTGTCTTCAACCCCCTATCTAAGGTCATGTCCTCAGTAAGTTGCACCTGCGCCATATCCCATATAATCACCTCTCTCCAATACTTCTCCGGCCTACCTCTACCCCTCTTGAACCCATCTATAGCCAACCTCTCACACCTCCGCACTAGGGCATCTGTCTCTCCTCTGCACATGCCCAAACCATCTCAACTTCGCTTCCCGCATCTTATCCTCCACCGAGGCCACTCCCACTCTGTCCCGGATATCATCATTTCTAATACTATCCCTCCTTGTATGCCCACACATCTATCTCAGCATCCTCATCTTCGCAACTTTCATCTTTTGGATATGCGAAGTCTTGACTGACCAACATTCCGCCCCATACAACATAGTCAGTCTAACTACCGCCCTATAGAACTTGTTTTTAAGTTTTGGTGACACTTTTTTATCGCACAAGACTCCAGATGTAAGCCTCCATTTCATCCACTCTACCCCAATACAGTGTGTGACATCATCATCAATCTCTCCATCCCCTTGGATAATAGACCCGAGGTACTTGAAGCTTCCTTTCTTTGGAATGACCTGAGTACCAAGCCTCACCTTCACGCATGTCTCAAGATCGCTCTCGTTACCGAACTTGCACTCCAAGTATTCTGTCTTGGTCCTACTCAGCCTGAACCCTTTAGACTCCAGAGTCTGTCTTCAAACCTCCAGCTTAGCGTTCACTCCACTGCGAGTCTCATCAATCAAGACTATATCGTCTGCGAATAACATACACCATGGCACATCCCCTTGGATTTGTCGCATCAGTCCATCCATCACCAAGGCAAATAAGAATGGGCTAAGAGTTGATCCCTGGTGCAGCCCCATCATCACTGGAAAGTGCTCCGAGTCTCCTCCTACTGTCTGTACCATGGTCTTGGCTCCATCATACATATCCTTGATCGCCTTAGTGTACGTCACAGGTACACCTCTAACCTCCAAACATCTCCATAGAACCTCCCAAAGGACTTTGTCGTATGCCTTCTCGAGGTTGATGAAAACCATATGTAAGTCTCTTTTCCTCTCCCTATACTGCTCCACTAACTCCTAATAAGATGAATGACTTCTGTAGTCGAACGCCCCGGCATGAATCCAAACTGGTTCTCTGAAATAGACACGCTTCTTCTCACCATCAACTCTACGACCCTTTCCCAAACTTTCATAGTGTGGTTTAGCAGCTTGATACCCCTATAGTTTTTACAACTCTGGACATCACCTTTGTTCTTGTACAACGGGATCATTGTACTCCACCTCCATTCTTCGGGCATTCTCGCAGTCTTAAAAATGACGTTAAACAACTCAGTCAGCCACTCAAAACATGCCTTACCTGCGCTCTTCCAAAATTCAACTGGATCTCATCATGCCCGGTTGCTTGTCCCCTGCGCATCCTGCGAACAACACCCTTAACCTCCTCAACCTTAATGCTTCTACAATACCCAAAATCCCGGTACCTACCAGATTGCTCAAGATCTCCCAGCACAATGTCTCTATTTCCTTTTTCGTTCAAGAGTTTATGAAAGTAAGACTGCTACTTCCGCCTAATATGTGCGTCCTCCACCGGTACTTTTTCGTCCTCGTCTTTGATGCACCTCACGTGATTCATGTCACGGGCCCTCCTTTCCCTAGCCTTGGCTAGTCTGTACAACTTCTTTTCCCCGCCTTTTTCCTCTAATTCCACATACATGCGTTCAAAAGCCGCCGTTTTCGCCGCCGTAACCGCAAGTTTTGCCTCCTTCCTCGCCATCTTATATAGTTTCCTATTCATCCACTTCTCCACCTCATCCTTGCTTTCTACCAATTTAGCATACGCCGCTTTCTTCACTTCCACCTTCTCTTAAACTTTACCATTCCACCACCAGTCTCCACGATGCCCACCACGGCTACCTCGTGAGACCCCAAGCATTTCCCTAGCTATCTCTCGAATGCAACGGGTCGTCTTGTCCCACATACCGGTCGCATCTCCACTACTCCCCCAAGCCCCCTTGGCCATCAACCTCTCTCCCATCTCCTTTGCACTAGCCATGGTCAAACTCCCTATTTGATTCTTAACCTGTCATCCACAACCCTCCTCTTCTTCTCCATATTGATCTCCAAGTCCAACACCAAAAGCTTATGTCAGGTTATAAGATACTCCCTCGGGATAACCTTGCAGTCTTTACAAAAACCGTTGTCAACTTTCCTAAAGAGCAAAAAGTCTATCTGATTCTTAGTCATCGAACTACGGAAAGTCATCAAGTGATCCTCCTTCTCAGGAACCTCGAATTGGCTATCACCATCCCAAAAGCTCTAGCGAACTCCAAAAGTGAGACGCCTCCCCCATTTCTGTCCCCGACGCTAAAGCCTCCATGCACGTCGTCATAACCCCCGAAACTGACCCGATATGTTCATTTAAATCCCCTCCTACAAATAACTTCTCAGTGGGTGGTATACCACCCACCACCTCATCAAAATCCTCCCAAAAGCGCCTCTTCTCCTCCTCGCCCAAGCCCGCCTGCGACGCGTAAGCAATAATAATGTTCATAGTGGACCCTCCAATTACCAACTTAATCGTCATCATCCTGTCATTGACCCTCCTACCACCTGATCCCTTAGCTCGTTGTCTACTAAACTACCTACCCCATTCCTATACCTCGACCTACCCGATAACCATAACTTATACTCATCCACACCCTTAGCCTTAGGTCCTACCTATTTGATCACCTGGACACATGCTATATTAATCCTCCTCTTCTTAAGAATCTTAACTAGCTCTATGGACTTTTCCGTTAAAGTCCCAATGTTCCAAGACCCTATTCTCAGCCTAGCATCTCCCTTACCCCACTTACCCCCAAACCCTAGCCCCCGTCCCCGACCGAGTATCGGAATTTGGAATTTTAGAAATTCATTTTGTATAAACAAGAGATTATATATACAAGACACAATCTTATGGACTATCATGCTTACTCTGCAAGTGCATATAACACATTAGATTCTGATAAGCCAAATTTTCATACTTCCTGTATGTCACTCAAGCTGGACTGGTTCATTGCCGAAAATGTAAGGTTTATACTCACTAATGATTAATCTATTATGGTATGGACTTACAGCACTAGCTGTATGCTGAATAGAATTATGAAAGTTAACTTGCAGTTACTTGCCTATGACTTGAGAGGGACAGGTGATTTAGCAGATTGTTCAAAATCAGAACCATAATTTTAGCCTCCAACCACGCCACAAATTCAACATAAAACATTCATTGAATGGAAAATTTTCTTTTCCGACGAATAATTTTCACTTGAAATAGCAAAAGCTCAAACATCTCCAAATGCCCACCCATAAATTCAATATTACAGAGGCCTGACCCATAGTACTTTAAAATAAGAAAAGGATAAGGGTGACAAACGGTTCTAAAAAGATCATCCCAGTTTTAATAATAACCACCAGATGATTACCTAGGCTTGATAAATACTTTACTTGATAAAAAAAATGATTAACTAGGCTTGATGTACTTGATAAAAAATGAATGATTACCTAAGCTTGAGTTTAGGTAACTCAGTCATAACCTTTTTGTCCAAACTGGAAATAAGTCTCATAAAATGATAAAAATAGCAATTAACTAGGTCATGTGATAAGCTAAGTTAAAGAACAAGCTAATAAGATAGGTAACTCATCAATGATGGAAAGAATATACAATTTTCTTGGGGAAAAAATGCAGGAGGTAGATGACTGTCATCAAGATCTCAGGGCTCCGGAGGGGGAAAGGAGGCAACATTTTTAAAAGTGCCAAACTAAAATTTGTAAACCTTAAACAGGCTAGTTGACTAGTTCAGTTTGTGTCAAATAAGAAGTATACCTCAATGAAGGAACCAGAAGTGAGGATTAGACTCTGTTTCCGAAGTACTTCTTTGCCATTCACATGAATTGGATATTTTCCAATGTTCCGCAAATGGAATTGTCCATGCATGTCCATCTTTATAGTTGCCTAATCAAGAAATTCCCATAAATGCGTCAGTCCATGGACACATACTGTAAATTACATTTGCAGGCATACAAGGATGCAAATTGTTTCTAGGATTTAAAAATAGGGATGGTTGCATTTTAAGTCCTTCTGTTATTGGTAAATTTTGGTTTTGGTCCTTGTAATATTTGATCGAGCAGATTTAACCTTTAATTAACTACAATGTGTATTTCGGGTCCCTTTACATAGGAAATATGTGATATTTACACAATCACTATAACTATATCACCTTCAAATATGGAGTAACAATAAAACTTTAGCTAAAAATATTGATAATTAAATGGGTTTAACACTTAATAAATCATTAAAATTTCTGAAGATTCATATTCAGAGGGATCAAAAGTGCACTAATCAATTAATTGAAGGTTAAATGCACTTCATCAAAAATTACAAGGACCAAAATTAGAATTCATTGATATTTGAGAGACTTAAAAGTAGTGTTGTCAAAGCCGCCCTTAAGCCACCGAGGCGCAAAACATGTTGAGCACTTCGCCTCGCTTATCCTGAGCTTCAATGTCGTCATCAAAGGCTCTAAAAAGTACTTTTCCTTGCCAATGAGCATTATCCTGAAGAGACGACACTAAACAATTGATATTTCTCTTTATCGTGATTTGTTTTCAATTCCTTTGTCTATATATTTGTTATTCATGCTTATAATTATTAGTCTTGAACTACACATATTTGTATGTTTTCTCCATTTGTGACTTCCTTCATTAAAGCCCACGTTTTATTTGCACTTAAAGCACCAACAAACCTTAGAGTTTTTTCGCGCTTTTTGCCTTTGATAACATTGCTTAAAAGTGCACTTTCTCCTTAAAAATATGATAGGACTTTACCGACCTAAGTAAGCAATTCATGGCTCC
Organism: Anisodus tanguticus; assembly: GCA_034509755.1. Classification (NCBI taxonomy): domain Eukaryota; kingdom Viridiplantae; phylum Streptophyta; class Magnoliopsida; order Solanales; family Solanaceae; genus Anisodus; species Anisodus tanguticus. The sequence continues at coordinate 35,644,642 of CM067544.1, forward strand.
AACTTTACAGGGGCAAATGGGAAAAGGACAAGTAATCAGAAGAAAACACGAGTGCATCTAGAATTATGCACGTCAAGTTTTCTGGTTTGAAGCTTAAATGTTTAGCTTTTTGGCAAAATTTCACTGTGGAATGTTGCTAGACTACTTTATTTTTTGTTAAGTGCATTCCGTGTTGAATAAAATTGTAAATACAATTATCGTTTTCTAAAACATCTTCATTATTTCCTTGTATTAATTATTTGACTTTTCTAATTAATATAAAAAAAAATCCTTGTAATTGTGACATTATGAAGACTGTTTTCAAGTTTTTTAAACATATCATGAAAACATAACTTTTAATTAATAGTAGAAACTTCATTACTTCCTTTGTGGTTATGTTCGGAAATCTGTAAAGACCCTTTCGGAACCTTTTTAGTTAATACAAAACTACATTAATTCCTTCTCTAGTCATATATTAGAATGAAGTAAATTTCCCTTCCAAGTTTTCAAATTTTTATTCAAATTTTTCAGTTTTATTTCCTTGTATTCATTATTGACCTTTTTAATTAATACAAAATTTTATTATTTCTTTGTATGGAGATATCAGGAAGCGAGTAAATCTCTATGTAAGATCCATTTATTAATTTCATTTTCAAGTATTTAACAAGTTAGGAAAAACAATAACCTTTAAATTAATAAAATACTTCATTTTTTTATGGTCACGTTATGAACAGTACAATCATGCAATCGCCCGTTTAGAAGAGGTTAGTTTTCATTACTTTGTAGTTACATAATGGGTGTATTCAAATTCTTTTTTTTTTTCAAGACTAGTTCAAATGATTGGATTCAAATTCTGGGGTTGCTCATAAAGTATTACTGCTGGCATTATTCATTAGTAGACCTCAGGATATGTAACAGCACTAACTTTTCATATATTTTAATTTCTATCTTACAATACATGCGAAGCACGTACGACGTGACTAGCAGAGGTAAATGAACAGAAAAACTATACTGCAATCAGCATTGAGACATTTACAAATATAAGTTTGTTGAGAAAAGGTCTAATAACAGAAAATAGTGAGCAAACCAGAAAACATGGACCAAATGTTTTAAGAAACATAAAAATTAATCACATAATCAAAATCATGGTCAATTGTTCGATCAACTATTTCTTTATGTGCTAGAAAAACAAATGAAACTAACTCAGAAATATGGAAATCAATTGAATAACTAAAAGGGACCATTGATTAATACAGCTGGAGTCCAAGCTGAACGTACCTGTCGCCTAGAAATTTTATTATCACGACCTTCTCTGCCCAAGTCGATGTCAACTTTAACATCTTCAGATGTTCTTCCCAGCAGCACCTGAACCCATAAATCCATGTTTGAATTTCTGTAAAACCTTTGAATCTCAAAGGAATGCAAAGCAAAATCGGAAATTGGAACTTTAATTGGAAGCTAGACTGTAACAGCTGATTTAACACTTTTGACAGCATCATAAATACTGTTTTTTTTCTTTGACAAGGAGAAAATTATTTGGAGATAAATACTCTTAATCTTTGCGAGTCACTAATTCAGTATTTCCAGCTTTCCCCTTCAACCTTTGAAGTAGCACTAAAAATTGCAATATTAAACTAGGAGTAAATCATACTTTGAGAATGGACATCTTGCAACAGCAAATATAGCTCACTATTTCCTCTCATTGGTTCAGTTTCCATCTAGTCCAAAGACAAGATGTGACAACCCTATTTGACTCTGCTAAAACTGAAAATGAGCTAGGCGCATTTATCAAGCAGAGAGATGAGGAAGTCTACTTGGCAAAATGAACATACCTACATCTAGGAAAATCATTCACAAGCCACACACAATGTAGCTCTCTGAAGTTTAGGCTAATTCCCCACCGCACCTTCACCATTTCAGTCAGGCATTCTACAGATGAAGCACTTTCTCATCCAGGCTGGCAAAAGGCTATTATTGATGAAATGCCTGCATTACATGTGAGTGATACTTGGGAGCTTGTTACTCTTCCTTCAGGTAAATCTACTGTTTTGTCGTCGGGTTTACGCAGTCAAAATTGGTCCAGACAGCCAAGTTGATTGGCTTAAGGCTCGCCTTGTTGTCTAGGGGAATACTCAGATATTTGGACTTGATTATACTGATATTTTCTCTCTCGTGGCTAAAATATCATTTGTGCATCTTTTTCTATCTATGGTTGTTGTCGCCATTAGCCTCTATCAATTGGACTTGGACATTACAAATATTTTTCTTCACGGTGATTTAAGGATTCCAACCCAGCGGCGACCAATCAAACTATGCAAACACCGGTTCGCGTGTTCGAATCGAGCTGGCCTCACTTATTTTCCCCACCGTGTGGCATTACATTGAGTATGTTGTTGTTGATGGCGGTGATCTTAAGGATGAAGTTTATATGGAGCAGCCACCTGATTTTGTTGCTCATTTGGAGTCTAGTAGCCTTTTATGTCGATTGCACTTCATAAAGGAATACGATGCACTCGTAATATTGCACTTCGAAAAGGTATACGATCCACTCGTAATACTAACCCCCATTATACTTTTTAAGTTATCGTCAAATAAAAACACGGGAAATATTATTAAGATGTGTATCTACATTGGCAAAAGTTTCATTTACCCAATTCATGAGGTGGCAAAGGTGGAGAACTTGGCAGAGAAGCTAGGAGATAAAGTAGCGAAACTTCCAACTACATATTTGAGTATGCCTTTAGGAGCAAAGAGCAAGTCTAAAGGAATATGGAATGGAGTTCTAGAAAAATGTGAGAAGAAGCTGGCTAATTGGAAAAGCCAATATCTCTTCCAACTATATATTTGAACATGCCTTTAGGAGCAAAGAGCAAGTCTAAAGGAATATGGAATGGAGTTCTAGAAAAATGTGAGAAGAAGATTGGCTAATTGAAAAAGCCAATATCTTTCCCTTGGGGGAAGATTGACCATGATCAACAGTGTATTAGATGCCTTACCATCCTACATGATGTCAATATTCCCGGTACCTGTCAATGTAGTCAAGAGAATTGACACACTGAGAAGGAACTTCTTATGGTAAGGCAATGAAGACAAGAAGAAATTCCATTTAGTCAAATGGGAAGAGGTGATTGTGAGCAAGAAGGCAGGGGAATGGGTATCAAAGATCTGAAAATACAGAATCAAAGTTTAATGATGAAGTAGCTATGGAAATTTGCTACAGAGGAAGACATAATATGGAAGGAAGTTATTACTGCTAAATATGGAATGGAGAATAAGTGGACAACAAACATGATTAATATTTCATATGGTTGTACTGTTTGGAGGACAATCAGGAATCTTTGGCCAAAATGCTTGCAAGGATTAGATACAGAGTTGGAAATAGGGAAAAAGTATCTTTCTCTGGAGTGATATTTAGTTGGGTGACATTGCCTTGAAACTGAAGTTTCCAGACTTGGCAACAATCAATTGTTGCTGAGATGTTGACTGGACAAGGGTGGGATCTGGATCGGGAAAAGGGTCAGATTTGCCCTCCAACTATGTATTAAGGATCACATTTGCCCTCCGTTAAAGTTTGGGGTCAAATATACCCTCCACGTTAGCAAAGTTGTCAAATATCCCTCAGTTGGACGAAAATCCCATGCGGATACCACATTGGATCCACGTGGACGCCACATCGGATCCACGTGGAGTACAATAAACACATGGCAGGTGGGACCCACTGCTTCAACCACTGTTTAAAATCATGAAAAGGGGGTTAACATCATCAACAATTAATGTTCAATCAGCTACAATCATTTTATTGAAGCAAGTTAATTTTGTACATGACAAGGTTGGTAGGTGACATTTCAGAAAAGGGGCAACCACTGCTTCAACCACATCGATAGCGGCATCCCAAGAAAATTGTGATTCACCGGAGACAATGGTGACGTGGTGGACCCGCTCGTGGATCTGGCCGGAGATTGATGGGGTTCACCAGAGTGTTGTTGGTCGCTATGATGTTTGGTTTATGGTGTGGTTGTGCTGGTATAGTGGTAGTGGTGTACGCAATGGGAGTGGTCGATGGTGGTTGTTGGAGGTCGGAGTGGTGGTACAGGGGTCGTTTGGTTGAAGCAGTGGGGTGGCGATGTGGGTCCCACCTGCCATGTGTTTATTGTCCTCCGCGTGGATCCGACGTGGCATCCACATGGAATTTCCGTCCAACTGAGGGTATTTGACAACTTTGCTAACGTGGAGGGTATATTTGACCCCAAACATTAACGGAGGGCAAATGTGATCCTTAAAACATAGTTGGAGGGAAAATCTGACCCTTTTCCCGATTTGGATCTTAAGGAGACACTTAAATGATTGGGAAATGGAGATGATAGCAGATTTTCACAATACAATAGTTGTGTTCAACAACTTAACAGGAGAGAGGGATAATCTGGAATGGAAGAAAGATAGCAAAGGGATTTTCACTGTAAATTCAGCATACAAGGATCTGAATGTCTCAAGCTTCCAGGAAGAAGGATGGCCATGAAAGATGATATGAAAGACACAAATACCTTATAAAGTGAACTGTTTCAATTGGCTATTGGCAAAAAAAGTTGTGCTGGCCCATGAAAATCTGAACAAAAGAGGTTTTCAACTATGTTCTAGATGTTTTCTGTGTGAGAATTAGAATGAGACAATCAATCATCTTTTCTTACATTGTAAGTGGACAGATCAACTGTGGAAGCTGTTTATTAGCCTGAGGAAAATCAGATGGGTGAAGCCTGGGAATATAGGAGTGTTAAAGTGTTGGAATAGGGATGAAAATGTATCAGGAAAAGAGGAGAGATGGAAGATTGTACCATCATGCATCTGGTGGACTGTTTGGCAAGAGAGGAATCAGAGATGTTTTGAGAACAAGCAGAACAATTTACAGAAGTTCAAGATGAATTGCTTATCTCTTTTTTATTTTTGGTGTAAACAGGAAGTTTTAGGCCAGACAGAAGATATTTTTGATGCTTTAAATCTCTAGCAAGAAGAGAAAATAGTAGAGATCAATATTGTAAAATGTAACCTTTTTCGAGGGTACTACATATTTAGATGTAGTATACCTGTTGATATATAGATTAATTGTTACAAGTCTCAAAAAAATATTATTACACTGAGTCGTATTTATAGTTATATACTTCACAGTACATAATAATCCTTTTCTATATGGACACTATATACATTAATATACTAACAATTTTCAAAGATGTGATGCACCATAGTAGTGAACCATGGTGAGTGAAGGTGTTAAAAAGGGATGAGACGAGGTAGACCTAAAAACACATTGAAGAAAGTTGTCTCGAAAGACCTACAATCTCTTGGAATCGATGTCGGCTTAGCGAAAGATAAGATACAATAGAAGTAATAGATCTATAAAAGTGATACCAATCATGTACGAAGACACTCTCCAAGGCGAGTAAGAAGATATCGAGGTGGTTGTGGTGAGTGAATGTCATTAAAGGTGTGCGCTCCAACCTCACAAGTGTGTGCACATGCACGCTTGAGCCTCATCGGCGAGGGGGGTGCCCAAAAGCTTGGATGAAATTTTGTACTATTCCTGTTCATTTTTTCATAATCAAAACATATATTCTCCCAAATTGCAACTTACCTTTATTCATTTACTCTTTTGAATCGAGAAGAAGTGATAAAAGTCAAATAAAAGAAATATTTGACAGAAGACAGCAATGTTGTGACATCGTCCAAGAACGTCAGTTGTGATGGTTCGTTGTGAATCAGAAGAGGAAGATCATTCTGGTTGTGATCTCAAATTGTTGAGATGAAGGAAAGAGATAACTGAGAATATAATGCTTATGCTTAGTCATGGGAAATGGGTGGAACATCATAATAGAGTACACGGGGAAGTAGGCAAAACTGAATTAGTTTGCTTTGTTTAATGGCTATAAAACTATGTGGGAACTTGGAATAATAAAATGAAATAGCAAAAAAGCCTTCCTTGGAATATCAAACTACCAATAGTAAAAAGTATAAATAGTGTTGTTTGTCGTGACTCAGTGAGTAACGTTTGTGGTTCGGGGATTGTGACAATTTTTACGAGTTTCAATGATTTTTTGTATATTTAATATATTATCATTTATAAAAATATAAAATATAAAAATTCATGGGACTTATGTCCCATGTCTCAGGGCCTCTACCTCCCCTGTATTACATAAAATGTCTCACCTCACTCTCCCATGTACAAAACACATCCATGAATATATGTTGATAGTATAGGTTAGATGATAAGAAAAGTAGGATCAATAGTCAAGCATTTACTAATAATCTAATAAAGCATTCTATAATTGAGTTAGAATATGTTGTCTATCATACCTCAGGTTTTCTAATAAAATGTTTTGAGCGGCAGCCAATTAAAACGGCAAATGCTCCACGCGCAGCAATCATTCTCTGTTTACAAGCATGATCAGCCTGCTCTAGCCTGATGATCGTTCTAATAAAATCTTCCCGCTGATACTCTTTGACTGAAAATAAAATAAAAAGACCAACCAAAGAAAAGAAAGATGACAACAGTAAGAGAGTATGCACCAAGAGAGGTTTGAAAATTATTCCTAAAGAAACTACCATAAAGGGCAAAAAAAGCTGCCGAAGAAAAAGTGGAGGAAGTGAAGGAGTAGAAAGGTAACTACCAACATAATACACTAAGTGGTAAAGTAGAAACAAAATAATTAAAGACTAGATCAGCTGTCCATTGAAATTCATCGAAGTAAAAAGTAAATCATTCAATAAATATAATGAAACTGGGACCCACCTCTCTTGCTAGAAAACATATCCTGGCCATTAGGGCTCAAATCCATATCAAGGATCTGTAGGATGATGAAAGGAACTGGTTAAGGTCAACAAATACTAATGAAGGTAGTACAAGTACATATACCAGAAAAGAAGATCTCACCACAGCTTCAACATCAGAAAAGTAGGGTATGTCCTCATCACTCTCATAAAGAAACTCTTCCGAATCTGATGAAGTAATGTTTGCACTAGCTTCAGGGATTGTTGTTCTCGTGAGGACAGTTTCAGCAAATATAGGTTCATTCTTTTGAAGGATGGTGGTAGTGTCATGTTCCTTGGTGCAAATTGCATTCTTCTCCAAACACATGGAGGCATCAGCATAAATCCGACTGAGATTTTTACCCTGTTCATCCTTTATGATACTTTCTTTAGAATCTCCTTGACAGACATTTACTGCACTTAAATTTCCTGAAATGACTGGCCTTGGACAATCAGAAGTCTGCAGATGCCTCCGCACCACATGTTGGTTATTGTCATTGGACAACTCATGCTTAACTTTGTGATCAGGACTGACCGTTTCTGCCTGTGATGGTGGTTCATTCATCTGATAAGAATTACTGTATTCTGAATGGCTATTTTGTTCCTTTTTCTTCAAGACAGCTCGTCCATCATTGGCTTTTTGATTATTTGACAAATCTTTGGCAGACGAGGATAAAGGATGATAAGTCTCATCATATTTCCAATGTGTCATTGACGGAAACGATGTTGACGGCATTAGAACAGGAAGAAAAACATCATCATTGCTAGGAACTTCTGGGTCCTCTGTGTTTAATGTGCAACAAATAACTCCACCACGCATTTCAGGAAAAGCTGGATTGACAGTTAATGCGGAGGATAGCATTTGAAACTCTGAACTGGACACTTGAGGCTTATCACTATAATGGTACACACTCTTATCATCAGATTCTCCGGGAAAAGCACCATCAAGAATAGTAAGCCGTTCTTCTGGAGCATTTGAAGCCTCCGATACACCTTTGTCAGGCATGTCACCCACACCATCAGGACAATCCAAGAGAAGTGAGCTTAAGCCATCAAAATAAGACTTATCAATCGTTTCATTTCCATCAGGGTCAATGAAAAGCAGCTCTTCCTCATCTGTAAAGTTGAATAAGGATTCTGACAACTCAGCTAAGTAGTCATCGGTACTAGGTACTGAATTTCTCAGTTCATCACATGACATATGGTCTCTCAAGTTGGAGTTTGAACTTACAATAGGAACTACTAATGTATTCTGTATATTCTGCTCTTCCTCGAAATCAGGAAGAGCTGGAACAGAAATATCTCCAATTGTGCTCCAATCTGGCATTTCAGGTGGAGTAGGTGAATAACCAAGATCGTGAAATGACAAGTCACAATCTGGAACTGATAAGTTTAACACCTGGCTTTCAAATCCAGAAGAGTTTCTTACATTGTCGTCACATTGATCTCTCATAGGCAAATTAGGTTCTAAATCCTCAGCTTCAAATAAACCACAAACTGGCAATTCCTTCAATTCACCCAATTCCCCAACGGTGCTTTGATTCTCAGCAAGGGCAACACTTTCTTCAAGAGCATCAGGAAAGTCCTCAGAAACATTAAAGCCGCTAAGTGGAACATCTCTGTCGTGATTGCGGAGTCCAATTGGAAAACCAGGAGAAGCAGTTACACAATCACTAGCACAAATGGAATCATCACGCCCGTGTTCAGAAATGCCATTTCGTATTACATCAAAATTTGACTGTTGATTACCAAAGGTATACTGTTGATTACCAAAGGTATCTCTTATCGAATCCACAAATACACAATCCATAGACTGAGGCTCGTCATTGTTACCAGCTCCGCCAAGAAAGTTCATATCCATCGAGTCAAATGGGTCATTGCGGATCCTCTTACGCATAGCATAGTAACATGAGCGGACGCTCTCAGTTTTTCTCTTCAACAGAACAGAGTTTTTACTTTCCTTTGCATTCTCAAACCTATTACATTTCGGTGTTGATGCAGAGCGGTCAAACTCAATCATCAGTGCTGATGCTTCAGCAGAAACAACTGTATCATAAAGGAGAGCATACCATCGATCTTGCAATTCTTGAACGCTAAATCTTTGGGAAAATTGAACTGCACCTTTTGCAAGTGATTCCAAAGAAGCACCGGCCTGGAAAAGGATGGGAAAATGATATTATGATGCCAGGGCAATTAAAAATAAAGCAGCACAGATAGCTATCTCATTCTTTTTACCATTATAGTCCTAGGATGGAAGTAGATCCAATAACTTAAACTTATCCTGCGCTTCAAGGAAAAACTGTATTGATACAGAGAAAAGAAGAAAGAAAATTTGGTGGCACATTTATAACAAAGAAATTGGGTGCTTATATTAAGCATATATCTCATTGATTCTCAGTTCCACTTCCTCCAATTACCAAAGCTAATCTTTAAAAGGAATTTTTTCAGCTGACAACAACAACATACTCAGTGTAACCACACAAGTGGGGTCTGGGGAGGGTAAAGTATACGCAGACCTTACTCCTACCATGGGAGGTAGAGAGGTTGTTTCCGATAGACCCTCGGCTCAAAGAAAAGCAAACCAAAGCAGTCCGGAAAAAGAAATAACAAAAGTAAAGAAGTCATGGCAAAATACTAGATAAAGCTGACATGTCGGAAAACTCTGAGTATGCTTTATAAATCAACTAAACAGCAAGCTCCCTTTATCTTTCTAATCACTTTTAGTATGGGCTTCATAATGCAATTTAAATAGAACCATCTTAATTTCTTAGTTTATACAATGGGAGAGGCAATTAGAAGTTTTTCCACCAGATGATTCATTCCTCTTGAGATTGGAAATACGTTCTTCCTTGTCCACTAACATAGTATGAGTGTATCTTCCAACTAACAAAAAGAATGACTAAGTCAATTACTTCATTCCTAATATAAGTACCTCCATAGATAGTTCCCTGTAAACCCCAGTTCTTTCCCTACCCAACATCTTATAATATCCTTGATTGAACAAGACCCAGAGGTGCACCAATTACCAAATTACACCGGATGTAAGTGTGAGCGGAGCAACAGTTTAGCTTGTTGTTAGGGCAGTTTTCAATAATCATTAAGCTAAGACAATAAGCAAGCAGCATATCCTTTTTTTCTTTTTTTCATTTTTGGTTCTTGATAAGTAACGAAGCACTAAGTTAGTGCTGCACTTTACAAGGGCCCTGTATATCAGAGGGGGATGTCCCCTGAGAAGGCAACATATCTAGCATTGCAGTAACACCCAGATAAGTAACATTTTCCTATCAGCTTAACAATGGATAAATAGGATCGTCTAATGCTTTTAAAACGCCGAGAGAATACTGTATAGATAGCTGGAAAACTTGATAATGACTATGGATGACTCGGCTGAGTAAATATTAACAACTTTTACATACTTTTGACACTAACTTGGTGTTTAGAAATGAAACGTTTGACTTATGGAGAAAAAACGCTTGACAATGTACCAAACGGGGACTAGTTAAAATACCAGGAGTGGTCTGATCCCCTATTTGATCAGACCCTATGAGCAAGCACTAGTAAGTTATCTCCAATAGTTTTTACTGCCAAGTAATGGACCATGCCAAGTACCAGTTCTATTGATTACTGTAATCTAATTTCTTCAGACCCAAAATGCCTAAAATTTTCATGCATTATCCCAGCACAAAAGTCACTATCTTAGTCTTGAGCCCAAAGAAAACACAGGAATCTTGAAGCACAAGTACTTCAAGGAAAAGAAAAAGTTCCAGATTTTTGGAAATACAAAGCAAAATCACCAAAATAAAATTAGAAAGAGAAGCAAAACCAATAGAAAAAATGAGCTCTCTTTGAATATCCAAAACTCAGTTCTACAAGATACCACCTAGTATGTACTTTTTTATATAAAAATGGTGTCCGGTCAGTTTTTGTACACCTCGACTAACCACATGATACCTGCCCCTCCCACAAGCAATAGATACTATCCATCAAAGCTAGGACAGATGGAAAGAACTCACCTAGTTGTGATTTGAACCAGAACCCACACCCTTGGTAAGATCCCACCTAATATTATATTGTAAAGCACCTTTATTTTCCATATAAAGTCATAAAGAGGCATGAACAAAAGAACATAAGGGTTGGTGAGTAAGCAAACCCAAGAACAATTTTTCAAGAATAAACTCCAGACTCCATAAACAGAGAAATAGACGCTAAAACAAGTACTAGTACTACAACTCAATCCTAAAATAGATGGAATGGACTATACGAATCATCTGTATCCATTGAGGCCACCATACATTCCCAAAAAAAAAAAACAAAGTACAGAAGGCATATATCATGGAGAGAACAGAAAAAAGAATAAGCATAAAAAACAAGAAAATGCTATTACACTTTCAAATACAAAGTAATGGGTGTCCACTTGTTTAAAAACACAAGAAGAAGCATAAATAGTAAACGTGTTAGAATTGAAAAAGATATGGTGCATATAAATATAAGTAGATGGGGTTAGTACCTCAATGGCGTTTTTAAGCAAGAGGTCATCTTCAGGAATCCAACGACAAAGTGGAGCCAGAGCTCCCATGGCTGCTGCAAATACTCTGCCTTTTCTCTTTCTCTCTTCGCCGCGCCGCTTTCCTTGTATAATACTCCTACTACCTTTACAGCTCTCTCTCTCTCTCTCTCTCTCTAAAGTACTGTATGTGAGAGAGTATAATTTGGAAAATAATTTATTTGTTTTCTAAAATAGTTTTACAAAAATGAGCAAAATATTCTTCTTCAGAAAAAATAAATATGTAAAAATTGTCTTATTAAAACACAATATGTACAAAATAATCTCTTCACACTAAACTATCTTCTGAAATCTCTTGTGAAACAAAAATAAATATGTAAAAATTGTCTTATTAAAACACAATATGTACAAAATAATGTAATTCTAAAATTATAATCCTTTAAACTATAAATCTATAACAATTTTAAGCCCAGGAAAAGCATAGTAAGTTGGCGTCTCAATTTTCTTTTGTTTTCCTAATTAATAAGCTCGTTATGAGGCTTTTTTTTTCTTGAGTAACAAATGTTGTCATTTTTCTCTAGTTAAATGAAAAGAGGAAATTTTATTTTCGCTTCATGCTACTACTATTAGAGTATTGTTCAGTTATCCTAACATTTTACTTAATAAAAATGGAAAAATTAGAGATATAAAATGCCAAATACATAGAAATAACGAATAATAATAGAAAAATAACTTTAAAAAATTTCGCTTCAATTAAATAGATAACTTTAACGTAACAAGTTTAACCACAAAGTTTAAAGAGGAAAATGCTATAAAGGAATAAAGGGGAAATTTCATAAATACTAATCAAAGCATAACATATTTTATAATCTACAATTATTAAATAAAATACATAAGCTATAATATATACAAAGTAAATGCATAAATGAGAATCCTTTTTATACAGAACTTTTCCTACAAATGAGGAAATTAACGTTGAAAAAATATGTAATGACAATTAACCCCTACAACTTCTCCATTCTGGTAAAAATACTATCTAAAAATTCTCTCATCTCACTCCCTCTTTTCCCCTCTTAACTCCCCGTCCTCTCCCGCAAAAAGAAAAAAATTGTTGCTATAACCACTATGATATGGTATTAAGTATAAATAAAGTATGTGACATTTTCTATTTATATACGTCTATTATTGGAATACTGATATTATTGGGATACAATTGTTGTAGAGAACGAGAAGTAAGTAACTATTACAATAGTAGAAAGGATAAATAAACTATTACAATAAAACTGGCAATCAAAACCTTAACAAACTGCTTGTGTGATTTGCTGAGTCGAGTGATAGCACTCTGTCTTTAAGACAAGATTGCCATGTATATCTCCTTTTACAGTGTTGGGCAATAGTCTCCCAAGATACAACAGCAACTTTAACAAGTGAGCAAAGGAAACTCAAGTGTTACTTTTGAAGAACTTTGAGTATAGTAACTTTGCTAGAGATGAAGACTATGAATTCAGAAAATCTGGAGTATTTTCTAAGTGTTGAGTAGTGTTCTTCAATTGAGCCAAAGGCCTCAATTTATAGTGTAAGTAGAAGACCCCTCAACTAGCCAACTAATGACCTTCAATAGCCATGTAATTGCACTTGATTGAGGGGTTACATTCAGCCAAATAATCGCTGAATTCATGTGCCAAGTAATGGAGAATCAATTCTCCAAAACCAGCCCAAACGTCATATTTTTCAAACTTCCCGTCGAAGCATTCTGCCTCCGAAGCGCCGCAGCGCTGTGAATTAGCATCGCGGATCCAGTGACTAGCCAGCCAAGTTGCGCCGCGGCGCTGCTTGGGAGGCGTCGCGGCCCTTCACGGATCTGCGACGATTTCCTACTCGTTTCATTTTACACTTTGTACACCTCTTCCTTCTTTTACTAACGTGGAATACTTTGTCATTTGGCCAATAACCGTCCATAATTATATGTCCCAAACGTATTACATACGTACCAATATCTCTTTCACTAATGAAATTTGCGATACTTGGCACTACGTGTGCACGTGTGTGGAAACGATGTTTCCGACGTGCGGGCCCAATTGTTCGAGTCATAAATTAATGGGATATACTTATTTCCACATTTAGTAAATTTCCAACAATCCCCTCTTGAAAGAGATTTTGGCGCACACACATGGTGCCTTTTCTAGCAATCTTTCAGCGGACCGATGTTGCATCTAGATAAGTAGCATTCGCTTTGAACCTTCCATAATTGAATACCATCGGACTTACTTACTGCGCGGTGAACGTGATGTCTTGAACCATCAGTGTTTAGTGTAAGCCAAGTCAACGGTACCAACACAACAACTTCCTCTACTCAGTTCTTCGTAATGTTTTATCCGTTGTGGCCCTGAACACTTCTTGGATTCTTAAGTGCGTTCAATTTTAGGCGGCATGTCCTCGCCTTAAATAGGTGGTCTCCTACAAAGTATCCTGTTATACCCCACTTTACAAGTGTTAGGAACCATTAAAAATTTCCTCAAACCTAACCTCCATCGGTGAGGATCATTAAAGGTTTTGGAAACTTAACTTTCACCCACACTGCAGATAGCACTTATAGTCTATCACGGGAACGACTTTGGATTTGATATTTCTTTATAGAAATCACTATCCGAAGTGCTCATGCTTCCACCGAAGCGATCAACTGAACCTTTACAGTTTAGTTTTCCCATTGAACCTAATTCCTGAGATCTCCGGTCAGTAATGTTGGGTTACCACCGTATTGGCCCTTATACTTTGGGTTTTAAGCCCATTCCCCTAGACAGACAGAACATCTGATCTTTGGGTAAGCCCTTTGTCAACGAGTCTGTTATGTTATCCTTTGATTTTATGTAATCAGTGGATATTATACCCGTGGTGATCAGCTATCTAATGGTCTTATGCCTCCGTCGAATATGATGAGACTTGCCATTGTACATAGCATTCTGTGTCCTTCCTAGAGCCGACTGGCTATCACAGTGTATCATTACAGAAGGTACTGGTTTGTTCTAGCACGTAACATCCTCTAAGAAGTCGTGAAGCCACTCAGCTTCTTCTCCTGCTTTGTGTAAAGCGATAAACTCTGATTCCATCGTGGATCGGGGGGATGCAAGTTTGCTTAGAGGATTTCCAAGATACAGCCCCACCACCAGTTGTAAATACATACCCACTGGTGGACTTGGTGTTCTCTATGTCAGATATCTAGTTTGTATTATTGTACCCCTCTAGTACAACTGGATATCTCGAATAATGCACCACGTAAGTTAGCATGTATTTCAGGTATTGAAGTACCCTATTCAACATCTTCCAGTGATTATTACTCGGATTACGGGTAAACCTAGCCAACTTGTTGACTGCATAAGCAATATCAGGTCGGGTGTAATTTGTTATGTACATCAAACTACCAATCACATGTGCATATTGCTCATGGCATATGGGTGCACCACGATTTTTATCAAACTTTTGATTTCTATCCATTGATGACTTTATAGGCGAACTGTCAAACATCTCAAACTTTCTCAAAACATCCTCGATATATTGAGACTAAGATAAGACCAGTCCGTCAGGCGTCTTAGAGATTTTTATCCCTAAGATGACATCTGCAATACCTAGGGATGGCAACGGATCGGATCTGGACCGGATCCTACTAGATCTAGATTCAGATCCGTTTTTCATACCTGAATCCAGATCCGGATCCAGATCCATCGGGTCCATAAAAATTATATACAAATTCAGATCCATCGGATCCACCGGGTTCACGGATCGGATCTGGATCCACATATAAAAAAAATTGCTTTGCTAAGAATATAACCTTGCTAAGAATTTTTTTTTGAACTGACAAACGATTTCTACTTAGCTAACAGTTTACTGTGTTTCAATTTTGAAATGTTCATATGAGATATTTTGTTCGTTGTCTCGTTTTGATTGTGAGCTATTAATTGAAAATGTTGGACAATGACAATTAGTTGTAGAAAATGATGACTAGTATTTCCACAATGCAGAACTTGCATGTGCTTGAAATCTTCACAAATGAAGTAAATATAATTTTAACTACTTGTCTATGGAGATGTTAGTCATTCACTAATATAACATTGATTTTATTATCGAAGTTACCTCTTTATTTTTTGGTTTTTGAGTTAACGCGGGGATAAATTAAACTTGTTTTGAGAATTAAACTTGCAAGGATGTGCTTAGCAATTTTAAGAAAATACTTATAAAATTACATTCTAGGTTATGAATATATTTAATAAAAAACGGATCCACGGGTCAGATCTGGACCGGATACGAATCTCAAATACAAGATCCAGATCCAGATCTGATCCGTCAAAAATGGATCCGGGTCCGATCCGGATCCTTTGGGTCCAAATTTTGAAGATCCATATCCTATAAAATGGATCTGGATCCACCGGATCCGGACCGGGTCCAAGATCTACTGCCATCTCTAATGATACCCATATCCTTCATGTCGAAGCATTGTTTCAACATGTTCTTAGTCTCTAGAATTATGCTAGGACTGCTCACTGTGATCAATATGTCGTCTACACACAGACATATCATAACGAACGAGTCAGAGTTACCTTTTATGTAGACACATTTGTCACACTCATTAATGGCGAAACCCTTCGATAGTAGAGTACTATCAAATTTTTCGTGCCATTATTTCGGGGCTTGTTTCAGCCCGTACAGAGATTTGACAAATCGACAGACTTTCTTCTCTTGCCTTGGAACCACATACCCCTCGGGTTGGTCCATATAAATTTCTTCTTCCAAATCACCATTTAGGAAGGTTGTCTTGACATCCATTTGATGTATGTCAAGGTCACGCAAAGCTGCGATCGCAATGAATACTCGTATGGACGTCATCCTAGACACCGGGGAGTACGTGTCAAAGTAGTCAATGCCTTTCTTTTACCGATAGCCCTTGACTACCAACCTGGCCTTGTACTTATCTATAGACCTATCTGCTTTATACTTCCGTTTGAGTATCCACTTACAACCCAACGGTTAATTTCCCGGAGGAAGATCAACCAACTCCCAAGTATGGTTATGCAGAATGGAGCATATTTCACTATCAATAACTTATTTCCAGAGCGGTGCCTCTGGAGTTGATAATGCTTCAGCAATTGTCCTTGGTTCATCATCAACCATATAAGCTATAAAGTCAGGACCGAATGATTTATCATTCCTGGCCCTTTTACTTCGCCTTAGTTCCATCTTTGGAGTTTCTAAGTTCTGAGAAGCTGGAACACTAGATTTCGGATATTCAGCCACTTTGAGATCCACTAGATCTGAACCATATAGATCCAGGCCGTCAACGACTCTCGGTTCCTGAGAGCTTTGTTCATAACTTCATTTGCGAGAGGTTATGTCTTTTTCCTTTCTAGGAAAGGTATCTTCAAAGAATTGAGCATTCTTTGATTCCATGATTGTACCTCTGTGGATATCTGGAATATCTGACTTATGCACTAAGAAGTGATAAGCACTACTATTATTTTCATATCCGATGAATATGCAATCTACAGTCAAAGGCCCAATCTTGACCTGTTTTGGCTTGGGTACTTCAACCTTTGCCAAACAACCCACACCTTTAAATATTTATAGGTGTATTTCTTTCCTTTCCATGATTCATATGGAGTTTTGTCCTTACCTTTATGTGGGACTCTGTTAAGAATCGTATTAGCGGTAATGACAGCTTCTCCCCACATGGTTTGGGGAAGACTGAATTGATGAGCAAGGCATTCATCATTTCCTTCAATGTGCGGTTCTTACGTTCCACCACACCATTCGATTGAGGTGAGTATAGAGCCGTCGTTTGATGAACAATGCTTGATTGGGCACAATATTCCTCAAACGACGCTACGTATTCTCCCCATCTATCATTACGAATGAATTTAATCCTCATGTTTAGTTGGTTCTCAACTTCTGCTTTGTAACGTCGGAACGCTTCATCCTTACTTTTCAACAAGTAAAGGTAACAATACCTTGTGCTATCATCAATGAATGTCACAAAGTACTTGCTCCCCCCTCTAGTTTGTGCAAACTTCAAATCATATATATCTGTGTGAATAAGTTCTAGAGGAGTGGTATTCCTTTCGACGGATCGAAAATGAAGCTTTGTGAGTTTTGCCTCTACGCACACCTCACACTTATGTTGAGGGTTTACGTCGATAAATGACAACAACTCCAACTTTACCAACCTTTGGATGGACTTGTAGTTGACATATCCTAATCTATGATGCCATAAATTAGATAACTCAAGCAAGTAAGAAAAAGAGGCTTCAATATTATTGCTTGTACGTAATACACACACGGTGTTTACTTTGAAGAGGCCTTCACAGACGAATCCACTTTCCACAAACGTTCCATTTTTAGTGACTACAAATTTATTGGACTCAAACATTAGCCTAAAACCAGCATTAACCAATAAAGGACTTGAAATTAAATTTCTTCTAATCTCAGGAACATGCATCACTTCCTTCAGAGTGAGCTCCTTTCCAAAAGTCATCTTCAGGACTACCTTTCCTACCCCCAGCACATCACAGAAAACTTTGTTTCCCATGAACAGTTTCTTATTTGTAACCGGTGTATAAGTGGAGAAGGCATCTCTGTTGGAACAGATGTATCTTGTAGCATCTGTGTCCATCCACCATTGCATAGGATTCTCAACCAGGTTTGCTTCTAGCACCACCGCTGAGAACTCCTCAATCATGTCATCCAGAAATTGGTCTTTGACGATGTTAACCTGAGCCTTGCCCTTGGTCTTCTCTTGTTGCTCAGTCTTAAGCTTGCGGCAATCCTTGATCATATGACCAAGTTTCCCACAGTGGTGATAGTTTCCTTTGAACTTCTCCGCTGCTTGGGTCTTGCCGTCTTTCTGGAACTTGCGCTTCTTGCTTTGGTTCCATTTGGCCTCAGCCAGATTTGCCTTTGCCTCAGTGGGTTGTTTACCCCTAGGCAAGGCCTTCTTATTATCTTCCTAAAT
Source organism: Anisodus tanguticus (assembly GCA_034509755.1). Taxonomy (NCBI): domain Eukaryota; kingdom Viridiplantae; phylum Streptophyta; class Magnoliopsida; order Solanales; family Solanaceae; genus Anisodus; species Anisodus tanguticus. The sequence goes on from CM067544.1 coordinate 35,662,917, forward strand.
TTGGAGTTTGATAATAAGTTATTCAAATGTCATCTCTTTTGTCTTGAGCTTTAAGTAGATCATAAACTCACTCTACGAAGGAGATAACTTTTCAATCAGTGATGCAACCAAAAACTGCTTGTTTGGCTTCATACCTTCCAAATCCAGATGATGTAGACTCATTTGGAATTCCTGGACTTGGGACATCACTGTCTTACTATCCACCATTTGAAATTTCAGAAATTTCTCAACGATGAATTTCTTAGTACCCGCATCTTGTGCGTTGTACTTCTTTTGTAGCTTCTCTCACAACTCTTTGGCAGTGCCAACGGTGCAATACACCATGTAGAGAGGGTCTGACAAGTAGTTCAATATGTAATTCTTACACATGAAATCACTATGACTCCATGTATCAAGAACCATCTTCATGCAATTAATGACATGGATACCTAGGCCCCCTTCACCCGTTTCAGAAAGCGAAGGGTCCATTTCATCTCTTGAAGTTTGACCCCATGAACTTTTCAGGGCGTTCATGGTGAAATCCAGCGGGTAGAGGAAAGGCAACATTCCCGTGAGCGGCAGTAAAGGGGTTGGAAGAGCCTTGAGCAACCGGAAAGGCATTAGGAGTGCCTTGAGCAGTGGGGAAGGCAGAGGGATTGCCTTGAGCAGCAGCAGCAGAATCAAAAGCAGTTTGATTTATGCCAGTCATCTTTCTAACTTACTTACAACAAATCTTGTCTTAATATTGTTGGGATACAATTGTTGTAGGGAACGGGAAATAAGTAACTATTACAATAGTAGAAAGGATAAATAAACTATTACAATAAAATTGGCAATCAAAACCTTAACAAACTGCTTGTGTGATTTGTTGAGTCGAGTGATGACACTCTGTCTTTAAGACAAGATTGCCCTGTATATCTCATTTTACGGTGTTGGGCAATAGTCTCCCAAGATACAACAGCAACTTTAACAAGTGAGCAAAGAAAACTCAAGTGTTACTCTTGAAGAACTTTGAGTATAGTAACTTTGCTAGAGAGGAAGACTATGAATTCAGAAAATCTGGAGTATTTTCTAAGTGTTGAGTAGTGTTCTTCAATTGAGCCAAAGGCCTCAATTTATAGTGTAAGTAGAAGATCCCTCAACTAGCCAACTAATGGCCTTCAATAGCCATGTAATTGCACTTGATTGAGGGGTTACATTCAGCCAAATAATCGCTGAATTCATGTGCCAAGTAATGGAGAATCAATGCTCCAAAACCAGCCCAAACGTTAGATTTTTCCAACTTCTCGTCGCAACATTCTGCCTCCGAAGCGCCGCGGAGCTGTGAATTAGCGTCGCGGCTCCAGTGACTGGCCATCCAATTTGCGCCGCGGCGCTGCCTGGGAGGCGCCGCGGCTCCGACTATGTGGCGTCGCGGCCCTTCACGGCTCCGCGGCGATTTCCGACTCGTTTCATTTTACACTTTGTACACTTCTTCCTTCTTTTACCAACATGGAATACTTTGTCATTTGGCCAATAACCGTCCATAATTCTATGTCTCAAACGTATTACATACGTACCACTATCTCTTTCACTAATGAAATTTGCTATACTTGGCACTACGTTTGCACGTGTGTGGAAACGACGTTTCCGACGTGCGGGCCCAATTGTTCGAGTCATAAATTATTGGGATATACTTATTTTCACATTTAGTAAATTTCCAACAGGTATATTATACCACAATACACATTAATAAAATAAAAATATATCATTAACAAATGTATATATCAAGTGTTTTTTTACTATGAATGTAGTATCTTTTTCTTATTTAGAGATAATTTGTATAACAATATAATTAATAAGAGTCGTGATTAATAGAAATGATGCGATATAATTTCAGGTATTATTGTGTACTTAATTAGGAAAGATATTTTAGGGATATAAAAATTTAACATCATGTAACTAAAAGTTAAAAATTAGAATAAATTATATTTATATAATTTTCTGAAAGTTGTTGTAATTCTTTTAAATACTTTTTAAAAAGGTTGTTCTATGTAATTTCCTCATAAAGGAAACAATTTAAGAAGGTGATGATAATTATAACGCCTTATACGCATCTATAAATATATTGATTTAAGAGATCATCCAAATTAAACAGTAATAAGAACACGTATGAATATTTTTCACAATAACTTAGTAGTTTAACCTATATAGCATGTTAGTATTATTTTTTAGATTATTAATTACTTATTATAAAAATTTACCGATAATTACTTTATAAATGATATATTGTTATGAAATTATATAATTGCAAATAAATAATAGAAGCAACCCAATAACTTGGTAGAGAGGAGGCAGAGAGGAGGCAGAGATTGTATCATCACATGTTGTTGGTGTTTTTACAGATGAGGATTTAGTCATTTATTTATAGAGATGATAAACCTCTTTATGCATACCAAATGTATAGTACCAAGTCTACCAAATGTATAGTATCAAGTCTACCAAATGTATAGTACATTAATAATACATCCAAAATACAACTTGACAAAATAGTTTATAATACTCCCCATTGGATGTCTTATTAGTAGATAATGTGCCTCGTTAAAACCTTACTAGAAAAAATCTAGTGAAAAAAATCCTAGTGAAGAAAAAAGAGTACACATATCTGGTAATTCGCATTTCTAGTTGCCTCATTAAAAACCTTACCAGGAAAATTCAATGGGACAAAACCTTGGTTAAGAAAAAAAGAGTGCAACGCGTATTTTACTCCCCTTGCTTAAATCATCGCTTAATTCTTGAAGATGATGTACTCTGATGTTAAATATCAACTTATTGTATGTTGAGGTTGGTAGTGCATTTTGATCAAATCTGTCAAATCATCATTTGAACGAACTAGTTGATCATATATGCCATCATTCTCTTGATATAGTTGCATTGTTATCATATAATATTGTTGAAATCACTTCAAGTACATTCCCCGCTTGCTTTATAAACTGTTGTTATCTTGTCATGTGGAACATGATATGACAGTAATCCTTCATGGACAAAAATAACATGTTTGGATCAAATATTTACGTCGATCATTGAATACCTTCAATATCTCCATGTAGGAGTAAAACGATATCATGCCCATAGTTATAAAAAGATATTTAAACATATCAATTGCACAAGATATGATACTTCAGGACAAAATCAATTTTCTCAGTTCTTTTAGCAGATAATTGACTGCTTTTAGAAATTCTTCAAGAGTTTCAATAATATTCAAGTCATCAACTTGTACAACAATAGAAAGATTCTGAATATCATAAAGAGACAATGGTAAACTGATTTATTTTGTACCCTTTGTCAATGAACATTCATTTAAGAATCACAAACAAATTTCCAAAGAACTTGTATATGCTTTAGGTATTTTGAATCCTTCAAAAAAAATTATATAAATTTTGTCAAGTAAGCCATATAGGATGTGACAACATCCATCAGTATAAATCATGACATGTTTTGATGTCTGGACTGCAGGTCCAATAAACTTTACGCTTACCAAGATGCATCATTTTACTTGGTAATTATTTCTACGTGAACATGCTTTAAGATATGTAGAATTAAGATCCTCTCAATCGTATACAATAATGCGCGCCATATTGTATCAAATATATTATCGACAAGATATACCTTAACCTCTTATGAGGTTTCATGAAGTGTTATGTCGTGAGCTCTTCAAGAGCATAATGCCTCTTTACTAGGATCATTATGATCATTTGCTCCTCTCCTTTTTTAAAGATTGTTGCATTTGGAATCGATTGGTCTACCATGTTTTATGCATGTTGTAGACTTTGTCCTTCAGGGACATTAATGTTAATAAAAGCATTTTATAGCTGCTTATTCTCCCCCCCCCCCCTCATGTTTGAGAAACTAACATATATCCCTGAATATTCTTTGAGGTATCCATCTATGTGCATCATGGTGAATTAATTATCATATACCGCACATCAAAACTTATTAGATGGAAAATCATTGATTCCTAACCCTGAACCGATTAAAAGGGGGAAATTACTTATAATTTTTTGAGTTGATGCATATAAGTGATGTTGTATGCAATATGTCTTATCTTAAACTAACACATTAAGTTTTGTTTTCATAAGCAATGATTTAGCCATTTATTAGAGGCATTCCACGCCAAATCAGTTGGAATATAAACCAACATTATCAAGATGAATTGTTTGATTGCATAATCTGAAAAATGTGCTATTAACTCAATTTATATTAAGCAAGTAACTTTGCACATGTCAAACTACAGGTTGACAATAAATGCACATGCAACCATCTCATATATGTATCTATTTAAGACATCACATGATAGGTGAATAACGTGTCCATATTCACCTTTGAGATGTTCCCGAATGAAGGGAATTCATCATATATGATATGTTGGAATCTAGGTATCAAATTATGTGTCCCATCACAAAACCCTAGGTACTATTTATATAGACTCAATTTTTGGACTACACAATATTATAAAAATGCCACCACCTGACCATTCTGTGACTGCAGAATAGGACCATAGAACAGGTCTGCGGTCCGCAGAATGGACCTAGAGTTCGCAAAGTGGTTCCTTACTTGGACTGTCTTGAACTGCGGCTGAAAGTTCGGTCCATATAACTGAACTGCGGCCGACAGAAGCATCTTGAGTGTTCGTAATCTTAGTTGAACTCGAGTTGAAGCAGTGGCTAGGAGACCAGATTAAGATCCGTAGAACGGAAGTGCGGACCGCAATTTAGGTTGCACTTTGGGGCTCCGGAATTCTTCTTTCACTGCTTGATTCTGCGGCATAGCTACCATATGGCGGTTCGCAATCTAGTTCTGCGGTCTGCTGAAGTGACCTTCTTAGCACTTCTTCTATTTTTAGTATTTTTTACCATGTTTTAGCACATTTCTTCATTTTCGGTGTCCCAATATAAAAAATCCTATAAAAAACAAAATAACATAAGAAAAGACTACTACAAATGCAATAAATACAACAATAATCCATGAAAATGCTATCAAATGTGCCGTAATTTCTAGGCACATCAACACCCCCAACTTAAACTATTGCTTGTCCTCAAGCAACCTAAACATCACTAAGGTACGACTAATGACAAAACAAAGATGACTATGGTTAATTCTACCTACAAGTCTACAAGCATGTGCTTCACAAAATTGACAACCCTTCATGTTTTCCAAAACAAAGGTACAAGAGTGCATATCTACTATCAATGAGACCATGAACATCAAGCCTCAAGAGATGTCTAGACGCTACTAGTGACTAGATGCACCGAGATATTCAACTAGAGGAGCTTTCATTTCACAAGGTTCATGCAATTCAATGTGCTCTCACAACAAAGAAGTCTCAAACTCACTCAAAGATTTTCTTTTCAAAATAAGGGACAAACAAGATTACTCACACTCACAAAGAATGTCAAGTGTCACAAGTATCATGTCGTAGTCTTGCCTTTATTTTAAGTCACTACTACTCAAAGAGTGCTCGATTTAGGATCTCTAGGGACTTTATCAATCTTGTAATGTAGGCTTAGGGACAGGTATGGTATTCATTTAGATATAAGTGACGTTTCCTCCTTTGCACTACATGTTTTTCATTTCATAGCTCAACTTCTTCTTTTGTTTTCCATTTTCCTTCTTCACCCCATTTATTCAAGTATTTCCCCACTTTATTTCATTCTTTTTGTAGTTCATTTTTTCTTTCCTTTTTATTATTTTTGCATTTCATTTTCTTCTTTTTCTCAATTTTATCTTTCTCTTTTTTTAGAACCACTCACATCACAATCTTCTTCCCTTCTTTTCTTTGCACATCCCACTCCCAACTTAGGCTTTTGGCCTCATTCATCACTTTTCATGCATTCAAGGAGGGATTTGGTTCAAAAGATGGTTCATTTCAAAAAGGATTTTAGTTTGTAATGTGGTAGACAAAGAAAAATCAAAAAGCTCAAAGGGGAAAACTAGTTCTCTTAACTCACGGATAGGTCAAAGAAGTTATTAATCAAGAAGGTTCACTCTTATATGAAAGCCTAAGATCATTTCTTCAACCAAGCAACTCTAATTTCACTGTGACAAACCAACGAGGTAAGTTTTAGATGACACAAGCAAACACAAGATAGTAATCAAGTCCTCACCATTATATGTACATGAACTACAAGAACCGCTACATTTTATACTCACTATCGAACACGAGGCTATCATCTCATGAGATTCAATCACAAGTAGACATAGAGTCACAAAATGAGGCATGCTTTTATAGAACAATCATTTAAAGGGTCATGATACTCTTGTTTTCAAAATTCAATTTTTCGAGGGGTGTCATTAAAACCAAAAAGAGCTACACATGCTAGAAACTATATACAAGTACCAACCTAGTCAAAACTATTCTATCACTAGGTCATGGTTACTGAACATACACCCTTGGAAAAGAACCAGGCGAAGAAAAACCAAGGGGAACAAAACATACAACACAATACAAAAAATAACAAAATACGGAATGTAACAAAATACAAAACATAACAAAATATGATAGTAGCTATTTGTCATTTTCCCAAAAACATACAAAGTACCCCACCCCCAACTTTTAAAAAATGTGTTGTCCTCAATACATAAAAGAAAATAAAGAGCAAGGATAAAACGTTAGGGTCTCCCTGAGGTGCACTAAGCACCCTCCCGAGACTCACTCACGGACGTGGCCTCTATTGGGGAATTAGTGCCTTGTGACTGTGGAGTGGGAACGGATAACTCTGCATCGCCCATCACGGGCTCGCTCTGTGTTGTTGTTGGTGGTGGTGGTGTAGTCTCGGTAGCTGGTAGGGTGATGTCCACAACTAGTGGAGGCGTAGGACCTCTAGTATCATTGTTTGACTCCTGGGCCACTCTACTCGACCCAATCATCAAGGTCTCTCCACGAGAATGTGCCACCACCGCATCAACAAGTACCTACTCCATCAATAACATGTCCTCATCAACATCAACTCTCACAATTATGCGGGGCTTCTCAAGCCCCTCCTCATCTGTCCCATCATTATCATCCTCATCTCATACTTGCCTCTGAGTTGTCATGCGTCTCACCAGCACCCTCTCTATGGCCTTCACCTCGAGGCCACTCACCTACTGTGGCTCAACCCTCGGCGGCTGGAGCGGGATACCCAAGATGTCATCACTCTTGGCAGTCTTTAAACTCTCCACTTCTTTCTTCAAGCTATATCTATCTACCTGAAGTGAAGAGATATCAGCACCACTACCGGCCTTAAGTCTATGTACTCGTCCTGTCAAGAGGACAAGTGCATCCCCATGCTCTCTCTGCCTCTACTGCACTGCACTCAAGGCATCTCTAATTGGGGCTAAGATAGTATGGATCATCTCAGGAATACTCGACTCAAGTCAAGATTATCAAACATCATCAATGGTTGCAATCTGTCCTATCCTCACTATACCATCCTTCGATAAGACAGGCTCTAAGCTAGTAGCAGCTAAAGGTGCGGGAGAAATAGGGGCTGCTAAAGCTGGGGTGCCTACCGAAGTAGATGTGTCGACTGTGAAAAGAATAGATGAAGTGTGGTCGGTCAATGTGGTGGCATGTGTCTCTATTCGCTCAAATGCGGATCCTTCCAAATCAACCAAATCAATCAGTGCAGTGTCTACTGACGCACTGGTGGTCTTTCTTTTCTTTCTTTCTTGTCTCTCCTTGGCTTGAACGCTCAAAATAACGCACGTCAACAAAGTGTCAACTGTATTATCTACATGAGGCAACTCATGAACCTTGGCTATCTGGCACAACTCTGTAATTAGGCAAGAAAAAGGAAATGAGGTCCTATCCTGTTGAGCTCTCTTGCCAAGCTCCTTCTTAGTCACATCAACGACGTCAATGCTGACTCGACTCATAATGCAAACAAGCAATATTATATTTTCCAACAGAATGTTTGTCTCATTTTATGATGGTTGCAATCGGTTGCTCACAAAACTAAGCCAAAACTTGGCTTCGGTGTTCAAGGTTTTCTTATAGATCTTTGTACTCGCGGAAATCTACTCTGGGTCACATTGGTCACAATAGTGACTGCCATATGCGCTCATTATCCACACGGCCCGTAATTTTGATAGCAAACTTATTGTGTTCACGATTAAGGCTTGGATGAATTGCATTGTTGATTACGGTGCCATCACACCGAACTTTCATCCCCACGAACTTCCACTTCTTTAAGCAAGGCCTTCGGTTGTCCCTTTGTTTTCTTGGGCACGGAGGCGACATAGGGGCCTAGAACTCATGAACTAGCTCCTCATTTTACTGAGGCAATGGTTCCACAAAACACTGCCACCCATAGAAGACAATCAACTCCCAGACCCTTGAGAACTGATCCCTCAAGCCGTTCATAGAAATTTGCTTCTCCTCAATGAAGCTCCGGTCTTTGCTCTTTTGGTATTGCTCTTTGGAACCCTTCACACCAAACCTCTTGGACCCTCTTTTTTCTCAACTCGACTGCCTGGGCCTCTTCTTACCTAACAACCTCCTCATCAGACTACAAGGATGAATGTGCAATAATATGAGAGGTTTGTGACTCATCATCACTAGATACGACTATGTTGGGGCACCTTTTTTGTTACCCAACCCGATAGTTGCTTTGTGAGTGCGGATTGTCAGCTTCCCTTAGCTTTGGGGTATCAACAAAGCCGTAGTTGGCCTCAAAGATCTAGACGAGGGTGCCAGCTCATTGATAGTTATAACCTTTTGTGCTTGCATCTTTTTAGGAGCTATTTCTGCAAACAAGAGACATGATGAGTATTGGACTATGGTACGAGAAACCAAGTAAAATATTTTTGTATTTTTCAAAAGGCAATTGCAAGAATGAAACACATAAAACAAACAAGAAGTTATATTACAAAGCGAAAAAGAAAGAATAAAAACACAAGACTAGAAACAACTTCAGTGATCGCAAATCTGGTATGCAGGCCGTAGTGTAGGTTTGCAACGTCGCACACCCAAATTGTTGTCCGCACGCCAAGATCATATTTTTGCAAAGAAATCTCAAATTCACTGGGGAAAACTGCGGCCTACTTTGCGGTCCGCGGAACTATTCTGTAGCCTGCAAAAGGCATCACAGTTTTGCCTATCAATTATCCGAACTTATTGGCTAATTCTGTGGACTGGGGTGCCCTTTCGCAGTCCACAGAACCATTATGTGGATCGCAAAAGGGCAACCACTTAGCGTATTTAGGGTATTTTTCAAGGATTTTGCCTCGATTTTCAAAACCCGGTGTTACCACACCCACACTACCACCACGACTTCAACTAAATCAAGTTCAGCAAACATAGGCATGTTTAGGCAATATTTCACAATTTCACTCAACTGACAACCTTCCCGCAGACATTAAGCGCCCAAATTCAAGATTCATGCAGTTGAACCTGAGTCTAACCCCCATATGCAATCAATTTCACAAAATTCCAACAATCTCAAATTCACAATATTTGCGATTTCTAAACAATAGGGGCATATAAGGCAACAAAGAATAATCATACACTTTCATGGCTATGTGGGGCATACAGTTATGTCATACAACCAATATTCAACTTTCCACAAGTCAATTTCATAATTAACACAACCTTTTTACCTATTCTTGCGATAAAGAGGAAAATAAGTGAGGTGAACATACCTTGAGATCGACGAGTAGATGGGGAAGATGAAGTAATTGATCGAAGTAAAGTGTGTGCAAGAGGTGTTCGTGTGAGGGACATTGACGGTTGAGGAAAATATGGAGCGTTTTGATTTCAATTTGAGCTCGAGAGAGAGAGAATGAATAAAATTAGAGCTTTTCAGCCCTTTTATACCTGGGCCGTTCTGCGGTCTTAATTGGGTCGCAGTTTCAGTCTGCGGTTCGCAGATCTGGACTGCAACCCACTTACATTAGTTTCACATGGCTGATATGGCACCCATTTTGCAATCAAATAACTGGACTGTAGTTTGCAAAAGAGTATGTTTCTCTGCAATTTGTCTGAAAACTCCTAGGTACATTGTGTTATTTTATGAAGCAAAGTGCGGTTCGTAGACCTAGACTGCAATGGTCTTTCTTTCTCATTGACTTGTCTGCTCATCTTTCCATTTTTCCTCCCTATTTTTCTTGTATTTCTAGATCCTACATACTTAACAAACTATCAAACACACAAATGAACAAAGAAGAATAAAGAAAACAAAGTAAAATATTGGGTTGCCTCCCATTAGCTCTTGATTTAACGTTGCGGCACAATGAATGTTACCATAAATTCTTCAATGTTCGTAGAGGGTGATGATTTCATTCACCCTATGATCATCAAAATTTTCCAAGTAATGCTTGACTCTTTGGCCATTCACCTTGAAAAGGTGACCGGCTTTGCTCTCTAATTCAATGGCACCTTATGGGAAGACCTTCATCACTTTGAAAGGATCAGACCTTCTCGATTTTAACTTCCCGGGAAATAACTTGAGTCTAGAATTTTAGAGCAAGACCAAGTCCCCGGTGAAAATCCCGCTTCAAGATTCTCTTGTCATGGAGAAACTTCATAATCCCCTTATAGAAAATGGAATTTTCCTATGTTTGGAGACGGAACTCATCCATCTCATTGATTTAATCTCTCCTTAACTTTGATGTATTCTCCCAATCAATGTTTAGCTTCTTCAATACCCAAAGTGCCTTATATTGCACCTCTACTGGAAGATGATATGCTTTATCAAATACGAACTTGTATGGTGACATCCCAATAGGAGACTTGTATGCCGTCCTATACGCCCACAAGGCGTCATCCCAATCCGTCCTCATGAGATTAACCATCTTCATCAAAATGCTCTTTATCTCCCAGTTAGACACTTCCACTTGACCACTTATTTGGGGGTGGTAAGGAGTTACCACCTTATGCTTTACCCCATACTTTTCAAGAAGGGAGTCAAATACTCTATTGCAAAAGTGAGAGCCTCCATCACTTATGATGGCTCTAGGGGTCCCAAAACAAGTGAAAATATTCTTCTTGAGGAACGCGGTGACACTCTTCCCTTTGTTGTTCAGAAGGGCTACAACTTCAATCCACTTGGACACATAATCAACTAGCATAAGTATATATTTGTTGCCAAATGAATTCACGAATGTCCCCATGAAATCTATTCCCCACACATAAAATAATTCCATTTCAATAATAAGAGACATAGGCAACTCATGCCTTCTAGAGACATTACTTTTCCCTTTGACATTGGTCACAATGCTTCACAAACTCATGAAAATCCTTGTAGATTGTTGGCCAATAAAAACCACTTTGAAGAATTTTGGAGGCCATGCGTTGACTAGCATGGTGACCTCCAACAGGTGAAGTATGTCATGCTTCCATGATAGGCAAAGTCTCAACCTCTGGCACACATCTCCGAATCATGTTGTCGGCACAAATCCGGAAGAGATAAGGCTCATCCCAATAGTAGTGTCGGGAGTCTCTCAATAATTTCTTCTTTTGGTGAGAGCTTAATAATCCTGCATGATTCCACGCACCAAGTAATTAGTGAAATTGGCATGCCAAGGGATGAGATCTTGAGATGAAGCAAAGACTTGCTCATCCAAAAAAGCATCATTGATCTCCATTTCATTCTTTGGCCTTTCGTCATTTTCAATCCTTTACAAATGGTGCGCTACTTGGTTCTCACAACCTTTTTGATCTTTGAACTCAAAATCAAACTCTTGTAGAAAGAGTACCCACCTAATCAAGTGTGGCTTCGCGTCCTTCTTTGCCATTAAGTATCGGAGGGCTGCATGATTGAAATACACCACTACTTTAGAACCCTATAGATAAGACCAATTTTTTTCAAAAGCAAAGACAATGACAAGCAACTCTTGCTCTATCACCGTGTAATTCTTTTGAGCCTCATTAAGCGATCTACTTGCATAGTAGATTTGGTGAAGGATTTTGCCATGTCTTTGACCCAACATAGCCCCAATAGCAACCACACTTGCATCACATATCAATTCATAGGGGAGATCCCAGTTTGGAGTCATAATTATAGGTGCTGAAACCAATTTCTCTTTTAAATCCTTAAAAGCTTTAAGGCATGCTTCATTGAACTCAAATTTTGCATCTTTTTCCAATAGTTTCCACATTGGGCTTGTGATCTTTGAAAAATCTTTGATGAATCTTCTATAAAATCTGGCATTCCCTAAGAAACTTCGAATACCTTTGATGGTTGTTGGAGGAGGAAACTTGGCTATCACTTTAATCTTGGCTTTGTCCACTTCAATACCATCCTTGGAGATCTTATGACCAAGGAATATGCCTTTCATCACCATAAAGTGCCACTTCTCCCAATTTAAGACCAAATTGGTCTCATCACATCTTTTCAATACGAGGGAGTGATTTTCTAGGCAAGCTTTAAAGGGCTCACCAACTACGGAGAAGTCATCCAGGAAGACCTCCATAACATCATCCGCTAGATCATCACAAACTGCCATCATGCAACGTTGGAAGGAGGCGGAGCATTGCAAAGACCAAAAGGCATCCTTGGAAAGGCGAATGTACCATATGGACAAGTGAAGTCATTTCTTGACCTCCGGGGCTATTTGGATTTGATTGTAGCTTGAGTACCCATCCAAGAAACAATAGTAATACTTTCCTGCCAACCTATCAAGCATTTGGTTAATGAAAATTAGGGGTAAGTGATCCTCTCTTGTAGAACTATTCAACTTCCTATAGTCCATGAAAACTGTCCACCCGGTTACCATCCTCACTGGTATCAAGTCATTTTGATTATTTGGGACCACCGTAATCTGTCCTTTCTTCGGCACACGTTGCACGGGGCTTACCCATGCACTATTGGAAATAGGGTACACTACCCCGTCATCTAACCACTTTATAATTTCTTTATTGAAAACCTCTTGTATTGAGGGGTTTAACCTCCGTTGATGCTCAACACTTGGGGAACTATTATCTTCAATATGGATTTGATGAGTACATACACCCGGACTTATCCCTCAGATGTTCGATATAGTCCACCCAATTGCTCTTCTATAGGTTCTCAATATTGATAATAAAGCTAACACTTGGCTTTCATTAAGCTTGAATGAGATAATAACCGACAATGAATCATTCGGCCCAAAGAACTTGTACTCCAAATGGCTTGGAAGTGGCTTAAGCTCAACGGTTGGCGATTTTTCAATTGAAGGTCAAAGGGGAGGGACTCCCTGATTTTCCAAGTCCAAACACCTAAGAGCATAAGAATAGGACCCTTGGCCCTCAAGAGCAAGTATAGTCTCAACCGTCCCCTCAACTACCTCATCATCATGGTTTATCAATACCGTTATTAACACTCATTTGATAACATCTACCTCGGTGTTCAATTCTACATCATCAGCAATCACATCAATAACTGAAATTACCCCATATCCATAGATTGTTTCATGGATTTGTACACATGGAAAGTAACTCTGCTATCCAAATCACATACCGTTCTCCTCGTCGCTAATAATGGACATTTTAAGATTATGGGAATATCATAGTCAACCGCACAATCCAATATCACAAAATTGGCGGGGAAGATAAATTTATCAACATTCACAATAACATCATGACCCCAATGAGCACAGTCAGAAGAAAAACTTGTGGGCAACTCGATAGGAATCAGATGTGAAAGATAGAGTCATTTCCATTTTAACCGATGTTAGAAGACGTGAAGTGAGGGTGTGGTTAAAGTCACATTGTATGATCATCTGATAAGAGGTCATCATGAAATTGGCTTTACTAAGGATCCTATAATAGGAACTTTCATTCCCAATAGAAGTCCTCGAGCAACTTTACTAATACTAATAAATAAGGGGAAGGCCCAATATTTTTATGATTTCCATTGGCCGTTTTACCATCCTATCCACCATGAGCAATCTCAGCGAACGTCATCAAATTAATGCTTACCCCAAGGTCACTAAGGGTCTTTGCAAATTGGTACACCCCAATGGTGCATGGAATGGTGAAAGCATCGGGATCCTCTTACTTCTTCACAATGGAGCTAGAGATGATGGCACTACATTAGTGAGTAACATCCACTGTCTCAAAACTCACTCTCTACTTCTTTGTAATTAAGTCCTTCACGAACTTGGCATACCCCGACATTTGTTCCAAGGCTTCAACAAGTGGAATATTGGCCGACAATTGCTTTAACATTTCCAAGAACTTGTTGAACTTACCATCTTCAATTCTCTTAGCAAATATTTATGGAAAGGGATGAAGATACCTTGGAATAGGCTTTAAGGCTTTTGGAGCCACTTCTTCTTTGTCGTTCCCTTTTTAATTTTCAAGAACTTTCTCTTTTTCATAAACCTTGTATTTTTCATCACTCTTCTATTTAATCAAGACAAACTCATCTACCAACCTATCATCACTCTTTTTCGGCTTCTTAATCACAACACACCCATCATCTACCACATTCATCGACATTTTTGACTCCTCCAACACCTTCCCACTTCTAGTAGAAGTGGCAAAACAATGAGACACCCCTCCCCATTTATTGTTTAGATTGGCTACCGTATCGCTAGGAAGGGTCTCCTTTTATCTTGGGTTTAGTGTGGAAGCAATTTTCCCTAATTGGCTTTCTAGTTGCTTAATGGATGTTGAATGTGAGGATATAAGATTGTTGAGCTCTTTTATATTATCATCGGACTTGTCTTGATTTTTCAACACCCTATCATCTATTCAAGTTTTGAACTAGCGGGATCTCTAGTCGACTCACGATTGTGGTAAGAGGGAGGTTGGATAGGTTGTTGGTAAGCTTTCCCTCTTGGTGAAACATAAGGGTTGGAGCTATAGTTTTCATACCCATTGTTATTTCTCTTTCTCCAACCCCCTTCATTTATCTCCCTCCAATTAAAGTCGCCTTGATAATTTTTCTAACCTTGATTCCTGCCTTGATTACTAGATCACCACGATTGGCTCGATCCTTGGTAATTAGGGCGTACCCCCCTTGCACATTGTTCACGAAGTTCACATCTTCTTCACTCTCATTATATCCCTCTTGATCATAGGGTACCATCTCAGTTGCATTTTGCTTAGGACCCATACTAGTGACTGTATTCACTTTCTTGGTCCCTTTCTCTATCACATGTTTTGTAAGGACTGCCATTTGGGTCATCAATTTCGCCATGGTCTCATCCCTCTCTTCCTCTTTTTTAACGTCTATCTACATATCACCTTAGAGGGACCACCCCCAACTACCTCTGATGATATCGTATGTCAACCATAGTTTGTCTTTGTTAGCTTATCAAGAAACTCACTCACTATCATAAATAAATTATCCATCAATATATCTTTCATTATGTTGTTGGCCACCGACTTGTTGACCAAATCTAGTGCACGATAGAATTTTTGGAGTAAGACATCGTCACTCAACTCAGTGTGGGGTTGTTTGGCAAAGGTCGAAGTACCCAAGCCAAAGCAGGTTAAGATTGGGCCTAAGACTGTAGATTGCATCTTCATCTGATATGCAAATAACAGGACTGCTTATCACTTCTTAATGCATAAGTCAGATATCCACGGGGGTACAATCATGGAATCAAGGAATGCTCAATTCTTTGAGGATACTTTTCCTAGAAAGGAAAAAGACATAACATCTCGCAAACGAAGTTATGAACAAAGCTCTCAGGAATCGAGAGTCGTTGACTGCCCAGATCTAGATGGTTCAGATTTAGTGGACTCCGAAGTGGCTGAATATCCGGAATCTAGTGTTCCAGATTCTCAGAACTTAGAGACTCCAGAGATGGAACCAAGGCAAAGTAAAAGGGTCAGGAAGGATAAAACCTTCGGTCCTGACTTTGTACCTTATATGGTTGATGACGAACCAATGACAATTGTTGAAGCATTGTCAACTCCAGAGGCACTGCTCTGGAAAGAAGCTATTGAGAGTGAAATAGACTTCATCCTGCATAACCATACTTGAGAGTTGGTTGATCTTCCTCCGGGAAATAAACTGTTGGGTTGTAAATGGATACTCAAACGGAAGTATAAAGCAGATAGGTCTATAGATAAGTACAATGCCAAGTTGGTAGTTAATGGCTATCGACAGAAAGAAATTCTTGACTATTTTGACACGTACTCCTCGGTGTCTAGAATGACGTCCATACGAGTATTCATTGCAATTGCAGCATTACATGACCTTGAGATACATCAAATGGATGTTAAGACAACCTTCCTAAATTGTGATTTGGAAGAAGAAATCTATATGGAACAACCCGGGGGGAATGTGGTTCCAGGGCAAGAGAAGAAAGTTTATCGACTTGTCAAATCTCTGTATGGGCTGAAACAAGCCCCGAAGCAATAGCACGAAAAGTTTGATAGTACTCTACTATCAAAGGGTTTCTCCATTAACGAGTGTGACAAATGTGTCTACATGAAAGGTAACTCTGACTCGTTCGTTATGATATGCATGTACGTAGATGACATGTTGATCACAGAAAGCAGTCATAGGGTAATCCTAAAGACTAAGAACATGTTGAAACAATGCTTCGACATGAAGGATATGAGTATCGCAGATGTCATCTTAGGGATAAAAATCTCTAAGACGTCTGACGGACTAGTCTTATCTCAATCTCACTACATCGAGGATGTTTTGAGAAAGTTTGAGGTGTTTGAAAGTTCACCTATGAAGTCGCCACTGGATAGAGATAAAAAACTTGATAAAAATCATAGTGCACCCGTATGTCAGGAGCAATATGCACAGGTGATTGGGAGTTTGATGTACGTAACAAACTGCACCCGACCTGATATTACTGATGCAGTCAACAAATTAGCTAGGTTTACCCATAATCTAAGTAATGATCATTGGAAAGCGTTGAATCGGGTGCTACTTTACCTGTTATATAGAACACCAAGTCTACCAGTGGGTATATATTTACAATTGGTGGTGGCGCTGTATCTTGGAAATTCTCTAAGCAAACTTGCATCGCCCGATCCACGATGGAATCGGAGTTTATCGCTTTAGACAAAGCAAGAGAAAACGTTAAGTGGCTTTACGACTTCTTAGAGGACGTCCCTTGTTGGGACAAACCCGTACCTTCAGTGATGATTCACTGTGACTGCCAGTCGGCTTTAGGAAGGGCACATAGTTATATGTACAACGGTAAATCTCGTCCTATTCGACGGAGACATAAGACCATTAGGAAGCTGATCACCATGGGTATAATATCCACTGATTACATAAAATCAAAGGATAACATAGCAGACCCACTGACAAAGGGCATACCCAGAGATCAGATATTCTGCTTGTCTAGGGGAATGGGCTTAAAACCCAAGCTTTAAAGGATCAATACGGTGGTAATCCAACCTTACTGACTAGAGATCCCAGGAATTTGGTTTAATGGGAAAACTAAGTTGTGAAGGTTCAGTTGAGCGCTTCGGTGGAAGCAATAGCACTTCGGGTTATGATTCCTGTAAGCAACATAAACCCAAAGCCATTCCCGCGATAGACGTTAAGTGTTATCTGCAGTGTTGGTAAAGGTTAAGTTTCCAAAACCTTTAATGATCCTCAATGGTTGAGGTTAGGTTTGGGGAAACTTTTAATGGTTCCTAACACTTGTAAAGTGTGGTATAGCAGGATACCTTGTAGGAGACCACATATTTAAGTGCGAGGACATGCCGCCTTAAATGAACGCACTTAAGAATCTAAGAAGTGTCCACGGCCACAACGGACAAAACATTACGAAGAAAAAAGTAAGGGAATTTGCTGTGTTGGTACTATTGACTTAGCTTACACTAAACACTGACGGTTCAAGACATCACGTTCACCGCACAGTAAGTAAGTCCGATGGTATTTAACTATGGAAGGTTCAAAGCTGAAGCTACCTCTCCTTATGCAACATCGATCCGCTGAAATATTGCTGGAAATAGGCACCATGTGAGTGCGCCAAAATCTCTTTCAAGAGAGGATTGTTGGAAATTTGCCTTTGGTGGGAGTTGCGTCCACCCATCTTTAATGAATTAAACACTAGGGTTCCGCATGTTGGAGACTTTGATTCTTCACACGTGTATAATCTACTAAGTGAGTAGATGACCGTAGGGCTAAGGATCGTCAAATTTCGTTGAGAAATGAAAGAGATATTGGTCCACGAAGTGAGGTGTTTGAAACATGAAAATGTGGTATAGACTAATTCTCCCTCATCGATGGGGGAAGAAAGATTTGTTTAGTTTATAAGTCTAAAAAATGGCTAAGGGTTTGGGACCCCAATGGGTAACCCATGTGTTTGAAGGAGGGAGGACTTAGATGTGCTTTGGTTCGAGGCTAAGCCCACATGCGCTTTTGCTGTTGGTTTTGGAATCAATCATTACTTGGCTGAATAACTCTCACTAAAGCTCTAATCCGTTGCACATTAATTCAGTCATTTACTTGGCCGAATTACTCCTCACTAATTGCCATTAACAACAATTAGTTGGGCAGTTGACAAGTCCCCTCCATGCACTATATATTGAAGCCTTTGGCTCAATTGTTGAGACAACACACAAAAATGAAAAAACAGAATTATTCCTACTACTTTCCAGCATCATTTCATTACACTAAGTTCTTCAAAGTAACACTTGAGTTTTCTTTGCTCATTTGTTGAGTTATTGTTTTATCTTGGGAGACTATTGTCCAGAACGTAGAAATGATATATACGGGACAATCTTGTCTTAAAGACAGAGTGTCATCACTCGACCCAGCAAATCAAAGTGCTTGTAATCTCAGTTTCTTGTTTTCAGTTTATTGAAATTTCAGTTCTTGTAATTTCATTTTATTGTAATACTTAGCAGTTACTTATTTCATGTTTCCTGCAACCATTGTAAACAACAATTTTTTGTGCTTCAACCATGTCATTTACCATCTTTTTAATGGTATTATTTTGTTCATATGTATACCTGTAACGTCTCTTGTTTACAAATTTGGATCCTGGCAATAGATCAATAGCATGGTCACAAGTTCTATTAGGAGGAAGTCCTTTGGGCTCTAAAAAAACTTGTGCAAAACTATTTAAAAGCACATGAACTGGTATGGGAGGACTGTCCCTTGTATCAGCAATATCCATGGTGGGCAATTGGGATGATATGGCACCTTGGCCCATTCTGAGTAAATTCTGGATTGTTTTAATATCCCTAATGACATTCGGCCCAGTCACATTGCAACCCATTAACGTCACAAGCCTATTCCTTTTGAAAATGAAATGATATGAGGCCTCATATTTAATACAATAGGAGCAACTGCACCGACCCAATCCATTTCAAGAATAATATCGGCAACCCCTACTTTTAATATTTGCAAATTAAAAGAAAAAAATTCACTATTCATCTTCCATTTAAAAATTGGATATGATTTGTTGCAAATCATCATCTGACCGTTAGCTGCACGCACATGCGTAGGTATGGCTGTAGTTTCAGTCTTTAGGCCCAATTGCTACACTAATTACGGGTCAACAAAATTGTGGGTTGACCCACTATCAATCAATACTGTGATACCTTGCCTTTGTACTAGAACATCTATGCGTATTTTTGTTGGGGCAGTGTCCAGGCCCATCATTGCATTTAAGGACACTTCAGCTTGTTCCATTTCCTCCTCGCCCTCCATTTCTTCCACTAATTCCACCTGTTCCATTGGCCCATTATATTCTTGTCCCTCTCCAAGGTACTCAGATGGTAGGGTTCATGGAATTCATAGCACAAATTCTTTTCCCTCAATGTCTCTATGGATGGTTTAGCGCTTGGGAATTTGGATGGAATGATTGGGCCTTTCTGGTTGAAGGTGTTGGACGAATTAGGTGTCCTATAGTTGGATAACATTTGAGTGGGCTTGGGATATTTGGGTGCACTGTTCTTGGCATGAGCATTTTGTGATTGTTCATATAATTTCGCCATGTTATATGCTGCCACAAGGGTTTGGAGATTTTCAACTTTGACCATGAGTCCAATTTCATCCTTCAAACCTCCAACAAAGCAATTAACAAAGTAAAGTTCATCCAAATGGGGTCTCACCACCTGAACTCTACAACAGAGGTCTTTGAATTTCTTTTGATAATTTTTGACATCCGTCGTTTGTTGCAATCAATTAAAAGTGGTGACTACATCTAATGGCCACATTCCATCATAACACTTACAAATGGCATTACAAAATTAGCTCTAATAAATTTGACCTCTATGGTCAATAACATATGAATCAAACCAACTATCAAATTTTAGCAGCATCTGGTACTTGATAGTAATCAAAGTAATATTCACATCGTCTTATCCATCCTCTAACGTTCTTTTCATCAAACTCTAGGAATTTTAATTTGGCTTTTAGAAATCTCAGGTTTTGGGAGTTGACATCCTGGTTAGAAAATAGAGTGGGTAAGGTATTATGGGATTGTGTCATATATTGGGCTTGAGCAATATTCTGAGGAATCTGGGCATTGTAGTGAGGGTTTTGGGTTGTTGTGGTTATTTGGGTTGCTGGAACAGTGTAATGAGGAGGAGTATAGTGGGAGAATGGAGCTGGGTTGTGGGTCGTAGTGGTTGTTTGGGCTACTGGAATAGAGTAATTAAGAATGTAGTTAAAATATGAGGCTAAGAATGGGTGGTTTGGTAGATGGGATATGGAGGGTGTGTGTGTTTCAGTGATAGTCATAGGAAGGAAATAACCAAATGTCAGAGGGTTGCTTCTAGTGTTTACTCCTAGGGCAGAATAAGGCCCGCCAGACGCTGGAATGCTTGCGAAGGGTCTTAAAGCACTAAGAAAGACGGGAAGGGTGGAGTTTATATGTAACACCTCATACCTTCAGGCTAGGGTTGACCCGTACAATGGAAATATAAAGGAACCAAGATAAGGAGTGTAGGAAGTGTTTTGAAAACTAATCAAGGTATAAGAAGAGTCTTTGGGCAAAGTATAGTCGGAAGCTATTCTACGGGCCATATTTTCAAGTCTTGAAAAATTCTCTAAGGAATTGGGAACACTTCCATATCAAGTCTAAAGGGTCATGTATCCATAGTCAAAGTCCCCTGTGATCAAGCATAGTTTGTGAAAGTGGGTAAAGTTGAAGCCCTTTGAAATATCTTTTCATTCATATATGGTGGAGTGAAAACGGACACCCATATGAAATGTTATGCATGATTTACCAAACATCATCGGCTCAGTAAAAATAAGCCTGGCGCGGGGCGCCCACCTTGGGCATGACCGCGCCGCGCTATGCCTATTTTCTAGCAAGACATGAATTTTTTCAAGTTTTAAATATCTCTAACTCCTTGAGACTTCTCCCACTTCATTCAAAACCCTAGCCATTTTTCCTCTCCTCTCAACCTCCCACATCAAGGTAAGATCATTGCTATGATCCTTAATCAATTCTAGCATTAATTTCATGATTCTTAACGCGATTCTTAAATAAAAACATAGGATTTTCAAGGTAAATCCTTCTCAAGTGATTCAAAGCTAGGGTTTTGGTGTTCTTCGTCAGGGAAGCAACCTAGTTCATTGAATTGAAGTGTTTACGGGTAAGTAGAGCTTCTATCTACGTGTTAGAACATTGTTGTTCTTCCCCATGCCATGTTAATCCATGAAAACCCTAAAAATTGAAGGTTATGTCTCAATTCATGATAAATTCTTGAAACCAAGTTATATATGTTCATGTATGTATTGTTAAAACCAATCATGTTTTCGTTATTGTATTCATGAATATCACTTTGATTATCATGAGTTCGTCTGTAATCCATGACATATGTCTTGCATTCCATAGGTTTTTAAACACAAGTCATGAAATTCTATGAAATCTACATGTGTTTCCATGTTTTATGAAAAATATATTATGTATTTATGTTCATGCTATATCTTGTACTTATCAACCAATTCTACAAGTCGTGATTTTACAAACCATGGGCTTTCTAGCCAATTATATTTTATGTTCATGTTTTGGGAGTTGCATAGATTACTGAGAAGGCTCAGACAGCTTGAAACTACGTTGCCTGCGTAGGATAAGGATTGCTCCACCTAGAGGATGATACCTTCATGTTACCCCTTTGTGGGATTATTGGATATATTCATGTCTCGTAACCAGGCAAGGTACGAGCTGGCTTAGCTAATCGGGCAGAGATCATACGTCATGTTCTAGCGTGGTGATTTCATGTTGGTTATACTATTGTTCTCCCACAAGATATACAGATATAGAGCAATACAGATATAGAGATATACAAACATATATCTCTATATATTATGGCAGTTATCATACATTATGGTTATCAATTTACCTCAGTTACTAATTATACAGTGTTTCAGTTAGCAGAATTATGGTTATTCAGCACACTAGTGTTCGGTTATGTAGTTATCACATTTTCAATTTTTAGTGTATCGAGATTCTTGTGACTTGACTTGTGAGGATACAGTGAGGTCTTCGCATTTTTCAAGTCCGAGTTATGACCCAAGACTCGTCAAATGGCGCACGATGTATTTATGAGGTGATAGTACCATTTTAAGGACACGTTTCTACATGATAGTATACGTATGTTCTATACCTTACAGAATAAGTTTATTTGGATTTTTGGACCATGGAGCTACAAGTGTGATGATGATAGCTCAGATTTAAGACCCTACATGGTAACATGTTATGAAGTTAGCCGCAATGGGCATAAACGACTCATGATAGTTTTGAGCAGAAAAGAGCTTAAGGGCAAAATACCTAGGAGGCAAAATGACGTGATATTACAGATTGTGTTTCTGCATGACCTATGCACATGACTAATAAGAGATGATGCACAACATGAGAACCACAAGCAGACAATATTGAATTTCTGGGAATAGTTTGAATTGTTTAAGTTTATGCAGATCAGAACCAGAAAGCACTACGTTAGTAAGTTATTACAAGAAGCAAATATTACTATGAGATAAGACGATGTGGCAGTTCCCTCTTAGGTTATGTGATTAAGTGTTTACCTAGATGTGTATAGTTGATATGATTTTTACGTGTATAGAAAGTTGGGGTTAGGTATTTCTATCTTTCATTTAAGAGAGACGTAATTGCCCTAAGTTTGATCCATGTCTATAGCTCAGAAAATATAGTATATGGCTACAGAATAGGGTTGGATGATGAGGGAGATTAGAAATAATCTTACGCTTCATTTTAGTATTCAGGACAGAACCAGAAAACATGATGCTAGCATGTGGTTAGTAGAGAATGGTAAGTAAGTTTTGAGTAGATATAATGAATTAGCAATTTCAGCGATATAGCAGAGGTACGATTTGATTTCCTTAGTCAGGTTAACACTGGTGAGTGAGTGGCAGTTTGAATACACCGAATGCTTATTAGAACCCAAAGAGTTTAAGATAAACATGAAGTACATTGACAGTGGGAGAAGAAAATCATCTAAGTAGTAAGAGTGAAAGTTACAGAAGAATAGTCTTTTAGAGTTATCAGAAAGGGGTTTTCCCTAAATATAGATATCATGTTAGTATCAAGATGACATTGTTTGAAACCTTGTATGGGTGAAGGTGTTTATCACCTATGGGTTGGTATGAAGTTGGCAAAACAGAATTGCTAAGACCAGACTTGGTCCATTAGGCTGTTGAAAAAAAGTTAAATTAATTCAGGAGCATTTGAAAATGGCTAAGAGTCGCAAGAGTACTTTGCGAATGTGCGGCACAGAGATTCAGAGTTTCATGTTAATGATTGGATTTTCTTGAAAGTTTTACCTATGAAAGGCACCATGTGATTTGAGAATAATGGGGATTTAGTCCCAAATATATTAGACCATATAGGATCCTACAAAAGATCGTCAAGTTCGCAAGTTGAGGACTAAATAAGTCGCTCCAGTGAAAGTGTTGTAAAGGAACCAAAATGTGAAGGGGACTACATGGAAAGACAAAGAGGACATGGAGCCGAAATAACCCACACTTATTGATTAACAAGCAGAAAATATTTAAGATAACTACCACAAGTATTCAGACCTCATGTCAGTTCAGTGTTCAGATCCCGTCTCCTCTTAGTATTCAGATCTCATGTTGTAACGTTCATCTTTTCGGCAATCAAATATAATGTTATGATATTCATGTATACACGTATTCATGTCTCATGTCAGTTTAGCACTCATGTATCCATCTCATCTAGTCTTCATGTATTTATGTCCCATGTCATGCTCCCCACATTCATGTAATCATGTCATGTTCATGCTTATATTCCAGTACTCATGTCATTCGTGCCTACAAATGTTTTTCCAAATCCCATGTATATTATTCATGTATTCATTCAGTTCAATATCCATGTGTTCATGTCATAACGGTATTCATGATAGTTGATATTCACGTATTCAAGTCAGTTCAGTATTCATGTTAATCACATCCATGCTTCAGTTATCTTGTTATGTCATGCGTATTACGATGCCCTATGGGGTTTGCGTTGTGCTATGGTTGGCTGTCATGTGTTTGAGAAATGCTTATAGAGTCCTATTTACAAAGGAAACTCTACCATTTTTTTGTAAAAATTCAAAGTTAGTCATATTGAGATGATCATTTACCTCTCATTGAGTTGTTTATAAATATAGATATGATGCTAGTATCAAAATGGCACCGTTTAAAACCTTGTATAGGTAAAGGTGTAGATCACCTATGGGTTGGTATGAAGTTGGCAAAACAGAATTACTAAGACCAGACTTGGTCCATTAGGTTGTTGAAGAAAAGTTAAATTAATTCAGGAGCATTTGAAAATGGCTAAGAGTTGCAAGAGTCCTTTGCGAATGTGCGGCACAGAGATTCAGAGTTTCATGTTAATGCTTGGATTTTCTTGAAAGTTTTGCTTATAAAAGCCATGTGATTTGAGAATAATGAGGAGTTAGTCCCAAATATGTTAGACCATATAGGATCCTACGAAAGATCATTAAGTTCGCAAGTTGATGACTAAAGAAGTCGCTCCAATGAAAGTGTTGTAAAAGAACCAAAATGTGAAGGGGACTACATGGAAATACAAAGAGGACATGAAGCCGAAATACCCACATTTATTGATTAACAAGCAGAAAATGTTTAAGATAACTACCGCAAGTATTCATACCTCATAACAGTTCAGTGTTCAGATCATGTCTCCTCTCAGCATTCAGATCTCATGTTGTAACGTTCATCTTTTCGGCAATCAAATATAATATTGTGATATCCATGTTTACATGTATTCATATCTCATGTCAGTTTAGCACTCATGTATCCATCTCATCTAGTCTTCATGTATTTATGTCCCATGTCATGCTCTTCACATTCATGTAATCATGTCATGTTCATGCTTATGCTCCAGTACTCATGTCATTCGTGCCTATGAATTCTTTTCCAAATCCCATGTATAGTTATCATGTATAAATTCAGTTCAATATCCATGTGTTCATGACATACCGATATTTATGATAGTTGGTATTCACGTATTCAAGTCAGTTCAGTATTCATGTTAGTCAAGTCCATGCTTCAATTATCTTGTTATATCATGTCATGCGTATTACGATGCCCTGTGGGGTTCGCGTTGTGCTCTGGTTAATTGTCATGTGTTTGAGAAATGTTGAGATAGTCCTATTTACAAAGGAAACTCTGCCAATTTTTTGTAAAAATTCCAGAGTTAGTCATATTCCTAACCATGACCTATCATTCGAGGACGAATGATCCCAAAAGGGAGATATTGTAACACATCGTACCTTTGGGCTAAGGTTTGACCAATACAATGGGAACATAAATGAGCCAATATGAGGAGTGTAGGAACTGTTTTGAAAGATAATCAAGGTATAAGAAGAGTTTTTGGGTAAAGTATAGTCGGAAGCAACCCTACAGGCAATGTTTTCAAGTGAGTTTGCACAAGGCCTCACTTAAAGCGAGTATTTAGAAAATTTTCTAAGGAATTTGGAAACACTTCCTTTATGAAAGTTGTAACCATTTGAGATATCTTTCCATCCATATATGGTGGCGCAAAAATGAACACCCGTAATAAAAGTTATGCATGATTTATCAAACATCATCGGCTCAGTCAAAATAAGCCTAGCGTGGGGCGCCCGCCTTGGCATGACCGCGCAGAGCTAGGTTTATTTTCCAGTAAGACGCGAATTTTTCCAAGTTTTAAATATCTCTAACTCCTTGAGACTTCTCCCACTTCGTTTAAAACCCTTAGCAGCCGTTTTTCTTCTCTTCTCAACCTCCCACAACAAGGTAATATCATTACTATGGTCTTTAATCAATTCTAGCATTAATTTCATGATTCTTAACACGATTCTTAAATAAAAACATAGGATTTCCAAGGTAAATCCTTCTCAAGTGATTCAAAGCTAGGGTTTTGATGTTCTTCATCAGGGAAGCAACCTAGTTCATTGAATTTGAGTGTTTACATGTATGTAGAGTTTTTATCCACGTGTGGGAACATCGTTGTTCTTTCCCACGCCATGTTAATCCATGAAAACCCTAGAAATTGAAAGTTATGTCTCAGTTCATAATAAACCCTTGAAACCAAGTTATGTATGTTCATGTATGTATTGTTAAAACCAATCATGTTTCCGTTATTGTATTCATGAATATCACTTTGATTATCATGAGTTTGTCCGTAATCCATGAATACACATGTCTTGCATTCCATAGATTTTTAAACACAAGTCATGTATCCAAATTAATCAATTCCATGAAATCTACATGTTTTCCATATTTTATGCAAAGTATATTATGTATTTATGTTCATGGTATATTTTGTACTTATCAACCAAGTTTACAAGTCATGATTTTACAATTCATGGGCTTTATAGCCAATTATATTTCATGTTCATATTTGGGAGTTGCACAGATTATCGAGATGGCTTAGACAATCTGAAACTATGTTGCCAGCATATGATACAGATCGCTCCGCCTAGAGGACGATATCTTCATGTTACCATTTTGTGGGATTATTAGATCCATTCATGTCATGTTTATGGCTCTTACCCCGGCAAGGTGCGAGATGACTTAGCTGATCGGGAAGAAATCAGACGCCACATTCTAGCGTGGTAGTTTCATGTCGGTTATAGTATTGCTCTCCCACAAGATATACAGATATACAGTAATACATATATACAGAATTACAGACATGCAGATTTTATACATGTTTTTACATTCATGTCAGATCATATACATGCTCATGCTCAGGTTACAGTTTCAGTTTCATGTCCCTATTATTTCATATGCCTACTTATTCTTTAAGTTGTTTTACATACAATACAATTCAAATGTACTTACATCCCTTTTTCCCGGAGCCTGCACTTCACGGTGCAGGTACGGAGTTTCAAGATGACGAATCAGTTGGATAGGATTTCTACAGTATCAGGTATTGGTGAGCCCTATCTCATTCGGGGTGTTAGTTTATTTATTTTACATGTCATGTCATGCAGTAAAGGAATGCCAGAGCCTTGTCATGGTAAACAATTTTTAGCAGTTAGACTCATGTTCAAAGGTTTCATAGACTAGTTTAGCATGTCATGTCAGATGTCTAGTATTAGGCTTATTATGTTTTCAGAATAATCCGCAAATCATATTTTCAGTATTATATTTTACATGTTTTAAATCGTTACTATTGCATGTTTTGATGCTCATGTTGATTCAACAAGCCATGTGGTTCACTCGGTCTCATGCAGTCAGGCATCGAGTGCCGTGTTTCGCCCAAACCATGGTTTCAGGAGTTATATTAGGGCAGCTGATAGAGAGTGAGAAGAATAAGGGTTCATGGGTGAGAAGCAATGAGTTTCATTTTGAAAAAATGTATTACCATGACGAATAGTGATAGTGTTAGAGGTGGTCATGGCTAATCCTTGGTTTATATTTGACGTCGCCGTCGTAACAACAGTAGGGGTTGAGTAAACTTAGCTCAACATAGTTGATGGTTGAGGTCATTGAGCTCCATTAACCGACGACTGACCCATCTCGGAATGTAACCCACCTTGTAATACCCCCAGATATGAGCGACCCCTAATGTTAGAATCGTCTCTCCTGCGCATATCCATTACCATGCCTTCCATTTGTTGGTTACTTTCGATATTCCTACGTTGCATCTCGTTCAATTGTTCCATACGTTTTGTTGAAACCTCCATGAAGGTTTACAGCTACAACCCTAGATTTGTAGAATCAGTTCCTTCATCAGATGATAACGGCGGAGATGGCAGATTCACCATGGTCACCTGCGAGCGGATGTTCTGATACTAAATGTAGCATGCAAACTGCTACTTTGGATTAAAAGGGAAAATTATAGACAAATTAAAGGAAAGAAATTGTTTCAATATTCATAGATGATTCCAAACTTACACAATAACGGAAATATAAGGACGATGCTAGCTACAACTGGGTATGTAAATGTATTATGTAGGACAGATGGACCCATTTAGGGAAAATAACAAAAGCTGAAAATGAGGCCTAAGATATTGGATCAAAGCTATAACTGGACTATGGACTAATTTAACTCAGAAGGAGAACCCGACCCATTTCTGAATCAAGCCCAATGTCACGTTTAGAATCGTGACAATATTCTTATTCCCTTTCGTTTTTTCCATATTTGCTTTTTTCATTTTTAGTAAATTTATAATTTTTATGCTTATTAGCATGTTTGTTCTACTTTTTATGGACTAATGTTATAAGAATTCATTTTTCTGATAGACATAGATGTTTTAAATTAAATATAGATATTTATGTCTATATCTTTATTTTACTTATCTATGATTATTCTTTAAATATATTTGGTGCCCTTTTATGTTTATATTTGTTAGAGAAAATGTATTTACAATTGTGGATACATTCACTAGTAATATGTACTCTCACCGTTTACTTTAACTTGTACACTTTTGACTTTGCACGTTTTTTAAGAATTAATAAATGAAGTATATATTTTATCATAAATTTTATATTAATTGGTGTATGACTTGAAAATGATTTGAAAATTAATAACTAATGTTAAGGATTTTTTAAAATTTATTAATATATTAAAATGGATAAATAAAAATAAAAATAAAAAATTATTTTTAATACAAGCTAGCAAATAAAACCCATTCCAAACTTACCAAAAAAGAAAAAGTCCCATTCCAAAAATCTCTTTCTTTAAAACGGGTTCTCCAATTGGAGTACATATCAACAAGTAGATCCATGTCCATCCACCATTGGCACCTCTTGTATTTCTAACTAATAATTCCCTTCTGCCCGATCTATACACACATCTTGAGGCAAAAATGCACATTTCATCTCAGATCTGACATTTTAGGGTTTCGGATTACAATCAAATTCCAAGATGTTGACGAAGTTCGAGACGAAGAGTAATAGAGTGAAAGGTTTGAGTTTTCACAGCCAAAGGCCATGGATCTTAGCCAGTCTTCATAGCGGTGTCATCCAGCTATGGGATTACCGTATGGGTACTCTCATTGATCGTTTTGATGAGCACGATGGCCCTGTTCGCGGCGTCCATTTCCACAAATCTCAGCCCCTCTTTGTCTCTGGAGGTGAGATTTTTCTTTGTGTGGATCTGGTGACGTATATATGTGTGATCCATGATTTTACTAATTGCTATTGGACTGTATCTGCACACACATTTGTTTTAATTGAGTAGGGGCTAAACTAGAATAAAGTGATAATTCGGGGATTAAAATGCTATTTGCATCACAATGTGGATCTACTGATGTATGTTGATGATTATATGTGTGATCCATGCTTATGAATGGGAAAAACTAGTTTATGTGGTTAAATGAGCTAACTTGACCAATATACGGTAGCGACTAAAATGCTATTTAGTGTGGATCTACTGATGTATGTGGACGAGCATGTGTGTGATCCATGATTTAGTAGGGGCTATACCAGAATAAAATGATAATTCCGGGAGTAAAATGCTATTTACATCACATTGTGATGGAATATGGATCTACTGATCTACTGATGTATGTGGATGATTTAGAAAGATACGAGTGCGTTCGGTATTTAATCTTCTAAATGATAGCTCCAACTTATGTGTGATTGGACCATAATAACACATTTGGTTTTATTGAAGGTTAAATGTGCTAAGTTGAATAATACAGGAACTAGAACTCGAATAGAACGATAATTCAGGACTAAAATGCTATTTGCATCAAAATGTGATTGAGTGTGTGTATACTGGCGTATGTGGATGAGTATGTGATCTGTTAATTGAGAAGGTTGGCAATATTAGTTTATCTTTCTGCTTTGTCAAGAACAAAGTCTTCTGAATCTTTTATTAAAAGAAAAAGATATTCCGAATGATACTTCCAGTTTGTATGTGTGATTTGACTGTAATCAATCAATTAATTTAATTGAAGGTTAGATGTGTTAAGTTGAATACTGTAGAGACCGGAACCAGAATTAAACAATAATTCAGGGACTAAATTGCTATTTGCATCACAGTGAATGTGTGATGGAGTGTGGATCTACCGATGTATGTGGCTGAGTATGTTTGATCTGTGAATTGAGGAAGTACATTTGTTTTTATCTTCTGAAATGTGTGTCTGGAACATAATAACAGAGTTGGTATAGTTGAAGGTTTAATGTGTTACATAGATAATGGAGGGACCAAAACCTGAAAAAAATAATATTCAGGGGCTAAAATGTTCCTTGCATTGCGGTGTGATGGATTATGGATCTGGTGATGTATGTGGACGAGTATGTGTGATCCATGAATATATGAAGTCACTTTTTGTTATATTATCTTCTGAATGATGGTTCCAGTTTTAATATGTGCAAGTGGTACACAATTGCACATTTGGTTTTATTGAAAGTTAAATGTGTTAAGGAATAACAGAGGGACCAGTACTGGAAGAAAACAATTATTTAGGGACTAAGATCTCCCTTTTCCCATTGTTTCTCTATGCGCCCAAAGATTTTGAGAATGACTATGATTTTATTCCTGTTTTTTGTTCTGTTTACGATAGTTTATCAGAGATCTGCTCAATGTGTTGTGAATTGTAGATTAATTTTGTGTGTTTTCTTCTTTAATTTTGTCCATTATTGAACTTATTTAAGAGTCAGGGTATATTGCTAATATTGCATTGCCTTTTAAGAAAATGTTAAGATGGCATTATCGGAAGCGTCAGTTTTGGTCTCTAATTAACATACTTTTGGGAACATATATTTGTTAACTTTGCATGATCTTGACAAATTTAATGAGTAGTTTCTTAATGTTTTCTTAACTTCTAAAATGTCGAGGCACCTTTTTATTAGTCCTTGAGACGCTTTGTTTTCTTGGTTTACTATTAACGTATCTTAGAGTATGTGTTGCCGTGTACAAGCATAATTTAATGGACTGTTTCCTTTGTATATGTAAATTCTTGTTACTGCAGGAGATGATTACAAGATCAAGGTTTGGAACTATAAGCTTGTTTTCTTGGTTTACTATTAATGTATCTTAGAGTATGTGTTGCCATGTACAAGCATAATTTTATGGACTGTTTCCTTTGTATATGTAAATTCTTGTTACTGCAGGAGATGATTACAAGATCAAGGTTTGGAACTATAAGCTGCATCGGTGCTTGTTTACCCTGCTTGGACATCTTGATTATATCCGAACTGTTCAATTTCACCATGAATATCCATGGATTGTTAGTGCAAGTGATGACCAGACTATTCGGATATGGAACTGGCAGTCTCGTACTTGTATTTCTGTCTTGACTGGCCACAATCATTATGTGATGTGCGCCTCATTTCATCCCAAAGAGGACTTGGTTGTCTCTGCTTCTTTGGATCAGACTGTTCGTGTCTGGGATATTGGTGCCTTAAGAAAGAAAACTGTTTCTCCTGCTGATGATATCTTGCGGTTGAGTCAGATGAATACTGATTTCTTTGGTGGAGTGGATGCTGTGGTGAAGTATGTCTTGGAGGGTCATGATAGAGGGGTTAACTGGGCATCGTTTCATCCTACACTCCCCCTTATAGTTTCTGGTGCAGATGATCGCCAAGTGAAAATTTGGCGGATGAATGGTATGCTCCTGAAATTCCTGTTGTATTTGGATAGCCATCTTTACTTGCTTAGTCACACATAGTCAGCCTGCATATCTTGTTGGACCTAGAACACCAAATCAAGTTCATTTGATGGAAAGATTTCTTGCAAATTTCATGATATTTGTATTTTTCATCAAAAAAATAATAATTTCATGCCATTTGTATATTTCCAGTTATATATCAGTCTAGCCGTAAGACAAGCTTTTTTGTTGTTCATTTGGCCCTTAGAAGTAGAAGAATCTTAAATATCTTTCTTTCAGCTTATAATAAAAAATCTTGTCCAGTAGGATTTCCTTAATCAATAGAATTGTTTGTTGTCTTGGAAATCTGACATGGTTATATCCATAGTTTAAAATTGTTGTTAACTACGTTTTTCTATACTTTGTACATCTAATGACATTACAGCAAAAAGTTTCATCCTCGTCATGTCTTTTCCAGGTTTGTGGGTGGGGGGGAAGGGGGTTGGTCGGTCTAAGCCTTGTTTTGGATTTCTCGCTGAAACTTGCTTGAAGCTGATTTGTTAATACTGCAGTTCAGTTATTTTCTTTCAATAATGAGGCAACAGTTTCTTCCTCCTTGGAAGGATCATACTTTTAATTTTAAATTTTCCTTCTCTTGGAGACAGAATGGGTTTTCCACCTTGAAGCAAATAGCTGGATAAAAGTTGCTGCTTCAGCTTGTAGAACTATGAACATCTTATTGTTTTTTGAGAAAGAATATGAACATCTTATTGTTGTTGTTCTAGGAAGCAAAATTATTGGCTGGGTAAAAGACTGCTTATTTCCTTGAAGAAATCTTGCATTTTAAAGTTTTTTTTGATTGCTAGTGTGCCTTGTTGTTCCTAGATACAAAGGCTTGGGAGGTGGATACATTGAGAGGCCACATGAACAATGTTTCATGTGTTTTGTTCCATCCAAGACAAGATATTATTGTTTCAAATTCAGAGGATAAGAGCATTCGAGTGTGGGATGCTACAAAAAGGACTGGTCTTCAGACTTTCCGCAGGGAGCATGACAGGTTTTGGATCCTTGCATCTCATCCTGAGATGAATCTTCTAGCAGCTGGTCATGACAGTGGGATGATAGTATTCAAGTTGGAGAGAGAACGCCCTGCTTTTTCTGTCAGCGGCGATTCTCTGTTTTATGTAAAGGAACGCTTTCTCCGTGTGTATGAGTATTCAACTCAGAAGGACACACAGTTGATACCAATTAGAAGGCCCGGTTCAAACAATATGAATCAAGGTCCACACACACTTTCATACAGTCCTACAGAAAATGCTGTCTTGATTTGTTCAGACACGGATGGTGGTTCCTATGAACTTTACATTGTACCTAAAGATAGTTATGGTAGGGGGGATACTGTTCAAGATGCAAAAAGAGGAGCCGGAGGGTCAGCTGTGTTCGTTGCCCGAAACAGGTTTGCAGTGCTTGAGAAGAGCACTAATCAAGTCCTGGTAAAAAATCTCAAGAATGAAATTGTCAAGAAAAGCCTTCTTCCTATGGCTACTGATGCAATATTTTATGCTGGCACTGGAAACTTACTATGTAGGGCAGAGGATAGAGTTGTCATTTTTGATCTCCAGCAGAGAATTATTCTTGGGGATCTTCAGACTTCTTTCATCAGGTATGTTGTTTGGTCACCTGATATGGAAAGTGTCGCTTTGCTTAGCAAGCATTCCATAGTTATAGCTGATAAGAAGCTTATGCACCGGTGCACCCTTCATGAGACAATTCGCGTCAAGAGCGGTGCCTGGGATGACAATGGGGTATTCATATATACCACACTTACCCACATTAAGTACTGTCTCCCCAATGGGGATTGTGGAATCGTCAAAACCCTAGATGTTCCTGTCTATATTACAAAAATATACGGGAACACTATCTTTTGCTTGGATCGAGATGGCAAAAACCGTCCTATTATTATTGATTCAACTGAATATGTTTTCAAGTTGTGTCTGTTTAGAAAGAGATACGACCAAGTTATGAGTATGATACGGAATTCAGAGCTTTGTGGTCAGGCCATGATTTCATATTTGCAGCAGAAGGGTTTTCCAGAAGTTGCTCTGCATTTTGTGAAGGATGAGCGCACTCGTTTCAACTTAGCACTTGAAAGTGGGAATATTGAGATAGCTCTTGAAT
Organism: Anisodus tanguticus; assembly: GCA_034509755.1. Classification (NCBI taxonomy): domain Eukaryota; kingdom Viridiplantae; phylum Streptophyta; class Magnoliopsida; order Solanales; family Solanaceae; genus Anisodus; species Anisodus tanguticus. Next base: position 35,696,974 of record CM067544.1, read on the forward strand.
CTGCTAAGAAGATTGATGAAAAAGATCATTGGTATAGGCTTGGCGTGGAAGCCCTTCGGCAGGGGAATGCAGGTATTGTTGAATATGCGTACCAGAAGACGAAGAATTTTGAGAGGCTGTCTTTCCTATATCTAATAACAGGAAACGTGGAAAAGTTATCTAAAATGATGAAAATTGCTGAGGTCAAAAATGAAGTAATGGGTCAGTTCCACGATGCCTTGTACCTCGGTGATGTCTGTGAACGTGTTAAAATTTTGGAAAATGCTGGTCATCTGCCCCTTGCATACATCACAGCTACAGTCCACGGGCTCAGTGATACTGCTGACCGTCTTGCAGAGGAACTGGGGGATAATGTTCCATCATTGCCAAAGGGGAAGAAAGCTTCATTGTTGCTGCCCCCAACTCCCATCTTGGGTGGTGGAGACTGGCCCTTGTTGATGGTTACGAAAGGGATATTTGAAGGTGGTCTGGATGTTGCAGGCAGGGGGGGAGGACAAGAGGAATATGAAGAGGCTGCGGATGCAGACTGGGGTGAGTCATTGGACGTTGGTGAGGTGGAAAATCTGCAGCACGGAGACATCAGTATGGTGCTTGGTGATGAGGAAGGGCAAGAAGCAAATGATGATGAGGAGGGAGGATGGGATCTTGAGGACCTGGATCTTCCACCTGATACTGACACACCAAAGACTACTACCAATGCTCGCTCTTCTTTGTTTGTCACCCCAACACCTGGCATGCCTGTGAGCCAGATTTGGGTCCAAAAATCATCTCTAGCTGCTGAACATGCAGCTGCTGGAAATTTTGACACTGCCATGCGGTTGCTGAGCCGACAACTAGGGATTAGGAACTTCTCTCCTTTAAAACAATTGTTTATTGATCTTCATGTGGGAAGCCACACTCATCTGATTGCCTTCTCCTCGGCGCCGGTCATTTCTGTGGCAATTGAGAGAGGTTGGAGTGAGTCAGCTAGTCCTAATGTTCGAGGTCCACCTGCTCTTATATTCGATTTTGCTCAGTTGGAGGAAAAAATTAAAGCTGCTTATAAGGCGACAACTGGTGGGAAATTTTCTGATGCCCTTAGACTATTCCTGAGCATCCTTCACACCATTCCTCTGATCGTGGTTGAGTCGAGACGAGAAGTGGATGAGGTTAAGGAATTGATTGTCATAGTGAAAGAGTATGTTTTGGGTTTGCAAATGGAGCTTAAGAGAAAGGAATTGAAAGATAATCCTCTTCGTCAGCAGGAGCTGGCAGCCTATTTCACTCACTGTAATCTGCAGCTTCCTCACTTGAGACTCGCATTACAGAATGCTATGTCTATCTGCTACAAGGCAGGAAATCTTAGCTTAGCAGCCCACTTTACTAGGAGACTCTTGGAAACCAATCCAACCAATGAAAGCCAAGCCAGAACAGCCCGCCAGGTTCTGCAGGCAGCTGAGAAGAATATGCGAGATGTTACACAGTTGAATTATGATTTCAGAAATCCTTTTACAGTCTGTGGGGCAACATATGTCCCGATATACCGGGGTCAGAAGGATGTCACTTGTCCTTACTGTGGTACTCATTTTGTACCGTCTCACCAAGGGCAGCTTTGTACTGTTTGTGATCTTGCAGTTGTTGGAGCCGATGCCTCTGGCTTGCTTTGCTCAGCATCACAGATCAGGTGATTTCAGTTTATCATTCAGTTGTATTCGGCCATGTCATTCAGATGGTTCTGATTCTACGTCATAGATGTTTAGGCATGGGTAATTATGGACATGCTTTTTATCGGATATATCTGCGGTTTATATTTGTTTCGATAATTTTGCAATCAGTTTTTACAGACTTTTTGCCTTCGTTATTTAGTTTCGTGGCTAAATTTTTTATTGTAATAAAACATGTAAGATTTTGACTACAACCAATTTTTTGAAGTGTGGTGACCAAGTATGCTAGGTATATTCTCGTAGCTCAGGGCTCCATGTGTCCATAGCGTTGAAAATCTGGGATACTTGTGCCTTTATTAGTTTGGCCTGAAAGTATATGGATGAGTTTGAAAGTTTGCTAAGAATTTGTATTACCTATGCTGTGTAGCATATTTACAGCTGTCCAGGAGTCATGTCTTTTGCTGATATCCTTCATAAGAGTAATTGGTGAGGTATCCTTGTCCAAATAAACAGAATGAATGATTTGTTTTTCAACATTTCTGAAGCACCAAGCATAGCTTTTTAGGACAACAGAAATGGAACTAAAGGTCCTCTTTTGAGAACACTTTTAAGAGGTTTTGAATCATGTTTTGGAGTTCAAAGGCGATTATCTTTTTACGGGACTGTACAGACTGATTGCTTCACTTCGGGTGGAAGCTTGCCTTAGGGTGATTTTACCCAAATATCCTTGGAGCGTGTTTGGCCAAGCGGTTTTGAGGCCAAAAGCATTTTTTTTCCGAGAAAAAATACTTTTTTTTTGTTATTTGACATGTTTGGCCAATTAGTAAAACTGCTTTAAGTAGAAGCAGAAACAGTTTTTCTGCCGTTTGAAAAAAGCAGAAGCAGGAATTTATTTTCTTTAAGGCAAAAAAAATATCCATATCATAAAATACATATTTACCAAGTATATCCCTCATTAATTCATTAACTTCTAATTAATGATCTTTCAATTTATTTTACGTTGTATTTTTGTGTTGAATTTTAATTTGTGGAATGATTTTAAATTTTATTTTGGTTGACGTCTTTTAGTATATTTAAATCACCATGTTTATTATATCAATATTTAATATTTTTTTTGATTTATCTATGAATTATATTAATTGTTAATTTTAATATGTACTTTAAAATTGTAATTAAATAAAGGTAAAAATTTAAGTAAAGTCATTTACATAGATACTTAAAATAATCTCTTTATAAAATAATCTTAATAACAAGCCTTCATTGATACTTGTTCTTTTTGGTAATTTGACACTCAAAAATATTTTTTTATCGAAGATTAGTCAAACACAATCTGTTCATCAAAAAATTTTTTTAAATGAATTAATCAAACATAAATTGCTTTTCACCAAAAGTATTTTTTCGAAAAGTACTTTAAAAAAAATACTTCTCAAAATAAGCAGTTTTTAGCTGCTTGGTCAAATAGACTCTTAGCGTTAAACTTTAGAGCATAATGTTTTTTCCCTGAAATAATATTTTTCTCATGTTTCGTTTTAGATATTGCATAGGCATATATCTGAATATTATTAATTTAAAACTCGCAGTACTATTTAAATTTCAAATGCCTATTTTTTTTTAATGGTAATACCGTTTAACATGATTATTCTACAAAGCGACTTCCAATGAATTTATTTTACCTATCCTACTACTAAATTAGCACGACAAGAGTTGATAAAGTACGCTCAGAGCATGTGAATGTTGATTCATTTTACCTAATCTTCATGTGAAATTAGCGCAAACAACATATCCGGTGAAATTTCACATCGTGGGATTTGATCATGTGAAATTAGCGCAAGAGTTGAATAATCTTTTCTCGACGAATTTGACTAGCCAACTTCTAAGTTACGATGGTTACCAAAAGGGAAGCATTGATAGAATATTACCATATCATTGTATATTTTTTATATTTTTTTAGTTAATATTTTTTTTGTAATTAGTCAGATTAGTTACCTAGTTTGTAGCTTTGTCAATAACCGTGTATTACTATATATTGTACACAATAATGAATGAAAAGGCAGAGAACATATTCCTTTATGGTATCAGCCAAATCCTAAACCTAAACTCTACCCCGTAGTCGTCGGCCTCCCCCCGTCGTCGACCTCTTCCTCAAACTCTCGGCTTCTCTCTCTCTCTCTCCATTTCTCCACAATTTCAATGGCTGAATAACCTAAATCTCATCATGCTCTTGCTGTTAACAACATCAAGAATTTCATTCTCATTACTCTTGAGATGGAAAAAGTTCAGTATTCCTCCTGGGCGGAATTTTTTAAGATCCATTGTCGTGTGTACAAAGTCATTGATCACATCATCGCTCCTTAAACAAAACCCATTTCTGAGCACATAGAGAAACATGATGGTTTTGATGACGAACTTTGGTCACGATTAGATGCGGTGTTCTATAATGGATCTACGACACAATCTTGAATGATCGATTACATAAAATCATTGAAACCAACGCTACTGCATGACAAAAATGGGAGCGATTGGAAATCAACTTTCATGATAACAAGACACAACGTGCCTTGTATTAGGAAAATCAATTTAAGGACATTCAACAAGACGATTTTCTCAATGCGTCAGCCTATTGTCAAGAACTTAAAATGATTACTGATCAACTCTCTAACATCGGTGCTCCGGTCACAAATCAAAGATTAGTGATGCAACTCATTGCGGGTTTAAATGAAAATTATGACGATGTCGCTACCATCCTCCAACAAAGCACGTCGTTGCCTCCGTTCTATGACGCTCGTTCGAGACTCATCCTTGAAGAAACTCGAAAAACCAAGCGGGCAGTGGCTAATGCTAGCACAACCGACGCCGCCCTCCTTACCACCGGCGACCCACCTGCCGACATAAGGGGCTCGGGTTCCGATTCACCTCATCGGCACACCAACGATTTGAAATGAGGTCCACATCTTCGGAATAACAATAGAGGTATTCCGACAAAGGTCGCGATGGCCGAGACGGAAGCAGCAGTAGTGGCAGCAGAGGACAACTCCCGCCGGCCTGCAGCCACCCACATCGGCAGCAGCCTCCGCCGTGGGCTGCGTGGGGCCAGCAAGCGTGGGCTGCTGCACTCTGACCCTACCCGATATCATCCTGGGCCCAATCACCGGCTCGACAGCCCCATCCGAGAATTCTCGAAGCACGTCCACATCAAGCATACAGTGCACAAGTCTCTCTTTCTTCAACCTACGCACCAACGAATATTGAGGCAACAATATACACGATGTCTCTCAACGTATTGGTATATGGATACTGGCGCAACTTCTCATATGACGGCATCCCAAGGTACTCTCTCATCTTATTTTAATATGAGCAATTTAAACCGTAATATTATTGTTGGCAGTGGACAAGACATTCCCATTTAGGGTTATGAACAATCATCCCTCCCCACCACATCCCCCACTAACTCTAAAAAAATTCCTACATGCCTCGAAACGTATCAAAAATTTAATCTTTGTGCGTCGTTTCACATCTGACAATAATATTTCCCTTGAATTTGATCATTTTGGTTTTTCTGTTAAGGACCTCCTGACAGGAATGCGAATAATGAGATGTGATAGCACCGGGGACCTTTATCCTCTCACCACCACCACCGGTCATCCAGCCTCCTCTCCATCAACCTTTGCAACAATTTTGTCTGTTCTATGGCATAATAGATTAGGATATCTATGAGAATCTGTTTTACACTCCCTTAGCAAAAATAAATTTATTGATTGCAAATATTTCTCTTGCCCTCATGTTTGTGAATCTTGTATTTTTGGGAAATATGTCAAGTTGCCATTTTATTCTTCATCTTCTAGTACTTTAATGCCATTTGATATCATACATAGTGATTTATGAACTTCTTTTATTTTAAGCACGGCTATACATCGATATTATATGTTATTTTTGGATGATTATTCCAATTTCTCGTGGACTTCCTATTGGTAATAAGTCCCAAGTCTATTATATTTTTTCATCCTTTAGTGCTTTAATTAAGACACAATTTGAAAAGAATATCAAATGTTTTCAATGTGACAATGAGAGGAAATTCGACAATAAACAATTCAAACACTTTTGCGCCAAAATGGTCTTGGTTTTCAATTTTCATGCCCCCACACCTCCACAAAATGGCAAAGCCGAACGTAAAATAAGAACCATAAATAACTTAGTTCATACCCACCTTGCCCACGCCTCCATCCCTCCCAATTTTTGACATCACGCTTTATCAATGACAACATATCTCTTGAACATTCTCCCAAACAAGTCCCTCAAGCATAAGTCTCCAACTCAAGTTTTCTATCTTCGGGACCCCTCCTATAAGCACTTACGAAATTTTGGGTGTCTATGCTACCCCCTTCATCCCTCCACCAAAATCAATAAACTGCAACTTCATTCCAACCTGTATGTCTTTCTTGGTTACCCGTCCAATCATCGAGGTTACAATTATTATGATTTGTCCAGCCAAAAAATAATCATTTCCAGGCATGTCATATTCGATGAGTCCCAATTCCCCTTTACCAAGCTACATTCTCCACCTCCGAATTCTTATGACTTCTTAAATGATGACCTCAATCCCCTTTTAATTCATTAATTGCAAACTCAGTCGTTACTGTCACTGATGCCCGACCTGATTCCCACTGTCCCGTGTCGGATGGGCCAACAAACCTAGACACAGGAACCTCGGAACAGCCCTCCCGATGGTGTCTCGGATCCCGCTGCCTCTTCTCAGCCAGCGACTCCACCCCGCCTTCTTGATCCCAGCTCACCCCGCTTCCCTCATAGCCCACAACCAACTTAGCCATATCTCATCCAACCCCACACGATACCCTTACGAACAATGGAAACTCATGCTATGCATGACATTTCCAAGCCCAAACAACAATTTAATTGGCCGACTTCGGTTGCCCCTTCACCTCTTCCTCACAACTCGAAAAATGCCTTGTCCGATCCAAATTGGAAAACTGCCATGATTGACGAATATAATGCTCTTATTGAAAATAAGACGTGGGATCTAGTGCCCCATCATCCTGATGCTAATGTTATTCATTCTATGTGGTTTTTCGACATAAAAAAAAATCTGACGGTTCTTTTGAGAGGCACAAAACTCGTCTTGTAGGTGATGGCAAATCTCAACATGTGGGTGTGGATTGTGAGAAACTTTCAGCCCAGTGGTGAAATGACAACTATGCGGACCGTTCTTAGCATTGCTTTGTCCAAATCATGGCCTATCAGCTTGATGTCAAAAATGTCTTCTTGCATGAGGACCTTTATGAAACCGTTTATATGCATCAGCCTATGGGATTCAGGAATCCGGTTCATCCAGATTATGTGTGTCATTTGAATAAATCACTCTATAGACTGAAATAGGCTCCTCATGCATGGTATCAACAGTTTGCTGATTTTGTATTGTCTATCAGTTTTTCACATAGCAAATCTGATCATTCACTTTTCATCTATAGCAATGGTAATGACATATATTCTGTTATATGTTGATGATATCATCCTAACTACCTCTTCTGATGCACTTTGCTGATCTATTATGTCACTCCTTACTTCTGAGTTTGCTATGAAGGATTTGGGTCCCCTAAGCTATTTTTTGGGCATTGCTGTTACGAGACATGCATGTGGCTTATTTCTTTGTCAAATGAAGTATGCCAAAGAGATTCTTGAGCGAGCAAGCATGCCGTCTTGTAAACCGGCCACCACACTGGTGGACACTAACTCTAAACTTAGTGCCTCTTCGGGTTCTCCATATGTAAACCCGACTCACTATCGCAGTTTAGCAGGAGCATTGCAGTATCTTACTTTTACGAGACCAGATATATCCAATGTCGTGCAACAAATATGCTTATATATTCACAATCCGAATGATGAACATATGAATGCTCTCAAACGTATTTTGCGATATGTCCAAGGTACTCTCCACTTCGGCTTACACCTATACAAGTCCTCAATCTCTGGTGTCACCTCTTACTCTGATGCTAAATAGGGTGGATGTCCCAAAACTCGGCGATCCACATTAGGTTACCGTGTCTTCCTCAGAAATAACTTGTTTTCTTGGTCTTCTAAACGATAACCTACTTTGTCTCAATCCAGTGCTGAAGTCGAGTACAGAAGAGTAGCGAATGTTGTTTCTGAGTCTTGTTGGATACGAAACCTTCTGTTGGAACATCACTGCCCAATCCGCAAGACTACATTATTTTACTATGACAATGTAAGTGCGATATATCTTTTTCGGCAATCCCGTTCAACATCAGCGCACTAAACACATTGAAATGGATATTCACTTTGTACGTGAGAAAGTTGCTCGTGGACAAGTTCGTATCCTTCATGTTTCTTCTCGGTATCAAATTGCTAACATATTTAATAAAGGACTTCTGCGCATACTCTTTGATCAATTCCAAGTCAGTCTCAGCGTACGAGAACCTCCCGCTTCAACTGCGGGGGTGTGATAGAATATTTTCAGAATATTACCATATCATTGTATATCTTTTATATTTGGTTATTTAATAATTCCATTGTAATTAGTCATATTAGTTACCTAGTTTGTAGCTTTGTCAATAATCATGTATTACTATATATTGTACATAATAATGAATGAAAAGACATGAAACATATTCCTTTAAGCATATTTAAAATTGTAATATGGTCTGCAAGGAGAATCACTCTAACAAGAGGGACTCATACTAAGTTGACAGGGTGGGAGTTCTCTACCTTGTGCTCATAACCTATCTTTTTTCATTTTTCCTATTTTGAGGTCGGGTGGTCATCATGTATGCAGAAGAGAATGGTAAAAGAGAGAAATGCTTCAATGAGATTTCTTCTTCTTTTGTGTGTGAGATTGGAACATGTCTTAAAATATACTTTGATGAGAGAGAAAGTACTGATATTTAAAGAACAATAAACTCTTTATTTAGCAGCAACAATTTTGCTAGCTTTCTTTCTTCTTTCTTCTTGTTGATGTTATTAGTATTTTCATATGAACATAAATTATATTTTCACCGCATCCAAGGGTGTGGTCTAGTGATCAATGAAGTGGATTTAGTCAGAGGTGGATCCACGATTTAAACTCTATGGGTTCAATCTTTTAAGTTTCTTAGCATTGAATTCATTATATTTTTAAAGTCATGGGTTCATGTCTACTATTTATTATATTTTAGTAAATTTTTACATATAAATTTATACTACACGTCAAAACTTATGGGGCTCAATTGAACCACTACTTATTATGATACATCCTCCTCTCGGTTGAGCACCATGAAGTCTCAGGTTCAATTTCAAGCAAAGACAAAACACTAGGTGATTTCTTTCCATCTGCTCTAACCTTGATGGACATAGTTATCTGATACCTGTTACTGGTGGGAAGGTGGCAGGTGGCAAGTATCAATCAAGTTAGTTGAGGTGCGCGCAAGCTGGCTCGGACACTACGATATAAAAAAATATATTTTCACCAACAATATAAAGGGGATGTATGGCTATAGTAAAAATCCGCGTATATCAAGGTCACATATTTCAACGAGCCATTTTCATTCAATGGTACTCATTGGTATTATTACCCTACAATAAAGAAAAAATTGAAAAGCATTACAGAGGAAATATAGGAATCAACTTTGTAGCTTCTGATCAGTAGTCTGCTAAGGACCTAATTCTTTCAATGTCTGCACAACACTTCTGTAACCCAGTTATCAGCACAACCAGTTCCTTCAAGAGACTTAAGAGACCTGGTTCCTTAGTCATTCATCAAGATCGTTGTAACCTCAGCATAACCACTAACTTAAAGGGACCTGATTCTTTTGTAGTTGTTTGTCAGTTATACTTGTGATTAGTTTTAAATCATCAAAACATGAATTCAGCGCAGCTCAACGAGAAGTATCCCTCAAATTTAGCCTCAAAAATTGGAAATGGATTTCCCCGCCCCCACAAAAAATATGATATATCTACAATTTTCCCCGCAAATAGCCATCACTTGCGACATCATTGATTTAATAATGGCATTAGTGTCTGAATCTGCTTTGGCACAGGCTCCGGGAGCATCTCCGACAACTTCTTCTAAGAGTTTTATGTCGCATGTAGTGTCCCCTCTTACGGATATTCCTCCTCCTACAACTAGACATATCTCAATTCCAATAATTTTTTCTACTACTACATATTCCCTATCAAAATCTGTTGGAAATTTACTAAATGTGGGATAGAGTTTATCCCGTCTTTAATGACTTAAACACATAGGCCCCGCATGTCAAAAATATTGTTTCTTCGCACATACCTAATCTACTAAGTTAGTAGATGATGTTAGTGCCAAGTATCATCAAATTTCGTTAAGAAATGAAAGAGATATTAGTACACAAAGTAAGGTGTTTGAGACATAAAAAGATGGAGGGTCTTTGGCAAAAAATGACAAATCTCCCTCATTCGCAGAAGATGGAGAGTTTATGATATATATAAACTCTAAGCTTGAGTAAGGGTTTGGGGCCCCAAGGGGTAACCCATGTGTTTAGAAAGGAAAGGACCTAGGTGAGCTTGGGTTCGGGGCTAAGCCCCACACGCGCGCCGCCGCCGCCCACCAGTCTCGTCCGGGCTCGGGTTCGGGTCACAGGTCGTGGGCTGTTGCTTTCTTTCGGAACTTTCTTTTTGGTCCCTGAAATGTTAACTATTTACATTTTGGTTTCTAAAGTTTTCGGAACATCACAACGGACTCCAACAGACGTGACTGTTCAATTGAACAGAACGTTGAAGACACCAACAAACATGACTGTTTGCCTCCCTTTTCGCTCTTATAAATTGAACAGTTTTGTTCAAATTACAGAGCATGGATACACAGAACACACAACACAAAATCTTCTATTCTGTTCAGAACATACAGAAAACTTAGAAACTCAAACAAGCAATCTGTTCTTATTCATTTTCTTCGCTAAAATCAATTGTATTTGCTTTGTACAATTGATTAGTTGTTGTTTTATCTTGGGAGACTATTGCCAAATACCGTAAAAGCATTTATACGGGGCAATTTTGTCTAAAGATAGAGAGTCATCTCTCGACTCAACGTTTCTTTTGTTTAACCTTTCGGATACACTTTACCCCAACTTTTACCTATAATTTTAAGATAAAACTTGCTATTTTCTAAGTGTTCGAAAGATGTCTGTCAATAGTTGTGTTTCCAGTTGTGGTTCTAACTCTGGGTTTGTCTCTGTTTCTGCCAACTGTTCTGTTAACAATTATGTTGGTAGTTCTAGTTCTACTACTGTCAATAGTTATGTTTCTAGTTCTACTGCTGTTGTTCAAGACACTGCTGATGTTCAAGGAAATGTTGTTGTGTCTGCCATTGCTCAACTAAATGTTGTTGTCTCTGGCGCTGCTCAAGAAAATGTTGTTGTCCATGCTCCTGACAGTTTCCAAAGGAAACGCCAAGGTAATGTTCTGGATAAAAATTAAAACAAGAGAAAGAGACTAAAAATATTGTTCTATCTTACTGCGTTGAGCCTGTCACGATCTCAGACAGAAGATCCTCCTTCTAGTGGGGATGCAATGGACACTCAGTCTAACACAATGACTAAAGTGGGCCAAAATACCCAGGTCACAAATGACCTGGAGGCCAAGAACAAATGCAAGGCACATGCTAACGTTGTACAAGACGAGGGTAATCCTCCGGATCTTGACGACAAAATTATGGATTTCTCGGCAGTGGTGTTGGAGGCAAATCTGGTGAAGAACCCAAGGCAATAGTGGATAGACACGGTGCAACCCATCACATCTGCTCTGACAGAAATGCATTCTCCTCTTACGCCCCAGTCACGGGCAAGAAGCTGTTCATGGGCATCGACGCCACCTCTAAAGTGCAAGGGGTTGGAAAGGTTATCCTCAAAATGACTTCAGACAAAGAGCTTACTCTGAAGGAAGTGATGCACGTCCCCGACATCCGCAAGAACTTGGTTTCAGGGCCACTGTTGGTCCAGGCTGGTTTTAGACTAGTTTTTGAGTCCAATAAATTTGTAATAACTAAGAATTGTATATTTGTAGGAAGAGGCTTCGCGTATGACAGCCTCTTCAAAATGAATGTTATGTCTGTAATTCGCTCATCTAATGAAATAAAGTCTTCTACCTACTTGCTTGAGTCTTCTAATTTATGGCATCATATATTAGGACACGTTAACTATAAATCCATTCAAAAGTTAGTAAAGTTGTAATTGTTGCCTTCCTCCGACATAAACCCTCAACATAAATGTGAGGTGTGCGTAGAGGCAAAATTAACCAAATCATCTTTCCATTCAGTCGAAAGAAACACGCTCCTCTAAAACTTATTCACACCGATATATGTGATTTAAAGTTTGTGCAAACTAGAGGGGAGAACAAGTACTTTGTGACTTTCATTGATGATAGTACAAGGTATTGTTATGTTTACTTGTTGAAAAGTAAAGATGAAGCATTTAAACGTTATAAAGCAGAAGTTGAAAATCAACTAAACCTACGGATTAAGGCAATTCGTAGTAATAGAGGGGGAGAATACGTAGCACCATTTGAAGAATACTGTGCTCAATATGGCATTGTTCAACAAATGACCTCTTCTTACTCACCTCAGTCTAACGGTATTGTTGAGCGCAAAAACCGTACGTTAAAGGAAATGATGAATGCTTTACTTATCAATTCTGGTTTAGCCCAAAACATGTGGGGCGAAGCGATTCTTACCGCTAATACAATTTGCAATAGAGTTCCGCATAAGTGTAAGGATAAACCTCTATATGAATCATGGAAAGGAAAGAAACCCACTTACAAATATTTAAAAGTGTGGGGCTGTTTGGCAAAGGTCGAAGTACCTAAACCAAAATAGGTCAAAATTGGGCCTAAGACTGTAGATTGTATATTCATCGGATATACAAATAACAATAGTGCTATTCACTTCTTAGTGTATAAGTCGGAGATACCTGATATCCACGAGGGTACGATCATGGAATCAAGGAATGCTGAATTCTTTAAACAGATCTTTCCTAGAAAGGAAAAAAAGTAATTTCGCGCAAACGATGTTATGAACAAAATGCTCAAAATCAACAAGACCCGAGAGTTTCTGATTATCCAAAACTAGACGTTACAGATCTACAGGACTCAGAAGTTGCTGACTATCCAGAACTTAATGTTATAGACCTACAGAACTTAGGGGTTCCAGAGGTTGAACCAAGACGGAGCAAAATGGCCAAAAAGGACAACACATTTGGTCCAGATTTTCTAACCTATATGGTTGAAAATGAATCGAGGACAATTATGGAAGCATTGTCAACTCCAGAAGCACCGCTTTGAAAAGAAGCTATAGAAAGCAAAATAGATTCCATCATATAGAACCATACTTGGAAAATGATTGATCTTCTCCGGGAAGAAAACCTTTGAGTTGTAAGTGGATACTCAAAAGAAAGTACAAAGCAGATGGAACTATTGACAAGTATAAGTCGAGATTAGTAGTCAAAGGCTACAGACAAACTGAAGGCCTCAATTACTTCGACACATACTCCCCTGTGTCTAGATTAACATCCATAAGGGTATTCATAGCCATTGTAGCTTTGCGTGACCTTGAGATACATCAAATGGATGTTAAGACATCCTTCCTAAATGGAGAATTGGAAGAGGAAATATACATAGAACAACCCAAGGGGTATGTAATTCCAGGACAAGAAAAGAAAGTATGTCGTCTTGTTAAGTCTCTGTAGGGCTCAAACAAGCCCCAAAATAATGGCATGAAAAGTTTGATAATACTTTATTATCAAAAGGTTTCTCCATAAATGAATGTGATAAATGTATATATATCAAAGGAAACTCTGACTCATTTGTCATGATATGCCTTTACGTAGATGACATACTCATAATCGGAAGTAGTTTAAACTTGATCCTGGAAACCAAGAACATGTTAAAACAATGTTTTGACATGAAAGATATGGGTATTGCAGATGTAATCTTGGGAATTAAGATTTCTAAGACATCTGGCGGACTGGTCTTATCTCAATCTCATTACATTGAAGATGTTTTGAGGAAATTTGATGTATTTGAAAGTCCCCCTTATGAAGTCACTAATGGATATGAATCATAGAATTGATAAAAATCGTGTTGCACCCGTATCCCATGAGCGATATGCACAGGTCATTGGTAGTTTAATGTACATTACAAACTACACCCGACCCGACATTGCTTATCTAGTCAATAAGTTGGCTAGGTTCACTCGTAATCCTGGAAATGATCACTGGAAGGCACTAAACCGGATACTATGATATCTGAAATATTTGTTGACTTACAGATTACATTATTCAAGATATCCAGCCGTACTAGAAGGATACAGTGATGCAAAACACCAAATCCACCAGTGGGTATGTTTTTATAATTGGTGGTAGGGCTGTGTCTTGGAAATCCTCTAAGCAAACATGCATCGCCCGATCCACGATGGAATCAGAGTTTATCACTTTGGACAAAGCATGAGAAGAAGCAGAGTGGCTTCACGACTTCTTAGAGGATATCTCTTGTTGGGATAAACCCGTACCTTTGGTGATGATTCACTGTGACAGCCAATCGGCTTTAGGAGAAGGGCACATAGTAATATGTACAATGACAAGTCTAGACACATTCGTCGGAGTCATAAGACCGTTAGGCAGTTGATCACTACGGGTGTCATTTCCATTTATTACGTCAAATTAAAGGATAACTTAGCGGATCCATTAACTAAAGGCCTACCCAAAGATCAAATATTATGCTTGTCTAGGGGAATGGGCTTAAAACCCAAACAATAAGAATATTTATGGTGGTAACCTAACCTTACTGACTGGAGATCCCAGGAATTTGGTTCAATGGGAAAACTAAACTATAGAGGTTTAGTTTAGCGCTTCACTTGAAGTAAGAGCACTTCAGATTATCATTCTTTAAAGAAAGATAACTCCAAAGTCGTTCCCGTGATACACATTAAGTGCTACCTGCATAATGGATAAAAGATAAGTTTCTGAAACTTTTAATGATTTCTAACACTTGCGAGTGGGGTAGAAAAATATACCTTATAGGAGATCACCTATTTAAGTGCGAAGACATGCCACTTCAAATGTACGCACTTAAGAATCAAAGCGTTGTCCATGGTCACAACGGACAAAACAATAAGAAGAAATGAATAAGGAGAGTTATTGTGTTGATATCATTGTCTTGGTTTACACTAAACACTGATTGTTCAAGACATCGCGTTCACCGCGCAGTAAGTAAATTCGATGGTAATCGACTAAGGAAGGTTCAAAGCCGAAAGCTACCTATCCTGATGCAATATCTTTCCGTTGAAAGATTGCTAAACTTTGGCACCCTATGTGCACCAATTCTCTTTCTAGAGGGAATTGTTGGAAATTTACTAAATGTGGGATTGATTTATCCCGTCTTTAATGACTTAAAAACATAGGCCCGCATGTCGGAAACATCGTTTCATCACACATGCCTAATCTACTAAGTGAGTAGATGATGTTAGTGACAAATATCGTCAAATTTCGTTAAGAAATGAAAGAGATATTGGTACACAAAGTACGGTGTTTAAGACATAAAAATATGGAGGGTCTTTGGCCAAAAATGACAAATCTCCTTCATTGGTAGAAGACTGAGAGTTTATGATAAATATAAAATCTAAATTTGAGTAAGGATTTGGGGCCCTAAGGGGTAACCCATGTGTTTAGAAGGGAGATGACCTAGGTAAGCTTGGGTTCGGAGCTAAGCCCCACACGCGCGCCGCTGCCGCCCGCCCGTCCCGTCCGGTCCGAGCTTGGGTTCGGTCACGAGTCACTGAAATGTTAACTATTTATATTTTGGTCCCTGAAGTTTTCAGAACATCACAACGGACTCCAACAGACGTGACTGTTCAACTGAACAGAACGTTGAAGACACCAACATACATGACTGTTTGCCTCCCTTTCTGCTCTTATAAATTGAACAGTTCTGTTCAAATTACAGAGCACGGATACACACAACACAAAATCTTCTCTTCTGTTAAGAACATACAGAAAACAGAGAATCAGAAACTCAAACAAGCAATCTGTTCTTATTCAATTTTCTTATCTAGAATCAACTGTATTTGCTTTGTACAGTTGATTAGTTGTTGTTTTTATTAGCGAATATTCTCCGTATATTTTGTAATAATGGTAGATGTATAATTAAGGTAACTTAGGATTCTAACTGTATTAGAAATCAACCTTTGTAAGGTAAGTTAGGATTCGTACCATATTAGGAATCAACCTTGTACAGCTATATATATTGTGAATAATGAAAGGAATCCCAAGGGAAATTATTCCATCTTTCATGGTATCAAGAGCCTAAAACCTAAATCTCTCCTCTTCCTTATTCTTGGCCGAAATTAGCAATTTTTTTTCTGATTTCGCAAATTTTTTTTTTTTTGCTTTCTTCCTCTCTTTCTCGGCCAAACCAGAAAATTCCCTTCCCTCGGCGGGCGGCAACCATGTCTTCCCCCCAAATTCCGGTTCATCCACTGGCACAATTGACAACCCCTCTCAACGTTCAGTATCTTCTTTTCATCCGGCATTCGCCGTTAACAACATCAAGAATTTTATCCCTATAATTCTTGACCAAGAAGACTGTCAATATTCCATGTGGATGGAACTATTCTACATTCATGCATGTGCATACAACGTGCTCAATCATATTGACGAATCGCTCCTCGTCCCACCGATGTTACGGACTCAATCGGCGTCGTCTTGACGCCATCGTCAAACAATAGATCTACGGCACCATCTTCAAAGACCTGTTGTGCACTATCATGAAAACAGGTGCTACGGCACGTGAACTTTGGGTCCGGCTAGAAGAAATCTTTCAGGACAATAAAAATACTCGGGTCGTATATTTGGAAGAGCAATTCAATAATACCCGCCTCGAGAATTTTAACAACATGTCCGAATATTGTAAGCAACTGAAACTCATAACCGATCAACTATCCAACGTCGGGACTTCTATTTCAGAAACCAAGATGGTGCTTCAACTTGTTGCGGGTTTACCAAAAGGTGAATATGACACACTCGCAATAATGATTCAACAAGCCGACCCTCTCCCAAGTTTCAACAAGGCACGTTCACAACTATTGTTGGAAGAAACTAGACGTGCTAAACAAGAGGAACATAATCAAAAGGCGTTAGCCGTTGACGGGATGGCAACACTGCGACCCAAAGAAGCAACCGGCGGTTCCGGCGGCGAAGCAACAGAGTGGCGGAGGTCGTGGCGGCAGAGGTCACAACAACAAAGGCAAGGGCCGCGGAAAGGGCCAACGCACCCGGTGGACCGGACGACGAACCAACCACCGGACAAAGAAGAAGAAGACTTGCAGCGGTGGCCCAACCAGCAGAACCGGGCCTCGCCCGCATGCCCGTACCCGACCGTAGGGGCCCGGTTCCAGCAGCCTTGGTCGACCGACCTCTTGGGCCATGCCCACCACGAGCGAGCCCACAGCAGCGAAGAATAAAGCCCACCTAATGGCGGTCCGGCGAAGCGGCGGCTACAACAGCCCATCGCAATCCGGCGGAAGCGGTACTGCGGAAGAAGCACTGCAAGCAGCCCGGCGGCACCGGCCCCGACCGATTTGGGCCAGGCATACACCACCGTGAACCTTCAATGCCCGACGAAAATTGGTACATGGACACCGGAGCCACATCTCACCTCACCCGGTCGTCGGGTAACATATCTCAACTACGTCGGCTAAAGTGTCCTCAATTTATTACTTGTCGGCAATGGTCATCGCATTCCAATTGAAGGTTACGGTAACACACACACCAAACATCCACACCCACCTTTCTCCCTAAACCACGTCCTATACACACCTAACATCATTAAAAACTTAATCTCTCGTTAGAAAATTCACTAGCAATAATTCGTGTCCGTCGAATTTGACCCTTTTGGCTTTTTCGTGAAGGAACTCAATACGGGAAAAATTCTTACACGCTGCAATAGTGTGGGAGATCTCTACCCATTCACTCAATCTTCCGCTGATAGACCGCAAGCACCTCTATCCCTTGCGGCGATCTCTCCCTCAACTTGGCACAACAGACTTAGACACCCCGGAGACCCAGTTTTTACTTTTCTTAGGACTTCTAAGCGTATTCAATGTAATAATGGGAAAATTGCCCAACATTGTTTTTCTTGTCCACTAGGCAAACATACTCGTCTTTCCTTTATGTCATCAAACAGTGTTACTTTTTCTCAATTTGATATTGTTCATGCTGATTTGTGGACATCTCCGATTGCTAGCTCTTTGGGTCATAAATTCTATCTAGTATTCTTGGATGATTTTTCACATTTTGTCTGGATTTACCCACTGAAATTCAAATATGAAGTTTTTGCAAAATTCCTCGAGTTTCAAAAATTTATTAAGACACAATTTGAAAAACCTATTAAATCATTCCAATGTGATAATGGACGTGAATTTAATAACTCGGCATTTCACAATTTCTGTTCTAAACAAGGCATGGTTTTCCGTTTTTCTTGTCCTTATACTTCTTCCCAAAACGGAAAGGCTGAAAGAATTATACGTACCATCAATAACATGGTCCGCACACTTCGTTTCATGCCCGCCTACCACCGCCTTTTTGGGTCTATCTTTGTCAAAATGGTAGAATCCCTTCTAAATATTTTACCAACTAGCACACTCCAAAACAAAACTCCTACGAAATCATATACCGTAGGCGACCATCATATGATCACCTACGTATTTTTGGATGCTTATGCTACCCCAACATAGCCTCCACCGCACCCCACAAACTTGCCCCTCGCACTCTTCCATGTGTCTTCCTTGGTCTATCTCCTAATCATCGGGGCTACTTGTGCTATGACATTGCTACTCGCAAAATCATCGTCTCCCGTCACGTCACCTTTGACGAGATAACCTTTCCTTTTTCAAATCTCCGAAATTTCAGACCACCGATTACATCTTTCTCGATGAACCAAGTCCGTCCCCGGTCATCCAAAATCTATACCAACAAGAGCCCATTGTTCGACGGTCCCACTGTCCGGCACCACCCCACCGCTCCTCGCTCACCCCTACGCCCCCGGCCGAGTCACCGCGCCACCGGCGACACCGCGCCCACCGGTCCAGAGAACCGGTGGACCAAAGCAACCTCACGCGCCCGACCCTCCACCACCGCCCTCACATCGCATAGAGACTCGTGCACAACACGGGATCTTCAAACCCAAGGTTCAATTCAATCTCTCCACACAAATCTTATCACCCATTCCAAAAAATCCAAAACTAGCAAAACTGGACCCAAATTGAAATGCGGCCATGTGCGAGGAATTTAACGCTTTAACCAAGCAGAACACTTGGGATTTGGTACCTAGACCAGCTAGTGTGAATGTTATCCGGTGTATGTGGATATTTCGTCACAAGTTCAAAGACAGTGGTGACTTAGAGAGGTATAAGGCAAGACTAGTTGCCAATGGCACTAATCAGCAGGAGGGTATTGATTGTGGTGAGACATTCAGTCCGGTTGTTAAACCGGCCACTATTCGGACTATTCTCAGTATTGCTATGGGCATGCATTGGCCGATTCATCAGCTTGATGTCAAGAATGCGTTTCTTCATGGGGATTTGAAAGAGACTGTGTACATGCATCAGCCTCCTGGCTTTATTCATTCGGCAGCTCCGCAGTTTGTGTGTCGTCTCAGGAAATCATTGTATGGATTGAAACAGGCACCCCGCGCTTGATATGATCGGTTCGCCAGGTATCTTCTGCAGATTGGTTTTGTATGTAGCAGGTGTGATACATCTCTCTTCACGCTTCACCGAGGTAGCAAGACCTTTGCATATTTGCTATTATATGTCGATGACATTGTTCTTACTTGCCTCATCGACGGGTTGAAGAATGAAATCATTGCTCTACTCAAAAGCGAATTTGCTATGACCGACTTGGGCAAGCTAAGTTATTTTTTGGGTATATCGGTGACAAGATCTGCAGCCACTATGTTCCTGTGTCACGTAAGTATGCCAGAAGAGATAGTGTACAGGGCCAAGATGGCAAATTGTAAAATTATGCCAACTCCGGTGGACTCAAAATCCAAGCTTAGTGCTAATGACGGTGCGCCAGTTTCTGATCCCACTCTATATCGGAGTCTAGCAGGTGCTCTTCAGTATCTTACATTCACTAGGCCTGATATTGCATATGCCGTTCAGCGGTGTGTGTCGTTCATGCACGACCCCCGAGAGTCCCATTTTGCCGCCCTCAAACGTATTATCAGATATGTTAAGGGCACACTAGACTTTGGTTTACATCTATACACCTCTGCTCCAACCAAGTTGCTAGCCTACACGGATGCAGATTGGGTAGGATGCCCCGACACACGTCGCTCCACCTCAGGGTAGTGTGTATTTCTAGGGGATAATCTTATCTCATGGTTCGCCAAGCGGCAGGCCACGCTATCCCGTTCGAGTGCTGAAGCAGAATATCACGGAGTTGCTAATGTTGTCGCTGAGATCTGTTGGCTCTGAAATCTTCTTTTGGAGCTCCAGTGCCCATTGCGCAAGGTGTCTATAGTCTATTGTGACAACATATCTGCTATCTATATGTCTTATAATCCAGTCCAACATCAGCGGACTAAGCATATTGAGATGGATATCCACTTTGTGCGAGAGAAGGTTGCCCGTGGTCGGTCAAAATTTTACACGTGCCTTCCTCCTATCCGTATGCGAGACATTTTCACAAAGGGACTACCGCGACAGCTCTTCACCGACTTCCGATCCAGCCTTAGCATTCGGCCTCCTCCCGCTCCGTCTGAGGGGGAGTATTAGCGAATATTCTCAGAATATTCTCCGTATATTTTGTAATAATGGTAGATGTATAATTAAGGTAACTTAGGATTCTAACTGTATTAGGAATCAACCTTTGTAAGGTAAGTTATGATTCGTACCATATTAGGAATCAACCTTGTACAGCTATATATATTGTGAATAATGAAAGGAATCCCCAAGGGAAATTATTCCATCTTTCAGTTTTATCTTGGGAGACTATTGCCCAATACCGTAAAAGCTATACGGGGCAATTTTGTCTTAAAGACAGAGAGCAATCTCTCGACTCATCGTTTCTTTTGTTTAACCTTTCGGATACACTTTACCCCAACTTTTACCTACAAAATCTCCATGGAAAAATAGATTCTGCAAAACAAATCTAAACAAATGTAGTTCCGGTGAAACTTCTTTTTTATGAAAATAATTTTTGCATGATTGTGGTGGTTTGTGGTGGTGGTTATTGTGATATGTGGTGGTGGTTATGATGGTTCTGTGATTGTGGTTTAAATGTGGAAATGGATATATGTTCGGTATATCTTACTATATATCTGTATACTTTGGTGTATATCTGGTGTATGTTTATAGTATATTCTATGTATCACTCTACAAATAGTGACATACACACGACATGCAAGTACATATTACATACAAGTCTTCATATTAGTATATTGTGTGTATGTGATATATATGTGTTGTATGTTTTGTATGTCATTATATATTATTATATATCTTGCATATGTCAACTATATACATTGACATACAATAATATACAATGACATACAAGTGTACATGGAACTTCGGTGAAGAACAAAACTCCAAGTGCAAAAAAAAGAAGCAAAGATGAGATATAAGTTATCTGATTTTTCCGGCAAAACTCCGTCAATTCCCGTGATGAAGCGGCGGGCGGTAGAAAAACGGAGGCTAGGATTTGTGGGCAGATAAAAT
The DNA here is from genome assembly GCA_034509755.1 of Anisodus tanguticus. Lineage (NCBI taxonomy): Eukaryota > Viridiplantae > Streptophyta > Magnoliopsida > Solanales > Solanaceae > Anisodus > Anisodus tanguticus. Next base: position 35,718,358 of record CM067544.1, read on the forward strand.
ATAAAGAAACAAAAAATAGGAAGAAAGAGAAGATAGGAAGAAAGGGAAAAGGAAGATATCTAATTTTGTGACATTTATTGGAGGTTGTATATGTTTTGTAAATAAACTTTCTGTATATTGAATGAAGTTGTATCATTAATTATGATAGCTATCGATTGATATTAGTATATGTTTGTAAAAGTTCCACTGATTTATCCACATAGAAAGGGGATCCTAACATCCAACAAAGAAGAGGGAAGAGTAAGGTGGAATGTTGTGGAAACAGAACTACAAATTCTCTAAAGAGTCGGATGAAAAAAGCAACATATAGAAAAAGTGTTCTGAAGCTGAATAGTACCACCTATTATATTAAACATCTAGGTGATATTGTACGTAAATGTAAATTCATAATTAAGAAAAATAAACTACAACAGAATATAACGTGCACAGGAACCAACCTTTCTTCTGATGAGTTTTTGATTTATTTTCATTCTTACATTTTATTGTTACTCATCGATATCACTCTTTCAATATTTTCGTGATTCTTAAGTCTTCAATGCTTCTATGTTCTTAGAGTGTAACTAACTATTTTACGATAAAATAGTAGTATTTGAAAGAAATAATCCCTTAATTATTTTCATTAATGAAAGAGTATATATATAATTTACAATTTAAAATAATAGAAATCTTATACATATTCTACTCCCAAAATAATCCATTATCATATTCTTTTCCATTATCACATTGAATAGTCTTAATTTCCCGTTCGAATTGAGTACGGATGAAAGTTCTAAATTTTAGAAAGGTGGAAAAAATGTGAGATTTTTTCACTAATGGAAAAGTCCATAAAAAATAGAATAATCATCCAAAAAAAGAACATAATAATGATGGCCCAAAGAACTGATAACAGGAGATGTCCATAAATCGCTATGAATAATATCAAATGACATAAAAGTACAATTATGAGAGTCTACAAACGACAATCTAATAATTTTTCCTAAAGAACAAGATTGACAAATCGGAGTACTACGCATACCCTTACAAGAAATAAAATAGTTTTTATCTAAGGAAGACAAAATTGACGACCCCGGATGACCTAGACGTGCATGCCACAAGGAAGGAGCAAGAGTTGCAAAAGTAGATGACAAGGCTTGACTCGACAGACCAGATGTGGGTGTGATAGGATAAATATCTCCCCTACTATCACATCTCATGAGAGGAATCCCCGTCTTGAAATCCTTCACAGAGAAACCAAAAGGATAAAAAACAAAAGAAACTGAATTATCAGTGGTGAATTTACGGACATACACCAAATTTTTAATTAATTTAGGAGCATGAAGGGTATTTTTCAAGACAAGAGGTGAATGGGGGGAGAGACAAATTTTTATGACCGTAACCACGAACCGGAATGGAATTGTCATTACCAATAATTATGCCACGATTGTTGCTCAAATTAGATTAAGATGAGAGAGTACTTTGGTCAGACGTCATGTGGGTAGTGGCGCCGGTGTCCATATACCAATTCGGGTCCGGAGGATTCAATCCAAGCGTGTGCATCGCGGCTTCAATGTCGGTAGGGCTGGGGGCCACTGCATGATGGGCCTGCGGAGGCCGAGGCCCAGGCACACCTGCCTGCTGCCACGGTCCAGAGGTGTTGCGGAAACCATAGGGCCAATGTGTATTGGGCCGAAATGAGTGCTGGCCAGCCCACTGTCCAAGGGTTGGAAATGCTAGAGAAAAGGCTCCGTTGGGCCCCGCATCGGCACAGCCCACCGCCGGGGAGGCCGGTTGGGTTGTGGCCCACCGCATCGGGACGGGGCCCACTGCCACTGTTCTGGCCACCGCCGCTACTGCCGGAACCACCGCGTTTGCCCCACGGTTTTTGCCATTATTTTTCCAAGTATTGTTGCAGCCACCATGAGCATGGTTTGGGCCCAAATTATCAACAAAACCTGTAGACTGAGTGGATGACGTCATCATGACCACGGGGCTAGCACCGGTAGCCGCCTTTTTGTCCAAGCCGGTTTCCTCAAGTGTAAGCATGGAACGGGCCTGATAAAATTGTGGATAAGGATTGCTCTGTCGAATAAGCGTACCAACACCACTATAAGCCTCAGATAGGCCTGCAACCATTTGTAGTACCAATCAATCATTTGTAACGGGTGCGCGAACGTTGCGGAGTTGGTCCGCCAATTCTTTAAACCTTTTGCAGTAAGATGACACGTTAGGGAAGTCTTCCATATTGACGTGGGAGAATTCCTACTCAAGTGTAACAGCTCGAGAATTCTGATTATCTTGGAATATGTCACGTACTCTATCCCAAGAAGCCATCGCCGTAGCGTCTGGCTCAATAATCGTTTGCAGAAGGTCGGTAGAGATAGTTGAGTAAATTCACTAAAGAACAGTAGCATCAAGAGTCGTCCATAATTGAGGATCATCCTCGGGTTTAGGAATCCCCGTAGCCGTAGGAGCTGGGGGGATAATGTGATGGAGGACTTGATGCGAGCATGCGTGAACTTTGAACAGTTCGGCCCACGTCGCGTATTGGACATTTTTTATTTCAAGAATGATAGGGATGTGATTCTTGATGTTAGAAACAGTAAGGGCAGGGTGAAACGTGTTCTTAGCCATAATAGCAACACAAGACGTGATGTATGGATTTGGAAGAAAATGTAGGAATAGAAAGAAAGAGAACCACCGTCGGCATGGAAACCGAGAAGGGATTGCAGGAATCCGAGGCCAAAATTAGACGTAAAAGTTGGGAGAAAAATAACGTAGACTTCTAATACCATGAAAGAAATAATCCCTTGATTATTTTCATTAATGAAAGAGTATATATACAATTCACAATTTTCCATAATAGAAATCCTATTCCTATTCTACTCCCAAAACCCTATTCTAGTAGTACAAGAATCCTATAATTATGATAAGTATACAATACTAATTAATACAATATTTACACTAAATTACTACACAATATCTGCTCTAAACCGGTGTGTATATCACCGTGTATATCACGGACTGAACCTTTACAAAACCTTGACAAAACCGTGATATACACTAAGTTTATATCACGTGTATATTTAACAAGTATATTGAGAGATTTTGATGGATTTCTTATGAAAATATCAACACCGAGTAACTTAGAGAAAAAGCTCAAAATTGCACACTATCTTTGATCTTTGGCTCAAAATAGTCCTATATTTTTCACGCAGAGCACTAGCTAATAGTCCATATTTTTTGAGAAAGTGGTATAATTTTAGTCTCAACTCTTAACTTCCGCCATATTCTTAACGGAGAGAACTTCACTTAAGGTCTTATCATGTTGTCATTTGTGCTAGAACAAAAGCTTGTCAAAATTTCATCCTTTTTTATTTCTCAATTTATAAAGGGACTAATACCCAATAATTTTGTGTCGACCAACTGGTTGAACTTGTTATGCCAGGAACTGGCCTTGTTTATTGTCATGATAAGTATCAAGTTTTTAAATTGATATGTATAATGAACCAGGGTACGTAGGGTAATTAGTTTTCCTGCTTTTCTTTCTGTCTTTGTAGTTTTTTTAATAGTAGTGTTTTTAGTCTCTTGCTTTAAGGATTTCAACTCACTGCTAGAAATCCTAAACATGATTATTGAACCTTCATGAATTATGAGCCTGCTACATGTTTTCAACTCACTCCTAATACGTATCCCATTCATTGAGCGGATAAGTATGATGCTAATCCAATATATATGGGATACTAAATCTTGACTTGGTCATCACCGAAGATGCTTCACAATTCTGTAAAAATATAAGTACTCTCTCGTTGGGCCATCAAATTTCGCTAATGATTGCAAATAGCCATCTATTCTAATGGGTGGACGAATTGAAACTTCCCTTTTCGTAAGGCAATTAGCTGATATAGTATGGGAAATGTTTGAGACCATGTATACAAGATCAAGAGATATCCTAATCAAAATGATAATAAACTATCTACTAGATCCATGTACATGAGAATTCATTGAAATCTTAGTAGGTTCATTTTTCTCCATCATATTAGATTCAGTTGTTGAAGGGGAGCCTTAGAATAACTGGTAAGTTGATGTCATGTGACAAGGAGGTCATGGATTCAAGCTGTGGAAACAGCTTCTTGCAGAAATGCAAGGTAAGACTGTGTACAATAGACTCTTGTGGTTCGGCCCTTCTCCAGACCCCGCGCATAGCAGGAGCTTAGTGCACCAGACTGCCCTTTATATTAGATTCAGTTGTGTGGGATGCACACGCATTATGTTACTATTATTTCATAGTTGTTTCATCTTTGTGTTATTTGTGCTGATAAGAGCATGTGAGGTTCTCTTTGTTAAAAGAATGAAGAAATTAAGGGTCGGGAATAAAACTCTGCGCATCACTTTGTCAATGAATATGGACTATTAATGCTCTGCGTGAAAGATAGTATATGACTATTTTGAGCTAAAGTCCAAAGAAGGGGAGCCTTGATCAACAATAAAGTTATCTCGATCGTGAAAACAACCATTAATACTTGAATTAGAGTAGACTGTCTACATCACATCCCGTGAGATGCGGTCATTTTCCGAATTCTGTGAACTTAGAATACTTTGTGCATCGAATATTCCCTTTTTTAAATTTATTATAACATAAAAAAATGTTAGAAATTCATATCATTAATTAATGGTGGACCAACATGGACCACTCATTATTATATATCCAAGCACTATATTTATAAATAAAAACTAATATAATATATAAATATATTGAGTAAGAATTCAATTTCAGGAAGTATAACCGTAATTCAAAGGCATGGTTGAGTACCCAAAAATGTAAAATTTATGTCACGAACCCAAAATCTAATATGTCGTGACACCTACATTTAACCTGATAGGTGAATCAAATTCCATTTATAATCCATTTTCATTAAATAAACGGAAAAGTAAATGCAAGAACATTTAATATAGGTCCTAATCGAAAGTCTCATAATCATAGTGCGGAAATAAATAGATGCACCTAAAACTTGGTCTTACGATCCAAACCGGAGGGCCGCGACGGGCACCCGGATCCCACCCGTCGGGTACCGCTAATCGTACATTTACCACCTAATCATCATTAATTACGGACTAAGCCGAAAGAAAACTACGTGAAATCTTTATCCAAAAAACCAACTTATGTATATACATACCATACCAAGTTCGACAAGGTCATACAAGACCACTATCCACAGAACACCTGTCTACAAGCCTCTAAGAGTTGCAACATCAAAGGTTGGGACAGGGCCCCGCCATACCCATATATACAAGCAAAAATGTACCGTACCAAAATTAGACCAACACTCCAAACAAGGGGAGTGCTCCAAAAATCCGCTAGATCTGCAATCAACTAACGTGAACCGTCACCCTGCCTATGTGAACCTGCGGGCATGAAACGCAGCGTCCCCCGACAAAAGGGACGTCAGTACGACTGATGTACTGAGTATGTCATGCATGAACAATAGTATAACAAAGATATCACAGTAACTAAAACAGATGCAGCCGACCAATATTAACTACCTTTGAGACCCCAATACATATGTCTAAACGTTATGCAATGCAAATATGGTATAATATTGGACACACGTGCATCTTCCTTTTCTTAACAGCCTCTGTGGGCGTCCGGTTATATAGGTCACACAGACATGCCACACAGGCTTCTATATTGGTCTCATATCATATAATGGTGAATGAATGTATGCATGATGCAAATGCGGTATACTAATGTCCACACAAGAATCCTACTTCCCATAACCGCCACACAGGCATTCAGTTATATCGTATAAGCCACAAAAGCTTCAATATTATCATATCGTCTTGGCTACACAGGCATTCATTTTGATCACACAGGCTCGATATATAACCTCTTAGGGCTCTTTTGTGATAGTCTGTACCAGCTGCAGGTGGTGTGCGTATATAACGGCTTTCCCTATCCACATATCCCCTACATATATACAATATTTACCATATAATAGTATGTATAGCACAAGTGGTCCAGGATAATATATGAATATAATGCAAGTGAAAATGCATAAATGACAATAAAATATTTTCTGAATTTACCGGATGACATAATATCCTTGTACCTTCGGCTAACACTGTGAATATCAACATCTTTTCTGTATGTCTTAATAAGGACTTAGGAACATATTTAGACATGCTTTTACCATAGGAATGAATAACATGAATATTCTTAACCACTAGGAGTAGAATAAATTATAGAGCAATATCACGGTTATATTTCGTTACATGAAACATGCCAAAGAAAAGAAATTATTTGCCTTAACATACCTCGAATATTGTCCTTTCAATAATTCCGTACTTGAATTAGTTGGACGCTGCCTGAAACAACATTGCAGAATGTTGTTGTAACTAAAATTTAAGAAGTTGATTTTAAAAAAGGACCAAAGTACTTCGTGCGTTTTGTCTTCCAAATAAGAAATGCTTCCTGCGTTCTTTTCTAACCAAAATACATTGTTTTTAATTTATGAAAAAGGAATTGCTACTGAACGTTCTTTGGTCTCCAAAATAATTCTCAAATCAAGATATAACCTCCCCTTAAAAGATGCTTAAGTTAGCATTTAATGGGTGCTATTATTTGGTCCCCCACTTAGTTTAGCCTTGGCGGTTGGATCCCCAAATCCACGCCACATGTCATTAACATGCATGGTCACTTAATTAATTAAGTGACATGCCTCCGTACAATTTATCAATCACACACATAATTAATTTTGTGATCCCAATTCACTTAAATCCTAATAACTTGTAAGACCTTCATATACTCAATGCCATAATTTTGTAATATGACACTAGTCCATAACCTCTTTGGGCATGCATCAAATTTATTTATGATTCTAATCGTCACACTTCTTACGTCCAAAATTATTCCTGGACTGCATCCTTTTATATACAAGATCTTTATTAGCATACGTAATTATGACATAATTTTTTCAACGCTCGGGTCTATTTACACACGCCTAGTGATTTTACATACGCTTAGAGGTTCAAACCGTGACCCGAAAGTACGGGATGTTACAGTTGGTATCATGAATACCAGAGTGTCTAGAATACAAATCTAAGTCTGAGCATAATCAAAGTACAACTGTCTAGAAATAAGAAAAGACGAAATAAAATAGGGATATATGAAGTCCGATAATGCGGATCAGCTAAACAACTCACCCCGAGATTTCCAAAAAACAGTTACCAAATCAAGTGGTTTCGCATGCTCCATTGGTGCATGGATCTAAATCTACACAAAAGAGTGTAGATTGAGTACGGGGATCAACGTATACTCAACAAGTATCATTGACCGACCCCAACAAAGTAGTGGCGAGGGTTGATTTTTGAAAACACTTGTGTCTAAACTTTAACATAAATAAGCCTTCACGTTTAAATAATCAACGAATAAGAGGGAATTAACTCAAGATAACCAAGTAGAATATCAGAGTAAGAAAATAGAGTAAAATAAGAAGATTCCACCTCAAGAATTCGATGATAAGATTGTTGGAAATTTGCCTTTGATGGGGAGGTGCGTCCACCCATATTTAAGAATTAAACACTAGGGTTCCGCATGTTGGAGGCCTTGTTTCTCTACACGTGCATAATCTACTAAGTGAGTAGATGACCGTAGGGCCAAGAATCGTCAAATTTCATTGAGAAATGAAAGAGATATTGGTCCACGAATTAAGGTGTTTGAGGCATGGAAATATGGAGTGGGACAAATCTATCACAACGGTGGGAAAAAGAAGAATTGCTTTCTTTATAAGTCTCAAATTGGCTAAGGGTTTGGGACCCCAAGGGGTAACCCATGTGTTTAAAAGACGGAGGACCTAGATGTGCTTGAGTTCAAGGCTAAGCCCGCATGCGCGCCGCCACCGCCCGCCCGTCCGGGCTCGGGTCACAGGTCACGGGTCACGGGTCTCGGGTCTTGGGTCTTGGGTTTCTTCTGGTATTATCTCTTTGGACCCCAAATTGTTTAATATTTACAGTTTGGTCCCTGGAATTTCTGGAATATTGAATTTGGGAACAACGGAAGACAGAAAGTTTCTGCCTACCGTTGGAGTTGATTTTTGAGGGCGTTATGATTAACTTCCTCCATTAACAGCCATTACTTGGCTGAATTACAGCCTCCTTCAATGGCCATAAACAACCATTATTTGGTTGTTTAATTCCCTCATTCAATGGGCCATTAACAGCCATGTCTTGGCAGTTGAGAGGTGTCTCCCCTTATGCTATATATTGAGAGAGGTGTCTCCCCTTATGCTATATATTGATGTCTTTTCGGCCTAAGTGTAGTATTCTATTCGAATCAATAGACTTTTCAGAAATATTGCAGCTTCCCGAAACAGTCTTAAAGTAATAGTTTCAGCCAAGAAACCAACAGTAGTTTGGCCGAAAAATCACAGCAAATAATTCACCCAAATCTGCGCAATGTGCAGCAACATATAACAGCAAAGTGACGAGAAATAGCAGCAGGAAAGCAGGTATATCTATCACAAAGTATAGCATTTTTCGGCTCCCGAAAGGCAGCAGCCATTTGCATATGACGAAGAAGCAGATGCAGGAAGCAACCCATAATAGTAATTGAAGATGTAGCAATAACCAACTTCATGAAATCAGTAGCTCCCAATTGTGGCAGCTCCAATCAATTTCTCCAGTTAGCAACGATTATCCCAAAATGCACAAATATCATTTGAGATTTGTATTTTCCTCATGTCATGCCAAGAAACAAACAAGGCAAATAATGAATATCTAGAAGAGAATATTTTAACAAATAAGGACAAATAAAATGTAAGACATTTAACAATTGTCATGACCAGTCCAAGTTAGGCTAATGTAATAAGACAATGACAGGATCAATCCCCTATGAATAATCAAGTGACCAACCAGATTCACAATGTATCTCGGAGCACCAGAAATCATGAATAAAAAAGAACACAAGAATTATCATTGGAGCTGAGGGTCTGAAAACTCATCTTACTAAAGAATATCAATTAAAACATAGTAATATGCCAGACAAAGGAGTTAGGAAGAACAAATTCCACATCTAACTAGTCAAGCCCATCTTAACAGTCAACAACTCACAACCAGAGGGAATGACAAAACTGGAAGAAAACTCAGACAAACAAAAGGGGGTACCATCCATATATTTTTTACTCATCCCCTAGGAAAGTATCAATTTCAAACTATCCTATACATATTCATACGGAAGATGATTACAAATAAAGTGTATGCCAAACATGATATAAGCTGGCTAAGTAAATGCAATATACTAGCACATGCACTGTCCAAATGATTTGAAAGACAAGGCATGTCTCATAACATAGCTTAAAAGATATTACATGCTATCATGGATACATTTTAATACTTAAATAGATAAGGAAAGTATGTAATTAGTTTAATAGGCATTTGTGAGACAAACAGAATTGAGCCAAATAACCACTTAAAGGAAACACTTCAGATATGCTAATCTCAGTACATAAGACCATACTCATTATATATAGTAGGCATATTGACATTTCTTAAAGAAGGAACAAGGCAGCTAAGATGATTACTGAGCAGATTATAAATTAAGTAACTAACATTTCGCCGCTAACAAACAACAAATGCCTACTGAACTAACTACGGGAACTCAGTAAGACAAACATACTTCAACATTTGAGTCCAACATGATCACACAATGTCTAGAAATCAACACACACACACACACACAAAGCTTCTTATCATATTAAGTATAAATCTAATAATACAAGCAAAGCATTTCTGAACATTAATAGCCAATTAAACAAGCTAACAGACTTAACGCATTAATGAACATAATAATAATAAATGACAATCTTATCACATAATCAACAACAAAACACACAACAATACAGAAAATACACTGAGAGGAATTTGTTTTATTGACCTTCTCCGGGCAGCGAACCGAGGCGTTGTTTTGAATCGTCGAATTCGCTCGAGAATGTTTAGAATTCAGATTTTTTGGATTTTTGATCACCGAATTCTGAATTTGTAAGTCTGAAAAGAATTCTGTTTCTGAAAATTTTGACTCAACCTGGAACTGACCCGACCCGGAACTGACCCGACCCGGAACTGACCCGACCCGACCCGACCCGGAATCTAATCAAACCCGAATTTGAGCGAAAATATGAGGAATGCAATGGGATTTTCAGATTGCAAAAATGGAAGGCTAAGAGTAATGTTTCGGATTCGGAAATATAAGAACAAAATGGGGTATTTTCGGTTTTTGGGGGATTAAGGAACAAAAGAGGTGATTCTTAACCAAATTAAGAACAAAGAAACTTGAATTTGTAATCTTCAAATCCAAACTGAAAATCTGAAATTTTGACCCGGGTTTCGACTTGACCCGACCGACCCGACCCGGCATGGAACCCGAAAAACAGTGGGAAAATAGCAAAAATTTCAGATTATTCAACACCAAAAACCAATAATGTCGAAATCCTTAAGATGAAGAACACATGCAAAAGAAAGAAGAAGTGTTCTTAAGAAGATTTCGGATTTTTTAGTGAAGAACAACACAAACAAAATACAATACAACCTTTAAGAATATTTCGGATTTCCAAAACTTGAACCTAAATTTCAAACTCAAAAATCGACCTAAAACTTCCCCCAAAAGCTCCCGGAATTGGAATTCGAACCCCCCAAAAACAGTGAGCAAATGGGGTTTTTTTATAGATATGCAACCCAACGTTTACCCTTCATCCCCTTACAAAACGAATTCAAATTTCAAAATAAAGGGGGGATAAAATCTGATTTTTGGGGCGATTTCTTGGGGCATGTGTTGCGGATTTTGGGGGGGTGTTGGTGAGGGGATGGGTTCGGCGGTGTCAGGGTAGGGTGGTGGAAATGGTGAGGTGACGGGGGTAGGGGTGCGACAATGTAGGGGTAGGGGTGTGCGGCGATTTGGGGGGAATGGGTTTAGGGTTTTTATTTGGTTTTTATGGGTTTAGGGGGATGTGTTTGGGCCGGTTTAGGGGGTGTGTTGGGTTTGGGGCTGACGGGTTCGGTGTTGGACCGATTGGGTTGGGGAATTAAGGTTGGGCTTTGAGGGTTGTGGGCTAGTTTGGAATTTTTTAGGGATTAAAGGGAATGGCCGGTTGGGCCAAAAATTTGGGCTCGGTTGGGTTGTGATTTTGTTTTGATTTAGGCTTGGTAAGTTGGGCCGAAAATAAGGGTTAATTTGTAGATGGATTTTTGGGGTAGATAGAATATGTTGGGGTAGAAATTATTTTGGGTTGGGAAATGAAATGGGTTATTGGTTAAAAAATAAAAGGAGGGGTTTATTAATAAAAAGATGTTTTGAAAAATATGTAAATTATTTAAAATAACATCACGATGTGATAATAATAAAACGTAATATTTGCGAAATGCTTAATAAAAAATGAAAATGCGATGCAATTTTGTGAAAATAAAATAACATAGAATATTAGAGTAAAACTATGCTTGTGATATTAAAAGGCGAATAATAATAATAATGATATTAAGAATAATAATAATATATATGTATATATATGCCTATATGTATATATATTAAAATTATTTTGAGGTGTCGAAAATATTTAAAATTGCAAATAAATCGAAAAAGATGGGATAAAATTGGGTGTCAACACTATATACATATAATGTCATACCAACTCAGACTAGCACCTTCAGAACAAGTGGAGAGCTCTGACACCGCCGTTGAGCTGAGGTCATATTGAGGGTGGGTGTCACTCTGTCTATCTGAACCAGCGGGCATGAAATGCAGCTCCCCAATAAGGGATGTTAGTACGAAAGAATATACTGAATATGTAAGGAAGATAAACATAAGTAAGAATAGCAATAGGAGTACTGAAGAGTAAAAAGACAACCAGGACCTCGGAAAGCCACTGTGGGCATATGCGATGCATAATATCACTGAAAACTAGCCATATATATATATATATATATATATATATATATATATATATATACGTATAGCTACACTTTGGGGCAATGTCATAATCATATCATACCTAGCCTTAGTAGGATTCAATGTTATCGTATCCGACCTTAATATGATTCGGTGTTCTCATACCCGACCCTAATATGACTCGGTGTTATCGTACCCGACCTTAATAGGACTCGATGTTATCGTACCCAGCCTTAATAGGACTCGTTGTTATCTTACTCAGCCTTAATAGGACTCGATATATATATATATATATATATATATATATATATATATAACATGAATGACCTGAGGAACCAATAAGAACACGATGGGGTGACACAAGGTCGTTAACCCTCCGTCGATCATTATGGGACTCATTTAGAGCAAGCGTTACAATCCATCATGAACTCATAACCAATAGTATAACAAAGACTATCAAGAAGAGTGATAAAAATCCCGACAAGGGAACAAATCTAATGATCTCAAATAGGGTACAAGGAACACTTTCGACAAGGGACATATGAAGATCATAGAACCAGTTTCAAAAGTAACGAATAAGCAAAATAACAACAATCAAAGGTAATCATATGTTTATCCTCTAAGAGTAGGAGTTTCTTATGGAACATCCGGTTAGATAATTTTCAACTTCGGATTATGCCAACAATGAAGAAAGAATGTGAATCTTACATACCTTTATGATGCTTCGCTTGCTTTCCACGACAACCCACTAGTTATGCTTCAATCTCGACCTATAATCATAGAATAATGCTTTCATCACAATTTGTCAATCCTAATTTTACGTATCTTAATGATAGGTAATTTCTACGATACTTCGGGAAGCATTTTCCAGGTCCATGAGGACCATAATAACAACAACCCATCCTAATTCAGGTTCATATAACTCAATTTATGGTTAATAGGTCTATACCTCGAGCGACAAGCTCAGTTTACACTCCATAAGGCTATTCCTCTTTTTCTTATGAGCTATAATTGATTATAATTACAATGTAATTAGCTTACAACTCCAATTTCCAACTATATCCATCATTACATCTTTTCCAATAAACCCAACAAGCTATCATAATCAATTCCAAATTCTAGTATCGAATTCATGGATTTCTCATTTGCATGTTCAAATCTCAAGATAGATACACCTAATTCCAAGTAAAGGAGATGGAATCTTACCTCAATTGGCTTTAACAACACCCAATCCTAGCTTGATTTATTCTAGAACCATATCCACTACAAGAACGAGAAGGAGAACGATGATCCGTAATGTTTACGAACTTTCGAGACCTAACTTGCTTAGATTACTCTTGGGATTATGATCTATATGGTATATATATATATATATATATAGATCATAATCCCAAGAGATAAAGTTGATATGTAGAGAGAAAGAGGAGTCAATTTAGGGGTGAGTTGGAATGAGAATTTTCGGCCTAAGCACTTATATATAATGAGCCCACCGCCTCAATATGGGCCGTATCGGGCACAATTTTTCTTTGATTTGTGAGCTGTTTGTTGCATTGGAAAGAAGACTCTCTGAACTTGAATTTCGATACTTCCTTAAAGTTGTGCCAAAATCCTGTCTATAATTCTGCCTAATTTTCGCCGAATTCCGACGAACTTAAATTTCTTCTATTTGCTTGATCCTGAAACTTTCTCATACTTACCAATCATGTTTATGAACCTCCTTAACCTTGGGACTAACATAGTTATGCCACTTGAATTCTTATGACACTTCCGCCCTTACACTTCCATGGCCTTAACTCCCGGCGTAAATTAGCAGAAGGAGGGACATGATGTAACATTGGTATTTGCAGTCGTGAGGGAGGTCTTGCGATCTCGAGGAAGGCATTATTCCAGTGACTTAAGTTTCCAAAGACGATCTTGACATTCCATTTTTCATATTTGAGCTTGGAAACTCGATTTTGAGAGATTTTGGAAGGATTTTTCAAGATTCTCCAAGGGGGTAAGATTATAATCTTCCTTTTATTTTTGTAACTTCGGTTGATACATAATTCCATCATTAAAATCATGATTTGGGTGTAGATTTGGGACTAAAAAATCCTATGTTAAAAATAAGGGTTTCTTTTAATTGAGTGTTAGATTTGATTCATATTTGCGTTGTGGATTCCCTAGGCGATAGATAAACCAAATTTGGGTTAAGTTTATAGTTTTGGCCCTTCGGGGCTCAAGATCGCCTTTTTGGGTCCTAAACAATAGTATAGCAAATGAGAGTCTACGAACTCGTGTTCTAACGTAGAATCCATATCTGAACATAATGGGATCGATCGGAGGCTATATGAAAAGGCAAGGCTTTTTTGTGAGCGTCGGACTCCAAAATAGGTAAGTTGGGACCACTTGACTCTATTTAAAGTGCATGGTTCTAAATAAACTAATAAATATGGGGTAATGAAGAATTAATGAGGGTCTCGTACATGTGAGGTGAAGAGCACCTGTATTAGGTACCAATAACATGCTTTGGGAATATATTTTGTAATCGAGTCGTGCGATTATTGTCTAAATTTTATTCTTTGGGCACTAGCTGATAGTTTAGTTGATTGTGTGTATTGTGATTGGAGTATATGGCCCATACTTTAATGTCTCTATGATTAGATGTCTATCTTATTTATGATTGTGTGTTCTCATCACTCCATAATACTCGTCTAAAAGAGAAAATAATGATAAATATCAGATCTTTTTACTTATTAACCTTGCTAGCACATGTCATGTTCATGCTTTCATATGGTATCTCATGCATATTGCACTTGAGGATACATATGTATATCCAATGGAAATGATTCTGGACGGAGTTATGTGATTAGTAAGAAGCCAAATGGGCTAAAGCTGGGTAATATGAGCTAAATTAGCAAAGTGGTTGATATTTGGAGCCTAAGTGGCTAAGTACCTGATAGGAAATGATTTCGGATGGTGTATGGACCTCGCGAATCTCCCATGGGTCACATATTTTATATTACGGAGTGTGTGCATACCGGTGTTGGAAAGGCCTTGCATTTTATTGCATTGCATACGCATATCATTTCATCTCATGGATTCCATGTCGGATGACTCATTGAACCGTTGCTTGTATTGTACTCATTCTATCTAATTGACTATGTGAATTATAACACCCAGTACTTTTGAGCGATGATTTGAACAACTAGACGTATGCAAGTAGACCTAAGGCCGAGGAAATTTTGTTATATTGAGGTATGCATATCAAGAGCTTAGGGTATAAAAGAATGAAGTCCCAAAATTATTTAGGACTTAAAAGTGTGACGACGGTGATTGGAAAATAATAACTTGTGTGTCTAATGAGGCTATGGACAAGTGGTATGTCACATGATCATGATAATGAGTATATGAAGTGTATTAATAGTGATGATTACTTAAGTTAATTGTGATCAGGAAATTAATTATATGTGTAATTGATTAAGTGACGAAATTGTAGTGGAAGTAAATTAACTTTTGGAATTGTTGGATAAACTTAGGGGGACATATGCATGTGATCATGGACATGTGGCAACAAGTGGGTGTGGCATGGGATAGTAATAGAATCTTTATTTGATGACAAAAAAATTTAGGTATACATGGTCTTACACGTGTAAAGGGCAAAAAGTCCTATTTAATGATCTTATCTAACTTTTAGGCTTACTATCTTTAAGTAAATTTATGCTGGTGCGTTTCTTTAGATATATAGGGGTCATATATATATATATGTTTATAACTCTCATTATATTAATTGTAGACTACACTTTTAGTGAAGGAAGATTTCATTTCGGAGAAAGCTAATTCTCTACAACAAATTGTAGCAACGTTTTGTTTACTTAAAACTATATATACACTTAGTTCTTAAAAGAGTATGCAACAACATTAGTTCAATATGTAGCAACGTTTTTCTATCTAAAGTGGAGATCTAAGATTAAAGTATAAGAGGAGGATGGTTTCAACATCATTAATAGAAATTAGGCACGAAAGGTATGTTAAGGTAAATATTTTCTTCTTTTGGCATGTTCTAAGTACGAAACGTAAACGTAATATTGTCCCATAAATGATTCTACTCTTAGTAGTTAAGAATGTTCATGTTATTCATTACTATTGTCAAAGCATGTCTAAATATGTTCCTAAATCTATATTGAGGTATATAGAAAAAATGTTAATATTCATAATGTTAATCGGAGGTGAAACGAACTTACGTCACTCCAACAAACTTATAGTGTCTTATTATCATATCATCCATACATTATATTCATGTACATACATTGATCTCAAATGAGTTATATACTCTACTATATGTATGCATTATATATGTATGGGGCATGGAAAAAGGGATACAACATTATATACGCACACCACCTGCAGCTGGTACAGATATACATGATAATGATTATGCCCATAGAGGCTGATATGATATGATGTGATGCCCACATAGGATTTATGGTGTTGTATACGCATATGGATATGAATGACCGCATTTGCATTGTGCATGACATTTAGGCATATTATGGCCCTCAGAGGCATTCTCTACTGGTTGGTTGTTTCTTGTCTTAGGTTACTTTCAGGTCTCTATTATGCTATTTTCCATGCCTGACATACTTGGTACATCAGTCGTACTGACGTCCCTTTTGTCAGGGGACATTGCGTTTTATGCCCGCAGGCTCCGGTAAAGAAGGGGACAGTTCGTACTAGTAGGTTGTTGGTTCAGCTGATATTGGAGCACTCTATTTGTTCCAGAGTTGCGGTCTAGTCTTGGTACAATATTTTTGCATATGCATATGGGTATGGCGGGGCCCCGTTCCGACCTTATGATGTTATGTACTCTTTAGAGGCTTGTAGACAGATGTCCTGTGTATAGTAGTCATGTATGGCCTTGTCGACCTTGGTATGTATAGGTATATAGGTTGGGTCCTTCTGATTGTAGAATTTTACATAGCTCTTTTCCAGTTTACTATTTCCATATGTCAGCAGGGTATCTCATGGCGGCCCTTGTGGGCTATGCGAAGTTACAGTTATATGCTAGTATTATGATTAGTGGTACTTGGCAGGTAAGGTTCAGGTGCCCATCATGACCCTTCGGTTTGGGTAGTGACATGAATGTTGTGAAATTAAAAGTTTCCCTTACTTAGACTAATTGTATTATGCTTATTGTAATGTTGTACTAATCGCTGGCTAAGTGTGGAATAAACAGTCGAAAAGACCAATCTTCGTCACTATTTTAGTTTAGGGTCGATTGATGCTGCTGCTAAGTTCACGTTGATTTTCCGTACTCACTCTACACTTGCTGCACCTTTTTATGTGCAGATTTAGTTCCTAGAACGATCGGCGTTCGAGACTCCACTACCCGTTGAAGAGTGCATCCTAAGGATTCAGGTTGAGCTATTGGCTGATCCTGGCGCCGAATCCTTCCTCTAGCTTTCATTTTTATCTTTCTTTTATTATAAACAGTGTATTAGGATATATTCTAGACTTGTACTCATATTCTAGATGTTCTTATACTAGTGACACTAGGTTTGGGGTTTGTATCACTTATTCATATTTTGGTATTATTATTAGACTTATTATTACTTGAAAATGGTTTCCAACTACTTATTTCCGCATGTTTATACTTGTATGAAATATCTAATCGTTTGTGGATGGCTCGCCTACTATGTAGGGGCAGGTGCCTTCACAGCTTGAAAATGGATCGTGACACTTTCCAACCTCTTTTTCTCATCCACCGTCATAGTAGGCATAGTCACTAGGTGTGGAGCAATACCAGGTAATGTAGTGAGGAGCTCCAGCTGCGATTGATTGAGCCCTTAGAGTTCTAAACCTTCAGCAATCGGTTGATCGGTGGTTTGAGCTCCAACTCCAATTTGAGAACCGTCTGGAGTAACATGAAAGATACCAGTATCCATACTCTCAAGAAATCCCAGAATATGCACCAAAGTATACTAAATGACAAAAGTAGCAATACAAAGATACCAGTATCCATACTCTCAAGAAATCCCAGAATATGCACCAAAGTATACTAAATGACAAAAGTAGCAATACATTATGGTTATCCCTGAGCTGGTCCAATCTCTACTGCCGGAATTAGTCCATCATCATGAACAACCTTTGGTTTAGCGGATAAAACTCTTTCACGGCTTTGACCAACTATTGGTACTCCAGTCTCTAGTAGGTGTTACTACACGAACTCTACCTCTGCCTCGCCCCCTGCCTCTACCGCGTGTAGCGACCCTAGCAGTGGGTGTGGACTGTTACGGTTTACTTTTACGCCAGGCATAAAGGCTACTTCGAAGTTGTGGACTCTTTTGGATATTTTACCTTTTAGAGTCTCCACCTTATTTATAGGGAAATTAGGAAAATCAAGTTAAATGGTTTATTCAAACAGAAGAAAAATCCTTTAAAATCAGAGTTCGAGATAAGGATTCTGGTGATTCCTTGGGGAAGGCGTGAGACACCCCGATATTAAAATTCCACAGAATACGATTGACCTTCGAGTTTCATAGTATGATATTGTATTTATTTGCTTCAAAGGTATTCAAATTCTGGCATATATATCATTTTGAAATCTTTGGCAAAAAGCTTTTTATTTGAAAAAGAAGTTGAGTTTTGCTTGAAAAGTACATATAAGGTCAAAATAGTCATTTCATATTGGACCAAGACGCTTCCAAAATTTCCTTTGAATAGAGTCCAACTCATTTTGGTCCAAATGTCATGTGTTGAAATGTTTTCAAGATACAGCCTTTGTAAAATATGCCCAATGTTTGCAAATTATTTTTCCTTTTTTTATTTTTAGAAGGTCAATCATATTCTTTTAGAACTCCTCCTCAAATTTGGGCTTTAAGTGAGATTTCTTTTGTTTAAACTCATTTAAGTAGGTCTGGCCCAAAATAGGTTTTGAAAATTTGTTTAGAAAATCTAAAACCTATCCAAAATCCTCCTTTCAAACCAATCTTTATCCAACTTTAGATTTTCAAATGTGAAATCAAAACCGTCCGTGTTTTTCTTTTCTCTTTTTCAAAGGTTTCTAAATTAAAAAGATTTGAATTTTTAAAACAAACTTATATCAATCTATTTATTTCCCATTGTATAAAGAAAAATAGTTTTTCCGTTTTTATTAGAATAAGATACAAACATTTATCTTTTGGTTCGGTTCGAAATAAGTAAGTTCGGGTACCTAAAAGATATATCTATCGTTTATCTAAATCCTAATTTCAATCATATGAGTTTCAATATTTGTTCAAAATACATATAAAATGAAATCACAAAAACAAGATAAATGCGCGAAAAGTCTCTGGTGGACCTATGAAGCCCACCAGTCAACCATTTTCATCAATGGCTGGGCCTTCAGCATTTTCTGACTTCGGACTCGATGAAAAAAGAAGGCAGTTGGGCCTCTCCAGGCCTGATTGGGCTCGCACGAAGAGGACATGCAACAAATGAGGGAAAAATAAAGTACACGGTTAGAGGGCATCTAAACTTAACTATTTATCTAAACGCAAAGATTGAAGGTCTATGCAAACATGATACTAAGTAAAATTATATATTCAACGCATACACGATACATCAGCTAAAAGAGAAAGCATGAATGGGATAATGTGGATCAATCCAAGCAGGCAGAATCACAAAAGGGAAATGAGGCCCAAAATAAAAAATAACTAAACAGGCCCATCTCGAATATAACAGGTAATAACAAAATAGAAACCAAATAGGCCTGGCCCATGACTTCAACACACAGCAGCTAAATAAAGACGAAGGAACAAATGGGCCTGGCCCAACAAGTTCTGGCAATAACAACTGAAAATAAATGGGCCAGACCCAAACAAACTAGCAGTAGTAGAAATAAAGAAAAGGAGAACAGATGGGCCTGGCCCATACGCATTCAAGTAGTGACAGTTAAGCAAATAACGGGATCAGGCCCAAATAAATAATGAAACATGCTCATGCTTTGGGGTTATACACCAAGTATACATAATATACACTTGTGTATAATAGGTATACACAATGTATACTTTGTATATCTTAATGTATAATCTCATTAGCAAGTAGTTGGATGCGGTGTCTTCGGGTCATAGACCGTATTGACATAAGGTTCCTCATAGGTTAAGATACGTCTAAAATTTCCAAACTCGTCTAGGTAAGCATGCGCTAGTCCATTGGGATTTAGCTTCGCTCTATCCTAGGCAATCTAGAGTGGTCTTTCAAATGACTGGGACTCGAGTGGACTACTCGAGGTGAATAGTTGTTGACTGTTTGGAAGATCGCGAATCAACTCCATCTTCAACGTATTTCAAGAAAATAATTTGAATTTTTAGTGAAGGATCGATCGGGAACCCGCGTAGTCGAAACCATGCAGGTTTTTGCCAGTTTAGCGGAGTTTATGATATGCATGTTATGACAGTTATATTTGCAAGAACTAAAACACATAAGTAAATATTCACAATAAAATATATTGTATTGAAACACTTATGGTTAGAACCTAGGATTATACCCAATGGAGTCGTCATCAGTTACAGTTCACTTTTATGCGAGACATAAAAGCTACTTTGAAGTTGTGGACTCTTTTGTTTTTTTTTTTTTTAGAGTCGTCACCTAATTTATAGGGAAATTAAGAAAACCAAGTTAAAGGGTTTATTCAAACAGAAGAAAAATCCTTTAAAGTCAGGGTTCGATGTAAGAGTTCTGTTGATTCTTCAGGGAAGGCGTGATACACCCCAATATTAAGAATCTGTAGAATACGATTGACCTTTGAGTTTCATAGTATGATTATTGTATTTATTTGCTTCAAAGGTATTCAATTCTTGCACATAAAAGTCATGACATATCATTTTGAAATCTTTGGCAAAAAGCTTTTTATTTGAAAAAGGAGTTGAGTTTTGCTTGAAAAGTACATAGAAGGTCAAAATAGTCAATTTCATTTTTCGAATCAAGACGCATCCAAAATTTTCTTTGACTAGAGTCCAACTCATTTTGGTTCAAATGTCATGTCCCATTTCATTATACTTGTAAGTTTTGAAATGTTTTCAAGATACAACCTTTGAAAAATATGTCACAAGATATGTACAAGTGTGCGCAAATTATTTTTCCCTCTTTTTTGTATTTTTAGGTCAACCATATTCTTTTAGAACTCCTCCCCAAACTTGGGCTTTAACTGAGATTCCTTTTATTTAAACTCATTTAAGTGGGTCTGACCCAAAATATGTTTTGAAATTATTTTTAGAAAATCTAAAACCTGTCTGTCCAAAATCATCCTTTCAAACACATTTTTATCCAACTTAAGCTTTTCAAATTTGAAGGAACATTTTTTGACAATCAAAACAGTCCGTATTTTTCTTTTCTCCTTTTCAATGGTTTCTAAATAAAAAAGATTTGAATTTTTAAAACAAACTTATATCAGTCCATTTATTCCCCAATATTTGTGTAAAGAAAAACAGTTTTTCAGTTTTTATTATAACAAGATACAACACTTATCTTTTTGTCCATTTTGAAAAAAGTTCCGATACCTATCCGTTCTAAACGATATATATACATTTGCCTAAATCCAAAATTTCAATCATATGGGTTTCAATATTTATACACTTGTTCAAAATACATATAAAATGAAATCACAAAAAAAAGAAGATAAATACGCGAAAAGTTTGGTGTGCCTACAAAGCCCACCAGTCAATCATTTTCACCCCTGGTTGGGCCTTCGACATTTTATGACTTCAAACTTGATGGAAAAAGGAGGGTGTTGGGCCAGGCCCAACAGGATGTCAAACAGATCTGTCCAGGCCTAATTGGGCCCGCATGAAGAGGACATGCAACAAAGGAGGGAAAAACAAAGTACATGATTAGAAGGTATCTAAACTTAACTATTTATCTAAACACAAAGATTGAAGGTCTATGCAAATATTATACCAAGTAAAATTGTATATTCAACGCATACATGGTATATCAGCTAAAAGAGAAAGTATGAATGGGCTGATGTGAATTCAATCCAAGCAAGGCAGAATGACAAAAGGGAATTGTGGCCCAAAATAAAAGATAACCATCTGTCTAAGGGAAAATTTTGAAGGTTGGGGCTAAGTTCTTCATTAAAGGTATAATTCTTCACCCTTTGTGATTTTATTTTATATTTTAAGGCTCTAGTCTTGGTATAGACTTTAATTCGGAGAAAATGAATACATATTCATGTTAGAATAAGAGAGGATGAGACATTGATTTGAGGGTGTAATATGAGCTAAATCATCTTCATATTGTGAATAAGTAAAACAGGTCCATCGCGAATGTGCAGCATATAATAACAAAATAGAAACCAAATATACCTAGCCCATGACAACTTCAACACACAACAGCGTAAATAAATACGAAGGAACAAATGGGCCTGGCCTAACAAGTTTTGGCAAATAACAATCGAAAATAAATGGGCCAGGCCCAAACAAACATACATCAGTAGAAATAAAGAAAAGGGGAACAGATGGGCCTATCCCAAACGCATTCAAGTAGTGACAGTTGAGCAAATAACTGGGTCAGGCCCAAACAAATAATGAAACAGGCTTATGCTTTGGGAATATACACCCAGAATACATAATATACACTTTTGTACCAATAGAACTGCCCTCATTAAAGAAAACTGTGTGGAAAGTTTAAAGGATGATCCTTGGCTAGTTTATGTCTTATCGAACAGTGAATAATTGGTGCACCTTTTTTTTTTTTTTTTTGTGGAAAATATACATAATGGAAATATTAAGAGTGTGTTACGTGGAAAGGAAAGTACTTTTTGGAAAAAATAATTTTGAAAAATAAATAATTTTCTTATTTTTTTTTTTGTATTTAATAAGTAAGAAGAAAATATTACCCTAAGAATATTTTTATTTGAATTTTTACACAAATATTATCCGATCATGTGAATTTGAAAGCAAGACCAAAAGAATCGGCTATACAGGAACATGATATGTATATTTGAAATCCTATAGTAAATTTAGAGATATTTTATGTAATAGTAATCACAATTCCCCCATTTTTTAAAACTAGTTGTAAGCAACAATTATAAAGTTGTATTCTATAAAAAGGTCCATTAACAACCATTAAAAAGCTTCAAAACTCTAAATTTGAAAAATTAAATTTTGTGGAATTGTTATCTGTTTCGATTGGTTGTTGTTGCAACTGATTAGGAATATCATTCGGAGTTTATATGTCAATTTTGAAGGAGTTTGATGAAGATTAGAGTTGATTTTGATTGAAATTTCATATTGAAACTGGAAGAGTAAGAAGAACAATGTTGGTTTTTTAGATCCCAATGTATAAATTATTAGTTGTATGTATTTCATACCTTGGGAGTATGTTATTTGTATGTCCAATATATCACTGGACATAAACAAGACATACAAAATACATACAAATAATATATAAGATGCATACAACAATATAACCGTATTCAAGTTGTATGAATTGTATACAACAAAAACTTTGTATGCAAGTTGTATGTTTTAACTGAATTGTATATATTTTGTAAAAGAAACTCTCTCTATTTTTGAAAATTCAAAAAGCTCGTTAAAACAGGTATTTAGTGTCTGATTTGTGTATTTATAGAAAAAAGAATCCCTAAAAATATAAATTTTCAAGTTGTAATCAGGCCAAGAGAATGAATTTCAAAATCAACAAGTGAAAGACACGCGGGTACGCTATAAGAGGTGATCTTATTTTTTCACTGGATCCGAATAAATATCAAAGATGTTAGCGATTGATCCAACAAAAAAAGCTAAGAGCGCTTATTTAACTTTTAGCTCATTATGAATGAGATTTCTAAGACGTGTCAAAATACAAAAAAAACTTTTTATATCAGCTCCACACCCAAAAACCTAGCCAACACCCACCTACTCCCTTTGTAACTGGCCCAGAATCCATTGACCTTCTTCAAATAAAACTTTCCAACCTACATCCAAGGCCCTTCTCCAATGATACAAGTGGGTGTGTCATCCGTTTCTTTCCTTTTTTTTTTTTAAAAATGTTTTTCCCACTTTTTTACCTTCTTTTTGTCCTCCATTATTGTAGATTGCAAATAGTGACAGTCGCTGGAGTGACCATAGAGAGCGGAGAAAATATGTGAAGTAGTGCAGTGAATTGTTTACTAAGATAATTTTAAGTGGTAAAATTCGGATAGGCAAATGCTCCAATCAGGGGATACCACGTGTAAGCATGGGATCATTTAAGAAATAGCCTCAGCCAGCGTCCCAATGAATTTTCATTCACTAAGGCATCAGAGAACCTTCGGGGTTCGGTGCTCAGAGAAAGAGGAGACAGAGAGAGAGAGAGATTGGGATTCAACAAATGAGAGAGTCGTAGGAACGATGTCATCTCAATTGAGTCCGGAGCCTTTTCACAGCTGGATAGCACTCCCAACAACCCGCATCACGTTTGCCGGTCTCGAGCTTTACAACACTGAACGAAAGGGTGTTAACACTATTGGCCCATCACATCACTTGTAGTTTTATATTGAAAAGTGTAGAGTTCCTCGATTGACTCGGTATTAGGAGTACAAAACTAGAGTCTGATAAAGGACACAATGGTGTTCCGAGAGAATTCGTGGCCCCGGAAGATACTGATATGACAAAGTCCACAATAGAAGAGCTCGAGGAAGTCATATTATTCATCGACTTCCAATAGAGAAAGGTATACCCAAGCTCGGGTCTTAGCCTCGGGTTCAAGATCAAGCTCATTAAACTTTTAAAAGCTAATGTAGATTGCTTAGCTTAGACATATTTTAATATTCCAGGTGTTCCGCTGGAGTATGCTACTCATAAGCTCAGCTCTGATTTGCATCACCCTCTAGTAAAGCAGAAGAGGCGACCACCTTTTACGCTCACAACTAATTCGTCAAGGAGGAGGTATCTCGATTACTTGAAAAAAAGATCAATTCGAGAGGTAAAGTACCCGAACTGGCTGGCTAATGTAGTTGTGGTACCTAAGAAGCCCAACAGATTTCAGATGTGCATATATTTAAACAAGGCATGTCCGAAAGACTCATTTCCTTTGCCTCACATCGATTAAACGATTGATGTGACCGTAGGATATGAGTTGCTTAGCTTCCTAGATGCTTACTCCTGATATAATCAAATGAACCCATAATATCGGGAGTAAACTTCGTTTATAATGGAGCATGACACTTATTGTTATAGTGTCATGCTCTTCGGCCTCAAGAACACCGGGGCTACTTCTCGCATATTGGTCAATAAAATGTTAGAGCAACAAATAAGCCAATATATGAAAATTTATATTGATGATATGATTGTTAAGTCCTTGAAAACATATGAACATTTGAAGGAAACATTCGACACTCTTTGGAAACACAACCTGAAATCAAACCTGGAGAAGTGCGTTTTCGAGGTTGGCTCTGAAAAATTACCTGGTTTCCTCTTATCCAACAGAGGGATCGAAGTAAATTCGAACATTATCAAAGTTGTCGAGAGATACCTAACATACCGAAAAGTCTAAAAGATGTACAAAACTGACAAGGAGAATAATAGCTCTGGGATGTTCATATCAAGGTCTTCAGAGCGATGTCACAAATTCTTCAGCATGTAGAAGAAAAAGAATGACTTCGAATGGACGCTGAAATGTCAGCAGGCTTTAAGGGACTTGAAGAAGTACCTATCCAGTCTTCCTCTCATTGCGAAACCTAAGGACAAAGAGAAAATGCTTATGTATTTGGCAGTATTTGAAGTGGTGGTAAGCGCGGTTCTAGTTTGAGAAGAAAAAGGTATGAAATCCTCGATTTACTATACTAGTAAAACTCTGTCAGATGCCAAAATTCAGAACCCCCATTTTGAAAAATTGGCCTTAGCACTGGTGACAACCGCCCGAAAGCTTAGGACATACTTGCAGTGTCACCGGATATGTGTGGTATCTTCTTTCTCATTAAGGAGTATCTTACATAAAATGGAGCGCTCGGGGCGGCTGGACAAATGGATGGTAGAATTTTTATGAATATGATATAACATATCAACCCCTGATCGCTATCAAGTCACAGGCCCTAGCTGACTTTGTGGCTGATTTCAGTCTTGGAATATTGTCCAATGCAAAAAAGAAGAAGCAATTCTCGTGTATGGGACTATGCCCAACGTCTAGACCTTGTATACGGACAATGCCTCAAACGTGAAAGGCATTAATCTCGGGGTAGTCTTGATCACGCATTATGTGTGAACGATCATGCAAGTTATAAAATGTGTTTCTTTGACTAACAATGAGGCCGAGTATGAGGTCGTGGTTGCAGGTTTGGAACTAGCTCACGAGCTCAGATCTGAAGCCGGATATACGGGGAATGACTATTCACTTGTCGTTTACCAAATCCTATGTTTTTGCAAAGCCAAGTACGAGCGAATGTAAAAATACCTGAATAAGGTCATGCCATTATTGTTGTGATTAAAAAAAAATATAAGGTAACTCATGTACACGAGGAGAAGAACTCAAGGCAGACACCTTAGCTAACCTTGGTTCCTCAACCAACCTCGCAGAATCAGTCAACCTCCTATATTCGGCCTTGGATACAGACCTGAATGAGGTAAATTTCATGAGCTTGACTTGGGATTGGTGGATATTATGAGTTATTTGCAGGATGGCACTTTGCCCCATGATTGTAAAGTCTCTCAAGCCCTAGATCCAAGCCACTCAGTATTGCTTTGATCATGAGGAACTTATACGAGAGATCTTTTCACGGCCCCTTGGCCAAATACTTGGGACCAACTAAGATCGATTATGTAATCATGGAGGTACACAAAAGTAGCTTTGGCAACCATTCAGGGTACAAAACGCTGGTGCAAAAATTGATAAGAGCTGGATACTATTGATTCTGGATGGAGGAAGACTCAAAGACTTTCGTGCAAAAATGCAACAAGTACCAACGCGTCCTAATGGTTCACCAACCGGCAAAACTCCTTCACTCGATCGCATCGCCATGGTCTTTAATGAAATGAGGAATGGACATAGTAGGTCTATTGCTGGATGCGCCTAGAAAGGTAAAGTTTTTGTTAGTTCTTACTTATTATTTTTCAAAATGGGTAGAAGCATGAGCCTATAAAAAGATCAGGGAGAAAGAAGTGACCGACTTCATATGGGATCACATTATAAGTTGATTTGGGGTCCAGAGGAGATACCATGTGATAACGGGCCACAGTTAATCAGTTCAAAGATCACGAATTTCCTCAAGTGATTAAAGATCAAGAGAATATCTTCTTCTCCTTATAACCCCTGCGCCAATGGGCAGGCTGAGTCAACTAATAAGATCTTAATAAAAACATTTAAGAAAAAGTTGAAGAAAGCCAAAGTAAAATGTCCTGAAGAGTTACCCGGAGTATTATGGACCTATCGAACCACAACAAAAATGAGCACTGGAGAGAACTTTCTCTCTCATCAGTGGTATGGAAGATTTGATACCGGTCGAAATTGGCGAGCCCGACCCAAAATCAAAGAGTGGAGAGATATTTCTATAGGACGACTTACCTGAGACACTTTAAGATCGGGGATTACGTCATCCGAAAAGCAACAACTTCAACAAGAGAAGTCAACGCTAGAAAATTAGGCCCAAACTGGGAGGGCCCCTATCATGTTGTTGGGGTCGCGGGAAAAGTGTATACATGCTAAAAATGGAAGTGGGGCCAAACTAAATAGCAGCTGGAATGTCAGCGACTTGAAGCAATTTTACCTCTGAAAAGAGTAGGTATAATTTGAATTTTATTCGATCTTTACTAACCATGATTTCAGGACTGAGACTGCCCCATCAGGTCAAGGCTCTCGGAATGGCCGCTTGTGCGTTGACAAGAACTGAAAATACATGTTGCACTCTTTTTGTTAGCCAATGTTTTGTCCCGAGCATGTTTTCCCGGTAAATTTTTTAACGAGGCAACAACTGAAAATCATTTTTCCATTGGTGAACGCAGAGACTCTGAAAAGAAGGACCCCGTGAATTAATCCTTGATGATAGGCTAGCAACACAAATTTTTAGCTATATTTCACATCTTTATTGACTATACTTCAATTGTATTTGAGCTATAACATACTTATTACGTGCGTTTCTTATGTACGACTTGGTTCCGAGAAAATGAACATGTTTGGAGCTTAAAATGATGTTTTAGGACTTCAAAGTCTGAGTAGAAGTTCAATGAACAAATCGAAATCTTATTTGGGGTTCGAGTAAAAAATTTGCATGCTAAAAAGTGAATAAAATGATGACACAGCGAAGCAAGCTTGGTGTGACACGCTGTGCCCCGTGCTAGCTCAAATGTGTCGCAAGCTGCCTGAGAAAGTCAGGCTCTGAGAAAATGCACAGTGGCGCATCGTGGCAGGATAATTTTCCTACAACAATTTTTAGTCCGAGTTTTGAAAGGGGGTAAGACTTATGAAAGTGACTAAGAGTTCGAAGAAGGGTTTCACTACTTTCTACAATCAATTAAATACATAAGTTTGGATCGAAAGTTGGTTGTAATGATTTCTAGTTTACTTTCTTCTCCTATTATGTCTATCTTTGCTATTATGGAGTAGTTTACCTTAGGGTTTTTGCCAGATACGGTGTTTTGAGACTTATGTATGTATTAATTGCATTCTTGTATTATAATTTTCGTATGGATTTTTGAACGTTATGCATAAGTATTCATCTAGTTTAATCGAAAGACAACTATTTTATTAAATATTTATGCTAGTATATTATGGTTGAAGTGTAATTCTTTTCAGTAATCGTAAGAGATTCTTGAATTGTTCTTGAATCGAGATACGAAAATATTCGAGAGATGTTTTCCTTCTATTAAATCCATACTATTGTTCTTGCATATGTTTTTGAAGTTTAAATTAGTATAATGAGAAAATAGCCAAATGTCCCCTCAACATTTGATTGAATTCTCAACCACACACCTTTACTATTTGGGTGTCCTATTACCCCTTGAACATTTTAAAATTGAAATATACTCACCCTTAAAAAGTCATACCCACATATGTGTTGGTTGGTGAAGTGCACGCGTTTGACACGTGTAAATTTCAATAAAACTTATTTTTTTCCTTATTCTTTCCTTTTTTCAATCATTATTCTATTTCTTAAAATTTTAATTACTTTTTCTTTGTTGTCTCTACCCATGTTTCCTTCTTCATAGAATGTGTCAATAAAGCTAAATAAAAATCAGTTTGTTGAAGAGAATGGGGCGCGGTAGTGGTAGCGTTAGTGGCGTTACTTCAAGGATTTTGTTGGAGCAACTAAATAAAACGTATCATCGTCGGAAAATAACGAAGTGAAATTGAAAAATTTGTATTTTCCCGTCTTGGACAGCGGGTTGTCAGAATTTTGATCTGAAAACGAACCCACAACATAAGGGGGGGGGGAGGGGAACCATAGCCGACTACTGCTAGAACGGTATTTTGCCGGAGCAGTCGCCGGAACTTTGTTGATTTTGCCGGAGCACTCGCTGGAACTTTGTTCTTTTTTGTTGTCTCACACCTAAAACAACGGATCTGAAGATTTTAAAGGGACTGTAATGGCATTGTTGGATTTTGGACAGTTCACAAGCATTTTCGTCGTTCGCCGGAGCTCTGGTAGGGGAGAGGGTAGAACGCGAGATCGACAACAGGAGCACGGAGATGGGGAGAAGGAGCAGGGGTTGGTATCCATTTCGTAATTAAAATTTCAAATTAATTTAGATAATGACTGTAAAAGAGATAAGGTCTCAGTTCATGATATAAATTAAATTCTTAATCCATGATATAAATAAATCTACCATTGAAATGAAATGGGTTTGCTTCAATTCTTTCTTGTTATAGTTCTGGTATGGAGCTTCTAATTAAATCTATAATTTTTATTGGGTATTAAGTGATAGTAGCTTTAATGGTGGTTTACTGGTTTATGAGCTATGGAAATGGTGACTTCAGTCTTGTAGCATTGAGGAAGAAACGATTACGAAAGAGATGGAAAAAGAAAATTAAAACTAAAATTTTAATATTTGTATTTGGGACTCACTCTCTTTGAGAGAGTGAAATACACTTTCTTACCAACTCAGTATTTAGGATGTCAACTCATCATTCGCCGGAACTTTGTTGATTTTGCGGAGCACTCATTTGGAACTTTGTTCTTTTTTGTTGTCTCACACCTAAAACAACGGATCTGAAGATTTTAAAGGGACTGTAATGGCATTGTTGGATTTTGTATAGTTCACCGGCATTTTCGTCGTTCGCCGGAGCTCTGGTAGGGGAGAGGGTAGAACGCGAGATCGACAACAGGAGCACGGAGATGGGGAGAAGGAGCAGGGGTTGGTATCCATTTCGTAATTAAAATTTCAAATTAATTTAGATAATGACTGTAAAAGAGATAAGGTCTCAGTTCATGATATAAATTAAATTCTTAATCCATGATATAAATAAATCTACCATTGAAATGAAATGGGTTTGCTTCAATTCTTTCTTGTTATAGTTCTGGTATGGAGCTTCTAATTAAATCTATAATTTTTATTGGGTATTAAGTGATAGTAGCTTTAATGGTGGTTTACTGGTTTATGAGCTATGGAAATGGTGACTTCAGTCTTGTAGCATTGAGGAAGAAACGATTACGAAAGAGATGGAAAAAGAAAATTAAAACTAAAATTTTAATATTTGTATTTGGGACTCACTCTCTTTGAGAGAGTGAAATACACTTTCTTACCAACTCAGTATTTAGGATGTCAACTCATCATTCGCCGGAACTTTGTTGATTTTGCCGGAGCACTCGCTGGAACTTTGTTCTTTTTTGTTGTCTCACACCTAAAACAACGGATCTGAAGATTTTAAAGGGACTGTAATGGCATTGTTGGATTTTGTATAGTTCACCGGCATTTTCGTCGTTCGCCGGAGCTCTGGTAGGGGAGAGGGTAGAACGCGAGATCGACAACAGGAGCACGGAGATGGGGAGAAGGAGCAGGGGTTGGTATCCATTTCGTAATTAAAATTTCAAATTAATTTAGATAATGACTGTAAAAGAGATAAGGTCTCAGTTCATGATATAAATTAAATTCTTAATCCATGATATAAATAAATCTACCATTGAAATGAAATGGGTTTGCTTCAATTCTTTCTTGTTATAGTTCTGGTATGGAGCTTCTAATTAAATCTATAATTTTTATTGGGTATTAAGTGATAGTAGCTTTAATGGTGGTTTACTGGTTTATGAGCTATGGAAATGGTGACTTCAGTCTTGTAGCATTGAGGAAGAAACGATTACGAAAGAGATGGAAAAAGAAAATTAAAACTAAAATTTTAATATTTGTATTTGGGACTCACTCTCTTTGAGAGAGTGAAATACACTTTCTTACCAACTTAGTATTTAGGATGACAACTCTTTATTCGCTGGAACTTTGTTAATTTTCCGGAGCACTCGCTGGAACTTTGTTCTTTTTTGTCGTCTCACACCCAAAACAATAGATCTGAAGATTTTAAAGGGGTTGTAATGGCGATGTTGGATTTTGGACAGTTCACCGACATTTTCATCGTTCGCCGGAGCTCTGGTAGGGGAGAGGGTAGAACACGAGATCGACAACAGGAGCACAAAGATGGGGAGAAGGAGCAGGGGTTGGTATCCGTTTCGTAATAAAAATTTCAAAATAATTTAGATAATGAACTGTAAAAGAGATAAGGTCTCAGTTAATGATATAAATTAAATTCTTAATCCATGATATAAATAAATCTACCATTGAAATGAAATGGGTTTGCTTCAGTTCTTTCTTGTTATAGTTCTGGTATGGAGCTTCTAATTAAATCTATAATTTTTATTGGGTATTAAGTGATAGTAGCTTTAATGGTGGTTTACTGGTTTATGAGCTATGGAAATGGTGACTTCAGTCATGTAGCATTGAGGAAGAAACGATTACAAAATAGATGGAAAAAGAAAATTAAAACTAAAATTTTAATATTTGTATTTGGGACTCACTCTCTTTGAGAGAGTGAAATACACTTTCTTACCAACTCAGTATTTAGGATGTCAACTCATCATTTAGGGAGCAATATATTACATTTTAAATTAGTCTGGGAGGGCAATATGATCCCCGTATTATAAAGGTGTATAGTTGGTAATCCGATTATATGTTAGGGGTCATTTGGCCATTTTCTCTTAGTATAATTGGCAGATACTGAGTTTATTCAAAAGAAAAGTTGAATATCAAGAATTGGCTAATCATTCGTTGAAATCGAAAGAGTCAACCCTTACTTTAGAAAAGAACCTTGAACGATTATTAATCCAGATTATTTCTCTAGCACTTGTCTTGTCACTTACCCTATTTTCGCCAATTGATAGTAATTCTTTGATCGTATCTCTGAGTTCTAATTATTCATTTAGTTTAATAATGAAGTCTGTTACTCGTGATTTAACGCCACAAAACTCCAAAATTTGATTTCCTGAATAATAGTGAGCAAGACTTTGTTTGATTTATTAATTACACAAATCCTTGTGAAGACGATCTAATACTATACTATCTTTGACTAGAGAAGCACTTAAGAAAATTATATTGTGTTTTGCGCTCATCAAATTTTAGCGTTGTTGTCGGGGATTGACAATAAATAATATTCAAATAGAATCTTGTGTACTAATTCAGACTTTTATTTTATTTTATTTTAGTTACACTTAATCATGTAAAGTTTTTTTCTCTGATTGTAGGTAAATGTACTACTTTCTGACTATGGTGTATCACATGATCCTCATCACAGGAAATCATTCCATGCAATCCAGAGCTAGAGAACTCATTGCGCTTACTAAGGAAAAAACTTGCAGAAAGGGTCTCGGGGTAGTCACCGAATCAAGGTATCATGGATAAAAATGGAAGAAATATCTCTCTAGAGGACCCACTCAACCCCAATCGCGAAAATGATCCACCACCTGCTCATGTGGATGGTGTCGCTGAAGGGGTTGGTAATCGGAGAAATCTTCTCCCTCTTGTTGAAGAGGTTGATCAAGACAACAGAAATGGGGGAGAGATTTCTTGGAGATTATTCTAGGCCGAACTACAATGGGATGCAATCCAATGTAAGATGTCCACCTATTGCGACCAACAATCTTGAAATTAAGCATAACACTCTTCAAGCTAATCAAAGCAATTGCGTGTTCAGAGGGAAACAAAGTGAAGATCCAAACAGTCACTTAATAGATTTTGATGAAATCATGAACATATTTCACTATAATGAGGCATCAGACGATGCAATCTACTTGAGGGAATTTCCTTTCTCATTGAAGGGCGATGCAAAAATTTAGATGAGAAGCCTACCTTCAGGATCAATTTGCACCTGGGAGGAAAATGATGACTAAGTTCCTTGACAAGTACTTCTCACCAGCCATACAACGAGAATGAGGAAAGAAAAACCAACTTTGGACAACTTGAATTTGAAACTGTGTTTGAAGCGTGGGAAAGGTTCAAAGAATTACTGAGAAGATGTCCTCACAATGGAATCGAGCCCGGATGCAATTGATAAATTTCTGGGAAAGGTTGACACCAACCTCTCGAAAAATTTTGAACAACGCAATGGGAGGTCCTTTAATGAAGAAAATGCATGATGAAGCCATTGAAATATTGAATGAACTATCAAAAGATGCTAACCAATGACTTGCAGAAGGTCTGAAAGAACAAAGGTAGCTGGGGTACATCAGGTGGATGCTTACACCACACTGCAGACTCAAATTGCTTATATTGCCAAAGATGTGAAATAACTGATAGTAGCTCAGGTATGGAGCAGCCGGTAATATGTGATTTCTCTGGATGCGGACACCCAACTCACGAGTGTCAACAAGGGTCAGTTTAAGAAGAAGAAGTGAACGTTGTCGAGAATTTAAATAGAGGTAATTATCAAGGGGAACAACTTCAACGCGACGGGACAGAGGCATCCCAAATTTTCTTGGAGTTCGCCCGCTGGTAATATTAATGTTTGGCAGCAAAATATTCTAGAGGTCGAGGACAAACTGTAACACCTCGTACCTTCGGGCTATGGTTTGAACCGTACAATGAGAATATGATGGAACTAAGCTGAGGAGTGTATGAAGTGTTTTGAAAGCTAATCAAGCAACAAGAAAGGTCTTAGAAAAAATTAAAGTCGGGAGCTACTCTAAGGAGCATATTTTCAAGTGAGTTTGTAGCAGACCTCACTTAAATCGGTTTACAGATAAATCTATAAGGAATATGAGAAAACTTCCTCGTGAAATTTGTAGCCCTTTGAAAGAACTTTACATCCGTATAAGGCGCATGTCAAACAAATATCTGTATGAAAATTTATGGTTGATTTACTGAGGATGTGTAAAATGGAAATCTCGATTCTTGTAGGATTGATTTTAAAGCCCAAACCTTTTATGATAACATATAAATACAACCTAAAACATTTTATGTGAGGATTTTCGACCAGCGCTGCTACCAAACACCTAAGGTGAGTTCTTATTCAAATTCCTATGTCATTTATATTAAGATAACACTAGATTAACACAGAATCATTATTTGAAATCGTTAGATTTTGGAAAATCCATTCAAGGTCGAATTTGGAATGAAACTTTGGGATTTCTTCAAAAAGGTAAGCCCCTCATTCATTAATGGATTATACAGAGTTATTATTATGTTTTATACATTTAGTGGTTGGTAGAATCATGAAATATGATTGATTTAGATGCACTCCATCAAACGCAAAATCCTAGTAATTTTGCTGTAGATTTTCCCTCCGACCAACCAACTTCCATTGGTGTTTTATGATACTTTAACCGTTGGATCAAGCCCGAATTTTAACTAAGTGGTCACAACATATAGTTATTAAATGTGAATGATGATGATCTGATTTGGAGGTTCGGAGCATTTTGGTTTTAGCTATGCACAATAGCTATAAAAATCGGTGAAAACTCTTCTCAAGGTTTCAAGTTCAAAGCTTTGGGTTTCTTCTTCAAAAGTTCAGACATTTTCTTCAAGTTTTGGAGCGACTAAGGTATGTAGAACTTCTATTCATGTGTGAAAATATCATTGGTCTTCTCCACACTACGCTTATCCATGAAACACGAATTTCCATTAAGTTAGGGTTTTTATTCCAAGTTCATGATAACCCTAAACTACATGTTTCATACCATGTTGTATTACTAATTCGTTATTGTGTTCTTGATATTCCATTATGGTTATTAGGAATCCGTACGTAATCTATGAATACCCATAAATTTGAATTCCATGGATTCTTAAATACAAGTCATGAACTATTACTACTCAATTCAACAACAACAACAACAACAACATACCCAGTGAAATTCCACAATGTGGGGTCTGGGGAGGATAGAGTACACATAGACCTTACCTCTACCTTGGTATGTAGAGCAACTATTTCTGAGAGACCATCGGCTTAAGATAAAGCATAATCACAAGCAAGCAAGCAAAACAAAGCAAGAGAAACGGTCAGACACAGACAAGAAATTAAAGCAATATGAACATGTTGATATCAAAATTGAATACACCATGGTAGCGCATTCTGACAAAAGGAAGCAGTAGCTAATGCAGATAAATAAAATAAACAAAGACTAAAGAAGACAGAGCAGCAGAAATCAAACTACATAGGACTATAAAGCAATACTGCACCTATAAGTGTGATAGGCTAATCGGGCCTACAATAATAACACTACAACTATCATTTTGTAAGCATAAGTAGGACTACGCTCAACTACCTACTACCCTAATACGTATCCTCCACACCCCCTATCTAAGGTCATGTCCTCAGTAAGTTGCACCTGTGCCATATCCCGTCTAATTACCTCTCCTCTGTACATGCCCGAACAATCTCAACATCTCTTCCCGCATCTTATCCTCCACCGAGGCCACTCCCACTCTATCCCGTATATCATCATTTCTAATCATATCTCACCTTGTATTCCCACATATCTATCTCAACATTCTCATATCCGAAACTTTCATATTTTGGATGTGCGAAGTCTTGACTAACCAACACTCCACCCCATATATTATAGTCGGTCTAACCACCACCTTATAGAACTTGCCTTTAAGGTGATGCGATTCTCCATTTCATCCACCCTGCCCTAATACGATGTGTGACATCGTCATCAATATATTCATCCCTTGGCTAATAGACCCGAGGTACTTGAAGCTTTCTTTCTTTGGAATGACCTGAGTATCAAGCCTCACCCACGTCTGTCTCAGGGTCGCTCCCGCTGAACTTGCACTCCAAATATTTTATTTTGGTCCTACTCAACCTGAGCCCTTTAGATTCTAGAGTCTATCTCCAAACCTCTAGCTTGACATTTACTCCGCTACGAGTCTCATCAATCAAGACTATGTCGTCTCCGAATAACATACATTATGATACCTCCCCTTGGATTTGTCGTGTCAGTCCATCCATCACCAAGGAAAATATGAATGAGCTAAGAGCTAATCCATGGTGCAGCCCCATCATCACTGGGAAGTTCTCTGAGTCTCATCCTACTGTCCGTACCCTAGTCTTGGCTCTATCATACATATCTTTGATCGACCTAGTGTACACACAGGTACACCTCTAACCTCCAAACATCTCCATAGAACCTCCCTAGGGACTGTCATATGCCTTCTCGAGGACGATGAAAACCATATTCAAGTCTCTCTTCCTCTTCCTACACTGCTCCACCAACCTCCTAATAAGATGAATGGTTTCTGTAGACGAACTCCCCGGTATGAATCCAAAATGGTTCTCAGAATTTGACACGCCTCTCCACCTTCATCTCCACGACCCTTTCCCAAACTTTCATAGTGTGGCTCAGCAACTTGATACCCCTATAGTTGTTGCAACTCTGGATATCACCTTTGTTATTGTAAAAGGGAATCATTGTACTCCACTTCCATTCTTCGGCATTCTTCATGTCTTTAAAATGACGTTAAATAACTCAGTCAACCACTCCAAACCTGCCCTGCCTGTGCTCTTCTAAAATTTAACTGGAATCCCATCAGGTCCAGTCGCTTGTCCCCTGCGCATCCTGCGAACATCACCCTTAACCTCATCAACCTTAATGCTTTTACTATACCCAAAATCCCGGTACCTACCAGAATGCTCCAAATCTCCCATCATAATATCTCTATCTACATTTTTGTTCAAGAGTTTATGGAAGTAAGACTGCCACCTCCGCTTAATATGCGTGTCCTCCACCAGTAATTTCCTCATCCTTTATGCACCTCACGTGATCCAAGTCACGAGCCCTCCTCTCTCTTGCCTTGGCTAGTCTGTACAACTTTTTATCCCCGCCTTTCTCCTCTAATTTCACATACAAGCGTTCAAAAGCTGCCATTTTTACCGTCGTAACCGCTAGCTTTGCCTTCTTCCTCACCATCTTATATAATTCCCTATTCGTCTTACTTCTCCACCCCATCCTTGCTTTATACCAATTTTATATACCCCATTTTCTTCGCTTCCACATTCTCTTGAACTTTACCATTCCACCACCAGTCCCCTCGAAGCCTACCACAGTTACCCCGCGAGACCCCTAGCATGTCTCTAGCTACCTCCCGAATGCAACTGGTTGTCCTATCCTACATACCGATCGCATCCCCACTACTCCCCCAAGTCCCCTTGGACATCAACCTCTCCCCCATCTCCTTTGCACTAGCCATGGTCAAACTCCCCCATTTGATTCGTAACATGTCATCCATAACCCTCTTCTTCTTATCCATCTTGATCTCTAAATTCATCACAAAAAGCTTATGTCAGGTTGTAAGATCCTCCCTCGGAATAATCTTGCAGTCTTTACAAAGACTTTTGTCAACCTTCCTAATGAGCAAAAAGTCTATCTGAGTCTTAGCCCTCGAACTACGGAAAGTCACCAAGTGTTTCTCCTTCTTTAGGAACCTCGAATTGGCTATCCATGCAATTATACATGTTTTACACAAGTTATATTATATATTTATTTACATGCTAAATTATAATCACGAATCATGTTTTATAATTTTTTTCATGAAATTTATGGGATTACAAGTCAACTATATTCAAGTACATGTTTTGGGAGTTGCACAGATTACCTAGAAGGCTCAGACAACCTGAAACTACGTTTGCCAGCATAGGATAAGAATCGCTCCACCCAGATAGGATGATACCTTTGTGTTACCCATTGTGGGTTATTGGATCCACTCATGTCATGTTTATGTCTCGTATTTCGATAAGGTACGAGATGGCTTAGCTGATCGGACAGAGATCAGACGCCACATTTTTGTGTGGTGGTTTCATGTCGATTATACTAATGTTCTCCCCACATATATATAGATATACAAATTTATAAATATACAGATATACAGTAATACATATTTTACACATGTTATTATACTCATGTCAGATCATGTTCATGTTCATTGTTCAGTTTCAGTTTTATGTTCCTATTATTTCATGTGCTTGCTTATTCTTTCAGTTGTTTTACATACAATACAATTCAAATGTACTTATGTCCCTTTTGACCGGTGCCTGCACTTCACGGTGCATGCATTAAGTTTTAAGATGACAGATCTGCTTATTAGGATTTGCCTTAGTATTAGCTATTGGTGAACCCCATTTCCTTCGAGGTGTCAGTCAGTTATTTTACATGTTATGCTTTATAGTAAAGGTAGGCCAAAGTCTTGTCCTGTTAAAACATTTTTGTAGTCAGACTCACATTTCAGAGGTTTCATAGACTAGACTTGTTTAACATGTCATGTCTATCATGTCAGTATTGATTTTAAGACTTACTATGTTTTCAAATATTTCCGCAATACATTTTCAGACTATATTTTTGTATTAAGTTTACAGATTTTAAATCATCACTATAGCATGTTTTGATGTCCATGTTGATTCTGCAAGCCATATGGTTCGCTCAGTCACATGCAGTCAGGCATCGAGTATCATATTTTTCCCACGCCATGGTTCGGGGCATTACAAAACTTAGTATCAAAGTGTACATTCAAGTGTCTTAGAGAGTCTATGAAATTATGTCCAGTGGGGTCACTTTTATATGTGTGTGCGGCACATATAAACAGTTGACCATCAAGATATTTAGGATTGTCTAACTTCTTTCATACTCTAGATCGTGCAATTAGAGCAGTACTTTCAGGAATTCTTCTAACTCGTGCCATGAAGCTTAGATCCGTAAATAACATTCTCTTTCCATCTAATTTCGAATGTATAAAATACATAAGCTATGAGAAGGAAATTCAAGGTCCAAGTGAGAATGATTACCCATCGGGGTGTAAATTGTGATGTACATATTGGTAACAAATGAGACTTGAGAGCATATTGAAAGTGGGATAAAGTTTATAGTTACTACAGACTAAAGCATAACCCTTAACAGAAAATGCAAAAGTAGTTATCATAATGTATGGTTATTAGTTAACCTCAGTTACTAGTTATACCGTATTTTAGTTAGCAGTATTATGGTTATCCAGTACATCAGTGTTCAGTTATGTAGTTATCATGTTTCTAATTTTCAGTGTATCGAGATTCTTATGACTTGTGAGTATATAGTGATGCCTATGGGTGCTAAAATACAATGTAAGTGATGATGACTATAGCCAAAGCTTCGCGTGTTTTAAGTCCGAGTTAAGACCCAAGACTCGTTAAATGGCACATAAAGTAAGTTATCAGGTGATAGTATCCTATGAAGGAAAAGTTTGTGCATGGTGTATACATATGTTCCATACTATACAAAATAAATTTAATTAGATTTCTGGACCATGGAGCTACAAGTATGAGGATGCTAGTTCACATTTAAGACCTTTCAGGGTAGCACGTTATGATGTTTGCCGCAATAGGCATAAACTGCCCACAATAGTTTTGAACAGAAAATAACCTAAGAGCAGATCACCTGTAATTCTAGAATGTCTCAAGTTTTCAAAGATGTATATTTTGTCGTATGACCCATGCATATGACTAAGAAGAGATTGTGTACGACA
This sequence comes from Anisodus tanguticus, assembly GCA_034509755.1. Taxonomy (NCBI): domain Eukaryota; kingdom Viridiplantae; phylum Streptophyta; class Magnoliopsida; order Solanales; family Solanaceae; genus Anisodus; species Anisodus tanguticus. The sequence goes on from CM067544.1 coordinate 35,758,165, forward strand.
GGAGAACCATGAGCAGACGATATTAAATTTCTGGGGATAGTTTTAAATTATTTAAGTTTATTCAGATCAGAACCAGAGAGTATGATGTTAGTAAGTTACTACAAGAAGTAGATATTACTATAAGATGATACGATGTGACAATTCCCTTTAAGGTTATGTCATTTAAGTGTTTATTCCATATGTGTATAATTTGATATGACTTTAAGGTGTATCGAAAGTTGGGGTTAGATATTTCAACCTTTCATTTAAGAGAAACGTAATTGCCCTAAGTTTGATCCATGTTTATAGCTCAAAAAAGATAGTATACGATCGTAGAACAGGGTCGGATAATGAGAGAAGTTAGAAATAATCTTACGCTTCACTCTAGTATTCAAGAAAGAACCAGAGAACATGATGCTAGCAGGTGGTTAGTAGAGAATAGTAAGTAAGTTTTGAGTAGAGAAAGTGAATTAGCAATTTCAGCAGAGCTAGTAGAGGTACACTTTGATTTTTCTTAGTTAGGTTAACACTGGTGAGTGAATAGCAGTTTGAATACACCGAATATGTGTTAGAACCTAAAGAGTTTAGGATAAACATGAAGTAAAGTGGCAGTGGAAAAAGAAATCAACTAAGCGGTAAGAGAGCAAACTACATAAGCACAATCTTTTAGAGTTATCAAAAAGAGTGGTTTTCCCTAAGACTAGCAGCAGGAGCGAAGTTAAGTCATTAAGACAGAATATGCCAGTAATACAGTCCATGTAAGTAATTTAGTTCCCCGTTCATGTAAGTAGTTCAATTTTTTAGGAAGATCACTCAAAAGTGAGTCGAAAGATGAGCCGTCAGTGAAATAAAGTGCACAGAGTTGGAGAAGATGAGGAAAGTTTGTTGGATCCCAATAAGAGAGAAGGATCCTCAAATATGTGATCTTAACTTTTGGTCCAAGGGAAAGATGTGTAAATTATCAAGGAGTGCAGTTGAATATTTGAAAACTCGAGGGGTTAGCATGAGATATGAAGAACCTCAGTTCAGTAATGAGGGCATAATTAGATAGTCTCTATAAAGTTGTGCCTCATATGTACAAGAAACACGAAGTGAGTAGAATGATCGTCGATTGAATTATGTCAAGATCAGTTATTATCAATTATGTGGTCACAAAAAGCTATAAGATCATGCCTAGTTATGTGTCACAAAGGTAGTGTCATTGTACGAGACTCAATTCTTCAGGGTGTTGGTAAAAAACTTAGCGTACAACAATACTATGAGTATTTCAGGAAGTATCTCAGAAAGATATCAAGTATCAGTAGTTTAGCTCATGTTAAGGTAGATAAGAGAATCATGGTGAAAGAAGTTCATTGTTTATCAAATATAGGAGTTCAACTTTTGGAGCCCAAAGATGGTAGAATGGTTGTGCAGCACCGAGCCAAATCCTTCTTAGTAGTTGAGCAAAAGAGGAAAACAGTTTCATGACCCCTATCTATTTCAGCTAAAGGAATGGATCCGCAGACATAAATCCATGGCTTTTGAACAAGAGGGAGATGATGGTACTCCAAGGTATCAAGGAAAATTTTACATCTCAGATGTTGATAGATGCAAAGAGAGATGCATGGTAGAGGCGCACAATCTCAGACTATCCAAGCTCCATGAAAATGTATCATGACCTCGAGGGGGTTTATTAGTAGAATGACATGAAGAATAATCTAGCCAATTTCATAGCTAAGTTTCCAAATTGGTAGCAAGCGAAAGCCGATTCACTAGAAGATTATGCCAAGTAATATATTCAGAAAGGGTCCAGATTCCATAGGGATCCAATGTCCATTGAATCAGTTCGAGGTGCCCAGTTCTAAGTGAAATGTCTTTGAAGTATTTTTATAAGGGATTAGTTACCATCTCTGTATCATTTTTCATCCTCAAATAGATGTCAGTCAGATCGCATTATCCAGGCACTCGAAGATATGTTGATAGCATGTGTCCTAAATTTTAAAGGTAATTGGGATGATCACTTGCTTCTCATTGAATTTTCTTATAATAACAATTATTATGCTAGTATCAAGATGACACCATTTGAAGCTTTGTATAGGCACAAGTGTAGATCGCCAATTGATTGGTTTGAAGTTGGTGAATCAGAGTTGTTAGGACCAGACTTGATCCATCAGGCTATGAAGAAAGTCAAGTTAATTTAGGAGCATGTGAAAACGACTAGGAGTCGCAAGAGTCCTGTGTATGGCGTAGAGAATCAGAGTTCCATGTTAACAATTGGGTGTTTCTAGAAAGTTTTGCCTATGAAAGGCATCATGTGATTTAAGAAGAAAGAGAAGTTAGTTCCAAATATATCATACCATACAGGATCCTACGAAAGATCATCAAGTTAGCAAGTTGAGGACTAATGAAGTTGCTCCAGTGAAAGTGTTATAAAGGAACTAAAATATGAAGGAGGCTACATAAAAAGCCAAAGAGGATATGAAGCCCAAATATCTGCACTTATTGATGGACAAGCAGAAAATGTCTAGGGTAACTACCTCAAGTATTCAGATGTCATGCCAGTTCAGTATTCATATCTCACCTCTGCTCAACATTCAGATCTCCTACTATAACATTCATGTTTTCGGCATTCAGATTTCATGTTATGATATTCATATTTCAGATATCATATTAGTTCAACACTTATGTATCCATGTGAGCCAGTATTCATGTATTTAGGTCAGTACAATATTCATGTTTCATTTCATGCTCCTCGCATCCATGTAATCATGTCATGTTCATGCTCATGTTTCAGTACTTATGTCACGCATGCCTACGAATTCTTTCCAAATTCATAGTATTTATGTATTCATTCAGTCCAATATCCATATGTTCATATCCAACCGATATTCATGACAGATAGTATTCAGGTATTCATGTTAGTCACATCCATGTTCCAGTTACCATGTTATGTCATGTCATGCGTATTAAGATGCCATGTGAGGCTTGTGTTGTGCTCTAGTTAACTGACAAGTGTTTGAAAAACATTGGGATAGTCCCATTTATAGAGGAAACCTTGTCAATTTTTTTGTAAAATTTCATAGTTAGTCATACTCCTAACCATGAACCATCATTTGAGGACGGATGATTCCAAGGGGAAGATATTGTAACACCTCATACCTTTGGGATATGGTTTGAACCATTAAATGAGAACATGGTGGAACTAATATTAGGAGTGTATGAAGTGTTTTGAAAACTAATCAAGCCATAAGAAGGCTCTTAGGAAAAATTAGAGTTGAAAGCTACTCTAAGGAGCATATTTTCAAGTGAGTTTGTAGCAGACCTCACTTAAACCGGTTTACAGATAAATCTATAAGGAATATGAGAAAACTTCCTCCTGAAATTTGTAGACCTTTGAAAGACCTTTACATCCGTATAAGGCGCATGTCAAACAGATATCTGTATGAAAAGTTATGGTTGATTTACTGAGGATATGTAAAATGGAAATCTCGATTCTTGTAGGATTGGTTTAAAAGTTCAAACCTTTTATGATAACCTATAAATACAACCCTAAACCATTTTATGTGAGGATTTTCGACCAGCTCTGCTACCAAACTCCTAAGGTGAGTTCTTATTCAAATTCCTATGTCATTTATATTAAGATAACACTAGATTAGCACATAATCATTATTTGGAATCGCTAGATTTTGGAAAATCCATTCAAGGTCGAATTTGGAATGAAACTTTGGGATTTCTTCAAAAAGGAAAGCCCCTCACTCATTAATGGATTATACGGAGTTATTATTATATTTTATACATTTAATGGTTGTTCGAATCATGAAATATGATTGATTTAGATGCACTCCATCAAACGCAAAACCCTAGTAATTTTGCTGTAGATTTTCCCTCCGACCAACCAGCTTCCGTTGGTGTTTCTGATACTTTAACCGTTGGATCAAGCCCAAATTTTAACTAAGTGGTCACAACATATAGTTATTAAATGTGAATGGTGATGATCTAATTTGGAGGTCCGGAGCATTGTGGTTTTAGCTATGCACAGTAGTTACAAAAATCAGTGAAAACTCTTCTCAAGGTTTCAAGTTCAAAGCTTTGGGTTTCTTCTTCCAAAATTCAGACATTTTCTTCAAGTTTTGGAGCGACTAAGGTATGTAGAGCTTCTATTCACGTGTGGAAACATTATTGTTTTCCCCACGCCACACTTATCCATGAAACACGAATTTTTATAAATTTTGGATTTTATTCCAAGTTCATGATAACCCTAAACTACATGTATCATGATATACCATGTTGTATTAATAATTCATTATTGTATTCTTGATATTCTATTATGGTTATTAGGAATCCATACGTAATCCATGACTATCCATAACTTTGAATTCCATGGATTCTTAAATACAAGTCATGAACCATTACTACTCCATTTCATGAAATTATACATATTTTCATATTTTACACAAGTTAATTATATATTTATTTACATGCTAAATTATAATAACGAATCATGTTTTACAAGTTTTTTTTTCATGAAATTCATGGGCTTACAAGCCAACTATATTCAAGTAGATATTTTGAGAATTGCACAATTTATCGAGAATGCTCAGACAGTCTGAAACTACGTTTCCCAGCGTAGGATAAGGATCGCTTTGTACATCATTATCAGCCCCAACAACCTCAACAGTCAAGTCTGGAAGACATGATGAAGGCATTCATAACAGAGACAGACGAGAGGTTTGACATTCAAAATTTTGCTATTCGGAATTTGGAGAAGCAATGGGGACAAATGGCTACTATGTCATTTGAGGGAACTCCACATACTCTTACTAGTGACACAGAGAGAACCCTGAAGGAAGTGAAAGCATTAGCTTTGCGATGCAGAAAGGCGCTGGTGGAGGCCAGTAAAAAGTCAAAAACTCAAGTGACTGAGAATCAAGAGGCAACACAAAATGAGCTGAAGGATTCAGATGCACCAGTTGGAGATGGGTTGACAAAGAGAAAGAAAGGTCAGAACCGCAAGAGAGTAAACCTATATCAGCACTACCATCCCTTAGAAAATGAAGAGGGAAAAACGTGATAAATATTTTGGTAAATTTCTTGACATGCTAAACCAATTGCATGTGAATATCCCATTCATGGAGGTGTTAACTCAGATGTACGCATATATAAAAAATTTAAAGGAAATCTTGTCAAGCAAGAGAAAGTTTGATGAAACATCAATGGTGAAGTTGAATGCCCAATGCAGTTCTATTCTTCAGATGAAACTTTATTAGAAATGCAGATACACTGGGAGTTTCACTATCCCCTGTTCTTTAGGAAACACCAAGTTTGAAAAATCCCTCTGTGACTCGGGTGCTTCGATAAATCTCATGTCTTTTTCTATTTCAAGAAAAATGTTAGGAGAACTCGGGATAATAAAATTCATTCCAGAGTCATTGCAATTGGCAGACCAAACTACTATTATTCCCGAAGTTATAATAGAAGACGTTCTAGTTTGGGTGGACAAGTTCTTATTTCCCCTAGATTTTATCGTGGTGGATATGGTAGAAAAAAATGAGGTGCCATTAATTCTTGGGAGACCATTCTTAGCAACGGATAGATCTATTTTTAATGTGTATGAAGGGCAACTTATGATAAGAGTTGGGGAAGAAAAGGTAGTATTCAACATGAAGAAGATGATGAAAATTTCCAAGGATGAAAAAAATGTGTACTCTTATTAAAAGGTAGACATTCTGAGTGAGCTAGCAGAGGAGTACAAGCATGACAAACTGGTAGAGAATTCTTTAGAAATAGTATAACTCAATCAAGCACTACTGAGGATGAGGATCCCCAGGATAGGAAAGAAGTTGAGGCTCATTAGTTGGACAATCAAGATGTGAATGGAGAGGAACTACCGAAGAAAGAATCCAAACCAAACCAAGATGTGATATCCAAGGCATTAAATATACTCTATGCATGTATAAAATTCTTCTGGAGGAGAATAGCATGCCGGTGGTACAACCTCAATGCAAGTTAAACGAGAAGTTAGAAGAGTTTGTACAAAAGGAAGTTCTAAAGATTCTAGATACATGAATTATATTCCGATTTCTGACTGCACTTGGATTAGCCCAATTCATGTTGTACCAAAGGAAGGAGCGATAACTGTGGTGAAAAATGAGAACAATGAATTGATTCCAACTAGAGCTGTCACAGGGTGAAGAATGTGTATTGATTATCGGAGATTGAATGGTGCAATTCGAAAAGATCATTTTTCACTTCCGTTCATTGGTCCGATGCTAAAAAAGGTGGTCAGAGAAGGATCTTATTGTATTGTATTTTCTTCCGTTTAAAAATAAATATTTTGATTAAACTACCCTTAAATTAAAATTTACATATTACTATTAACTTGACACATAAGAATCTGGTCATTTAAGACTTAGTAAGGACAAATATGAAAAAAATAAGGTCAACTCCTTAATTATGTAAGTGGAGGCTTATTTTGGACCAAAATAAACAAGCTAAGTGGACGGTACGTATTATGAATCGGAGGGAGTATTGTATTGTAGGTAGTTGAGCGTTGTTCTACTTATTCTTTCATACGAGTAGTTATAGTATTATCATTATAGTTTCTTATCCTTCGATTTCTGCTACTATCTGTTGTTTCTTGTACTTCGATTGTCGTATTAATTTGTGATAGTTACATCTAATTATTTTCTAGACAGTTTTATCATACATTTTATAGTATTTTTCCATGACATTTTGTACTTCTTTGAATTGTTTGTCCTTGTGTCGAGGGGCTACCGGAAACAACCGCTATACCTCCTCTCAAGGTAGGGGTAAGATTTGCATACTCTATTCTTTTTAAACCCCACTTTGTGAGATTTCATTGAGTATGTTGTTATTGTTGTTGGAGTATTGTATTGTATTGTATTGTTTTGATGAATATAATGTTTGGACAGATTGTATAGCTTACTGTCGTTACATAATGTCACACATCAACAATCTAAGAAATAACTTACAATATTATAAAGAAAAGTAGGTTATGTGTCAGAGTTATTATAAAAAATAGGATATAAAAAGAAAATTTAAATTATTAAATAATAAGTAAAGCAAAGTGAGAAAAAAAGAAGATAACAACGCGATCACACCAAATTGATTGTTACATAAAATGAAGTTTTTAATTGTTATATAATGATGAATTTAATAATACGATACAATAAAATCTAAATAACAATAAAAACAAACATTAATTATTTAAAATAACAATACGATACAATGCAATAGGTAACAACTATCTAAACAAGGTGGGAATGTTTTTTATGTTATTAATTGTTATATAATTCAACTTGCTATAGCCTGTTTGTTACTATCATTTTATTAGATTACAAATTAATACTTATCACGAAGGCTTATATATAATTAAACTTATAAACCTCTCTGTTTCATTTTATGTGCATGTCTTTCCATCATTATTATTACTGGTACTTATTATTATTATTATTATTGTAATTATTATTATTAATATTATTAATATTATTATTGTTATTATTGAAAGACCTTTCTGGGTAATGTCTCTTTTAGAAAGACACGACTGACAGACTGTTATCAAACCTTTGCTAGATAAGTGTATTATCTCTACAATAATTAGAGATTGGCTACTAATATAAGTATTCTACATAGGATCCCTCCCTTGTTACATCAATATTTCTGTTATTGTCGAAGGAGTTGACCTATAAACATAGGTATCTATATCCTCTTATTGGTTTTTTTTTTATATGCAGCTTCCTGGCTCACGCCAGATTATTCCTGGAGATATTAGTCCCGGTCCCTCATCACTACTACCAGTAAATCGCGGGATGTGCTTGAATGACCAGGGTTTGAAAACAGAGCAACTGATATCACCTTCAAGATCCTAACCCAGAAGAGAGCAAATTGCTCCCACCAGGGTTCGAACCGACGCTGCAGGCCTCCAGCTGGATTTTAAGTTCTCCTCCTTTGCCATCCAGCTATGCCCGAAGGACGTGGTTTATTTTATTATTCCCTAGAATGATTATAATTAGATACTGTAAAAGAAAAAAAATCTACTACAAGAAAACTCCAAGTGCAAGAAGTCAAAACCTAAAACTTAGCTAGAGTTTTCGAGTGGCAATACGAGACATTAACGCAAAACATCAGAAAAACAAAGTTTATTTTACAGAAAGAGTTATCAAGCTTGGCTGGTTTTTATTAAACGAGAAAGATTAAAATATAATGGTGAGGTATAACATTTAACCTAAACTCGTTAAATCTAAAATAGAAGAATTAGTCATCCATTCCTCTTTACATAATATATAAAGTAAAAAATAATCTAATTAATTTTAAATTTATAGACTCCCATGATTGAAGGGGAACCTTGGTGTAACTGATAAAATTACTGCCATGTGACTAGGTCACCGGTTCAAGCTATGGAAACAATCTCTTATAGAATTGTAGGGTAAAATTGTGTATAATAGATTCGTGTGGTTTGACTCTTCCTGGTCATTGCGCATAATCGGAGCTTTGTGTACCGAGCTGCTTTGTTTTAGACTCCCCATGATTAGTAAACCAAAAAAGAAGTAAAGGTAGTTCGTAGAATTGTGTGTTGTTTCAGTTATAAAACGTTAAATACTAATTACTAAACATTAGATATTTTTATTCATGTGTTTTTGTTTAATATCGTATCTCTTTTTGTGTGGGATAATTGTGTTTCTTGCATCTGATACTAGAATATATTCTTTAAAGCCAAAACCTTTAATTGCTTAACTGATTGGTGTTTGAATTGCATTAACTGTTCAATTTTGATGTTTTTAATCTGTTAAAAACATTACATTCTTATTTATATACTGGTATACCAAGATCTTATTTCTAGAAAAATACAAGATATATTGAAGAATCAAAATATTGGAAATAGGGTATAGGTAATACATTCTCTAGGTCTGCCTGTCACGATGGTAGCCACTCATATCATTTTGAATTGTATGGACAAATTTATGTTTCCTCATTTAGTAGATTTCTTGGTTACTTTGAAAGTGAAAATTTATGAAATTCCTTCTTAACTTTGGGAAAGGACAGAAAAAGTTGAGTGTTTTACGGTGAAAACACCAATAAACAAAAGCTGATGCACCGATAGGGCCTAAGTGGATGATTCTAAACCGTTGGATCATCACCATGCAAGGCTTTAATTCAATCCATGTCGATGAGATTTTTGTTTTATTGTATAAATGTGTTTGATGAGATTTTATTTTTATTGTATAAATGTGTTTGCGCTGAGATAGTTGGATCACTTTATCCTTAATAGATGGAGTATTTCTATTTCAAATCATACTCTCTCCGTCTCAATTTAAGTTTTTTAGTTTGATTTAACACGAAATTTAAAAAATAACCAGACTTTTAAATCTTATGACCTTAAATTAAAGATATATAAAATAGCAAAAAGTTATTTCAATTTTGTGATTATAAACTTGTCATTTAAGATTTTTGAATTGTTTAAAAATTTTTGTTTGAGAAAAACAAAAAAAAAAGTAAGCCATTTAAATTACTACTGAGGGAGTACTAAGTTTCCAGGAAGGAGTGCTTTTCTTCTTTAATGCCCAACTGTACGCATATCGAGATTAATTAATTTCGAACATAAACCAGATAATTATATCAAAAGTAGAAATTCAATAATTTTTACTTTATCATATTACTTAACGTTAATAGTTTAAACTAAAAGCAATAATAGATACTATAACCTTGTACAGTTTCAACATTTTTTAATGTATCTATTAAGACTATTTAATCCAAATTACATGACTCACTATATATAATCCAAATTATTTACTACTACTGGTCAGCTAGTCCTCATAACAAACCAACCAGTACTTGTGGTTTCTGTTTCTTCTCATTATTAACAAATAAGGGGTTTGTTCCTCTCTCCTCTCTGACCTAACGGCTATAACTGCGCCGGAAACGGCTAGTACTCTAGCCTCTATCGGGCCTCTCTCTCCTCTCCCCTCTCACCCCCAACGATCTCAATCCCCTATTGGAAATTTGCCTTTGGCGGGAGTTGCGTCCAACCATCTTTAATGACTTAAACACTAGTGTTCCGCATGTTGGAAACTTCAGTTCTTCACATGTGCATAATCTACTAAGTAAGTAGATGACCGTAGGGCCAAGGATCGTCAAATTTCGTTAAGAAATGAAAGAGATATTGGTCCACCAAGTGAGGTGTTTGAAGCATGGAAAAGGGTGGTAAAGACCAATCCTCCCTTATCGGTGGGGGAAGAAAGATTTGTTTAGTTTATAAGTCTCAACATTGGCTTGGGGTTTGGGACCCCAAGGGGTATCCTATGTGTTTAAAGGAGGGAGGACCTAGATGTGCTTCGGTTCTGACTGTTGGTTTTGGAACGTTAACCAGCCTTAATATGCACTCAATTCAGTAATTTATTTTGGCTGAATAAATCTCCCTAAAAGCTAATCCGTTGCACATCAATTCACCATTTATTTTGGCTGACTTACTACCTCCATACATGTCATTACTTGGCCAGTAACAACAATTATATGGGCAGTTGGTAAGTCCTCTCCTACAACTATATAATGGAGCCTTTGCCAATTGTTGAGAGAACACAGAACATACAAACGAAATCAGATTCTTCCTACAACTTTCTAGCATCATTTTATTACTCAAAATTCTTCAAAGTAACACTTGAGTTTCCTTTGCTCATTTGTTGAGTTGCTGTTTTATCTTGGAAGACTATTGTCCAGAACGTAGAAATGATATATACGGGGCAATCTTGTCTTAAACACAGAGTGTCATCACAAGACTCAGCATATCAAAACTGTTCCAGTTTTTTGTTCCAGTTCATTGAAATTTCAGTTTGTTGTAATTTCATTGTGTTGTAATTCTTAGCAGTTACTTATTTACATTTCTTGTACCATTGTAACCAACATCCCCACCATCCCTCGTCGAGGGCAACCAGGTAACTCACCCGGCCGGCGACCAGGTAACGCCGCCGGACTACTACGCCGGTAAATTTTCCATCATCTTCCCTTTTACTTCTGCTTCGCTTCTCGTTTCCTCCTCTACTTCGTCTACTCCTCTATGTTCTCTATTTTTTTCGTTGTTTTGCTTCTGCTACTCGGACGACGGCCAGGTTACTAGGCTACTCCGACGTCGGTGAGTATTCCGGTGAGCTAGAGCTGCAATTTCCTATAGTTTTCTGTTTGGAAATCGTAATCGCTAGCCAGAGTCCTGGCCAAAAACCCTAGTTTTCCGGCGACATGCAATTAGCACTATACCAGAGGGGATTTGCAGTAGTAAGCAAGCAAGAGAGGAAGAACACAAGGAAACACCATCAGTTTGTGGAGGAGCATCTATAGTCCAGGTTCATTCTTACTGGAATTGGTACCTCCAGTTCACTTGTTGAGCTTTCTCTATCTTTCTCGTTAGTTAATTAATTGCCTTAGTTTGAGTGCTGCATTTTGCTTGCTTTGGGTAGTTGATTTAGTTGCTGCATTCTCTGCTTGTTGTATTATTATAAGATTCATACTTTTTTTACTTCTTGCAATTATGATAATAATATAGTGTTCGTATATAGTATTTGTGACTCTAGTGGCTTTGGTAAATGATGGTAGACTAGGGTCATGTTCTCGGTTAGGGGCGGGGGCGAGGGTTAGGGTGGGTACGTAAGGTAAGAGAAATGCTAGGCTGAGAATAGGGTCTTGGAACATTGAGACTTTAACGGGAAAGTCCATAGAGCTAGTTAAAATTCTTAAGAGGAGGAGGATAACATAGCCTGTGTACAGGAGACCAAATGGGTAGGACCTAAGTCTAAGGATGTGGACGGGTATAAGTTATGGTTCTCGGCTAGGTCGAGGTATAGGAATAGGGTAGGCATTTTAGTAGAAAGCGAGCTATGAGATCAGGTGGTAGAGGTTAGGAGGGCCAGTGACAGGATGATGACGATTAAGTTGGTAGTTGGAGGGTTCACTATGAACAATATTAATGCTTACACGCAGCAGACTGGCTTGGACGAGGAGGAGAAGAGGCGCTTTTGGGAGTATTTGGATTAGGTGGTGGGAGGTATACCACCCACTAAGAAATTATTTTTATGAGAGGATTTCAATGGTTATATCGGGTCACTTTCGGGGGGTTATGCAGACGTGCATGAAGGCTTTGGCTTCGGGGACAAGAATGAGGGAGGCATCTCACTTTTGGAATTCGCTAGAGCCTTTGGAATGGTGATAATCAACTCAAGGTTCCTAAAGAAGGATGAGCACTTGGTGACTTTCCCGTAGTTCGGCGGCTAAGACTCAAATAGACTTTTTGCTCCTTAGGAAGGGTGACAACGACCTTTGTAAAGACTGCAAGGTTATCCTGAGGGAATATCTTACAACACGACATAACTTTTGGTGATGGATTTGAAGATCAGGATGGAGAAGAAAAAGAGGGTTGTGAATGACAGGTTAAGAATCAAATGGGGGAGTTTGACCATGGCTAGAGCAAAGGAGATGGGGGAGAGGTTGATGGCCAAGGGGGCTTGGGGGAGTAGTGGAGATACGACTGGTATGTGGGACATGGCAGTCAGTTGCATTCGAGAGGTAGCTAGACAAGTGCTAGGGGTCTCGCGGGGTAGCCGTGGTAGGCATCGAGGGGACTTGTGGTGGAATGGTGAAGTTCAAGAGAAGGTGGAAGCGAAGAAAGTGGTAGAGAAGTGAATGAATAGAGAACTGTATAAGTTGGTGAGGAAGGAGGCAAAGCTTTCAGTTGCGGCAGCGAAAACAACGGCTTTTGAATGCCTGTATATGGAATTAGAGGAAAAAGGCGAGGATAAGAAGTTGTACAGACTAGCTAAGGTGAGGGAGAAGAGGGCCCGTGACTTGGATCATGTGAGGTGCATCAAGGACGATAATGACAAAGTACTAGTGGAGGACATACGTATTAGACGGAGGTGACAATCTTACTTCCATAAAGTCTTAAACGGAGAAGGAGATAAAGATATTGTGCTGGGGGATCTGGAGCAATCCAGAAAGTATCAGGATTTTGGATATTGTAGAAGTATTAAGGTTGAGGAGGTTAAGAGTGTTTTTCGCAAGATGCGCAGGGGACGAGCAACTGGGCCTAATGATATTCTAGTTGAATTTTGGAAGAGCGCAGGCAGGGCCGATTTAAAGTGGCTGACTGAGTTATTTAGTGTTATTTTAAGACGACGAGAATGCTCTAAGAATGAAAATGGAGCACAATGATTCCTTTGTACAAGAACAAATGTGATATCCAGAGTTCCAACAACTATATGGGTATCAAGCTGCTAAGCCACACTATGAAAGTTTGGGAAAGGGTCGTGGAGATGAGGGTGAGAAGAGGCGTGTCTATTTTGAAAATCATTTTGGATTCATATCGGGGTGTTTGACTACAGAAGCCATTCATCTTATTTGTAGGTTGGTGAAGAAGTATAGGGAGAAGAAGAGAGACTTACATATAGTTTTTATCGATTTCGATAAGACATACGATGAAGTCCCTAGGGAGGTTTTATAGAGATGTTTGGAGGTTAGAGGTGTACCTGTGGCGTAAAGGATATGTATGATGGAGCCAAGACCAGGGAACTTACAATAAGAGGAGACTTGGAGCACTTCCCAGTGATGATGGGGCTGCACCAGGGATCAACTCTTAGCCCATTCTTATTTTCCCTGGTGATAGATGGACTGAAGTGACAAATCCAATGGGAGGTTCCATGGTGTATGTTATTCGCATACGACATAGTCCTGATTGATGAGACTCGCAACGGAGTGGATGCTAAGCTGGACGTTTGGATATAGACTCTGGAGTCTAAAGGGTTCAGGTTGAGTAGGACCAAGACAAAATACTTAGAGTGCAAGTTCAGTAAAGGGAGCGACCTTGAGACAAGCGTGGAGGTGAGTTTTGGTACTTAGGTCATTCCAAAGAAACAAAGCTTCAAGTACCTCAGGTCTATTATCCAAGGGGATAGAGAGATTGATGACGATGTCACATATCGTATTGGGGCAGGGTGGATGAAATGGAGGCTCACATCTGGAGTCTTATGCTACAAAAAGGTACCACTAAAACTTAAAGGCAAGTTCTATAGGACGTTGGTTAGACCGACTATGTTGTATGGAGTGGAGTGTTGGCCAGACAAGACTTCGCACATCTAAAGAATGAAAGTTGTGGAGATGAAGATGCTGAGATGGATGTGTGGGCATACAATGAGGGATATTATTAAAAATGATGATATCTGAGACAGAGTGGGAGTGGCCTCGGTGGCGGATAAGATGCGGAAAGTGAGGTTGAGATGGTTTGGGAATGTGTAGAGGAGAGACACAAATGCCCCAGTGCGGAGGTGTGAGAGGTTGGCTATGAAGGGGTTCAGGAGGGGTAGAGGTAGGCCGAAGAAGTATTGGAGAGAGGTGATTAGATGGGATATGGCGCAGGTGTAACTTATTGAGGACATGACCTTAGATAGGGGGTTGTGTATGATACAAATTAGGGTAGAATGGTAGTAGGTAGTCGAGCATAGTCCTACTTACGCTTGCAAACTGGTAGTTGTAGTATTTTTTTAGTGTAGGCCTGCTTAGCCTATCATACTAATAGACGCAATATGGCTGTATAATTCCCTGTAGTTTAATTTATGTTGCTATGTGTTCTTTAGTGTACTTTGTATATCTTATTTACATGCGTTAGTTACTTCTCCTTTTCCCAGAATGCACCATCATGACTTTTTCGCTTTTGATACCAACATGTTCATATTGCTTTAAATTTTTTTCCTGGGCCTGACCATTTTTTTTGCTTTGCTTGTGCTTATGTTTTTTCTTGAGCCGATGGTCTCTCAGAAATAGCCGCTCTACCTACCAAGGTAGAGGTAAGGTCTGCGTACACTTTACCCTCCCCAGACTCCATGTTGTGGAATTTCACTGGGTATGTTGTTGTTGTACCAGTCAGCTAGTTTTTCTCTTTTTTAATTACACAATACTATAAGGGTCATTTGATACGAAGGATAAGGTGGGATATGCCATAATTAAGTTTGGGATTAAGTTTATATCATGTTTGGTTGATGGTATAAATTCATATCGTCAATGAAATACGATATAAATTTAATCTAACTTAAACCTGAATATTCCGCCTATCTTATCAAATTTGGAATTATTTTATCCTACCTTCCAGGTGAAATAATTAGTCCAAGGGTTATTATTCCACAACTATAATCTAGGGATAATTTAGTCTTCGAACCAAAAGACCATAGTAAGAACCTTTTTTTTTTTTACAACCGAAACATTTTTATTCAACTTTGCAAACAACAATGCAGCACCCTATACACATATATAACTCATCTACAGAACTAAAAAAAACAAAAATATCTCCTCCTCTATCTCCCTTCAATTCACCCTGCTTCCCCCCATACTCCTATCACATATCTTTCCTATCCACTCTTCTTGGATTCTCTTACTGATAATCTGGGGCCTAGACACTTGACGTCTCCATAAAGCTTTATTCCTTTCCACCCAGATCATGTATATTATTGAAGCTAGAACCACCCATACAAATGTCCTACTAATCTTCTCTTTAATTTTGCGCACCACTCTATTCCATATCCCATGCAATGATGTGTTATGTATTGTAATTCCCAGCCTACTCAACACCTCATTCAAATATGTCTTTGAGAATATGCACTCAAAGAATAGATGGTTAGTAGTTTCAGAATAATCTCCACATAGCAAACATGAAGTATCCTGGCATATCATAGTTTTTTCAAGTCTCTCGAGTCATCGGTCTTCCATGCATTGCAATCCAACATATAAAGTTGTGCTTAGGGATCACTGCTTGCTCCACACTCCTATTCACAATGGATATTCATTTCCAGCCCCTATTCTCTATTGATATCCCCCTTTTATAGTGTATTTCCCTGCTGGCCTAATCCAGTCATTCCCACAATAACCAGCAACAAACTTATCCTTCATGTTGCAATTTTTTTTCAATACCAACAACTATCACTTGGAGCCTTGTGTTGCCACAAATATTTGCCTTTTATATAGACATGGTTGACGCACTTCATACAGATTGTCATTTTTGCATGCTATATTCCACACATACTTTGCTATTGCTGCTTTATTCCATACAACACAGTCCTACACTCCCAGCTCCCCTACCCTTTAGGCTTGTATACATTCTCCTAAGCAATTGGAGGTGATTTACTTGAGTTCACTTGCCCACTCCTTAGAAAGTTCCTACACACTGCTACTATTTCTTATCTCACTCTCTTAGGCAATATAAATATAGAGGACTAGTAAGAATGTATCTGCATCAACATTGAGTTCATCAATAACACTCTTCCAGCATATGAGAGATTTATTGACCTTCAGGTTTTGACTTGCCACCAGCATCTCACAATTAATGGATGATAGGTTTTTTGCAGATATTGGTACACCCAAGTACCTGAAAGAGAGTTTCCCTTTGGTGTATCCTGTAATCTCACATAGATCAACAAGTACCTAACTATACATATTTGCTGAGAAAATGTTTGACTTTGCTGCATTAGTTTGTATCCATGATGCTTCTGAAAAAGTCATTAATCCTCTTAACATTAGCAGCATAGACTGAAAATCACCTTTGCTAAAAATCAACATGTCATCAGCAAAGCATATATGATTTTGCTTCAGCCCCTTACACTTAATATGATATCCAAATCATGTTTGTTCACCCACCCACTTCATTAACCTTGTGAAATACTCCATAAATATGATAAACAATAAGGATGAAATGGGATCCCCTTGTCTTAGACCCCACTTCTCTTTTATCTCACCATGTACATCCCCATACAATGCAATTGTATACTGCATTGAGGATACACACTCCATTGTCCACCTGATGAATCTATGGAGAAAATTCAATCTATGTAACATCTCCTCTACAAATCCCCATTCCACAGAATTATATACTTTTCTTAAAATTATCTTTATTAGACAACTACTTGTAGTCTTCCTGTTATATAACCTCACCAGGTCTTGACATATCAATATATTCTGAACAATGGTTCTGCTAGCAACAAATTCACCCTCATTCTCAGATATGATCTCACAAAGCATCCCTCTCAATCTAGCACATAACATTTTTGAGATCACTTTATAGATAATGTTGCAGCAAGAAATAGGTCTATAACCCCCCAACTACTGCAGCAAAAAATAGGTCTATAATCCCCAACTGTTATAGCATGGATAATCTTTGGTATCAAGGTAATCATAGTATCAATGATACCTCTTAGCATTTTCCTGATTGAAAAAATTCTAACACCCAACAACCAAATCCTTCCCCACAGTCTCCCAACTATCCTTTAAAAATTTGGCTTCCATATCCATCAAGCCCAGGAGATTTATTCCCTTCAATTGCCCACAGTGCCTGTGTGACCTCTGCTTCTGTAAATGGAGCTTCCAGTGTTACTCTTTGCTTAGCTAAGACAAGAGGCCCCATCTGTATTTTGTTACCGCTTGCATGCTTCCTGTAACTATTACTTTGCCTCAATAGCTCTGCATAGTAGTCTAAAAAAGCTTTACTTATTGCCCTCATTTCAGTTTGTTCACTCCATCTTTATATCTTATTCATGAACACTTTATTCATATTCCTTCTAGCATGTTGTAGTTTCCTGCACTCCTTTGCTAATTGTTCCTCCTCTTCTAATAAAATGTTATCTCTTGGGCAGTGTTGGAGAATAACTTGACATTGCATCAATTTCTCAATTACTTTGTCAGCTTGCATTTCAATATCCCTGAATCTCTCCCTATTGATTTGCAACAACACAACCTCCATCTGAACATACATCTTCCTGTTGCCCTTTTCTCCCAGCTTATTTTCACCATTTGCTTAAAATCTGGTGCCAAGCTCCACATGTTATAATATCTAAATTATTTCTTCCCCTTAGGCAACACACAAATAAAATCTCCCATTATGGCCTATACCCTTCCATATCCTTATACACAGCTTTGATATCCCTCCACAACTCTCTTCTCATCTCATGATCATTATATCCATACACCATAGTAAAGTTGAAAGTTCTGCCTGTCCCTCTATGTTCAACTCTAGAATGTATCAGTTGTCCTGTAACCAACTTTATATAAAGTGAATACACCCGTGGCTTTCACATCAATCAAATTCTCCCCCCAGGATGTTCTAGAAGGTTTGTAGTGAATGACCATCTATTACACAGATTAAGATCAGCTTTTGAAATTTGGCTCTTTTAATCCTAGTGTCCAAGAATCTAAATAAGTTGACCTTAGAGTTATGCAAAAACACTTGCATCTCCTTTTTCTTGTCAGCTCTACTTAGATCCTTGGAGTTCAAAAACCCTATACTATCCATTTGGAATGGGGTGCCCCCATCCTTGTCCTTTTCAGGCACTACTGCAGTTTCAACAACATTTGTGCTTGCACTGTGTTGTTCCACCCTTCCTTCCTCTAGTGACTTGAAAGCATTACTTATTTCTGGCCCTGTTGTATTCAATCTCTGACCTCTCCTCTCATGCTTTGCTATTTGATATTTGGCCTTATTCTGTGTCCTTTCTCCCTGTTGTACTCCTTTTGATTTTAGTTCCTTGTCCTCAATACTTGCCTGTGTATTCCCTCCTATATTCTCATCTATTCTTTTTGTGATATTATCGATTGCAGGTGCAATCTAATTGACATTCCTTGTCTCAGTCATTGCATTCTGAATTCTATCTTGCCATTCTATATCCCTTTGATGTCTCCTGCATTCATTTAGTTCATGTCCAATTTTTTTACACCTTGAACACATAACTGTCTTCCATTCATACTCCACTTGTTGTTCTATTATCTTTCCATTCTCTATGGTTGGTTTAGGGTCATTTCCATAAGAACCCTTGCATATGTGAGCCTTTGTTTATGAGTTGTTGTTGGATCAACCTTCAATGGATCTCTCACTAACCCTGCAATCTTTGTTAGAGTAGCCTTCCCCTAATACTTGATGTCCAATCCAACCAACTTATCCAAATAGGGACCTTCTCCACTTTCTCATTTGTTACATCAATATCAGGTTTCCATAGTTTCACTATTATGGGCTTTTCATCGAACATTTGAATCCCCTTTCTACCTCTTTCCCTTGATTCTCTATATTATGAGATCTCTCATCATAAACACCCATTTGTTCACCTGAGCTACCTTATCCACCGCCAGTTTCCTCTATATCCTCTTAAAAAAACCTTCCATAATAGTTTGGGGAAGGTTAGAACCAAGGAAGTAGCACACTACAGCTGTACCCTAGTATTCTACTTCCTCCTTAATATCATCTAGTGTTATTTTGACATTGGCATTAGGACTAGCCAGTCTAGTTAGGTCAATTCCCTCATCAATTGGAATAGGCGCAACTATTTTACTCCATGTAATTTCCCTATTAGGCTCAGTCAGTTGACTATTACCTAAATTGGCACTATCTCTGATCTCATCACCCACTTGATCAGCCCACGATCTCGACCTGACTCTTTCTGACTAGCTTACTACATTGGACTTACTTCCAATTGGTGTATCTGTGACCTTGTTGGCATTTTTATCTTGCGAGAGCTTGAATGGTTCAATCCCTTGCAACACATTAATGCTCATCGTCTTCTTCGTATTAGTAGATTGTGGGACTCCTTTCTTCATTGCAAATCTCTGTGTTCCACCCGGATTCTACATCCCTCCTCCTCCAATTTTTGATTTCCTGGTCATTTCAGCTTTCGCTGAGAGGAATTCTCATTCTAGAGAGAGAGTTTTTCGAAGCATAGTTAGAACCTTTTATGACTTTAAGAATATTGAAAAATTCTGCATATTATATTAGTTCATAAAAAGTTAATTATCAAGTACAATGGTTGTTTATCGTAATATCGAGCGATTTCTTGTTGCCTATTGTATTGATATCTGTTGTTGCACTTATTTTGTACATTACTATTTTGTTCTCTCTTTTCTTTCCTATATGTACTACAAATAGTATATATAAGCATCAACTTTGTTTTCCATTAATTTGGATTGCAAACAAAGATACCAAATTACTAATATCGATAGCAAAATATCTATACGTCCAAGGGCACATACAGAAGAAGCAATTGGTGTAGTACTTGGATACCAAAAGAAATCTTCATCAGGCTCGTATGAACGATTAGGGTTGAGTGTATATTGACTTGTTATGGTCATTTGAAGGTCGAATCAAGGTATGTTAAGGTTAACTCTTCCTTCTTTTGGCATGTTCTAAGTTATGAAACGTAAACGTAATATTGTCCCATAAATGATTCTACTCTTAGTAGTTAAGGATGTTCATGTTATTCATTCCTATTTTCAAAGTATGTCTAATTATGCTCCTAGATCCCTATAGAAAGATGTTAATATTCATAATGTTAATCGGAGGTGCAACGAGCTTACGTCACTCCAATAAACTCAGAGTGTCGTAGTATCATCCATGCATTATATACATGTATAACCCTTGACCCCACATACGTTATATATGCTACTATATGGTATGCATTAGATATACGACGTTATATACGCACCACCACCTGATCAACTGGTACATGATTATGATTATGCCCACGGAGGCCTGTATGATATGATGGGATGTCCACAGAGGCTTGATGGCGTTATATACACATATGTATATGTATGACCGCATTGTGTATGAAACTTAGGCATATTATGGCCCTCATAGGCAATCAACACAGGTATGACACTTAGGCATATTATAGCCCTCAGAGGCATTCGATATAGGTTGATTATTTCTTGTCTTATGTTAATTTTATGTCTCTATTATGCTATTCTTCATGCCTGACATACTCGGTACATAATTTGTATTGACGTCCTTTTTGTCGGGAAACGCTGTGTTTCATTCCCGCATGCTCAGATAGACAAGGTGACGATTCGCACTAGTTGGTTGTTGGTTCAGCTGATATTGGAGTACTCCACTTGTTCCGGAGTTGTGGTGTAATCCTGGTATGGTGTTTTTGGATATCCATATGGGTATGGTGGGGCCCTGTCCTGACCTTAAGATGTCACACACTCTTTAGAGGCTTGTAGACAGTTGTCATGTGTATAGTAGTCGGGTATGACCTTGTTGACCTTAGTATGTATATGTGCATAGGTTGTGTTCTTCTGTTCACAGGATTTTACGTAGCACATTTCTAGTTTATTATTTCTATGTGTCAGCAGATTACCTTATGACGACCTTCGTGGCCTATGCTTAATTACGGTTAGATGGTAAATATATAATTAGTGGTACTCGGCAAGTAAGGTCCGGGTGCCCATCATGGCCCTCCGGTTTGGGTCGTGACAAACTTAGTATCATAGTCGTTCTGTCCTAGAGAGTCTGCAAGCCGTGTGTAGTAGAGTCTTGTTTATGGGTGTGTTTCACGCCATACTTATAAACAGGAGGCTGCAAGACATTTAGGGATGATTTTCATTCTATCATATCATAGATTGTGCAGTAGAGCTGATTCTTAAGAATTTGAGTTTAACTCGTGCCTTATACTATTTCAGTAATGCCGGTTACCGAAAAGACTTCGGTTAGTTTACATTCGTAGCTAGTAAATGAGTGACTTCTACCAGACTATTGATACGCCAGAAGGGCAGTATTATGTTAGAAAATTCAGATTATGAAGAATTGTCTCTCTCATATACGGAAGAGATAATGCAAGCCTAAAAAGCAAAATGTTTGTTTTGTAATAAAGAAAAAAACGAGTAAAGTAAAGGAAGTACAAAGCACCTAAACGCAGAGGATTGAAAGGATTCTCTCTGTAGACCTTATCGTGTTTATGATTACATCAATGCCTTCTTCCAGTAGGGCTATGATTAGTAGGTAGATTGAAGTTGGATTGAGTGTAAATGCGAGTAATATGCTCTCTATTGAGACAAATCCGTCAGAGGATATGAGTAAGTTGCTTTCCCAGACACGACTTCACCCTAGAGCATGTGATAGAGATAGGCCCCTTGAGGGGTCAGGGATCTCATAACCTAGGGAATTTATTAGTCAGGGATCTCCGATATTTAAAGGATTCAAAGATGCCAATATCTCAGGGTCAAAGTTGTAAAGATCAAGTGAGATCGCCCCGACCATCTTGTAGTTAGTGTGGTCGAGCACATGCCAGATTATGTCACAAATGTACAAATGGGTGGTTTGGTGTGGCAGCCATGGCCACAACATTCCGAAGTGTCCCAAGTTGATGCGCAAAGGTAACAATAAGATGATCATGAGTTGTACATGTGAAAAGTAGAAGACATCATTGGAAGGTTTAGTAGGTAATGAAAATTTACACGTTTTATAGTGACTCTTGCTGATTGGAATGAGGGAATATGTTATGTACATGCAACATAAATTGTAATGTTTTACCTAGAATAGATTGGAAATTGCCCCAGGATATCATTAACGAGAAGGGATTGCCACAATCGAATCATGTGAAGAGTGACCATCAGTAAATTTAAGAAGATCACGTAAAGTGACGTATCCAGAATAGTGAGCCCAAGTCATATATAAGGATCGTCCACGGTAGTGGAAGGGGACATAAGCCTCTCGTCCGTGCGTAAAGGGACATGCAACGTTAGTAATGTTAGTAAGCTAAGGCATGTTATAGGTATTGGATTGTTAAGGTCTTCGGCTTCATTGTGCAACATATTACAATTTTAAATAACCTCTGGATAATAATAGCTTGTTAGGGGCAATTGAGGATGAAAACTATGGAAAAATCGAAGAATGGTTGTAAAAAATATGAAAACAGTTAATAAGTATGAATGGAATGGTATGACCAAGTATCAAGGCAGAAATATTTTTCGTCGAATAGAAGGAAGGATTACGACAAAAAGGATAAAGGTGAATGAGATTATAGTTACACAGGTTTCACAAAGGTATGATTACTTCTGAACAACATAATAACCAATGGTAGAGGAGGGACAGTAAGAAATCTTTGGCCAAAGGTGACAAACCTCTAAGGTTCAGGAAGATAGTATGAGGAATACCTTGAGATAAGAGACCACCCAAGGCAACTTGAAATGAAAATATAAAGGTAAGACGAATGAACACTCGGTCGATGGGAGATTTAATAATGATAAGACAAGAAAGCTTGACAAGTTGTTGGATCATGTAACACCGTGAATTGGATCTAAACATACTCCACAACATATTCAGTCATACCTCTCAAAAGATATGTAAATGAAAGTAACAGTGAGTAAAGCTCGAGATTAGCATCTAAATAGGTGAAAAGGGGCCAATGACGTCTATGGACACAAGGCAGACATTAAAGATATAGATCTAGATATAATGACATTATAATGAAGATAAAATGTCAGGAAAACACAAAATGTCTATAAGCATTTTTGAACTGACCAAAGGTTCTACAAGGTAGATAAAGTAATGGGTTTACAGCTTAACGAGATCAAGGAAATCTTTTTCCAAAGCACTATTGACAGAAAGTCTTAGCCATGAGGCAAGTGAAGGAATTCGAATCTTAGTATAATGACTAGGTTTGGATATAGTAGGCCAACGTCATGTAATGCAAATTCTTCACAATCTTCCACATACTGAATGAGGGAATAAGTGTTCATGATTGGGATACTACAGATATAAAGTTTTCAGCACACTAGTAGTAAATAAAGCTAAGTTGATAATAAAATTATTCACCACAAATGGCTTGACTAATGTGAGGACTAATGAGGGAAGTTGACTTGAAGGAAACAGTTAGCCAAGTGGGAGTCTGATTGGAGGATTCATATAGTGATAAGTGGGAGTCCGATTAGAGGATTCAGATAGTGATAGCCCTATGAATCAGAATACAACAGGGTCATCCCTCATACTGGAAAAAAGGAACATCATGATGAAGATCCCATTTTAGAGAAGATCGGGAATGATATTTAACAAAAGAGAACCACACCCTTTGAGCATAATGTGGGAGGGACCCCCAGGTGGAAGGTCCATTTTTGTAGTCCCAATGTAGCAGGATTACTAGACAAGATTATGACGGAGGTCCATTTCTCACGATATTCCATTCACCCTGGATCTACTAAGATGTATCATGATCTCAAAGGTATGTATTGGTGGAACGACATGAAGAGGAACATTATGGAGTTGTAGTTTGGTGTCTTAATTGTCAGCAAGTAAAAGTAGAGCACCAAAAGCCCGAAGGCTTGACTCAGAACATTGATATCCCGATGTGGAAATGGGAAATGATTTCATTATGGGTTTACCTCGCTCTTATCATAAGTTTGATCCTATTTGAGTGATTGTTGATAGACTGACCAAATCAGCTCAATTCCTGGCGGTTAAAACTACCTACACAGCCGAGGACTACGCAAAGTTGTACGTTAATGAGATTGTTCGCCTTCATGGTATGTCTATTTCTATGATATCTGACCGAGGTGTGAAGTTCACGGCTAATTTCTGGAGATCATTTTAAAAAGGTTTGGACACTCAAGTTAATCTTAACATAGCTTTCCACCTTCAGACAGACGGGTAGGCCGAGCATACAGTTCAAACGCTCGAATACATGTTACGATCTTGCGTATTGGACTTCAAGAAAAGTTGGGATGATCATCTATCCCTTATTGAATTTGCGTACGATAACAATTATCATTCTAATATCAAAATGGCTCCATATGAAGCTGTGTATGGATGGAAATGTAGATCTCCTATCGGATGGTTCTAAATAGGTGAATCAGAGTTAGTTGGGCCTGATATAGTTCACCAAGATATAGATAATGTGAAGCTTATCCAAGAACGGCTATTAACCGCTCAAAGTCGTCAAAAGTCATATTCAGATGTGCGACGACGGGGCTTAGAGTTCTAAGGTGATGATTGGATCTTCTTGAAAATTTCTCCTATGAAGGATGTAATGAGATTTGGGAAAAAGAGAAAGCTTAGTCCAAGGGTTTAAATCAAACGAATCAAATATCGGCATGGAAGTAGTAGCCATTGGTTGGTCCGCAGGTAAATGGCACTTGTATGAGGACAAATGTGATCATGAGGAAGCTAGACATGGAAACCCTAACATTCGATGATGAATGTTTCTAAGGTGGAAAGAATGTAACACCCCGTACTTTCGGGCGATGGTTTGAGCAACTAGACATATGAAAGTAGACCCGAGCCCCATAGAATTTTGGTCATATTCAAGCATGTAAACGAAGGGCCTGTCGTATAAGAAGATGAAGTCCCTAAATGATTCAGACTTAAAACTGCGATGACGGTGATTAGAAATAATATTGTCTGCATACCGAAAGAGGCTACGGACTAGTGTCATATTACATGACCAGGATAATGAATATATGACATATGTTAGAAGTGAGTGTTATTTAAGTGAATTATGATAAGAATTAATGAAGTGGATGAGTAGTTAGGTGGGAACAATGTCCACGTGGGTCCATAATATGAAAGAAATATGTGACTAATGAATACCATAGGGTCTATTAATGACACATAGACAAGATTTCTATTACTAATAAATACAGGGGATAAAATTTTGTTAGTATATTACTCGGCTGACACATTGTTATGAGGACTAGTAGATAAGCACTTACGTGTGCACTTCCACCACTTGCATCAAAGAAGAGACAATAACTTTAATGGATTGTTGGCCACAACTTTATAAGGGTATATACAATTATTTTCCTAGATCTACAACTTTATAGGGAGAAAGCATGTACTACAGATAGTATATATAAACATCAATTTTGTTTTCCATTAATTTGGATTGCAAACAGAGATACCAAACTACCAATATCGATAGCAAAATATCTATACGTCCAAGGGCACATACGGAAGAGGCAATTGGTGTAGTACTTGGATACCAAAAAAATCTTCATCAGGCTCATATGAGCGATTAGGGTTGAGTGTATGTTGGAAAAATTGACTTGTTATGGTCATTTAAAGGTTGAATCAAGGTATGTTAAGGCTAACTCTTCCTCCTTTTGGCATGTTCTAAGTTACGAAACGTAAACGTAATAGTGTCCCATAAATGATTCTACTCTTAGTAGTTAATGATGTTCATGTTATTCATTCCTATTTTCAAAGAATTCCTAATTATGCTCCTAGATCCCTATTGAGGTATATGAGAAATATGTTAATTTTCATAATGTTAATCGGAAGTGAAACGACCTTACGCCACTCCGATAAACTCAGAGCATCTTAGTATCATTCATGCATTATATACATGTATAACCCTTGACCCCACATGCATTATATACACTACTATATGGTATGCATTATATATATATATTGGAAAAAGGGATACAACGTTATGTATGCACCACCACCTGATCAACGGGTATATGATTATGATTATGCCCACGGAGGCCTGTATGATATGATGGGATGTCCACAGAGGCTTGATGACGTTATATACGCATATGTATATGTATGACCGCATTGTGCATGACATTTAGGCATATTATGGCCATCATAGGCATTCTGCATTGGTATGATACTTAGGCATATTATGGCCCTCAAAGGCATTCGATACAGGTTAATTATTTTTTGTCTCATGTTACTTTCATGTTTCTATTATGCTATTCTTCATGCCTGACATACTCGGTACATCATTCATACTGACGTCCCTTTTGTCCGGGACGCTGTGTTTCATACCCGCAGGCTCAGGTAGACGGGGTGACAGTTCACACTAGCAGGTTGTTGGTTCAGCTAATATTAGAGCACTCCACTTGTTTCGGAGTTGCGGTCTAATCCTGGTACAATGTTTTTAGATATGCATATGGGTATGACGGGGCCCTATCCCGACCTTAAGATGTCACACTTTTTAGAGGCTTGTAGACAGTTATCCTGTGTATAGTAGTCGTGTATGGCCTTGTCGGCCTTAGTATGTATATGTGCATATGTTGAGTTCTTCTGTTTACAAGATTTTACGTAGTACATTTCCAGTTTATTATTTCTATGTGTCAGCAGGTTACCTCCTGACAATCCTCGTGGCCCATGCTTAATTACGGTTAGATAGTAAATATATGATTAGTGGTACTCGGCAAGTAAGGTCCGGGTGCCCGCCATAACCCTCTGATTTGGGTCGTGACATCTACATTATCAATACTTATATAACTAATTCCACATTACTAATTTTTATATTATTAATATCCGCATAGCTTTAACCAACGGCCAAACGACCCCTAGAAATGGAAATATTTTTTGTTCAATAAACCCAATCTTGGATTAGTGGAGGGTAAATAGTAAGATAAAAGAAAAAGTATGTGGTGAAAGAGAAAGATGAGAGAGACAGGATGGAGGGTAGTCTTAAATTGAGGTTAGCTCTGTTCTGCAACAGATGAAAGCATGTAGCAGTGGCTATGGAGGCGTCACTGAGCTATAAATTTAATGCACCAAAGATCAATTGACGACAAAGAATCCAAGTGAAGTGAAAACAAGATAAGAAGAAAGAGAAAGTGGAGAGAGAGAGGGGATATATCAACGATCTTAGTTTTCGATATCCTAAAAAATCGTACAATTTGTCCTGAAAAGCTGCAAAGGAAACAACAAAACCCCACAGTAAGTCAGAATTTTCCAATTAGTAAAATTACAACTGCTGCTACTATTACTACTACAAAACTAAGTAACATGGTTATCATAAAAAACCTATAGTCCATACTTGATAGCCATATGTTTAATTTTGCCAATGGATATGCAGTCAAAATTGAGGTTAGATATAACTTGTAGGAGTAAAATAATGTAAAGAATGGATCTTAGGCCTAACTCAATCCCAAAAGCTAGCTTGTAGGGTGAGGATTGTTCAAGTCCGTATAAGGAGTCCATGTTCCCATTTCATATCCGATGTGGGACTCTTAACACCCCCCGCACGCCCATACCTTGTTAACTGGAGCGTGGATAATATAATTTGGGGACCCAACATCGGTGAACAGAGAATTTAAATGAGCCTGGCTCTGATACCATGTAAAGAATGGATCTTGGGCCTAACTCAACCCCAAAAGCGCCGGTAGTGGCAGTGATGGGAGGTGGTGGGGACATAGTGCTGACTGCTGTCGGAACAATGGTAGCATGTCGGAAAGCTTAGTGGACAAGTGGTGATGTGTCTGAATCATCAAGAAATTTGTAATCCATGACTCAAATTTTTTGAATGTTGTCAAACTGGAAAACATACTCTATAAAAGTGACATGGCGTGAGATTATGATTTTGTCGATAGATAGTTCATAGCACAGGCACCCCCTATGGTTCGATGGGAAGCCTAGGAAAGCGCACGGAGTAGATCCAGATGCCAATTTGTGGGAGGCCATGGATGTCAGATTAGGGTAACACAAACAACCAAAAATTCTCAGATGGTCATAGGTAGGGGTCCGACGGTAGAGAATTTCAGTGGGTGTCCTATTTTGAATCGCACAGGTAGGTAAAATGTTGAGAATGTGTTATACCATTTTTAGTGCATATAGCCAAAAAGTAGGGGGGAGAGACGCATGAAAAAGGAGGGTACGAATCATATTATTAATAGTTCGGAGAATTCTTTCAGCTTTTCCATTTCGAGAGGAGGTATGGAGGCACGAGAAATGAAAGATCATGCCATTAGCTGCACAAAATTTATGAAATAGGGAATTATTGAACTCACGACCATTATCACATTGAAACAATTTTATGTCTTTTTCAAATTGTGTTTTAACAAGTGTACGAAACTCAACAAATTTGGAGAACACTTGAGATTTGAGTGGATAGACCCAAAGAAAGTGAGAGAAATCATCCAAAAATACCAAATGATATTTGTGGAATAAGTTGCTAGTTATGGGAGAAGTCCATAAATCAGTGTGCATAATATCAAATGGATAGAAAGTAGTACTCATAGAGGTCGTAAATGGTAGTTTAACGTGTTTTCCTAACTGACAAGAGGAGCAACTATGAGAGAGATTCCATTTATTACATTGGATTAAATTTTGGTTTCTAAGAGAATAAAAAACGTGAGAACTCGGATGACCAAGTCTACTATGCCACGTTGAGGGAGATATGGTTGTTAAAATGATGGGAGGAGTGACACTAGCGACGGATGTGGATATGAAATGATATAGGTCCCCCTCTATTGCATCTTGTAAGGAGTTCCTCGGTACGGAGGTCCGTTACAGAAAATCCAAACGGGTCAAAATTAATTAAGACAGAATTATCGGTGGCAAATTTTCTAACATAGATTAGGTTTTTGATGATGTTAGGAGCATATAAAACGTTATTCAGGAAAAAATGGGGATGCGGTGGTGGGGTTAATGTGTGGCCAAACCCTTGAAATTGAATGTGATGACCATTTCTGACCATAATAGATTGTGGAGTATTTAAATTCCGCAGTTGAGGAATATTACCAGAATTATTAGTGAGGTGAGACGTGGCGCCCATATCCATATACCATGCATTATCGAGCTACCGAGGAGTCAAAGTGCCGAAAGCCTAGCCCAAAATAGAGTGGGGATAGCCAGTATCGAACTGATGGGCTCCAGCTATTTGGGCTTGATTTAGGTGGCCCGTTGGCTATGCTGGAGCAGCCTGGTTGGGGACCAGCAATTGGGCAGCTGATGGAGTGCCTGAAATTGGGCTGGTTGGTTTCCAACGATTGGGCCGTGGCAAGAGATGGGTCGCAGCTGTTGGAGAGTTGTCTCTGGCTGCTGGGCTCCTGCTGAGGGCCCAGGTCATGTCCAGCCAGCCAGGGCAGTGGTTGTTTCGTGTTGCCATACGGACTACCGAAGGTTGGGGGAGAGAATTTTTGGGGGGTTTGATATGTATACGAGGTGTATGTGAGGCCGTATACAAGGTGTATAATGGCATAGGTAGGTTGTATACGTAAAGTGTCGGTAGTAAACTAGGTGTCTAGCGGCTTAGGGAGGCCGTATACTGGTAGTATATAGTGGCTGGAGAGGTATATAAGCTATATACAGGTGTATATCAGCGTATATGAGCTGTATACCAGGGGTATACGGCCTGTTGAAGAGATAAGGAGGGAAATATGGCGGTATATCAGTGATATATCGAGTGTATATAGGGCTGTTTGTAGAGTATAAGGGCTGGACACCTGTATATCAACGTATATCAAATGCATACAAGCGGTATACGGGAGGTTTGGTGCCGAAAAAAGAAAGGGAATGGCAGCCAAATTTTAGGTTTTAGGTGGGAAGGATTATTGGCTCTTGATTGGTATGTAGAATTGTATCAGAGCCAGACCCATTCTTATTTTTTGTTCAGCGATGTTGGGACCCAAAATTATATTATCCACGCTCCAATTAATAAGGTTTAGGCGTACGGGGAGTGTTAAGAGTCCCACATCGGATATGGAATGGGAACATGGACTCCTTATATGGACTTGGACAATCCTCATCCTACAAAACCTAGCTTGTAGGGTGAGGATTGTCCAAGTCCATATAAGGAGTCCATGTTCCCATTCCATATTCGATGTGGGACTCTTAACAAATATGTCTTAGTTTTTCAGTCTAGCTGGGGGAAAAGAGCAAGAACAAGAATTAGCTAGGAATAGTAATTTGTTGAAGTTGAAAAAGGAAGAGATCTACAACAACAAGGGTTTAGAGCTATGGCAACAGTTGCGTCATCAATGCAGAGTAGAAGAAGATGTGGATTTCTCTATGTGAGTGGGTCCTAGTAAGCCTAGCAAAGTTGTAGGTGATGAACATCAAGAAGCTGCCTCTGCTAATTATTCTTCAGCTAATTGTAGATCATTAGGGTTTAGGGTTATTGTGAGGCCAAGTAGCAGTGGAGATGCTGGGAATGTGGCATGCCAAGATTGTGGGAATCAAGCAAAGAAAGATTGCCCACATATGAGGTGTAGAACTTGCTGTAGGGGTAGAGGCTTTCGGTGTCAAACACACGTTAAGAGTACTTGGTTTCCTGCTACTAGAAGGCGTGAAAGGCAGCACCAATTTACTACTCCTCCTACTACTTCTCATTTGCAAAATCAGCCTAAAAGGCCAAGAGATCACAATATGGGTCCTTCTAACTCGTTTACCTATTACTTCCTCAGGTACCCACAAAACTCTTGTTTAATTAATCACTACTAATCAAATATTACTTTGCCCCAAGTTCTCACTGATTTAATTTCCATAAAATTAAGGCCTCATACTATTAAGTGTATCACTATATTTTTCTCTTCTCTCTTATCAGCTTCTAATAATCTGGGTCTTTACACTACTAAAAAATCTTTATTTTGCTATTGAAAAATGTTTAATGATTATTTTTCACTGAATGTCCGTGGAAAAAATCTAAATGAAAAATTAGAAAGTTTTTCAGCATTTCAATGAGAATGTATTTTCCACCATTCATTTTCCCATTGAACTGGTTCAGTGGGAATGAGGTGAAAAAAATATATTTTACAACACAATTTTTTCACGGAATGTCGATGGGAATAACATCTGAAGGGTGTCAAAATCTACTTAAAGTAAAAACAAGAGATGTTATAAATCGAATGCCAATTATGTTTCCGAATGTCAGCGACAATGTCGTATGTCACAAGTGACAACATTCGATAAAATAGAAAACTTTTAAGAGTAAAATGCAGCGGAAAGAATAAAGAACACAAAGGTTTATATTTTCATAAGTTATATGTTGATATAACTTATGATGGTCAATGACCAGAAGTATTGTAAATATTTCATATACAAATATACAAATTCCTTTCTTTACAATTTATAATATAAAATGGAAAGGAATTAAAAGTTGAAG
The DNA here is from genome assembly GCA_034509755.1 of Anisodus tanguticus. Taxonomy (NCBI): domain Eukaryota; kingdom Viridiplantae; phylum Streptophyta; class Magnoliopsida; order Solanales; family Solanaceae; genus Anisodus; species Anisodus tanguticus. Next base: position 35,789,766 of record CM067544.1, read on the forward strand.
TCGCATATAGTTCTGCTTGAAAAATCTAACTAAGTAGACATAGACAACCTCTATTTACAATCGCTCCATACAAAACTAATCTAGAATATAAACTTCAATTGTAATGTTGACAGAATGTTGTCAACACACTCAGGCAATACTTGTGATCCAGATTTCTGGGTTGAAATTCCGAGAGCTCTCTTGGTATTTTTGCAATCTAATTCTGGATGATTGATTCATTGTTGTTGGCCTCTCTATTTATAGTAGAGAATCTTCCTTGAAAAGCTCATCGATTAGTTGAGGAGGTTGAGGGAAATGTGTGCAGTCGGTGAGTTTGTTGGAGAAGATCATGGAGTCGAAATCTCAACAACTTTGACTTGTTCTTCACTTGACTTCTTCCCCAAGCTTTGACTCTTTCTCCCACGTTTTACACAGCTCCAATTCACCATGCCTAAGTCATTTTTACCCCACAGTAAAATATTACTGCTTAACGTGAAGTAAGGCAAAATTGTTATAAAAAATGTTAGTCTGAATGTTGTGACATTTGTTCCAACATTTTTATACATTCAAATCAGTCATTTAGAAGATATGTTGGGTAAAATGTCACAACACCAAACCCAACATTAACAATCTCCCCCCTTTTGCCTTTCTTCACAAAACACATTACAAAATGTACAAACGACTTAGTGCATTGTCACAGATGTTGTCCAACACTTGTAATTACTGACAAGCTCCCCCTTAACCTGTGATGGCATACAAGAAAACATGTGTATAACACTCTGTAGGATTAGAAAAAAAAAGCACATATACACACATCATCCAATATATACAAAACCGAAAATAGAAATAAACCATTGTCAACAAATATCCACATCAATCCATCAAAACATTTAACAAACATTTAGCTAAGGTTTAGTAACATCCTTTAGCTTCCTCCTTGCTCATCACATAGCAGCAGCAGCTTCCAACAGCTTTCTACTTTTGCATAACAACTTCAGCTTCAACTCTCAGCCTCAGCCTCTTTAGCAACACCTTCCTCCCAACAACGTTTTCCCTTTGTACAGCAGCGTCAACAACTTCTTCAGCAGCAACAGTAGCTTCACTATCTTATGCACCTTCAGTTTCTTTCCCCTGCACAGAAGTATCTTCCCATCTTTGTGAAGAAAGTAAAAGCAGAAAACGGTCTCTGGCTAGAACCAAAGCATCGCTGGCAGCATCAACCTTTGCAATTTGTTGGTTGATTTTTGCAATTTGATCCACAAGCTAATTCGTAGACAGTGTAGACTGTCTCGGACCAGTGTTGCCCAGAATGTTGGTGGACTTTTTGGCAACATTTTCACTTCCAACTTCCTTCTTCCAGGGTAAGTCGATGACTCTTTCCTTGCTTTTAAAAATTGCTTTGTTTACAGTGTAAAGCTCAAGAGCCTTCCCTAAATTGTTTTCTCTCTTGGGCTCAAAGCCTTGGGTATTTAATACTTTATAGATCATAGAGGAAAAAACAAGGATTAAAGTTGAATCTTTTTCAGTCAAGCTAGCCACTTGATAAAAAAATGTTTTTCCTAAATCTACTTTGAATCCTTTCCCAATTTTTAATAGCAGGGAGGCTTGTTCAAATATCATAACTGGCTCATTCAAGGAAGGAAGACAATTGTGAATAACAATTTTGTGGAGGGTGGACAATAGAGTTGTTAGTTCTGAGGCTGGACTTCTAGAGATCCATTTCTTCATTATTCCTCAAGTGAGGTATTCAATCATTGTATCCCTAGATTCTGTCACTCGTTCTGCATTTCTCATTCTCTCTTCAGTATCAAGTCCCATACATTGATTTATAATTGAGGGTGCAAACTGATACATCTTGTTATAGAGATATACCTTTCCAATTTTCTTTGAGGAGGTATCCTATATAGCAGAGTTTAAGTTAGCATAAAATAACCTTATTATCTCATCAACATATGGTTCTTTTTCAGTAACTGAGCCAAGAAGTCGTATGTCCTCTAAGAGTTCTACCAAGCCATATTCAACACATGAATCAATATCTAACACTCTCACAGGCCTAATTACTCTATTCTTATAAAAGTCCCACTTATCATGTTTATCTTTAGAATATAATTTATCGGAGAAAGCAGATACCTCTGTGTCTGAATCAGACATGGTTTCACTCTATGATTCTGTACTGCTGGAGGATGAAGGTATTTATGTCTCTTTTGATGTTGACTGAAATGTTTCCTGAGATGTTGTGGCATCTAGGGCAACATTTGGAACAACACTCAACTTTGCAGATCTAGGAACTCCCTTTGGAAGGAATTGTTTCAATGGGGTTTCATCAGGGATTTCCTCTTCTTGAGACACACTTGGCTGTACTGAAGCAGATAGTTCTTCATTAGTTGAGAAAACCGATTCCGTACTTTCACTGTCATTGCTCGAGTAGGTGGGTTTAGATGTTTCACATTTAGTCCTTTTGCTACTCGAATCTGCTTGGACTATTTTCTCGAACAGTCTCTCGAATGGCGAGTAGAAAAGGCAGATGATATGGGCCTCTTACCCAATGATGTAAAATCAGCAGTCTTATCAACATCTATGGGGTTGTTGTTATCTCCAGGATAACTGATAACTAAAGATTCATCAAAATCTTTAAACACTATCGCTTTAAAAAGATCCTCAAGGAGATTTGAGGAAGAGGACTGACCCGGTTGTTGAGATGTGTTCGAAGGAGGGCTAATGCTCATAGGGGTGTTGGATAAAATGTTGGCTGACATGTGTTCTGACACTAGAGAAGTTTCCATTAGTGAGAATTGAGGAGAGGGTTTTGAGGAGTTAGGGTTTGAGATTGAGGATGAAGTTTGATTTGGATATGATTCCATTGGGTAGGTAGGGTTATACCCGATGTATGCTGTGATTTCCCTTTTTTTTAAATATTTTAATTTAGGAAAATCATATATGAAAAAAATTTGCACATGAGAGGAATATTTATATACATGGCAAATCTTTTTAAGCAACAAAAATTCCTTAATTTTAGGAGTTTTAGAATTATCTAATAACTTACACCTAAAATTTTGGGATAAAAGATGAACATCAAGTAGGAATTCAATTTAGACTTGTCATTGTAAATTTTGAAATTTCTATTAAAACGAGGCATAAAAATAGGGAGAAAAATCTAAATTTTCTGAGATCAGTTAAGAACAACATCCCAAAAGAAATATCATAATATGAAAATGTCAACAGCAATGTTGGCAACATTTTGGATGACATAAGTTTTTTTTTTTTGACTCTTCAAGAATTTTTCATTTTGGCAACAAATCAAAACACGTTTTATACATATTTTTATGAGTTTAACCACTGGACCAATGTAACGTTTTCCCATCGTGTCCTTGGTCTAATCATAAAACACATACATAAGAATTTTTTTTTCGTGTTAAAAAAATAAGAATACTTATTTAGGATTCTTAAAATTCTTTTTAAGCATTTGATACTCCTATAGAATAGGAATGCTATCTTTTTAAGGGATTTTCCCATTTTGCACAGTTGCCAAATATTTGTGTAGGCTTTGCCTATTTTGATACTCCATTTTTATGATATATATCATCGCAGAGAACGATATCACATTGAAAACATATTCTTATGGAAGGATCATGCTTGTGTGACCAAAAGTTATGCACTTTACATCAACAATAATCAGTTAGTGATACTAGATAGGTAAATGTCACCCGAAATGTTAGATAACGTTTCAGCTGACATTCACCAAAACTGCCTTTTTGAGATTACAAAGACCAAGAGATTTCTTCAAACTAGAAAATCTCTCATGGTCCAAAGCATTTGTAAAAATATCAGCTAGTTGATGGAGAGTGTCTACATGTTCAATTTTAACTAGTTGGTTTTCAACTAAATCTCTTAAAAAGTGATGTCTAATATCAATATGTTTTGTACGTGAGTGCTGAACTGGATTTTTTGAAATATTTATAGCACTCGAATTATCACAATACAAAATCAAAATGTTGCTAGAAAAATCATAGCCGTCTAACATGTGTCTTAGCCATATTAATTGAGAGCAACAACTTCCAGCTGCTACATATTGAGATTCAGCAGTTGAAAGTGCGACACAATTTTGTTTACGATTATACCATAAACAAGATTATTGCCAAGATAAAAACATCCCCCACTTGTACTTTTTCTATCATCCATATTTCCAGCTCAATCCGAGTCATTGAATCCTATTAAGTTAGGATTAATATCTTTGGAATACCAAATTCCAAAATCACATGTGCTAGCAACATATCGAATAATATGTTTCATAACATTTAAGTGAGATATATTGGGACAGGCTTGAAAACGGGCACAAACACTAAACATAATATCTGGGCGACTAGCAGTAAGGTAAAGAAGACTACCTATCATAGATCGATATAATGTTGGGTTGACATTTTCACCAACATTATCCTTACACACCTTCTGTGACGAACCCATTGGCGTCTTCATATGTTTAGCATTCTCCAAGCCAAATCTCTTGACTAGATTCTTGGCATATTTACTTTGTGAGATAAAAATTCCATCATCACTTTGCTTTAGCTGCAAGCCTAAGAAAAAAGTTAGTTTCTCAATCATGAGGTCGAAAGAAAGACTATGTCATCTATGTAGATTTGAGAAATTATAATATCTACACCGTGTCGGTTAGTAAATAAAATACGATCAGCTTCACCACGGTTAAAACCAAATTCAAGAAGAAAGTTAGTTAAACGACCATACCATGCTCGAGGAGCTTGCTTCAACCCATACAAGCCTTTTTGAGCTTGTATACATAGTGCAGATGGTAATGATCTTCAAATCTTTTTGGTTGTTCAACATAGACTTCCTTATCTAGATAACCATTTAAAAATGCACCTTTCACATTCATCTGGTGTAAAGTAATTTTCAGACAACAAGAAATATCAAGTAAAAGTCTAATTGACTCAATTCTACCCACAGATGTGAAGGTTTCGTCATAATCGATTCCTTCAACCTGAGTATAGCCTTGTGCGACTCGACGAGCTTTATTTCTGACAACTGTTCCCGATTCGTCTGATTTATTTTTAAAAATCCACTTAGTTCCAATTACATTTGTATTATTTGATCGTGGAACTTAGTCCCAGACTTCATTTCGAGATAATTGTTCAAGTTCTTCTTGCATTGCTTGAATCCAAAAATTATATTTGAGTGCTTCTAACACATTGTTTTGTTTCTAAGGTAGTTATAAAACAAGAAAGACTAACCTCTTGGTATATGGTAGACATACACACATACCTTACCATATCTCTGTAGTTGAGTATTTCTTTCCCTCTTGTTTTAATTCATTCAAAAACTCCTCTATCACTTGGCTTATTGGATGATTCTTCCTAATCCTTGATGAAGGGTCCCTTCGAACTTGATCTATTAATTCAGCATTTGACTCCTCATTCATGGCCTCTGTGGTCTCTATTTCAGGTTCAGATGTTGCTTCGGGTGTGGCAACATATGTGGCAACATCTGATTCTTCTGCAATCTGTGGACTTTTCACTGTATCTATAATGTTATTTTCAATAGTTTTTCCTAAAACATCAGAAAGATCATCAAAGATAACATTTATAAACTCTTATACAGTTTTGGATCTCATATTGTATACTCGATAAGCATGACTATTTTGTGAATAGCCAACAAAAATCCCTTTGTCACTCTTAGAGTCAAACTTTGCCAAATAATCCTTGTCATTTAAGATATAACAAATACACAAAAAAACATGAAAGTAACGCAAGTTCGGTTTCTTTCCATTTATGATCTTATAAGGTGTCATCTTTGTTCATGGCCTAAGATAGACTCTATTAGCTATGTGATTAGCAGTACTCAAGGCTTCTGCCCATAAACGTTTTGACAAATGTTTAGAACTAAGCATTACTCTAGCCATTTCTTGCAATGTCTTATTCTTCCGTTTTGCAACCCCATTCCGCTGAGGAGTTTTGGGGGGCAGAAAACTCATGAAAAATTTCCTTTTTATCACAAAAGTTTGTGAATGAACTATTTTCAAATTCTTTTCCATAGTCGGATCTAATTCGAAAAATGGGAGAATAGAACAAATTCCTAATTCTAGAATGCAAGATTTTAAACATATCAAAGATTTGTGATTTTTCTTTCAAAAAATATATCCAAGAATATCTAGAAAAATCATCTACTATCACAAAGGAATACCTCATGCCTCCTAGACTGTCTACTTCAATTGGACCCATTAAATCCATATGTAGCAATTGAAAACAGTGAGACGTACCTGAATGTTGTCCATCATGTTGGATAGCATTATGAGAGACACGAGTTTGCTTACCTTTCAAATAATCTTCACATACAATATTACCTTTATGGCTAAGTTTGTGTATTCCTCTAACAACTTCATATGAGACCAATTTTTCTAAATTGCAGTAGTTGACATGCCCCAACTTATAATGCCATAGTGTTGTGTCATTGATCCTAGCACTATTGCATGTTTTTTGTCTTACAACAAGATAACAATTATCGTTGTTCTTGTACCTGTCATGACCCACATATTAGCTTCATTCGTAACTTTACAAGCATTCTTATTAAATTTTATCTTAAGGTCATCATCACACGGTTGACTAATACTAATTAAATTAGCCATTAGACCCTCAACATGTAAGACATTCCTTAAGGCTGGAAAACCAGGAACATCCAAGATCCCTTTTCCAATCATCTTGCTTTTACTAGTTCCTTAGAAATCCTTTTATATCTGTCATGTGGCGAGAGCATCCACTATCAAAGTACCAAGAACCTGAAATGTTAGTTCTTAATGCAGTTATACAGACATTACAAGATAAATTCATTTTAGGAACCCAAACTCTCTTGAAATATTTTTTACCTTTTGGGTTAGAAATGTTGCTCTGATTGTTATCCGAAATGTTGGACGACAATTTAGGCAGCATTTTGCTTACAGAATTTTGAAGTTTGAAACAATATGATTTTAAGTATCCAGGGGAGTTACATTGATGACATACAAACTTCATATTCTCTGACATATACGAGAACCTACAGTTCATCTCATTTTCTTTTACAAAGCGCATTTTCTCATTTGTGTCAAAGAGATTAGAGCATATAATTTTAAGAGAGTTTTCATACCCAATACCTGCATACGAAGGATTAATAAATTTGAGTATCTCATTCAATTTCGAAGTTCCTATATTGAGCTTGCGGAAGGTTGTTTCGGCTAAATCCAGTTTTGCACAAATCTTACCAATTCAGCATCTTTTTTGGTAAGTGCAACCTCTAGTCGGGTTATTCTGCCTTTTAAATCTACATTTTCACGAGTTAAAGATTTTCCTTTGTGTCAAGTTGCTTGGATTCTATGATTAAGGCTTTACAAATACTTTGCAATTCATTAATCATATCATCTTTGCTTTTAACTTGATTCATACAATCATCCTCACTAACAGAAATAGAACCACTAAAGCAATTAACATCAGAATAGTTAAAGATTTCATACCTTTCGGTTGTCGCTGAGGATGTTGATATCGTTGCTGATGTTGGAGAAAATGTCGTGACATCTGAGACAACATTATAGATGACATCTTCATTATTCTATAGAGACTGTTCGAAAATAGTGGCCAGCATTACTTGTGTTTCAATTTCACGATCTCATTCTTCTTCATCTTCAACATCACTAAGGGAGTCTTACCAAATTTTCTAAGAGTGTTTGCACATTCGTTGGCATAATGACCCTAACCCGAACATGCATGACATTGCACAGACTCAAGTTGTTTGGGATCAAATTTGGTACGATCTGAGTTGGTTCTTCTTAGTTGATTTCCTTTTTGTACATTTGGAAGGAATCTAATGGGCTTTTTTATTGAAGACTTGGTTTTGGTGCTCTGTAGATTTAAATTGATTTCACTCATTGTTGAGCTTCCACACCATCGAATTGTATTTTCAAGTAAGTAAGGCAACATTTGCACATTCACCAATTTCTTCAAGATTCTCATCCTCTTCTTCGATTTGACTCTCCGAGGATTGAACTTGAAGTTCCACATTCTTGCTTTTATATAGTTCCCTTTGATTCTCAGTGTTCATCTCATAGGTTTTGAGAATGCTCATTAAGGTATGAAGGTCCATTGTGGCAAGATTGTGAGCTTCTTCAATGACACAAATCTTTAAATTGAACTTTTCAGGAAGAGAACGAAGAGCCTTTTCAACAAGTTGAGTGTTGGTTAAATGTTCACCAAGCACTTGACATTCATTTGAGATGTCAATCAACTTTTTAAAATAAAATTTAATATCATCCGCTTCTTTCATCCTTAAACGTTCATATTTACTCATGAGCATGCATAGCTTTGTTCGACGAACACTTGAGCTACATTCACAATGAATTTGTAAATTATCTCATGCGTCCTTAGCCGTGGGGCAGTTTTGAATGAGTTTGAACATGTAAAGATCAACTCATTCAAAAATTGCATTGAAGGCCTTTTCGTTAAAGCTAGCATTATTGGTCTCTTCCGCAGTCCATTCAGATTCAGGTTTAACTAGAATGTCACCTTCCTCATCCGGTGGCAACATTGGAACAACATACCCATTGGTTATAGACATCCATGCCCTAACATCAATTGATTTGATATGAGAATGTAGGCGAATCTTTCAATAGGCATAATTTGAACTATCTAAAATAGGAAGTCTACCAATAGTTGGATTTATCGGATCCATAGGTTATGACAACAGGACCAAACACTTATTGTGTTAAGTGTCGGCTCTAATACCACTTGAAGGGTGTCAAAATCTACTTAAAGTAAAAACAAGAGATGTTATAAATTGAAGCCAATTCTGTGTTCGAATGTCAGCGATAATGTCGTCTATCACAAGTGACAACACTCGATAAAACAGAAAACTTTTATGAGTAATATGCAGCGGAAAGAATAAAGAACACAAATGTTTATATTTTCATAAGTTATATGTTGATATAACTTATGATGGTCAATGACCAGAATTATTGTATATATTTCATATACAAATTTATTTCTTTACAATTTACAATATAAAATGGAAAGGAATTAAAAGTTGAAGTCGCAGATGACTTCTGCTTGAAAAATCTAACTAAGTAGACATAGACAACCTCTCATTACAATCGCTTCATACAAAACTAATCTAGAATCTAAATAACAATTGTAATGTTGGACAGAATGTTGTCAACACACTCAGGCAACACTTGTGATCTAGATTTCTGGGTTGAAATCCCGAGAGCTCTCTTGGTATTTTTGCAATCTAATTCTGGATGATTGATTCACTGTTGTGGCCTCTCTATTTATAGTAGATAGTCTTCCCTGAAAAGCTCATTGATCAGTTGAGGAGGTTGAGGGAAAGGTGTGCAGCCGGTGTGTTTGTTGGAGAAGATCATGGAGTCGAAATCTCAACAGCTTTGACTTGTTCTTCACTCGACTTCTTCCCCAAGCTTTGACTCTTTCTCCCACGTTTTACACAGCTCCAATTCACCACGCCTAAGTCGCTTTTATCCCACAGTAAAATATTAATGCTTAACATGAAGGCAAAACTGTTATAAAAAAATATTGGTCTGAATGTTGTGTCATTTGTTCCAATATTTTTATACATTCAAGTCAGTCCTTTAGAAGATATGTTGGGTCAAATGTCACAACACCAAACCCAACATTAACAACATTTGTTTCATGTAGTGTTACTCATATACCTCTTTGATTATTTGATAAAAGTTCAAGCCCTAAAAAGTTCAAGATTAGTGAAGGAACTGTGTAACCTTGTATATGAAGTTAAACTTACAAAAAGGTTAGAATGAAAAATCAAGAACACAATGGTGATGAAACGTAATCATATGGAAAATAATCTTTATTTTCAAAATTGTAAGTAATGATTTAGTTAATTTTGTGGGTTAAATTGATTTTCTAGGGTTAGAGGTGAGTTCTCCAGCAGTGTTCCGGTGCGTGCAAGTGAGTGCGGTGGATGATGCAGAAGAACAATATGCTTATCAAACAGCTGTGAATATTGGAGGCCACATTTTCGAAGGAATGCTCTATGACCAAGGCCCTGGAGGAGGTGCTGGAGAGAGCTCTTCTTCAGCTCAACAACCATTGAATCTCATCGCTGGCGCCACCACCAGCAGGCTTCCATTGCTATATTTGATCCTTCCATATATCCAACTAATATTTCTGCTTTTATGGCTGGTACGCAATTCTTTCCAACCCCAAGACCTTAGCCCAATCATTCTTCATTTTGTTTATTTAACTGGAAAGAAAATAGGGGTAGTAGAGAAAGAAACATTGTTATATATTCTTCATCAAGGGATCGATGTTACTTTTGTCGTTTGATTGGAATTCCTAGTAAGACTTTTGATTTTATTACTGTAAGCAGCTCCTCTTTCATGTGACTTTCTTAGAAGGAATTGTTTATCTTTTTGTTATTTTGTGCCAGCATGAGGATGTGTGCATTTGCATATTTCTGGTTGGTTTCCTCAATGCTATCTTTTTCCGAGGTTTTTCTACTCTGAGAATGATTTTGAATTGGCTTTATGGTTGGTTCTGAACTCGATGCTGCTTCTTTCCCGTTGATTATCAACTCTATGCTACTTTATTCCCAGCTCATCCGTTTGCTTGCCGGATATAATTTGGACGTACTAGATACTGTAGGACCAAGATTATGTAAGTTTCATTTTATGTCTCACTTTAATTGAAACTATAATTTAAGAAATTAAGGGAAACTTTTCAATTTTTATCTATTTGATTAAATATTGTTTATCTATTAAAGCACCTTTGAATCTTAGGTCTTAAATGCACTATGTGGATTTACAAATACTAGACTAAAAAATGATATTCATAAAATATAAGACATAAATTAAGTTTAAGTTTTTTATACATTAGTGTAAATGAACTTTTTGTTAAGAGTCCAACATCGGATATGGAGTGGGAATATGGACTTGTTATATGAAACTTGGACAATCCTTACCCTACAAGCTAGCTTTTGAGGTTGAGTTAGATCCAAGATCCATTATTTACATGGCATCAGAGCTAGACCCATTCCAATTCTTTGTTTACCGATGTTGAGCCCCCAAATAATATTATCCACGCTCCAGTTAACAAGGTCTGGGCGTGCGGGGGAGTATTAAGAGTCCCACATCAGTTATGAAATGAGAACATGAACTCCTTATATGGACTTGGACAATCCTCACCCTACAAGCTAGCTTTTGGGTTGAGTTAGGCCCAAGATCCATTATTTACACTTTTTATACTGTCAGGCTATTCAAATGATATGTACAAATAAAATTTCTTAAAATGTGGGATTTGAAATCTCGAAAATAAGATATATTATATGCTATAACATGTAAAGATGATTTGCCGATATATGAATGAAAATACATTGACAAGGTATAAAAGGCAAAAAGGGTAGCCCGATGCACTAACTCCCGTTATGCGTGGGGTCTAGGAAAGGATCGGACCACAAGTACGCAACATACAAGAGGTTGTTTCCACGGCTTGAACCTGTGACCTCCTTGTCACATGGCCGGTTACTCCGATGCTTCCCTTCACATTGAAGTTGGATTTAAGTTTTGCACTGTAAGTATAAATAATTTCTTACACAATCAAGTAACATGCAGATAATTAAACTCTTTGAGGAAATGTTTGTGATAAGTATTACCTGATAACTTAATAAACATGACAACTGACCTGCTATTAAGAGTTACACTACATTGGTAATGTAATTGTTTTTATAGTGTTGCTGTAGTATAACTAAGTCATTTATATATTGATAGAAGAACAGGTGGGATCATACAATAGGACATTAGAATAAAGATTTAAGTTATATATGAAAATATAATTTATGTCCTAGACACAATCTGTATTAGGACAAATGTACTTTATACACATTCGTATTATTATTAATGGAGATTACTATTTTGGCATTTGCAATTATTGAATTATTAATTGATTGTTTATAATATTTTATAATATGCATCCCTGAAGGTTACGTTGTTATTAATAATGTGAGATATTAATATTATAACATAACTCTTAAAATAACCTCAACTAATGATCATCGAGAATAGAATATCGATGATATGTGATAAGTCGACATGTGGTCTGCATCACATCCTTAGAGGATGTAGTATGTCTCACCTGCTACGAGTAATGGCTACTCGTGATGCACACATGGATACTTTGGAAGTATTGGTATACCCTGCTGATATAATGTTTGTTATACTTGTCTAAAGTATGATCAGCGTGTGGGAAATAGAAGTCCTTAGACTTGAGGTCAATACGCACCTTGTCTACAAAGTAATATAATTTGATCTTGTCCTAAGCTCAAATTCCTTATAGGTTGAGATATGGCTTGTATTGGGTACATTACGATGTGGATTAAATGTGGTAGTTGAGCCAAGATTAGGATTCATTCCTCGAATGTATATTCGAGAGAACACTCAGATTCTCAGTGATATTAGGTTGACTAAGTCCTTGGCCAACGCAATAGACATATTTAGAATATGGTCTAGTTGTCAACTGATATAGATGAGATACAATGATTAAGCCATTTGGATAGACACTTGACAAATCCTAAGCTTGATCGGGTGTGTCGTGAATGAAAGGATTTTATCTTACCACATAGAGGTTAAGTTTACTGGATTCGTGTAAACGCACTTCACATATTGAGTTTGTCCGGTGCCGTCTAGGAGTTCCGCGTAGACCTTAATTTGATTAATGTCGATATGTGAAGGCCTGTAGTGTCACACTATGTCGATTGTCTTTTCGATCTAAGGATGTATTGAGAGAGTATTAAATATTCGATTTAGAATCGAGATATTTAAATGAATAATGATTGTTTTAATTAAGTCAAAATTAGATTTTGGATTTGATTAAGAATCTGCGGAAAATAAATCGAGATAGAGTAGGGCCACGTCAAGCGCCGCGGTGCCCACACCATAGGGCGTGGCGCTAATGACCTAATATGTCTCCATTTTTGGGCCAGGCCCAAGGTCAAACCCTAATCCGGTTCGACCTAATTTTTCATCATAAATACAAACATTCACTTCATTATTCAATACACTTACTCTCATATTATTATTCTAAGTCTTAGAGACTTAGAATCAAAACACTCTCTCGAACCTCTGCCGAATTTCCTAGCTTTCCAACGGAGAAATACATTGAAGCTTGAAGCTTGCAATCGAAAGGGCTTTCGTGTGCGAACCCACAGTTGATAAAGATTCCAGATAATACAATCTGTATGTTACAGGTTTTTTATTGTCATATAACCATACCAGAAGCTACAATTAGAAATTTCCTCAATCAATCTTGAAAGAATTTAATTTTCAAGTATATTTAAAGTATGTGCCTTAGAGCTTAAAACTTTACACATTCAGTTATGCAATTTATTGAAATTGTATTAACTTTTTTTAATGTTTAGTTACTGAAGTATGCATATCTCTGAGATTTAAAATTTAAATAATTTTTTTATTTTTGTAACATCAAAAAATAAATTTTTTTAGATTTTATACATTTTTTCCTATAACAGCGAACTATTATTTAAATGTCAAATGCCGTTGTGGGTGTATAACAGAAAAAAAAATTCGGACCCGACAATGCTGTTATAGAGAGGTTTGACTATATATAACTTATTTACATGTATAATTTCTTTCTTTCTTAAAGAGTAGCTAACTTTTTAGTGTTGTGATGCAATATAGTCAATCCAATATATGCTTGGAAGTATATTATCATGTATTTAAGAAAAAAATCAATAAAACCCGAATAAACCAAAAAAAACCGATAAAATCAATAAAAACCGAAACTACGAAAATAGTTACAAAGTTCTAAATTATTGGCAGGTAATTAGTTACCTATATATAGTTAAGTGCTTTTTTTATTTCCTCTGTTCCGTTTTAAGTGATAAGATGTGAATATGAGAGTTTATTTAATTTTTGGTGTGAATTCAAATATAGAATTTTTAAATTATAAAATTTATATATTTAAAAACTACATAAAAATAGTTACTACAAGTCACAATAATTAATAATTTAAGTTCATATGGAATTGAGTGCTCAATTTAAGTGAATTATTTTTTTTGGATCATACAGCGTTTAGGCATGTATCTTATTTTTTCTTTATTAACGATTGCATTTTCTTAATGTTTTTTTGTTCCACAAATTAGCGGACCCAATTTTATACTTTTGATTAATAAACACTATGAGTTGAGATAAAAGAAGATTCACATAATTAATGTGAATTTTAGGACATAAAATATTTTTTTCGAAAAAGATAGTATAAGACTAGAATGAAATGAGAAAATTCTACTATGGTTTCAGACTTTCACCAGAAATGATCTCATTATTCCTGAAAAATATTTTCTTCGTACGAAATACAACATTAATGGTGGTCTAGTAAGAGGTTCCTTTTTTTTATATCCAGCTTTCCGGCTTATGCCAGACTATTCTTGGGGATAGTAGTCTCGTTCCCTCATCACTACTACCAGTAAATTGCGAGATGTGCCTGAATTACCAGGGTTTGAGAACAGAGCAACTGATATCATTTAGAAGGTCCTACCCCAGAAGAGAGCATATTGCTCCCACCAGGGTTCGAACCCACGCTGTAGACCTCCGACTGAATTTTAAGTTTCCTCCTTTGCCATCCAACTATGCCCGGGGGACAAGAGGTTCCTTTTCTGGTATTACCTAACACTGTCAAGATTATAGTAAAACTAGACGTAACCTTTGATCAATAACGTAGTCAAAAGACAACGATTTTTATTTTAAACAAAGAATAACACATTTTCACTAAAAGTAATGCTCCTTCATTTCATAATAAATGGTGTTTTTACTTTTTCATTTTGCTTCAAAATAAGTGATGTTTCACAAAATCAAGAAGACATTAATTTTGTTTCTTTCAATTTTTCCCTTATTTAAATAAATGAGATTTCACATAACCAAAAAACTATTAAATAACTACATTTTGATTAAGGGTATCAGTAAACACACCTCTTACTTTCTAGGAGTCATTAATTTCTTAAGAATGTGCCTAAACTAAAAACATCACTTATTAAGAAATTGAGGAAGTATTATCAATTACACGTATCTCATTAATTGTGTAAGAATTTTTGAAAGATTAATGATCTTTTGTTATGTCAGGATTTGAACTTTCAGAGTCATACTTACTCTTTCTCAAATTATTTATCATGGTTACTAAAAATAGTTGTCTCAAACTATTTGTAGTTTTAGAAGTTCAAGGTATAATTAGTAATTGTTTCTCTAGTTTACCATTTGTTGTTAATGAAGATGACACATAAATAGAGTAAATATTTAATGGAGAGAGATTATAACTTAGACATAAATATGAGTAAAATAAGTCAAATATTCTTCCTAATTAATATTCCTTAAAGCGCGTGTAAACTAAAAAAGTGACAAATAATTTGAGAAGAAGAGAGTACTTTAGTAAGTATCCAATATATAAAAAAAAAAGATAGTAAGCATCCCAATCCTTTATCGATTTAAGATTTCGCATTAGATACTTAAATTCTTTCATATTACCGTTCCTTTATCGATTTAAGATTTCGCATTAGATACTCAAATTCTTTCATATTACCGTTAATTTCAATTAAAAGAAATTTTATCAAAATTTCACCAACGAAAATTAATCAAACATCTTTCACCCTCATACATAAGTCAAATTAGTCCAAAATTACAACAATAAATTATTATCAACCTCAAATAATTATTTGTTGGATATAAAGTAGTACGAGAAGTAAATAAATATTACAAGTGCTTCGAAAGGATAAACAACAAAGATTACAACAAGAAGTTGTCAATCTTTTAATCTTGAACTAGAACTTCAAATCTGGATCTTGTATTCAGAAATACAAGAACTGCTACACTTGTGGCTTGTAGAACCGCCTAGAACCCGAACGGTTAGAGCCCTTTGAGTTTCAAGTTGACACCTGAAACACTTAACAACCAATTAGATAATCACAACACCACCGGTTGAGTTGAGAGATGGTTCTCTGTCTTTAAGACAAGATTGCCCCCGTATATATGCTTTTACATTAGCGGACAATAGTCTCCCAAGATAAAACATCAACTAATCAACACTACAAAACAAATAAGTTGATTCTGACGAAAAAAACAAACATGAAACGACTTGCTGAAGAATGGAAAATTTAGAGGAAAAGGAAGAGTTTATGCTTTTGTTCAAGACTTGTGTCTTCTCTTTCTTTTCTTTCTCTCTACTGTCTACCCTCAAAATTAGAGAAAGGTTTTCTCTTTATAGTGTTTAGGAGGAGGAGAGGTGTTAAGAGACTGTTTAAGAGGTATAGTCATGGCCATGGTTAATGCCATCAAAATTGTTGGCTTTCTCGTTGCTGGAGCATTTCCTGAAACTCCAGGGACCAAACTGTAAATACTAAGCAGTTTGGAGTCCAAAAAGATAATATCAGAAGAAGCACAACGACCCGCGATCCGAGCCTTTGCCCGGACCGGACGAGACGGGCGGGCGGCGCGCGTGTGGGGCTAGCCTTGAACCCAAGCACACCTAGGTCATCCCTCCTTCAAACACATGGGTTACCCCTTGGGGTCCCAAACCCTTATCCATTTTTTAGGCTTATAAAAAGAACAATTCTTCTTTTTCCCACCAATGTGGTAGATTTGTCCCACACCATATTTCCATGCCTCAAATACCTTACTTCGTGGACCAATATCTCTTTCAATTCTTAACGAAATTTGACGATCCTTAGCCCTACGGTCATCTACTCACTTAGTAGATTATGCGTGTGTGAAGAACCAAAGTCTCCAACATGCGGAACCCGAGT
Organism: Anisodus tanguticus; assembly: GCA_034509755.1. Classification (NCBI taxonomy): domain Eukaryota; kingdom Viridiplantae; phylum Streptophyta; class Magnoliopsida; order Solanales; family Solanaceae; genus Anisodus; species Anisodus tanguticus. The sequence goes on from CM067544.1 coordinate 35,806,548, forward strand.
GTTTAAGTCATTAAAGATGGGTGGACGCAACTCCCATCAAAGGCAAATTTCCAACAATCCCCTCTTGAAAGAGAATTGGTGCACACAGGGTGCCAAACTTCAGCAGTCTTTCAGCGGAAAGATATTGAATCAGGAGAGGTAGCTTCCACTTTGAACCTTCCCTAGTTGAATACCACCGGACTTACTTACTGCATGGTGAACGTGATGTCTTGAACCGTCAGTGTTTAGTGTAAGCCAAGACAATGATACCAACACAATAACTCCCCTTATTCATTTTCATTCTTATTGTTCTATCCATTGTGGCCGTGGACACACTTGAATTTTTAAGTGTGTTCATTTGAGACGGCCTGTCCTCGCACTTAAATAGGTGATCTCCTACAAGGTATCCTGAAATACCCCACTTCACAAGTGTTAGGAATCATTAAAAGTTTCCCCAACCTTAACCTCAACCGTTTGAAGATCGTTAAAGGTTTGGAAGCTTAACCTTTACCCACCATGCAGGAAACACTTTAATGTCTATCGCGGGAACGACTTTGGATTCATGTTCATTTCCAAAAATCATCATCCGAAGAGTCTTCCACCGAAGTGCTCAACTGAACCTTTTGCAGCTTAGTTTTCCCATTGAACCAAATTCTTGGGATCTCCAATCAGTATGGTTGGGTTACCACTGCAAAGGTTCATATTTTTAGGGTTTTTAAGCCCATTCCCCTAGACAGGCAGAATTCTTGATCTTCGGATAGTCTCTTAGTTAAAGGGTCCGCTATATCCTTTTATGTAATCAACGGGAATGACACCCGTGGTGATCAACTGCCATACGGTCTTATGTCTCCGACATATATGTCCAGATGCCGTCATCCATGACCTTTCTGAAGCTGACCGGCTAGCTACAGTGTATAACTGCCGAAGGCACAGGTTTCTCCCAGTAAGGGACGTCTTCTAAGGAGTCGTGAAGTTACTCAACTTCTTATCATGCTTTTTTTAAAGCGATAAAATCTGATTCCTTCATGAATCAGTCGATGCAAGTTTGCTTAGAGGATTTTCCAAGACACACTATACACATTCACTTGTGGCTTTGGCGTTCTTCAAGTCCGATGTCCAGTTTGCATGACACCCGTGGTGATAAACTGCCATACGATCTTATGTCTCCGACATATATGTCCAAATGCCGTCATCCATGACCTTCCTGAAGCCGACCGGCTAGCTACAATGTATAACTGTCAAAGGCACGGGTTTCTTCTAGTAAGGGACGTCTTCTAAGGAGTCGTGAAGTTACTCAACTTCTTATCATGCTTTGTTTAAAGCGATAAAATCTGATTCTTTCATGAATTGGCCAATGCAAGTTTGCTTAGAGGATTTTCCAAGACACACTATACACATTCACTTGTGGCTTTGGTGTTCTTCAAGTCCGATGTCCAGTTTGCATTACCGTGTTCTCCCAGAACCGCTGGACATCCAGAATACCATAATCTGTAGATAAGCGAATATTTCAAATATCTTCATATCCGATTTAACGCCTTCTATCGATCATTTTTAGAATCACGAGTGAACCTTAGTTCAACTGATCTACTTTGTAAGCCGATACCAGGTCGGTTGTAGTTGTAAAATACATTGAACTATATGTGACCTGCGCATATCGCTCCTGGTATATGGGTGCACCATGATTCCACTCAATTCTATGATTCATATCCATTGGTGGCTTCGATGAGACTGTTAATTACCTCACAAATGAGTTTGGAATTAGACCAGTCCGTTAGATGTATTAGAAACCCCAATTTTTGTGATACCCATATCTTTCATATCGAGACTTTTGTTTCAATATGACTTCCACTTTCAGACTGTTGGTTTTCTAATTGTTGGCTTTCTAACTTCAGAGTCAATATTTTTGTTGTCAGATTCATTGTTTTTGTTTCACCTAAAACTTCCAGGACCAAAATGTAAACATTTCAGGGACCAAAAGAAAGTTCAGGAAGAGGCCCAACAGTCCAACAACCCAACTCTGATCCTCCCCTTCCAACTCTCCGATTAGGAAGGATATATCAACATTCATGTCATGCAATACTGCAATGGCCCTGGATGTTAAGCTATTCACAACAGAGCACATGTCCAAGTAGCCGAGGCCTTATACTTGACAGTAGATCCATCTACTTGTACTCAATGTGAGTATCCATTTTTATAACCCAAAAGGTTCTTTTCCCGGAGGAAGGTCAACCATTACACAAGTATGGTTTTATCCGATGGAATCTGTAGCGACTTTCCAAAGCAGCGCTTCTGGAGATGACAATTCTTTGTTAATTATCCATGGTTCATTTCCAACCATACAAGCTAGAAGTCCTGGAACAAGTCTTTGTCCCCTCTTTGCTCCGTCTTGGTTCAACATCTAGAATCTATGAGTTCTGTAGATCTAGAACGTCTAGTGCTGGACAATCAGGAACTCGCGGGTTCTTGTTAACCTTGAGCAATTACTTTTTTTTCCTTCTTAAGGAAAGTTATCTTCAAAGAATTCAGCAATCTTTGACACCAAGAAGTGATAAGCATTACTGTTATTTGCAGATCCAGTGGATATGCAATCTATAGTCTTGGGTCCAACTTGACCGATTTCGATTTTCATCACTTACCAAGCCACCCCACATCACAACATTTGTAGGTGGGATCCTTTCTATGTTTCACATGGAGGGTTAACCTTATCCTTATGCGGAGTTCTGTTGAGAATCGCATTAGCGGTAAGGATCATCTTACCCCAGATATTTTGGGCATACGACTTTGCGCTTGGCTAACACCGTTAGACTGATGTGAGTAAGGAGCAGTCGTTTGATAAATGATGCTTCACATTCTCCCTCTCTATCACTACAAATTCCTCAATCCGCAGGCTTAGATGATTTTCAACTTCTGCTTTGTAGCGCTTATCCATTTCAACAGCTTCATCTTTGCTTTTCAACAAACAAATGATGCAATACGTTGTACCATCATCAATGAAGGTCACAAAGTACTTTTCTCTCCTCTCTATTTTGTACAAACTTCAAATCACCCATGTAGGTGTGACTAAGTTCTTGAGAAGCGGTGCTTCTTTTGCTATACCTTTGACGGAATGGAGAGGTGATTTTGCCTTTTCGTCCACCTCACATTCATTTTGAGGGTTTATGTCGATAGAAGGCAACAATCTCAACTTAGTTAGCTATTGAATGACTTTCTATTTAACGTGTCTTAATCTATGATGACATAAATGCACGGATTACAAATATATCCTTCATTTGGCTATAGACATACTATACCATTCTTAGTTATTACAGACCTGTTGGACTAGTCTCAAACTAGCTTAACAAACAGCATCCCTAAAACCAAGTTTGGGACATGTATCACCTCCTTTTAGAGTGATCCCATTCCCTGAACTCCTTTTGAGGACAACCTCTCCAACCCTTTCTACTTTAGAGGTTGCGTTGCTTCACATGAACAACCTCTTGCCCGTGGTTAGGGCGTAACCGGATCATAAGTGATCTGGATACTCTGGCCCACTCTAGTTGCCTTGGCAGACTGAGTGTCCAATTTCTTTTCTGCCTTTCTTTTGGCCTTTAGACCATTTAACACCTAGAAACTCTGGCCCACTCCAATCGCCCGAAGTTTGTACGACTGAGTGCCCAATAGCATTCTATCAATTGAATGATCTTCTGTCAGATAGTGTGATAGGTTCAACATCTTAAGATAAGCCATTATCTTTTAGTCTTCTTCCCTTGAGACTGGTGCCCAGACAATTCCTGGCGCTTGCTTAAGAGTGGTAACAGTTTTCGCACAATCAGTGGATCTCTCTCCTTCATAAGTGCGAACATACTTTACACACTTTTAATAATTACATCCAAAAGAACAGATCTTTTAAGTTTTTTTGCCAATATCCAATCTTTAACCTGGAAGAAATGTGAGATAAAACTTCTGATTTTTAAAACGTAGGGAATATAATTTTTCCTGGAAAACATATTTCATATTCCTAGTCTTACTTTAAGCCCTTTTAGTCAGACACCATTTAATCTCATTTTTGACAAGGAAGAAAAATAACTTATCCTAATTTCGGATTCTGGCCCACTTCAGCCACTTCGTCAGATTGAGTGTCTATTTCCTCTTTACCAGAATTCAGATTCTTTGTCTGGGACAGATATAGGCCCTCAGCTACAAGATAGAACATCATCTTCAGCCTTCTCCTCTTGTCCCAGTTGACATCCTCAGCCTCTTGTGGGCGCTTGTTCCCACCACTCTCGAGAGCGGTGACACCATCAACAACTTGACCGTCAACATCATAATCAGAATTGTCTTCTACCAAAAAACCACAACTATAGCCAGATTTGGTCACACAACTGTTGACCGACATCTTTCGAACACTAATGCAATCTTGTCTAAAAATTGTTGGATATAAAGCAGTACGAGAAGTAAATAAATATTACAAGTGCTTCGAAAGGATAAACAACAAAGATTACAACAAGAAGTTGCTAATATTTTAATCTAGAACTAGAACTTCAAATCTGGATCTTGTATTTAGAAATACAAGAACATGAACTACTACACTTGTGGCTTGTATAACCGCTGAGAATCCGAACGGTTAGAGTCCTTTGAGTTTCAAGTTGACACCTGAAACACTTAGCAACCAATTAGATAATCACAACATCACCGGCTGAGTTGAGAGATGGCTCTCCGTCTTTAAGACAAGATTGCCCTGTATATATGCTTTTACGTTAGTGGGCAATAGTCTACCAAGATAAAACAACAACTAATCGACAATACAAAGCAAGTACGTTGATTCTGATGAAGAAAACAAACATGAAACGACTTGCTGAAGAATGAAAAATTTAGAGGAAAAGGAAGAGTTTCTGCTTTTGTTCAAGACTTGTGTCTTCTCTTTCTTTTCTTTATCTCTACTGTCTACCCTCAAAATTAGAGAAAGATTTTCTCTTTATAGTGTTTAGGAGGAGGAGAGGTGTTAAGAGGCTATTTAAGAGGTATAGTCATGGCCAGAAACGTTTTGTAACAAGTGCAAAACGTTTCAGAGCCCGAGCCTGGACGGGACGGGCGGGCAGCGGTGGCGCGCGTGTGGGGCTAGCCTTAAACCCAAGCACACCTATGTCCTCCATCCTTCAAACACATGGGTTACCCCTTGGGGTCGCAAACTCTTATCCATTTTTTAGGCTTATAAGAAGAACAATTCTTCTTTTTCCCACCGATGTGGTAGATTTGTGCCACACCATATTTCTATGCCTCAAACACCTTACTTCGCGGACCAATAACACTTTCATTTCTTAACGAAATTTGACGATCCTTGGTCCTACGGTCATTTACTAACTTAGTAGATTATGCGCGTGTGAAGAACCAAAGTCTCCAACGAAACCCGAGTGTTTAAGTCATTAAAGATGGATGGACGCAACCCCCATCAAAGGAAAATTTCCAACATTATTTACATAAAAATATCAAAAGTTATAGTGGAATGATAAATAGCTCATCATTTTAAATTAGTGATTTTGAGTTCGAGTCGTGAAAATGAAACTGCCTATGATACTATCGCTCTAACCTTCAAAGTCTGACTTCCAATCAATGACATACGCAAAGTATTTTCTATCTTGTTGCAATATTTAAAGTAAAAAAAATAAGTAAATTATTATAATGACAAGCGACGTTAATTTTTAAAATTTATAATTATTATTTTTATTTATATATGCATATTTAGTAAAAAAAAATCAACTTGAGGAGAAGTATATCCACCCTTATTTTTGTCATAAATATAAAATAATGTTGCTTCAAGGGTGTTTGCCGAAGACATGATTGAATGGATATATTATTCCCTCATATTTTGGGATCTTTCAAAGGTCGCCTTAGACAGTTTGTATGTTTTACTTCATCCTAGAGCTGGCCAGTAGGCCGGGCTCGGGACTGGCGGGCCGGGTTTGGCAGGGTCGGGTCAGGGCGGAATGGGTGAAGAGGGCGGGATCGGGGCTGACGGGTCTGGCGGGATCGGGTCTGGCGGGATTTGCCGAAGTCCCATCCCGATCCCGATCCCGTCGGAATCGGGTCGGGGCGGGGTCGGGTAGGGGGCGGGATCGGGATCTGGGCGGTTTTTCCTATTTTTTTTAATAACATATGTATAAGAAACTCAATAATTAAATAAGACAAGATAGTGTAATAAAAACATCACAATGCTATTTTTGTGCCTATTATATTATTTAATAGACATATAATTTTTTTGTAATACAAATACAATTGTCAAAATTGCAACTTTGTGGTGTTGTCCAAAAGTTGCAAATTACATAATAAAATTGCAATTAAAAAAATTACATTCTGAAAAAAACCTGTTCTAGTTTCTTGATAACTTCCTGTGGTTCTTCGGTTGGAATTGGTATTTGTTGGTCAAATTGATCCACATCGCTTGCACCACCTTCGGATAAGATTTCGTTGTAGTTTTCGTCTTCTTCTTCGTTGATCTCCGGTTGACCGCACCTTCTCCGCTCCGCTTGTATCCAATCTCTGAATAATACTACAATCTCCAAGTTGTCTCCGGCTAATGAGTGTCTGTGGTCTCCTATTTGATATCTGCCGGCAGAAAAAGTGCTTTCAGACGCAGTTGATGACGCTTGAATGTTCAAAACATCTCGGGCCATCATTGAAAGTGTCAGAAAGGTCTTCTCATTCCCCCTCCAGTATTTCAGCAAGTCTTCACGTCCTTCTTCATTGAGAACTGCTTGGTACGGTACAGAACCCTGCAAAACAAAAATATCAAACTCGCTAATTTGGTTAGTAGCGGTATGGCCGCACATTCTATTTCTGAGGCTTTCAATACTAGCCACAAAAATAACATGTCTTTTGTGAGGTTGTGTTGAAGAAGAAGAAGATGGTATGGAAGCCGGTAGGTTACTAGCACTTTCTTGTTGGTAAAACCTATATACTTTTTTGCATTGGTCTTCTACGCTAGATAACACTTCTTCTTTAGTTTGTTCAATATGTGGTGGGTGATTTGGATTTTTGGGGCTTGGAGGTTACCGTACTTCTATACAATCGTAAATAGTTTCAATAAGTGATTTAGTACCGTCTATTTTAATAGTCGGATTTAATACATCACCAATAATATAAATAGTGAGAATAGGAATAAAATATTTTTTTATTTTGATAAATATTTTTTAATACCTGCCATATAAGCTGGTTTTTCCATATATTCACTAAGTAAGAAAAATATTAGAGCTATATAAAACAACATAGTTGAAATTGAAGGATAATATATACCGGAAAATTCTTTTGTTGCTTGAAAAAAATACTCTAAAAATACAATAAGTTTGGAAATTTTTACACAATCGCTATCTACAACCATATCAGTTGGATTTTGATTATGAGAGTTAAAAAATAAAGTTATAGGTTTTCTATAGTCATAAGCAACAAGTAGTTGCTCGTATAAAGAATTCCACCTATGGGTACTTCTTCTGGAATTTTTCTATAAGGTAGTTGGCAATCGTGACAAGTTTTTTTATATTCTTTTCTTCATTGTATTCTATTATTTTTTAAAATAAAGTTTATAGCAAATTGTATTTTACTAAGAATGTCTTCAAAAAGTGATAGACCATCCTTTACAATTAAGTTATATATATGACACACGCATTTTATATGAAAATGATCTGGAAAAGATGGAGTTAAACTATTTTTTAAAATTGTAATAGCGTAATTGTTAGAAGAAGCGTTATCTAATGTAATAGTCATAATTTTATCAGTTATTCTGTAATAATCGCACACTTGATAAATATTTTCTGCAATAAAAATACCAGTGTGCCTATCATCTATATATCTATACGCTAAGATACATTTTTGCATAGACCATTTATAATCTATCCAATGACAAGTTACCGTTAAATAATGATGACCGTTAGTACTACGACCTATATCAGAAGTGATAGCCACTTTGCCATTAAAATGATATAATGAATAACGTAAATACTGTTGATATTCATGTGCAAATTTAAATACATCTCTCTTAATAGTTGATCTAGGAAAACCGTTAAAATCAGGATATACAAATCTCTAATGTAATGAATAAAATCGGGAGATGAAGGAAATGAAAAAGGAAAACCCTCCACAGCAACTAATTTTGCTATTGCTTCCCTATCTCTATGTTTATTGTGTTTAGGGCCTACAATTCCACCTATCATAGGGGTAATTTGACCCTGTACTTGGTCCGGGATAGTATCAGTATGTGAACCTTTCCCTGATGGAGCGGGCGTTTGCACACCCAGTTTTGAAGCCTCGTATTGGGCATACCTAGTTGGATGAGCCCTTACTACATGTCTCATTAAACCCCCTGTCCCACCGTGACCTTTTCCAGTTTTAAATTTTAAAACATTTTTACAAATTTTACATCTAGCAACTTGATTCTCTACGTCCCTATCAAAAATATTCATGCATCTGATTTTAATGGTCGTTTTGCTGGACCTCGTATCATACTAGGGGGAATAGGAGGCATTTCAGTTGAAGGTGCACTAGTGGGTGTGTTGTCATCAACATTAGTGGGTGTATCATCTAGATTATTGTCTAAATTAAAGTCTTCTTGAGTTCCAGAAAATAGCTCCTAGACTAAATCTAATGGTATTGTAGGAAAATGTTCAGTATCAACAAAATCATCTTGTGTAGGAATAGGATGACTAGAAGAAGTACCCTTGCCCTTGTTGCCCCTACTAGAAGAAGCCTGACCCCTACCCGTAAGCATACGTTTAAATCCTTCCATTATAAATTTATAATTATATTAATAAATAATTAAAGTAAATGAAATTAAGTGAGCTAAATAAAATAAACATACAATAATAATTTAATGAAGAAACGAATGTACCAAACGCCGACGTGTAATCGAGAGGTTGAAAATTGAAACTTTGCTCGATGGAAGATCCTCAAGCTAGTTGCCAACTTCACTCCCAATTCCCAAATGAATAAATAAAATTGAATATTTAGTAGACAATGTAGACTTGTAGAGAGATAAATTGAGAGATTAGAGATATTGTAGGAAGATTTGTGAGAAAGATGAAGAGAAAATGAGGTATTTATTGTTGGAAAATTGGGTTAAAGTGTAAATATAATAACTTATGGGTTAAAAATAAATATTAAGGGGGTAAAGGGTGTTAGGGGAGGGGGGAGGCCAAAAATGGCCGTTGGACAACGGCCAAAATGTAAAATGGACGTTGGTGCAACGGTATTTTTGCAAAAGGGGAGGTTTCGGGCGGGATCGGGTCGGGACCGGGGTGGAATTAGGATCGGGTCGGGACAGGCGGGACTGGGGCGGGCCGGGAGGGGTCGGGACGAGACATTGTCCCGTCCCGGTTCGAGTCCCGATACCAATTTTTTTATAACTACTCGGGTTTGGGGCGGTGTCGGGGCAGGACCGGGCCGACCCGGCCCACTGGCCAGCCCTACTTGATCTTGGTTATGACGCCCTATATTATGTTTTCTTCCTTAAATTTGATTTTACTGATTGACAAGATATGGTTGAAGAGAGTGGACAATTGAGTTTGATTAGCTGTTTGAACTACAAGAGAATTCAGCGTACACACATAATAAAGTACTTCAATACGGAGAAATGAAGCATATCACGACCTACAATGAGTAATTGTATTTGTCAGTAATTATATGGAGCATCCTAATCCAAACATGTACTTCTTGGAGATGAACTGTAAGAGTAAATCGGATACCCTTTGTATAAATTCAAGGGTGTTTTATAAACTCGCTAGATTTCCTTATAAGGAAATCAGTGGTGATTTACGACCGACAGAGATACGTTCAAAGACGTTCCACTTATTTCTAGACTTCATCATCTATGTTGGGTTCGGGGCTACGGATAAGCAAGAATATGTAAGAATAAAACCGTAACAGCTAAAACAATTAAAACAGTTTCTGGATGTTGCCTTCAATGTTGTGTCAACATCTGAGGCAACATTGTGATAAAACAGTTATAAAACCTTTATAAAGTGAATGCAGCGGAAAAGTAAAGAGACACAAGATTTATATTTTCAAGGGTATATATTAATATATCCCTTGATGTCAATGACCAAAGAATTGTATAAATTATATACAATTACAAATGAATTTATTTTTACAAGATTGAACAATAAATGCGAAAAAGAAATTACAAACAAAAGTGAAGTCGCAGATGTCTTCAACCTAAAGTTAAAAGATCTAAAAAGAGAAATACCACATCTTCATTACAATTGCTTGAAATATAAGCTTGATCTAGAATCTGGGCAGCAATAGTAATGTGGGACTAGATGTTGTTATACTACTTTAGGCTAAGTGTGTTGATCCAGTTTCTAAGGTGAATATCCGAGAGCTCTCTTGGTAATTCTTCTCGTTCAATTCTGGATATGGATACTCTGAAGCTCCCCTCTATTTATAGTATGGAACATCCATTGAAATCCTTACTGATTGGTTGCGGAGGTTGAGTAAAAGAAGGCTTCAGCTTGGACCGGTTCTAGCTCCTTAAAAAGCTCAACGTTCTGCACTTGGTCTTCACGCTGCTTCCTCTCCAAGATTTGAATGTTTCTTTTACCACATTTTAAACACAGCATCATTCTAAGCTTGCCTAGGTCATTTTTTACTCACAGTAACACAACCTATTTTGGCCGGAAGAATAGGCAAAATCATTACAGAGATGTTGTCAGGAATGTTGTCACAACATCGCATGCAACATTCTTATTTTCATAAGATGTTGTCCTGAGCATTTACATATGTTGTCACAATATCCATCCAACATCAACAATCTCCCCCTTTTTGCCTCTCTTTACAAAACTCCATACAAAGCAAAAATGACCAGGATACTGATTCCCGATGTAGTCCTTACATTCCAAGAATGAGTAGGATCAGTGCTATGCTCCCCCTCAACCTGCAGTAGTAAATTCCAAGCAGTGTTGTATCGATGATTTGATTAGATAGGAGTTATGTTCTGTTAGTCGTGACTTACTTACATCAACTGCGCAATCAGTCTACAATAACCATTCATAACAATCCACATCAGGCAAACGTATATAAAGAGCTTTAGAAAGCAGTCACAATGTTTGCAAGAACAGACCAAATATCCCAAAGTAAAATATTACAAACAAACAAAAAATCCAAATGTCAGTATATCTAATATTCAAATAAACAGAGATTATCAGCACTCCATCCATCATTGAATCAACACTCCATTCCATCAGCATGATCATTCTTGACTAGAGTAATCGAGTCACAGTAGCTTCCAGTCGCTTTCTTTGATCGATCACTCTGTACAGCACCATCTTCATCTCCATAGCATCAGAAGTAGTCAGCAATCATCATCTCAACTCCTCTCCCCCTTCATCATAGCTTGGTCTCATCAGTAGCAGTTCCCCCTATCTGTCTGCTTCCAGCAGCAACATCATCAGCATCATCCTCTCCCCTTTTTTTGTGAAGAAAGTAAGCCCACATAATAGTTTCTGGATCGCACTAGGTCTTGAATTTGTCTGTCAAGTTCAGTAATGTGCTGTCGAAGCCAGTCTTTGGACATTGGGACCTTTCCTTGACCAATGGTGCCAGGAATGTTGGCAGCATCCTTTGATGTGTCAGTGTCCCATTCATCTTTCTTCCAGGGCAGGTCAATAACTATGTCCCTGTTGTTCATAACTGCTCGCTGTACTGAGTAAACCTCTAAGTTTGGACTCAGCTTTTCTCCTTTTGGAGTCTTAAAACCTTGGTTGAGCAGGATTTGAAAAATTAAGGAGGGGTATGGAAGGGCAGCGTTGTTTTGTCTTTCTGCCAAGTTGGCAACATGGTTGAATATGAGGGTTCCTATGTCAACTTTCTGATTCCTTCCAATCTTGAAAAGCAGTGATGCTTGATCAAGGGTCACTACTATCTCGTTGAGGGAGGGTAGCCAGTTGTATATAGCAAGTTTGTGCAAAGTGGCAAACAAGGCAGTGAGTTTTGACATAGGACTGCGAGGAGCCCAAACATTGATCAGATTCCCCGTAAGGTACTTGATCATCGAATTGAGTTCCTCCACAGTGGGGTTTGGTTGAGGTTCTCTTTCACTAACAATTATCCCAAGAGTAGAGTTGATGATATTAGGTGTAAAATTGTATATCTTGTTGTATAGGTACACTCTCCCAAATTTCTTCGAGGTTGTGTCCCAAACATCAAGCGTCAGATTAGCATAGAACACCTTAATCACCTTCTCACAATAAGGATTCTTACCAGATACAGAGCTTAAGATATTTCGACTACTTAAGAAATCAACTAAACCATTTTTGGAAAATGAAGTTAGGTCAATCACCTTCTCCCCTCTAACTACTCTATTTTTAAACCAATTCCAGTTACTGGAGCATGATTTCGTTTGAAACATGGAAGAGTAGGGAATTACCTCAGAATCTGTTTCAAATTCTGTGTTTTCTTGTTCGGATGAGGTGGCTACAGGTGTTGCCTCGGATGTTGAGACAACATAGTCTGGGTCTATTTTCTCGTCTGTTGCCTTTGATGTTGAGGCAATATTTTAATCAAAATTCCAGTATGTTCTGTGGACCCCTTTAGGAATGAAAATCCGTAGAGGTATGTCATCTGGCATCTCTTCTTCTTCTTTTTCCTTCTCAGTTTCTGCTTATGGAGTGGAAGTTGATGGAGTTCTGGAAGAACTGGGCACACTGAAATCGGTGTCAGTACCGCTGCTAGTGGTAGTATCAACAGGGAAAGTCGATTCTTCCCTGGATCATTTGGCAAACTGGTTGTCACCGAATTGGTTTTTGAAAACCCTTTTTGACCTTCGCGTCGGAAATGTCGATTTTGACTGTCTTGAGGCAAGGTTTGAGAAATCAAATATTGCATCAACATCGATTGGGTTTTCATTATCGCCTGGGTAGCTCACCTGTAATGGCTTATCTGAACCAAGCAGGATCATAGCCTGTGCGCAGTCCTCCTCGACTGGTTGCAAGTCATTGATGGAAGTATAATGCTTGTAAACCTTGTTGCTATTTGCTAGACTAGTCTACATTGGAGAATAATCTTTGGTGTTTGTGAATTTTGGGGAAATGGACATGGGAGAGGGTTTTGAAGAATTGGGTGTGTTAGAGAAGCTTTGGGTTTTGAAAAATGACGGTGGTGTTTGGGCTGCCATGATTTGATGGATTGTAAACCGGCTGATGTGACAATTTCAAGACAAAAATGGGAGGTTTCATTATGGCAAAATATACTTATACTCAAACTCCTTTTCCTTAAATTTTAATTGTTTAGAAGAATAAAAACTCTTTACACACCTAAAACAAAAGATTTACAGAACACATAACATCATTTAAAATTTAAATAAAAACGGTCCTCCAGAATTTTTGGATTTTCCATTAAAGACAGAGACGTGTTAAATACCAAAAATAAGAATAAAATAAGATAAATAAGATTGATCAATGTACTGGAACACGATGTTGTTGATGATGTTGGCAACATTTCCAAGTTAAACAAACATTATGAGACTCCAAGGATTTTCTGATTTGGCAGATGATATTTCCGTATATGTTCCCTATGAGACTGATCGCTGGACTAATGTAACATTTTACCATTGTCCTTAATCAATTTAGTTGAACACATACAGATTAAAAAAATATTGAGGAATTTTCAACATTTTTGAAGCACGTGGTACTCCTATAGAATAGGAAAGATACCAATCTTAGAGCTTTGCTCTTTTTGTATACATCCAAATCTTTTATAGAGGCTTCGCCTTCTTATGATACTCCCTTTTATGATATACATAATTGTTATATATATATCACCGCAGAGAACGGTATCGCATTCATATCCTATCCTTTTAGAGTCATGCTTGAATCTTTTGAAAAATAGTGCAACATCACTACAACACTTATCCTATATATTGACTCAACAGTAAATGTTACCCAAAATGTTAGGACAACATTTCAGACAACATCTACCTAGCATGTCTTATTTTCAAAGAAAACAGAGACCAAGAGATTTTTTCAAGCTAGAAAATCTCTCATGATCTAAAGGTTTGGTAAAAATGTCAGCCAATTGAAAAAGAGTATCAACATGGTCGATTTGAACTAGCTGTTTTTCCACTAAGTCTCTTAAAAAATGATGTTTTATGTCTATGTGTTTTGTACGTGAATGCTGAACAAGATTTTTGGAAATATTAATAGCACTCAGATTATCACAATACAAAATCATGGAGTTATTAGATATGTCATAGTCATCTAGCATATGTCATAACCAAATCAGTTGAGCAAAACAACTTCTGGCTGCCACATATTCAGATTCGGCATTTGAGAGTGATACACAATTTTGTTTATGACTGTACCATGAGACTAGATTATTGCCAAGATAGAAACACCCACCACTAGTGCTTTTCCTATTGTCTACATCACCGGTCCAATCCGAGTCACTATATCCTATTAGATTAGGATTAGTGTCTTTGGAATACCAAATTCCCAAGTCACTTGTACCGGTAACATATCGAATGATACGTTTCACAGCATTAAGATGAGATACCTTGGGACTGCTTGGAACCTGGCGCAAACACATACACTAAACATGATATCGGGGCGATTGGCAGTGAGGTATAAAAGACTACCTATCATAGATCAGTACAATATTGGGTCAATATCTTATCCAACATCGTCTTTACATACCTGTTGCGTAGAGCCCATTGAAGTCTTCATGTGTTTAGCATTTTCCAGACCAAATCTCCTAACAAGATTCTTGGCGTACTTGTTTTGAGATACAAAGATCCCATCTTCATTCTGTTTAATCTGCAAGCCTAAGAAAAATGTTAGTTCTCCAATCATGCTCATCTCAAATGTTGTCGACATTGCTTCGACAAACGACTTCAAGAATGATTCTGTAGTCGAGCCAAAAACAATATCATCAACATAGATTTGAGCTATTATTACATCTACACGGTGTCTTTTAATGAATAATGTTCTGTCAGCTTCTCCACGGGTAAAACCAAACTCAACAAGGAAGTCAGTTAGACGACCATACCATGCACGTGGTGCTTGTTTTAGTCCATACAAAGCTTTCTTGAGCTTGTACACATGATGTGGATGGTGAGGATCCTCAAATCCCTTTAGTTGTTCAACATATACTTCTTTGTCCAAGTATCCATTGAGGAAGGCACCTTTAACGTCCATTTGGTGCAAGGTAATCTTTAGATAGCAAGCAATAGCAAGAAGCAATATTATTGACTCAATTCTAGCCACATGAGCGAAGGTCTCATCATAGTCGATACCTTCTACTTATGTATATCCTTGAGCAACAAGTCGAGCTTTGTTCCTAACAATCTACCCTAACTCATCTGATTTGTTTTTGAATATCCACTTGGTCCCAATAACATTTGTGTTGTTGGGTCGTGGTATCAAGTCCCAAACCTCATTTGGGGCAAATTGTTCAAGCTCCTCTTGCATGGCTTGAATCCAAAAATTATGTTTTAATGCTTCCCCAATATTTTTAGGTTCCAAAGTAGATGTAAGACAAGAAAGACTTACCTGTTGATAAATGGTGGACATGCACACATACCTTACCATTTCTCGGCAATTCACTAGCTCTTTCCATTTTGTACGCCTCTTCTAAAAAACTCCCCCTATCACCTGGTCGGGTGGATGGTTCCTTCTAATCCTCGATGGAGGGTCTCTTCTCACTTGATCATTCAGTTCAGTAGCAGACTCCTCATCGACTTCGTCCCCTGTGTTCTCTCTTTGAGGTTCAAATGTTTCTTCTGATGTCGGGACAACATCTAGAACAACATCTGTTTCTTCAGTGGGTTGCTCCTCTTCAACTACAACCACAATGTTGTTTTCTGAAGATCTACCAAATATATCCAGCAGGTCATCAAAAATAACATTGACTGACTCCTGTATGGTCTTTGTCCGAAGATTGTATATTCGGTAAGCATGTCTATTCTGAGAGTAGCCGACGAATATTCCCTTGTCACTCTTAGAGTCAAATTTAGCCAGTTGATCCCTGTCATTAAGAATATAGCACACACACCCAAAGACATGAAAGTACCGCAATGTAGGTTTCTTTCCATTTAACAGTTCATAGGGTGTCATCTTGGTCCCTGGCCTTAAATAGATTCTATTAGTTATGTGACATGCCGTGTTCAAAGCTTCTTCCCAAAACCTCTTTGACAATTGTTTAGAACTTAACATAACTCTAGCCATTTCTTGTAAAGTTCTGTTCTTTCTCTCAGCAACCCCATTTTGTTGTGGTGTTTTTGGTGCCGAAAATTCATGGAATATGCCTTTCTTTTCAGAAAATTTTGCAAAGGTTTGATTTTCAAACTCCTTTCCATGATTAGATCTAATTCTGAAAATCGAAGAACAAAACAGATTCTTAATCCTAGAGTAAAGTGTTCTAAACATCTCAAAGGTTTGTGATTTTTCCTTTAAAAAATAGATCCAAGTGAATCTGGAAAAATCATATACTAGTACATAAGAATATCTCCTCCCTGTGGCGCCCGTTTTTTACCTGCGGGCTTCGCGACGTGATGGCATCGATTCCCTCTGGATCAGTTAAAAATGCTAGCTTTGAGGAGTCGCCACCTAATTATTTTATGGTGAATTAGGACACCAAAATATTAAATAAATGATGCAATGTAACTCCGATTTTATGGTCTACGAAACTAATGAGATTCTAAGTAAGGGTTCTTTATTATCCTAAAGGGAAGGGGTTAGGCATCCTTTAAGATCCGCTAACTTGCTGTTATCTGATCAAACTCAGGTTAATTGTTATGCTAAGAAAAATGCATGTTTTTACAAATATAAAAATAATGTCGCAAGATGTTAATAAAATGATGCATTTGTACAAGTATACATTTGTATGGCATTAATATACATGTAAAGCTGGAAAAAGTATGCATTTGAATGAAAATTGATAAAGAATATATATAATGTAAATTTTATGGGTGACGAGCCTAAAAATAGGTAAACAGGCGATTTTCGATTTTAGAACTAACCGAGCCTAAAAATAAATAAACTAGCGATGGGTTTCCAATTTTAGACTACCCTATTAATTAATTCAATGTCTACCTATTCTAAACATTTCAATAATTTCACGAGTACAATAATATTACAATACAGAATGAAATAAAGCTGAATTTAAAGAAAGTAAAAAACAACAACAAAATAAATAATCTCCGAGGGGTATTTGCCTTCTTTGACTTTATCCCTTGCAAGTTGTCAAGAACAAACGGTTAGAAACAATTGAGTATAAATAACTTCGGATTCGTATCCAAAATAAGAATGTTTTGATCACGGAGGGCTCAGACTTAAATTTTGAAAAGACCATTTCAATCACGTCGTGGCTGCAAACATATGACTCGGTGGTCATTTTAATTGCCTCACCTACTAAACATGTTGGTCTCTCGGATGAAAAAGAAAAATCATTCTAATCAAATCGTGGCTGCAAACATATGACTCAGTGGTCATTTTAATTGCCTCGCCTACTAACATGGTGATCTCTCGGATGAAATAAGAAAAAGATTTAAGTTTCATCCTTGCTCAGAAGTTTTATTTTCCCTCTTTACAATTGTGGAGGCCTAAAAAATCGACCGATATTTTTTCACCGGCCAAGTGTAGTATCGTGTTCAAATCAGGGGAATATTCGAAGTACATCAGCCGTGCAAAACAGCCTCAAAGTAACAGGCTTTTAGCCAAGAAGCCTCCAGCAGTTAGGCTAAAATATACAGCAGCGATGAACATCAAATATGCTCAAAAGTGCAGCAGTAATTTGTCCAGAACGCTGCAGTTGTTTAGCTCAAAACATAACAGCAGCACGTTTATCCAAAAAATGCAGCATCCACAGTAACCACTCTTTTCCCAAACCATTGTCTCAAAGAATTATCACCAAAATGCAGCAACTAGTTCGAAGCTGCAGCCAAACAAATGGCAAAGTACCAAGCTAATTATAACAGTATCTCAAAATGGAGCAGAGATCTCCTTTATGCAGCAACTAAAAATCAAGTAGCCGCAATAGGTAGTAGCAGCTCAAAGTATAGTAGCAGCCCCTCAACAACATAATAACAGCTCATTAAGTGCAACAACTAGTTCTCAAACATAGTTTCAGCCTAAGTGCAACAACAATTTTAACTCGCAAGTGCAGCAACTTACCCAAATTCAACATCAAATAAAGAGTGCATAAAACACTCCTTAAGAGAGGTATAAAAATGCAAAGTTGCAACAGTTAATTATCCAAAATAAAGCAGCAAAATGTAGAAGCCAACCATATCAAAGCACATGGGGGCACTTACCTCAAACACCAGCCACTATTTTCCTTTAAGATATGACAACTTACCAAAGTGTGTCTCAAATGTGGCATAGCAACAACCTCAGAGTATAACCTCAATTTCCAAAACTCAAGCACATCCCCCAATATGCACAAGACCGTTGGATAGAAAAAAGCAAGCAGGACATGCTATCATGTAAAGAGGCTAAGACACATACACTAAAATAACTAGCATGTTTCAGTGATCTCTTAATTCAGGAAAGACTAATCTAGTTATCACATGTGTTCAGGAGATATGCAAACAAAAACCAGGTCTATTAGCAAAAAATCAAAGTCATTTGAATTTCACATAAGTAGCCTCCTTTAACCAGCATAGGGTCACAAGCCCTCAATTAAAGACAAGGGACAGAGGAGTCTTAAGACTTTCCTACGTCTCACACAAAATCTACAAAAGATGGAAGGTTAATCTAATGACATTTAACACTTTACATGCATCAGGGGATACTTGACAGTAACAACACACAAAGACTAAGATCATTCCCTACTAACATAATAGACATGCAGACATGAACAGCTTCACCAAAACAAGACAACGAACACATTTTTTATAGGTAGGCTCTTTGGATATGTGTATGCAACTTATCACATGGTAGAGGTATTTTATCCCTACAAGGAGCCTATTCAAATCATATACTAAAACCTTCCATTCACTTACACAAGTTTAGCACTAAATTATACCCTATACATGCTACTACATAATCATGATTATAAACCAAAGCAGAATGCACCAAGGGCTATGGATTAACATGATATAAGCTGGTTTAGTAAATGCAATATGCTAGCACAGACACTGTCCAAATGATTTGAAAGACAAGGCATATCTCATAACATAGCTTAAAAGATACTGCATGCTATCATGGATGCATTTTAGCACTTAGGAAGACCAGGCAAATACGTAGTCAGCTCGGTAAATATATAGACATAAAATGAACAGGTATTAAACAACATTCCAAAGGTACAGGATCACTCAGGCTGGGCTATACACAACATCTCTACACATTATCTAACTAAAACAAACTAACATACTTAAACATTAAGCACAATAATTACATCAACGCTTAATTAGTAACAAGAACATATAATAAAAAAAATAGGAATTAGTAAAAAGGGATTGAAGGATGTTCGAGCTTACTGTCTTTCTCCGAGCAGCGAACCGAGAATGGACTCAACATCAAAACCATAATTTGAAGGGCTCAGATTTGTTAGAACAAAGCAAGAGGGGATGCAACACACGCCATGGCTGTGGACACCGGATTGCAAATTGATATCGTACCGAGTCGCCCTGCCAAGATACGGGTCGGATGTCCTCAGTGCATTCGAAGGGAAATTTGTGCAATTTCTTCAGGTAGTACAGTAGAGGTAAATTATCATCATAGCCTGGTTTCGAATTTGACCCGACCCGGATACAGACCCAAATCGACTGACCCGAAAATGAAAACAGACATGGGAGTGACCAGAATCATTTTTTTTATTTTCATTTTTAGATAACCAACATAAAATATAAACACACAAAATCTAGAAATTTACTCGAATCGGGTCGACCCGACCAGGATCAGTGACCCGACCCGAATAGGGACCCAACCGATCTAACCCGAATAGTGACCCGACCCGAATAGAAATAGAAACAATGAAGGACAACAAGGATCCTTTCGGTCGAGATCTGAAAAAAACTCGACCCCAATCGACCGAGAAAAAGGCAAAAAACAGATGAAGAATAAAAGGGATTTTCTCGGTCGAAATGAGATTGCCGGAATATTTTCTGGCATAACGACAGTGTGCAAAAGGGAGGAAGAAAGGCGGCGTCACTTCGACAGCAAGAATGCCGGAGCGACACCAGAATCTTCTTTCCGGTCAGTTATGGAAAAATGAAGAGCACACAAAAAAAAGGTGAGTATCATCGTAGTTTCAACGGTGATGGGTTAGCAGCGACGGTGGTGGTGGTTCACTCCGATTCATCGGAGCTAGAAGCTCCTCACCAGAGCAGTGGGGTTGAGGTGATGGAGGCAGGGCCTGGGTCACGGGTATGGGGGCTGCGGGTGAGGTGAACGAAAGAGAGAAGGGTCATGGAATTTGTATAGTGCGGCTGATAAAAAGAGGGTTTGGGGTGGGTTTTTGTCTATGTAGTGTTGTGTTGTGTTTTTAGGGTTAGGGGATAAAAGGGGGAAATAAAGGAAGGGATTGGGCTTGGGGTTGTGGGCCGACTTGGGACTTTTCGGTTGGGCCTTGGATGGGGTCCGAAAATGGGTTGTTTTTATTGTAATAGATTGAGTAGTAATTGTTTTGGGGGAAATGAAATGGGTTATGTGTTTAAAATATAAAAGGAGATTTTATTTATATATATATATATAAAGCTTTGCAAAAATTATAAATTGTAAAGAAGACACTATGATAAAAAATATAATATTTGCGAAATGTTTGATGCTTAAATAAAAAAATGCGATACCATTTTGTGAAAAAAATAAATTAACATATAATATTAAGATAAAAAGTATGACTATGATATTAAAATGCAAATGGCAATAAAAAAGGCAAATAATAATAATAATAATGATATATATACATATATATGCCTATATTTAAATTTTTTTAAGGTGTCAAAAATATTCAAAATTGCAAATAAAATCAGAAAAGATGGGACAAAATTGGGTGCCAACAGATGCCCCTCTTTGGCCGGAGATGATGAAAGAGTTTTCGGCCAAAGAAGTTGACTGAGTAGCCAATTTTATCCTGATCATCGGGACTCGAGGGAAGGTTAGGGATGCGTGGGAAGAAATAGAATACCAAGGGGGAAGAGAAGTTGCAAAAAGATGGTGTAGATTCAAGAAACACTGCCCCAATGTCGAGTTATGATGACACTGGTTTCAGATGTGGTGAAATACTGGGGGAAGGGCGGAACGACGTTCGAAGTATTTTTCCAATGCAGATGACGTTATTGCATAGGCGTAATGAGATGATGCCGTTGATTAGACGCTATGCAGATGGCGTTGTTGCATAGGCGTGATTGAACTTAAAATACCCGCATTAGAAGGTGGGCGCCTAAAAAAATATTAAAATACCCGCATTGGAAGGTGGGTGCCTGACTGAAATTGAAATACCCGCATTGGAAGGTAGGTGCCTGACTGAAATTAAAATACCCGCATTATGAGGTGGACGCTTGACTGAAATTTAAATACCCACATTAGGAGGTGGGCGCCTGACTGAAATTAAAATACCTGCATTAGAAGGTGGGCGCCTGACTGAAAATAAAATACCCGCATTATGAGGTGGGCGCCTGACTGAAATTTAAATATCCGCATTAGGAGGTGGGCGCCTAATTGAAATTAAAATACCCGCATTATGAGGTGGGCGCCTGACTGAAATTAAAATACCCGCATTGGAAGGTGGGCGCCTAACTGAAATTAAAATACCCGCATTAGAAGGTGGGTGCCTGACTGAAATTGAAATATCCACATTATAAGGTGGGCGTCTGACAGAAATTAAAATACCCACATTATGAGGTGGGCGCCTGACTGAAATTTAAATACCCGCATTAGAAGGTGGACGCCTGACTGAAATTAAAATACCCGCATTATGAGGTGGGCGCCTGACTGAAAATAAACTACCCGCATTATAAGGTGGGCGCCTGATGGAAATTAAAATACCCGCATTAGGAGGTTGGCGACTAACTGAAATTAAAATACCCGCATTATGAGGTGGGCGCCTGACTGAAATTAAAATACCCGTATTAGGAGGTGGGCGCCTAACTGAAATTATAATACCCGCATTGGAAAGTGGGTCTCTGACTGAAATTGAAATACCCGCATTAGAAGGTGGGTGCTTGACAGAAATTGAAATACCCGCATTATGAGGTGGGCGCCTGACCGCATTAGGAGGTGGGCGCCTGAAATAACGTTGTTGTATCGACGTGATGCGTTTGTGACCCGCATGGGTTGAAATGACATCATTGCATAGACGTGGTGCGTTGAAAACGTCATTGTGTAGACGTGTTGTGCAGATGACACCGTTGCATAGGCGTGTTGCCGACGACGCCGTTGTATGGGAGTGTTGCTGATGACGCCGTTGTATGGACGTATTGCTGATGACGCCGTTGTATGGGCGTGTTGCTGTCGTTATAATGCTGTGAAAGATGTAAATGACGTCATTGCCGTCAGTTTGCTGTAATATGATTCCACGTTGTGTTGAATCTTCTGCCGATTCAAACTCCTGTGGACTGTGAATTGAAATGTCGTCCTTGCACGGATGAAAATGCGATGCGACGTCTTTGCCAAATTAAGCACACATGTTGCGGCTTCTCTGCCTTTGTCAACCTGAAGACCTGCACTCAAAGAAATTTGTGAGTTTGGCGGGCAGGGGCGGTTAATTCACATTGACTTTTTAGTTTTGGCTTTGGACGCTCGCAAGTTCAGACTTGTTTGGATTGAAGACATAGATGTCTGGCATTTTTCCAAGTCCATTGGCATATTCTTGCAATGAACCCTTAAAAATTTCCCCAGTTTCTGGTATATATGAAGATGCTGAACTTCCAACTGGACAAAACTGAATTTGTGCGGGCAACTTGCTTGTCCTATCAAGGCGATCGTGTGAGCCTATTGCGTTGTGTGCAAGATAAGGGTAGAAAATTTCCAATGGTGTGACCGAAGCCGATGTGGCTGCCTACGTATCCCACCGAGGGAATCAGGTCATAACGTAGTTCATGCAAGCAAAAATGGCAATTTTTTAGTTTTCCAAAATGGGACCGAAGCCGATGTGGCTGCCTACGTATCCCGCCGAGGGAATCAGGTCATAACGTAGTTCATGTAAGCAAAAAGGATTGTAAGGAATTTCTAAAAATTGGACCGAAGCTGTTGTGGCCACCTACGTATCTCGCCAAGGGAATCAGGTCATAACGTAGTTCATGAGAAAAGGAATTTGTAAGGTTTTTTTGGGTTATTTATCCGAGACTCTGTGGGAAAAAGGAATTTGAGTTTGTAGAATGTTTTTTTGATTTTTTGTTTTTTTTTTGGTGAAAGAGAGTGATTAGAATTTGAAAAAAAAATGATGCAATATATTTTGCAAAGTTTTCATTTTTTTTTGTTTTTTTGTTTTTTTTTTAAAAATATGAAAAAGACAGAATCACATCTTGACTTCAGTTGGTACCAACAATTAGTCTTGTGCTTAGGGGCTCCCGTTATTGCTTTTTGTCTAACCGATACGACTCCAGGGTAATTCCTACAGCTTCAGATGCTACCTTAGACATACCTGAGTATCGACACTTGCTTCAAGCCAAGGTTTCGATATATACGCATCATCATGTTTCAAATGCCCTCACTGAAAGAAAGTCCCTTCCTCACATGTATTTCAGTATTTTGAACTTTGGACGTCTAGAGAAGTACACTCACCCTCAGAAAGATGTTCAATGCATTTAATTGTGATACCATAGGCTTGGCTGTCATGTGAGTATCCACTAATGTGAGAACCCTCTGTATAGGATCATGTAGGGCTTGTTATGGGTTTGTAATGTAGGTTTGGGGAAAGAAAAGGATATCATTTGGGTAAGGAGTGACTAATCCTTCCTTGAGCGTTGGAATATGTCCGTTCTTGGTATTTGTGTGCCTTGATGCCGATTTGCTTCTTTTTGCCCTCTTTTTTTTGTACCGACTTCTTTTGAATATTTTGATTCTTTTGATATTGTCGGGGCTTTTTACTTCCTTTTTGTGTGAAGTCTTCCCTTTATTTTGTTTCATTTCCTCTTTTGGGAACATTGCAACTTCAACTCGGATCTTTTTCAGCAATTTCCATATTTCTGACGCGCTCAAGGAGGTCGGGCCAAAAGAGGGATAGTGCATGTACGCACTCAGAAAGGGTATAGGCATAAGATGTGGTTGTTAAAAAAAATAGGCTTCAGGCTCAAAGGGAAAGTACTACGGATAATGTTATTTGGTAAGCTGGAAAGGCTCAAACGGATCAAAGAAAGCCTACGATCCTTTCCTATACCAAGTGTTACTCAGGATTTCGCCTCAACAAACATTCGAGCCAAGTTCTAGATCACAATGCAATGCAATTGAACTATTCTAAAACTCACCACACAATGCATATGAAACGATGAGGTTGGTTTTGTTCATATCTTGGAAGTATGCAAAGCAATTTTCAAGTATCGCCACATGCGCGAATGAGAGGTACCAAAAGAATCTATGGTTTACCACGAAGTCAGTCTTCTCCGCTTGTTCTTTCCTATGCACACTTTTAACTGTGTTGGTATCAACCAAGTCAATCAATGATTCTTAAAATATATCTATATATTTTTTTGTATTTTTGAATAAAGGGTACCGAACCCAAATAGGGCTGCCTACGTATCTCATCTTTGACGAGAATCAGGTGTGCGTAGTTCGTGCAGATAGTATATATAAAATGTATGCTTGAAAAAAAAATCATCCACGATAGGATAGTAAGTAAAAAATGTATAAAACAGATGATTGTCCACTATGGGACGAATGCAAAGTAGAAAATGATTGTCCATGATAGGATGAACGCAATGAAAAAATGATTATCCACACAATAGGATAATGTAATGAAAAAAAATGATTGTCCACAATAGGATGAATGAAAAGATGGGTGAAATAGATATGTCCCTTTCTAAGGTGGATGCGGAGAAGTGCGTCCCTTTTTCAGGTGGACAAGGAAGTGCGTCCCTTAGACAAGTTTGTTCCACTTTCGTTGGGTAGCGTTCCGCAAGGACTAGATTGACATTTTTTTTTTTTTTTTTAGGGGTGTCGAACTCGACAAGGGTTACCGACGTATCACACCGTATGGTGAGAATCAGACACTCGTAGTTCGTAAGGATATGTTGTAAAAATGTATGATATAAATGAATCATGTAACGAAAATTAAGCATATAAATTGAATTTGCAAATATGTAAAAAAAACAAAAGTATAGACAAACTAAAGTGATGCCTCGTTGAATCTGGTGTTGGCTGACTTTTACTAATCAAAACATCTTTCGGTCATCTTTGTGAAAACCTTTTGCTTTGTTCTTTTCTGGAGTATATCCAGAGATAATTTTTTAGAATGACCGCCCCCGACTGTTCGCGAGGACGATCTTCCTGCAAAAATAAGAGCACCGAGTGAAAGGAGGAAAGTCACAGAAAGAATAATAAAATGTGAAAGTGTGATAGTACAGTCAAAGACTCCCCTGATTGGTTTGTTCGGACTGGAGGTTGGATGACTTCTTCCCGTCAAAGTATCTCCCGATCATCTTTGTAAAAACTTTTTTTTCTGGAGTATCTCCACGAACGATCGCCCTCGACTGTTCGAGAGGACGGTCTTCCTGCAAATATAAGAGACATCGGTGAAAGTAGAAAAGTCGCAAAAATAATAAAATGTAGGAGTGTGACAGTATGGTCAAAGACTCCCCTGATTGCTTCACAAGGTCCGAGTCTTGATGTTCAAGAACGCTTTATCCTCGGGCGGTGACACAATTTCTGTCCCAAGGACCGAAAGATATGGCGTTGCCCCAGTAGAAGTCTTGATTATAGTGTGATAGCCCAAAAGTGCAAAGGGCAAATGTTCATGCCCAAAGTTGCAAGCGACATGGCATGATATGTACAGAATTGAAGCAGGTAATTATTGCATTAAATAATATGTATAGAGTTAAAAGAAGAACAATAGCAAACAAATTGTGCGGGAATTAAATGTGCGTCCTAACATGCATGGAGCCTCTCTTATGCTAGATGTGAGCCTAAACGCCAAATATGTGAGATTATGACAGATTAATCCAAGTTGTTAAACTGCAATGCTTTGTCGAAAATGAAGACATCATGAATGTACATTTTCCAATTTCGGCATGTCAAAATTAGGCTTGAATTCGTCTATCATTATCACGCTACAAATAATATGCTGATGGTCGTTGGGGGAGCGAGACCCGTCGACAATTTTGGTGGATTTCTTAATTGTGGAGTCGATGCCAAGTATTGACCCACCTAAGGTGTATGTATGCATGACTTAAGATAAAGGGTGGTATAGCTCTATCCTAAATTTTCTAAGATTTGGCTTACTAGACTCAAGGTTTCCGAGCGGACTACTCGAGTGAGAAGGCTACGCGGCCACCGGATGATCCGGAGACTCCGCGCATATGCCAACTCTCCTACAATATGGTAATTTGAAAGAATTTGTGGGTGCGCAAAACACACCTCGCGTGTAATGTGTGATAGTGTCAATTTTCCGAAGTGGAAGAAATATGAGCGGAATGCCAATTTAAGGAAAGCAGTAAAAGAAAGTATCAATTAAAGCAGTTAAACATACAAAATTTCAAAAAGGAAACAATTAAAAACAATAGATCAAATAAGGGGCAATATAAAGCACAATAATAATTAACCTGAATTTGCTATGGTTAAGAACCTGAAAGTCCCTAACGGAGTCGCCATGCTGTCGCGCCCGTTTTTGACATGCGGGCTTCGCGACGTGATGGCATCGATTCCCTCTGGATCAGTTAAAAATGCTTGCTTTGAGGAGTCGCCACCTAATTATTTTACGGTGAATTAGGACACCAAAATATTAAATAAATGATGCAATGTAACTCCGATTTTATGGTCTACGAAACTAATGAGATTCTAAGTAAGGGTTCTTTATTATCCTAAAGGGAAGGGGTTAGGCATCCTTTAAGATCCGCTAACTTGTGGTTATCCGATCAAACTGAGGTTAATTGTTATGCTAAGAAAAATGCATGTTTTTACAAATATAAAAATAATGTTGCAAGATGTTAATAAAATGATGCATTTGTACAAGTATACATTTGTATGGCATTAATATACATGTAAAGCTGGAAAAAATATGCATTTGAATGAAAATTGATAAAGAATATATGAAATGTAAATTTTATGGGTGACGAGCCTAAAAATAGGTAAACAGGAGATTTTCGATTTTAGAACTAACCGAGCCTAAAAATAAATAAACTAGCGATGGGTTTCCAATTTTAGACTACCCTATTAATTAATTATGTGTCTACCTATTCTAAACATTTCAATAATTTCACGAGTACAATAATATTACAATACAGAATGAAATAAAGCTGAATTTAAAGAAAGTAAAAAACAACAACAAAATAAATAATCTCCGAGGGGTATTTGCCTTCTTTGACTTTATCCCTTGCAAGTTGTCAAGAACAAATGGTTAGAAACAATTGAATATAAATAACTTCGGATCCGTATCCAAAATAAGAATGTTTTGATCACGGAGGGCTCAGACTTAAATTTTGAAAAGACCATTCCAATCACGTCGTGGCTGCAAACATATAACTCGGTGGTCATTTTAATTGCCTCACCTACTAAACATGTTGGTCTCTCGGATGAAAAAGAAAGATCATTCTAATCACATCGTGGCTGCACACATATGACTCGGTGGTCATTTTAATTGCCTTGCCTAGTAACATGGTGATCTCTCAGATGAAATAAGAAAAAGATTTAAGTTTCATCCTTGCCCAGAAGTTTTATTTTCCATCTTTACAACTGTGGAGGCCTAAAAAATCGACCGATATTTTTTCATCGGCCAAGTGTAGTATCGTATTCAAATCAGGGGAATATTCGAAGTACATCAGCCGTGCAAACAGCCTCAAAGTAGCAGGCTTTTAGCCAAGAAGCCCCCTGCAGTTAGGCTAAAAAATACAGAAGCGATGAACATCAAATATGCTCAAAAGTGCAGCAGTAATTTGTCCAGAACGCTGCAGTTGTTTAGCTCAAAACATAACAGCAGCACATTTATCCAAAAAATGCAGCATCCACAGTAACCACTCTTTTCCCCAACCATTGTCTCAAAGAATTTTCACCAAAATGCAGCAACTAGTTCGAAGATGCAGCCAAACAAATGTTAAAGTACCAAGCTATTTATAACAGTAGCTCAAAATGGAGCAGAGATCTCCTTTAGGCAGCAACTAAAAATCAAGTTGCCGCAATAGGTAGCAGCAGCTCAAAGTATAGTAGTAGCTCCTCAACAACATAATAACAACTCATTAAGTGCAGCAGCTAGTTCTCAAACATAGTTTCAATCTAAGTGCAACTACAATTTTAACTCGCAAGTGCAGCAACTTACCCAAATTCAACATCAAATCAAGAGTGCATAAAACACTCCTTAAGAGAGGTGTAAAAATGCAAAGTTGCAACAGTTAATGATCCAAAATAAAGCAGCAAAATGTAGAAGCCAACCATATCAAAGCACATGGGGGCACTTACCTCAAACACCAGCCACTGTTTTCCTTTAAGATATGAAAACTTACCAAAGTGTGTCTCAAATGTGGCATAGAAACAACCTCAGAGTATAACCTCAATTTCCAAAACTCAAGCACATCCCCCAATATGCACAAGACCGTTGGATAGAAAAAAGCAAGCAGGACATGCTATCATGTAAAGAGGCTAAGACACATATACTAAACTAACTAGCATGTTTCAGTGATCTCTTAATTCAGGAAAGACTAATCTAGTTATCACATGTGTTCAGGAGATATGCAAACAAGAACCAGGTCTATTAGCAGAAAATCAAAGTCATTTGAATTTCACACAAGTAGCCTCCTTTAACCAGCATAGGGTCACAAGCCCTCAATTAAAGACAAGGGACAGAGGAGTCTTAAGACTTTCCTACGTCTCACACAAAATTTACAAAAGATGGAAGGTTAATCTAATGACATTTAACACTTTACATGCATCAGGGGATACTTGACAGTAACAACACACCAAGACTAAGATCATTCCCTTCTCAAATACTTGTTAAGTTATAAAATAGACATGCTTACATGAACAACTTCACCAAACCAAGACAACGAACACATTTTTTATAGGTAGGCTCTTTGGATATGTGTATGCAACTTATCACATGGCAAAGGTATTTTATCCCTACAAGGAGCCTATTCAAATCATATACTAAAACCTTTCATTCACTTACACAAGTTTAGCACTAAATTATACCCTATACATGCTACTACATAATCATGATTATAAACCAAAACAGAATGCACCAAGGGCTATGGATTAACATGATATAAATTGGTTTAGTAAATGCAATATGCTAGCACATACACTGTCTAAATGATTTGAAATACAAGGCATATCTCATAACATAGCTTAAAATATACCGCATGCTATCATGGATGCATTTTAGCACTTAGGAAGACCAGGAAAGTACGTAGTCAGCTCGGTAAATATATAGACATAAAATGAACAAGTATTAAACAGTATTCCAAAGGTACATGATCACTCAGGCTGGGATATACACAACATCTCTACACATTATCTAACTAAAACAAACTAACATACTTAAACATTAAGCACAATAATTACATCAACGCTTAATTAGTAACAAGAACATATAAAAAAACACAGGAAATAGTAAAAAGGGACTGAAGGATGTTCGAGCTTACTGTCTTTCTCTGAGCAGCGAACCAAGAATGGACTCAACATCAAAACCATAATTTGAAGGACTCAGATTTGTTAGAACAAAGCAAGAGGGAATGCAACACACGCCATGGCTGTGGACACCGGATTACAAATTGATATCGTACCGGGTCGCCCTGCCAAGATACGGGTCGGATGTCCTCAGTGCATTCGAAGGGAAATTTGTGCAATTTCTTCAGGTAGTACAGTAGAGGTAAATTATCATCATAGGCCGGTTTCGAATTTGACCCGACCCGGATACAGACCCGAATCGACTGACCCGAAAATGAAAACAGACCCGGGAGTGACCGAAATCAATTAATTTATTTTTATTTTTAGATAACCAACACAAAATATGGAAATTTACTCGAATCGGGTCAACCCGACTCGGATCAGTGACCCGACCCGAATAACAAAATAGCCCTGAAAATGTAAAGAACAAAGAGTATTTTGGGTTTTTGGGACTTGGTTTCGACCCAACCCGGAACAGAAATAGAAACAATGAAGGACAACAAGGATCCTTTCGGTCGAGATCCGAAAAAAACTCGACCCCAATCGACCGAGAAAAAGGCAAGAAACAGATGAAGAATAAAAGGGATTTTCTCGGTCGAAATGAGATTGCCGGAATATTTTTCTGCATAACGACAGTGTGCAAAGGGGAGGAAGAAAGGCGGCGTCACTTTAACGGCAAGAATTCCAGAGCGACGCCAGAATCTTCTTTTCGGTTAGATATGGAAAAACGAAGAGCACACAAAAAAAGCTGAGTATCATCGTAGTTTCAACGGTGATGGGTTAGAAACGACGGTGGTGGTGGTTCGCTCCGGTTCATCGGAGCTAGAAGCGCCTCACCGGAGCAGTGGGGTTGAGGTGATGGAGGCAGGGCCTGGGTCACAGGTATGGGGGCTGCGGGTGAGGTGAACGAAAGAGAGAAGGGTCATGGAATTTGTATGGTGCGGCTGATGAAAAGAGGGTTTGGGGTGGGTTTTTGTTTTTGTAGTGTTGTGTTTTTAGGGTTAGGGATAAAAGGGGGAAATAAAGGAAGGGATTGGGCTTGGGGTTGTGGGCCGGCTTGGGCCTTTTCGGTTGGGCCTTGGATGGGGTCCGAAAATGGGTTGTTTTTATTGTAATGGGTTGAGTAGAAATTGTTTTGGGGGAAATGAAATGGGTTATGAGTTTAAACTATAAAAGGAGATTTTATTATATATATATATATATATATATATATAAAGCTTTGCAAAAATTATAAATTGTAAAGAAGACACTATGATAAAAAATATAATATTTGCGAAATGTTTGATGCTTAAATAAAAAAAACGATGCCGTTTTGTGAAAAAAATAAAATAACATATAATATTAAGATAAAAAGTATGACTATGATATTAAAATGCAAATGACAATAAAAAAGGCAAATAATAATAATAATATATATACATATATATGCCTATATTTTAAAATTATTTTAAGGTGTCAAAAATATTCAAAATTGCAAATAAAATCAGGAAAAATGGGATAAAATTGGGTGTCAACAATCCCTCCTAGGCTATCTACCTCGATTGGACCCATAAGATCCATATGCAATAATTAGAAACAATGAGATGTACCTGAATGTTGTCCGTCATGTTGGACAACATTATGAGAGACTCGGGTCTGCTTTCCTTTCAAACAATCTTCGCACAGTGTTTTATCTTTTGGATCCAGTCTGGGAATGCCTCTGACATCTTCAAATGAGATCACCTTCTCCAAGGTGCCGTAGTTGACATGTCCCAACTTTTGATGCCAAAGTGTCAAGTGACCTACCTTTGCGGAGTTGCAAAACTCTTATCTACCGACTAGATAGCAATTATCTCCAGTTCGGGTTCCTGACATGACACATTTTTCTGCAGAATCTATAACCTTGCATCCAAGCTTGTTGAATTTCACCTCGAGATCATCATCACATAGTTGGCTTATGCTAAGAAGATTAGCAACCAAACCTTCTACATGAAGAGCATTTTTCAAGGCTGGTACATCCGGAACATTAAGAGTTCCTTTACCAATTATCTTACTTCCTCCTCCAACGGTCACGGATCCTCTATTGAATGCTCCATACTCCTTCAATATACTTTTGGTACATGTCATATGACGTGAGCAACCACTATCGAAGTACCAAGAACATGTGATGTTAGTACACAAAGCAGTTATGCACACATTACATTTCAGATTCAGTTTGGGTACCCATTCCTTTTTCTTCCTTCTGCTTTCAGGCTGGTTTGCTTTGAATGTTGTCAGTGATGTTGGGCAACATTGCTGATGACATTTTAGGCAATATTCTGAGTGCAGAGTTTTGAAGTTTATAGCAGTAGGGCATAAGATGTCCTGACTTTTTACAGAAGCTACATACAAACTTTGATCCAATCTTAGTGATCTGAGAATTACTCGGATTTTCTTTGACACATTTTATCCTCTCAGTTTGACAATGGATTCTGGAAGTATTTGTTTTGCTAGGAGATTGGTACCCAAGCCCAGCCCTTGTAGGTTTATTGAAGTTCAATATTTCATCCAGTTTAGAGGTTCCCATGTTGATCCTTTGAAAGGTGGTCTCAGCTACGTTCAATCGTGCACGAATCTTACTAAGCTCTAGGTCCTTCGTCGTGAGTGCCACCTCTAATCGGTTGATTGTGCCTTTCAGATTGCTAGTCTCAAGAGCCAATAATTTTGCTTTTGAGTCTAGTTGCTCAGATTCAGTGATTAAGGCTTTACAAAGATTTTGTAATTCCTTTATCACGTCGTCTTTGGAGTAAACTAGATCCAAATTTACAGCCTCAGATGAAGAAATAAATCCACTAAAACAATTTATATCAGAATAGTCAAAGTATACATACCTCTCTGATGTTGAAGACATTCCAGATGTTGAGTCTGATGTTGTCACAACATTGTCAACAACATCTTCATCGTCGGACAGTGAGTGTTCGAATATGGCTGCCAGCATTGCTTGTGATTCTTCTTCTTGATTTTCTTCCTCCTCTTCGTTCTCATCATCACTGAGAGTTACCCACATAACCTTACCAATTTTTCTAAGGGTGTTTGCATACTCATTAGCGTAGTGTCCCCAACCCGAGCATGCATGACACTGCACTCCCTCGAGTTGTTTGGGATTGAAATTGGTACTGTCGGAGTTAGATTTCTTCAGTGGATTGTGATTTCTTTGCTCAGAAGGTGATCTATTCGGCTGTTTATTGAAGAGTGGGTTTTGATGCTGTTTGTATTTGGATTTATTGCGATCATTGTTGATCTTTCTCACCATCGAATTGAATCGACGAGTAAGTAAGGCGACAGTTGCACCATTTCCCAGTTCCTCCAAGTTTTCTTCCACGTTTTCCAATTCAGTTTCTGAGGTTTGTCCTTGGAGTGCCAAAGTCTTGTCTTTATACAGATCTCTTTGGCTCTTCATGTTCATCTCATATGTTTGAAAGATGCTCATCAAGGCATGTAGATCCATAGTAGCAAGATTATGGGCCTCTTTAATAGCACAAATCTTAGTATTAAATCTTTCAGGAAGAGATCTGAGAGCTTTATCCACAAGTTGTGTGTTGGTTAAAGGAGAACCAAGCACTTGACATTGATTAGCAATGTCGATTAACTTTTCAAAATAGGATTTTATGTCTTCAGATTCTTCCATCCTTAAGCGTTCGTATTGGCTCAAAATCATGCGAAGCTTTGTACGTCGTACACTCGAGGTACCTTCATAATGAGTTTGTAAGGTCTCCCAAGCATCCTTGGCCGTAGTACAATTCTGGATGAGTTTAAACATATAGAGATCTACCCATCCAAATATCGCATTTAGGGCCTTTTCATTGAAGCTCGCACTGTTGATCTCTTCCGCGGTCCATTCAGATTCGGGTTTGGTAAGTACATCACAATCCTCGTCTGCTGGGTACTTGGGAATCACATAGCCTTCGAAAACTGATCTCCAGGTTCGAACATCAATGGATTTGATGTGCAAACGTAGTCGAATTTTCCAATAGGCATAGTTAGTTCCGTCAAGAATTGGAAGTCTACCAACGTTTTGTATAGCTGAGTCCATAACCGTAATATTCAGAATCAAACACTTATGATATCAAGTGTTGGCTCTGATACCACTTGTTGGGTCCGGGGCTACGGATAAGCAAGAATACGTAAGAATAAAATCGTAACAGCTAGAACAATTAAAACAGTCTCTGGATGTTGCCTTCAATGTTGTGTCAACATCTGAGGCAACATTGTGATAAAACAGTTATAAACCTTTATAGAGTAAATGCAGCGGAAACGTAAAGAGTCACAAGGTTTATATTTTCAAGGGTATATATTAATATATCCCTTGATGGTCAATGACCAAAGAATTGTATAAATTATATACAATTACAAATGAATTTCTTTTTACAAGATTGAACAATAAATGCGAAAAAAAAATTACAAACAAAAGTGAAGTCGCAGATGACTTCAGCCTAAAGTTAAAAGATCTAAAAAGACAAATACAACATCTTCATTACAATTGCTTGAAATATAAGCTTGATCTAGAATCTAGGCAACAATAGTAATGTGGGACTAGATGTTGTTATACTACTTTAGGCTAAGTGTGTTGATCCAGTTTCTAAGGTGAATATCCGAGAGCTCTCTTGGTAATTCTTCTTGTTCAATTCTGGATATCGATACCCTGAAGCTCCCCTCTATTTATAGTGTGGAACTTCCCTTGAAATCCTTACTGATTGGTTGCGGAGGTTGAGTAAAAGAAGGCTTCAGCTTGGACCGGTTCTTGCTCCTTAAAAAGCTCAACGTTCTGCACTTGGTCTTCACGTTGCTTCCTCTCCAAGTTTTGAATGTTCTTTTACCACATTTTAAACACAACATCATTATAAGCTTGCCTAGGTCATTTTTTACTCACAGTAACACAACCTGTTTTGGCCGGAAGAATAGGCAAAATCGTTACAGAGATGTTGTCAGGAATGTTGTCACAAAATCGCATGCAACATTCTTATTTTCATAAGATGTTGTCCTGAGCATTTACAGATGTTGTCACAACATCCATCCAACATCAACAATCTATTTTTAAATCAGATATACCGTGACAACATAGCAATGTTAAGGTTTAAGGTGGCTGACGTGCTGGTTAAGAATGGTGCAAGATCAAAGCAATGTGAAACTTTTGGAGTGGACAGATCCTCCTATGTTTGTTTCTAAATTGCTTTAGGAGGGAGAACTAATTTTGTTAGGCTAATTAAAGCAGCCAAATTTATATTATGATAGTAGTTGTAGTAATATTCCACCTCCGTACAAATACTGGCAGTCATGCCAACCTCTTATCTTGTACTGATGCATATTAAGATTTAATATCCGACACGAATCCGGATATTATCGAATTTTAATGCGGATGTCAAATCCCGAGTGTGAAATCAAAAAAAAAAATTACGTTTTTAAGAACTAAGCTTTGACACCACTTAATTTGATAACTACTTAATATTTACAAAAATATTTTACGAGTTATAAAATAAATTTAAATATATAATTAACCTAGTTAAGCAATTTTAATATGAGATGAAAAATGAATTTAAATATGTAATTCACCTAGTTAAAGATGAGGGGATCGGACTGTGTTTTTGAGTCTCACTTGTCTGAGCGTAGCAGTTTTCTCCTCTCAAATTCATCCTCGTAGTTTTGTAATACATGTCTTCAGTTTATCGTGTTTTTTCAACCACTTAACATACAAAGCTCGAATATCACTTAAGTATATTATCTTTTTAAGTAAAAAATCATAATTAATAATTATCATATTATAAATCACTTCATTCATTACCTTTAAAGGGAGTGTAAAATTTATTATTGACAAGTAAAATAAACTGAAGGAGTGTTTGGACGAGAATATCTAATAGTATTCTCTCACTTCTTTTTCTACATCTTTTTTATATTTTTTAAGAGAAGTGGGGAAATTAAATGTTTTTACTTTTTTTCATATTTGAAAGAAATAATCACCTTGATTATTTTCATTAATTGAAAGGCTATATATACAAGTTACATATTTCCATAATAGGAGAATCCTATTCCTATTCTATTTCTAAATCCTTATTCTACCATAATTCTAACTATACAATTATGGTAAGTGTATAACACTAATTAAGGTAACCTTTATACTATAATATACTATAAATATATATACCATATATACAAACTTGTATCTTCCTTATTCAGTCCGAGATGGGCTTGTTGGCCACTGTTGGGCTGCTGCCGAGGCCCACTGCCTCCACTGCTGAGGGCCTCCACTGCTGGGCCAGTCCAGTCCACTGCTTTGCCTGTGATATACACTGTTGTATATTGGGTGTATATCACAGGTATATTGCTCTGTTTAACACACCCCCGCAGTCATAGTGGGCGGTTTTCGAACGCTGAGACTGTCCCTAAAATCTTCAAAGAGAACCGCTGGTAGACCCTTTGTAAAGATGTCTGCAATTTGATAACGAGACGGGACATGTCATACACGAACGTGACCCTTTGCAACCTTTTCACGGACAAAGTGAATGTCAATTTCGATATGCTTAGTGCGTTGGTGTTGAACTGGGTTACCTGAAAAGTAGATGGCACTAATGTTATCGCAATATACCAAGGTTGCCTTCTGAATGGGACAATGAAGCTCCAAAAGCAAATTACGTAGCCAACATGATTCGGAGACCACATTTGCTACCCCTCGATATTCTGCCTCTGCACTTGAGCGTGATAGAGTTTCCTGACGCTTTGCCGACCAGGAGACCAAGTTGTTGCCAAGGAACATACAGTAGCCAGAAGTCGACCGTCTGGTGTCGGGACAACCACCCTAATCAGCATCCGTGTAAGAGACAAGTGTAGATGTAGATGAAGGATACAAGTGTAACCCATAGTCCAGTGTCCCCTGAATATACCGAATGATGCGTTTGATTGCATTCATGTGCTCAACTCTGGGATCATGCATGAATAAACACACTTGTTGAACCGCATACGTAATATCCGGTCTGGTAAAGGTAAGATACTGGAGGGCCCCTGCAAGACTACGATAGCGGGTCAGGTCTTCGTATGGTGCACCTGCTGCGGCACTCAGCTTGGGGTTTGCATCAACTAGCGTGGAAGTGGACTTACAGGATGACATCCCATCCCTCTCTATGATCTCAGCAACATACTTTCGTTGAGACAAAAACAAGCCACCTGAATGACGCTTGACGGCAATCCCCAAAAAATAACTCAAAGGCCCTAAGTCTTTCATAGCAAACTCAGAACTGAGCATGGTCATGATAGACTGGCGCAAGGCATCGGAAGAGGCAGTCAAGATGATATCATCCACATACAACAGAATGTAGGCCAAGGACGAACCACTGCGGTAGATGAACAAGGAATTATCTGACCTGTTGTGAGTGAACCCAATAGTTGAAACGAAGTCAGCAAATCCCGTATACCAGGCCCGTGGAGACTGCTTAAGCCCATATAAGGACTTTTTCAATAAACAGACATGATACGGACGGTTAGGATCCCTGAAACCCAACGGCTGATGCATATAGACTGTTTCTTTGAGGTCACCATGTAGGAATCCATTCTTGACATCCAACTGATGAATATGCCAAGTCTTGGAAAGAGTCAAGCTAAGCACAGTGCGAATGGTAGCGGTTTGACCACCAGACTAAACGTCTCACCACAATCTATCCCAACCTGCTGAGTCTTACCATCACCAACAAGTCGCGCCTTATGTCGAGCAAATGACCCATCTGAATTCTCCTTATGAGCAAAAATCCACATAGACCTGATAACATTAATACCATATGGACGGGGCAAGGGGGATTTAGAGACATCAGAATGTAAATTAAAATGTCTTTTAGGTGTAAAAATACCCGCTGACTACGAGTGACCGGTCTATGACTCGAGGAAGAATTGAGGGAATTTTCTGGGCTCGGGACAGACTGGCCAGCAGGCAGTGGGCCTGCTGGCCCAAATCGGACAAACGACTCATCAACTGGACCAGTTCCAGAATTGGGCTGGACCGGCCCAATTGTTGGGACCGATCCGATCCACCGGAACCGCTGGCAGATCTTGTGGGTCCAGCGGGCAGTGGGCCCGCTGAAGGATTTTGGGTGCGGGAGATGTCCGAAAAATTCCGAATAATATACGGGGATATTTAGTCATCTAAAAAATTATACGACTTAGGCTCGGGAGTATGAACTTTCGTAAAAGGGAATTGGGTTTCATAAAAAATGACATGGCGATTGATTATGATTTTCTTGGAGGATAAATGAAAACACTTATAACCACGATGATTCGACGGATAACCCAAAAATACACACGGGGTAGACCGAGCCTGAAGTTTGTTAATTGTGGTGGATGGGAATAACGGATAACACAGGCACCCAAAAATCCGAAGATGAGAATAAGAAGGGTTCTTATTATATAGGATTTTGAGGGGGGAAGAATATGTCAGACCTTCAGAAGGAATTATGTTAAGAAGATATGTGGCCATTTGTAGAGCATGATGCCAAAAATATGGAGGTATGGAGGCATGAATTAAGAGAGTTCGGACAATGTTATTTATGGAACGAATTTTGCGTTCGGCTTTCCCATTTTGTTTAGATGTATGAGGACACGAAAGACGAAAATTTATCCCATTATTAGCACAGAATTCCCGAAACTCCCTATTGTCATACTCTTTCCCATTATCACATTGAATATTTTTTATTTCTCTTTCGAATTGAGTACGAATGAACGCTCTAAATTTGATTAAGACGGAAAACACTTGTGATTTATTCGCAATTGGAAACGTCCACAAAAATCTAGAATAATCATCTAAAAAGAGAACATAATATCGACGACTCAATGAACTAAGAACAGGAGACGTCCATAAGTCGCTATGAATAATATCAAATGGCATTGAAGTATGAGAATTGGAGTCTACAAATGGCAACTTAACAATTTTCCCTAATGAACAAGACTGACATTGTGGAGTACGACTCGTACCCTTACAGGAAATAAAGCTATTTTTATCTAAAACTGATAAAATAGAAGATTCCGGATGACCCAGACGAGCATGCCACATTGAGGGAGAAATGGCTACAAAAGCTGATGGCAAGGCTTGACTCGGTGGATTGAAACCAGGCTTGATAGGATACAGATCCCCCCTACTATCACACCTCATGAGATGACTCCCCGTCTTGAAATCCTTCACAGAGAAACCAAAAGAATCAAATTCAACGGAAACAGAATTGTCAGTAGTGAATTTTTGTACAAACACTAAATTTTTAATCAATTTAGGAGCATGTAAAGTATTTTTCAAGAGAAGGGGTGGATTGGGGGGAGACAACGTTTTCTGATCATAACTCTGAATTGGAATAGAGTTGCCATTACCAACAATTATACCCCGAGGGGTGCTCAAATTGGAATAAGAGGAGAGAGTAGCTGATTCGGAAGTCATGTGAGTAGTGGCCCCGGTGTCCATATACCAATTTGGGTCAGGTTGAGTCAACCCCAACGTGTGCATCGTGGCCTCGATATCGGTCTGAGTGGGGCGTGCTGCATGATGGGCTTGCGGAGGTCGGGGCCCAAGAACTCCTATCCGTGATAGAGCTGGGCCGTAGCTGCTGGAGTTGCTGTTGTTGGACCACTAGCCAGTGGGCTGCCACTGCTGGGTGTTGGGCCTGAACTATTGGCCAGCCCACTGGCCGTTGGAATTTGCTGCCTGAGTAGAAGGGATGCTGGCCCACGGCCCACTGCCCCAGCCCTACTGCCATGGGCCCTACTGTTGGGACCAGGGGGTGGTGGGCCACTATTCCCTGGATGGGGCCCACCGCCTGCTTGCTGACCACCGGAACCACCGCGTTTGCCCTCGCGGTTTTTGTTATTATTCTTGCGATTATTCTTGCCACCACCATGATTATGGTTTTGGCCCGAATTATTAACAAACCCGAAGAACTAGGAAAGGACGCCACCATGACGACGGGGCTTGCTCCGGTAGCCACCTTTTTAGCCAAAGCGGCTTCTTCCAAAGTAAGCATGGAGCGGGCTTGATAGAATTCGGGAAGAGGGTTGCTTTTGCGAAGGAGAGTTCCAACACCATTATAAGCCTCCGAAAGATCGGCAACCAACTGTAGAACGAGACGATTATTAGTTATCGGTGCGCCAACATTACGGAGTTGATCTGCCAACTCCTTGAGTTTATTGCAATATGCAGAAACGTTTGGAAATTCGTCCATTCGAACTAGAGAGAATTCCTGCTCGAGTGTGACGACACGTGAATGTTGGTTGTCTTGGAATATGTCACGCAATCTATTCCATGCAGCCATAGCCGTGGTATCCGGCTCAATAATCGTCTGTAGAAGGTCCACCGAAATAGTGGCGTAGATCCAACGGAGAACGGTAGCATCAAGAGTAATCCATAACTCAGGATCCTTCGCAGGAAGGGGTCTAGCGGGAGGAATGATGTGATGAAGAACTTGATAAGAGATAGCGTGAATTTTAAACAACTCTGCCCACGTCGCATATTGGACGTTTTCCATCTCATGGACAATAGGGATACAACTCTTGATATTGGAAACCATGAGGGCAGGGTGATAATTGTTCTTAGACATATTGAAAGAACAAAGAAGGAAGGGAAATTTAAGAGAGGTGTTTTTTAGAGCGGAAGACGAATTTTCGAAGAGAAACCCGAGGGGGGGTGTCTCGGCCGAAATCAAAGAGAGGACAAAAGTTGAGAGAAAAACTTTTGTTTAGACCTAGTCTCTTGATACTATGAAAGAAATAATCCCCTTGATTATTTTCATTAATTGAAAGGCTATATATACAAGTTACATATTTCCATAATAGGAGAATCCTATTCCTATTCTATTTCTAAATCCTTATTCTACCATAATTCTAATTATACAATTATGGTAAGTGTATAACACTAATTAAGGTAACCTTTACACTACAATATACTACAAATATATATACCATTTATACAAACTTGTATCTTCCTTATTCAGTCCGAGATGGGCTTGTTGGCCACTACTGGGCTGCTGCCAAGGCCCACTGCCGAGACTGCTGAGGGCCTCCACTGCTGGGCCAGTCCAATCCACTGCTTTTCCTGTGATATACAGTGTTGTATATTGGGAGTATATCACAGGTATATTGCTCTGTTTAACAATATTGAAAAGAATAGAGAGGTATAAGGTTTTAGAGTTAATTTTTTTTTTAGATAAGCGAGATACCAAATTAAATTTCATTTTCTCTCTCTAAAGAAGTGAGCTATCATTACTGAAATTAAATTTTATTTTAGGTATCATAGATAATCTTGAAGGTCTTGTGGGAGAAGTTAGGTGTATATAGTACTACATACTCTCACAGAGACAATGCTAACACATTTAGTGGCGCACGAGACCATGAAGACGAGAAAATTGATGAGTGTATCCAGGTATATAATACCTTTAGAAAAGCACGTTAATCGCCCCCAGGGGCACAGGCGAGTTGGTAAGTGGCAAGGTGATTGGGGTACAATCACTCCGACGTCGCGGGTTCGAATCCGTGTGGTGACAGTCTTTGCTGAAATATTGCAAGGGTTGTTGCTGGATTCGTGTCCCGTTGGTCCTCTCCCTTGCAGGGCTGCCACTCGCGCATATCTCTCGATTTACATCCCACCTGGCCAAGGGGCCTCTGGTACAGGTGAGAGGTTTCGCCTTCGAACTTTTCCCTTCACAAAGAAAAGCACGTTAATTTATTAAAAACCTAAAACATTTGAAAAAGGGGTGTCCACACGTAGCTAGAACATATATAACCCTGAGTCACACCGTAAGATAAATAATTTGGATTAACATTCATTGAGCCCGTGTCAACAGCGATTTTATTTGATTTAGGTTAGGATCTTTGGAGATATAGGAAAGCTGTAAGGATTACGAGACACGAAAAGAGTGGTTAGTATTCCGACAACGCTTTCTGGGAAGTCTTCTCATAAGTTTTTGGAATATGTTTCTCAATCTGAATTGTTCTTTTACTAATTAATAATGGTTTTTATTACTACATGTTACTTGTTTTTAGTGTAGTATTCTTAAAAGACATAAAATCTTTAACTTCACATAGTAATATTGAATATTTAAATAAGTAAGGATTAATTCTAGTTAATAAGATGCAAGTCATTTGTTTGCAATACATTATCTGGATATTGTTAAAACATTTTTATTAAGATAAGGACTTGAGTTGTTTAATTCAAAATTCTAGAATATTTTTGTTTAAAGTAGATAGTTTTTCTTTCTTTCTTTCTAATAAATTTATACTTTTTTCTTCAATGTTCTTTTAAGTGAAAATAAAATCATAAAATTTACTATTAAGATTTTTAAAATTTTTTGGAGCCTCATGATTTTGGGCCTAAAGTAAATGTTTTACTAGACTCACACTTGAGTCACCGCGGCTAAAATGACTAATTTATAATAATTGTAGTAATATTCCCCTCCCCCGAATAATACTTGTGGCCATGCCGGCCTCTTATTCTATACTTATGCTTATTAAGGTTCAATATAATATTTTCTACGTTTTTTTTAAAAGCCTTGATACCACTTAATTTGATAACTACTTAATATTTATAAAAATATTTTAATATGAGTTCAAATATGTAATTCACCTGGTTAAGAAATTTTAAAATGAGATGAAAAAAATGAATTTAAATAATTATCATTAAGTATATTATCTTTTTAAGTAATTTTTTATAATTAATAATTATCATATTAATCCATTTTTTCATTACTCTTAAAGGAAGTGCAAAGTTGATTGTGGACAAGTAAAATTAAAA
Source organism: Anisodus tanguticus (assembly GCA_034509755.1). Lineage (NCBI taxonomy): Eukaryota > Viridiplantae > Streptophyta > Magnoliopsida > Solanales > Solanaceae > Anisodus > Anisodus tanguticus. The sequence goes on from CM067544.1 coordinate 35,848,998, forward strand.
GTGTTGATGGCTTTTAGGATTATATAATTCCAAAATATGGTTACTTTAAAGTGGTGGACCTTCATAATTGAAGCATTTTATTATTTGGTTATGGACGAAAAAATATAGTTCAAAACTGGATGTACTTTGATTGATATGTAGTAAAAAGAAGACGACTTTTTAATAGAATGACACATTTTTAGGAAAAGAAAATATTACATGTCTTTCGTTGATCGTGTAAATTTTTTGTTTTATTATATTTGGTAAAAGATAAATAATCTTAGACTAGTTTGAATCAAGATTTAAGTTTGTTTAACATAATGTCAAAGACATTCTTTTGTAAGTGTCACAATCCTTTCTTGACTTAAGATATTTTTGCATTAACTTTTCAGTTAATGAAGAGCTTCACTTGATGTGAGCAGAACTATCTATTTGAATTATGTTAAAAGCGGCCCTCCATTCTTGCTTCGAGGAGTAGATTGAAGGGCTTATCCAAGTGTGTAGGCCCCACATGTTGCTCATCTCCCCCTGTTAGTGGTCTTACAGTAGATCAGGAAGAGAGAAAGGAAGAAATTTTTCTTTAGATAAAGCGGAAGCTCGTTCCAGATATGCTCAGATTCTTTCGATCGTGAGAGACTTTCAATTAAAAATAAATTACAAATTTATCATAATAATTAAACTCATATTTTCACCCTTATATTGAAGTCAAATTAATTCAATATAAAAAATCCACTATTATAATCCTCAATTAAATTACCCACACAAAATTACCAAATCTTGTAGTGGAGTGATAAATAGGGACGGGGTCAGAGTAAAACTTTATGAGCTCTAAAATTTAGAATAACAAAATCAGATATTAATAACTGAATTCTAAATATAATATTATAATATATTTTGTGAACTTTTAAAGTCAAATATAAAGTTTGATCAAACCTATAAACAATCTTTTAGCTCTGTGCACGAGATAAGTGCTCCTTGTGTTATTCATCTTTAACCAAAAATTTAGAATATTCTCTTTAAAATCAGACTTTGCACCGCGAATTTGAAGAGGTTGTCCCAAAGTGATTACCAAATAGCTAGTAATACCAAAACAATATAAAAAATAAATTACCTAAATAATGATTTCCATAATGGTGGGTCCCAACTTTAACATGACATGCTTTGAAATTTTAATTATTGGGTCCGTCCAGCCGACTAAAAAAAGAACCTTAAATAATTCAATCAACAATCCCAAAAATTCAAAATTAAATTTCACTTTTTTCTCTCTCTCTAGAGAAGTGAGCTACAAAATTAAATTTCATTCCTTTTTTTTTTCTCTAGAAACGTGATCTATTATTACTGAGGTTAAATTTGTATTTAGAAAATTAAACTTCATTTTAGGTGTTCACTGATGATCTTGAAGGCCTTGTAGGAGAAATTGGGTGTACTTATACTCTCACACGGAGTGCCAATGCTAACATATTTAGTGGCACATCAGACCGTAAATGCAATATAATGAATGAGATGCCCGGATATATAATACCTTTAAAAAACACATAAATTTATTAGAGACTTAAAACGTTTGAAAAAAGGGGTATTCCACGCGTAGCTAAGGCGTATACGACCTTAAGTCGCATTGTAAGGGATAAAGAGTTTGAATTAGTCATTATTGTGCCTGTGTTGATAGTGAATTTATTTGATTTGGGTATGCACTTCTGGATGTATGGGAAAGTTGTAAGGGTTATGAGATACGAAAAAGTGATCTTAGTCTTCGACAACGTTTTCCGAAATTTCTTCTCGTAAGTTTTTTGCAATATGTTCAATCTGAATTCTTATTTTACTTTTTTTTTCTAGTTACTTTTCTTTTATTAACAAAGTGCAATAGGCATCGATTTGAAAAGGATAAACCTAGCTTCAATACACTCACGAAATATGTTTAATAATGGTGTGAACCTTTATTTTTGTTATTTCCAGAGGGGTGGGGGTTCTGTTAATATATTTTTAAAATAAATTTAAATATGTCCAAAAATATTTTAAAAAAAATTTGGACAAAAGAAAAAAGGGTCTCTATGACACACAATCCGACCCCTCATGTTTAACTAGTTGAATTATATAATTTAAATTTATTTTCAATATATATTAATTATTTTTGTAAATATAAAGTGGTATCAGAACTTTGAATATGCCTATTTGTTAAAGAAATTTGGATAAAAGCAAATCTGTATATAAATTAGAGACAAGTATGAAATTATTATTATAACCATGTTCCAAACATTTAGAGTACCTTAAATGGACTTACTAATAAAATATTAAGAAGAAATAAATGTTATAGATACGTGAAGGATGTAAAAAAAAGATGAAAGTTGTGATATGCAAATGACTCAATACTTAAATATGTCTTGAAAATAAATTTAAATATGTAGTTCAATTAGTTAAATATAAGAGGGTCGAATTGTGCATTAAAACCTCTACCGATTATTCTTTTGTCAAAAAGAAAAAAAATTAAAAGAAATTTGAACCAAAGAAAAAAAAAGGTGAAGTCTTTGATGAAATTTTTAACTGTTGATTTTTTTTCGCCGTTTCCTTATTGATAGGTCTGAATATGCTATGGAACAATAAAAAACAAAAATAAATCGAATGTCAATTTTGTTTCCGAATGTCAATGACAATGTCGTCTGACACAAGTGACAACACTTCGATAAAACTGAAAACCTTTAAGAGTAAAATGCAGCGAAAATAATAAACAACACAAAGGTTAAATATTTACATAACCTATGATGGTCGATGACCGAAAGTATTGTATATATTTTATATACAAAATTACAAATTCCTTTCTTTACAATATTACAATACAAAATGGAAAGGAATTAAAAGTTGAAGTCGCAGATGACTTCTGGCTGAAAAATCTACCTAAATAGACATAGACAACTTCACATTACAATTGCACAATACAAAGCTAATCTAGAATCTAAACTGCAATTGTAATGTTGGACAGAATGTTGTCGACACGTTCAGGCAACACTTGTGATCCAGTTTTTTGAGACGAATTCTCGAGAGCTCTTTGATATTTTTGCAATCTATTTCTGGATATCGATTCACTCTTTTAGCCTCTCTATTTATAGTAGAGAGTCTTCCTTGAAAAACTCATCGATTGGTTGTGGAGGTTGAGGGAAAGGTGGGCAGCTGGTAGGGTTTGTTGGAGAAGATCATGGAGCAAAATCCTCTAACTTCTTGGACTTGTTCCTCAATCATAGCAACGACTTTGACTTGTTCTTCCCACAGTTTTCATCAGCTCCTATTTACCTTGCCAAGTCACTTTTACTTCGTAGTAATATTTCCACGAATATTGCTTCATTCCGTGAAGTAAGGCAAAACTGTTTTTCATAAAATTATTGGTCCGAATATTGTGACATTTGTTCCAACATTTCTTAAATTCAAATTAGTATTTAAAATGATATGTTGGGTAGAATGTCACAACACCAAACCCAGCATTAACATTCTCCCCATATTTTTCTTTCTTCACAAAACCCATTATAACCTGTGCAAATGACTTAAGGCAATGTCATAGTTGTTGTCCAACAACTATGAATACAGTTATGCTCCCCTTTAACCTGTGATGGTATACAATCACAACACGTGTATACCAGTCTGTAGGATTAGAAAATATATAGAACATAAATAAAAAACAATTAGTGTATTCCATATCATCCATTTACAAGGATTTATATACAGACCACAAATCAACATCCATCCTGTCAAACAAATAACTTCTCAGAATGAGCAACCTTCATACATTATCACCCAATAGCTAGCAAAAACTCCTCCTAGCTCATCATACAGCAGCAGCAGCTTTCTACTCCTGCGTGACTACTTCTCTGCACCAGCAGCAGCTTCTAACCTTCTTCCTCAGCTCCCCCTGCATCAGCACTTCCTCTGTTTCTCTCAGCTTCACCAGCAATATTATCTCCCCCTTTTTGTGAAGAAAGCAGCAGCATGAGATGGTCTCTGGATTGAATCAGGGCATTCCTCATAGCATCAACCTCTGAAATTTGGTGGGTGACCTTTGAGATTTGATTCACAAGTCATTCAATGGACAATGGAGACTGTCTCGAACCAGTGTTGCCAGGAATGTTGAGGACATTCCTGTCAACATCTATATTACTTATTTCCACTTTCCAAGGTAGATCAATGACTCTGTCTCTACTTTTCAAAACTGCTTTGTTGACTGTGTACAGTTCAAAAGCCTTCCCTAACGTGTCTTCTCTCTTAGACTTAAAACCTTGGGTAGATAAAACTTTGTATATTAGAGAGGAAAAATAGAGGATTGAGGTTGATTCTTTTTGTGCCAAGTTGGCAACTTGGTGGAAGATCATTTTGCCCAGATAAACTCTAATACCTTTCCCAATTTTATACAGCAGGGTGACTTGTTCTGTAGTTACAATTGACCCATTCATTGAAGAAAGCCAATTGTGTATAGAAATTTTGTGAAGAGTAGAAAATAGGGCTGTTAATTTAGAGGCTGGACATCTAGAGATCCACTTATGCGTTATACCTCATGTGAGGTACTAAATTACTTCATCTTTATTGTCTACTGCAGGGTCTGTTTCTCTAACATTCTGCTCAGCATTTAATCTCATACATTAGTTTATAATAGCAGGTGTGAAATAATACTCTCTGTTACAGAGATATACCTTCCAAACTTCTTTGAGGAAGTATCTTCTATAACAGAACCCAAATTAGCATAAAACAGCCTGACTATTTCATCAACATATATGGTCATTTGTTAGTAACAGATCCTAGGAGATGTCTTTCTTTTAAGAACTCTACCAAGTCATATTCTGAGCAAGAGACGATGTCTAATACTTTTTCAGACCTAATGACTCTATTCTTGTACTAGTTCCAATTATCAGAATTAGTTTTAGAATAGAAATTGTCTAAGTAAATAGATACCTCCTGGTCAGCATCAGATTCGGTTTTGTTGGAGGAGGATGGTGTTAGTGTCTCTTCTAAAGTCTATTGAAATGTTGCTTGAGATGTTGTGGCTTCATTGGAAACATTTTGGGCAGCATCTGTTTTAGCACGACTGGGAATTCCTCTAGTTCAGAATCTCGTCAGTGGGGTATCATCAGGAATTTCCTCATCTTGAGACACACTTTGAGGTACAGAGGCAGTAAGATCTTCTTCACTTTCTTCAGAAGATAGCTCAAAGTTCATGTCATCAGTGTCACTACTCGAGTGAGCAGGTATAAGTGTGTCAAACCTGGACTTCTGGGTGCTCGACTCCTGTTGAACTATCTTTTCAAAGACCTACGAGTAGGGAAAGAGGATGAACTTGGTCATTTACCTAGGGTCGAATAGTTAGATGTTGAATCAACATCTATGTGGTTATTGTTATCCCCAGGGTATTGATATCGAGAGGTTTCTTATCACCTCTAAGGACTATAGCCGTACACCTATTTTTAGGTAGATGCGAAGAAGAAGATATGCCCGGTTGTTGAGGTGTATATGATAGAGGGCTAGTGCTTATTGGAGTGTTGGATGAGATGTTGGCTGACATGAGTGTTGACATAGGAGAAGTTTCCATTTGTGAGAATTGAGGAGAGGGTTTTGAGGAGTTAGGGTTTGTGATTGAGGATGGAGTTTGGAATGGTGAATCACTCACCTGGTAGGTGATATTAAGCCCAATTTGTGATGTGATTTCCCCCCCCCCTTTGTTTTGTATTTTTAATAGGGAAATTCGGTTGTGATAAAAAAATGCAAATGAGAGGATTTAATATACATGGAAAATCTTTCAAAGCAACAAAAATCCTTAGTTTTAGGAGTTTGAGATTTATCTAATAACTTACACCTAAATTTTTGGGATAAGTTGATAAGAATCACGGTAGGAATTTAATCTTGTCATTTTAAAGTTCGAAATTCCTATAAAAACAAGGCATAAACATAGGGAGAAAATCTGATTTTTCTGAAATCAGTTAAGAACAACATCCCAACAAATATCACAAACTGAAAATGTCAACAACAATGTTGGCAACATTTTGGACGATACAAGTATTTTGATCCTTCAAGAATTTTTCGTATGGGCAACAAATCAAGACACATTTTATACATATTTTATGAGTTTGATCACTGGACCAATGTAACATTTTCCCATCGTGTCCTTGATCTAATCAGAAAACACGTACAAAAGATTTTTTCGTGTCCAAAAAAAATAAGAATACTTACTTAGCATTCTCACAATTTCTTTTGAAACACTCGATACTCCTATAGAATAGGAACGATATCTTTTTAAGGGCTTTGCCCATTTTGAACAGTTGTTAATCATTTGTTAAGACTTTGCCTTATTTTGATATTCCCTTTTTATGATATACATGATTTTTTTTTTATATATATATATATATATCATCGCAGAGAACGGTATCACATTGATAACTTATTCTTGTTGAAGGATCATGCTTGTGTAACCAAAAGTAATGCATTATACAACAACAATAATCAGTTTATGATATTACATAGGTATATGTCACATGAAATGTTAGACAATGTTTCAGCTGACATTCCCCAAAAATGCCTTTTTAGAGATTACAAAGACAAAGAGATTTCTTCAAACTAGAAAATATCTCATGGTCCAAAGCTTTTATAAAAATGTCAGTTAGTTGATGAAGAGTGTCAACATGTTCAATTTGAACTAGCTATTTTTCGATTAACTCTCTAAAAAAGTGATGTCTAATATCAATAGGTTTTGTATGTGAGTGCTGAACTGGATTTATGAAAATATTTATAGCACTCAGGTTATCACAGTACAAAATTAACATGTTGCTAGAAAATCCATAGTCGTCTAACATGTGTCTTAGCCATATTAATTGGGAGCAACAACTTTCAGCTGCTACATATTTAGATTAAACAGTTGAAAGTGAGACACAGTTTTGTTTACGACTATACCATGAAACAAGACTATTGCCAAGATAAAAATATCCTCCACTTGTACTTTTTCTATCATCTACGTCTCCAGCCCAATCCTAGTCACTGAATCCTATTAAATTAGGATTAGTGTCTTTGGAATACCATATTCCCAACTCACATGTGCCAACAACATATCGGATAATATGTTCACAGCATTTAAGTGGGATATTTTGGGACAGGCTTGAAAATGTGCACAAACAGAAACACTAAACATAATATCTGGGAGACTAGCAGTAAGATAAAGAAGGCTACCTATCATAGATCGATACAATGTTGGGTCGACATTTTCACCAACATTATCCTTACATACCTTCTGCGAAGATCCCATTGGAGTTTTCATCTGTTTATCATTTTCTAACCCAAACCTTTTGACTAGATTCTTGGCATATTTCCTCTGGGAGATGAAGATTTCATCTTCACTTTGCTTAATCTGCAAGCCTAAAAAAAAGTTAGTTCCCCAATCATGCTCATTTCAAAAGTTGATGACATAGATTCAACAAATGACTTTAGATAAGACTGTGAGGTCGAACCAAAGACTATGTCATCTACGTAGATTTGAACAATAATAATATCTACACCATGATGTTTAATGAATAAAGTACGATCAGCTTCACCACAGCTAAAACTAAGTTTAAGAAGGAAGTTAGTTAGACGACCATACCATGCACGAGGGACTTGTTTCAACCCATACAAAGCCTTTTTGATCTTGTACACATAGTGTGGATGGTGAGGATCTTCAAATCCTTTTGTATGTTCAACATAGACTTCTTATCTAGATAACCATTTAAGAATGCACCTTATACATCCATTTTGTATAAATTAATTTTCAGGCAACAAGTAATAGTCTAATTGACTCAATTCTAGCCACAGGTGCGAAGGTTTCGTCATAATCGATTACTTCAACCTGAGTATAGACTTGTGCAACTAGACGATCTTTATTTCTCACAACTGTTCCCGATTCATCTAATTTATTTTTAAAAATCCACTTAGTTCCAATTATATTTGTATTATTTCGACGAGGAATTAAGTCCCAGACTTCATTTCGAGAAAATTGTTCAAGTTCTTCTTGCATTTCTTGAATCCAAAAATTATCTTTGAGTGCTTCTAAAACATTTTTTTTGGTTCTAAAGTAGATATAAAACAAGAAAGACTAACCTCTTGGTACATGGTAGACATACACACATACCTTACCATATCTCTGTAATTGAGTGGTTCTTTCCCTCTTGTTCTAATTCCTTAAAAAACTCCCCCTATCACCTGGCCTGTTGGATGATTCTTTCTAATCCTTGATGAGGGGTCCTTTCGAACTTGATCTAGCAATTCAGCATTTGACTCATCATCTGCACCCTCTGTGGTCTCTGGTTCAGGTTCAGATGTTGCTTCAAGTGTGGCAACATTTGGGGCAACATCTGATTCTTCAGCAGTCTGCATATTTTCCACTTCCAGACAATCTTCACAGATATTTTTACCTGTATGGCTAAGATTGGGTAACCCTCTAACCGCTTCATATGAGACCAAATTTTCTAAATTGCGATAGTTGACATGCCCCAACTTTTGATGCCATAGTGTTGTGTTATCGATCTTGACATTATTGCATGTTTCTTGTCTTGCAACAAGATAACAATTATCACCTGTTCTAGTGCCTGTCATGACACATTCATTAGCTTCATTCGTAACTTCACAAGCATTCTTATTAAACTTTACCTCAAGATTTTCATCACACAGTTGACTAATACTAATCAAATTTGCCATTAAACCCTCAACGTGTAAGACATTTCTTAAGGCTGGAAATCCAGGAACATCCAAGATCCATTTTCCAATTTTTTTGCTTTTACTGCCACCTCCATAAGTTACGTTACCTCCATTGAATGACTCATAGTTCTTGAAACTCCTTTGTATTTGTCATGTGGCGAGAACATCCACTATCAAAGTACCAAGAACCTGAAATGTTAGTTCTTAATGTAGTTATTGCAACTTTACATGTTACATCCTTTTTGGGAACCCAAACTCTTTTAAAACATTTTTTACCTTTCGACTTAGAAATGTTGCTTCTATTGTTATCCGGAATGTTGGACAACCTTTTAGGCAACAGTTTGCTCACATAATCTTAAAGTTTGAAACAATATGATTTTAAGTGTCCAGGGGAGTTACAGTGATGACATACAAACTTCATATTCTTTGACATATATGAGAACCTATTATTCATTCCTTTTTCTTTTATAAAGCATAATTTCTCATTTTTGTCAAACAAACTAGAGCATATGGTTTTAAGAGAGTTTTCATATTCAATACCTGCATGTGAAGGTTTACTAAAGCTGAGTATCTTATTCAACTTCGAAGTCCCTGTGTTGAGCTTGTGGAAGGTTGCTTCGGCTAGATCCAATTTTGCACAAATCTTACCAAATTTTGTATCCTTTTTGGAAGTGTAGCCTCTAATCGGGTTATTGTGCCTTTTAGATCTACATTCTCACGAGTTAAAGATTTTACCATTTTGTCAAGTTGTTTGGATTCTATGATTAAGGCTTTACAAATAATTTGTAATTCATTAATCATGTCATCTTTGCATTCAACTTGATCCATACACTCAGCCTCACTACTAGAAATAAAACCACTAAAGAAATTAACATCAGGATAGTTAAAGAATATGTACCTCTCGGATGTTGCTGGGGATGCAGATGTTATTGCTGATGTTGGAACAAATGTCATGACATTTGAGGCAACATTACATACGACATCTTCATTATCAAATAGAGATTGTTCGTAAACAGTGGCCAGCATTGCTTGTGATTCGACATCTTGATCTCTTTCCTCTTCTCCTTCGTCGTCACTAATAGAAACCCATATATTCTTACCAAACTTTCTAAGACTGTTTGCACAATCATTAGCATAATGACCCTAACCCTAGCATGCATGATATTGCACATAATCGAGTTGTTTGGGATCAAATTTGGTACGATCTGAGTTGGTTCTTCTTAGTAGACTTCCTTTTTGAGTACTTGGAAGGAACTTGGTGGGCTTTTGATTGAAGCCTTGATTTTGATGCTGTTTAGATTTACATTGATTTCTATCATTGTTGAACTTCCTCACCATTGAATTTTATTTTCGAGTGAGTAAGGCAACATTAGCACCTTCACCAATTTCTTCAAGATTTTCATCATCTTCTTCGATTTGATTCTCCGAGGATTGAACTTGAAGTGCCACATTCTTGCTTTTATATAGTTCCCTTTGATTCTCAATGTTCATCTCATAGGTTTTGAGAATGCTCATCAAGGTATGAAGGTACATTGTGGCAAGATTGTGAGCTTCTTCAATGACACAAATCTTTCAATTGAACTTTTCAGGAAGAGAACGGATAGCCTTTTCAACGAGTTGAGTGTTGGTTAAAGGTTCACCAAGCACTTGACATTCATTTGAGATGTCAATCAACTTTTCAAAATAAGATTTAATATCATCCGCTTCTTTCATTCTTAAACGTTCATATTTGCTCATGAGCATGCGTAGCTTTGTTCGACGAACACTTGAATTACCTTCACAATGAATTTGTAAAGTATGCGTCCTTAGCCGTGGGGCAGTTTTGAATGAGTTTGAACATGTACAGATCAACCCATCCAAAAAATGCATTAAGGCATTTTCATTAAAGCTAGCATTATTGGTTTCTTTCGCCGTCTATTCGGATTCAGGTTTAATAAGAATGTCACCTTCCTCATCTGACGACAACATTGGAACAACATACCTATTGGTTATAGATCTCCATGCCCTAACATCAATTGATTTGATATGAGAACGTAGGCGAATCTTCCAATATGCATAGTTTGAACCATCTAAAATGGAAAGTCTACCAATAGTCGGATTTTCCGGATCCATAACTTTAAATAATAGCACCAATCACTTATTGTGTTAAGTATTGACTCTGATACCACTTGATAGGTCCGGGTATGCTATGGAATAATAAAAAACAAAAACAAATCGAATGTCAATTCTGTTTCTGAATGTCAGTTATAATGTCGTCTAACACAAGTGACAACACTTCGATAAAACTGAAAACCTTTAAGAGTAAAATGCAGCGAAAATAATAAAGAACACAAAGGTTTAATATTTACATAGGTTATATATATGACCGTCATGAAGTTATATAATTTATATATATATTATATAACCTATGACGGTCAATGACCGAAAGTATTGTATATATTTTATATACAAAATTACAAATTCCTTTCTTTACAATTTTACAATACAAAATGGAAAGGAATTAAAAGTTGAAGTCGCAGATGACTTCTGCCTGAAAAAACTACCTAAATAGACTTATACAACTTCTCATTACAATTGCACAATACAAAGCTAATCTAGAATCTAAACTGCAATTGTAATGTGGGACAGAATGTTGTCGACACGCTCAGGCAACACTTGTGATCCAGATTTCTGAGATGAATTCTCGAGAGCTCTCTTGATATTTTTGTAATCTATTTCTGGCTATCAATTCACTCTTGTAGCATCTCTATTTATAGTAGAGAGTCTTCCTTGAAAAGCTCATGGATTGGTTGTGGAGGTTGAGGGAAAGGTGGGCAGCTGGTAGGGTCTGTTGGAGAAGATCATGGAGCAAAATCCTCTAACTTCTTGGACTTGTTCCTCAAGCATAGCAACGACTTTGACTTGTTCTTCCTACGTTTTTCATCAGCTCCTATTTACCTTGTCAAGTCACTTTTACTTCGTAGTAATATTTCCACGAATATTGCTTCATTCTGTTAAGTAAGACAAAACTGTTTTTCATAAAAATGTTGGTCCGAATGTTGTGACATTTGTTCCAACATTTCTTAAATTCAAATTAGTATTTAAAACGATATGTTAGGTAGAATGTCACAACACCAAACCCAACATTAACATTTATGTATGCAAAGCGGATCTATAGAGCACATATTTTATGAAATTTCATAAAGGTTGACGTATTTTTTGAGCTATTAAATGAAATTTTATTTAGTGAAGATGGCCTATTTAATCAGGATCAATATTTTGTTAAATACTTTTAAAATTGTCAAGACGGAGATAAGTAATATGGAACTGCTGATGTGAAGACTTGTTTAGCGTTTTATTTTTTTTAAAAATAAGCATAAGAGGGATAAGAAGCACGACAGGATCAACAAGTTGCACCAGAAGTTGAATTTTTTTAGAAATCTTACAAAAATGAGTTAGGGCACATTAGGTTGTTACCACTCACGTACGTTGTAATCTCTTTGGTGCGGTTGTTTCCCGTGGACTTGAATATTGGGTAAGATATTGCTCAGGTTCTAACAAACAATGGCTTGGCTGAGGCACTACACTAGTATTGCTATGTACGGTACTGTTTTTCATTTGCTTTTTCTTTTTGTCTTTTGAATAGCTGGTTTTTAATTATTTTTTTTTGGCTAAGTAGGAGATTTTATATACTCTACTATAAGTCTATAACGTAAGATAAGTACACAACCTTTCCGTTTTGTTTAATAGTTAGTGTATATATTTTAGTATATTTAATTATGGATATACCTCACATATAAGTGCATAATTTCTATGAGGTATAAGTGTTTGAAATAAGAAGCTAAATTATTTTGAGTGGAAAATATTTTCCCTTGAAAGCTGGTTTAAACTGGTCTAAATTAATTTTTCAAACTTGAAAAACTTGTCTTCAATTTTTTTTTTTTAAAAATCAACCTAATGTATAACCAATCATTATTTTGACTTTTAGATCACACTTCGAGTTACTAACTGCATTTTTAATCCTCGTTCATAAAAAAACTTATAGAACATTTTTTAAAATGTTTCTAGAAATTAAACCGATAAATCACGCAAGAGTAGTACTTTTCTAAAATGTAACTTATAAATCATTTGATTTGGTATAAATTTAAAAATACATTTTAAACTTTTTAAAGAACATTGAGTTTTGCCTATTCTAAGTCTTAAACTAGCGACGGGTTTCAAGTTTTAAACTACCCTATGAATTAATTTTAGGTTTGCCTATTCTAAGCGTTTCAATAATTACATAAGTACAAGAAATAATATTACAATACAGAGCAAAATAAAGCTGAATTTAAAGAAAGTAAAAAACAACAAAATAAATAAACTCCGAGGAGTATCTGCCTTCATTGACTTTGTTCCTTGCAAGCTGTCAAGAACAAACGGTTAGAAACAGTTAAATACAAATAACTTCGGATCCGTATCCAAAACAGTAAATGTTTTGATCACGGAGGGCTCGGACTTAAATTTTGAAAAGACCATTCCAATCACGTCGTGGCTGCAAACATATGACTAAGTGGTTATTTTGATTGCCTCGCCTACTAAACGTGTTGGTCTCTTGGATGAAAAGAAAAGATTACTATAATCACGTCGTGGCTGCAAATATATAACTGGTTGGTTATTTTAGTCACCTCGCCTACTAAACATGTTGATCTCGGATGAAATAAAAGGTTTAAGCCTCATCCTTGCCCAGAAGTTATATTTTCCGTCTTTACAACTGTGGAAGCCTCAAAATCGACGGATATTTTTCATCGGCCAGTGTAGTATCGTGTTCGAATCAGCAAAATTAAATTGGAAACGAAGCGAGCGAGTAGTAAAAACGAGAGAGGCAAGAAGCGTAAGCAAAAAAAAAAACAGAGGCAATTTCCAAAAAAAAGATGCGATGTTTAGTTTAAAACAGTAAAACAGTAAATATCCGTTGCATGGATGTTTAAAACAGTAAACTGAAAACAGAGAAACGAAAATAAAGTGCGGCCTCGAATTCAATTTCATCGGCCTAAATGCAATATTAGTTAAAATAGTGAAACAACGAGATAGCTGTGTAACAGATGTTTAAAATGCCAAAAAAACAGCAGCAGTTCGCATTTAAACGTCCGACCCGAATTCTGAAATTTTACCCGACCCGGATCCTGAACGGTGACCCGAATGAAATCAGAAATTCAGATTTTTTAGATAACCAGCAACAGATATAAAAAATGCCATAATATGGAAATATACCAAAATCGGGTCGACCCGACCCGGGTCAGTGACCCGACCCGAATCAGATGCCAGCCCGAATCAGATTTTTTTTTCTTTTCATTTTTTCAGATAACCAATATACAAGATATGAAATGCAAGAGATTTGGAAAATCCAAACCGGGTCGGTGACCCGACCCGAATCATGTTTTCAACCCGGAATCAACTAATTTCATCAATTTCAAATAACCAATAATAACAACAGCAACAATGCAAGAAATTTGGAAAATCCAAATCGGGTCGAACCGACCCGGGTCAGTGACCCGACCCGAATTGGAGATTCAACCCGACATCAAATAATTCCATCAATTTCAGATAACCAATAATAACAACAGCAACAATAAAAAATGGTTCTTACACGACTCGGGTCGACCCGACCCGGATCGACCCGACCCGAAATCAGTGAACAACAACAAATCAGATTTTTTTAGCAAATTCAGATAACCAATATGCAAGAATATGAAATGCAAGAATTCTGGAAATGATGCTCAAACCGGGTCGATCCGACCCGGGTCAGTGACCCGACTCGAATCGTAGATGCAACCCGAAATCGAATATTTTCGCCAATTTCAGATAACCAACATACGAAAATATGAAATGCAAGAATTCTGAAAATAATACTCGAACCGGGTCGACTCGAACCGGGTCGACCCGACCCGGGTCAGTGACCCGACCCGAATCAGACCCGAATCGGAGATGCAAAAACAGTGGAGAACAAACCTTTTCGGACTTAATTCTTGAACAACAAGGGAGGCAAAATGTTTGAAATCAAGAACACAACCAAAAATATTTTATATCCAATCGGACCTCCGAAAAATCCTTCGGTTTTCTTTCCTTTTCTTCCCTCTCCTTTTTTTTCTCCCTGAAGAACACAAGGGGTTTTTATAGCCCCATTTCCCCCCTAAAACCGAGCTTAAATTCAAAATAAAGGGCCCAAAAACAATGATTTTGGAACGGGTTTTTAGGGGTATGGGTCGCGGTGAGAGGTGATGGGGTTGATGGTGTCAGGCGGCGGTGTTGGCGAGTGGTGGTGTCAGGTGTAGGGTGCGGCGACGTAGGGGTAAGGGTGTAGGGTGCGGGGTGTGCGGCGATTGGGTGGTTTAGGGGTTTTAGGTTTTTTTTGATTTTGGGTTTTCTTTTAGGGGATAAAAGGGGAGGGTTGTTGGGCTTCGGGTATGGGGCCGAGTTGGTATGGGCTTTGGGTTGGGGTTTCGGCTGGGTCCGAAAAAATGACTTGGGGGGAATTAAAAGGGAAAAGGGGTTGTTGGGCTTAGGAGTTTTGGGCTGGTCCGGTTGGGCAGAGAATAAAGAGGGGGAGTTGTTTTGTTTTGGGTTGAGTAGGATTAAATGGGTGATGGGTTGGGCTTTGGTGAAATGGGTTTTAGCTTGGGTAGAAATTGTTTTGGGTTGGGAAATAAAATGTGTCATGGGTTTAAAAATATAAAAAGGGGTTTAATATTAAAAATGCATTGAAGAAAAAATGTAAATTATTTTGATAAAAACATAACGATGTGATAATAATAAAGATATAATATTTGCGAAATGCTTAATGCTTTAATAAAAAATGGAAATGCGATGCAATTTTGCGAGAATAAAATAACATAGAATTTTCGGATAAAGCTTATGATTATGATAAAAAATGCAAATGATAGTAAAAAGTGTGAATAATAATAACAATAAGAGAATAATAATATATATACACACGCATGTATGTATATAGATTAAAATTGTTTTGAGGTGTTAAAAAATATTTAAAATTGCAAATAAATTGGAAAAGACGGGACAAAATTGGGTGTCAACAGATGCCCCTCTTTGGCCGGAGACGATGAAAGAGTTTTCGGCCAAAGAAGTTGACTAAGTAGCCAATTTTGTCCTGATCAACGGGACTTGAAGGAAGATTAGGGATGCATGGTAGAAACAGAATTTTGAGGGAGAAGATATTGAAAAAGTTGGTGCGGATTCAAGAAATATTGCCCTAGTGTCGAGTTATGATGACACTGGTCGCAGATGTGACAAAACTATTGGGAAAGAGCGGATCAACGTTCGAAGTAGGTCGTTGACCAATTTGCCTCGGTTCGCCGTAAGAGATAGTTCCACGTTGTGATGAAGTTCCTGCAAATAAAAAAAACTCCTGCAAACTAAAGCTTAAGATATAATTAGTGTATAACTGCTGAGAAAAATTGTAGAGAATATAACTTGGAAATACCCGCATTAGGAGGTGGGCGCCTGACTGAAATTAAAATACCCGCATTAGGAGGTGGGCGCCTGATTGAAATTAAAATACCCGCATTAGGAGGTGGGCGCCTGACTGAAATTAAAATACCCGCATTAGGAGGTGGGCGCCTGACTGAAATTAAAATACCCGCATTATAAGGTGGGCGCCTGAAATGACGTCGTTGGATTGACGTGTTGTGTTGAAGACGTCGTTGTAATATTGTTGACATCGTTGTAATGATGTAAAAGACAGTTATTGTGCTGCCTGTAACGTCGAGGACGTTGTTGTAATGCTGTAAAAGATAATTGTTGTGCTGAAGACGTCGTTGTAATGCTGTTGACGTCGTTGTAGTCTTTGTAAAAATAATCGCTTTGTCTTTGAAGACGTCGTTGTAACGCTGTTGACGTCGTTGTAGTGCTGTAAAAAATAACTGTTGTGCTGAAGACCTCGGGAGTCCCCCATGGATCATGGCTATGTGGCATAGTTCAGTAGCATGTGCATACCAGGTTTGATAATGGCTAATCGCATTGCATTCATTGCACTCTTCTTGATTATGTGGCTACATAAGTTAATTGCAATTAAATTGATGAGAGAATTTCAGTTTGTGATCATAATTAAGAAAAGGTTAAGTAACACTCTTGATTTTGAACTATGTCAAATTCAATGTGACTAAATTGTGATGTATTTATCTTCCATGACTAGTATGTTCCGTTAAATTTCCATGTTCTGAATAAGTTTGTATGTTAGATAAGAATTAAGCTAAAAGGATAGTTATTGCAAAGTAGACCAGTCTTTATATGTGTTACATGCTTCCCATCATTGTCGGCTTATGATGCTTACGGGGTTACGTTGTGTACTCATACTATACTTGTTGCATATTTTATTTGGATGCAGATGTAGTTTGTTGTTCCAATTCCGGCCCTGGAGCGATCTTTGGAGGTTCAGGGTGAGCAATTCGCCCGATCAGTAACCATGGGTCTCCCTCTATTTTAATGTTATGTTCTTATTTTCTTCAAGACAGATGTGTTGTTCAGTTTCTTTACAATTGTAATATTCATTAGACGCGCTTGTACGAGTCAGGCGAGGTTTTAAGAAATGCTACTTTTAGTACTTGGTGTTTTTAAGTATTTGTATGAAAAATCAGTTTTAATATTAAAATCATTATTATGCTACTTTTATTTCCTTAACTTGACTTAAATGATTTTGGAATGGTTCGCTTACTGGGGGAATAATGTAGGTACCATCATGACCCGTGATTTGGTTCATGACAAGTTGGTCTTAGAGCTCTAGGTTCACCGATCTCACGAGTACAAGAGCAATGTCTCATAGAGTCTTGTGGATCCTCGATCGGCTATAAGACATTTAGGAAACTTCCATTCTTTCACTCCTTCGTGCGACTTAATTCAAATTGGTATCTAGTCGATTCAAATTGGTATCTAGTCAATTCAAATTGTTATCTATTCGATTCCAATTGGTATCTAGACACATGGGATCAGTATTCTAACAGAAGATAGAGGCCCGACAAGGGAAAATATATATCAGAAGAAAAAGGCCCGGCAATGGCAACAATCTAGCATGAAACAAAAGCCCATTAAGGGCATAAGTCAAGAAAAATCAAATACAACATACGAAACATCCCAACAATAACCAAAATAATGTACTCATGGTGCATAATCAATAAAAAGTAAAGAAAAGAGCTGGAGAGACTCCTAGAAGATTGGTAGACTGCTGAACAAGTTCACCCCTCAAGTGCTGAACTCTTTGCCTTATCATCATCAGTAGAATCATCAGAAACAACATTGTCCTCTGACAAAAAGGAGTACTCCTCGTCGTCATTTGCATCCCTAACTGAAAGCCTCTTCTGTGGATTTCCCCATTTAAAGATTGCTTTAATTCCCCTCCACATTTCACTATTATCTTACCCTTTTTTATTCTTCTTCTTCTTCTTCTTCTTCTTCTTCTTCTTCTTCTTCTTCTTCTTCTTCTTCTTCTTCTTCTTCTTCTTCTTCTTCTTCTTCTTCTTCTTCTTCTCCTTGTCAAAGTCCCATCTAAGGTCGGCATGTGTCGTGGCCATAGTGCTATAGGCGGTCTCCAGCATACTGACCGAGTCTGCAAGATTCTTAAAAGTATGTGCTTGCTCCTTCTAAGCATCCAGGTACTCCTTCATATCAGCCCGAGTAAAGTAGTCAGGACCGGCCTCCGAAGGTCCACTGGAAGTTGATACACCAAGTCCTGGATGGTCTGGAACGAGAACCCAGGGTCTTTTTGGCTGAGAGGAAGAATCACCCTCCACACTTATCTCCACCTTCCTATTCTTACTTTGCAAGGAACTACCCGCTTTTGTAACTCTCAATAGATGAAAGGGATTCTCAGGATCTACCTAGTGATCTGTAGGGCGATCGACAAACCCAACAAGTTTTCTCAACTCAGTGATCTGAGAGGGGAACATCAAACTCAAGCTATCATGTATCAAATATTTCTTTATCTCTCCAACCACATGATAACCAACATTCACAGGAATGACATCCACTATACAAGCAACTATCCATACACGATTATACATGCAGTCAGTCACATTTCCGGAGGGAGATACCCTGCTAGCAATAATGTACTACCATATCTTCGCTTCAACCATGAAATCCGCATACTTGATACCCCTTTTCTTGTTGGCCCATGGAACTCTCTTTCCTACAGGGTGCAATTTCAACACTAGACAATCTCCAGAATAAGTATTTATCGCTTGCATCAGCTCATGGGGATGGTTTGGAAGGTTGTAAAAAACATTTATCTATCCAGCCCCAATTTTCATAGTTTGACCTCTAGTAGTAAGTTATAGATCATTAAATCTTGTACACTTCAAATTCACGTAAAACTCTCTTACCTACTCCCCATTAGCCTTGCATGGGGAGGCAATGAAACATGTCCATCTAGTGGTCTCTAGAATACCATAGAACTCTGGTAGAAGCTCAGACACTCTTTCAATAACAATTCCTTTCTCTGATAGGAGCTTCTTGTTGAGTACGTTGTCATAGTACTGGTGATGGAAATTGCGGGACATGAACCTAGTAGTGTCATACTGCTCCCCCATAGCCTCTCCCATAAATTCATGGCCCTGTGCCGCACTTTCATTATCATTTTAGTCCATTATCACAACTCTAAGCACTTGAAAAGATCCAAACCAAGTTAGTCCGATAATGAAACCATGATAAGAAGTTTAATACTTATCAAATAGATCAAATAACCCAGCCAAACGGGTGCAGCAGGCACCAGTTTCAAAAAATCCTCAATCGTCGCACCTGCGGAAGTGATCTCGCAGATGCGAGATCGCTTTTGTGGAAGATTTTCTGCTTTCTCAATTTTCAGCCTTTCAACAGTCATCGCACATGCACAAACTTTACAATCTAACCAAACCCATTTAAATGCCCTAAACTCAATTTCAACCCAATATTCTAAGCTATTTTGATGCTAAATACGGATAACCATACCATTTCATTCCAACATGCAAGAATAGGGCCTAGAAAGGAGAACATGCCTAATTTAAAGCAAATCCTTGAAAGAGGTGGAGAAAATTTTAAGTTCTCCTTTTGATTCTGATGCTCTTCTACCGAAATGGATTCTTCTTGTGAGGTGTGTGATTTTGAGAGATATGGGAGTAGGAGATGTTGAGTTTCGGGAGGTGGGTAGTTTGGTTTTCGAATGTGGGGTAGACGAATTGGGTTTGGGAAATTTTTGTCTTTTTTACGCATGAGGGATTTTACCAGATGACCAAATCAGTGGGATTTTATCCGCTTCTGCAAGCCTACGTCAACAGAACTTTATCCGCTTTTGTGAGTTTTCCTCCCACACTTAAGGGCTACTTTGGCTGAATACCATCTGCAAGCTCGTATCGGCGAGTCTTTGGTTACTTCTGCAAGTTTTTCTCCTTTCTGTAAGTTCGCATATGCGGAACTGGCATTGCTTTTGCACCTTCGCACTTGTGAGGTCTTTTTGGAGATGTGTCTACTGCATTTTTTACCAGAAGACTTTGGGTAGCCAATGATTGGGCTAAATCCAACACTGCTACTTATATGGAGTCTATTGTGAGGTGTCCACAGATCATCGTAAACTTCGGCGTGTATTCTTTCTACAAAATCTAATTTTGAGGCATTGAGGTGGATGAAGTTGCTTGAGGGATATGATATTACTATTCTTTATCATCTGATCAAGTCTAGCGTGGTGGAGGATGCGTTGGGATGGAAGGCAGTAAGTATGAATAGTTTAATAAGTTTGATGGCTGAGAAGTGTCCCTTAGCAGTAGAGATTTAGTCCTTGGCTAGTAGTATGGTGAGACTTGATATTTTGAACCAGGCCAATATAGGGGTTATGTCGAGGAGAGTTCATCGCTATTGAGTCAAACTAGGGCACCACCGTTGGTAGGTAGAAAATTTTGCAAGGTTCAGGAATAGGTGTTGCGAGGGGGAGTCAAGGAAGTGATCCTAGGTGAGGAGGGTGTTGCGCGAATGAAGGGCATGTTGTGTTCCTCGTGTTATGGTTGATTAAGTGGATTACGATGGATAGGTTAACCAAGTCCACACACTTATTTCGGATTAAAATGACCTACATTTCAGAGGAGTTGGCAGGTATATATATTAGGGAGATTGTTCAGTTGTATGGAGTACAAATTCCTATCATTACTGACTGGGACACTCAGTTCACTCCTCATTTCTGGTAGTCATGTTGCGGCCAGGTATGGCGAGATTTAGGAAGGACGACTAGTTACGTTCGAGGTATATCAGGCCATTCGAGGCCTTTCGACGAATTGGTAGGGTAGCTTATGAGTTGGCTATTCCACTAGGGTTTGTCAATTGTGTTTCACATCCATATGCTAGAGATATTCCATTCTAGTAGGTCTTAGATCTTTCATTGGGACTTGATGTTATCCGATCAAAATCTGGAAAACAATTTCTTGCCACCCTTCGCCTATTTCCCATTCTAGGGTGAACGTTTGTTTAATTGGTATCTAATGTAATAATCTGCTCGGTCATTTAGGTTTCTTATCGTGTTCTGAAAAAAATATTCTAAAGTTAGAGGTATCTTAAGTTTTGAAATGGGAAGAGTTGACTAAAAGTTAACATGTGGGAAAACTTGTCTGTTTCATAGTGTCGACATTTTCATTAATCCAGAAACGTCATTTATGACTTTGTCGAGTCTTCAGTTCGCTTCTCTAGACATTCAGATTTGTTTGAGTCATTGTATTGCTACATGTGAGTTTGGGAAAATTAGACATAATTTGTGGACAACGTGTCGTAACAATGTCAGATTGGTATTTT
Source organism: Anisodus tanguticus (assembly GCA_034509755.1). Classification (NCBI taxonomy): domain Eukaryota; kingdom Viridiplantae; phylum Streptophyta; class Magnoliopsida; order Solanales; family Solanaceae; genus Anisodus; species Anisodus tanguticus. The sequence continues at coordinate 35,870,442 of CM067544.1, forward strand.
GAATTCACGAGCAAGACGTAGTGTCACACCCCAACCTTGGGAGATGTGGTCGGCGCCCGAGCGTAGTGATCCTGATACCTGAGATATATACTACAACTCATGGGCCGATAAGTCCTTTGACAAATACTCAACTGAACAAGTACATATCCACCTACACTTAGAAAAGGCCCAAACTATACATATCTATAATGAGGCCGACAAGGCCAACATAAGCATAATAAATCTACTACAGAGGCTGATAAGACCACACATCACACACTATCTACAAACCTCTAAAGAGTATACTGACAACAAATGGTCGGGATAGGGCCCCGCCATACCTAACTATGCATATGCATATCCACCATACCTATCAGCTTACTATACAACTCTAGAAGAATGGAGCGTGATGACCTCCAGCTGAATCGAGTCCTATTATGAGAAAATCATTTGCATCTCTATCTGTACCTACGGGCTTGAAATGTAGTGTCCCCATAAAGAAATATCAGTACGAAAGATGTACTGAATATGTAAGGCAGATAACCAATATAGGCAGAAGACATATCATAAGAGATAAGGGTACTAAAGCCAACCTGAAACTCATAACAAGCCTCTGAGGGCAAACCTGACACAATCATGAAAATGTATGCATGTCTGTAAAAATCAAGCCGCTCATTGGGGCCATATAAGGTAATAGCTAGCCTCTCTGTCGGGAAAATCATGTCATAATACATATATATCGTACCCGACCTCGATGAGGACTCGATGGTACCCAACCCAAATATGGGACTCAGTAATAACAAACCAACTGCAGCTGGGTGCACATCCATGTGCCATATCCAACCGACTATAGCTTGGCTCGATATGAAAATAGCTACATATATATAAGTGCAATGCAAGACAAACTCTGAAGGGCCTTATGAAATCGATTGGAGTGACTCGAGGTCATTATCTTCCGATTATTGTTATGTAATGGTGTCTGTATCACTAACAGAGAGTCATGAATAGTCATAAGAAAATATAAGGTTTAAGAGACTATCAAGTCGAGAAAATATTTTCGAAGCAGAACCATAAGAGTTATGAATTGTAACAATATGGTATGAAAGTAATAATGTTTTAAATTTAATAGTAGAATTCCTTTTGAAAGGACGTCGTTATGGTTATACTCATTCATCGATCATGCTAAAAGAATAAAAGTGTATGTCTTAACATACCTGATTCCTGTCGCTACAATCGCTCTATAAGCCCTCGTTTCTCTTACAGGTGATTATCTATATCACATGACAAGTTGACATCAATATCACATTCAAATTCAATAGAGAAACTTTACTTAGGAACCTTATCCACAATCTTGACCATCTCAGATTCTTATACTTCTTTACAAAGGGTTCTTATGTAATTAGATTCCACGATTCTCTAAAACACAATTTTCATAGAAAACTCATTTAGGTGTTCTTTGACAACTTTAAGCATGCACGACTCTTTAAGCTATTCTTATACATAAAGTATTATGTGATTCAACTTCACAATCCTTCAAATTGTACTTTCCTTAATTCATAACACACACAATCAATTCCATCCTCCAATTCAACTCATTCTTGGAGTAAAACAACCAATAATTTCTATTACGAAGGTTTCACAAATTTGGGAAGTTCTGATCATGAATTTTTTTCATAACTTTCTCCAAATCATCAATTGATCATAATCATAAGTTAAAAAAGATGAAATTTATCTTTACATGTCCAAATCCTACTAAATCAACAAGCAATCTCGTCTTTAAGGATTTTCCAAAACCAACTTAATATGGAAAAGATGAATTCTATGATAATTAGGGGTTTATGGTGTAACTCTTCGTAATCGACCTTGATTTCGTATTGAGGTGATGGGGTATGATGGAGAGATCTTGGGAGAGATTTTGAAACTGGTTTGGGGTTAAATGAGTGCTCTAAGTCGAAATACCCAATATAAACCCGTAAAAATTTATGCACCATCGTAATTCGACAATACACTCGATTGACCGTCAAACATTTGATGGTCATCATTCTTCCCGTCAAACTACCAGGAAGGACACGAAACTACAGGGTGTAACATCCTTTCCCCTTAGGATTCGTCTGCAAATGCTGAAAATATTTTAACTCTCGAGTTTTTTAGAAGTTTTGGCAGAGTTTACTTTGTAAACAGGACTATCCATACCCTGTCAAGCAGCCCAAACATGTATCCAATGCCACACAGGGCAACACAATATCAAAATAACATCAATCGGCCTCAGACGACTGCTTATACTTGCATAAATTAAAAAGGGATCAGTCATAGCTTACCTTAACATCTTCTTGTTTAAATCCAAACTGCACTCATTACGTTTGATTTAAAAACATTGGTTACAGAGGGTACATGGTCCAAATCGATAAATCGAATTGAATAGAGAAATTATATCGCACGAATACTAATATGAAGTTAGAATCTTGATCACTTGAGTAGAGCAATTCTATGGTTCTGTGACCATTCTGATAAAAAAAATTTGTGGACTAAGGATTGTCTTGTCATGTCGTTCGATCAGATTACACTAACATAATTTCTGGTATATTCTCAATTTTTTACATAGATGTACTTCTCTTTTACATAATTACCTTATGGCTATACCTTATATGGGCCGTTGTATTTTGACCTTTGGGCTATATCCTTATTTTCTATGTTGTAATGTTCATCTTATGATGGAGTTTAGATATCCGTGTTCATACGCACAAAGTGTAAGATGATGATGAATGATTGTGGAACGATTATCGCCAAAGTCGAGGACGTAGAAATAATGGAGTTATTCGAATCCATTTTTCCTATGTTTTTCTTCTCTCCTTCACGATAGTGTCTTTATACGATACATAAATTCTGAGTAGCCTACTGATCCAAAAACTCCTTTCATCCATACATCTCTTTCCCATCTTATTTGGAGTATTTCCTGAATAAACGTCTCCAATTGAAACTATGCTCTGTTTGCTGGTTACTGTCTTTTTCAATTGGATTCAGTATTATGACCTTGAATACTCTTAAACAAAATCTTTTTCCCATATCAAGTTGAATCTTTCTTCCAACACCAAATCTCTTAATTCATTTTCTCATTGATCTAAGTATTCTTTCATAATTTGTTTCTTCGAACATCGATAAGAGTTTTATTCTTTCGTCGTGTATAATTATTTATTCACTGATCTGTCAGTATGTCTCTTACTAGTCATTAATCCTTATTTTAAATTTCCTTCAAATTCTATACGTTCACCCTCAGTCTGGGTCCAGTAGTCCGACCTGAAATCTTTATTGATCATCTTAGGACGAGACATATGGAAATTCTGAATTCTTAGGGCTTCTTTTAAACTGGTGCTTGAATTAGTTGGTTGTCTTAATGAGCGATTGTACAATTATTTGAGATAGTTTTTAAAATAAACCTTTGATCAAACTTTGACACATTACCGTGCAGACTGATGAGTCACTTTGGCATTATTATTCCGATTAGTTAATGGTCCTTAAAGATCCCAATTCACTCAATAATCCATACGTAATACCTCTACTTCAACAACAACTCTTCTTCGAATGCTGCTACTTGATACTCTTATTCCTTAGATCTTTGATAATGTTCCTATTATTATCTCTACTCCATCTTAAAATGCTTCTTAAAGGGGCTTCAGATGAGACGATTTATCTTGACGCTCCTCAATTCCCAATATACGGAAGAATTCATTTACCAATAACTTCAAGGGGGTATCACCCGATTTCTATTATGGTTGACCATCTGTTACTTCTTTACTTCTTTACTTCTTTAGGGTAGTCATTTTTTGTGACTTCTTTAGTGACTTTCGTTGTTCCACAGTATACGACCCTATGGTCCAATACCTTCCTACTCTTTACATCCGATCCTCTTGATTCCTACAGTGTCTTGAGTTTGTATACTTATTGGGCGATGCTATGTATTCCAAGATAGATTCATCATTTCCTTAGTTATGCCCCTATATTTGCTCAAGTATTCTCCCTCGATTTATATCGTTCGTCACATACTGAAAATAAGACGTTTTCTCTTTTTCGATGTTTCTTCTTTTGTTTCCCTTATTACTAGAGCATCTACTATACCCACTCGCTTCGGACTCATGATCTCCCAAAAATGATATTTCTTTTCATACTAAGAGCACTTACTTGCCATTTGTAACTTCAAAATCGCGTATACTTCATATTTGACTATTCATTCGTTTGGGTATTCCTTGTTTCTTCGAAGCAAATCTTTGACATCCTTTGGTTATTTTTTCAATATGGCTCATGCTAGGGGTTGTCTTACCTTTTTTTTCATTGAAGAATTTACTTTTGCAAGGTATTGCTCCCTTTATAGTTACCGCACTTGAATCCATGCTGCTGCCTTTATTTTCTTGGTTTCGGTCTCATTTGTAGCTGATGTCCTTATCATTATGACCATTACATTACGTTTTTTATATGGTTCCTAGTTTACTCGGCCATCCACATTCACTATCACTTGTTTGCTCATATCGTGTTCCTTTACTCTTACCCCTTTAGCTCTTTTTCTTATCGTTTACTTTAGATCATTCTTTCATTGCTCTGCCCTATACCCATATCAGACTTCACTCGTGATTACTCATACTCATATATTTTTAATCGCCTTACCGATATTCCCAACTAACATAAGTCTTGTCATACTTAATTTAAGTCATAGCTGGATTCTTCCTTGTTGCTAACTTTGGGCTTTCTTCCCTAAATTGGTACTAGCGAGAGGAAGAGACTTACATACGGTTTTCATCGACCTCAAGAAGGCATACGACAAATTCCCTAGGGAGGTTCTATGGAGATGTTTGGAGGTTAGATGTGTACCTGTGGCATACACTAGGGCAATCAATGATATGTATGATGGAGCCAAGACCAGGGTACAAACAATAGGAGGAGACTCGGAACAGTTCCCAGTGATGATGGGGATGCACCAGGGATCAGCTCTTAGCCTATTCCTATTTTCCCTGACGATGGATGGACTGACGCGACAAATCCAAGGGGAGGTGCCATGGTGAATGTTATTCGTAGATGACATAGCCTTGATTGATGAGACCTGCAGCGGAGTGAACGCTAAGCTGGAGGTTTGGAGACAGACTCTGGAGTCTAAATGGTTCAGGATGACTAGGACTAAGATAGAATACTTGGAGTGCAAGTTCAATGACGGGAGCGACCTTGAGATAGGAATGGAGGTGAGGCTTGGTACCTAAGTCATTCCAAAGAAAGGGAGCTTCAAGTACCTCGAGTCTATTATCCAAGGGAATTGAGAGATTGATGACGATGTCACATATCATATTAGGTCAGGGTGGCTGAAATGAAGTCTCGCATCTGGAGTATTATGCGATAAAAAGGTTCCACCAAAACTTAAAGGCAAGTTTTATAGGGTGGTGGTTAGACTGACCATATTGCATGGGGTGAAATGTTGGTCGGTCAGGACTTCGCACACCCAAAAGATGAAAGTTGCGGAGATGAGGATGCTAAGATAGATGTGTAGGCATACAAGGAGGGATATAATTAGAAATAATGATATCAGGTACAGAGTGGGAGTGGCCTCGGTGGAGGATAAGATGCGAGAAACTAGGTTGAGATGGTTCGAACATGTGCAGAGGAGAGACATAAATGCCCCAGTGTGAATGTGTGAATCATTAGATATAGAAGGGTACATGAGGGGTAGAGGTAGGCCGGGGAAGTATTGAGGAGAGGTGATTAGATGGGATATGACGCAGGTGCAACTCACTGAGGACATGACCTTAGATAGGGGGTTATGGAGAACATATATTAGGGTAGAAGGATAGTAGGTAGTCCAGCGTAGTCCTACCTACGCTTACAAACTGGTAGTTGCAGTATTATTATTATAGGCTAGCTTAGCCTATCATATTTCCTTATAGTCCTTATCGTTTGATTTATGCTGCTATGTGTATTTTGTTTGCCTTATTTACTTACATTAGCAATTGCTTCTTTTTGCTTCTTTCTTTTTCAGAATACGCTGTCATGACTTACACACTTTGTGTGTCTTACTTTGCTTGGGCTTGGGCTTGGGCTTTGTCTTGAGCCAAGGGTCTCTCGGAAATAGCCGCTCTACCTACTAAGGTAGAGGTAAGGTCTGTGTACACTCTACCCTTCCCAGACCCCACATTATGGGATTTCACTAGGTATGTTGTTGTTGTTGTATTTGATCACTCAACTTAGCGATTACCGATTGTAATTTCTTTATAGATTCCTTGTCTTAGCGTACTTCCGGTATCATCACTTATGGACGTCATAATCTGTACCTTTAGCTCTAGAAACTTAGATACCACTTCTTTACATGTACGCCTACCTTTTATTCGTACCCTTGTTGCTTGGAGGTCTCACTCCAATTCCTTTGTCGATCTTCTTACTATTACTATCTTTCCATCAATCTTTTTGTATGATGCATGATACCAAGTTTGTCGTAACAGTTTTACTTGTGTCTATCGACTATCCACTTATCATTTATCACTATTTTTCTATTAATCATATCCTCGTCACAAGTTTATTTCCACTTAATGTCAAGAATCTTGCCGTCATTCACGGTGAAGAAGGTATATTACTTGCCTTTAATTGACAAAACTTATCTCATTCCACGGGTTTCCTAAATAGTTTAATCCTTATAAAGGGATTGAGTTTACTAGTTTACATATAATTTTTCACGTCCTTGTCTTCCTTCAACCACCTTCTAAACAAAGCTTCAGGTAACTTATCCCTGGGAATCCATTTTCCTTATTACTCTTATGGGTTTTCCTAAATTCTTTGAACTCGTGAATCCCCTTTTTCATGTCACACATTTATTTACTTTCTGTATCCCAGTATTACTCATGTTACATGATCTAAGGGTGCTGGGTACATATATTATAGTCATTGAAGGGTTAGTTCCTAAATCACCATGCATAGGGCCTTGAATAGGACTGTGATTTCACTTACCATCTCCCATTCCTATCATCGATTTACGATCTATATACACCTAGTATGACATACTTGATATCTCAAAGATAGCTGACCGGTCATATGTATAAGCACAATTATTCTCAATAAAATTATCAGCATACCTGATTGATTGCATGATTCTAAGTAATATCAGAACCGACTATTTTCCCTGACTCAACCTCGGGCATCTATACACACTATGGATCCTGCTCTCAGACCAATAACATCCCTCAAGATCATCTGGGCATGGCTTATAATGCATCTGTCCACACTGTTAGCAAATCGACTGAAATCTCTTAGGACATTCTCTAGCCCTATGGCCCAAAGTTCCTGATCCAGAACATAACTCAATATCGGATAAGCATGTTCCGTCGTGTCTCCTTTCACATTACTGACAACGTGGTCTACTACTTCCAACACCTTTTTGGGCTTGTTTGATTTCTACCCGGGAGCTTTGATTTGACACCTCTCTCAACACCAATTCTTCAGCACTTGCGTCCATCTCAAACCTTTCGATCTGTCTACTGGTTACTTCTTCCTCGCTTCTACTCATCAGGGGCGAAACTTGGTTAACTGACTTATATGATATTTGACTTTTCAGTCTCTCTATAGGTCTATCATGTGGGGGCAGCTGAACATGACCCTACTCTGGAAAGATAACTGGAGGTACTGTTGCATACACTAGACCACTCATACCTAAACCAAATGAAAATGATCGTGCTTATAGTCTCTATATTGTGTGGGCTTCCTATAATCTAGCACTACCACCAGAATCGATGGTACTCGAAAGGGTTCCATAGATGAATTATCAGATGGATCTTCCTCCATAGACAGTTCTTCGTCCATGGATGAGTCTTCTTCTATTGAATAACTTACATTTCTTTGTGGTGACCTTATATCCCTAGAATCCGTATTAACGGGTGACTGTCGGCTAGTACCTTCTCCCGTATTTATGACCCAATTTCTTCTATCAATACTTTCTCTGGATCTCGGCATTATTGAAAAGAAAAATTAAGATGAAAAGATAGAAGCTCAGTTACTTACGACTTTGCTTCTAACGCACTATCTAGATTTTCAAGAAAAGTAACATCCTAAATGCCCTGTAGCCTCTTGTTTATAAGTGTGGTGCGAAACACACCCATAAGCGAGACTCTAATAGACACGACTTGTAGACATTACTAGGACTGACCTGCTTTAATACCACTTCGTCACACCCCAACCTTGGGGGTGTGGCTGGCACCCAGCTCCCGAAGGCCCGAGCATACCGATCTTGATACCTGATAGATATACCACAACTCATGGGCCGACAAGGCCTCTGTCATATACTCAGCTGAATAAGGACATATCCACCTGCACTCAGAAAAGGCCCAAATACATATCAATAACAAGGATGACAAGGCCAACATAAGCATAATAAATCTACTATAGAGGCTGATAAGGCCACACACGACTACCACACATCACATACTGTCTACAAGCCTCTAAAGAGTATATTGACAACAATAGGTCAGGACATGGCCCCGCCATATCCAACTGTACATATGCATATCCATCATACCATTGTGTCGTACCTGACCGACTATGTCGCAACTCGATATAAAAATCTGAAGGGCCTTATGAAATCGATTGGAGTGACTCAAAGTCGTTATCTTTCTATTATTGTTATATAATGGTGTTTGTATCACTAACAGAGAGTCATCTATGGTCATAAGAAAATATAAAGTTCAAGAGACTATCAAGTCGAGAAAATGTTTCCAAAATAGAACTACAAGAGTTATGAATTGTAACAATATGGTACAAAAGTAATCATGATATAAATTTAAAAGTAGAATTCCTTTTGAAGGGAAGTCGTTATGGTTATACTCATTCGTCGATCATGCCAAAATAATAAAAGAGTATGCCTTAACATACCTGATTCCTGTCGCTACAATCGCTCTATAAGCCCTCGCTCCTTTTACGAGTGATTATCTACATCACATGACAAGTTGGCATCAATATTGCATTCAATTTCCATAGAGAAACTTTACTTAGGCACCCTATCGACAATCTTGAACATCTCGAATTCTTAGACTTCATTACAAAGGGTTCTTATGTAATTAGATTCCACAATTCTCGAATACACAATTTTCATAGAAAACTCATTTAAGTGTTCTTTGACAACTTTAAGCATGCACGACTCTTTAAGCTTTTCTTATACGGAAAATCTTATGTGATTCAACTTCACAATCCTTCAAATCATACTTTCCTTAATTCATAATACACACAATCAATTCCATCCTCAAATTTAACTCATTCTTGGAGTAAAATAACCCAACATTTTCTATTACGAAGGTTTCACAAATTTGCAAAGTTTTGATCATGAAAACTTTTTTATAACTTTTTCCAAATCATCAATTGATCATAGTCATAAGTTAAAGAGGATAAAATTTATCTTTACGCGTCCAAATATTCCTAAAACAATAAGCAATCTCATCTTCAAGGGTTTTCCAACACTAACTTAATATGGAAAAGATGAATTTCTATGATAATTAAGGGATTTATAGTGTAACTCTTGCGTAATGGACCTTGATTTCGTATTGAGGTGATGGGGTATTATGGGGAGTGCTTGGGAGAGATTTTAGAACTGATTTGGGGGTAAAATGAGGGCTCTAAGTCAAAATACCCAATATAAACACGTAAAATTTTATCCACTGCCATAATTCGATGGTACACTCGACGGAGACAGTCTGTCATTCTTCCCGTCAAACTGCCAAAAAGGTTGACGGCTCACCTTGGGCAATTCGATAGTACGTCAACTACACCGTCAAACTGCCCAGATTCCTGCTTTCATCAAAACGTACGTTCTTCGGTCCGTTTAACTCTCGAACACTCCGGTACTTCCATAAGCAAGTTGTAACCCTTCATTATTCTTCCATAAGGTCGTACCCTTTTCTTGAGACTTCAGTATACATTGACATCACAGTAGGACACGAAACTACACGGTGTAACACGTAGCGTCGTTTGTACTCTAGTAGTATATCTGATTTTCATCCGGGAGGTCTTGAATGAGTTTCAGGTGTTGGATTGGGGTTTCTTAAAATTTAACCATTTCAGGTTCTGGCGAATCGCCCCTGTAGAATTTTTGCCGCACCTGCGGAGGTTTGCGAGGCTTTATGAGTATGGGAGGGCTGCTTCTGCGGTGTTATCACACAGGTGCGGGACCGCACCTGCAGATTCTTCTCGCTTATGCGTCTGTTGACATTTTAAGTGGAGGTCGCTCCTGCGGCCATTCCTCCACAGATGTGAGGCTTCTTTTGCGAGGAATGGTCCATAGAAGCGTGAAGCATTGTAGGCAGAACCCTTTTAAATCCCTTATTTCCCCATTTCGAACCACAACATTTTCAAGCACATTTTTTACGAGCTAGAAAGCTTAGTATGGGCATTTCTGTGGATTCATCAACCATCATATTTGGGGTAACTTCTAAATTACCTTCCAATCTCTAATTATTGTTCGTCCTTTACTTTGAGGATTATTTCATGTTTGTGGGTAGAAATAAAAATCTAGGGTTTTAACCTAACCTTCTAATAGAATGTTTTCATGATTTTAGTGCCAAGACTTATGCTTCATTTGTTGATTCTTTAGATTTGGATTGTGTATCCATGGGGGAAACTATTAATAGGCTTGAATTTCTAATTTCAATCCATGATTTTCTATATGAGATTTAGGGTTCTTCCATAATTGAGAGTTTTTGATAAATAGTGACGTTGAAGGCCTAATTGTGATTAGTTTTCCATTAAACATAATGATATTATTATTTAAACTATGGGTAGTATGTTTCTAAATTAAATTTATGATTCTACCCTCGTGGGCCCGGGTTTAATTTTGGGTCTTGTTTTATAGTTCTTTGGGACGCATGACTTTATGGACGTGTTTAGATCTGTGTGTTAACGTAGAATATATAATATTTAGACTACGATCATTCAAAAATGCTGCAGAAGGACAAGGCTTTGGCGTGAGAGTTTGTGTTACTCGCTCGACATTGAGGTAGAATACGATTTACCTTTTAGAATCCAATAGAAACATGTATAACTTATAATCATTAAGGGTATTAGGCGTGATGAGGATCTCACCTTAGTGATTGCGATGAGCACATGGTTGGGTGGGTACCGGTGTATTGTGTTGGGGATAATTCCACTTAGATTGGTATTGACAGCTGTTATGTAGAATATGATACCCGTGATTGAACTCCTAGTTGGTGTGTGAATAGACTTATCTCATCGCTTTATGTCTGTTATATGTGAAAAGACTAATCTTTGAAATCATTGTGAAACTAATGGTAATGAGGCACTTGATTATTCTTCTCTTGTGTACATGACCTCCATCTCATACTTCCATGATAATTGTTTTACTTACCGCATGCACTCATTCATTCATACCAATATTTCCAATATTGTTATTGAGATAGATCTTGATATGATATGTTGTTTGGTCTGATGAGACTGGAAATGAAGGTAGATGAAATGATATGAGATGAAATGATATGGAGATGATTTTATACGAAATGATTTGATATCATATGAGGCTCTACCAGTCCAAGGGATCATACCTGATGGTTGTGTTGTGAGCGGTATATTGACCTCGCGGAGTCCCCCATGGGTCATGGCTATGTGGAAAAGTTCAGTAACATATATATACAAGCTTTGAAAATGGCCAGTCGCATTGCACCACATTGCATTCATTTCACTCTTATTGCTTATGTGGTTCCATGAGTTAATTGCAATTAAATTGATGAGAGAACTTCAGTTTGTGATCATAATTAAGAAAATGTTAAGTAGTTGTACATTAGTCAGATAAAGAAGTGAGTTTACAGTGATTTAAAGTCGGATGGACTTAGGAGTGATGCTCTAGGTTTTGAACTATGTCAAATTCAACGTGATTAAATTGTGATGTACTGATCTTCCTTGACTAGTATGTTTCGTTAAATTTCATGTTCTTAATAGGTTTATGTGTTAGATAAGAATTAAGCTGCAAGAATAGTTATTGTAAAGTAGACTCAGTCTTTATATGTGTTACATGTTTTCCGTCATTGTGGGCTTATAATGCATACGGTAGTACGTTGTGTACTCATACTACACTTGTTGCATCTTGTATTTGGATGCAGATGCAATTTATTGTTCCAGTTCCGACCCCCGAAGCGATATTTGACGGTTCAGGGTGAGCTATCCTCCCCATCAGTAACCATGGGTCTCCCTCTATTTTAATGTTCTGTTCTTATTTTTTCAAGACAGATATGTTGTTCAATTTCTTTACAATTGTAATATTCGTTAGACGCTCTTGTATGAGTCAGGCCAAGTTTTGGGAAATGCTACTTTTAGTACTTTGGCGTTTTTAAGTATTTGTATGAAAATTCAGTTTTAATATTAAAATTATCATTATTCCGCTTTTATTTCCTTAACTTTACTTAAATAATTTTGGAATGGTTCGCCTACCGAGGGATAGTGTAGGTGCCATTATGTCTCGTGATTTGGATCGTGACACATTACTACGGCAATAACTGTACCTTTTGAATTCTTGAAAACAAGTACTCGATACGCTTAGGCGTTATTCCACAATTTACAGTCTTTGGGTGCCTCCTTCAATATTTCCAATCATGGTGTGTGTTTTTCCACTTCCAGCAAAGAGAGACAGAGTTGCTAATAAAAAACTAGTATATAGTTCGAGTCTTTTTCACATTTCGACGTGAAAATTGGACAGTACTGGTGAAAGAAAATATTGGAGCAGCATACTTGGCTATAGGCAAACAGGTATTGTAGCTTCCCAAGCAATTTTCCACCACAGGCACTCCAGTAGCTTAAAGAGCTTCCCCTGTAACCCTAAAGAAATGAAAATAGACCACACCAAAGATACATGATTCTCGATTTTAAGAGCCGTAGTTGATAACACATCTCATCTTGGTATTCACTCGATAAAAAAGAAGCAAGCATTAGAATTAGAAGATAACATACCTACCTAAATGCAGGATGAAAAATGCCAAAGCAATACTATAACATTGCTATGTCTAATAAGTAAAGTTAGAAGAAGACGAAAAAAGAATAAATGCATAATATTTATACTTTTCATACGAGTTTTGGCAGAATGAGAGCCCTCTGTTAGTTGTAAACTCAATCATGATGAAATTCAAGATACCAAAGGATAGTAAATATGCAGTTTAAGCTACCTCATCAAAGCAATAATATTCCTAGCTCTGGTTTCTAAATTGTTCTTTTTAAAGAAAGAATGATACATTTTACTCTTGTTCAGATGATGATATGCAGTTTAAACAATATACTTCCAGTCGAAGCAATAATGATGAAATATATTATCTCAATACTTACTAAATTTTCTTTGATCAGGGTGTCATCGAGCAAGAGGGAAGCTCCTTAAGCTGTCGATGTACCTTGACAGACCCTCAAGCATTAAATCCTTTATTAGCCATTAAACATAACAAAACCATCACACAAACTACATCTCAATAAAGTAAAAAGAGTAGTTAACGGATACACTACCTGCTCATTTGCCAAAGTTAGCAGTGTTGGTAACATTGTTTAAGCTTTTCCACCTTACTCGCTATAGTCATAAATTGCTTCTCAATGAGAGATTCACGATGGTTGTTGAACGATTTCCTGTCATAGGTATGTGTAGTCCTTGGTGCTGTAGACATGTATCAAATACAAACCCAACTGCAAATGCTTGTTGTTGCTCATGGATGATGATTAGCGGCATATTGAATACCAGTTTCAAAAATGAAAATTAGTGGCATATCAAGGGAGTGATTTTTTTTATTTAAACAATTGTGTATTTGTGTTATTGTGCTGAAAATACATCAAATACCTCCGACACTGATGCCTTTTCTCGATCACATCCGGAAAAAGAATTTCCAGTTTTGTCGAAAAGAAAAATATAGATTACAGAACTTTTCAATAACCTCAAAGAATAAAGAAAATAATAGCTAAGCATTTTCAATCCAACACATGATCCTTATTCTTATGTTGGGTGCTACAGACGATAAATGTTTTACTACAGATGATATAATCTGAAAAATCATAAAAGATGTCCTCCTTGAGTAGCTTAAGAGCATATGTTTTAGCTGATCACGAAACATGTAAATTAAGCACATTATGCAACAACAGCTTTACATGAAACAGAGACTTTCAATTGACTTCTGAAGTCACTAAAACTCAAACATAATGAACCATCATCTGATCTGATGATGTTAAAATATTTAGGATGTCAGTTATAGCATGCCAATCCAATATATGTCCTTTTGTATTCTTAGGAACACATATATACATGTTTTTCCTATAAATGAGAGCATCAATAATCCATCTTGCACTCAATTTTTATTTGGGTATAGACGGTATTATTCTTCGTGATATTGACCACATTTCTGATCCCTATTTTCATTTTAGTGGGTTGGTTGCTAAAAGGAAATCTTGTACTTACCTTCTAGAGACCAATTGCATTCCCATCCGAAAACAATTAGCAAATTAGGTGCATAGAGATAGGAACATGTTGCCAATTGAAGAATAATTCATGGTAGATGTCTTTATTAAGATTTAGTATAATTGGCATCTTCCTTTAATACAACAACAACATACCCAGTGAAATTCCACAACATGGAAATGTGGGGTCTGGAGGGGGTAGAGAGTACGCAGACCTTATCTCTACCTTGGTAAGTAAAGAGGTTGTTTCCGAAAGACCCTCGGCTCAAGAAAAGCATAAGCACAAGTGAAAGCAAAAGAAACGATCAGACCCGAACAAGAAATTTAAAGCCGTATGAAAATGAGAGTAACACAAGCGAACGAGCCATGATAAAGCATTCTTGAAAAAAAAAACAGTAACTAACGCAAGTAAATAAGATAAACAAAGTACACGAAACAACATACAACCGCAGAAATCAAAGGACATGAAACTATAAATCAATACTGCGCCTACTAGTATGATAGGCTAGGCAGGGCTACAATAATAACCCTACAACTACCAGTATGTAAGTGTAAGTAGGACTGCGCTCAACTACCTACTACCCTTCTACCCTAATCTGTGTCCTCCACAACCCCCTATCTAAGGTCATGTCCTCAGTAAGTTGCACATGCACCATATCCCGTCTAATCACCTCTCTCTAATACTTCTTCGACCTAGCTCTACCCCTCATGAACACATCCATAGCCAACATTTCACACCTCCGCACTAGGGCATTTGTGCCTCTCCTCTGCATATGCCCGAACCATGTCAACCTCGCTTCCCGCATCTTATCCTCCACCGAAGTCACTCCCACTCCGGATATCATCATTTCTAATCATGTCCCTCTTTGTATGCCTACACATCCATCTCAGCATCCTCATCTCCACAACTTTCATCTTTTGGATATGTGAAGCCTTGACTGACCAATATTCTGCCCCATACAACATAGTCGTACTAACCACCACCTTATAGAACTTGCCTTTAAGTTTTGGTGACACATTTTTATCGCATAAGAATCCAGATGCGAGCCTCCATTTCATCCACTCTGCACCAATACAATGTGTAATTCCTTGGATGAGATACTTGAAACTTTGTTTCTTTGGAATGACCTGAGTACCAAGACTCACCTCCACGCCTGTCTCATGGTCGCTCCCGTTACTGAAATTGCACTCCAAGTATATTGTCTTGGTCCTACTCAACCTGAACCCTTTAGACTCCAGAGTCTGTCTCCAAACCTTCAGCTTAGCTTTCACTCCACTGCGAGTCTCCTCAATTAGAACTATGTCATCTGCGAATAACATACACCATGACACCTTCTCTTGAATTTGTCGCGTTAGTCCATCAATTACTAAGGCAAATAAGAATGGGCTAAGAGCTGATCTCTGGTGCAACCCAATCATCACTGGAAAGTGCTCCGAGTCTCCTCCTACTGTCCGTACCCTGGTCTTTGCTCCATAATACATCCTTGATCGCTCTAGTGTACGCCACAGGTACACATCTAACCTCCAAATATCTCCATAGAACCTCCCTAAGGACTTTGTCGTATGTCTTCTCGAGGTCGATGAAAACCATATGTAAGTCCCTCTTCCTCTCCCTATACTTCTCCACCGACCTCCTAATAAGATGAATGACTTCTGTAGTCGAAGACCCTATTAGAGGGGGGGGGGGGAAATCCAGGGAGATAGCTGGCAAAAGTAACCTTAAGCGACCCTTAGAAGATGTTACCAATCTATTAACACGAATGCAGGTCAAGAAGATCGGAAAGACAACAAATTTCATGTATTTGCACATAATATATATAATATATACCTCTTAAATGAAAAGATTCAAGCAACTAAATAGGTTTTCTATATGATTATATACAAGTATCACGGAGTACTCAAACTTTATATTGTGTCCTAAAACCGAAGAGAAAGATCTCAAAACTACAAGGAAAGTATCATATGTATGAATATGATCCTGTACAACATTTTTGAAGTAATATTCTACCAACATAAGTACTTCTTAGTCAAACAATACTGAAGTAACACGGATTAAAACGCACTCATCCGAAAACAACTAACACAATAATAAGCAGAGCATATCAACAACATGCTCAACTATGATTATAAAATCTTTCATCAATCCATATCTAAAAAGATATTATAAAAAAATCTCTAATGATGAACGCCTTACATGAAACAACTAAGATAATAAGTTATTAGCAACCGATAATTACTCAATTATTAACTGAAAAACAGTTTCCGGATTACTGGCTCAATTTACGGCGGAGAAGCACACTACAGATTGCTGAATGATATATAAATATGTGGTAGAACACCTGCCACAACAGAAAAGTAAAAACCAACTGTTAAACAAGGCAATATACATGTGATATACACTGAATATACATCAGTGTATATCACATGTATATTGAAGGACTAAAGCAGTACAGCAGCTGGGCCACCAGCCAATGCAGCCCAGCAGCGGCAGCTCTAAGCAATACAGCAGTGGGCTCAGCCCATTCTCAGCCAAAGCAGCTCTCATCAATACAGCAGTGGGCTCAGCCCATTGCTCAGCCAAAGCAAGGCCCATTCTCGGCTGTGGCTGAGCAATCTCGGCCAGATTGATACAAAACAATAAGTGTATATATGGTATATATATTTGTAGTATATTGTAATGAAAAGGATACCTTAATTAGTATTATACACCTACCATAATTGTAGAGTTAGAATTATGGTAGAATAAGAATTTAGAAGTAGAATAGGAAAAGGATTTTTCCTATTATAGAAATATGTAACTTGTATATATAGCCTTTCAATTAATGAAAATAATCAAGGGGATTATTTCTTTCATGGTATCAAGAGACTAGGTCTAAACAAAAATTTTCTTTTCTCAAAATTTTTGCCTCCTTGGCCGAGAACCCCCCCCCTCCCTCGGGTTTTTCTCTCCAAATATCTCGTCTTCCGCTCTCAAAAACCTCTCTTAAATTGATCCTCCTTCTTTGTTCTTTCAAATATGTCTAAGAACAATTTTCACCCTGCCCTCACGGTTTCCAATATCAAGCTAAGTGTCCCTATTGTCCTTGAGATGGAAAACGTTCAATATGCAACGTGGGCAGAGTTGTTTAAAATTCACGCTATATCGTATCAAGTTCTTCATCACATCATTCCTCCCGCTAGACCCCGTCCTGCGGAGGATCCTGAGCTATGGATTACACTTGATGCTACCGTTCTTCGGTGGATATACGCCACTATTTCAGTGGACCTTCTACAGACGATTATGGAGCCAGATACCACGGCTATGGCTGCATGGAATAGATTGCGTGACATATTCCAAGACAACCAACATTCCCGTGTCGTCACACTCGAGCAGGAATTCTCTCTCGTTCGAATGGATGTATTTCCGAACGTTTCTGCATATTGCAAGAAACTAAAGGAATTGGCGGATCAACTCCGTAATGTTGGCGCACCGGTGACAAATAATCGTCTAGTTCTACAGTTGGTTGCCGGTCTTTCGGAGGCCTATAATGGTGTTGGCACTCTCCTTCGCCAAAGCAACCCTCTTCCCGACTTCCATCAAGCCCGCTCCATGCTTACGTTGGAAGAAGCCGGTTTGGCTAAAAATGCGGCTATCGGAGCAAGTCCAGTTGTCATGATGGCATCCTCTCCTAATCCTTCAGGTTTTGTTAATAATTCGGGCCAAAACCATAATCATGGTGGCGGCAAGAATAATCGCAAGAATAATAACAAAAACCGCGGGGGCAAACGCGGTGGTAATGGTGGAGGTTCCGGTAGTCAGCAAAACGTCGGTGGGTCCCATCCAATGAACAAGTGGCCCACCACCCCCATGGGCCCAGCGGTGGGGCCCATGGCGATGGACCGTGGGCCGGCAGCCCATACCGGCGGGCGCGGGAAATTCCGGCGGCCGGTGGGGCGGCCAACGGTCCGAGCCCAATACCCAAGAAGTGGCGGCCCACCGGCGCGGTGGCCCGGCGGCGGCGGTGGTAGTAGTTACGGGCCGGGTCCAGCACGGCCAGGAGTTCTTGGGCCCCGACCTCCGCAAGCCCATCATGCAGCAGGCCCTACTCAGACCGATATCGAGGCCGCGATGCACACGTTGGGATTGACTCAACCGGACCAAAATTGGTACATGGACACCGGGGCCACTACTCACATGACTTCCGACTCAGGTACTCTCTCATCTTATTCCAATTTGAGCACCCCTCGGGGGATAATTATTGGTAATGGCAGTTCTATTCCAATTCTAGGGTATGGTCAGAAAATGTTGTCTCCCCCCAATCCACCACTCCTCTTGAAAAATACTTTACATGCTCCTAAATTGATTAAAAATTTAGTGTGTCTGTCCGAAAGTTCACAAATGACAATCTGTTTCGTTGAATTTGATCCTTTCGGTTTCTCGTGAAGGATTTCAAGACGGGGAGTCGTCTCATGAGGTGTGATAGTAGGGGGGATCTATATCCTATCATGCCCGGTTTTCGTCCATCGAGTCCAGCCTTGCCATCAGCTTTTGCAGCCATCTCTCCTTTCATGTGGCATGCTCATCTGGGTCATCCGGGATCTTCTATTTTATCAGTTTTAGATAAAAATAGCTTTATTTCTTGTAAGGGTACGAGTCGTACTCCAATATGTCGATCTTGTTCATTAGGAAAAATTGTTAAGTTGCCATTTGTAGACTCCAATTCTCATACTTCTATGCCATTTGACATTATTCATAGCGACTTATGGACATCTCCTGTTCTTAGTTCAATAGGTCATCGATATTATGTTCTCTTTTTAGATGATTATTCTAGATTTTTGTGGACGTTTCCAATTGCGAATAAATCACAAGTGTTTTCCGTCTTCATAAAATTTAGAGCGTTCATTCGTACTCAATTCGAAAGAGAAATAAAAAATATTCAATGTGATAATGGGAAAGAGTATGACAATAGGGAGTTTCGAGAATTTTGTGCTACTCATAGGATAAATTTTCGGTTTTCATGTCCTCATACATCTTCACAAAATGGGAAAGCCGAACGCAAAATTCGTTCCATAAATAACATTGTCCGAACTCTCCTAATCCATGCCTCCATACCTCCGTATTTTTGGCATCATGCTCTACAAATGGCCACTTACCTTCTTAACATAATTCCGTCTAAAGGTCGACATATTCTTCCCCCTCAAAATCCTATATAATAAGAACCCTTCTTATTCTCACCTTCGGATTTTTGGGTGCTTGTGTTATCCGTTATTTCCATCCACCACAATTAACAAACTTCAGGCTCGGTCTACCCCGTGTGTGTTTTTGGGTTATCCGTCGAATCATCGTGGTTATAAGTGTTTTGATTTATCCTCCAAGAAAATCATAATCAATCGCCATGTCATTTTTGATGAAACTCAATTCCCATTTACGAAAGTTCATACTCCCGAACCTAAGTCGTATAATTTTTTGGATGACCAAATATCCCCGTATATTATTCAGAATTTTTCGGACATCTCCCGTACCCAAAATCCTCCAGCGGGCCCACTGCCCGCTGGCCCAACAGTACCGCCACACCCAGCTCTTCCAGCCATCGGAACAGTTCCAGCAACTGGGCCGGTCCAGCCCAGTTCTGGAACTGGTCCAGAAGCCGAGTCCAGCCATTTCCGATTTGGGCCAGCAGGCCCACTGCTTGCTGGCCAGTCCGTCCCGAGCCCAGAAAATTCCCAAAATTCCATTAATTCTTCCTCGAGTCATAGACCGGTCACTCGTAGTCAGCAGGGTATTTTTACGCCTAAAAGACATTTTAATTTACATTCTGATGTCTCTAAATCCCCCTTGCCCCGCAATCCTGTGTCCGCATTAAATGACCCTAATTGGAAAATTGCTATGACTGATGAATATAATGCTCTTATTGATAATAAGACGTGGGAGTTGGTGCCCCGTCCATATGGTATTAATATTATCAGGTCTATGTGGATTTTTGCTCACAAGGAGAATTCAGATGGGTCCTTTGCTCGGCATAAGGCGCGACTTGTTGGTGATGGTAAGACTCAACAAAGTTGGTATTGATTGTGGTGAGACATTTAGTCCGGTGGTCAAACCGGCTACCATTCGCACGGTACTTAGCTTGGCCCTTTCAAAGACTTGGCCAATTCATCAGTTAGATGTCAAGAATGCTTTTCTACATGGAGATCTCAAGGAAACAGTCTATATGCATCAGCCGTTGGGTTTCAGGGATCCCAGCCGCCCTCATCATGTCTGTTTGTTGAAAAAGTCCTTATATGGGCTTAAGCAGTCTCCACGTGCCTGGTATACACGATTTGCTGATTTTGTTTCGACTATTGGGTTCACACACAGCAGGTCCGACAATTCTTTGTTCATCTACCGCAGTGGTTCGTCATTGGCCTACATTCTGTTATATGTGGATGATATCATCTTGACTGCCTCCTCCGATGCTTTGCGTCAGTCTATCATGGCCATGCTTAGTTCTGAATTTGCTATGAAGGACTTAGGGCCGTTGAGTTATTTTTGGGGATTGCCGTCAAACGTCATTCGGTGGCTTGTTTCTCGTCTCAACGGAAGTATCTTGCCGAGATCATAGAGAGGGCCGGGATGTCATCCTGTAAGTCCACTTCCACACCGGTTGATGCAAACCCAAAGTTGAGTGCCGCAGAAGGTGCACCATATGAGGACCCGACCCGCTATCGCAGTCTTGCAGGGGCCCTCCAGTATCTTACTTTTACCAGATCGGATATTACATATGTGGTTCCGCAGGTGTGTTTATTCATGCATGATCCCAGAGTTGAGCACATGAATGCAATCAAACGCATCATTCGGTATATACAGGGGACACTGGACTATGGGTTGCACTTGTATCCTTCATCTACATCCACACTTGTCTCTTACACGGATGCTGATTGGGGTGGTTGTCCCGACACCGACGGTCGACTTCGCTCTTGTATGTTCCTTGGCAACAACTTGGTCTCATGGTCGGCAAAACGTCAGCAACTCTGTCACGCTCCAGTGCAGAGGCAGAATATCGAGGGGTAGCGAATGTGGTCTCCGAGTCATGTTGGCTACGTAATTTGGTTTTGGAGCTTCATTGTCCCATTCGAAGGCAACCTTGGTATATTGCGATAACATTAGTGCCATCTACCTTTCGGGTAACCCAAGACAACACCGGCGCACCAAGCATATCGAAATGGACATTCACTTTGTCCGTGAAAAGGTTGCAAAGGGTCAAGTTCGCGTATGTCATGTCCCGTCTCGTTATCAAATTGCGGACATCTTTACAAAGGGTCTCCCGGCGGTTCTCTTTGAAGATTTTAGGGACGAGTCTCGGCGTTCGAAAACCGCCCGCTATGACTGCGGGGGTGTGTTAAACAAGGCAATATACATGTGATATACACCGAATATACATCGTGTATATCACATGTATATTGAAGGACTAAAGCGAAAGCGGTGGGCCACCAGCCAATGCAGCCAGCGGCGGGCTCTAAGCAATACGGCGGTGGGCTCGGCCCATTTTCTCACCAAAGCGAGCTCTCATCAATACAAAGTGGGCTCGGCCCATTGCTCACCCAAAGCAAGGCCCATTCTCATTTGTGGTGAGCAATCTCGGCAGATTGATACAAAACAATAAGTGTATATATGGTATATATATTTGTAGTATATTGTAATGAAAAGGATACCTTAATTAGTATTATACACCTACCATAATTGTAGAGTTAGAATTATGGTAGAATAAGAATTTAGAAGTAGAATAGGAAAAGGATTTTTCCTATTATAGAAATATGTAACTTGTATATATAGCCTTTCAATTAATGAAAATAATCAAGGGGATTATTTCTTTCACCAACATTTAGTGGTTTCAGACATATTAACAAAAACCCTCGGTGCATCACTGCACTAAGTGGATACACTTAGTGACGTGCAAGTAGAATTTCCAACAAAAACTATAGTTTCAAAATAGATTTTCACGGAGATTACCGAGAATTGAATTTTGTAAAACTGGGTGGTTTTGTCAAATTCTTCTATCAAATCATTTTTTCCTGCTTAAAACCAAAAGGAAAAGAAAAGGCAGTAACACGCAAATAAATCAGTAATTATAAGAGGAAATAACAACAACTCACAAGAAGAAATAAGCCGGAAAAGAGAAATCCAGATGAAAAATACTGTGGTGATGCAAGTAAAATTGATTGATGGTACGAAAAAAGGCATGCATGAGCAAAAAGTTAAATTACTGATATGGACGCTGAAAATCCAACCAAAGACTATCCAAAAATTCAAGATGTCCAAAATTTTATTCTAAAACAGATTCGAAACGCATGCATTCTGAGAAAACAGGAAAAAACGCAAAGAATGTGTCCATTTTCGAGAAACTGAAAAGTCACCGAGGAAATACAAAATTTTCCATCCTTCCGTTTCTCTTTTCAAAGTTTCAGTTCATGCAATTTGAAAACTTAATAGACACCATGGAATAGCAAGTTGAATAATAGATTAGGCACTATACCAATTAGGACATCTATGAAGCTATTAAACATATGAGTGGAGCAACTCTTACTAACCATCGCTATGCTATCGGGAGTCTCACGAGGGAGCCGTTGTGGCTTGTATACACTTTCTACGAAGAGTACTAGACTTCTAATAGTTATATGAAACTAGTATTATGGAGGCGGCACCAAACTGGGAGTACATGAAACTATGAAATGCATACGTAGAGCACCTCTAGAATTCTATTTTAGAATCGTACTCTATAGGCTACTAGTGTGGTCGGACCTAAGGGGAATTCTATCCTCTTTGCGACAGCTCATAATTTAATTTATGAGATGAATACTCGTGAGTAACGACCATGTGTGAGCACATAATATCTCTTTTATTTCACTTTGTGAGCTAGGAACATCATCATACATAAGGGGAATTCTAATCACATCATAGAAACTTGGAACTCGACTCTTAGGAGTAAACACTTGATTAACAAATGATTACGGAAATATAGCTTTTCTTAAGAGATTCATGAGACTTGGAACATAGAACTAATACAATTGGAAGCTCTAAACTTCATAGTTTAGATAAGAAGCAAATATCGTATGTCATGCCGTTGTGGCGAGTCAAGAAAATAGCCTTACGTACCTTTAATTTCTGCCCTCGGATACCAATGAAGAACTCATCCTCCTTTTACCATCAACTACAAAAGGAAACAATACTACTGTTAACAATAAAAAACACAAGAACTAACCGACGAATGACAAACTAAGCTATACAAGCTTCTATAACATATATCTTGACCTAGCTCCCTTCTAATCCTTGAAACTTCATAAATCAACATATAAACACATACATAAACATCCCCAGCCCTTTCATATAACAAAATAACCCAACTTTACCACTAAACTAGTTCCAACACACTATATAGAACAATCAACACTTCAACCACATTATCTAGTCATTCAACTTACAACTTGTATCTTCTAAGCATAATTAAATCATCAAAGTAACTTATATACAACATGCTAATACTTCCAGCACATAAACACACCAAAACAATCCCAATATGCTATACCACACAGCTAGTAACTCAACTACATTAATCAATCTCAACTTACAAACTAGTTAATGAGCGACAAGCTCATTTTATGACAAATTAAACAGCATCTCCATCATTTCTTTTACTTTAGTCAAGTTCAAAAGAACAACATCAACAACAGTCAACGACTACATCTCCAGCACCTTTATACAATCAAATCAGCCCCAATATACTACATAACATGTCCAGCAACTCACCTGCAACATCCAACCACCAACTTGTAACAACTCAACATATCTAGAGCTTAAACTAAGTCATACACATGGGGAAGGGAGAAATCTTACCTTTCTGTCCAATTCTGTACTTTGTCTCAACTCGCTGCCCTTTAACTTTCCCCAAATAACTAGAATAGGAAATACAAATCAGCACAAACACTACGTGATAGCAGGAAAGATAACCCAAGCTTTAGACTTGATCTTCATACCTTAACCTTAGAGGAGAGGGATGATTTTATGGACTGTTTGGTGTAAAAAATGTTTTGAGAGCTTAGGAGAGAAGATAAATCACATGGAAATCCTTTCACACAATGGGAGAGGGAATAAACTTGAAGCTTTTCTACTTATAACCCTAAGAGAAAGAAAGAAATGGCTGGTTGTGCTGGGAGAGAGAGAGGAGTTTTTGAATGTATTTTCTTATGAGGATATGGATAAATGACCAAATTCTGGTCTTCAAACACCCCTATGGCCGACCTTACCTTTGCCCATAATGGGCCTCACTTTATCCTTTCATATTGGGACACTTATGAAGGAAATCACTTATTTGGGGCTGATCAGACTTGCACCTATCACTTTGGCAGAGTCAAATACAACACAGATGATTATAGCAACCTAAAACACAAGATACAAGACTTGATTGAAAAAGGAAAATGATGTAAAAATCACCGTGAGCTTAAAGTTCCAATTTGATCCTCAAGGTGAAATGCTTAAAATGGCATGGAAAATGGAGTGGAGTTGGAATTGTCGCGTGAAGATTTAAGAAGCATGTTTATTTTGGCTTTGTATGTAGGTCTTGGCCGAAGACCGTTTTGTTTCTTTTAGCTTATCTTTAATTCCTAGCTTAGCTTGTAGTTCCCCTTATGACATGATGTAATGTGTAAATAACTCCTAGCTCCCATTAGGACACAATTAATAATCCATGTAATAGGGAAGAGGGTGACAAGGCCGAGAGTGACAAGATGGCAAGGACAAGTGATGACTTGGCCGACAAAGTGGCAAGGACAAGAAGCTTCCAAAAAGTCCATTCAAGAACAAGTCAAGCCCGACCTAGGGGAGATGTAGAGGTGGCTGAGAACCACTCCTTGGTGCAAGGAATGAAAGCTTCCAAACTAGTTCCACGAAGATGAAGTCTTGAGAAGCCAAATCCATCCACTCTTCTACTTGGATTCCACAAAGAGGTGTGAAGGAGTTTGAGTTCAACTTTGTCTCCAAGAAAATCCAAACCCTTTCTCAATGTCTTCACCATGGCCGAGAACCAACTTGCCCCCCAAGCCAATCCACACCCGTCCCCACTTGTTCATACTCGGTCGAGCGGTTCACACTTGTGTCCTTTAGTTTATCTACTAGAAAGGTCCATATGCTACTATAAATAAGACCCTTAGGATGTTGTAAATATACATGTTGAACATTGAGTGAAATATAAACTTGTGTGTTGATTACATCCATCGGTCCTTGTGTGTGCTACGGTCCTTGTGTGAAACACCCTCCCTTCGGTGTAAGTCTTGGTTAGGACTTGTGTGACCTAATCAAAACCCAAGCTTAAGGAACCCCCTTAGTTACAAGCAAACGTTAGAACTTGTGTGATCCAACCTAGCCTAAGCCTTGGATCTATCTCTAAGGTTTTCCGACCACCCTTACTTGTCTTGTTCACGAGCTTGTACTTAGCAACCTCGGACTAGACCTTGTTGAATTGGTTACCTTCATCTTGGTGTCAACCCGGGAGTAGTAAAACCTTCGTGTCCATATCCTTGACATATCGACTGTACCTCATTCAAACCATAACAACCGAACCAAACACTTAACCAAATCAAACCTCCAACACTTGATGTGTACTCGGACTTGCACCTCACATTCCGTGTTCATCCCTCATTCCAAAACACTTCAATCCTTTCACCACCATGTTCCAAAACATTTCCCTAACCTCTACTATAAAGGTCCCGAAAATACCCATAACTACACGTCCAATCCCGACTACCACAAATAGTCCTCATAAACCACCATACCAAGAACCTCACTATTTCGGATCATTTTTGAGGCAGTGCTAGCACCAAACCACCAAGTCACGAACATCATCCTGATCCTCAACACCCCCGTAACAACTCCACAAAATGCCTATGTCTGTTTCCAAGAACAACTACCCGAAACAGCCACCAAACACCACCCTATCCGGCCAAACTGAGAACCCCATCTTTGGTGTCCAATTTCGGGTCGATCTGAATATCACCAACACCCGACCCACTTACCAAACATCACCCCTCCTTACTTGCATCAGAAAATCACCCTACAAATGGTTTCCCCAAATATGAACACAATTCCTCCGCCAAACCATGATAATGTTGCCATCCACATGATCAAATGAGAGGAGGATTGGGTCATCTATAAACCTTTTGTTTGAGTACCCGTATATACACTCAAACAAATAGTGGCTTTCGAACCCTTTAAGAGCACCCTTGATTCGATGTATTGATTCCTACACCTGTCGTAGCACAAGTATCCCAGGACATAGTGCTGGTACCAAGAATTATTGTTGAGGCTGCATTAGCTAATGACATGATTATATCAGGAAGATGCTACACTCTCGATGAACTTACACAAGGGGCCCCAAGAAAAGACAACAATTAAAGAAGGTCGATCACAGAAGGTGAGACCCAAGATTTCTGGTCAGGAATGCAATCAAAGGAATATTCCATTGTTGAACATCTCAAAAAGAAACTAGCCCAGATATTTGTACTAGCATTGCTATTGAGTTTCTCTAAGAACCGCTAGACCCTTATGAGAGTGTTAAATGAAGCTCACATCCACGCGGGCAATAGCAGTGAAAACTTGGCCAATATGGTAGCCCACATCATTAGAGACCATCAGATCTCCTTAACTGAGGAAGAATTACCCAAAGAAGGGACAACACATAATAACGCGTTATACATAACTGTCAAATGCAGGGACAAGACCGTAGCGCGTGTGCTCATAGACAATGGGGTTGATCTCAATATCTGTTCCAAATCGATGCTCGAGCAACTAGGATACAACATTGGAAAAATATGACAAAGTCGCAAAATGTGAGGGCATTTGATGGAGCCTAGTGCAACCTAGTTGGAGAGGTTGATCTTTGCATCCAAATAAAACCTGTTGGATTCACAACTAAGTTCCAGGTCATGTTAATATTTGCCAACTATAACCTGCTATTGGGAAGGCCTTGGATCCACATGGCTGGAGTCATACCATCATCACTACACCAGTCATTAAAGTTTATATGGGAAGGCCATGAGGTCGTGATCCACAGGGAAGGCATCATCCACAATTACCAAAACAATTCTATCCCAATGATTGAGAGGACCCCCAAAGGCACAAATTTCCACGTGGTAGAACTAATGAGGGTCCCTCATGAAGAAACCATCCCCAAAGTTCTCATATCGATCATCTACAAAATGATCGAATCTACTGTGCTCCATAATGGTTTTGAGCTAGGATGAGGTCTCAGAAAAAATTTACATGGCATAATGGAGCCGGTATCAATTCTCCAAAACAATTTCCATTTCGGTCTTGATTATGTCCCCAGCACCGAAGAAACATCTTAAGAAGTTCGGAATAAAAAAGGTCCCCCGAAGTTGCACAAACTAATTCTAAATTTGTACCAGTCGTTTCCAATTAGAATGCCAATGCTGAAGAAGGGTTAGGGATGTTGTTCCATGAAGATGGATGCTTCGTGGTCCTGGAAGAATGCACTGAGGCACCCACCATTCGTAATGTTGATCCATGTGAGCAACTATCCAACTGTACCTCTACCCTACTTTTGGTTCTTCGGTAGAGATGATGAATTTCATATTTTCTGGAAAAATAATTGGTGTAGTTCGATTGAGGCCCAATTACTCACCATTTACATATTTTTCCCTCATGATGTTTACCAAAACGGAAATGACTCGACATTGATCCAAGTCAAGACTGATGTTTGTATTTACTTTTATAAAATTAATAAAGCCTCAATTTATCTGAAAAAATAAATTCCTTTTTTTTGCACATAATGTTATGCTAACCCTGCTCTGTCTTGTTTTATTAGTAATAACAATAAAACAACTCTTAATGTCATGAAATGTCACAAAATGAGTAAGTCGAGTGAAGGAAAAGTACAAAGAGTACAATGAGGAAACTATGCCAGAAGGTCTTGTTGAGGAAATGGAAAAACTTGAGAATGAATAAAAACCCAATCTAGAAGAAACCAAAGTAATCAACTTAGGGAACAACGAGTCAATCAAAGAAACAAGGATTTGTGCGCATTTAGAGGCACCTCAGAAAAAAGAATTGATAAATCTATCGAAGGAATATGTGGACATATTCACCTGGTCATATGTTGATATGCCTATCCTGAGCATTGATATTGTGGCACAAAAATTACCGATCAACCCAGGGTTCACCCCGATAAATCATAAAACTAGGTAATTCAAGCCACATTTGAGTATTCAGATCAAAGGTGAGTTCAAAAAGTATATCAAATTCGGAGTAGTGGAGGTGACCACGTACTCGACATGGCTAGCCAACATTGTGCCGGTACCAAAATGGGATGGAAAGATCCAATTCTGTGTGAATTATCTGGACCTCAACAAAGCCAATCCCAAGGATAATTTTCCTCTCCCGAACATTCACACACTCACCGATGATCGCTCGAAGCACGAGCTGTAGTCATTTGTGGATTTCTTTGCATGATACCATCAGATCCAGATGAGCGAAGATCATGCAAAACAAACGACTTTCATTACACCATGGGGAGTATACCACTATTGAGTGATGTCGTTTGGTCTAAACAAATAGGTGCCACTTATATGAGAGACATGACTACCATTTTCCATGACATGATCCAGAAATAAATCGAATTTTATATGGGTGATGTTATCATCAAATCAAGAGAAAGTGTGAATCACATCACACACTTATAAAAAAAATTGACAGGCTCCGAAAGTATAATTTGAAACTAAATCCGGCAAAGTGTGCGTTGGAGTACCCACTGGAAAGTTACTTGGGTACATCGTCAGCCGGAGAGGCATAGAACTAGACCATTCAAAGATTAAATCCATACAAGAGTTGCCTCCGTCTAAGACCAAGAAAGAGCTCATGAGTTTTCTGGGATGGTCGAATTACGTTAGATGATTCATAGCCTAATCTACAATAATTGTTGAGACCATACTCAAGCTATTAAAAAATGATGCACCGACAAAATGGAATGATGAGTGCCAGAAATCATTCGACACCATTAACAAGTATCTTTTCAACCCACCAGTCTTGATGGTTCCAGAAATCATTCGACATAATCAAGATAGATAAGAAGCATACCCACACAAACCTATGGTAATTGAATACTTCCAAAGAAACCACATGGAGGAACTGATTCTCTAAAAAGGAGTAAATAAGTATAGATGTCATGACAACCAATAAAAAAGAACACCTGTAAAGAAACTAGTCAAAACGGGTGTTAAATAAACATGGCAACAACACAAACCTGCATTGATAGAAAAATTAGCTAACAGAGCAAAATTGGAAGATGAACTGACCAAAATAGACCTTTCCTCAAATTGATTAAGAAGAGATTGCTTCAGACAAACTCTAAGTGCAAAAACATCTTACTCATTATTATACCGTAATTGGTATGCACTCATCGATGGACAATTGAGCACAGACAACACATATAATAAGGAAACTAGTTAAAGAACCTGATTCTTATGACTATCAGGTATGCACCTTTTTTCTAATTGAAAGTTGCATAAATATGTCTATGCTGCCAATCTATCCCAGTCAGCCATAAAAATCCTTGCCAAAATGAAACCAACTTGAGTTACCCAGTACCAATACCTAAACTCACAAAGCCCCTTCCTTGTTTGCAAGTCCATATCTGTTTGGTAGACGCCTCAACCCACCTCAGAGGATCACAAATAGAATTATATCAAAGTCATAAATGTTATGAAATTGAAATACATGTTACCTAGAAAACAAGCAGTGACCCAGGGAGAATGACATAGTGAGAGTTTGAAAAATGTAGAGGGAGACATTGAATGGAGAAATATTGGAAGAGTTAGTGTCGAGGGCGTAAATGGATTAACAAAAGGGAAGTTCTCAATTCGGAATAAAAAATAGAATGACTCCAAATAAAGTTAGTAGGTATGATGAAAGAACAAGACGATGATGATTGAGAGGGAACTACATTAAATAATTAAGAGTACAAAAAGAGGGAGAGATGTATTCACCTTACATAGGGGCTTACTTAAAAAAATTGAGCTTAAACAGAGACCATGGTCTGTCACGACCTAAATATCAAAAATAGTCGTGAGGGCACCAACCCAAAAATTCATAGGTGAACCGAATTCAATTTATAAATACGTAAGCCAATTATTAAATAAAATTAGTAAGAATAAGTCATAAGTCGAAAAAAATGTATCAATACTCAAATATAAGGAAACTAAGTCAAACCCCTCCCAAAACCCGGAGTCATATGTACAAGAGCTACTAAAAGTGCGGAATACAAGTTTGAAAGTGTATATTATTATCCAAAAAAGTAAAGAGAGAAAATAAGATAAAGATAGAGTCTAGTTCCGCGGAATAGCTAGCAGCTCACCCTGTCAACTCCAAAAGCACTCATCAATGATCAATGAGAACTCGACCACTACTAATACTCAGGTCAGAACCTGTGCACAAAAAGGTGCAGTAAGTACGAGAAATAAATGTATACTCAACAACATCGTCGACCGACCATAAACTAAAAAAATGATAACGATTGGTCTTTCGAATGCTTACACCTACACTTATACACTATTAGATTATAAGTCATAGTTGCAATACAAGAAGGAAGGGTAGGATAATAGTTTACTTTAACAAGTATTCAAATAGTCAATTGAACAAGGCAAATATATTCAATCAAGTCTTCAAGTAAATCCAATAATGAGAAATCAATAAAATGATATGATATGAAATGCAAATGCTATGCAAGGCCATGAATTACCGGTATACACATGCTCTGTAGTATGGAATATATGACCCATGGGGGACTTGTGAGGTCTATACACCACTAGAACCATTTCCCATCAGGTTCATATCCATTTAG
Source organism: Anisodus tanguticus (assembly GCA_034509755.1). Taxonomy (NCBI): domain Eukaryota; kingdom Viridiplantae; phylum Streptophyta; class Magnoliopsida; order Solanales; family Solanaceae; genus Anisodus; species Anisodus tanguticus. The sequence goes on from CM067544.1 coordinate 35,901,725, forward strand.
GCTCTTAATCTCAACACTGAGCCAATTCGGCTCTCGATCTCAATACTTTGCCCATATTCGACTATCATTCGCATCACTTCATCGGGAATAATTTCCTATCGGGCATAATATATGTATCCTCAAGTCTAATATGTATGATATACAATATGAAATCATGAATATGACATGCACAAATGATAAGCAAAAAGGCTATAACATAAAAGCTCATTTTTATCATTAAACGAGCATTTCAGAGTGATGAGAACACAAAATCAACAAGTAAGAGGTAGACATATCACATAAGTAAGCAAATAAGGGAATCATACACTAAATAACAATCAATCAATCATTATTAACTACCAACTAATGCCTAGATGCTTTGGCATTTTGACCACAAACATAATAACTGAAATACAATAAAAATTTCCAAATCATAAGACCTGTACCCATGCAAGTGCTACTCACCTCAAAAGTATGGGACCCCCTTATTATCCATTACTCCCTCTTGATTAGTAAATTTACCAACCACACGCTTTAAATAGAGTCAATTAAGGTCTTAACTTACCTGATCTCAGAGCCAAATGATCACAACCAAGCATTTCCCTTTTGTAGAGCTTCCAAATGATCCCAATTTGTTCAAATACAAAATATACATAAGCATATGAGTCTGTAGACACCCATATTACAAAACTACTAATTCGGACCCAATAAGTCACCCAAAAAGGAAATTTGAGCCTCGGAGGGAAAAGTTTTAATTGTATTGCAAAATCATTTTACCGAAAGCCTATGGTGTCAAAATCCAGAAAATGACTAAAATCAATCATTAATTTGATTTACAAATCAAGAAATTATGAAATATCAACTCTAAGGCTTGAAATCCCAATTTCCCCAACCCAAAGCATGATTAAATGAATAAAATCAGTACAATTACATGATAAAATAGTAAAAGGGATATTAGATTCTTTCCCCGAAGATAAAATCTTGAAATCCGCTTTAAAATCTCCTAAAATACCTAAATTCATAGATTGAACAATGAAATCGAATTGGGGAAAATAAAACATAAACCTACCCAACAACCTCGCATGTGCGACCCATTTTCCTCTTTTACAACACCGCATCTGTAGTATAAACCTTGTAGGTTCGATAATCACTTAACCATCAAAGGCTTGCAGATGCAGATATCCACGGTAGATCTGATATGGCTTCTGTGGCCTTCCCTTTGCATGTGCAACCCCCACCCTCTCAGCCCAACTTCGCACCTGCAACTCACCTTACCCAGGTCTTAACTCTTGTATACATGTCCTTAGTCGCATAATGTATTACATAGGTATTCCTCTAGTCTCCTAACATCTTCATAGAATCACCCTAGGGACTTTGTCATATATTTTTTCTAAGTCAATGAACATCATATGTAAGTCCCTCTTCCTAATCCTATACCACTCCACCAATATCCTCATGAGATGAATAACTTCAGTACTCAATCGCCTCGATATGAATTCAAATTGATTCTCGATAATCGACACATCCTTCCTCAACCTCATCTCCACCACCCTCTCCCAAACATTCATAGTGTGGTTTAGCAACTTGATACCTTTAAGTTGTTATAATTTTGAATATAACATTTGTTCTTGTACAACATGATCATTGTACTTCTGGCATTTTAATGTCCTAGAAATGACGTTATAAAACCTAGTAAGCCATTGCAAAGTAGCCTCATCTGTGTTCTTTCAAAATTCCGTTGGATCTCGTCTAGCCCGATTGCCCTCCCCCTTCTCATCTTATGAATAGCCTCCTTAACCTCCGCAAACCTTAGACCCATATAATACCCAAAGTCTCGACAACTCCAAGAGTGTTCTAAATGGGACGACCCAAACCAGAGGGCCGCGACGGGCACCCGGATCCCACCCGTCGGGTATCGCTAATTGTACATTTACCACCTAATCATCATTAATTACGGACTAAGCTGAAAGAAAACTACGTGAAATATTTTTCCAGAAAACTATCTTATGTATATACACACCCATACCAAGGCCGACAAGGCCATACAAGACTACTATTCACAAGACACCTGTCTACAAGCCTCTAAGAAATATATAACATTACCAGGACGGGACAGGACCCCGCCATACTCATATGCGTATGCAGAAATATTATACCACGACCAGACTGCAACTCTGAAAACAAATAGACTGCTCCAACATCGGCTGAACCAGCAACCTACTAGCATGAATCGTCACCTTCTTTAACTGAACCAGCTGGCATGAAACGCAGTGTCCCCTGATAAAAGGGACGTCAGTACGACTGATGTACTGAGTATGTCAGGCATGAATAATAACATAACAGGAATATAACAAATACTGAAATAGAAACAGTCGACGAGCAGTAAATACCTCTGAGGGCCTTAATATATATGCCTAAATATTATGCACAATGCAGTATACATATCCATCGGCCTCATCGGGCACTTTCCTTACCAAAACAACCTATGTGGGCACATACCATGTAATGATTAATGAATGTATGCATAATGCAAATGTGGTATACTAATGTCCACACAGGAATCCTCCCATAACCGCCTCTGTGGGCATCAGGTTATATCATATTAATATGCATTCATATCATCTTAGCCACACATGCATCCACTTTGATCACACAGGCTCGATATGTGGCCTCTTAGGGCTCTTTTGTGATAGTCCGTACTAGCTACAGGTGGTGTGCGTATATAACGCCTTTCCCTTTTCCCATATCCCCTACATATATATACAATATTTACCATATAGTAGTGTGCATAGCACAAGTGGCCCAGGGTAATACATGAATGCAATGCAAATGAAAATGCATGAATGATAACACAATATTCCAATCTCAACGGGTGAAATAATACCTTTATACATTCGGCTAACATTGAGAATATCAACACCTTTTCCATATGCCTCAATAAGGACTTAGAAATAATTTTAGACATGCTTTTAGCATAGGAATCAATAACATGAATATTCTTAACTTTAGGAGTAGAATAAATTATGGAGCAATATCACAGTTATATTTCGTTACGTGCAACATGCCAAAAGAAACAAAATATTTTTTCTTAACATACCTTGAATATCGAATTTGCCGAAACACTGCTTTGAATGTTGAAATTTCTAAATCCTAGCCAAGCTTTTCTTAATTTGGTCTAATTCGTCATTTTATAGAAAGAGTATTTGACAATGTTTTGGTATAGAATTGGTTTAGGCAGTAGAATGTGAATGGTCTTAACTTCATTCTACTTAAATTCTAGGACGAGACACTAACAAAATGAAATAACAAAATCAAAGTAGAAAATAAAACTCGGGTAATGTTCTTGAGGAAAATCACACGTTACTTCCAATGAAAGGATGAAACATCGTTGTTCCTCTATTTTATTTTATGAGCAACCATCTCATGTAAATGTTGTAGTATAACTTCCTCTGGAGATGAAATTCATGAAATGATAGAAAAGTCTTAAGTGGACCTTCCTATTTACACGTGTAAGCTTGGTATGCATATTTAACCTTTGTCATCACTAATAATCCACTACAATGTTATATGCATGCATAAGTATATTCTTTTGCTTCCCTATGTCAAAGGCTCATGTGGGTTTGTCTCCCATAATGTTGATCCATCCACCCATCTTAATCCATTTCTTGTCCTAATACGTATAGCTACATAGGAATTCCCATTGCTAGCTAATACACACACGACACCACATTAGTGACACTAACTTAGCCATTAGGTAGTAGTTCTACATGTTACACGTTACACACTCCACTAAATTTGTCCCCTCTCCACAATATAATTGATCCTACAATTAATCAATCACACACATAATTAATTATGTGGTCCCAATTCACTTAAATCTCAATAATTTATAAGACCTTCAGATCCTTAATGTCATAATTTGTGTGATATGACACTAATCCATACCCTCTTTGGGATATCCAACTATTATTATTAATCCTCACCGTCACACCTCTTACGTCCAAAATTATTTCGGGGTTTAATCCTTTTATATACTAATATCTTTATTAGCATACATAAATATAACATAAATCTTCCCAATGCTCGGGTTTATTTCCTTCATTTAGGTGCTCAAATGATTTTCCAAAATTCCGGGATGTTACACTAAATCCCCCAATACAATGTTCATGTCCTCCTCCTCATTCAAGAGTTTATGAAAGTATGTTTGTCATGTTCGCCTATTCTGTGCCTTTTTCACCAATGCTTTATCTTCCTCAAAAAATAATATGTAGATAAAGATACTCCAAACTTTAAGAAATGGAAGAGGTGTCTATTCTTCATCTTTTTAGCTTTATTTTTAACTCTAGGACACTAGAAGTTTCTTTTTTATAATTTAAAACTCCATGATAGAATGCTAGAGTTCAGAGTTGAAGAACAAGCTAAAAAGTGATATTGTCCTAGAGTTCAAATTTTATTACTTAAGAGTTCCAAGATAGTGTGCAGGAGCTCTATCCTCCCTATTAACAACAACTGCAATCTTCATTTTCTATTACTCCCTTATCAAATCCTCCTTGTTTCCAACCACTTCTAGATTTTGAAGTGCTTCCAGTAGTTTAATCCCATTTTCGTTAAATTTTGTCATCGAATACTAATGTTAATGCTACCGATGTTGATGAAAGGATTTGATTCGCAATCGGAACTTATTCCAATAAGTCTTCTCCCTTTAATTTTCCTGAAAAGAAATGATTTTTTTAATATATTGAGATGTATAGTCACCATTGAGATTCAAACTGGTTTGAATTGTGGTTGTTGAGATACCGTTGTCTCAATAATAGTTCAGAGCTTAGATTGAAGTTTTGATGATTGACAAAACTATGTATAAATGAAAATAAAGTACAAGGAAGATGTTGAAGAACCAGAGACCAAATAGATCTCTAAAGGAACTTATGAAGCAGTTACAATAGGATAGGAACTGCTCAGAGGAACTGGTTTTTAGAAGGAAGAATGGAAGACTATCGAGATGAAGTTGTTTCACGTAGACTTGGAGAATTGGAAGTTTTGACTCATTCCTATTCGATAACATATAGGAGTTAGAGTTATGGAAATATAAGCGTAAGTTGACCATATGGAATTATCTTGGAAATGTGAGAAGGCTTATCGACATGAGTAAAGAATTAAAGAAACAAATTCATATCAAATAAAGATTGATTTTTGGACAATTAATGAAACCAAACCTTGGATGGATTTGGAAAATTGAAGGCGACACTCCCCACCATAAATATGACACTTCAAAAGACTTTGGATCTTGAGAACAATCCACGAGAGAGACATCTAGAGTGAATTGAGATTTAACACCAGAGTCTCGAAGGAGACAATGAAAGCAGCAACACAAAACTTGTTATCAAGATATATCTTTCAATTCTTTAGTTGTAATAGTTAGGTTCTTAGTGTGGTTTCATATATTTTTTTATTCATATTAGTAATAAGTGTTTATCGAGTTGTAAGGAACTTCTATGACTGGTTAGTCACTGAAGAGAGAGTATAGAAGGAGACAATAGTTTGAAACTGTTAAGGAAAAGATAGAGTTAGGAAGACAATGTTTGGAATAGTTCCTTAGGTTTTCAAGTTGTTGTAACCTTGAAAAGGTTGCTGGAGTTTAGTGGAGGTTTAGAAACTTCTTACAAGAGATAGGTCGTGGTTTTTCCTTCCTTAAAAAAGTAGATTTTCCACGCTAAAAGTTTATCCTGATTTATTATTCCGCACTTTACCTTCTTGCATAGTTGTTCAAAGAACCTGGTTGTTTGAGTGCTTAGGTAGCAGCCCGATTTAACAATTAGTATTAGAGCTAGATGTTTATACAATGGATAGCACAGTGAAACATTATAGATGGTTGCATCTCCTAGAGTACAAGAAGGACAATCAACAATAAGACCACAATGTGTCAATGGCAAATATTATGACTGGTGGAAAGCAAAGATGCAAGACTTCATAATTGGTGAAGATCTTGAATCATATATAGGACATCATCATGAATGGTCCAATAGTTTCCATGACCACAAATGACAAGGGCAAGAAGGATGTTCCCAAAATGAGAGAAGACTACAATGATAAGGACATTCATGTTATCCAAAAGAATTATAAATCAAAGAAACTACTTATTTGCGGTATTGGACCTGATGAATATAGAAAAATCTCTTCATGTACAACTTAAAAGGAAGTGTTGGATGCCCTTCAAACCACACATCAAGATACAGGTCAAGTAAAGAAGTCCAAAATTTCCCTATTAAATAGTCAGGAAGAGCTATTCAAGATGAATGAAGGAGAATCCTTTCAAGAGATGTTCAATAGGTTCACAGATATAACCAATGAACTGAGATCTCTTTGAGTGACTATTCCTCATGGAAGAAGAATTGTAAAACTCCTTGATTTTCTACCTGATTCGTGGGAGAGAAAAGTTAATGCCATTATGGAGGCCAAGGATCTGGAAACTAGGACAATGGAAGAACTCATGAGAAACTTAAAATCCTATGAGATAAGGAAGCTCCAGATCAGAAGAATATTCCTCCAAGCAAAGATGTGAACATGATCCTCACATCTATCCATAATCAGGACCTTAATGATGAAGACGTGGAATTGCTCACAGAGAGATTCCAAAAGATAATTCAAAAATGAGGATTCCTAAATAGATGAAGTATCTCACTACAAAGGGGACCTGACATAAGCAATCAAAAAAGATGCTTTATATGTGGGAGTTCAGACCACTATATTTAGAGAATTTCTAGAGAAAAAATATAATGGTAAAAGGAGTGAGCCTGAAATAAGAAGAAAGGAACACATCCATAGAAATAAGATAAGCACTGAACAAATTATGAAATCAAAATAAAAGCATTAGTCGCTATGGGAAACTCCTCAAGCAATGATAAAGATGAAGTAGAAGATCAAAATAGATCACTGGTGTCAAGAGAGAATGATGACACATAAGAAACATTTCCATTAATAGACAACTCATACTCAGATTCTGAAGATGACAATAGTGAGGTTAACTTTACTAAAATAAAATATGTGATTCACACCTACTCCTAGGAGAAACTGGAGAGCATAATTCATATTGTAATTTATGCCTTTGAAGATCTCCATGCTAAAAGAAAGAAGTTGGTAGATACACACGCCATTCGAGAAATAGAACTCAAGAATTTAGAAGAATACAAAGAGATCCAGGAGCTTATGAATGACTCCCTCAAGGACCAGGTCTCACTGTCAACAAAGAAAACTCTGAGTTAGAAGCTGATAAAGAAAACTCTTGATAAAAATCCAAAAAGAACACATATAAGGTTGAGGACACATATAGAAAGTTGCATAGATATGTCTATACTGCCAATCCACCCCATTCAGTCCTATAAACCATTTTCTGAAAGAAACCAACTTAAGTCAACCCATGTACATCATTGGCGTTGTACCAAATATCCAACCTTACAAATCCACTCCCTTTTTTGGAAGTCCATATATATTCATCAGCAAACACCTTAACCTACCTAAAAAGATGACCAATAGAAGAATCCCAAAGTTACACTTAAACTAAAAAATATTATTATAGAACAAAAACAGTGACTCAAGGGGAATGATAAATGAAATTTTGAAAAAGAAGAGTAAGATGTTGAACATGGAGAAACATTGGAGAAGTTAGTGACAAGGGGATTTGATCTTGTTAAAAAAACAATTTCTTTAGTTGTTGATGACTAAAGGGATTGACATAAGAGAAGTTCTCAATCAAGAATGTGATGAAACAATGCTAACATCAACTAAGTCAAAAGGTATGAAGAAAGAAGCAGGTAAGGATGGGTGAGACAGAAAACACATGATCTTGAAGGTTGTAAGTACATAATAAAGGAGGATGTTTGTACTAACCTTAAAACAAGCTATAAGGACTTATATAAACCAATTGAGATAAAACAACGAACATGGTCCCTATCCCCTCACAATCAAAAGCAAGCCTAAATCGGACCAAATACCAACCTATTTCTATATCTTTTCTGGCAATATTAGAATGATATGTAATAATCCTTTTGTTTTGGTCGTATGACTTAATATGGTGCATGCAAAAATTCCTCCTAATGTTTTAACTTAATTAAGTTATTAGAGATCTTGCGTTATGTTCATGATAGTGCAGCCCAAGCAGCCATGAGTTTGATATTGATCGAATGCGTCATATTCATAACATTCATGTGACACATCAGATATATCAGACACATGCATTACATCACCACGAGACATATTAAAGGTGGTCCAAGATGGTGGAAGATTGAAAGCTACATTGCACACATATCCAGTTGCCAATTAGGATATATTGTAAAGGAATTGGTTCTTATTTATAAAAGAACTCATTCCTATTTAGAAGACACTGGATAAAGGAGATATAAGAAGAAGAAATAGTTAACCTGCAAAGAAGATTGAAAGAACTTGGTCCTTAACGTATATCACTGAAGAAATTTTTTTGAAAAGGGCATAGAGAGGATATTCCTTGAGAAGGCATAATGGACATAATCAATTTCTACAACCTAGCTGCCTATATGGTTGCAAAGAGTGGAAGGTTAGTCTCTAAGAAAGATTAAGTAGGTTATCAAAAAAAAATTAGTTGTGCAACCTATCAATCTAACAGGTTGCAATGAATGGAAGATTAAATCCTCGCATCCGACTCAATGAGCTTACAAACATCGCTGAATTTGGAGGTGAATTACTACAAGATTACAAACCTTGTGTAGTGAGCCTTATTTTTATCAAAATAAAGATGTAATGTTAGAAAAACACTGGATCTGGTTCTAAGAGGGAAAATTGTCAACAAAGGAGCTGACCCTAAGGGGGAAGAGTGGATCAAGAGGTGAAGAAGATTTAAAAAGTTGATCAATGACACATGAAGACATATGAAGCTTCTATGTGTTTGTCATCGTCAAAAAGGGGGAAGTTGTTGAGTAGCTGCTGATTCATGAATATTGATGAGCTTAATGACGTTTTGATGATTTGGCATACAATGTATCCAGAAGACAATCAAGTACAAAGGAGATATAAGGAAGGCATTGAAGAACAATAAATCCAAACAGATCTCCAATGGACTCAGTGAAGTTTTGATGATTTCCCCTTTCTGTTTTAGACATGAACTTAAGCGAGCTTAACATCTTGTGAAGTTCGTCTAGATTGAGTTGTATCAATGAGAAGTTGTAGTATTGAACAACATGAAGTTGGCTCTAACGGGGAAGATCGTCAACTTAGGAGCTATGCTCAAGGGAGAAGATATTGCTCAAGAGATATTGAAGATTGATGGAGCTGATCAAATGCACATGAATAAGTAGAAGCTTTTATGGATTTGTCATCATCAAAAAGGGGGAAATTTTTGAGATGTTGTTCTCTTAATAATAGTTCACATCTTAAAATGAAGTTTTGATGATTGAAAAATTATGTATCAATGACAATCAACTACAAGAAAGATCAAAGAAAGATGTTGAAGAACCAGAGACCAAACATATCTCTAGAGGAATTAGTGAAGTAGTCACAACATGTGAGGAACTGGTCCTTAGAAGGAAGAACCGAAGACTGTCGAGATGAAGCTGTTTCATGCAGACTTGGAGAATTGTAAGTTTTGACTCATTCCTATTTGACAAGAAATCGGAGTTCGAGTTATGAAATTATTACAATAAGTTGAACACATGAATATTAGCTTGGAAATAGGAGAAGCTTGCCGACATGTGAAAAGAAGGAAAGAAGGAAATCCATATCAAATAAGGATTGATTTTCGGACAATTAATTAAATCAAGCCTTGGATTGATTTGGAGAATTAGAGGAGTCATTACCACTATAAATACAATACGTCAATAAGCTTTGGTGTTTGACCACAACCAAAGAGAGATATACTAGAGTGAATTGAGAGTCAACACCAGAGTCTCGAAGGAGTCAATTAGAGCATCAACAAAGAACATGTTCCTATCAAGATATATCTTTCAGTTCTTGAGCTGTAATAGTCAGGTTCTTAGTGCGGTTCCACTATTTACTTTTCTTAGTAATTGTAATAGATATTTATCGAGTTGTAAGAGACTTAACTGACTGGGTAGAATCATTGAAGAGAGAGTAGAGCGAGAGCCAATAGTTTGGATTTCCTCCGTTCAAGGAGCTTTTTCACGCTAAATACTTGAATAGAATTATTATTTCGTACTTTACCTTCTTGTGTGATTGCTCAAAGAACACGACTCTTTTCTTTAAATGCTTAGTTAGCGGCGCGATATGATAGTGGCCTTTTGTTCTCCATAATTGATCATTCCTATTCAATTTTATGTTGGCTAGATTTTGAGTTTCAAACTCTTACACCTAATTCTTGATCATATTTACAACATTATATCCTCTAGATTTTTTTCAATTACAACTCCGAGAAGTGGTCACCCCGGGCTACTTTTTTACAATAATAAGAAAGAATGAGAAAAAATAACGGACAAATTTGACGGTATTAGAACGTCGTCGTTTTGGAGTAGCCTATATAAATGGTTTTGGTAGACAAGTTTGTTTGACGACTATGACTTTATAACATACGAAAGAAGACTACCGGAGAACGCTAAAAATCGTGAAAATCGATCGACCGGCGGAATTCCCGCCGACAGTACTCATAACAAAACTACATTTTGCATATAAAAACCTTAACGATTTGAAAAATGGTAGGGGGAGGAGGAGGATGTTGTCCGACAATGGATCTTCTACGATCGGAACCAATGCAGTTAGTGCAATTGATTATCCCAATCGAATCCGCTCATCGTACAATTACTTATCTCGGTGACCTCGGTCTCTTCCAATTCAAAGACGTAAGCGTAAAGAAAACACATTTTATTCATATCAATATGTAAATGTACATATAATCCGTACATCTTTCATGTATTTTGATCATTTGTTTTGGATATCGACCTGGATACGCATTTGAATGTACATATTTCATGCATTATAAATTTGATTTTGATTATTCTTTGACTTTGATATTGCCATATTTGTCATAGCTGAAAGGCCGCTTAGCTTGATACGAGATTTGCAAACCAATGTGATATTGTTTTGTTCAGTTTCCAAAAGAATGATGAGATTAGGAGCCCTGATAGCATTGGCGGAGCTAGGAATTCTGATGAGGGAATTTAAAATAATGAGAATTTGCACATGGCTTAACTATTAAAGGGATTAAACAACTCATATGTATATACCAAAAAATAAAAGTACAACCCGATGCACAAAGCATCCCGCGTTAGCATGGACCGGGGAAGGTCCGCATCCCTAGGGGTGTGATGTAGACAGCCTATTCTAATGCAAGCATTAGTAACTTCTTCCACGGCTCGAACCCGTGAGCTATTGGTCACACGAGACAACTTTACTGTTGCTCCAAGGCTTCCTTCACTCATATATATATATATATATTATTTTGCTCCTATTTATATGGTGTAATTTTCTGATGAAGGTGATTCAATTGACACAACCTGATAGTCAAATCATCTCATTTTCAGTCTTAACTCTATATTCCTTAACTTTTAGAATGAAGATTTGGTTTTTTTAAAATTATGTGGAAGTAGTTCAAATATATTTTCTTTTGTTATTAAAAGTATTTAGAAAGATGTATGACTGTAGTAAAAATTGTTTGATTCCTCAAAATGTGATAATGTCATTCTTTTGAAACAGAGGGAGTTGTTTTTCCAGGATTCTTAGTAGGCAAATTTGTTTTTTTCCTGAGAGTAACTTCTGTAATGTTGGCTGTGAAAGATCCGTTTTTCTTCCTTTTAGTAATTTGGAAAATTTGGTGGGGAAGAAACTAGACATAGTTTGCCACCTTTATGCACCTTCAAGTTTCTTTTTATAAGGTATCAATCTATTTCCAGCTTCAATTGTTACTGCAACATAGTGTCACATATTTGTGACTACGCTTTTAATATTCTAAGCCTGTTTTTTCTTATCAGCTCATCTTGGAGGAACACTTTATGACTGCATCAGTTCTGTTTTCCAAGGGGTTTTGCTTTCTTTGTGCTTTTCTTTTTAGGATGATCTTGGATTTATGATGATAGATCACCAAATTCTCATGGAATCTTATGTTTCTTAATTATGCACTAGTCTCTTTGGGTCTGTCCCTTCCCCAGACCCCGACATAGCGGGAGCTTAGTGCAGCGGGCTGCCCTTTTTTTTATCTTCTTTGGATCTGTCATCTGTTGCTTAAAAATCTTAGAATAAAGGAATGATTATTTCCACCTGATAATGCTTTTTTACAGCTTAATTTGGAAAAGAGTCCATTCCAGAGGACATATGCAGCCCAGGTTTGTTTTATCATTCTTGTAATGTTCTTCTTTTACACCATTTTGGTTTGTTTTCAAATTGAAGTATAAGTTTAATTAAATTTTGGTTGTCTACAGTTGTCTTTTGATACTTTCATTTCAGTATTACTCTTTATCAAATTGTATCACTATGAATGTAGGTTAAGCACTTCACTTCGCTTCGGCAGCGTTTCAGTGAAAGTGGTAAGGCACTCTTAAATAAAAACAAGCCAGACCAACCGTATTATAAAGAAGTTACATTAATTATGTGGCTGGGTTTCATCTTGTAGAGAGCGACAAAACAACAACTACTACGTCTCAATACCAAGCAAGTTAGGGTCGACGATATGAATCCTTATTGACTATGTTGCTCCATTTAAGCGCATCTCAGCCCAATATTACACAAAACAAAATGAAAAATTAAAAGTAAAAGCTGGTAGCAATTCTCTATATTTTCGATATAAATCTTTGACATGACTAATAAAATCTTAGAAAACATAGGGCCTAAAGTCAACATGTATAGGGCGACACCTAAGGAAACAATAGTTGTCAAAACTTTATATTAATTGTTAATAAAATTTTATGGATGAATGTGCCAGCGATAGGAATAGGAAATTATAAATTCAGTATTATAATAAATCTACACAAAATTTGAATTGTAAGCTTAACACAGCATCTTTGTGCTAGAATAAGGTCGGGCTCCAATGCCGGTACCGGAAACTGGGTGGGAAACCATAAACAAAAGGAAATAGATGGATTTTCAACTAGATAGACATAGCCTTTACTTCATATATGTATTCGATTGCATTTTTTTCAACTTCTCTATTATTTACTCTTGTAAAACAAAATCTTTTTCCTTCATTTTATGCATTTTTCACTCAAGTGTGTTCTTCAATTGTGCTTCACGCTTAAAGCCACTTCTCCCTTTGACAAAACTTGCTATTGTGGTACTCAAGTTTACTAAGGCAAACAAGAGTAGTTCGGCCATTTGGTTCTTATCTGACATTTTATTCTTCTATATAGAGTTAATGCATGCATTAGCACTACAAATATTTCAGCCACTGCAAGGTAAAGACTAAAGTGAAAATATTTGTGGGCTGTGATGCACCATCTCCCATGCTTTTAGTGATTTGTAGGGTTACCCGGTCTCTAGCTTGTTACTAGGTTAGCACCTTCTACTTGGGCCTAAGAGTCATTGCAGCACGTTGGTGTTGAACCAGATTTGCAAATTAACTGGAGTGAGGATTTTTTGGCTCGAATTTTGTGAATAACGTTTTCCTTGTATAAAGATAAACCTTCTACCATGGCCACCAATACCTTGGATGACACCCTCCTTCCAGGGGCTTTAGCTTTTAAGGGGTCGTTTGTAAAGAAAATAATTCCAAGATAAAAATGTTGGATTAGTTTATCCCATGTTTGGTTGAAATTTTTGATTCAAGATAAGTAACCGCGGGATTATTATCCATAATAAACTTGGCACTTTTTCGTACCACTTCAATGTGGGATAACAATGTCAGTAGGATAAAACAATCAAATGATAAAGCTGCCCTTTCCACAAAGTCCTTCTCCTAAAGTCCTTTAAGAAAACCATGGTTAAAATTGGAAATAAAAGTTTATCAAAGTTTGTTGAGTTTCAAACATGTTTATGACTAAACAAATACTCCCTCCGTCCCAAAAAGATTGTCCTAGTTTGACTTGGGACGAAGTTTAAGAAATAAAGGAAGAATTTTGAAATGTGTGGTCCAAAACAAATCTTATATATTTGTGTGGCTGTAAATCATCTCATAAAGTTAAATTCTTTCTAAATATAGAAAGATGTCAATCAAGTAGGACAATCTTTTTGGGACAGAGGGAGTACATGCTTAGCCAAAGGTCTATCGAAAACAACCTCTCTACCTCCCAAGGTAGGGGTAAGGTCTGAGTACACTCTACCTTCCCCAGATCCCACTTGTGGGATTACACTGGGTATGTTGTTGTTGTTGTACATGTTTTCGATTATGCAACATATACTCATTTTTAACTCAATGAACTAAACAAAACATTATTACTAAATAATCCAAGGATCATTAATCACAGCTTACCGAGGACATAATTCTTGATAGGAGTGGAGCTTGAGTATCATGGTAGAGGAGTAGTAGGTTGCCACACATATCTCTTTTCCGTTCCAGGAGTATTAGTAACTTTTTTACGTTTGCTTATTCATAGATCTCTAGTAATACCTGCCTGTTTCTTTCACTTCGTGTATCTTAGTATCTTGCTGTTGTTACTGCCTATTATTACTGTTGTCGTTTCATCTCTCCTTGGGCCGAGGGTCTATCGGAAACGACCTCTCAGCCATTACATGGTAGGGGTAAGGTCAGGTACAGTCTACACTCCACAAATCCCACCTGGTGGGATCATACTGGGTATGTTGTTGTTTTACCGTATAGGAGTTTAAAATAAGTTGTTCAAATGTGTTCCTCCTCTTTCAGTGATTCATCTTTATCTCTGAATGAAGTGGTCCAAAATGGCCAGACTTTTCATCAGTACTGCCTTTCTACTAGATCAATTTTAAACATTTAATTACCTAGACATCCTCATTCAGTTCTTATACATTGCCTGAGTACCACTAGCATCACGCTTCTGATAAACTTTGCAACAATGCAACTCACTTTCTATTAACATATTCTCATTTAACTTATGCATGGGTTTACTTCCACAGATTAAAAGATGTGGAGAAATGGCACGTAAACTTCGCTTTTTAAAGGAACAAATGATGAAGGCAGAGTTTACTCGTTCTACAAGGGCCACAATGTGCTCAAATATAAATCTGGATGAATTGGAGGTCTGCTTATTCATCTACTTGAATTTAAGGCTTACCATGCAATGCTATTCATCATTGTTTCATTTTTACTATCACTGTCACCATGATTCTGATTGTTGGCATGTATTTTTAACAAATATCGGAAATGGGAAGGTCAAACTTGGTGAACTTGAAGCGGAGCTAGAAGAGATGAATACTAATACTGAAAAGCTTCAACGTTCTTACAATGAGCTTCTTGAGTATAAGCTTGTTCTGCAGAAGGTGAGGCTACATTGATGCTAAGTATCTCTGGCATAGAACTATCGGGCACAATGTATCTGCTTGGCTAGCATTATGCTCTTTGATAATAGAGAAGTTTTAAATACAAGCTGTTTTTGTTCCATCAGGCTGGTGAGTTTTTCCATTCAGCTCAAAACAGTGCTACAGCTCACCAGAAAGAACTGGAGGAGCATATACATGGAGAGAGATCAATTGATAGTCCACTGTTGTTAGAGCAGGTACTGTTATATTGGTGCTGTCGTATTTTTCTGGTCGAGGTACAGTAGTTGTAAATTAATATGCTTTGTTTGCTTTTCGTCCAGGAAGCCTTTGCTGATCCTTCAAAACAAGTTAAGCTGGGATTTGTCAGTGGGCTTGTCGCCAGAGAGAAATCTATGGCTTTTGAAAGGTTTCTTTTTCGTGCAACCAGAGGAAATGTATTTTTAAAGCAAGTGGTTGTGGAAAATCCTGTAACGGATCAGTTGTCAGGCAATGAGGTTAGCTCCTGTACTTCACTGATTGTAAATAGAGAGGGGCTCATATGATGCTTAATGTTATTGTGCTTTCAAAATTGGATGCTTAGATTTGGGGTTTCATAGTTTTCATTTCCAACTATTTTACTTAGAAGTTAAAAGTGTTATAAAGTTTGAAGTATAGAGTTCACTCCAGTATCCTCGGAGGAGGAGAAAAGGATATAAAGACACCTAAATGTTTATCTGAGAACCCCCCTATCTTCCTTGTTGGATGAACTTCTTTCTCATTGAAATCCAAGATAATCGTATGCCTAAAGTGCTCTGAGCTTATTAATCTTTATTTTTTAGGTTGAGAAAAATGTGTTTGTTATCTTTTACTCTGGAGAAAGGGTGAAGAACAAGATATTAAAAATCTGCGATGCATTTGGAGCAAATCGGTATCCATTCATCGATGACATAGGCAGACAGTATGAGATGATAACGGAGGTATGCCACAAAATCACTTTTTGGGGTTTACTTATGTGTGCTTGGAGTGAATGGACTACAACGTAACCATATGATTGGTGCTGTTTGCCAGTTATAAAACTCTTAAAACAGTTCTTGCTTCTATAACGGTTAGAAAAAAAGGTTCTTGCTTATATGAGTGTCACAACTTAAATGATTATCGCTTTGGATTACTACCATAACATGTTACTCCAGATGTGCATCTACTCTTTGTCAAGGTATATATCTTGGTATTTCTGTTGAAATTTACCAGGTTGTTTCCTATTTTGACTCATAGGTATCTGGAAAACTTTCAGAATTGAAGACCACCGTAGACGTCGGGCAGCTACACCGGGCAAATCTCTTACAGACCATTGGCTATGAATTTGACCAATGGAACCTTCTGGTAGTTTTTATGTTTCATCGTAGCCATATATTAGCTTGATGGAACCACACTTTTTCATTACTCAAGTGGTCAAATTTTTTCAGTTGGACGTCTGTGTACAAGAGTTACATTGTCTCTGAACTGCATCCCTTTCTACTTGTGAAGGTGAAACAGGAGAAGTTCATTTACCATACACTAAATATGCTCAGTTTTGATGTGACAAAGAAGTGCCTTGTGGGTGAGGGTTGGTGTCCAGTTTATGCGACCAGCCAGGTGCAGTGCACCCACCTTTGATATGGTTTACTTTTGTGTTGTACTTTTGTCATGTAATTTCTAATGTTAAACATACTTCCTTTGGACGTTTGCAGATACAAAATGCTTTGTATCGAGCAACTTTGGATAGTAACTCACAAATTGGGGCCATATTCCAGGTCTTGCATACCACAGAATTGCCACCTACATATTTCCGTACAAACAAATTTACGTCTGCCTTCCAAGAAATTGTTGATGCATATGGGTGAGTAATAGTAATTTGTTTGATAATTTTTGCTGATTGAAATACCACATACGTGATTAACATCCTAAGTGAATACTTATCCTTAGAAAAGAAATTCAAAATAAATAAAGGTTAGGAACATACACTCATCAATGTATTTCTTTCTCGAACATTGAGTTGTGATGCTCGGTCTCAGCTGAACAGTTGATCTTTCTTGTTATTTGCTCTAACTACAATTCTTCAAATTTCATTTCCTCCATATGCTGGTGCTGTGGTGAGAGTGCTTGATG
This sequence comes from Anisodus tanguticus, assembly GCA_034509755.1. NCBI lineage: Eukaryota > Viridiplantae > Streptophyta > Magnoliopsida > Solanales > Solanaceae > Anisodus > Anisodus tanguticus. The sequence continues at coordinate 35,919,185 of CM067544.1, forward strand.
TTTTCGGTGTGGGGCCAGAAAGTGCATAGGGAGTTATTACTTTATAAAGATAATTTTAAGATACATAAATTTTTCTCTCATTGAGATGATTTCTGCATTATGCAAAAATCTGAACCAACCCAAAGCACTGGCGTCCCCAAAAAGTTCAACAAAGCCATCAAACTCAAGGTCTTAATACAACGATTTTGAACCAAACCTCTTCTAGAAGCAGAATAATTCAATACAGGTTGGTTGTCAGACAGTTAAATCTGCACAATATATGATCTACTCATACAGACAACTACGCCTAATATTCAATGTGCTCATATAAGGGTAAATATGAAAGAATAATGGGTCACAAAACAGTAATTGAGCTTTGATAGTTGCCGTTCACCGTCAGAAAGAACTTTGCTTCTCCATTTCTGTCGACGAAAATAATTTTACTGCTCATTTTGGCATTCTCCCTCACCCTGCTAACTTCTTTCCTTCTTTCTATCAATCAAAGTTCTGTCTCTGGCTCTTTTCTGATTTAACATATTTTGATATAAACACACAGATTTATGTTCCCAACAAAAGAACAGCTAACTGGTTTCCTCTAATTGCTTATCCGTATGACAGAGCATCATAGGTTATGACTTCCAGCTTTCAACATTTCTTGTTCTAGCAACTTGGTTTCCTCATCTTTATTACCATGACCATGAGAAAGTTGTTTTTTAAGTGGTTGCTTGCAGGACAATATTTTGTTTTTTTTACTATTAATTTGACTGGAGTACTGTGGTATCGACTTTCCCATTCCTCTTTGCTGGAGTACTGTGATTTCCTGGAGTACTATTAATTTGACTGGAGTACTGTGATTTCCTCTGATCTGTGGTTCATTATAGGATTGCAAAATATCAGGAAGTAAACCCTGGGGTTTTCACAATAGTAACTTTCCCATTCCTCTTTGCTGTCATGTTCGGAGACTGGGGACATGGTATATGCTTGTTTCTTGCAACATTATACTTTATCTTACGGGAGAAGAAGCTCTCTGGTCAGGTCAGTGCCGAACCTCTTTTTTGAAAAGCATCCAGCTGTTCTCTGCATCGGTCTTTACTGTTATCTGTCCCTATCTGTACCCTGTTTGATTGTAAATATATTGGGAAATCATTTTTGCTTATGAAAGAATTAAGAGCTAGTTGTGCATGGTTGACTATGCATCACTGATAAATCATGTTTTATAGACTTTTTATTCAGTTAATAAGTTTTATGAAGCGTTATAGGCTCATTAATTTGATTTGTCTCAACAGAAGCTTGGGGACATCATGGAGATGATTTTTGGCGGTCGCTACGTTATTATGATGATGGCTCTGTTTTCAATATATACAGGATTCATATATAATGAATTTTTTTCTGTCCCCTTTGAAATATTCGGTCGCTCAGCTTATGGTTGTCGCGATCCTTCCTGCAGGTAGGTGCTGAAGTAGTAGTTCATGTTCTCTCTGTTTTCTTCATTGCTCCAATCCTTGAACCAGTTAGATCCTATTTGGTCAAATACCTAGCGACAAACTCCTATGTTCCTTTCATTACGGTATTTCTGAACAAGTTCCTGGATAACAAGCCTAAAGGTTTTTTTTGTTGAAGGGATGCCACTACAATAGGTTTGATCAAGGTCCGTGATGCCTATCCATTTGGTGTGGATCCTAAGTGGCATGGTACACGCAGCGAATTACCATTTCTGAATTCTTTGAAGATGAAGATGTCAATTCTACTAGGTGTAGCTCAGATGAATCTCGGAATCATTGTAAGCTATTTCAACGCAAAGTTCTTTCAAAATGACGTGAATGTCTGGTAAGCCAGTTTACGTGCCTCTTTCCTTGGTTGTTTGTCAGGACTTGACTCATTTCGCAGTTACAAATAACATTTTGCCTCTGTTGTATCAACATTTTCAGTTCTTGTTAATCTCTATCCTTGGATGTGTTTAAAGTATTCATGTGCTATTGGAATTTAGTATGCCACTCTGCAATTTAATTTATTAACATGGTTTTTCAGGCATCAGTTTGTCCCCCAGATAATATTTCTGAACAGCCTCTTTGGCTATCTTTCACTTCTTATCATTGTCAAATGGTGCACTGGTTCTCAAGCTGATCTGTACCATGTAATGATATACATGTTTCTAAGCCCTACTGATGATTTGGGCGAGAACCAGCTTTTTATCTGGCAAAAATACCTCCAGGTTTCATCTTTCTTTATATTAACATCTAACGTGCTACAGAAGAGGTCATATCTAATACTCCCATCTGTTATCTTCTCTTCTAATTCAGCTTTTGCTAGTATCACTTGCACTTGTTGCCGTTCCATGGATGTTATTTCCAAAGCCATTTCTTCTAAAGAAGCAACATGAGGAAGTATGTTTAAACTCAATAAATGCAGCCAAAAGTGGTACTTGTTTTCTCCAGTGTTTCTCTCCTTGCATGAACTTTTATTCATTATCACATCATGAATTTCCAGAGGCATCGAGGTCAATTGTATGCAATGCTTGACAGCGCTGATGACATGTTTGAGTTGGAGACACACGATCATTCACATGGACAAGAAGAATTTGAGTTCAGTGAAATTTTTGTACATCAACTCATACATACCATAGAATTTGTACTTGGAGCAGTCTCTAATACAGCTTCATACCTGCGTCTCTGGGCCCTCAGGTACATCTACCAGCTTTGAGTTTGAAATATGAACACATATGCATAGCGGGAGCTTAGTGCACTGGGCTGCCCTTTTTTTTTTTTATATCAAGTTGATACCTGCTCCTATCTTGCAAGTGTATAAACTCACCTCTGTTGATAAGTATCAGTTCTGAAGTTAGATGTTCAAAGGACTAGTTTACAATTAATCAATGACTGCATGTTTGACCAGTATTCATTCTCAGAGAATAGTCAAAGTTCTGATTAACAGGGATGAAAAGTTTAACTGATAAACTGTGGTTGCATGACTGATGCAAGCAAAAGTAATGGAGAACTTTTTCATCTTATTTTTTTGTGTTGGGAACGTTTGTGTATGCTTTGAGGGAGCTAAACCAGAAAGGTTACATGATAGATCTTCAACTTTTGTTAATGATGCTTTGAGAAGCTTAAAAAGTTTGGCATCTTTAAATCCTCTAGACATGTTAGGAAAAATGATTCTCTCCTATTTCAACCATGTTTAGTTGCCATATATATTGAAGAGTTATGAAATAAGCTTCAAGAAGAACTCCGATTTATGAAGGTTGGATTGATCTAGCAGGCTTGATCTTAATGAGTTTGACATTTTCTCAATTTGCTATCAGTATTTAGTTTGAAACTAAATCAGCCTGTAAGAAATCATTTCATTATGAGAAAACCTTCCTAGCATGTCTAACTCGCTACCATTTTTTAGCTATAAAGCAAATTCCTGTAAAAGATAATTCTATATGACAGAAGCTGCTGAGGATACACGTAGAATGGAACACTAGGATTCAAGAGTCCATACACAAACTTAGTTTGGATAAGGCTTTTTGGTTATTATAATTTCATTACGTTAGGTGCTTGACATGAGTATTTTTTGTTTGGTCATGGACTTATATGTTAATGTGGGGATAAGTGCGAGTTTTAGAGAATGTTTATTTGCCTATAAAGACAAATTAATTAGGATACAAATAGAGCAAAATGGTATAGCAGATTCATATAACTGATCCAATTAGTTTAGGATTGAGGAGTAGTTGATTGACTGATGATAATTTGATGTTCCTTGTAGGTCATGTTTTGAACGAGTTCGACTGTTTTTCTCAGTTTGCTTTCAAGTTTTAGCTGTTAGCTGTAAAGCATATAGATCTATAGGAGATTCTATTCAATAAAAGCTGTTGAGAATATATGTAGCCCCAAAGGCGAACATCTAAGGGTTCTCATGTTACCTGTATTTAGTCCTTTGCTTGTAATTAAATATTTTATTCATTTTATCAATGTATATGATTTTTATGATTCTGTTTCTGTGCAGTTTGGCACATTCAGAACTGTCAAGCGTGTTCTATGACAAAGTTCTGCTTCTCGCAATGGGGTAAGGTTTTCTTGTGTTTTCCTATAAATCTGAACTGGAGAGATTATTATCCTTGTTTTCTCTGATGAGTAATTTCCTTGACCTATGAGATTCACATCTAGTACATCCTGTTTTTTCTTACAGGTTCAATAATATCGTCATACTTATCATTGGCATAGTTGTATTTATATTTGCTACTGTCGGTGTGCTACTGGTGATGGAAACTCTAAGTGCATTCCTACATGCCTTGCGTCTTCATTGGGTGGAATTCCAGAACAAGTTCTACGCTGGAGACGGATATAAGTTTTCCCCATTCTCGTTTGGTTTGATTAGTGAGGATGACGATTAAATGACTTAGAAGCTTGTGTAAACACGATTGTTCATTGGTCAAAACACGCTTCAATATTTTTTCATGCTTGTAGAAATTTCTTGGTAACACACCAGTGAAAGCTGAGTGTTAGGAAATGCCTTTTGTATCTCATGCACTTGTGTAAATTGTTTATTCTCACATAAAGAGCAAGGCACTGTGCACAGGACGTGCCTTTGTTATTTTTGAGACACTTTACTTTTTCTAACTTCTTTTCATGTCCTTGGCCCTTGGCTACTTAGCTTGTTTCGAATGCTCAAGAATGACTTCTAATCAGACTTCAAATACATATTTCACCTCTTTTTGCATCAAAACATTTGCTTCCTATCGAATCATCACCTAAACACAATGAACAAACATATAAAGTATAAAGTGGTCGGAATGTACTAAAACACCAAGAAAAGACTAACAAATGAGAGGCGTAAATTGTCTAAAAATATGTATTTCTAGACGTCGATCACAACCTTACTTAAACTTTGCTTGCCCTCAAGCAACTCCTATACTCTTAACTTATTACATCCTAAAAATCTCCTAAAACGTATGACATCGATTGCAAGGCTCAAGCAACTCCTATACTCTTAACTTACAATTGCTCATGCTTACATCCTAAAATCTCATAAAACATATGACATCGATTGCAAGGCTATTGAACAAATCAATTATGTAAATACTTCCTGATCATCATGCAAGAAAACTTAAGTGAATAACAAGCTTCGAACCTCCTAACCTCAATGAGGGACTCAACTTATCAAATTTTAGCTCGCTCACCTACTCTGTCAAAGAAACAAGTTATATCACTCATCAATCACGAAAGAACAATCTCTCTCGTACACAAAGAATTTCACATGTATGTACAAAGAACATAGGCTTGCCCACTATGTATGTCTCGATTATAAACATGCTCGAATATAATCAAATGGTACTTTAACGAGTTAATTTTGTAGGGTTTTGTTGGGTCCAAAACACATAAGTACGGCAGAACGGAAGTTTAAAATTTTGTTCTTACTTACCCCAACAACTTATTCTGGTATGGTTTTATGACAATCAAAAGTTGTAATCATAAAGCATGAACACTTACAGGTTGTATTTATCTTGAATCTTTATCTACTATAGGTGCGCACGCGAATTCCCTTACGATTGCAAGCTCCAAGCTTCAATGTATTCCTCCTTTGGAAAGCTAGGAAATCCGGCAGAGGTTCGAGAGAGTGTTTTAATTCTGAGTCTTTGAGACTTAGAATAATGATATGAAATCAAGTGTATGAATAATGAAGTGAATATCTATATTTATAGGTGAAAATTAGGTCAAACCGGATTAGGGTTTGACCTTGAGCCTGACCCAAAAATTGAGGCAGATTAGGTCATTAGCGCCGCGACCTTAGGGTATGGGCGCCGCGGCGCTTGACGTGGCCTTGCATTGCCTTGATTTATTTTCTGCACCTTCTTAATTAAATCTAAAATCCAATTCTGACTTAATTAAAACAATCATTATTGATTTAAATATCTCGATTCTAAATCGAATATTTAATACTCTCTCAATACATCCTTAGATCGAAAGGTCAATCGACATAGTGTGACCCTACATGCCTTCACATATCAACATTAATCAAATTAAGGTCTACGCGGAACTCTTAGACGGAGCCGCAAGATGAACTCAATATGTGAAGTACGTTTACATGAATCCAGTAAACTTAACCTCTATGTGGTAAGATAGAATCCTTTCATTCACGGCACACTCGATCAAGATTAGGATTTGTCAAGTGTCTATCCAAATGGATTAATCATTGTATCTCATCTATATTAGTTGACAACTAGACCATATTCTAAATATGTCTATTGCTTTGGCCAACGACTTAGTCAACCTAATATCACTGAGAATCTGAGTGTTCTATCGAATATACATTCGAGGAATGAATCCTAATCTTGCCTCAACTACCACCTTTAATCCACATCATAATGTACTCAATACAAGCTGTATCTCAACCTATAAGGCACTTGAGCTTAGGACAGGATCAAAGTACATTACTTTGTAGACAATGTGCATATTGACATCAAGTCTAAGGACTTCTACCTTCCACATGGTGATCATACTTTAGACAAGTATAACAAACAGTGTATCAGCAGGGTATACCAATACTTCCAAAGTATCCATGTGTCCATCACGAGTAGCCATTACTCGTAGCAGGTGAGACATACTACATCCTCTAAGGATGTGATGCAGACCACATGTCGACTTATCATATAGCATCGATATCACATTCTCGATGATCATTAGTCGATGCTATTTTAAGAGTTACGTTATAATATTAATATCTCACATTATCAATAACAGCATAACCTCCAGGGATGCATATTACAGAATATTATAAATAATTAATTAATAATTCAATAATTACAAATGTCAAAATATTAATCTTCATTAATAATAATATGAATGTGTGTAAAGTACATTTGTCCTAATATAGATTGTCTCTAGGACATAAATATACTTTCAATCTCCCACTTGGCCTAGAGCCAATCTCCAACATATCTAATGTCCATATTCTCAAAATGACTATTATGCTTGACTAAGCTTAATGGTTTAGTGAATGGGTCAGCTAGATTATCGTATGTGGGAACATAGTCTAATCTAATATTTTCAGTCTCCACCATCTCCCGGAGTATGTGGTACTTCCTTGGTACATGCTTGGTATATGCTTGTTTCTGTTAGTTGATCTTGGTTCCTTAGCTTGCGCAATCACACCAGTGTTATCACAATAAATCGTTATTGGACAAGTGGCACTTGGAACAACTCTTAGTTCTTTCAGGAACTCAGAAATTGCGACAACTTCTTTACCAGCTTCCGATCTAGTAATGTACTCAACTTCTGTTTTCGAATCAACAGTTGTAGCTTGTTTGGAACTTTTCCAGCTTACTGCTCCACCATTGAAAATGAACGTGTATCTAGACTGAGATTTGTAGTAATCAAGATCTATCTGGAAGCTAGCATCAGTGTATCCAGTAGCAGCTAGCTTTTCTTCCCCACCATAGACTAAGAAGTAATGTTTAGTTCGTCTAAGATAGTTAAGAATACTCTTGACTGCTTTCCAGGATTCTGCTAGAATTTGCAAGTCATACTAAGTGCAAAGGCCACATCTGGCCTAGTACAGGTCATGGCATACATGATCGATCTTATAGCCGAAGCATATGGGATCCTTTTCATGCGTTCAAGTTCTATAGTATTAGAAGGACTATCCTTCTTAGATAACTTGATGCCTTGTCCCATAGGTAGACCGCCTTTCTTGGAATTTTCCATAAAAAAACGTCTAAGCACTTTGTCTATATAGACTGACTGTGACAGCCCCAACAATCTATTAGGTCTATCTCTATAGATCCTAATTCCCAGAATGTAGCAGGCTTCACCTAAATCCTTTATCATGAAGGTACTGGACAGCCACTCCTTGACTGACTGCAGGAGAGTCTTATTGTCTCCCATTATCAATATGTCATCTACATATATGATAATGAAGGCAATACTCCCATCCTTGCGTTTACTATAAACAAATGGATCCTCTTTGCTTCTGACGAAATCAAATAGCCTTGTAAAAGAAAATGTTCCAACTCCTCGAGGCTTGCTTAAGCCTATAAATGGACTTTTGTAGCTTGCATACAACATTTGGTTTGGACTCAAGCGAAAAAACCCTCAAGTTGTTTCATAGACACCTCCTCAACTAGATTACCATTGAGGAAAGCAGTTTTGATGTCCATCTGCCAAATGTCATAGTCATAATATGCAACTATTGCAAGCAAAATATGAATGGACTTAATTTTTGCAACAGGTGAAAATGTTCATCATAATCGACTCCAGGCCGTTGATTATAACCTTTAGCCACCAACCTTGCCTTATAAGTCTGTACCTTGCCATATGCATCAATCTTCTTCTTGAAGACCTATTTGCATCCTATGGGTCTAACCCATGTCGGCAAATCAACTAAGTTCCAAACTTGATTTACGTACATCGAGTCCATCTCAGATTTCATGGCTTCTTGCCATCTCTGCAAATCAATGTCTAACATAGCTTCACTGTAGGTTGTAGGTTCATCGTCATCAGGAATATCTATCTCATTTTGTGTTTCAACAAGGAGATTAAGTCTTTCAGGCGGACGATGAGTCCTAGTGGTCCTACAGTGTTGATTATTCTGCGTTTCAGTATTTGTTGCATTCTGATTGTGAGAAGGTCTTTGTGTGTTGGACAATCCATCACCTTGAGAGCTTTCAGGAATGTCATTCTTATGTATTTCTTGAATGGAATGATGTACAACCATTGTATCACATTCCATTGGTTGTGTATTAGAGCCTTACATTTCTGCACTATCTCTCACAACACTCCCACTGACTGAAGGGCATACTCTAAGTACCCAATCTTCACCAGATACTCCTACTGAATCCTTGTTTAGGTCATTCGACAAGGGTTCAATTTCTATGTTATCTTGTGGTTCTTGAATTTCTTCAAGTTCTATCTCTGTGCAACTATGTTCCTTGTAGACATATTTTTCTTCAAGGAAAGTTGCGTTCCTGGAAACTATGACCTTACGTTCTCCAGGAAGATAAAAGTAGTATCCCTTAGTTTCTTTTGGATACCCCATAAAGTAACATTTCTCACTTTTGGATTCCAACTTGTCAGTGAGCATCTTCTTAACATATGCAGGGCACCCTCATGGTCTCATATGTTTAAGAGTTAGCTTCTTGCCACACCACATCTCATATGGTGTCTTTTCTACTAACTTAGAAGGAACCCTGTTCAGAACATATATTGAGGTTTGTATAGCATGTCCCCAAAGGTATGTCGATAGAGCTGAGAAGCTCATTATGGATCGAACCATATCTAATAAGGTTCGGTTTCTCCTTTCGGCAACTTCATTCATTTGTGGTGTTCCAGGAGGTGTCCACTCTGATTTGACTCCATGTAGCTTCAAGTGATCTAGAAAATCCTTGCTCAAGTATTCACCTCCTCGATCCGATCGAAGGGTCTTGATACTTGTTGCAAGTTGCTTCTCTACTTCCGACTTGTACTCTTTGAACTTCTCAAAAGCCTCGGATTTGTGTCTCATAAGATACACATATCCATACCTTGTGAAGTCGTCAGTAAAAGTGATGATGTATGGGAAGCCTCCTTTAGCTTGAATCGATAATGGCCCACATACATCAGTATGGACCAACTCAAGCACCTCCTTAGCTCGCACACCTTTCCCAAAAAGTGGCTTATTGGTCATATTTTCTCTCAAGCAAGATTCGCAGTTACCATAAGACTCCAATTCAAATGGTTCGAGGTAGTCTAACTTTCTCAACCTTGCTACCCTTGATTCGTTGATATGACCAAGTCTGTAGTGCCATAGGTAGGTAGAGTTTCTATTACTTATCTTGACTCATTTATTTTGTAAATTGAATATCTCTCTACTACAGTTTAGTGTATATAATCCATCCACAAGAGGAGCAGTTCCATATATAACATTATCAAAAGACACTACTTGACTGTCATTATAAATATATGAGGAAAAACCCTCTATGTCCAAAACTGGGATAGAAATGATATTCCTCGTTAACAAGGGTACATAGTAGCAATCATTCAACACTAAACAATAGCCAGAAGGCAAATTTAATCTATAAGTTCCTACTCGCTCAGCATCTACTCGTGCTCCATTTCCAATGCGTAGGTCTACCTCTCTTGGTCCAACCTTCCTGCTATCAGTTAGCCCCTACATATTTGTACAAATGTGTGAGCCACAAGCGGTATCCAATACCCAGGAATGAGAGTTATTTATAGACATATTTATTTCAATGACGTACATAGCTTGTCCACCAGAGGTAGAAGCACCTGGTGCTTTTCCTCCTCCTGGTGCCGTGCAGTCCTTCTTCCAATGCCCCTTCTGGTTGCAGTTGAGGCATACATCCTTACCCGGATTCACCTTATTTTTCTTCACACCTCCCTTAGGCTTCATAGCTGAGGGCGCATGGATTACTTTGCTCTTCTTCTTCTGCCATTCCTTACCTTTCGGCTTGGGTCGGCTAGTAGAGTTCACCATGAGAACAACTTTGCCTTTGGAAGTGGAAGACTTAAAGGTCTTGAGCATGTTGTGTAGCTTCGGCAGACTCACCTTCGTTCCATTCATATTGAAATTCACTATGAAGTTTTCAAAGGAACGAGGGAGAGAGTTCAGGATGAGGGTGGTAGCGACATTCTTTTGCAGCTTCGTTCCAATTGAAGCAAGCTTCTCTATCATCCCTATCATCTTCAATACATGCTGCAAGACCTGGGCCCCTTCATTTAGCTTACACTTAAAAAGTTCTATTAGTAACCCATATTCCATAGTTTGGAATTGTGAGTCATAGAGACTCTTCAAGTGTTTGAGCATCTCATTGGGACCCATGCTCTCATGTTGTCTCTGAAGTTCCATAGACATGGAAGACAACATCACGCACTGTGCTGAAGTGGCATCATCTAGGTATTTTTGGTAAGCATCCTTATCAAAAGAGGCATATTAAGCAAAGTCTGTCGCAGGGACTATTGGGAACACCGTGTCCAACACGTATTCTATTTTCTCTTGTCTCAGCACTATTCACAAATTTCTCAGGCAGTTAAGGTAGTTAGGTCCAGTAAGTTTGTTCATTTCAATCAACATTTTCAATGATAAGCTCGACATCATTGATAATCTGAAGAATTAGATAGACTGAAAATCAAACTCAAAATCTATTTCCTATTATACACATTCGTTTAGGATAATTAACATGACCTTTTGTTTAATTAGCTCCCACTATTTTAACATACTTCTACGACCACATGGTAGAATATGAACCTATAATAATTGAGGTCATAATGGGCCAAGATCCAAGCCTATGCTATATCCGCGTTTTCTTTGGCTGATAACTTTAATAATCTTGGTAGGTTCTAAACCAATTGGAAAACTTATTTGCAACTCTTGGTTGATCAAATATTACATTTAATCTTGCGTCCTTAGATTAGTCCGACACTTTGGCTTCAAGATTTGTCTAAGCAAGTCAACCCCATTACACGATTGCGTTTATGTATCTATGTGAACTTGGACTTTGTGAGCAAACACTTTGGTGTAAATACTCACAAAAGTTTATCGTCTACCTTTACATTAAAACACATCTATGAAAGAGTCTGGGTCCTCGTAGACTTAGAGCAAATGCTTTGGCATAAATACTCGTATCGCCAAAAAGGATTTTGCACTCTAACAATTATAATGGACGACACGTTTTAACTTAGACTTGTATTTAAATTTTTGGGGAACATTTTAATTCAGGGTTTTAACCAAGATCAACTCTTTTACGCCATATCCAATATGACATATTAATATCATGCAAAACTAATGACACATATATTTGGGAACCGTCAACCCAATATGCATGATATAAGATGGTTTAATCAAATATTAGGTGCCGCCTGCCCAGACAGTTATAGCGGACGCTATTCTAGTAATTTAAATGACAAACTATTTGACATTTAGCACATAAACAGTATACTTATCAAATAATATACTGTATTATAATAATCTGGACAGGTGGGGCCGCGACCCTAATCATTTGGGCCGCGGCGCCACTGAGGCAGAAGCCTTTCGGCTTCTGTAAATACATTAGCACTGCGGCGCTGCAAGGGAAGAAACCTTTCGGCTTCTGCAAATGCATCAGCGCCGCGACGCTCCACCATGGAGCCGCGACACTGCAGAGGCAGAAACCGCGGCGCTCTACCACGGAGCCGCGACGCCTACTGTCCAGTGAGTCCAAATTTTGAAACGAAGCATTAGCACTGCGCCGCCGCCTTGAAACCCTAGAAAGCGCCGCGGTGCCCTACCACAGGGTCGCGACGCCGATGTCATGACAAACGTTTCTGCGTTGATTTTTCAAAATCGTTTGAGTCCTAAATCTAATTTAGGGATCAAATCACAGATCCTTTATCATCACCCACCATTATCAATAATGCCCATATCGACCATCATCCGTTCTTAGTCGTGCATCGTGCAATGAGCCGGACAACGCACTTTTGGCTTAGTTCGAGTTAGAGCGGAATGACTTCCTCGAGTTAGCGTAGGAGATAATTTAGAGTGATATCAAAAGGTTAACATTCGGTCAAGACATATAGGATTTCAAGAAGCCTCGTTTTAATCTAATTTATGTTTAACCCATATTATTATGTTATTCAATTATTATATAACCATTGAACCAGCCTGGGCTCTGATACCACTGTAGGGTTTTGTTGGGTCCAAAACACATAAGTAAGGCACAACAGAAGTTTAAAATTTTGTTCTTACTTACCCTAACAACTTATTCTGGTATGGTTATATGACAATCAAAACCTGTAATCATAAAGCATGAACACTACGCGAATCCCCTTATGATTGCAAGCTCCAAGCTTCAATGTATTCCTCCTTTGGAAAGCTAGGAAATCCGGCAGAGGTTCGAGAGAGTGTTTTAATTCTGAGTCTCTGAGACTTAGAATAATGATATGAAATCAAGTGTATGAATAATGAAGTGAATGACTGTATTTATAGGTGAAAATTAGGTCAAACAGGATTAGGGTTTGACCTTGGGCCTGACCCAAAAATTGAGGCAGATTAGGTCATTAGCACCGCGACCCTAGGGTATGGGCGCTGCGGTGCTTGACGTGGCCCTGCACTGTCTTGATTTATTTTTTGCACCTTCTTAATTAAATCCAAAATCCAATTTTGACTTAATTAAAAAATTATTATTCATTTAATTATCTCAATTCTAAATCGAATAGTTAATACTCTCTCAATACATCCTTAGATCGAAAGGACAATCAACATAGTGTTACCCTATAGGCCTTCACATATCTACATTAATCAAATTAAGGTCTACGCGGAACTCCTAGACGGCGCCGCAAGACGAACTCAATATGTGAAGTACGTTTACACGAATCCAGTAAACTTAACCTCTATGTGGTAAGATAGAATCCTTTCATTCACGACACACTCGATCAAGCTTAGGATTTGTCAAGTGTATCCAAATGACTTAATCATTGTATCTCATCTATATTAGTTGACAACTAGACCATATTCTAAATATGTCTATTGCGGTGGCCAACGACTTAGTCAACCTAATATCACTGAGAATCTGAGTGTTTTCTCGAATATACATTCGAGGAATGAATCCTAATCTTGGCTCAACTATCACCTTTAATCCACATCATAATGTACCCAATATAAGTCGTATTTCAACCTATAAGACATTTGAGCTTAGGACAAGATCAAAGTACATTACTTTGTAGACAATGTGCGTATTGACCTCAAGTCTAAGGACTTTTATCTCCCACACGCTGATCATACTTTAGACAAGTATAACAAGCAATATATCAGCAGGGTATACCAATACTTCCAAAGTATCCATGTGTCCATCACAAGTAGCCATTACTCGTAGAAGGTGAGACATACTACATCCTCTAAGGATGTGATGCAGACCACATGTCGACTTATCACATATCATCGATATCACATTCTCGATGATCATTAGTCGAGGCTATTTAAAAGGTTACATTATAATATTAATATCTCACATTATCAATAACATCGTAACCTCCAGGGATGCATATTACAGAATATTATAAACAATCAATTAATAATTTAATAATTTCAAATGCCAAAATATTAATCTCCATTAATAATAATACGAATGTGTGTAAAGTACATTTATCCTAATATAAATTGTCTCTAGGACATAAATATACTTTCAAATTTTAGATTAGGGATGAGTAAGACAACTATATTAATTGTGACTTACACTTCCTAAGAACTTTGCACTTCATAGATTCTTCAAAACTCATTACTTATTCTTATTTTTTTCTTTTGGCCCTCTCTTCATTCATTATTTGACAAATCTTCGTTCTTCCTCAAATCAAGAACGCACAAAGAAAGATACTAAGAATTACAATTTATCATTCTTCTTCCATTCTAAGGTTTACATCCTAAAAATTAAGGAAAATTCTACACTAAAAAAAACAAACTAACCTATACTACCCAGTTCAAAATTCAAATACATCCCTCGAAAAATAACCGACGCACAAAGAAATATAGGAGATTATTAAACTACTAAAATAAAACAAAGAAATTACTACAAACGTTGGATGATGTATTGATACTAAAAATACAAACTACTTATTATAGGCCACTAAATTTCACGAATAATTCCCAATAGCCTATACTAGGAAAGCAAGAAACAAATAAAAATAAAGTAAAGTGATAAAACAAAAAAATTGTACGAATATTATAGTCATCCAATAAAAACAAGAATAAAAATAACATAAAGACAGAAAAATATTTTCCCCGCCCCACACTTAGACAGTGCGGTTGTCCCCATAAGCATAACACAAAGGAAATTGCAGTTCCTCCCATCGCCGTTTTGTGGAAGCCTTAGAAGATTGCAGTTCCCCGTTCACGTCTTGGAGCACTTCAACTTTGGCCTAGAGACGCCTGTTGTCCAGAGACAGCTGCTCCACTTTCTGTGGGGTTGTAGTAGGTAAGGCCTTGACCATCTCCATAGCGGAAACAGCAGCGGAATGATCCTGCACGTAAAAGGATGAAGGTCTTCAAAACTGAAAAGCATGGAAAAAATAAAACTAAAAGGAAACGGGAAGAAGATGGGGTAACTGAAGGAATAAGGCGGCCAGGTGAGAAAGAGACGCTTCTAAACCGGTGCCACACAACCCGAATTGAGGGGGAGGACCCAACTGTCCCGCCTCGGCATTGGTAAATGTTGGAAATTTGCCTTTGGTGGGGAGGTGCGTCCACCTATATTTAATGAATTAAACACTAGGGTTCCGCATGTTGGAGGCTTTGTCTCTTCACACATGCATAATCTACTAAGTGAGTAGATGACCGTAGGGCCAAGAATCGTCAAATTTCGTTGAGAAATGAAAGAGATATTGGTCCACGAAGTAAAGTGTTTGAGGCATGGAAATATGGTGTGGGACAAATCTACCACATTGGTGGGAAAAGGAAGAATTGCTCACCAATTTCTGGGCGAATCTTTTCATCATCTAATAACCCTGAAGAGGGTAGGATTATAGATGGTAGATTGATAAAGTTTTATCAGAGTTTATCAAATAATGAGCATGTAGTAAGGAAGTGCGTAGTATCAACTCAAATTTTATTTTTAAATAAAAGTCTATAATCTTTAATCAACATAAACATCATAATTGCAGAGATTAACATTTATTAAGATCATAATTAAAAACACATAATCTAGAAATCATACCTCTTAGTCAGAATTTCAGATCACCGGAGATCTCGACCTTACCCTTGGCTCTGCTTCCCTTCTTCTTCCACGAATATGCGGGATGATTGGCCTAGGTGCCTGGGAGTTCTCAACATAATATCCTCTAAAAGTCTTACTAAGGTGCAGGTTTATAGACTGATATGGTTATAATTATAATCTTTCAAAGTGTTCTTTTCTCTGGTATTATGATATTATCACTGATCTTGATTATAGACTAGGGAGGGAGTTTAGCTAGGCATAGATATTCACAAGTAAGGAATTGTATAGAATGTTTTCGAATGCTTAATAAATTTACAAGAGGTTCCTTATATAGATGACCTCGGCTGATAATTGTTTTTCAAAAGTTGTAAACAGTAATCACTTTTTCAAAAGTCGTAAAGTAAACAGTAGTCACTTTTCCAAAAGTCGTAAAGTGCTACAGTTTGTCTGCTGCTTTTCAAAAAGTTGTTTGTCTTCTGCTGCTTTTTTCAAAAGTTGTTTGTCTTCTTTCCCTTTGCTTTTGATAATGTCTTCTCCTGATAATGTCTTCTGCTTTCCAGGTGTCTTTGATAATATTCCTTTTCTGGTTGAGTTGATTTTTCACCGGTTCTTCTTGTCTTGTAGTAATCTTTTTAATACTTGATTGTCAAAATTGAGCTGCAAGTAGTGAAAACTACAGGCTCCCTGTTCAAAGTATTCATTTTTTGGGCTGCAAGTAGTATAAACTACAGGCTCCCTGTTCAAAGTATTCATTTTTTGGGCTGCAAGTAGTGAAAACTACAGGCTCCCAGTTCAGTTGGGTTTCACGTAGCAAGGCTACATGATTCCTTTTTTCCGTAGTAAATAAGATCCTTATGCAAAAGGATCAGGACTTTCTTCCTTTTTTGTTATATTGGTGGTAATAGTAGGCCTGGTGTTTATTACAGGTCTTTTATTTTGTCCAACTGTCCTTTGGTATTGTTCCACCATTTCCTTTGCATGCTTGTATTTTATGTTTATGATTTTATCATGCATCTCATTTAATCTTGTAGTGTCCTGTGTCATGATGTCATTGTCATAGTAAAGGGTGATGATATCCTCTACTTCTCCTCTCCTTTTGAATCTCCAATTATACATGCCTTTTTTGCTCTTAGCATGTCTTCTATTCTTGTTTTCAATGTTATTAATCCAAATGTTCTTTTTGCACTTAGCCATTCCTGGAATTTCTCCAAAGTTCAAAGGATTTTCTTGTTCAAGTTTTCATCATCTCCACTGATGGTACTATTTTTTCCTGTTTTGAATATCTGACATATCACGATTGGCTTACCAGTTAAGTCTGTTGATGCGTCAAATATCTGTATGCCATATATTCCTTTTCTGAATGATTCCATCATTAATCTTGTGGACTCCACAATGATGCTAGGTAGTTTGGCAATGTTGCTCATATTTTCATCTACTATTAGCTTGTCAATAAACCCATAAGTAAATAGTTTTGATACTACTTCTGGGTTTGCCTGCTCGCTGCATAAGAATTTTGGATACTTGCTTAGCTTAGCACTGCGTAAAATGTGAGGGTTAGTCTTATAATCATAAAATTTATTAATCTTCTCATAAGCATTCATGTAATCAGGTGTGTATCTCATCTTGTCTGCCATTGATACGGTTGATGAAGAGGATGGTATTGAAGATGGTATGGTTGCTAGTTTTGATACAAATGGTCCCATGGTTTTGGTAGTAGGGTTTTCTGGTCTTTTAGGTGTAGTGATGGGTGATCTGGATTGGGATTCATTTTGTATGTTTTTCATTGTTATCAAGTCTTGTATGGCTTCTCTGAGTTGGTTTATAGTGTTGGTATTCTCTTGTAATCTGGTTATGAGGATTTCATTGGTTTTTATAAGGGAATTTATAGCTTTGGTAATGTATTCTTCAATCTTATCGTTGTTGTTCGACATCGTTATATCTGCTAAGAAAATCAGCTAAAATATTCTTAGTCCTAGATTTATTCTTAACAATAAAGTCATAACAACAAAAGAATGATTTCCATTTTCTCCTTTTATTTAATTCTTGTAAAGGATCTATTTTCTTTGTAATAAAGCTTTTACCTGTGTGTTATCAGTTCTACCAATAAATTTTACCAGTAATAAATGATAATGAAATCTTTTTATTCCAAATTTTACTGCTAACAATTCTTTTTCATTTATATGATAATTCTTCTCATTTGGTTTCCACGGTCCTCCTCCATGTCCACAAATCAGTGGTTTATCTTTATCTATATCTTCTTTATCATAGGCTATGAGGACTGCTCCCTATCCTATATCACTGGCGTCAGTAAAGAGTTCCAGTTGATCTTTTTCTGTTGGTATTATGTGTTTTGGTAATGTTTTTATGGCGTTAGTATGCTCTTGTTTCCATTCAAAAGTTATGTTTTTCTTTATTAATTCTTGCAATGGTTTTCTTAAAAGTGGTAGATCTTTTATATGGTCTAAAGCATAATTTATCACTCCTAAGAATTGTTGCACTTCTTTCTTATTCTCTAATTTTTCTTTGAATTTTTTTATCTTTGTTACTATATGTTCTTGTAGTTGTAATCCTTCGTTATCTATAATATCCTAAATATTCAATATTGTTTCTAAATATTTTGGATTTCTTTTCTGATAATAGTATTCCGTATTGTTTTATGGTTGTTATAAATTTATCTAGATGTTTCATATGATCGTCTAGATTATCACTAAATATTAATATGTCGTCGACATATACTATGCAAAATTCTGTTAATCTTCTAAATACTTGGTCCATTCTTCTTTGGAATATTTGTGGTGTATTTTTTAATCCGAAGGGTAGTACATTCTATTCATAGTGTCCTTGGGGGGCACTAAAAGCTGTTAGAGATTTTGATTCTTTTGTCAGTTTTATTTGCCAAAATCCACTTTTACAATCAAATTTGTTGAACCATTTTTTATTTCCTAGTCGGTTAATAAGGTTTCTTTTATATGGTAAAAAATATCCATCAAATATTGTCTTTTTGTTTAGTTCTCTATAATCAATTACCATTCTGGCTTTTCCTCTTTTTGTTCACTATGTTTCCTTACTAAAAAGGCTGGGCTGCTATGTGGGCTTTTACTTTCTTGTATTAATTTTGGTTCTAATATTCTTTTAATTGGGTTTCAAATTCTTTCTGGTCTGTTAGGCTATATCTAATAGGTTTGGATCTAACTATATCATTTTCGTTTATCAGTTTGATTTCTGCATATTTTTTCTTTTTCCCATAGTTGGATTGGATTTTCTCCAAAGTTTATTTTTAGTGTATTCAAATATTTTTCTTTTAATAGTTGTAGGTTATTATTCCTATCAGTTTTTATAGTACATAATCTTAATGTATGTATTGGTAATATTCTTTTTAGTACTATCCATTTATTACAAGGTGTTTGTAAGCTAAAAGTATTACTATTTATAACTTGTGTCTTAAAGTAGTCTAGGAAGTTGTTTCCTAGTAACACTTGTTGTTTCATATTATCTAACTGATATATTATTGGTAATCGGAATATAATTTTTCCTAATATTATTCTCATGTTTTCTGCTACTACATCTAGTTCTTTTGATTGTTCGTTAAATCCTGATACTCTTGCTCTATGTGATTTGGTTCTCTTCCACCTATGTGATTCTAATACTTCTTTCCTTGCTAAGCATAAATCTGCTCCGCTATCAATAAAGATTTTTTGTTTTATCATTTTATTAGGCTTGTATTCTATGTGAGCTTCTATATAGATTGCTACCATTAGATATTAGGGATTTGTTTCAATACTCATTTCCCTTAACCTTTGTTGGAGGTTTTCATCTTGTTCTAATTATGTTACCTCTTGGTGAATCTCTTCATCATCTATTAACATTTGTATGTTTCTTCTTATTCTTATCAGCTGCCAATTTATCTCGCTTATTTTTTCTATAATTCTTTTAAGGTTTTTTGTAATCTTGTTATGTCTATCTCCGTAGTATCTATTTCCTGTTTCGCTTGTAGTAGTAACAAGTTTATAGAGAACATATTAGTCATATTGCATCCAGTAATACCTTTCTTCTAGTAGTTTTATTTTTTCCTTTTCTAGATTGTTCATTTTACTCAGAAGTGTTTTCACTATCTGATTGTTGGTTGATGAAGTTAATACTTCCCGAGTCTGATTCACTTTCTTCCTCAGTTTGGCTTACATAGAAGTCTTCATATTCATATCATTTATCATTATCTTCTCTAATCTGTTGTAAGTTCATTATAAATTGTGTCGTATTTATGTATTTTACTCATTTTTTCTTTAGTTTTGGGCATTTGTTAGCATAATGTCCCTTTTCATTACAATTCCAGCATTTACATTCTTTAACCTTTTCTGTTTCTATGAGTTTTACATATTTTTGCTTTCTAAATTTTCTTTTGTATCTAAATTTTCTCCTGGTTTCAGGGGTATTTTTATATCTTTTAAATCTCTTTTTTCTATAAGGTTTGTAATAAGGCTTATTGTTATAGTGTTGTCTGTTATCATAATTTTTGTAGTTGCTATTTTTCCTGTATTTCTTTGTTTGATATCTTCTATTACTCTTTTTATATTTCTTTTCTTTTCTTTTGTCATCGCATCCAAATATTAATCTTCTTTCCGTGAATCTACATATTTCTCTTAATCCTAGTTTCTTATCTTTTTTAATTTTTTGTTGCATTCTAAATTCTTTGCATTTCCTCATTAAGTATGCCCTTAGTACTCTTATTCTTTCTCCTAAAGTGTTTTATTTTGGTTCTAGTTGAGTGTATTCTTTTGATATTTCAGTATTATAAGGTGTTGGTAAGTGGTCATAGTAAAGTTGTGGATATATCGGTCCTTCTTCTGGTAAAAATCTTGCTTCATAAAAGAACTTGCTAAAACTAATCGTATATTCTAGTAATTTATTAATCTTACAACATTTCACATTGTTTAGACTCATTATTATTTCAATTTTTCTTTCTGCAAGTACATTTTCTCTTGCTACTAACCATCTTTCTCCTAAGATTTTTTTTTTTAGTATAATATCAAATATTATTAGCATAGATTTCCAATCTGTTGCATGACTAAGTACTTCTCCTCTTAGTTGATATGCTATAGATTCTATCCAGTATGCTACTTTTCCAATTAGTGTTCTAGTTATTAATTCGTACATATATTCTAAGTTTTCCGTATGTGTAGAGTTCATTATTGCTATATACATTCCAAGGTTCCAATCCGTTATTCTTCTTCCTATTTCTTGTTCATAATAAACGTTATCTAGGTCGAGAAAATATCTGTTGTAATTTACTCCTTGTGCCATTGATCCTACAAATTCTTTAAATTCTGCTTGTTGTCCTGCTGGTATATGGTTTAGTAATCTAGTTCGTTTTCTCTCTATTACCTCTAAGTTAGGATCTACAAGTTCTTCTTCAGGATAATCTTTTGCATCTTCATTTATTATATCTTCTGATTCTATTTCTGTTTCCTCAGGTCTATTATATTCTTCTTCTATATCACTTTCAGGTTCTTCTTCTATGATGACATTAACTCTTTTCATTTTTTGTAGGGCTTCTATTAACTGGTTGTTTTCTTTTATTATTTCCGAGTTTTCTTCGTTTTCTACTTCTTCTATGAATTCTACTACTTGTATCTCTTGGTTAGTTGGCTTGTCATTATTCTCTGAATCGCTATCAGTATTTTCGTTACTGCTAGTACTTTCATCACTAGTATTTTTTCTTACCTTCTGTTTTCCTTTCAACCTTCTCATTTGTTCTTTAAGGATTTTCATTTCTTCCTTTAGTTCTTCTAGTTCTTGTTTTGTCTCTTCTGTTTTTTCTAGTTCTTTTTTGGTTTCCTTTAATTCTTCTCTTATTTGCTTTATTTCAACCTTTGCTTCTTTTAATATGTTTTTCGTATATATAAACTTGTGTTTATATTTTTTGTACTTATCATACCATTCCTCATTACTATGTAATTTTAACTTTGTATTTGCTGTTTTTAACTCAGATATTTCTTGTTCTTGTTTATCGAGTTTTAGGTTTAGGTATTCGTAGGTTGTTTTTTCTACATTTTTTAGCTAAATGTTTTCTTCTTTTGAATCTACACTTTCTTTTGGTTGTCGTGTCCTTATAGGTTCATACTTGTATCTTTCTTTTTCTATTATCTTTTTTCCATTATTTCTTAAAAACGTAAGTACGCCTGGTATATTAGGTTCTTGTTTTCCATCAAAATTTTCCTTTTTTATTTAATATTGCTAGATTGTCTAATGATTTTTCTACTTGAGATGACGTTTGGGACCCCAAGAGGCAACCCATGTGTTTAAAGGAGGAAGGACCTAGATGTGCTTGGGTTCAAGGCTAAGCCCACACGCGCGCCGCCGCCGCCCGCCCGTCCGGTCCGGGTTCGGTCTTGAGTCTTTCTGATATTATCTCTTTGGACCCCCAAATTGCTTAATATTTACAGTTTCTGCCTACCGTTAGAGTTGATTTTTGGGGCATTAGTGTGCATTAACCAGCCATTACTTGGTTGATTAACTCCTCCATAAACAACCCTCCTTCAATGGCCATAAACAACCTCACTAATGGCCATTAACATCCCTCCTTCAATGGCCATAAACAGCCTCACTAATGGCCATTAACAACCATGTTTTGGCAGTTGAGGAGTCCCTCCCTTATGCTATATATTGGAGCTTTTTGGCTCAATTGTGTTACACGAAAAACACACAAAAACATAATAGAAAGACACAGAAATGAGACAACATTTATATACACAGAGACAAACAGAAGAGAAACTGAAATTCAGTCCAAAACTCTTCCTTCCTTTTCCATTCTTCAGCAAGTCATTTCGTGTTTGTTTTCATCGTCAGATTCAACCTATTTGCTTTATAGTGTTGATTAGGTGTTGTTTTATCTTGGGAGACTATTGACCGTTAACGTAAAAGCATATATACGGGGAAATCTTGTCGTAAAGACAGAGTGTCATCACTCGACTCAGCACACAGTTGTAACAATCCAGATTTAGTGTTTCTTTATTTTAGGTTATCAAGATTCAAGACTCAACAAGCTTGCGGCAGTTCTGAACATTGGCCTATTTTTTATCCTTTCGAACACTTGTAATATTTATTTACTTTCCGTACTGCTTTACAATATCCAACAAGTTTAAGACAAGATTTATATTAGTGTTCAAAAGATGTCGGTCAAAAGTTGTGTGACCAAATCTGGATATGGTTGTGGTTTTCTGGTAGAAGATAGTGATGATTATGCTGTTGAAGGTCAACGTGTTCATGGTGTCACCGCTCCTGAGAGTGGTGGGAACAAGCACCCACGAGAGGCTGAGGATGTCAACTGGGACAAGAGGAGAAAGCTGAAGATGTGGTTCTATCTTGTAGCAGAAGGCCTATATCTGTCCCAGACAAAGGATCCGAATTATGGTAAGGAGAAAATGGACACTCAGTCCGATGAAGTGACTGAAGTGGTCCAGAATCCGAAATTGAGATAAGTAAGTTTTCTTCCTTGTCAAGAATAAATATTAAATGATGTTTGATTAAAAATGGCTTAAAGTAAGGAGGAATATGAAAATATTTTCACGAAATAATTTATATTCCTTATGCTTTAAAATCAGAAGTTTAATCTCATCTTCCTTCCCGTTTAAAGATTGGATTTTGTAGACGACTTTAAAAGATCCGTTCTTTTAAGTGTAATTATTAAAAGTGTGTAAAGTATGTTCGCACATATGAGGGAGAAAGATCCACTGACTGTGCGAAAACTGTTACCACTGTTAAGTATGCGCCAGGGATTTCCCTAGGCACCAATCATAAGGGAAGAACACTAAAAGCAAAAGACGTTGAGCCTGTCACACTATTTGGTAGAAGACCTTCAGAAGATGATATTGGACACTCAGTCATACAAAGCCTACGAGCGATTGGAGTGGGCCAAAATTCCTTTGATAGAATGATATTGGACACTCAGTCATACAAGCTTACGGTCGACTGGAGTGGGGCCAGAACTCATTTGATAAGAAAAGTAATGGACACCTAGTAAGGTGGGCCAGAGTTTCCAGGTCTTAAATGATCTGAAGGCCTAAAGAAAGGCAGAAAAGAAATTGGACACTCAGCTTGCCAAAGTAACTGGAGTGGGCCAGAGTATCCAGATCACATATGATCCCGTTAAGCCCTAACCACGGGCAAGAGGTTGTTCATGTGAAACAACGCCACCTCTAAAGTAGAAGGGGTTGGAGAGGTTGTCCTCAATAGGACTTCAGGGAATGCGATCACTCTAGAATGAGGTGATACATGTCCCAAACTTGGTTTAAAGGACGTTGTTGGTCAAGCTGGTTTCAGACTAGTCCAACAAGTCTGTAATAACTAAGAATGGTACAGTATGTCTGTAGCCAAATGAATGATATATTTGTAATCGGTGCATCTATGCCATCATAGATTAAGACGTTAAATAGAAAGTCATTCAAAAGCTAACGAAGTTGAGATTGTTGCATTCTGTCGACATAAACCCTCAAAATGAATGTGAGGTAGGCGAAGAGGAAAAATCACCTTTTCATTCCATCAAAGTAATAACGAAAGAAGCACCGCTCCTCTAGAACTTAGTCACATCTACTTGGGTGATTTGAAGTTTATAAAAAATAGAGGGGGGAGACAAGTACATTGTGACCTTCATTGATGATGGTACAACGTATTGTATGTTTGTTGAAAAGCAAAGATGAAGTTGTTGAAGCGGATAAGTGCTACAATGCAGAAGTTGAAATCAACTAAGCTTAAGGATTGAGGAATTCATAGTGATAGAAGGGGAGAATGTGAAGCATCGTTCATTAAACGACTGCTCATTACTCACCTCAGTCCAATGGTGTTAGCCAAGCGCAAAGCCGTACGCCCAAATTATGTAGGGCAAGGCGATCTTTACCGCTAATGCGATTCTCAACAGAAATACGCATAAGGATAAGGATAACTCTCCGTGTGAAACATGGAAGGGATTTCACATTCAAATGTTGTGATGTGGGGTGGCTTGGTAGAAGTTGGAATACCGAAAGAGGTCAAGTTAGACATAAGACTGTAAATTTCATATCCACTGGATCTGCAAATAACAGTAGTTCTTATCACCTCTTGGTGTCAAAGAATGCTGAACTCTTTGAAGATAACTTTCCTTGAGAAGGGAAAAAAAAGTAATTGCTCGAGGTTAGCAAGAACCCGCGAGGGCCTGACTGTCTGGAACTAGACATTCTGTATCTACAGGACTTGGAAGTTGCTGACTATCCGGAACTTAATATTCCAGATCTACAGAACTCAGGGATTCTAGATGTTGAACCGAGACGGAGCAAAGAGAGGGACAAAGACTTGTTCCAGTCCTTCTAGCTTGTATGGTTGTTGAATGAAGTGGCAGAAGTCTCAAGAAGTTAGAGATATTTAAAACTTGGGAAAAAAATCATTTCAGGCCAAAATATGCCTGTCGCGGAGCGCTCAGGCCTAGAGCCCACGGCTTGCGTCAGGCTTATGTACAAGATGTCTTAAATTTTCACTCCTTGTTAAAAAATGGTCTGGTGCGGTGCGGCCATGCCTAAGGCGGGTGCCCTGCGCCAGACTTATTTTAACTGAGCCGAGGATGTATACATAGCGTTTCGTACAGATGTCCATTTGCACTCCACCACATATGGATGGAAAGGTATTTCAAAGTGCTACAACTTTTACGAGGAGGTTTTCTGAAATTTTAAATTAATAAAGGGTTTATGCTTGCTTGAAGTGAGGCCTTATGAAAACTCACTTGAAAACATGCTCCGTAGGGTAGCTTCTGACTATACATTGTCCAAAGACTCTTCTTATATCTTGATTAGTTTTCAAAATACTTCCTATACTCCTCATATTGGTTCCATTATATTTCCATTACACGGGTCAAACCATAGCCCAAAGGTACGAGGTGTTATAAATTTATACAAACCCTAAACTCTTCAATATGCAAGTACGACTGATGGCACAAATAGACAGGGGTAGTCATCCTTCTTGCTTTGTGAAGCTCCAGAAAGATGGATGTGATGTGGGTTGTTAGAGGTAGGAGCCACATGTGTGGAGAAATCCGTACTTAACTGAGCCCATTACAAGGACTCTCTCTGCTCGCTTCATTACGGACCCCTACTTCTCCTCCGGAGTGTAACCGTGGTCTCCAAACTCGTGGGAATCCTACATGACATTCTTTAGTGGCACAACAAGTATTACTTTGATTTTCCCAATATAGATAGTCCCCTACTTTCTAAACTCTTCGTTTCATAAGCCCGAAATGTCACACCCCAAGCTAGAGGGGCACGATAGACACCCGGGCCTCACTTATCGAACACCAACATACATGACTTAACCATATTCTTTAACATACAAACGGGATGGCAAGGCTGCCATGATAGACCGGGAGTAGTCAAAAGCAGTAATCAACCGAAAATACTAACCTAATGAACATATATACATAGATAAGGGCCAACATGGCCACCATGAAGTCCATACTTCATAACTTATACCGACAAGGCCATACATGACATGTATACACATGGATCATGTCTACAAGCCTCTATGAGTGACATCATCATCATAAGGCCGAGACAGGGCCCCGCCATACCTATAAACATGTACATCATATCATACCGACTCAAAACAACAACTTTGGAGAAAATAGAGTGCTACAACCTCGGCTGAGCTGAAAACCTACTAATCCTGTCTTCAAATTATCTACCTGAATCTACAGGCATAAAACACAGTGTCCCCGACAAAAGAGATGTCAGTAGGACTGAAATGTACTGGTATGTAAGGAATGAATAGTAATATGAGAACATAAGCTAGAAATAAGGCGTAAGAAGCAATCTGATAACCTGAATGTCACTCAGGGCAAACTTCAAACTCTAAGACTGTTCTGAGACTTCTATACATATGTGCATCTAGCTTAGCAGAAATCATCGTCTAATGGTAGTAGACCGGAGTGTTTATATGTGTACTCATTTCCCAACTGAAATCTATTCGGTGATGTTTATAATTATATAACCATTGCCCAACTGAAATCTATTCGGTGATGTTTATAGCTATATAACCATTGCCCAACTAATAACAACTCGGTGGTGTATACAGAACATCGCCCAACCGGTGGTGTTCATCATGTCATAAATATATATTCACCACATGAGGGCCATCGCCTACCACTTATATCTTGGTGGTTTCAATATCATATTTCTACATGCATACATAACGTTCTCGACTCAAGAGTTTCATATACTTACTCTTTTGCTTTGAATGATTCTTTTTCTTTGAAACAGAAAGGTAGCTCAATATAGACTTGAAACATCAACCAACTGAATAACACATAAGAGATATAATTCTGACGTGGAAAGTACTCCCAACAAGGGACAAATAAGATTCAATAAGAATTTCACAGAATGAAAGACATTAGCACTGCTAACTTTAAGAACATAGTCATTTTGGAGGGACGTTCTTTTACATTTATTTTCATTAATTTCATGTCAAAAGAAAGAAAGGGATAGCCTTAAGATACCTTAGCCTTGTTGTCTTATCAATACAACTTAAGAAGATTGGAACACCCTTTAATCTGCATAACAACAAGTACATAATGTCACTAACGAAACTACTAGCTAACACGATGAGCGATAAGTTTGGTTTGGGACTAATGTAACCCCTCTTATCCCCCATATGCTTTTCCTTCAATATAACAACATGCCCAGTATAAGAATAAGCATGTTTAGATGATTTCCAACCTTATTTCCATTCCCAAAACAACACCAAACATCCCAACAACAGATAAGAACAACATTAACAACCTGAAGTGTTATATGGTCATTTCTTCTCTTTAACTTATAACATCATCAACCTACTCAACATGTATAAAATAACAACAACAACAGCAGCAACAACAGTAACAACATCATAACCAGACTACTCCCTATAATTTCCAGCCATATAAAGTCATATATACAATCACAAAACTATCCAATAAGAGATAACAACATCTTACACTATTTCAATTGATATCTAGTAGTTCTTCACCCTAACAACTTAACCAACACATATATAATCCCAAAAATAAGCAAGAGTGGGTTAAACTTACATTTTAAAGCAAGTAAAACCTTTAACTAAAGCTTTCATTCACCTAGAGCAATCCTCAATCTCACCACAATACCATTGAAGCATTTTTCTTCACTTGGATTTGCTTTTAAGGTTGGATTTGGGTGGAACCACCTTGGATTCACCTTTGAACCTTAGAGAACTATGAAGGAGGTCTTAGGGGACTGTAGGAACTGAGTTTGGTCAATAAATGAGCAAAAATGAGCAATTCATCGAATTTATCTTAAGTTAAGTCGGCCACCTCCTCCCACATATAGTGCAACATACGACCGTATGTTGTGACATACGGTGTCCACCATATGTGACCAAACTTCTTGAATTTTTCCAAACGGAGTGACATATGACCTGCATGTCCATACTATGGTATGTATGTTGCTCCTTATGTCGAGAACTTTTGACGAATCTTGATCTTTTTGATTCGTTTAACCTCTAATCCTTCCAACATATACTATGGTTCCATACACTTATAACCTTAGAAATAACATCATCCTTTGGTCTTATGCCGATGTAACTTACGACACGCTCAACGTATAAGAACAT
Organism: Anisodus tanguticus; assembly: GCA_034509755.1. Classification (NCBI taxonomy): domain Eukaryota; kingdom Viridiplantae; phylum Streptophyta; class Magnoliopsida; order Solanales; family Solanaceae; genus Anisodus; species Anisodus tanguticus. The sequence goes on from CM067544.1 coordinate 35,947,458, forward strand.
GAGATGTAACACGAAAAGAAGAAGATCTTTTAATTTTTGCGGGAAAGTAGTAGAAACATTCCCAATGTTTCATAGATGAGACATGTTGTCAGGGTTGTAATAAAATTCCCCCCCTCTTTGGCCATTCGGCGGCGTCAGTTCAATCACGTCGATTGCTGTTATGTGGTATTTTGCGACTGGACACGACTCTTCGACTTCCTGTTGCAATTATTACTCATCCACTGTTTAAGCCGGAGTTCTCTCAAGACAAAAAACAATTCAACCATTCCCTGCACTTCAACTTTTAAGTAACATTAAAAAAAATCTCCTTCTTCTTCTTGCTTTTTCAAAAATACCTTTTCGATCATGTCATCATCTTCTTCCTCTTCTTCTTTTTCTTCCATACTTTCCTCCGTGTACTCTATTGAGGAACATGTTGATAGATTTTATAATCTCCGCAACCACCAATGAGGAAAGGTTCTTGCCTTTTTGGTTACTCAAGAAGTCGACATTGGCTCTCTTGCTGTCGAAATCCTTCCTCATGGCTTCCAATACGATGACTTCCATGTCGATCACCTCTAGAAGTATGTGAAATATGAGCTATCTAATAACAGACGATCTGCTCCACTAAGTTTGGGTTGATTGCCGATGTGGACTTCACCCTTAATTACCTAATCCATCACTACTCCCTTCGCCTGTTTCGAAGATGAATGATTCATTTGTACCCTCGGTGCACCCGAGGCTTAATCACTAGTTCCATAGACGACTTTGACTGAGGGTGATAAGATAGGTTCGTGATGATCCACACTGACCATCTATAACGGCTTTCTGTCGAACCTTTTTCTGAGACGTGGAGACCCACCCATAATTTCTCATGCCTCTTTTGCTTATTTTATGCTTCTTCTTGTTTTTACTAACCATGCATGCGGGCTTTGCAGCCATCCTAATCAAGTCAAACCTCACGCACAAAATTTTTGGTTGGGTGATGGATTTTTTTGCGGGCCTTCCTTGACGTGGACAAGACTTGGAGAAGCATATCATATGATCGATGGAGGGGAAAGAACCCCGGTGAGTAACCTCGTCTCCCATTACCCATTGCTTCATCTGTTGAGTACTCTGTTTATTCTCCCAGTCTGTCCGTGAGAAAGTCTTCTTCTCAAAGGGTGCCCTCCTGTGAGGCTGCTCTTGCCAACATCATGTGACCGATGCCTCATGTAGTGATAAACAGGGCCCATCGAATCTCAATGAGGCCATTTTGGAAGGAATAAGCACCCCATTTTTTGCACCGTCGCAGACTCACCGAAGCTTGGAGAGAGGTATGATAAAAGGTTATTGATGTCAACGATGAAGATGACAAATGATTTGATCTCGGGGGCCACCGGGGAATTTCTGCTGATAGTCCATTTGAAGCTGTCGGGGAACACAAAGATGCTCACAGAGATGCTGGGGACAGCCTTGGGTGCCTCAGGTTTTGGCTCTAAAATCCCCTGAAGGGGCACAACCCAATTTACTATTGGATATTGTAAAGCAGTACGGGAAGTAAATAATTATTACAAGTGCTCGAAAGGATAAACAAATTGGCCATTTTTCAGAACTGTCGCAAGCTTGTTGAGTCCTGATAACCTGAAATCAAAAAATACTAAATCTAGATTGTTACAACTGTGTGCTGAGTCGAGTGATGGCACTCTGTCTTTAAGACAAGATTTCCCGTATATATGCTTTTACATTAACGGGCAATAGACTCCCAAGATAAAATAACATCTAATCAATACTACAACGCAAATAGGTTGATTCTGACGAAGAAAACAAACACGAAATGACTTGCTGAAGAATGTAAAAGGAAGGAAGAGTTTCTGTTTTCGTCCCAACGTTTCTGCTCACGTTTTGGACTGAATTTCAGTTTCTCTTCTGTTTGTCTCTGTGTATATAAATATTGTCTCGTTTCTGTGTCTTTCTATTCTATTTTTGTGTGTTTTTCGTGTAACACAATTGAGCCAAAAAGCTCCAACATATAGCATAAGGGAGGAATGGATTCCTCAACTGCCAAAACATGGTTGTTAATGGCCATTAGTGAGGTTGTGTATGACCATTGAAGGAGGGCTGTTTATAGAGGAATTAATCAACCAAGTAATGGCTGGTTAATGCACACTAATGCCCCAAAAATCAATTCCAACGGTAGGCAGAAACTTTATGCCTTCCGTCGTTCCCAAATTCAACTTTCTAGAAACTCTAGGGACCAAACTGTAAATATTAAGCAATTTGGGGTCCAAAGAGATAATATCAGAAAGTCTGAAGTCCCAAGTCCCACGACCCGAGACCCGAGCCCAGACCGAACGGGATGGGCGGGCAGCGACGGCGCGCGTGTGGGCTTAGCCTTGAACCCAAGCACATCTAGGTCCTCCCTCATTTAAACACATGGGTTACCCCTTGGGGTCCAAACCCTTAGCCAATTATGAGACTTATAAAGAGAGTAATTCTTCATTTTCCTACCGATGTGGTAGATTTGTCCAACACCAGATATCCATGCCTCAAACACCTTACTTCGTGGACCAATATCTCTTTCATTTCTCAACGAAATTTGTTGATTTTTGGCCCTACGGTCATCTACTCACTTAGTAGATTATACACGTGTGAAAAGACAAAGCCTCCAATATGCGGAACCCTAGTGTTTAATTTATTAAATATGGGTGGACGCACCTCCCCACCAAAGGCAAATTTCTAACAATCCCATCTTGAAAGAGATTTTGGCCCACACACAAGGTGCCTACTTTCAGCAATCTTTCAGCGAAAAGATATTGCATCAGGAGAGGTAGCTTCTGCTTTGAACCTTCCCTAGTTTAATACCATCGGACTTACTTATTGCGCGGTGAATGTGATGTCTTGAACCGTCAGTGTTTAGTGTAAGCCAAGACAATGATACCAACACAATAACTCTCCTTATTCATTTTCATTCTTATTGTTTTGTCCCTTGTGGCCATGGACACACTTGGATTCTTAAGTGTGTTTATTTGAGGCGGCCTTCCCTCACACTTAAATAGGTGATCTCCTACAAGGTATCCTACTATACCCCACTTCACAAGTGTTAGGACTCATTAAAAGTTTTCCCAACCTTAACCTCAACCGTTTGAGGATCGTTAAAGGTTTGGAAGCTTAAGCTTTACCCACTATGCAGGTAGCACTTTAATGTCTATCGCGGGAACATCTTTGGATTCATGTTTCCCTACAAAAATTATCATCCGAAGTACTCTTGCTTCCACCGAAGCGCTCAACTGAACTTTTACAGCTTAGTTTTCCCATTGAACCAAATTCTTGGGATCTTCAGTCAGTATGGTTGGGTTACCACCGCAAAGGTTCGTATTGTTTGGGTTTTAAGCCCGTTCCCCTAGACAGGCAGAACACTTGATATCCGGGTAGTCCCTTAGTTAAAAGAGTCCGCTATATCCTTTGATTAATAATCAAGGAAGTGACACCCGTGATGATCAACTGCCATACAGTCTTATGTCTCCGACAGATCCTGACTGATATGTCCAGACGCCGTCATCCGTGTCCTTCCTGAAGTCGACCGACTAGCCACAATGTATAACTGTTGAAGGCACGAGTTTCTCCCAATAAGGGACATCCTCTAAGGAGTCATGAAGTTACTCAACTTCTTTCATTCTTTGTATAAAGCGATAAACTCCGATTCCATCATGAATCAGCCGATGCAAGTTTGCTTAGAGGATTTTCCAAGACCCACCATACACAATTACTTGTTGCTTTGGTGTTCTTCACATCTGGTGTGTAGTTTGCATCATTGTGTTCTCCCAGAATCGCTAGACATCCAGAATACCATAATCCATAGATAAGTGAATATTTTAGATATCATCATATCCGACTTAACGCCTTCTATCGATTATTTCCAGAATCACGAGTGACCCTTAGGTCAACTGATCTTCTTTGTAGGCCGATACCAGGTCGGTTGTAGTGTGTACAATACATTGAACTACACGTGACCTGTGCATATCGCTCCTTGTCTATGGGTTCACTATGATTCCAATCAGTTCTATGATTCATATCCATTGGTGGCTTCAACGAGACTGTCAATTATCTCACAATTGAGTTTGGAGTTAGACCAGTCCGTTAGATGTCTTAGAAATCCAATTCCTAAGTTGTCATCTGTGATACCCATATCATTTGTTTCAATTAAATTTTCACTCTCAGACTATTGGTTTTCCAACTGTTAGCTTTCTAACTTCAGAGTCAATGTTTCTGTGGTCAGATTCATTATTTCTATTTTAACTGAAACTTCCAGGACCAAAATGTAAACATTTCAGGGACCAAATTGAAAGTTCAGGAAGAAGCCCAACAGTCCAGAAAACCAACTCTGATCCTCTTCTTCCAACTCTCTGGTTAGGAAGGTTGTTTCAACATCCATGCCATGCAAGATTGTAATGGACCTGGATGTTAAGCTACTCACAGGGGAGCACATGTACAAGTAGCCGAGTCCTTATACTTGTCAGTAGATGCATCTACTTTGTACTCTTTTGAGTATCCACTTTTACATAACCTAAAGGTTCTTTTCTCGGAGGAAGATCAACTATTATACAAGTATGGTTCTATATGATGAAATCTATTTCTCTCTTTGTAGCTTCTTTCCAAAGCAGCACTTCTGGAGATGACAATTATTTGTTAATTGTCCATGGTTCATTCCTATATCAAGTTAAGATCATTACTATGATCCTTAATCAATTCTAGCATTAATTTGTAATTCTTAACGCGATTCTTAAACAAAAAACATAGGATTCCCAAGGTAAATCCTTCTCAAGTGATTCAAAGCTAGGATTTTGGTGTTCTTCGTCAGGAAGACAACCTAGTTCATAGAATTGAAGCGTTTATAGGTATGTCAAGCTTCTATCCATGTGTGGGAATATTATTGTTCTTGCCCACACCACTTTTAATCCATGAAATATGAATTTCCACAGACCTAGGGTTTTCTCTAATTCATGATGACCCTATATACATGTACAACTATATACCATGCTTATATTCATGTTTTCGTTAATTGTATTCATGATATGTCATTGTGATTGTTATGAACCTATCCGTAATCCTTGAACACATGTCTTGAATCTCATGAGTTCTTATATACAATTCAGGAATCATTATTACTCAATTCATGAAATTATACTTGTTTTCAGGTTTCATACAAGCTATATTATGTATCTACTTACATCCTAAATTATTCTTACAAACCATATTTACAAGTCATGTTTCTGAAATTCATGGGCTTATAATCCAAATATATTCATGTTCAAATTTTGGGAGTTGCACAGATTACCGAGAAGGTTTAATACCTAAAACTATGTATGCCAACGTAGGATAAGGATCGCTCTTCCCAGTTAGGATGATTTCTTCATGTTACCCTCAGCGGGTTATTGGATCCATTCATGTCTCGTACCCCGACAAGGTATGAGATGACTTAGCTGATCGAACAGAGATCAGACACCGCGTTCCAGCATGGTGGTTTCATGTCGGTTATACTAAAGCTCTCCCACTTATAATGATTTATCATATTTTATATTATATTCATGTCAGATATTATACATGCTCATGCTTAGGTTACATTTTTAGTTTCTATTATTTCATATGCCTACTTATTCTTTCAGTTGCTTTACATACACTATAATTAAAATGTACTTACGTCCCTTTTTGCCCGAGGCCTGCACTTTACGGTGCAAATATTAAGTTTCAAGACGATGAATCAGTTCGCTAGGATTCTATTGGTATTAGCTATTGGTGAACTCCATTTTATTTAGGGTATCAGTTTTAGTTACTTTCATGTAATGGTTTACAATAAAGGTATGCAGAGCCTTGTCCTAGTAAAATAATTTTGCAGTCAGACTCATGTTTCAAAGATTTCACATACTAGTTTAGCATGTCATGTCAGATGTTCAGTATTTTGACTTATTATATTTTCAGATTATTCTGCAATCATATTTTCAGACTATATTTTTAGTATTATTTTTTACATATTTTAAGTCATTACTATTGCATGTTTTCATGCCCATATTGATTCAATAAGCCATGTGATTTGTTGGGTCACATGTAGTCAGGCACCAAGTGTCGTGTTTCACTCAGGCCATGGTTCGGAGTGTGACAAAACTTAGTATCAGAGCCCTAGGTTCAAGTGTCTTAGGGAGTCTATGAAACCATGTCTAGTGGAGTTCCCTTTATATGTGTGTGCGCGCCACACATATAAATGGTTAACTACCAAGACATTTAGGATGGTCTCACTTCTTTCATACTCTAGATCGTGCAATTAGAGCTATGCTTTCAGAAACTTTTCTAACTCGTGCCATGAAGCTTAGAGTGGTAAGGAACATTTTCTTCCTATCAAATTCCAGATGTATCAAATGCGTAAGTGAAGAGAAAGAAATTCAAGGTCCAAGTAAGGATGACTACCCATTGGGGTATAATTGAGAAGTGCATGTCGGTAAGAGATGAGATTTGAGATAATATTGAAAGTGGAACAAAGTGCATATTTACTATAGACTAGGCATAACCATTATTAGAGGGTTCAAAAGTGGTTATCATGATTTACGGTTATCAGTTAACCTTAGTTACCAATTTTACAGTGTTTCAATTAGCGAGATTACGGTTATTTAGTACACCAGTGTTCATTTATGTAGTTATCATATTTTTAATTTTCAGTGTATCCAGATTCTTGTGACTTGACTTGTGAGTATACAACGAGGCCTATGGGTACAAAAAGAAAGTGTAAGTAATGATGACTATAGCGATATGTTTGTATTTTGCAAGTTTGGGTTAAGATCCAAGACTCCCCAAATGGTGCATGATGTATTTATCAGGTGATAGTACCATTTTAAGGACAAGTTTCTGCATGATGGTATACGTATGTTTTATACCTTACAAAATAAGTTTATTTAGATTTTTGGACTATAGAGCTACAAATATGAGGATGATAACTCACAATTAAGACCCTATAGGGTAACATGTTATGAAGTTAGTCATAGTACGCATAAATTGCTCATGATAGTTTTGAGCAGAATACAACCTAAGGGAAAAATACATAGGAGGCAAAAAGAGATGATATTACAGAATGTGTTTCCATAAGACGTATGCACGTGACTAAGAAGAGATGATGCACGACATGAGAACCAAGAGTAGATGATATTGGGTTCCGAGGAATGGAATTTTATTTGTGCAAGTTTATTCAGATCAGAACCATAGAGTATGGCGTTAGTAAGTTGCTACTAGAAGTAGATATTACGATGAGATGATAAGATCTGACAGTTCCCTCTAAGGTTATGTGATTAAGTGTTTATAACATATGTGTATAATTTGACATGACTTTAAAGTGTATAGAAAGTTGGGGTTAGATGTTTCAATCTTTCATTTAAGAGAGACGTAATTGCCCTATGTTTGATCCATGTCTATAGCTTAAAAAAGATAGTATATGACTGCAGCATAGGATCAGATGATAAGGGAAGTTAGAAATAATCTTACGCTTCAGTTTAGTATTCAATACAGAACCAGAAGAACATGATGCTGGTAGGTTGTTAGTAGAGAATAGTAAGTATGTTTTGAGTAAATATAGTGAATTAACAATTTTAGCAGAGCTAGTAGAGGTACAGTTTGATTTTCTTAGTTAGGTTAACACTAGTGAGTGAGTAGAAGTTTGAATACATAGAATGAGTGTTCGAACCCAAAGAGTTTAAGATAAACATGAAATACAATGACACAGAGAAGAAAATTAGCTAAGCAGTAAGAGAGGAAGTTACAGAAGAATAGTCTTTTAGAGTTATAAAAAGGGGGTCTCCCTAAGACTAATAGTGTGAGTGAAGTTAAGTCGTTAGGACATAATATGCCAGTAATTTAGTTCTCCGTTCATTTAAGTAATTCACTTTTCCCTAGTAAGGAAGATCTCTCAGAAGTGAGTCAAAAGATGAGCTGTCAATTACATAAAGTGCAAAGAATTGTTGAAGTTGAGGAAAGTTGGTTGGAACCCAACGAGAGATAAGGATCCCCAAATATAAGATCTTAACCTTTGGTCTAAGAGAAATATGTGTAAATTGTCAATGAGTGCAGTTCAATATTTGAAAACCCGAAGGGTTAACATGAGATATGAAGAACCTCAGTTCAGTAATGATGGCATACTAAGATAGTCTCCATAAGGTTGTGCCTCACATGGCCAAGAAACACAAAGTGGGTAGAGTGGTTATCGATTGACTTGTGTTAAGATCAATTATTATCAATTAAGAGATCATAGAAAAGCTATAAGATAATGCCCATTTATGTGTCACAAAGATAGTTTCATTACATGAGACTCTATTCTTTAGGGTGTTGGTCAAAGACTTAGCGCACAAAAATACTATAAGTATTTCAGAAAGTATCTTAGAAAGATATCAAGTATAGGTAGTTTAGCTCATGTTGAGGCAGGCAAGATGTAACACTCCGTAAATATGTATTAGGTGTGAATGTATTAAATGAGTATTAGTGTGACATTTTAGCCATGTGAAGTGCTATTGGGATGAGTTTGGGTAGAAATATGTGTTTTGAAATCAAGATGAGAAGTGAGGTGTTTGAGATTCGATATAATGGGCTATGTTTGCGGCAAGTTTGCCTTCAAGACCAGTTTCGTGCAAATCCATTGAGCATTGGAGCAAACTCAAAACATAAAAGTTGTAGATATGTGAAAAACCTTTCCAACTATTTATGGTGGACCTCAATTGGAGATCAGTGCTATGAGTCATGACCATTTTACTTAACGCTGTTAGCAAAGTCAAAAACATAAAATTTTGACTAAGTGTAAAATGGACGTGGGAGCTCACCCGGCGAAGCCCAGAGCGAGACAACACCTCACTATAGACCTCTCCCAGTGAGGTGGGACGTCCAAAATACACTTTTTGTCTAAAATTCATCTAAGTGTAAAATGGATGGGGAGCTCGCCCGGCGAAGCTCAGAATGAGGCAAGACCTCGCTATGGACCTCACCTAGCGAGACAAGGGGTCCAAAATGCCAATCCTTTAAATATAACACTTAGTAAAAAAAATCATTAGCATCTCATCCAACCTCATAGAAAATCCTTTCAAGAGCATTTTTCTCTCCTCTCAACCTCCCACAACAAGGTAAGTTCACTCCTAACGATTCTTTAGTAGTTATAGCATTAAATCACAATTAGTAACTTGTTTCTCCAACCAAAAACATAGGATTAACAACATAATCCTTGCAAGCAATTTAAGTTAGAGTTTGAAGCGTTCTTCGTAAGGAAATAACGTAGTTCTTTGCAAGGAGAGATTGCAGGTATGTGAGGCTAACTCTCTATATGTGGGAATATTATTAATTAACATGCGATGAAGCTTAGAGTGGTAAGGAACATTCTCTTCCTATCAAATTCAAGACGTATCAAATCCATAAGCTACGAGACGGAAATTCAAGGTCCAAGTGAGGATGACTACCCATTGGGGTATAGTTGAGAAGTGCATGTTGCTAACAAATGAGATTTGAGATAATATCGAAAGTGGAACAAAGTGCATAGTTACTATAGACTAGAACATAACCCTTATTAGAATGTTCAAAAGTGGTTATCATGATTTACGGTTATCAATTAACCTCAGTTACCAGTTATACATTATTTCAATTAGCGAGATTATGGTTATTTAGTACACTAGTGTTTAGTTATGTAGTTATCATATTTTTAATTTTTAGTGTATCCAGATTCTTGTGACTTGACTTGTGAGTGGCCTATGGGCGCTAAAAGAAAGTGTAAGTAATGATGACTATAGCGATATCTTTGTATTTTGCAAGTTCGGGTTAAGACCGAAGACTCCCCAAATAGTGCATGATGTATTTATCAGGTGATAGTACCATTTTAAGGACAAGTTTCTGCATGATGGTATACGTATGTTCTATACCTTACAAAATAAGTTTATTTAGATATTTGGACTATAGAGCTACAAGTATGAGGATGATAACTTAGAATTAAGACCCTATAGGGTAACATGTTATGAAGTTAGTCGTAGTGCGCATAAACTGCTCATGATAGTTTTGAGCAGAATACAACCTAAAGGAAAAATACATAGGAGGGATATGTTTAGTGAGGTGTTTGAAATTCGATATAATGGGCTATGTTTGCGGCAAGTTTGCTTTCCAGCCCAATTTCGCGCATATACATTGAGCATTGGAGCAAACTCAAAACATAAAAGTTGTAGATATGTGAAATACCTTTCCAACTATATATGGTGGACCTCAATTGGAGATCAGTGCTATGAGTCATGACCATTTTACTTAACGCTGTTAGCAAAGTCGAAAACATAAAATTTTGACTAAGTGTAAAATGGACATGGGAGCTCACCCGGCGAAGCCCAGAGCGAGACAACACCTCACTATAGACCTCTCCCAGTGAGGTGGGATGGGCAAAATGCACTTTTTGTCTAAAATTCATCTAAGTGTAAAATGAATGGGGAGCTCGCCCGGCGAAGCCCAGAGCGAGATAAGACCTTGCTATGGACCTCACCCCGCGAGATAAGGGGTCCAAAATGCCAATCCTTTAAATATAACACTTAGTCAAAAAAAAACATTCACCATCTCATCCAACCTCATAGAAAACCATTTCAAGAGCATTTTTCTCTCCTCTCAACTTCCCACAACAAGGTAAGTTCACTCATAATGATTCTTTAGTAGTTATAGCATTAAATCACAATTAGAAACATGTTTCTTCAACCAAAAACATAGGTTTAACAAAATAATCCTTGCAAGCAATTCAAGCTAGAGTTTCAAGCGTTCTTCGGTGGGAAATAATGTAGTTCTTTGCTAGGAGAGATTACAGGTATGTGAGGCTAACTCTCTACATGTGGAAATTATGCCCTAGTTCATGAAAAGACCTAGAACTTTAATATTTTAAGAATATAACCTCATAGTTGTTCATAATTATCACTTCGAATTTTGTGAACTCATTACGTAATCTGTATAGACTCGTGTTAGATATCCCACGAGTATCAGTCGTGACAATTCAATACTATGAACAGTTAATGCTTCAAACTTCATAATTAGTTTATGAATACATATCTCAATCTAGTTCTATTCAGTATTTCAATGTCATGCATTACATTATAATTCCCAGTTCCGTTCCTCAACTTATGATACTTCTTCGAAAAGGGCAGAATATGATGAACCTATATGCTACACACTTACGTTCTGATTTTACATGATGATAAAATATGATGGCTCTATATTTTAGGAACTCATGACATGATTCACGAAACCATAAAGAGTTTAAGAAACATAATTGTATCAATTGAAAAGCATGCCTAAATTCAAGAACGCTTATGCATGGTAACACTCTATATCCCATGAATAGTTCATGAGTTCATATCTTAGTTTAGTATAGTAATAGGGAGTACAACATATCAGCACCTCAGTATAGAAACTCTCAATATCCCATAACGGTGTTATAGTATGACTCTAAAGATTTACGTTAGAACTATAGTTATGTACATAGCCTAGTAGTAGATGATGCTACCCGCCATGTTATGAAACATGGTGCATGATGATATGATATATATCCTGGCAGTGGATGATGTTTTCCGCCATGTTAGGGACCATAGTGCATTATGATGTATAGCCTGGTAGTGGATGATGCGACTTGCCACATTGTCAAACATAGTGCATGATGATATGATATATAGCCGGATGATGTTGCCTGCCATGTTAGGGACCATGGTGCATTATGATATATAGCCTGGCAGTGGATGATGATGCCCGCCATGTTATAAAGCATGGTGCATTATGATTCATAGTCTGGTAGTGGATGATGCTACCTACCATATTATGAAACATGGTGCATTGATTGAGGTATAGCCTAGTAGTGGAGCAGCCCGCCATATCATGACCCATGGTGCATTATTTGAGATACATTCTCTGAGTTAAAATGAAATACAAACCCCAATATGGTTCATTACAGAACAGAGGTGACCCCCCATGTTAAACAAATTATTATGCTCAATGACACTCATGTCTATGTTTTAGTTTCAGTTCAACGTTCAGTATTCATATTGATCTTATCTTCATGTATTTGGGCTGCCCATTCCATCGAGCACCGCACAACTTGTTATTTTCTTCAGTTGGTTTTACGTACTAATGCAATTTAAATGAACTAATGCCCCTTTTTTCTGAGGCCTGCACTTCATAGTGCATGTCACCACTTTCAGGATGACGCATCTGCACGCTACGATCTTTGGTATCAGCTGAGTTGGTAAGCCCCGTTCGTTTGAGGCCTTATTATTTATTTTGCGGTCTTTATAATTTACTACAGACAGTCAGGTATGTCTGAGGCCTTGTCCTGGTAAATAGTTAGCATCTCAATATTCTTTAGAGGCTTCATAGACTAGAGTAATAGTTAGACAGAGTTTATCAGATTCTTATGTTTGCTATGTTAGCACTTTTACTATGGTCAGACTTTTAGTATGTCATCATGTGTTAGTTTATTTCCTCGTTTATTATGTTTTGATATAACATGTTGATATAGTCAGGCAGTTGGTTCGCTCAGTCACATGCAGCTAGGCACCGAGTGTTGTGTTATGTTCAGGCCATGGTTTGGGGCATGGCAAAGCTTGGTATCAAAGAACTAGGTTCAAGAGTCCTTAGGAGTCTATGAAACCATATCTAGTAAGGTCTCTTTTATATATGTGTGTGCGCCACACATATAAATATTTGACCACCAAGACATTTAGGATTATTTCACTTCTTTTATACTCTAGCTCGTGTAATTAGAGCCATGACTTCAGGAGTTCTTATAACTCGTGTGTATTATGTTCCTTTTATAAAATGTCGGCTAAGATAAAGGCAACTACGAGCCCAAGGGATACCATTGATATGACCCTAGAAGTGGACTCTCAGACCCAGGGAGTCCAAATTAGAAAGTTCTTCGACAGTAGGTCATCATGGCCTACTCTATTTACCACTGGAGTTCCATCGCAGGCCAGTGTGAGGAAAATGGATTTTCAAAATCCTACCTACAACAAGTGCGGTAGGAGACACCAAGAGGTGTGTCGCTCAAGCTTTTATAGGTGCTTTGGGTGTGGCCAACATGGTCACTATCTAAAGGATTACACATCAATGAAACAGGGTACCGGAGGTAATGAGAACAGAATGAAGAAAGAGGAGAAGCTACAAAAAGAGAAAGATAGAGAATTTAGCAAGAGAGCTAAGTCCACAAGTAACTTCAACCATGGGGAATCTCAGGGATGTGGAAACATGCAGTTCTTTAAGAATAGATCATCATGAACTGCTCCTTATCCAATCAGTGCGTCGATCCTAAGGTCCAAGTGTAATTAGAGAAACTGGAATTTTGGAGCATCAGGCTCACAATCTCTGGTCAGTATGGGCCACCAAGGTCCTAAACACCCTACGTGCAACAAGTGTGGTAGGAGGCATCATAGAGTGTGGGCTTGGATGGTTATTTTAGATGCAATTAGTTGGGTCACTATCTAAGAGATTGTCCTTCAGCAAGATAGAATACTAGAGGCGGAGGTCAGGACCGTTTGTATGGCTTAGCAGGTCAACAGGACATAGAGGCATCACCAGTTTTCACCTCAGGTATGATTATGATAGCTATAATGTAAGACCTTACGGGGCAAGATGTAATGATTTTAGCCGCAATGACCATAAATACATAGCTTCCAAACAAGAGGGATATGATGGTACTCTAAGGTACGAAGGAAAATTTTGCGTCCTGGATGTAGACAGATGCAAAGAGAGGATTATGGAAAAGGCACACAATTTTAGATATTTTACCTACCCAAGATCCACGAAAATGTATCATAACCTTCTGAAGGTTTATTGGTGGAATGACATGAAGAAGAATGTAGCCAATTACGTAGCTAAGTTTCCAAATTGGTAGCAAGCGAAGGCCGACTCAGCAGAAGATTATGCCAAGTTATATATTCAAGAATGTTCCAGATTGCATGGGGATCTAATGTTCATTGGATCAGATCGAGGTGCCTAGTTCAAAGAAAAATTTTTTAAAGTCTATTTAGAAGGGATTGGATACCATCTTAGTACCATTTTTCATCCTCAAATAGATGTCAGGCAGAGCGTACTATCCAGACACTCAAAGATATACTGAGTGCATGTGTACTAGACTTTAAAGGTAATTGAGATAATCATTTACCTCTCATTCAGTTGTTTCTAAATATAGATATCATGCGAGTATCAAGATAACACCATTTGAAACCTTGTATGGGTGAAGGTATATGTTACCTATTGGTTGGTATGAAGTTGGCAAAACAGAATCTCTAGGGCCAGACTTGGTCCATTAGGCTGTTGAAAAATTAAAATTAATTCAGGAGAGTTTGAAAATGGATAAGAGTTGCAAAAGTCCTATGTGAATGTTCGGCGCAGAGATTCAGAGTTTCATGTTGAAGATTGGGTATTTCTAGAAAGTTTTGCCTATGAAAGGCGTCACGTGATTTGAGAAGAAAGAGAAGTTACTCCTAAATAGATTAGACCATATAGAAAGCTACGAAAGATCGTCAAGTTTTCAAGTTGAGGACTAAGGAAGTCGCTCAAATGAAAGTGTTATAAAGGAACCAAAATGTGAAGAAGGCTACATGGGAAGACAAAGAGGACATGAAGCCCAAATATCCGCACTTATTGATGGACAAGAAGAAAATATCTAGAGTAACTACCTAAACTATTCAGACCTCATATCAATTCAGTGTTCAGGTCACATCTCCGCTCAAACTTCAGATCTCATGTTGTAACATTCATATTTTTGGCAATCAAATATCATGATATGATATCCATGTTTACACGTATCCATATCTCCTGTCAGTTAAGCACTCATGTACATATGTCAGCCAGTCTTCATATATTCATGTTCCATGTCATGCTCCTTTTGTCCATGTAATCATGTCATGTTCATGCTTATGTTCCAGTACTCATGTCATTCATGCCTATGAATCCTTTCCAAATCCCATGTATAGTATTCATATATTCATTCAGTTCAATATCCATGTATTTATGTCAAACCGATATTTATGACAGATAGTATACACATATTCATGCCAGCTCAGTATTCATGTTAGTCACGTCCATATTTCAGTTACCTTGTTATGTCATGTCATGGGTACAATTTTGCAGATTCCGCATCGCACCCGCCTCAGTTGGGGAGGGTATCGGTATAACTTTGGTGGGTAGTAGGCGGGTATGGGTATAACTTTGGAGGGTAGTAGGCGGGTATGGGTATAACTTTGGCGGGTAGTAGGCGGTTATGGGTAGGTGGTGGATTTGCAGTTATCCCGCCTCATACCCACCTGCCCCGCCCCTCATCCAACCGCCTGCCCCAAATCCACCCACCCACCTTATACCCGTCAACTATAATTTTATTTGTACAACTTTATATTTATCTAAAGCCCAAATAATTTGGCACATATAATTTTAGCAGCCCATAAGCCCAATAATAATGAATTGGCAGGTTGACAAAATGACAAATGAATTGATTACAAAATATGGCTGGCAGGTACATGCGAGTATTGGCGGGTGGCGGATATCCACTTGGGTGGTGGAGCGGGTGTGTATTTAGGAATATACCCGCCGATGCGGATATAGATGTTGATAATGTACCCGCCACCCGTGGCGGGTAGATGATAGGTATACAATTTTCTGGCGGGTACGGGTGCGGGAGAGGGGGTACCCACACCCGCCCCACCTAATTACCATCTATATGTGTTGTGTTCTGGTTAGCTGGTAGGTGTTTGAAAAATGTTAGAATAGTCTATTTTACAACGGAAACCCTACCAAGAATTTTGTCAAATTTCAGAGTTAGTCACACTCCTAACCATGAACCATCATTTGAGGATGAATGATCTCAAGGGGGAGATATTGTAACACCTCATACCTTCGGGCTATGATTTGATCCGTGTACTAGGAACATAATAGAACCTAGATGATGAGTATGGGATGTTTTGAAAGCTAATCAAGTTATAAGAAGAGTCTTTGGGTAAGGTATAGTCGGAAGCTACCCTACGGAGCATGTTTTCAAATGAGTTTTCACAATTCCTCTGTTCAAGAAAGCACAAACCCTTTATTATTTTAGAATTTGGGAAGCTATCCATCATGAAAGTTGTATCCCTTTGAAAAACCTTTCCATCAATAAATGGTAGAGCATAAACTGACATCCGTATGAAAAGGTATGTATCATTTACCAAACATCATCAGCTTAGTTAAAATAAATCTGGCGCTGGGAGTCCGCCTTAGGCATGGCAACACCACGCCAGGCCTATTTTCTAGCAAGGAGTGAAAAAATAAGCCATCTCATACATAAGCCTTACACAGGGCGTGGGCGCACCACGCCAGGCATATTTTGGCAAAACATGAATTTTTCCCAAGTTTTAAATATCTCTAACTTCTTGAAACTTCTCCCACTTTGTTCAAAACCCTTACCAACCGTTTCTCCTCTCTCCTCAATCTCCTACATCAAGGTAAGATCATTACTATGATCCTTAATCAATTATAGCATTAATTTCATAATTCCTAATGCGATTCTTAAGCAAAAGCATAGGATTTCCAAGGTAAATCCTAGTCAAGCAATTCAAAGCTAGGGTTGTCATTTTCTTCGTCAGCGAAGCAACCTAGTTAATTGAATTGGAGCATTTACAAGTATGTAGATCTTGTATCTACATGTGGGAACATCATTGTTCTTCCCCACACTGCTTTTTAATCCATGAAACATGAATTTCCTCAAACCTGGGTGTTATACCCCATAAGTTTTGTGTTCTACCGTGTCATCAAGAAAGTTCGTTTTGACGAAAATATGAAACTAGGCAGCTTGACAGACCATCAAATGTTTGACGGACCATGAAATTTCCCAACCTGAGCCATCAATCTTCCTGGCAGTTTGATGGGAAGAATGATGGATCGTCAATAGTTTGACAATCTGTCAAATGAACTGTCAATTTACTGCGGTGCAAAATTTTTGATGGGTTTAAAGTGGGTCTTCTACCTAAAACACTTATTTTTGCACCAAATCAGTCCCAAAAACCTTTCCCAAGCTCTCTCAATCATACCCAACACCCCAATACGAAATCAAGGCCATAATTCATACGAAGTTCGTGATAAACCCCGTGATTATCGTAGGAATTGCCATCTTCTTGAGGAACTAATTTCAAAAACCCATGGAATGATGTACTCTAGTATTTTTGTAAGGATTATGATGTGCTAAGTTATGTTTTATCCTCTTCTACTAATGTTTGCTATTAACTGATGATTTAGGGAAAGTTAGGAAAGGAGTTTCATGATCAAAACTTTGCAAACTTATGAAATCTTCGTAATATGAATTGTAAGTTAATTTACTCTACAAATAAATGGAATTGGATGATTTAATCGATTGTGTACGTTATGGATTAAGAAAAACATGGTTGGAAGGATTGGAGGTTGAATCATATAAGATTTTCCGTATAAGAAAAGCTTAAGGAGTCGTTTATGCTTAAAGTTGTCAAAAAATACCTAAATGAGTTACTATAGAAATTGTATTTTCGATTAAACGATGGGATTAAATTATATAAGCATTTTCTTGTAAAGAATTCTACGAAATCGAGGTGTTCAAGGTCATCGATAGGATGCCTAAGGATATTGAGGTGTTCAAGGTCATCGTTAGGATGCCTAAGGATATTGAGGTGTTCAAGGTCATCGATTGTATTTGATATTGTTGCCAACTTATTGTGTGATGTAGATGATCACCCGTACGAAGAGCAAGGGCTTATAAAACTATTGTAATGACAAGGACCAGGTATGTTAAGGCCTACTCTTCCTATTTTGGCATGATTAGAATGTGAGGAACATAAGCGAGTGATATCCATAATGGCTCTACCCTTAGATATGTTAGAAGCTGACGTTCTTGAGTTCCATATAGTGATAGTGATCTTATCTTCAGGCTTGTTGATCCTTCAAAGTAAAGTTATGTTGAGGATGTTAGTTCTATAATGTTAATCGGAGGTGGAACGTCCTTACGTAACTCCGACGAGTTCAAAAAGTATTCAGTAATCCTTAAGAGGTCATTATATGCACATATATATATATATATTGTCATCCCGTCCCACGCTTTGATGCTATGGCTCACATAAATAAAGAAGAACTTCGGAGGGTCAAAAGTGATATCTTTGAGGAACATGCACCAATTGAGGAAAGAATTTGCAAGGCATGCCATGAGTAAAAATTCCAAGTTAAGGGTTGTACAAAACACCCCTAGAAATGACAGGAAATATACCTTAAGGCCCTATGCAAAGCCCACTAATGTTAAAGCGAAAGGTGGTACCTCTTTTACAAAACCCTTGTATTGCCAAGAACTTGAAGAGAAGAATAAAAAGGTAGAAAGGGGTAGTACCTATTTTACTAACCCTTTGTATAACCTCAGAAGTATTGAAGTTAAAAAAGAGATAGATAAAAGGAGAAAGAAGTGCTTCCAATGTCAAAAATTCGGATACTTTGCAAGTGAATGTCCTAATTCCAGCGGCGTGATTAGAGAAGAGTATAGAGAGTGTGGGTTTTCCTTGGCCATTATGGAACCCGTACTACTTGAATAACAAGAGGAACCCAAGACCCCCTTACTTGATACACCGGAGATAGACAAAGAGTCAAAGAAGGGGAGCACTATAGATGCCGACTTAAGGGAGCCCTTGGAAGATATATGTGCGGACGAGCTTGCAATCGGATCACCAACGATGGGAGGTATTGAACATACTCTTGGTTTGTTTCCAAGGAGTTTATTACTTAATCATCAAGACTATATCCATAATTCGGAAAAGGCAGTGATCTTGATGGTGCCAAAGAAAAGTGAAACTTGACACACGAATATTGAGTGCCGAAAAGTTGACACCATCATCATGGGGTGCAAACTTCCTATGCCAAGATTGAAAGACCTTGTTGATGTGTTGAGTGAGGCCAAATTGTTCGCCAAGTTGTATTTGAGAAGTGGCTACCTACACATGAAGATCCGAGGAGGAGATGAAAGAAAGATGGCTTCCGAAATCTAGCATGGTTGCTATGAATGGCTTGTGATGCCATTTAAGTTGTGCAACGTTCCAAAACCTCCCGTGAGTTTCATACGCAAGGTGCTACAACCATCTATGGGTTACATCGCACCATCCGATGTCAGGTATAATGTTCCATCCACGGTGTTAACTTTCTGGAGTTGGCCCAAGCCGTCGAATGGATGTATGGAAAAAGGTTTCCATGATCGGTTTCCTTTCCTCGTCAATTCACTCAAATGTTTTGGGGCCCTACTGCCCCTATCACGAATATTGGAGTTGAATGTGACATTGGAGTTGAATGTGACATTGGAGTCGTCTTACTTCGAGACCAAGAGTTCATGGCTTCCTCTAATGGAATATTGGGTGATACGTGACTTCCTTATCCTACTTATGACACAAAATTTTATGTGGTGCTAAGGAAGTTGAATCTGAGACTTGATAAGTGGGTAGCATACTTACCAACTCCCATATTCACCACAAGATATGAAGATGACAACTCCATTATAGTGGCGGATACACTTCTTCGAAGGCATATAATGTTGACCATGCTTTAACAAAAGTCGATGGGATTTGAAGTGATAAAGGAGTTCTATGAATGAGATCCCATATTCGAAGATGTAAATGGAGTAGTAAGAAAGTGTTCCATGTATCAAAGGGCTAAAAAATTCTTCCACCAAGAATCACATATTCCTTGGTTGGTTCTGAAGCAACCATGGGAAGAGGTGCACTTGTATTTCATCCTTGGCTTACCAAAAACACCACGGGACAAAAACTATATAGTGCCATTTAGATTGTGCAACACTACAAGATCTACCATGAGTTATATGACAAAATGCTACCACAATCCATGGGCTATATCGCATCATCTGAGGGCATGTGTGATAATCCAACTGCAGTGGAATCTAGCCAAATATGGCCCGAGTCTACGAGAGCCAATGCAGTAAATAACTTCTTTGGTTCAGCTTCTTCTCCTTATCTTGTCATACGGAATTGTTGTACCATTATTGCCCCTATCAGCGAACTAATAAGAAGAGATGAGAATGAATGGTTCTGAGGAGCAACAAGAGTCTTTGAAGCCTTGAAGAATTTATATTTTTAGCTCCGGTTCAAACTCTACCAAGCCGTGAAAGGCCATTGGGAGTCGAGAATGAAACTAGAGTAGGTCCCATCTTTTGCTCTAGCACAAAATTGAATGGTGCACCGTGCCATTATTCTACCTACGGTAAGGCATTACATCTGATGGGATTCGTGGCTCAATACGGACATCATTTTAAGTCAAAACCATCTGGCTTGTATTAGGATCCTTATTTGGCGAGTTTCGAGAAAAGCGCCCACAAAATAAAACTTCCAAACTTATTCAATGATGAGAGTGATAGATCAACACTTGTTGTTGAACACTTATTACCATATTTAGACAATGCGAATTTGAGGGAAAATCCTTTAAAGAATGGGAGATTGATGTAAGAAAGGGGGCGGACCTATACTCTCAATGTAAGTTGGGAGGTGTTTTTCTAAGAGTGCCAACGATGGCCCGTCAGTCTACACTAACATGCCTAATGTGGTATGGAAAATGTTGTGGAGTTGGAGTTGTCACATGAAGACCATTTTGTTTCTTTTAGCTTAGCTTGTAGTTCTCCTTAGCACATGATTTAACGTGTAAATAACTCCTAGATCCGATTAGCACACAATTAATGTGTCATGTAATAGGGTGACTAAACCGTGTAATGGGGAGATGAATAAGCCAAGAGTATCTTCCAAGAATCATCTATAAGATGAGGCTTCCAAGAGGAGAATTCATTAACTAACTAGTTCATGTATTTGACTACATAGGAGATATCAAGATCGGCCTGGGGGAGATGAAGCGTTGGCTGAAAACAACTCACCAAGGCACATATGCAAAGAATGGAAGTTTCCAAACATATTCCAAGAAGATGATTCATAAGGAGCCTAAGTTCATGCATGCAAGACACAAAAGAATGGCTTGGAAAAACCAAGAGGTTATCTCATTCATGCACTTGAAGACACCAAGAAGGCAACTCGGAAGTTGAGGAGTTGGCCAAGCAATTCACATGGTCATTCAGCCCAAGGTTCATGACAAGAGGGAATGGTTCTCAACACTACCCAACAATACAATTGATGAGATAGCTAGTTCATATGTCAAGGGTACCAAGGAAGGATCTAGAATGCATGGAAGATTGGGATTCATCCCCCCCCTCCTTCCCATTTTGGCCAAGGTACTTCAAGGATAAGAAGTTTTCACACATGCTCCAACGAAATGATTCATGACATAACTAGTTCATGCATTTCTTTACATGGAAGACATAAAATAGTGGTATAGAGAACTTGAAGATTTGGTCTACTCCTTGTTCCCTAAGTTAACCCAAACCCGTTTCAATTTGTTCCCACTTGGCCGAGATTGCCAAGTAGTTTGTGTCCTTTTGTTATCCTTCTAGAATAGTCCATGTAGTACTATAAATAGGACCCTTAGGATGTTGTAAAAATAAGAGTTGTTGATGATATATAAAAAGTGAGTTTTACTCAAAAGCTAAGGTATTCAACCCGGGGTTGTATACATTAGTTGGTCCTCCGAGAAGGCCTTCGGTTCTTGTGTGAACCAACCCCTTAGTGTAAGTTGAAGCTAGGACTTGTGTGACCTAGTTAAAACCATACTAAGGTCCCTTAGTGTAAATTTGGTTAGAACTTGTGTGACTTAGCTAAGCCCAAGCTTAAGGAACCACCTTGGTGCAAGTGGACGTTGGAACTTGTGTGATCAAACCAAACCCAAGCCTAGGGTCTATCAAAAGGTTACCGGCCACCATCACTTGGTTAGTAATCAATCTTGTACTTAGAAACATTGGTCTGGTCCTTGTCCAATTGGCCAAACACATCTTGGTGTCGACTCGAGAATTAAAAACCTTGTGTCTCTATCCTTGTCCATATCGACCGATCATCACTTGGTTTGTACCCGAGATTGCACCTAGCAACTGGTGCCCATTCCTTATCCAAACCACCATATCCTTTCCACCACCACATCCCATAATAGTTAGCAAATACCCCCACTGAAGTTCATTAACTGAAACCACACATACACACCCGTCCCATCCTGACAATACCCAAATACTCTGCATAACACACCTTACCGGTATCTCATTGTTTCAGCCAGTTGCTGTCACCTTTCAACCACCCAACCACTAAACCCCAACCACCAACACAACCCTCAACGTACATGGAACACCCCCATAAAATGCCTCAACCCAACTCCTCCCTAAACTACCCGTCCAAGTCCCACAATATCCCACTGCCCGGCAGAAATCTAGAACCCAAGAATGCCTACTTTGAGTCCATTTTCGTGTCAACCCATGTCCACCCAAACTCTGACCCACTTACACCCCTCCTTACATAAATGAGAAGATATTCTACAGAGCTTGTTTTCAAGAAAATTTGTACAAGGCCTCCCTTCAACTGAGTATAACCCCCTTATAAGTTGTGAATCTGGAAAATATTGAAACATAAAAGTTGTCGCCCTTTGAAATAGATTTCCATCCATATAAGATGGCGGCCAAATGGAGCTCTTTGTAAAATGTTATGCTCATTTTACTAGACAATATCCAGTCTACGCGATCTGCATGCCAGCTGTGCGACCGCACACATCAGACATTCCAGCTTTGCATTTTTCTATATATTTAAGGTTAGGGTTAGTTCCCTAACTTCTCCAAACACAAAAGAACAACCTAGAGGGAGATAAAGCTCGTCCCAAGCCTCAAGGATACTTCAAGGTATGTTCTAATGATGATTTGAAGTATATTCTGATTCCCCAACACCTTATTAACATGGGTAAACCCTTCAAATCCGTAGATAATTGATTTAGACTTCGTGTTGGATGAAAGAACCCTAGAATCTGAATCCAAGAGAATTGAATGCCAATAAGGTAAAACCTTCATCCTTTAATTGATTATAGCTTTGTATTGATGATTATAAACTCTAAGTTCATGAGATATGAGTTGATGGGTTTGATATAGAAGTATGAATGGTTATAGGTTTGGGTTATTGAGTGTTGATTATTGACTAAGGGTGTTGTTTATCTTATGGGTGATGAAGAATGGTATTGATTACATCTAAATGAGATTGTAAAATCACCTAGAAGTAATGGAATGAGAATTGGGTGATGAAAACACCATTAATGAAGGTTGTGGAGCTTTATGCCCACCGAGTGTTTAATAAAATGCTTATATGATCAAAGCATGAGTTTTATTGCTAATATCTTTGACTTGTATTACTTTAGATTGAACTTGAAAGGGTTGAAGGGCATTGTATTACGCTCAAGAGTAGGAAATGAAGGTATGTAAGGCTAACTCTCTACGTTTAGGATTGTTAATGGTTCTCCCTACGCCATGTTCTTTTACTACGTTATTAATTTCCTCAGAAATATAGTTAAGCTTAGTTCCTTGAATATCTGCAGAACCTTTATTCTCTAGTTTCGTAATTTGTTCACCACTTTCATTCTGAACATTATGAGCTCAGTACGTAATCAGTATAGACTTGTGTTTGATACCTATGAGTGTCAGTCTAGAATACTATGCATGTTGTAAACTAGTTAAAGCTTCAGTCCTCATAATCAGTTTCATGAATACATGTCTCATAGAATCATTGCTCAGTATGTCAATATTGTATCTTTCAGCTTGATTCTCAGTTCTTTTATGTAAATGTTTAATGTTGAACACCTATATTTTGGGCCCAAGACTACATATGTATTTGGGCCCAAGACTACATATGTATTTGGGCCCAAGGCCACATTTTATGTATACGTATACTTGTCTGAGGCCACAGATTTGTGCACATACATTGGGCCTACGTCCACAATTTATTATTTTAGTTAAATAGGTGATTCTCCATTTCAGAACAAGAAGTATTCATATTCTTTACTTTTTTGTTCAGATCATCTGTTTATTGATCTGAACTGCCCTTTCTTGAGCACCCCACAGTTATTTATTCTTTCAGTTGGTTTTACAAGCTAGTTAAATTCAAATGTACAAACGTCTCTTTACCCGAGGAATGCATATCGTGATGCATGTAATGATTTGGTTAGCCTCAGTCTTTCGAGGCGTTATCTTATTTACAGTATTTATTTAGTTCAGACAGTCAGGTACATCGGGGGCCTTGTCCTGGTAACACTCAGTACTTTATTATTCTTAGAGGTTTTAGACTAGAATAGTAGTTAGTCAGTACTTAACAGGCTTTTATATTAGCCATATCAGCTACATTAATATATTTCAGACTTATTCCGAATTTATGATTTATGAGTTAGGCTTTTCAGTATCTCAGCATGTTTATTGGTTATATTTCATATTTAGTATACCATATGTTAATTTATCCAACTAGTTGGTTTGCTCGGTCACATGCAGTCAGGCGCCGACTGCCGTCCAGGCCATGATTTGGGTATGACAAAGCTTGGTTATCAGAGTACTACGTTCAAGTGTCTTAGGGAGTCTATGAAGTCGTGTCTAGTAGAGTCCTACTTATAAGTGTGAAGCGTGTCACACTTATAATTAGGAGGCTACAGGATATTTAGGGAAAGTTACCATTCTTTTTACTCTAGATCATGCCATGAAGCTAGAGCAATAAGTAACATTATTTTCTTATCGAATTCTGGATGTATCGAATGCGCAAGCGACAAGTAGATAATTCATAGTCCAAGTAAGGGTAATTACCCATTGAGTTATAATTGTGAAGTGCATGCTATTAACTGATGAGACTTGAAGTGATATTGAAAGTGGGACAAACTGCATAGTTGCTACAGACTAGGGCTTAATCCATGTCAGAAAGTACGAAAGCATGTATAATGTTTTACGGTTATCATTTACCTTAGTTACCAGTTAAGAAGTTGATGAAAAGAAGGTCGTGAACTTCTGTTTCCAACATGAGCCGCGAGGTATTTGCTAGGAGTGCCAAAGATTGTCAACCGTCTTATGGTGACATGCTTAATGTGGAGTGGAGTGTGGAGTTGAGTTGAAGACAAGACTTGAAGATCCAAGAAGGAAATATTTTTTTTGGCTTTTACGTAGGTCTTGACCGAGACCACCTTTTAGCTTATTTTAATTTCTAGCTTAATTACTAGATCTCCTTATAGCTTAATTACTATGCCATGTAATAAGATAAGATGACCAAGCCGAGAACCATTTAGAAGGAGAAGCTTCCAACGTTCCCCAAGGACATAATTTATGAACTAGCTAGTTCATGCACTTATCTACATGGAGGACACAAAAGGGTGGCCTAGAGAACATGAAGAGTTGGGTCTTTTCCGATCTCCCAAATCGGCCGAACCTCTCCCCCTTTCCCATTCGGCCTAGATACATTTTATCTTATTACCTCTTCTAGAAGGTTTAGAACTAGTATAAATACGGGATGTAGTTGAATAAATGAGACATTGAATTTTTATGAAATATTTGAGTTTTCTCAAACTTTGCTAAGTTATTCAATTTTTGTGTTGCTATCTTAGTTGGTCCTTTTGTGGCCCAACCCTTGGTCCTTTTTTGTGGTCCAACCCTCAGTCCTTTTGTGGTCCAACCCTTGGTCATTTGGTTGTCCTAACCCTAGGTATAAATCTAGTTAGAACTTTTTTGATCTAACTATACCCAAGCCAAGATTCTATCCGGTTACTTTGTCACAAACACATTAGAAGGTCATCTCGGTCTACATCACCTTACCCGCACCCGAACTTGTCTATCAATTTTATGCCCAATCATTGTCCAAACTGCCTAATCCCTTTCACCCCAATACACTACAACACTTCCCCAACCTACACGAAAAAGATCATTAACCAACTTTTCTCAAAAACACCCAAAAACTCAACCAACTACTCAACCATCCTCACCGGGTTCAACCTTCGTACCTTACTGTCCTAACCAGTTTCTGCCACCTTACCACCATTCAACCACCAAATACCAACCACCAACATAACCTACAACGTATCTAGTTCTTCCTCTGCAAACGCCTTAGCCCCAAACCATGTAAGGGCACCCGTACACCTCCCACAAACCTAAATTATTCGAAAACCGTCCTATTCCACCAACCTCCATTTGATTCCCATATTTGTGTTTGTCCAGCCCCAATTCAACACTGACCAACCTAACCAAACCATCCCCTCCTTATATACATCAGAAGTCTTCCAGTTAGCAAGGCTATAGTTATTTAGTACGCTAGTATTCAGTTATTTAATTATCAGATTTCCAATTTTCAGTGTATCTGGATTCTTGTGACTTATTAATATATATAGTGATGCCATTGGGGGCTGAAATAGAGTATAAGTAACAGTGACTATAGTGAAATCTTCATATATTCTAAGTCTTGGTTAAGGCTCAAGACTCGCCGAATGGCGCAGGAAGTAAACTATCAAATGGTGGTACATTATGAAGGACAAGTTGGAGGATAATAGTAAATACATATGTTCTATACCTCACAGAATAATTTTATTTTTGATTTTTTGGCGTGGAGCCACATGTATGATTATGATTGATCATATGTCATACCCCACAGGGTAACATGTTAAGAATTTAGTTATAACGGGCATAGAAATTGATCACTATGGTTTTGAATATAAAATAGCTTAAGGAAAAATTGAATATGATTCAAAACATGTGATATTACAAAACATATGTTTTATACGACTCATGTACATGGCTGAGGGGATATGATGTACGAGTTGAGAACAAAGGATAGATGATAGTGAAATTCAGGGAATAATTTTAGTTGTTCAACTTTATTCAAATTAGAACTAGAAAGTACTACATTAGTAAGTTACTACAAGAAACATATATTACTATGAGATAAAAGATATGATAGTTCCCTCTTAGGTTATGTGATTAAGTGTTTACCCTGAATGTGTATAGTCTGATATGATTTTGAAGTGTATAGAAGTTTAGAGTTAGTTGTTCCAAGTTTTCATTTAATATAGATGAAATTTCCCTAAGTGTGATCCATGTCTATAGTTCAGAAAAGATAGTATACGACAGTAGAATAGCGTCGGATGATAAGGGAGTGAGAAATAACCTTATGCTTCACTTTAGTATTCAGAGTAGGAAAAGAGAACATGTTTCTAGCAGGTGGTTAACAAGAGAATAGTAAGTAAGTTCTGAGTAGATAAAATGCATTAGCAATGTCAGCAAAGTTAGTAGAGGTAAGATTTGATTTCCTTAGTCATACGAACTCTAGTAAATGGATGATAATTTGAATATATCTGAATGTGTGCTAGAACCCAAGGTTTTAAGTAAAATTCGAGGTATAGTGATTAGTGGAAGAAGAAATTTGCTAATCCGTAAGAGAGAAAACTGCATAAAAATAGCCTTTAAGAGTCATCAAAATGGGGTTTCCCTAAGATTTTCAGTGTGAGCAGAGTTAAGTCATTAAGATTATGTATGATAGTTGCAAATACATTAGTTGTCCGTTTATGTAAGTAATTTAATTTTCCTAGTAATAAAGGCTGCTCAGAAGTGAGTCAAAATATGAGTCTTCAGTGACATAAAGTGCAAGGCATTGCAGAAGATATGGAAAGTTGTTCGAATCCCAAGAAACGAGAAGGATCCACAAGTATAAGACCTTAAAATTTGGTCTAATGGAGAGATGTGTAAGTCATCAGTAAGTCTAGTGGGACATTTGAACCCCAAATAGTTAGCATGGGATATGAAGAAACTTAGTTTAGTACTAAAGGCAAAATGATACAATCGCCACAAAGAATGTGCCTAACGTGTGTAAGAAACACAAAATGAGTAGAATGATCATCGAGCTTAGTTATTATTGGTAAAGAGATAACATGAAAGATATAAGATCATGCTTGGATATTTGTCACAGGGGTGGTGCTATTGCACGAGACTCTAATTTTTAAGGTGCTGGTCAAAGATCTAGCACACAACAGTACTAGGGGTAGTTCATGTAGCCTC
Source organism: Anisodus tanguticus (assembly GCA_034509755.1). Classification (NCBI taxonomy): domain Eukaryota; kingdom Viridiplantae; phylum Streptophyta; class Magnoliopsida; order Solanales; family Solanaceae; genus Anisodus; species Anisodus tanguticus. Next base: position 35,975,398 of record CM067544.1, read on the forward strand.
TCAGAAAGAAATTATGTACGGGGAGTTTAGATCATGTTGAGGTATCCAGGGAATTATAGTGAGAGAAGTTCATTGTATGACAAACCTAGGAGTCTGACTCTTGGTCTCTGAAGATGGTGGCGTTATTCTTCAGTGTAGGGATGAATCCTCCTTAGTAGCCGAAGTGAATGAGAAACAATTTGGTGATCCATGTTAATTGCATCTGAAAGAGTGGATTCAAAAATACAAGAAGATAGCTTTTGAACATGGGAGAGATGATGGTACTTTGAGGTATAGAGGCAGACTATGGTTTCTAGACGTATATGGGCTTAGGGAGCATATTATGTTTGAAGCCCACAATTTAATGTATTTCATTCACCTAGGTTCCAAAAATATTTATCATGATCTTAAGGAGATTTATTGGTAGAACAACACAGAAAAAGGACGTAGCGGATTTTATGGCAAAGTGTTTGAATTGTCAAATGGTGAAAGATGAACACTAGAAGCCCGGTGGTTTAGCACCAAATGTAGATAGTCCTGAGTGGACATGATAAACATGGACTTTATACTAGGGTTCCTCGCTCATATAGAAAGCATGATTCAATTTAGGGATTGCAGAGTGACATACTAAGACAGCACACTCTTGCCAGTGAGGACCATAGATTCAGTAGAAGACTACGCGAAGTAGCATACTCAAGAAATTGTCAAATTTCATAGAACTATAGTATCCATTATTTCAGATCGAGGTGTCCAGTTCATAACAAACTTTTGAAAGTCCTTTAAGAAAGGATTGGGTACCAAGGTAAGTCTCAGTACCACTTTTCATCCTGACACAGATTATCGGGCAGGGCACACTATCCAGACGCTCAAAGATATATTGAGAGCATGTGTCTTAGACTTTAAAGGTAATTGGGATGATAATTTCCTCTCATTGAGTTTGTGTAAAGTTATAGATAGCATACCAGTATCAAGATGGCACCGTTTGAAGCATTCTACGGGTGAAGTTGTAGATCACTTATTAATTGGGTTGAAGTTAGCAAAACAGAATTGAGTCAAAAGTGTTTGAAAATGACTAAGAGTCGTCTAATGTCCTATTTGGATGTGCGACGCAGAGATTCCGAGTTTTATGGTAACGATCGGGTGTTTCTTGAAAGTTTTGCCTATGAAAGGCGTCATGCGATTTGAGAAGAAAGGGAAGCTCAGTCCCATATATATTACAACATACAGGATCCTATGAAGGGTCAGTCAAGTGGCTTACGAGCGAGAATCACCCCCAAATGTTAGTCGTCCTACACTCAGTATTGTGTTATAACATTTATGTTTCCAACAATTAGATATTCATGTCAATTCAGTACTCATATATTCATATCAGTTCAGTACTTAGGTGATTATGCCATTTTAGTACTCAGATATTCATGTCAGTTTAGTATTTATCTATTTCAGTTCAAACCAGTATTCATGTGTTCATGATAGTTTAGTGTACACATGTACGTTCATGTTCAGTTACCTTGTTATGGGTATTATGATGCCCTATGAGGTTTGTGTTAATACTCTAGTTAACTGGCATGTGTTTAAGAGATGTTGTGATAGTCCTATTTACAAGGTAAACTCTACTAAATATTTTGAAAAATTCTAGGGTTAGTCATATTTTAACCACGATTCATCATTCGAGGACGAATGATCCCAATAGGGAGATATTGTGACACCTTGTATCTTTGAGATAAGGTTTAACTCATATAATGGGAATATAATGATACCCCCAATGAGGAGTGTAGTAAGAGTTTTAGAAACTAATCAAGGCATAAGAAGAGTCTTTGGAAAAATTAGAGTCGGAAGCTACTCTATTAAGCTTGTTTTCAAACAAGTTTGCACAATTCCTCCCTTCAAGCGAGTATAACCCCCTTATAAATTGGGAACTTGATAATCTTAAAACATAAAAGTTGTAGCCCTTTGCAATAGCTTTCCATCCATATAAAGGGGAGTACAAACAGAGTTTTGTATAAAAGGTTATGCCCATTTTACTGGACATTGTCTAGTCTGCACAAAGTGTTGCGTGATCTTCATGACAGCTTTAAGACCGCGCACATCAGACTTTCTAGCTTCACGTTTTTATATATATATTTAAGGTTGAGGTTAATTCCCGAACTTCCCCAAACATAAAAGAATGACCTAGAGGGAGATAGACCTCTCCCAAGCCTGAAGAACACTTCAAGTCAAGTTCTAATGATGATTCTAAGTTTATTCCAACTCCCCAACACCTTATTAACATGGGCAAACTCTTCAAATCAATTTAGACATCGTGTTGGATGAAAGAACGCAAGAATCCGAATTTAAGAGAATTGAATGCCAAAAAGGTAAAACCTTCATCCTTTAATTGATTATAGATTTGTATTGATGATTATAGACTCTAAGTTCATGAGATATGAGTTGATGGGTTTGATAGAGAAGTATGAACGATTATAGGTTTGGGTTGTTGATTGTTGATTATTGATTAAGGGTGTTGTTTATCTGATGGGTGATGAAGAATGGTATTGATTACATCTAAACGAGATTGTAAAATCATCTAGAAGTAATGGAATGAGAATTGAGTGAAGAAAACACCATTATTGAATGTTGTGGAGCTTTATGCCCACCAAGTGTTTGATAAAATGCTTAGATGATCAAAGCATGAGTTGTATTGCTAATATGGAATCTCTTTTACTTGTATTTCTTTAGATTAAAGTTGAAAGGGTTGAAGGACATTGTATTACGCTCAAGAGAATGGAATTAAGGTATGTGAGGCTAAATCTCTACGTTTGGGAATGTTAATGGTTCTCCCTATGCCTCATTCATTTACTACGTTAGGAATTGCCTCAAAAATATAGTTAAGCTTAGTTCCTTGAATAGTTGCAGAACATCTATTCTCAAGTTTCGTAATTCCTTCATAACTTTCATTCCGAACATTGTGAGCTCAATAGGTAATAAATATAGACTTGTATTTGATACCCACGAGTCTCAATATAGAATACTCAGTATATTGTAAACTAGATAAATCATCAGTCCTCATAATCAATTTCATGAATACATGTCTCAGCGAATCATTACTCAGTATGTCAGCGTTGTATCTTTCAGCATGATTCTCAGTTCTTTTATGTAAATTTTTAATGTTGAACACCTGTATTTTTTGCCCAAGGCCACATATATATTTGGGCCCAAGGCCACAATTTATGTATACATATACTTGGGCCCTACCATAGATTTGTGCATGTACAATAGGCCTATGGTCACAATTTATTTTTTCAGTAAAATAGGTGATTCTCCATTTCAGAACAAGAAGTTTTCATATTATTTACTTCTTTTGTTCACTTCAGTTATCAATTATCAGTTCAGTTTCAGTACATTATCTATTTATTGATTTGGGTTTCCCTTTCCTAAGCACCCTATAGCTATTTACTCTTTCAGTTGGTTTTACATGCTAGTCCAATTCAAATGTACTAACGTCCCTTTGCCCAGGTCCTGCATATCGCGATGTAGGTAATGATTTATAGGTTGACGACTCAGCTCGCTAGGTTCCAGTATCAGCTAATTTGGTGAGCCTCAGTCTTTTGGGGAGTTATCTTATTTATAGTCTTTATTCAGTTCAGACAGCCAGGTATATCGGGGGATTTGTCCCGCTAACAGTCAGTACTTCGTTATTCTTAGAGGCTTCATATACTAGAATAGTAGTATATCAGTACTTAGCAGGCTTTTATGTTAGCCATATTGGCTACATTCATATACTTCAGACTTATTTCGCATATATGATTTATCAGTTAGACTTTTCATTATTTCAACATGTTTATCAGTTATATTCCGCATTTAGTAGACCATATGTTGATTTAGTTAGCTAGTTGGTTCGCTCGGTCACATGCAGTCAGACATCAAATTTCGTGTTACATCCAGGCCATGGTTCGGGCTATGACAAGGCTTGGTATTAGATCACTAGGTTCAAATGTCCTAGGGAGTCTATAAAGCCATGTCTAGTGGAGTCCTACTTATGGGTGTGAAGTGCACCACACATATAATTATGAGGCTATTGGCTATTAGGGTAAGTTACCATTCTTTCTACTCTATATCGTACCATGAAGCTAGATCAATATGTAACCTTCTATTCTTATCGAATTCTGGACGTATCGAACGCGCAAGCGATAAACCAATAATTCACAGTCCAAGTGAGGGTCATTACCCATTGAATTCTAATAGTGAAGTGCATGTTGTTAATAGATGAGACTTGAATTGATATTGAAAATGGGACAAACTACATAGTTACTACAGACTAGGGCTTAACCCATGTCAGAAACTACCAAAGCAGGTATCATGTTTTATGGCTATTAGTTTACCTCAGTTACCATTTATGCAGTCTTCCAGTTAGTAGGGATATAGTTATTCAATACGCTAGTAATCAGTTTTTTAGTTATCAGATTTCTAATTTTTAGTGTATCTGGATTCTTATGACTTGTGAGTATATATAGTGATGCAATTGGGTGCCGAAAGAAAGTATAAGTAACAGTGGCTATAGAAAAATCTTAGTATGTTCTTAGTGTGGATTAAGGCTTAAGACTCTTCGAATGGCGCCGGAAGTAACCTATCAGATTGTGGTACACTTTGAAGGATAAGTTGGTGGATGATAGTATTTACATATGTTCTATACCTCACAAAATAATTTTATTTTTTATTTTTGGGTGTGGAGCCACAGTATGATGATGATAGATCAAATGTCATATCACACCCCAAACTAGGGGATGGCCGGCACCTAGTGCCCTGCTAGCCCGAGCATACAACTCTGATAACTAGTCTTCGATATGAGTAGATCTTTCGACCGACAAGGCTGTACTGATTCATTTAACAACAACAATACTGAACAATAGGAATTAATCTAACATATACAGAACAAGACCGACAAGGTCACAATATGGTTCAACAAAATATAGCTTAGCTGACAAGGCTATACATCAACACTATATGTACCAAAATATATTTGTGAGCATATACGAGTAACTGAACTGACATATTGCCAGGATAGGGCCCTGACTTATCCATATTGTACATAACCCTGCAAAATATACTTCATATCTGACCAGGAAGCTCCGAGAAAGATGAAGTTTTTACTTACTGACCGCTGAAGTTGACAGCTCCTACTGTGGTGGCCGAGCAGAGTCCCTATCAGAACTTACAGCATGAACACATAGCGCCCCGGTAAAACGGATGTCAGTACGAAATAATATATCGAGTATGTAAAGAATGAATAACAATATGAATTTCTAACCTATAAAAGAAGCATAAAATCAATATGAAGTAATAATCTATAAGGGAAAGCATAAAGCAACCTGGATGTCATATGAGGCGAATAATGAAACATTCAAACCCAATTACAACCTGTCTAGATAGACCTTTACTGTATAAACTACCCTTGTATTATAGTGCGAGGTATATAACATGTCACTACCACCAGGTATATGTTGATGTATATGTATGGATATGCAATGCAATATACACACACGCTCTAGGCAGAATACCTCTACGCCTCGGTAGTCACGACCAATGGGGGATCTGCATAGTCCATGTATCTGCTGCGGCGTGCATCCCGATCCAATATATATGTATGTGTTGTGGATCGCGCAACCTGGTCTAATACATCTATATATTTCAGAACATGCAACCCGATCCAAATGTATGATCATGATTATATGAATGATATCAAATGTCAATGAAAAAAATATATCAACACCAATGAGAATAGGTGGTGCGGACAACATACTGTGATAACAATGGCTCTTGACCTCTTTTAAAACTCATAAACTCTTTGACTTTACTTTTGGAACAACTTTGATAATTAACTCTTTGGAATACTTCTTTTCGAAGACTTATGACAAGATAAAACCAGTAACCAACAATAATGATCCTGAGAATATTAATAAGCAATGAACATTTCTCAACAAGATACTTCGATAGACAATAGAATGAAGTTTTCATCCTTCCCTTTTTGAAAGTGACAACTCTTTGAATTCATGATTTTGAAAGAAGGAAATAGTCTTACATACTTTATCCACGAAGCTACAGGTCATTCTATAAGCCCTCGTATCCTTTACGAATGATTATGTATAACAACAAATGGTCGATATCAATATCGAATCCATATCCAATAAATAAACTTCATTTAGGTATCTTAGCAATAACTTTAACAAAAAAGGTTCTTAGACTTGTTACCAAATGGATACTTATTTAATTTAATCTCACGATCCTCCGAAACATCCTTTCTTAGTTTCACAATACCAACAATCAATTTACTAATCAAATCCAATTCATATCTCAACCAAAACAGCCCACAAGTCATAATACAAAGATTTCATAGGTTTACGGGTTTCGATTATGAAAATAATTTCACAACTTACTTCAAATCATCCATAAATCACAAATATAGGTAAAGGAGGTTAAATCTTACCTTCACGCAGAAAAACCCTCCTAAAGCAGTGAGCTATCCCAATATCAAGGGTTTCAGAAATCGGTTTGCTATGGAAAAAGTGATTTCTACAATTACCATAGGGATTATCATGTTAATCATGCGTGATTAGCCTTTGATTTGTTCTTGGGGTGTTAGGATATGTTGGAGAGGTTTTAAAGAGAATTTTGAGGTATGATTGATGAATAAAATGAGCCCCAATCAAGCTAACCCAAATATAAACCCGTCAAAAAATTCCACCGCCGCAACTGGACGGTTCATTTGACGGTCCATCAAATTTGTTTTATACTTTTTGACGAACTGTCAGTTGCATTGGAAAGTACACTCTATGAACTTGAATTTAAATAGATTATGGACTCCGTAATTCCTTATATACTAGGAGATATACCCCCGACAAGTTTGATAAAAAATCAGGTCCGAAGATTCTATCCGGTTTTTTTCTAGATTTCAACAAACTTACTTTCTTTGATTCATTTAGCCCGAATTCATACGTAACACTTAACACTCATCTAAACCATTGTGAACCTTGTGATTGGATCTCAACCTTACTAAGATTACGTTATTTAATCCATAATGAAAACGACATCCAAAGTATGGGGTGTAACATGTCAGACCCCATGGGGAAACATGTTAAGAATTTAGCTACAACGGGCATAGAAATTGATCATTATGGTTTTGAACCAAAAAGAGCTTAAGAAAAAATTGAATACGAGTCAAGAGGTGTGATATTACAAAATATATGTTTTTATACGACTCATGTACATAGCTAAGGAGATATGATGTACGAAATGAGAACAAAGGACAGATGATAGTGAAATTCAGGGAATAAGTGTTTATCCTGGATGTGTATAGTCTGATATGATTTTGAAGTGTATACAAGTTTAGAGTTAGTTGTTCCAATTTTTCATTTAATATATATATGAAATTTCCCTAAGTGTGATCCATGTCTATAGTTCAGAAAAGATAGTATAAGACCGTAGAATAGTGGCGAATGATAAGGGAGTTAGAAATAACCTTATGCTTCACTTTAGTATTCAGAGCAGGATAAGAGAACATGATTCTAGCAGGTGGTTAACAAAAGAATAGTAAGTAAGTTCTGAGTAGATAAAATGCATTAACAATTTCAACAGAGTTAGTAGAGGTAATATTTGATTATCTTAGTCAGATGAACACTAGTAAGTGGATGACAATTTGAATACATCCGAATGTATGTTTGAACCCAAGGGTTTAAGTTAAATTCGAGGTATAGTGATTAGTGGAAGAAGAAATCAGCTAAGTTGTAAGATAGCAAACTACAAAAGAATAGCCTTTGAGAGTCACCGAAATGGGGTTACCCTAACATTGCAAGTGTGAGCAGAGTTAAGTCATTAAGATTATGTATGATAGTTGTGAATACATTAGCTTTACATTTATGTAAGTAATTCAGTTTTCCTAGTAAGAAAGATTGCTCAGAAGTGAGTCAAAAGATGAGTCATCGGTAACGTAAAGTGCAAGTCATTGTAGATGATATGGAAAGTTATTCGAATCCCAAGAAATGAGAAGGATCCACAAGTATAAGACCTTAACCTTTGGTCTAATGGGTAGATGTGTAACTCGTCAGTAAGTCTAGTGGGACATGTGAAACCCAAATAGTTAGCATGGGATATGAAGAAACTTAGTTCAATACTAAGGGTAAAATGACACAATGCTACAAAGAATGTGTCTAACGTGTGTAAGAAACATGAAGTGAGTAGAACGATCATCGAGCTTAGTTATTGTTGGTAAAGAGATCACAAAATCTATAATATCATGCTCAGATATGTGTCACATGGGTGGTGCCATTGCATGCGACTCTAATTTTTAAGGTGCTGGTCAAAGACCTAGCTCACAGCAGTACTACGGGTAGTTCATGTAGCCTCTCAGAAAGAAATTATGTATGGGGAGTTTAGCTCATGTTGAGGTATCCAGGAGAATCATAGTGAGAGAAGTTCATTGTATGACAAACCTAGGAGTCCAACTATAGGACTCTGAAGATGGTGGCGTTGTTGTTCAGTATAGGGATAAATCCTCCTTAGTAGCCGAAATGAATGAGAAATAGTTTAGTGATCCCTACTAATTGCAGCTGAAAGATGGGATTCACAAACACAAGACGGTGGATTTTGAACAAGGGAGAGATGATGGTACTTTGAGGTGCAGAGGCAGACTATGCATTCCAGACGTAGATGGGCTCAGGGAGCGAATTATGTTTGAAGCCAACAATTTCATGTATTTCATTCACCCAGGTCCACAAATATATATTATAATCTTAAGGAGATTTATTGGTGGATCGACATAGAAAAAGGACGTAGTAGATTTTGTGGAAAAGTGTCTGAATTGTCAGCTCGTAAAAGTCGAACACTAGAAGCCCAATGGTTTAGTACTGAATACAGATAGTTCTAAGTGGATATTATAAACATGGAATTTAAAACAAGGTATCTCGCTCATTTAGAAAGAATAATTTGGTTTGCGATTGCAGAGCGACATACTAAGACAACACACACTTGCTAATGAGGACCATAGATTAAGTAGAAGACTATGCCAAGTAGAATACTCAGGAAATTATTAGATTTCATGGGACTCCAATGTCCATTATTTCATATTGAGGTGTCCAGCTCACAACAAACTTTTGGACGTCCTTTCAGAAAGGATTGGGTACCAAGGTAAGTCTCAATACCACTTTTTATCCTGACACAGATTATCGGGCAGGGCACACTATCCAGACGCTCGAAGATATGTTGAGAGTATGTGTCCTAGACTTTAAAAGTAATAGGGATGATCATTGCCTATCATTGAGTTTGTGTAAAGTTATAGATATCATTCTAGTATCAAGATGGCACCGTTTGAAACCTTTTACGGGCGAAGCTATAGATCACCAATTCATTGGTTTGAAGTTAGAAAAACAGAATTGCTAAGCCAGACTTGATCCATCAGGCTATGGAAAAAAAGTTAAATTGAGTCAGAAGTGTTTGAAAATGACTAAGAGTCGTCTGAAGTCCTATTCAGATGTGCGACGCAAAGATTCAGAGTTTTATGTTAATGATAGGGTGTTTCTTGAAAGTTTTGCCTATGAAAGGCGTCATGCGATTTGAGAATAAAGGGAAGCTCAGTCCCATATATATTAGACCATACAGGATCCTACGAAGGGTCAGTCAAGTGGCTTACCATCGAGAATTACCACTAGAGTTAGTCATCGTACACTCAATATTGTGTTATAACATTCATATTTCCAGTATTCAGATATTAATGTCAGTTCAGTACTTAGATATTCATGTCAGTTAAGTACTCAGGTGATCATGTCAACTTAGTACTCAGATATTGATATCAGTTCAGTAATTGTCTAGTTCAGTATCCCATTATTTCAGTATTCATGTATTCATTCAAATTAGTATTAATGTGTTCGTGACTGGGGAATCTCTGCTGAAAGTTTTGAAAAATTCCAGAGTTAGTCATATTTTAACCACGATTCATCATTCGAGGACAAATGATCCCAATGGGGAGATATTGTGACACCTTGTACCTTCGGGCTAAGGTTTAACTTGTATAATAGGAATAGAATGCAACCCCTGATGAGGTGTGTGGTAAGAGTTTTAGAAACTAATCAAGGCATAAGAAGAGTCTTTGGAAAAATTAGAGTTGGAAGCTACTCTACGAAGCTTGTTTTCAAGAAAGTTTGCACAAGGACTCCCTTCAAGCGAGATAACCCCCTTATAAGTTGTGAATCTGGATAATCTTAAAACATGAAAGTTGTAGTCCTTTGAAATAGTTTTCCATCCACATAAAGGATAGGCCAAACAGAGCTCTGTATAAAAGGTTATGCCCATTTTACTGGATATTGTCCAGTCTACATGAAGTGCTGCGCCATCTGCATGACATTTGCACGACCGCGCACATCAGATTTTCTAGCTTCGCATTTTAATATATATTTAAAGTTATGTTTAATTCCGAAACACAAAAAAGACCTAGAGGGGGATAGAGTTCGTCTCAAGCCTCAAGAACAGTTCAAAGTAAGTTCTAATGATGATTCTAAGTTTATTCTAATTCCCCAACACCTTATTAACATGGGCAAACACTTCAAATCTATAGATAATCGATTTAGACTTTGTGTTGGATGAGAAAACCCTAGAATCCAAATTCAAGAGAAGTGAATGACAAAAAGGTAAAACCTTCATCCTTTAATTGATTATAGATTTGTATTGATGATTATAGACTCTAAGTTCATGAGATATGAATTGATGGGTTTGATAGAGAAGTATGAACGATTATAGGTTTGGGTTGTTGATTGTTGATTGTTGATTGTTGATTATTGATTAAGGGTGTTGTTTATCTTAGAGGTGATGAAGAATGATATTGATTACATCTAAATGAGATTATAGAATCACCTAGAAGTGATAGAATGAGAATTGGGTAAAGAAACACCATTAATGAAAGTTGTGGAGCTTTATGCCCACCAAGTGTTTGATAAAATTCTTAGATGATCAAAGCATGAGGTTTATTGCTAATATGGAATCTCTTTTACTTGTATTAATTTAGATTAAAGTTGAAAAGGTTGAAGGATATTATATTACGCTCAAGAGCAGGGAATTAAGGTATGTGAGGCTAACTCTCCATGTTTGGGAATGTTAATCGTTCTTCGTATTCCACGTTCTTTTACTACGTTACGAATTGCCTCAGAAATATAGTGAAGCTTAGTTCCTTGAATAGTTGCAGAACCTCTATTCTCTAATTTTGTAATTCATTCATAACTTTCATTCCAAACATTGTGAGCTCAGTACGTAATTAGTATAGACTTGTGTTTGATACCCATGAGTCTCAGTCTAGAATACTTAGCATGTTGTAAACTAGTTAAAGCTTCAGTCCTCATAATCAGTTTCATGAATTCATGTTTCAAAGAATCATTGCTCAGTATGTCTATGTTGTATCTTTCAGCATGATTCTCAGTTCTTTTATGTAAATTTTTAACTTTGAACACCTGTATTTTGTGCCCAAGGCCACACATATATATTTGGGCCCAAGGCTACATATATATATTTGGGCCCAAGGCCTTATATATACGTATACTTGGGCCCGTGGCCACAAATTTGTGCACATACATTGGGCCTAAGGCCATAATTTATTATTTCAGTTAAAAAGGTGATTCTCTATTTTAGAACGGGAAGTATACATATTATTTACTTCTATTGTTCACTTCAGTTATCAATTATCAGTTAAGTTTTAGTTTCTGTTCAATTTCAGTACATTATCTATTTATTGATTTGGGCTGTCATTTTCCAAGCACCCCACAGTTATTTATTCTTTCAGTTGGTTTTACATACTAGTAAAATTCAAATGTACTAACGTATCTTTGCCCGGGGCCTGCATCTCACTATGCAGGTAACGATTTACAAGTTGATGACTAAACTCGCTAGGTTCTAGGATCTGCTGATTTGGATAGCCTCAGTCTTTCGAGGTGTTATCTTATTTACCGTGTTTTTTTTAGTTCAGACAGTCAGGTACCCCGGGGGCCGTGTCCTAGTAATAGTCAGTACTTCATTATTCTTAGAAGCTTCATAGACTAGAACATTAGTCAGTCAGTACTTAACAGGATTTTATGTTAGCCATATCGGTTACATTCATATATTTCAGACTTATTCCGCATTTATAATTTATCAGTTAGACTTTTCAGTATCTCAACATGTTTATCAGTTATATTCCGCATTTAGTATACCACATGTTGATTTATCCAGCCAATTGGTTCGCTCGATCACATGTAGTTAGGCACCGAGTGTCGTGTTACGTCCAGGCCATGGTTCGGGGCGTGACATAATATTTAGAATTGACGAAGAGTAATACTATATAGTAGCTCCTAGGAGAAAATAAATGTACTGGGTCATTTTAGTTCTATAGCTCGTATGCATTAGTGAACAAGTCCATGCCCATGATTAATAACGATAAATGTTGAACATGCAAATAATTGTGAACTTGATTATATCATCGTATTAAAGAAATTTATATAAATCATGCTTAATAAAATAGGAACTGATTGATTAGCAATGTTTATGTTTATTAGTACTTCCTCAGTCCCAATTTATATGATGTAGTTTGACTAGACACGAAGTTTATGAAATAAAAGAAGACTTTTGATCTTGTGGTCTAAAACAAATAAAAGAAATTTGTGTGGTTATAAACCATCTAAGCATAAAAGCTAAACTTTAAAATTAAATTGTTGTCAAGTAAGGAAATGTGTCATTCTTTTTTGGACTGACTAAAAAGGAAAGTGTGTCATATAAATGGGACAGATGGAGTAATTGTTTTGGGCGATTTTTCTAGTTTTTAAAAATTGGGGGTATAAATCATATGTCATATTTTTAAGAAAAAGTATGTTCCAATAACTAAATATTATTTGCATAACTATGGTCAAACACAACTTCAATTTTAGTTCCAACTTAAAAATTTCCAAAAAAAGTAATTTTTTTTATATCTATGGCAAACGTCTACTTAAATTGGGACGGGGAGTCTAAATTTTACTGCACGTAAAATGAAGAAGAACTCGGATAAAAGAAAACAAGAGATCAGGTGTCAAGTCTGAACATGGACTGAAGTCTTGTATCCGTCCCGCACCGAGTTCAATATCGGTCCACTTCAGTCCTCCTCCTCTTTCTTGAACGAAAATTCAAACATAGACGACGTCGAATTGGAGGAGTAAAATTAAAATCGATAAACGAAGATGGAGTAAGATAATGGAAAAAATTAACAGTAGTATAACAGTGGATACAGAAAAATGGGATAGATCAGTTTAGTTAATGAAGTGTCCTTTAGTTGTCTCCAAATCATGGCAATTAGAGGCGAATTCAGGATTTTAGGAGGATGGGTGCACCATCAAAGCCGGAAAGGTGTTCACCGAAACCCCCTCGACAAAAAATTAAACACTCTATATACGGTATTATTTTTATTTTTTATGCACATATATAAATCTTGAATCCCATTAACCCAAGACTAGAAGTTAGCTCCGTGTTTAGGGGTTTTAAAATTTTAACTCTAGGTTTCAAGTTCAACTATCAAGCACTACATTTTTATTTGCATTAGAAGAAGGGAAATAAAAAATAAAAGGAACAAAACATGCAACAAAAGTTCAGCGGAGATTCGATCCCTCGACCTTCAGCACTTGAGCCTGGTGTCTAACCAGTGCTCCATTCAATCTAGTTCGACCTTGTGTCCCTTCAGTTAATATTAGATATATTTATAAGAATTATACAAATAATATATTTTAAAGATGGATTCTCGTGACCTATTTTTTACACATAAATTCGCCCAAGATGGCAATCTCAAGTCGCATCTTTATCTTCCTCCTCAGATTCCCCGCAAGTGTCTAAAGTTGTAGTGTTTATTGATCCTCTTCGTTCTGATGACTCTTCTGCTCTACAAGTAATCGAATGTGAAAAGGGTTACTTATTTCTCTAAGCTTCATGACACGATTTAGAGTATAAAGAATGGTAATATTTCATAGATGCCCTGTAGCCTCCCAATTATAAGTGTGACGTGATTCACACCCATAAGTAGGACTCTACTAGAAATAGTTTTATAGACTCCCTATGACACTTGAACCTAGTGATCTGATACCAAACATTGTCACGCCCTAAATCCGGATCTGGACGTAACACGATACTCGGTGCCTGACTGCGTGTGACCGAGCGAACCACGTGGCTTGCTGAATCAACATGGAACATGTACCGATGCAGAATATTTTTTTAAAATATAGATAATTTGAATAATACATTTGACATCAGAATATTACTGAAAATACTATTTTAAAACATAATTGCAGAAGTAGTATAAAGATATGATAATGTAGCCACAGGGCTGAACATAACTGAATACCCAACATGACACACTGACTAGTCTATGAAACCTCTTATATGAGTTTGAAATACGGAACTGTAGCTGGGACAAGGCCCCCAACATACCTGATTGTCTAACATGACACAACTACTGAAAAGTAAATACAACGCTTTAAAGGAAGTGGGACTCACTAAATAGCTGATACTATGAAGTCCTAACGTACGGTCTTGTCATCCTGTAAATCAGTATCTACATCATGAAATGCATGCCCCGAACAAAATGGATGTAAGTACATTCAAATTGTACTTGTATGTAAAATCAACTGAATAAATAAATAGTTGTGGGTGCTTGGGGGAATGAGCAACCCAAATCATAAATGTAAGTCATTACTGAATACTAAAACTGAAACTAAATTGTGACTGAAACATAAGGATAACTAAACTGAGCATAGGAATCATAATCACAAGTACAAATTAATGAATATGGAAAAATCATATGTTTATAAGATTTCATAACTGTGGCCTCGGACCCATATAATTGTATATAACTGTGGCCTCGAACCCATATATAATTCTACATTATTGTGGCCTCAGACTAATATATAAATGTATATAATTGTGGCCTCAGGCCTATATATATTGTATATAATTGTAGCCTCGGGCCCATATATAATTGTATATAACTGTGGCCTCAGGTACAAGCATACATAAACATAAACTGTGGCCTCGAGCCTGCGCATACATAAATATAAACTAAATATGACTGAAACATAAGGATAATTGAACTGAGCATGGGAATCATAATCACAAGTACCTTTTAATGAATATGGGAAAATCATTTGTTTATAAGATTTCATAACCGTGGCCTTGGACCCATAAATTGTATATAATTGTGGTCACGAACCCATATATAATTGTACATTATTGTGGCCTTGGACTCATATATAATTGTATATAACTGTGGCTTCAGGCCCATATATAATTATATATAATTGTGGCCTCAGGCCCATATATAATTGTATATAATTGTAGCCTCATGTCCAAGCATATATAAACATAAAATATGGCCTCGGGCCTAAGCATACATGAATATAAACTGTGGCCTCGAACTCAAATACATGTGATCATCACTTTGTAATTCTTGACATGAACCTGGGAATCATATTGTAGTTTAGACATGAATATTGAACATTACTCTACTATCCTGAGACATGAAATCATGTTGTAGTTCTAACATGGATTTGAAATTCATATTGTAATACTGATATGGGATACTGAAATTTCTATACTGAAACATGAAATCTACTGAGGTTCTGATATGGACTACTGACTATCACTATACTGCACTAAGACGTGAATTTATGATGAAGTTCTGATATGGAATATAGACTATTGCTAAACTGAGCTGAGACATGGATTTCTTGAACTATTGCTGGAATTTAGAGTATTACTATGCTTAAATATTATGTGACTGTGACTCATGGAATGTCAAATATGAGCATATGTTGATTACGTATTGAGTTCACAATCATGACCAACTATGAAACTATCTTTTAAAGAATAGAAGTTATGAACTTTTCATGAAAGTAAGCATAATCTCCATTTTTATGCTATTCGTTGTAATCATGAAGAACGAGGTTGAGGAATATTAATAACATTCTCACACGTAGAGAGTTAGCCCTACATACCTTATTAGCTTCAAAACCTCAAAAAAGATCCAAACTTTTGATGAAGACCTCCAATTCCTTCACCGAACCCTTGAGAAGGGTTTTCTTGAAAGTTTGTAACAAGGGATTTCACCTAGAACCTTACTTTGATATGGGAGGATAAGGAGAGAAATTTTGTGCTAGGGTTTGAAGAAGTTAAGAATAGAATGAAAAATTAGGAAAAATGCACTTAAAAAGGTTACAAGTGTCGAACGTCAGGGAGGACGCGTCGTGTGCCCAGTAGCATGTGCTGCCTGTGGACGATCGGCCTAGCTTCGTTGTCTCGGCTATCGCGACATGACCCAGGGACGCCAGTTTGCTAGCGTGGACGAGCACTGCAGACAACTCTTTAATAAGAACGTGTATAATTCTTTGTACAGAGATTCATTTGCCCTCCACCTTATATGGATGGAAGGTATTTCGAAGAGCTACAACTTTCATCATATAGGTTTTCCCAGATTCCCAACTAATAAGGGGTTATACTCGCTTGAAGTAAAGCCTTGTGCAGACTCACTTGAAAACATAGTCCGTTGAGTAACTTCCAACTTTAATTATTTTTCCAAAGACTCTTCTTATACTTTTTATGAATTTCAAAACACTTCCTACACTCCTCATCTTGATCCATTATATTCCTACCTTACGGGTCAAACTTTAGCTTGAAGGTACGGGATGTTATAATACCGCTAAGGTTCAAGCATTCATTTTTTTCTTAACAATAATTCTTACTATTTCAGGAAAAAATGTGAAAGTTCACTACTAAGCTTTAGACATGAATTTTTACAACTCCAATCATGTATGTCTGAAATTGATATCGAAGTAGCTAAAATTACAACATTTTATACATTTGAATATGACTTAAATGGAGACCTAAAATCCGCTATTCCTACACTTTGCCAAATTCCACCCACCTAATCATAAAAGCCCAATCCAACAATATTCCCTCTGTAAAACAAAACACTAGTAGGGTACACACGCGTACGGATCTAGTAGCTCAATTGATTGGCTATCTGAACTTTCATCTCATTGATTCCCTATCCATTTACTCTTCCCTACCCCTACCCCTACCCCTACCCCTACCCCTATCATATGTAATAAAAATAAATTAAAAAAAAAAAAAACAGACGCAAGCTAACACCATTCTAGACATGATTGGAGCTCCAAAAATTTCTGCTCAATTTACTGCGAAATGCATCTCAATTTTCTTCTTTTGTCTTTCCTTTATTTTTCTTCAGTTGTTGGGTTTTGTTTCGTGAATGAATTCCAAAGGCTTTGGGTTTGCAAAACAAGGGGAGCTTCTGAATTATAGCTCTGAAATACTTACAGGTTTTCTGTGGGGTACCCTACAAATCTAAAGCTTTAAACAGCAAATGAAAAATGGCATCATAGTACGGATTTGTTGCAGTTCTAAGTGAGTTTTGCTTTTCAAAGTGATTTTTGTTCAATCTTTTTGAGCCATATTTTGCTTTCTGCAAGCTATTTTAAAATGGTAACCCAAGTTTTTGAGCGAAATTGGAGCATATACTTCCCCGTCTCAAATTATTTGTTTTGATTATTAAGAATAGTTATCTCAAATTATTTGTTTTGATTATTAAAAATAATTATCTCAAATTATTTATTGTTTTAGAAGTTTAAGACATAATTAATTTTTCTTATCTATTTTACTCTTTTTCATTGTATGAATATGACACATAAATAGAATAAATATTTAATAAAGAGATTATAATTTCGACATAAATAGGGATAAAGTAGGTCAAATACCCCTCCTAATTAATATTTTTTAAGGAGCGTGTAAACAAGAAAACATAAATAATTTGAAACGGATGGAGTATATGAGATGGAAAAAACTTTTAAATGGTTGTAGATAAATTAAATTTGTTTTACCCATCCTTCTTAAAACTTGTAATGCATTTAAACCAATGACAGGGTTTTCTAGTAAATGCATAATTTGTGATTGGTTTGCAAATAATTTTGGAAAGAGCCTTTTTATTTTTTCCAATGAAGCCTAACGATAGATATACAACATGCCAATGACTAGTGTTTTTTATCACAGTACAGAAATATTTTCTCTGTCTTAACCGAACTACAATTTACTCATTTATATATGTTTTCCTAAAGAAAATTATACTCCGTAATCGATTTAGGCACAATTGAGTAAGCCAAGGAAAATGAAATACAAGCAAACATGTATGAAGTATGCTGAATCGAAGGAGCTAATTGGCTATGATCATGAGATTAAAATAGAGGATAAATAAAATCATTAAAAAAAACCTTAACTGAGTTTTAAACAACTCAATTGAAGGAGAAACATACCAACATACATTATGATCTCTTACAAAGTTAGAACAACAAGTACCTTGCTAGATCCTAAAGTATATTAGCCAAATTGGTGGACAAGTTTTCAATTTGATCATTAGCAAAAAGTCCCTTTTCAAGAACCCAATCTTCAATCATAGCTTGAGAATTCAATGGCTGATCATGTGGAACTAAATGCCCAGCACCCAATAACACAACATGGCTTAAGTTCCCCCATTTTTGCACATACCCTGCTAGCTCACTATTCACTCTCCAAACTTTTCTATCTGCTTCCAAGAACTTGTCAATTCCCTCCCAGTTCATTCTCTTCACCCACGCCTCGGTTGACACTATGCCAACTCTCAAATCCAACTGACCTTCATATAGCAAAACTTTGGTATTCTTGACAAGAAACTCCACCATGTACTTCACACTCTTCATCAAATTCTCGTGCAATGCTTCCCCCACTAGCTTACTGCACACGTCGAAAACAATACTTTCTGAAAGAAATAATCCCTTGATTATTTTCATTAATTGAAAGACAATATATACAATTTACATATTTCTATAATAGAAAATCTTATTCCTATTCTACTCCTAAAACCTTATTCTATTTGAAGACTAACTATACAATTATGGTAAGTGTACAAGACTAATTAAGGTACAAGATTAATATACACATTGTATACAAAATCAGCCCACACCGTGGGCCTACTACAATAACCCGAGAGCATTGTTCATCCGATATACACATGTATATTGTGTATATCGGATGTATATTTAACACACCCTCGCAGTCATAGCGAGCGGTCTTCGAACGCTGAGACTGTCCCTAAAATCTTCAAAAAGGACCGAGGAAAGACCCTTTGTAAAGATGTCTGCAATCTGATATCTGGAAGGGACATGGAAGACACGTACTAGTCCACGAGCTACCTTTCCGCGAACAAAATGGATGTCCATCTCGATATGTTTAGTGCGTTGGTGCTGAACCGGATTACCAGAAAGATAGATGGCACTAACATTATCAAAATAAACCAAGGTAGCTTTCTGAATAGGACAATGAAGCTCTAAAAGAAGAATGCGCAACCAACATGATTCAGAGACCACATTGGCTACCCCTCGATACTCGACCTCTGCACTAGAGAGGGACAATGTCGATTGACGCTTGGCAGACCATGAGACTAAGTTATTACCAAGAAACATACAATATCCAGACGTAGAACGTCTGGTGTCCGGACAGCCACCCCAATCAGCATCTGTATACGAGACAAGAGTAGATGTCGACGACGGATATAAATGTAAGTCATAGTCAAGTGTCCTTTGAATGTACCTAATAATGCGTTTGAGTGCATTCATGTGCTCAACCCTGGGATCATGCATAACCAAACACACCTGTTGTACGGCATACGTAATATTTGATCTCGTGAATGTAAGATACTGAAGGACCCCTGCAATACTGCAATAGCTGGTCGGATCCTCATAAGGTGAGCCAGCCGCAGCACCCAACTTGGGTTTAGTATCAACTGGAGTGAAAGTGAACTTACAGGATGACATCCCATCCCTCTCAATGATCTCAGTTGCATACTTCCTCTGTGATAGGAACAACCCCCCTACATGACGAGTAACAACAATCCCCAAAAAATAACTCAAGGGCCCCAAGTCTTTCATAGCAAACTCAGAAGTGAGCATTGTCATGATAGACTGGCGTAATGCATAAGAAGAGGCAGTCAAGATAATATCATCCACATATAATAGTATATAAGCCAATGAAGAACCACGATGATAAATGAACAATGAATTATCAGACCTGTTGTGAGAGAACCCAATAGTCGAAACATAGTCTGCAACCCTCTTATACCAAGCCCGTGGAGACCGCTTAAGCCCATACAAGGACTTCTCCAATAAACAGACATGGTGAGGATATTTGGGATCCCTAAACCCCAAGGGCTAATGCATACAGGCTGTCTCCTTGAGATCACTGTGTAAGAAAGTATTCTTCACATATAACTGATGAATGGGCTATGCTGTCGAAAGAGCCAAGCTGAGCACAGTGCGAATGGTAGCCATCTTGACCATCGGGCTAAATGTCTCACCACAATCCACACCAACCTGCTGAGTCTTACCATCACCTACAAGACGAGCCTTATGTCTTGCAAAAGAACCATTAGAATTATCCTTATGAGCAAAATTCCACATAGACCGAATAATATTAACACCAGATGGACGGGGCACCAGCTCCCACGTCTTATTATCAATAAGAGCATTATATTCATCGGTCATAGCAATTTTCCAATTCGGGTCATTTAAAGCAGACACATGATTACGGGGCAGAGGTGATTTAAGAACATTAGAATTTAGATTAAAATATCTTTTCGGTTTAACAATACCTCGTTGACTACGAGTGACCGGTATATGACTCGAGGAAGAATTGGGTGGAATGTGGCCAGTGACGGAACTGGAACTAGACTGAGCAGTGGCGGGGACTGGGTTGGCCAGCAGGTAGTGGGCATGCCGGCCAAATTCTGGAATTAGTAACTAGGGCTGAGGTAGTGACCGTAACTGGACCAGTGACGGTATTGGGCTGGGTAACTGGCCCAACAGCCGAAATTGGTCTCGAAACAACAGTGGACACAGGGGATACGGTGGACCAGCGGGCAGTGGGCCCGTTGGTGGATTTGGAATGCGGGACGCATCTGAAAAATGGTGAATAATATACGGGGATATATCATTATCCAAAAATTTATACGAACTAGGCATGGGACTATTTACCTTAGAAAATGGAAATTGGAATTCATCAAATATTACGTGGCGACTAATGATGATTTTATTAGAGGATAAATTAAAATATTTGTAACTGCGATGATTTGATGGATAACCCAAAAACACACAAGAGGTAGACCGGGCCTGAAGTTTATTAATTGTGGTAGATGGAAATAGTAGATAACACAAGCACCCAAAGACCCTAAGATGTGAATACGAAAGTGTCTTATTATATAAAATTTGAAGAGGGGACGAATATGTCAAACCTCTGGAAGGAAGAATGTTATGAAGATATGTAGCTATTTGTAGAGCATGATGCCAAAATGATGGGGGTACAGAAACATGAATTAATAAAGTTCGGACAATGTTATTAATGGTATGAATTTTGCGTTCGGCTTTCCCACTTTGTTAAGACGTATGAGGGCAAGAAAAATAAAAAGTGATCCTATTATTAGCTAAAAATTCCTGAAACACCCCATTCTCATATTCTTTGCATTATCACATTGAATATTTTTATTTCCCGTTCGAATTGTGTTCGAATGAATGCTCTAAATTTTAAGAATATGAAAAAAATTTGAGATTTTTTCGCTATCGAAAAAGTCCATAAAAACATAGAATAATAATCCAAAACAAGAACATAATACTGATGACCCAAAGAACTTAGAGCAGGAGATGTCCATAAATCGCTATGAATAATGTCGAATGACATTAAAGTATGAGAATTAGAGTCTCCAAATGGCAACTTAACAATTTTTCCAAACGAACAAGATTGACAATTTGGAGTACTACGCGTACCCTTACAAGAAATAAAATTATTTTTATCTAAGGAAGACAAAATAGATGACCCCGGATGACTTAGGCGAGCATGCCACAAGAAAAGGGCAAGGGCGGCAAACGTGGATGGCAAGGCTTGACTCAAAAGACCGAAACTTGGCGTCCACCACTGGACCAGTGGGGCAGTGGCCCACTGCTGACTGGATGGGGCCCACTGTCGGTATGTTGTCCACCGGAATCACCACGTTTGCCCCGCAGTTTTCGCCATTATTTTTCCGAGTATTCTTGCCATTATCGTGAGCACGGTTTTGGCCCAAATTATCACCAAACCCCATAGAATTTGTGGAGGACGTCATCATGACAATTGGACTAGCACTCGTAGCAGCCTTTTTAGCCAAGCTGGCTTCTTCCAAAGTAAGCATGGAGCAGGCCTGATAAAACTTTGAGAGTTTGACGAAGGAGTGTTCCAATGCCACTATAGGCCTCGGATAATACAGCAACCATCTGAAGAACCAGACGATCGTCGCTAACAGGTGCACCAACGTTGCGGAGTTGGTCCGCTAAGTCTTTCAACCTTGTGCAATAAGCCAAAACATTGGAGAAATTTTCCATGTTGACGTGGGAAAATTCCTGCTCAAGGGTAACATCTTTGGAATTTTGATTATCTTGGAATATGTCACGCAGCCTATCCCAAGAAGCCATCACCGTAGCGTCGGGCTCAATAATCGTCTGCAACAAGTCGGTAGAGATAGTGGAATAAATCCACTGAAGGACTGTGGCATTAAGTGTTGTCCATAACTTAGGATCATCCTCGCACTTAGGTACCTCCGTATCCTACGGAGCCGCGAGGATTATGTGATGGATGACTTGATGTGAGCGAGCTTGAATTTTAAATAACTCTGTCCACGTCGCGTATTGGACGTTTTCTATTTCAAGAATTAGAGGGATGTGATTCTTGATGTTAGAAACAACAAGGGCATGATGAAACGTGTTCTTTGATGTAGACATAATGAAAGAACAATAGGTGATATGGGGAATTAAAAGAGAGAATTTGAGAGCGGAAGAAGACACAGAAACCGAGGATAAACTCTCGGATTCGCTGGCCGAAGAACAAGAATTTTGGGAGAGAAAAATTTTGTTTGACCTAGATTTCTGATACCATGAAAGAAATAATCCCTTGATTATTTTCATTAATTAAAAGACAATATATACAATTTACATATTTCCATAATAGGAAAACCTTATTCCTATTCTACTTCTAAAACCTTATTCTATTTGGAGACTAACTATACAATTATGGTAAGTGTACAAGACTAATTAAGGTACAAGACTAATATAAACATTGTATACAAAATCAGCCGACACTGTGGGCCTGCTACAGTAATCCGAGAGCACTGTTCATCCGATATACACATGTATATTGTGTATATCGGATGTATATTTAACACTTTCGTTCACTCCTAATGCCTTTTTTATCTCGGCATTGTTCAAATACTTAGCTACCAAATGTTTTTGGTATGGCTTTCACCTTCTAATGTTATACGAAGTTGCCATTCCAGTCATGTTTTTTAATGTGTTCAAGACTTCACTTCTAGCATTTGTTGCCTCACTCCAATATCCTTTTTTCGCCAATGAAATGGCCTTTGCCTGAAGTGACTCTAATTGTCTCTTCTGTTTGTCATTTATCAGTCCAATGTAATATGCATTTGCAGCATGAGTAGCCACTTGGCTAACTGGATCAGTTAATCCATTCCCAATAACAACACCAACCAAATTCACCTTACTATGAACATGTCGCAACTTGCCATTTTTCTTCAAGGCATGATATCCAATTGCTGGCATATATTTGCGAACATAACTTTCACCTATGATGTAAATAGGTCGACCCTTGAATGATGCATTTATCTTGATAAACTGTTTGATTGCAATATATAGGTGTTTAGCCACATCTTTTTGGTTCCTCGGGATTTCTTCAGGTGTAGAAGCAATGCTAAATCCAACACCAATAGGATTATCGAGAAAAAGGAGGCCAAAAATCTGATTCCATGATCCACGATTAGGCTTGAGTGAGACGTGCCAGGGGCTAGCTCATAGAAGTTTCCAAGCATAGAGGAACATCCAGGTCCGCCTTGGGGTTCTAGAGAGGTGTGGTGAGATTTTGGGCTTCGTAGAACGTGTAGAAAATGGCGGAGTTGGTGGAGGAATTGACAGTGAGGTAGCCGGACTTGGTCGGGAAAGCTTCTTTAGGGAGTGGAAGAGATGCATAGATTGATGAATTGATTAGGAAGATGAGAAAAGAGAGCAGCTTCAAATCCATCAATGCCAAATCTGTAGGGTTTTATTGGGTTCAAAACACATAAGTAAGGCACAACGGAAGTTCAAAAGTTTTTATTTCTTACTTACCCCAACAATAATTCTGGTATGGTTATACAACAATGGAACTTGTAACATAAAATATTTACTTACAAGTTAGTATTATCTGGAATCTTTATCTACTATAAGGTGCACACGCGGTTGCCTCTCTGATTGCAAGCTCCAAGCTTCAATGTACTTCTCTTTCGGAAAGCTAGGAAATCCGGCAGAGGTTCGAGAGTATTTGATTCTAAGTCACTAAGGCTTATAATATTTTTCAAAATTGGTGTATCTAATAATGAGGTGAATGCCTCTATTTATAGTTGAAAAATAGGTCAAAACCGGATTAGGGTTTGACCTTGGGCCTGGCCCAAAAATCGAGGCAGAGGCGCCGCGGCCCTAGGGTATGGGTGTCGCGGCGCTCAACTTTATTTTTCGTGCATTCTTAATTAAATCCAAAATCCAATTTTGACTTAATTAAAATAATCATTATTCATTTAAATATCTCGATTCCAAATCGAACATTTTAATTACTCTCTCAATACATCCTTAGATCGAAACGGACAATCGACATAGTGTGACCCTACAGGCCTTCTCATATCGACATTAATCAAATTAAGGTCTACACGGAACTCCTAGACGGCACCAGAAGAAGAACTCAATATGTGAAGTACGTTTACACGAATCCAGTAAAATTAACCTTTATGTGGTAAGATAAAATCCTTTCATTCACGACACACCCGATCAAGCTTAGGATTTGTCAAGTGTCTATCCAAATGTCTTAATCATTGTATCTCATCTATATTAGTTGACAACTAAACCATATTCTAAATATGTCTAGTGCGTTGGCCAACGACTTAGTCAACCTAATATCACTGCGAATCCGAGTATTCTCTCGAATATACATCCGAGGAATGAATCCTAATCTTGGCTCAACTACCACCTTCAATCCATATCGCAATGTACCCAATACAAGTCGTATCTCAACGTATAAGGCATTTGAGCTTAGTACGGGATAGAGGTACATTACATTGTAGACGAGGCGCGTATTGACCTCAAGTCTAAGGACTTTTATCTCCCACACGCTGATCATACTTTAGACAAGTATAACAAACAGTATATCAGCAGGGTATACCAATACTTCCAAAGTATCCATTTGTCCATCATGAGTAACCATTACTCGTAGCAGGTGAGGCATACTACATCCTCTAAGGATGTGATGCAGACCACATGTCGACTTATCACATATCATCGATATCCTATTCTCGATGATCATTAGTCGAGGCTATTTTAAGAGTTACGCTCTATCATTAATATCTCACTCTATTAATGACAACGTAAGCTCAAGGGATGCACATTAATGAATAATTACAAAAAATCAAATAATAATTTAATAATTGCAAATGCCAAAATATTAATCTCCATTAATAATAATATGAATGTGTATAAAGTACATTTGTCCTAATACATATTGTCTCTAGGACATAAATATACTTTCAATCTCCCCATTGGCCTAGAGCCAATCTCCAACATATCTAATGCCCATATTCTTAAAATGACCATTATGCTTGACTAAGTTTAATAGTTTAGTGAATGGGTCAGCTACATTATCGTCAGTGGGAACATAGTCTATTCTAATCTGTTCAGTCTCCACCATCTCCCTGAGTATGTGGTACTTCCTTGGTACATGCTTGTTTCTATTGGTTGATCTTGGTTCCTTAGTTTGTGTGATCACACCAGTGTTTTTACAATAAACTGTTATTGGACAAGTGGCACTTGGAACAACCCCTAGTTCCTTCACGAACTCATATATCACGACAACTTATTTACCAGCTTCCGATCCAGCAATGTACTCAGCTTCTGTTGTCGAATCAGCTGTTGTAGTTTGTTTGGAACTTTTCCAGCTTACTGCTCCACCATTGAAAATGAATGTGTAACCTGATTGAGATTTATAGTCATCAACATATATCTGGAAGCTAGCATCAGTGTACCCAGTACATATTAGCTTTTCTTCCCCACCATAGACTAGGAAGTAATCTATAGTTCATCTAAGATACTTAAGAATACTCCTGACTACCTTTCAGTGTTCTTCCACAGGATTCTGTTGGAACTTGCAAATCATACTTAGTGTAAAGGCCACATCTGGCCTAGTACAGGTCATGGCATACATGATTGATCCTATAGCCGAAGCATATGGGATCCTTTTCATGCGTTCAAGTTCTATAGAAGTAGAAGCACTATCCTTCTTAGATAACTTGATGCCTTGTCCCATAGGTAGATCGCCTTTCTTGGAATTTTACATAGAAAAATGTCTAAGCACTTTGTCTATGTAGACTGACTGTGACAGCTCCAACAATCTGTTAGGTCTCTCTCTATAGATCATAATCCCTAGAATGTAGCAGGCTTCACCTAAATCCTTCATTATGAAGGTACTGGACAACCACTCTTTGACTGACTGTAGGAGAGTCTTATTGTCTCCCATTATTAATATGTCATCTACATATATTATAATAAAGGCAATACTCCCATCCTTGCGTTTACTATAAATACATGGATCCTCTTTGCTTCTGAAGAACTAAAATGACTTGATAGCCTTGTCAAAGCAAATGTTCCAACTCCTCGAGGCTTGCTTAAGCCCATAAATGGACTTTGTAGCTTGCATACAACATTTGGTTTGGACTCGATTGAAAAACCCTCAGGTTGTTTCATATACACTTTCTCAACTAGATTACCATTGAGAAAAGCAGTCTTGACGTCCATCTGCAAAATGTCATTGTCATAATATGCAACTACTACAAGCAAAATCCGAATGGACTTGATCTTAGCAACAGGTGAAAAGGTTTCATCATAATCGACCTCAGGACATTGATTATAACCTTTAGCCACCAGTCTTACTTTATAAGTTTGTACCTTGTCATATGCATCAATCTTCTTCTTGAAGACCCATTTGCATCCTATAGGTCTAACCCCTGTTGGCATATCAACCAAGTTCCAAACTTGATTTACGTACATCGAGTCCATCTCAGCTTTTATGGCTTCTTTCCATCTCTGCGAATCAATGTCTAACATAGCTTCGTTGTAGGTTGTAGGTTCATCGTCATCAGGAATATCTATCTCATTGTGTGTTTCAACAAGGAGATTAAGTCTTTCAGGTAGACGATGAGTCCTATTGGTCCTACGGAGTTGAGTACTCTACGTTTTAGTATTTGTTGCATTCTGATTGTGAGAAAGTCTTTGTGTGTTGGACAATCCATCACCATGAGAGCTTTCAGGAATGTCATTTTCATGTATTTCCTGAATAGAATGAGGTACAACCATTGTATCATCTTCCATTGGTTGTGTATGAGAGACTTACATTTCTGCACTATCTCTCACAACACTCCCACTAGCTGAAGGGTGTACTCTAAGTACCCAATCTTCACCAGATACTCCCACTGAATCCTTGTTTAGGTCATTCGACAAGGGTTCATTTTTTGTGTTATCTTGTGGTTCTTGAATTTCTTCAAGTTCTATCTCTGTGCATCTATGTTCATTGTAGACATATTCGTCTTCAAGGAAAGTTGTGTTCCTGGAAACAATGACCTTATGTTCTCCAGGAAGATAGAAGTAGTATCCCTTAGTTTCCTTTGGATACCCCACGAAGTAACATTTCTCACTTTTAGATTCCAACTTATCAGTGAGCATCTTCTTAACATATGCAGGGCACCCGCAAGGTCTCATATGTTTAAGAGTTGGCTTCTTGCCACACCATATCAGATAGGGTGTCTTTTCTACTAACTTGGAAGGAACCCTGTTCAGAATATATATAGAGGTTTGTGTATCATGTCCCCAAAGGTATATCGGTAGAGCTGTGGAGCTCATCATGGATCGAACCATATCCAATAAGGTTCGGTTTCTCTTTTCGGCAACACCATTCATCTGTGGCGTTCCTGGAGGTGTCCATTCAGATTTGACTCCATGTAGCTTTAAGTAATCTAGAAAATCCTTGCTTAAGTATTCAGCTCCTCAATCCGATCGAAGGGTCTTGATACTTGTTGCAAGCTGCTTCTCTACTTTCGACTTTTACTCCTTGAACTTCTCAAAAGCCTCGAATTTGTGTCTCATAAGATACACATACCCATACCTTGTGAAGTCGTCAATAAAAGTGATGAAGTATGGGAAGCCTCATTTAGCTTGAGTCGAGAATGGCCTACATACATCAGTATGGACCAACTCAAGCACCTCCTTGGCTCGCACACCTTTCCCAGAAAGTGGTTTATTAGTCATCTTTCCTCTCAAGCAAGATTCGCAGTTACCATAAGACTCCAAGTCAAATGGTTCGAGGTAGTCTAACTTCCTCAATCTTTCTATCCTTGATTCTTTGATATGACTAAGTCTGCAGTGCCATAGGTAGGTAGAGTTTCTATTACTTGTCTTGGCTCATTTATTTTGTACATTGAAAATCACTCGACTATAGTTTAGTGTATATAATCCATCCACAAGAAGAGCAGTTCCATATATAACATTATTAAAAAACAGTACGTGACTGCCATTATAAATATACGAGGAAAAGCCCTCCATGTATAACACTAGGATAGAAATAATATTCCTTATTAACGAGGGAACATAAAAACAATCATTCAACACTAAACAATAGCCGGAAGGTAAATTTAAACTATAAGTCCCTACGCGCTCAGCATCGACTCGTGCTTCATTTCCAATGCGTAGGTCTACCTCTCTCGGTCCAACCTTCCTGCTATCAGTTAGCCCCTGCACATTTGTACAAATGTGTGAGCCACAAGCGGTATCCAATACCCAGGAATGAGAGTTATTTATAGACATATTTATTTCAATGACGTACATACCTTGTCCACCAAAGGCAGGAGCACCTGATGCTTTCCCTCCTCATGGTGTCGTGCAGTCCTTTTTTCAATGCCCCTTCCTATGGCAGTTGAGGCATTCATACTTAGTCGTGCTCACCTTCTTCTTCACACCTACCTTGGGCTTCATAGCTGAGGGCGCAGCGATTGGCTTGCCCTTCTTCTTCTGTCATTCCTTGCCTTTCGGCTTGGGTCAGCTAGAAGAGCTCACCATGAGCATAGCTTTGCCTTTGGAAGTGGAGGACTCAAAGGTCAAGCTTGAGCATGTTGTGCAGCTCTGGCAAATTCGTCTTCGTTCCATTCATGTTGAAATTCACTATGAAGTTCTCAAAGGAACGAGGGAGAGAGTTCATGATGAGGGTGGTAGCGACATTCTTTTCAAGCTTCGTTCCAATTGAAGCAAGCCTCTCTATCAACCCTATCATATTCAGCACATGCCGCGAGACCGGGCTCCATTCATTGAGCTTACACTTGAAGAGTTCTATTAGCAACTCATATTTCATTGTCTGGGATTGAGAGTCATAGAGACTCTTCAGGTGTACGAGCATCTTATTAGGCCCCATGTTCTTATGATGTCTCTGAAGTTCCATCGACATGGAAGAAAGCATTACGCATTTCGTCGAAGTGGCATCATCTAGATGTTTCTGGTAAGCATCTTTATCAAATGAGGCATATTCTTCAGAATCTGTCGCAGGGACTGTTGGGAATACCGTGTCCAACACGTATTCTATTTTCTCTTGTCTGGGACTATTCGCAAATTCTTTAGCCAGTCAAGGTAGTTCGGTCCAGTAAGTTTATTCATCTCAATCAACATTTTCAACGACAAGCTCGACATCTTTTATAATCTGAAGAATTAGATAGACCGGAAATCAAATTCAAAATTTATTTCCTATTATACACATTCATTTAGGCTAATCAACAAGGACTTTTGTTTAATTAGCTCCTACTATTTTAACACACTTCTACGACCCCATGGTAGAATATGGACCTATATTAATTGAGGTCATAATGGGCCAAGATCCAAGCCTATGCTATCTCCGCGTTTGCTTTGGCTGTTAACTTCAATAACATATCTTGGTAGGTTCTAAACCAATTGCAAAACTTATTCGCAACTCTTGGTTGATCAAATTATTACATTTAATCTTGCGTCCTTAGATTAGTCCGACACTTTGGCGCCAAGATTTGTCTAAGCAAGTCAACCCTATTACACGACTGTGTTTATGTATCAAAGGAAATTTGGCCTTTGTGAGCAAACACTTTGGTGTAAATACCCATAAAAGTTTATCATTTACCTTTACATTAAAACACATCTATGAAAGAGTCTGGGTCCTCGTAGACTTAGAGAAAATGCTTTGGCATAAATACTCATATCACCGAAAAGGATTTTGCACTCTAACAATTATAATGTATGACGCGTTTTAATTTAGACCTGTATTTAAAGTTTTGGGGAAAATTTTAATTTTAGGGTTCTAACCAAGATCAACATTTTTACGCCATATCCAATATGACATCTTAACATCATGCAAACTAAAGACACATATAGTTTGGGAACCGTCAACCCAATATGCATGATATAAGATGGTTTAATCAAAAACTGGGTGTCGCCTGCCCAGACAGTTATAGCGGACACTATTCTAGAATTGTAAATGACAAAACATTTTGACATTTAGCACATAAACAGTATACTTATCAAATAATATACTGTATAATAATAATGTTGGGTTAAACATTCTGAACTCAAATTTATTTTTTGTTTCTGGACAGGTAGGGTCGCGGCGCCACTGAGGCAGTAACGCCAATTTTTTGAAAAATGCACTAGCGCCGCGGCGTCCACCATTGAGTCGCAGCGCCTGTTGTCCAGTGAGTTCATATTTTAAAATGAAGCATTAGCGCCGCGGCGCTCCATCATGGAGCCGCGACGCCTCTTTGAAACCCTAGTCAGAGTCGCGGCGCCCTACCATAGGGTCGCGACGCCGACGTCCTTACAAATGTTTTTGTGTTGATTTTCAACATTCAACCCCTAAATCCAATTTAGGGATCAATACACAGGTCCTTTATCATCACCCACCATTATCAATAACACCCATATCGACCATCATCCGTTCTTTACTCGTTCTTAGCCGTGCACCGTGCAATGAGCCGGACAATGCACTTAGCTTAGTTCGAGTTAGAGCGGAATGACTTTCTCGAGTTAGCGTAGGAGATAATTTAGGGTGATACCAAAAGGTCAACATTCGTTCAAGACATATAGGATTTCAAAAAACCTCGTTTTAATCCAATTTTATGTTTAACCCATATTATTATTCTATTCAATTGTTATATAACCATTGAACCAGTCTGAGCTATGATACCACTGTAGGGTTTTGTTGGGATCAAAACACATAAGTAAGGCACAACAGAAGTTTAAATGTTTTTGTTTCTTACTTACCCCAAAAATTATTCCGTTATGGTTATACAACAATGGTACTTGTAACATAAAGCATTTACTTACAAGTTAGTATTATCTGAAATCTTTATCTACTATAAGGTGCACACGTGGTTGCCCCTCCGATTGCAAGCTCCAAGCTTCAATATACTTCTCTTTCGGAAAGCTAGGAAATTCGGCAGAGGTTCGAGAGTATTTGATTCTAAGTCTCTAAGGCTTAGAATGTTTTTCAGAATTGGTGTATCTAATAATGAGGTGAATGCCTCTATTTATAATTGAAAAATAGGTCAAAACCAGATTAGGGTTTGACCTTGGGCCTGGCCCAAAAATTGAGGCAGAGGCGTCTTGGCCCTAGGGTATGGGCGCCGCGACGCTCGACAAGCGCTTGCACTGCGCCGCGGCCCTAGGGTATGGGCATCGCAGCGCTCGACTTTATTTTTCGTGCATTCTTAATTAAATCCAAAATCCAATTTTGCCTTAATTAAAATAATCATTATTCATTTAAATGTCTCGATTCTAAATCGAATATTTTAATTACTCTCTCAATACATCCTTAGAACGAAATGGACAATCGACATAGTGTGACCCTACAGGCCTTCTCATAACGACATTAATCAAATTAAGGTCTACACGGAACTCCTAGACAGCGCCAGAAGAGGAACTCAATATGTGAAGTACGTTTACACGAATCCAGTAAACTTAACCTTTATGTGGTAAGATAAAATCCTTTCATTCACGACACACCCGATCAAGCTTAGTATTTGTCAAGTGTCTATCCAAATGGCTTAATCATTGTATCTCATCTATATTAGTTGACAACTAAATCATATTCTAAATATGTCTAGTGCGTTGGCCAACGACTTAGTCAACCTAATATCACTGTGAATCCGAGTGTTCTCTCGAATATACATCCGAGGAATGAATCCTAATCTTGGCTCAACTACCACCTTTAATCCATATCGTAATGTACCCAATACAAGTCGTATCTCAACGTATAAGGCATTTGAGCTTAGGACGGGATAGAGGTACATTAGTTTGTAGACGAGGCGCGTATTGACCTCAAGTCTAAGGACTTTTATCTCCCACACACTGATCATACTTTAGACAAGTATAACAAACAGTATATCAGCAGGGTATACCAATACTTCCAAAGTATCCATATCATCGATATCCTATTCTCGATGATCATTAGTCGAGGCTATTTTAAGAGTTACGTTCTATCATTAATATCTCACTCTATTAATGACAACGTAAGCTCAAGGGATGCACATTAATGAATAATTACAAACAATCAAATAATAATTTAATAATTGCAAATGCCAAAATATTCATCTCCATTAATAATAATATGAATGTGTATAAAGTACATTTGTCCTAATACAGATTGTCTCTAGGACATAAATATACTTTCAAAATCTTGATGGAGTGAGTGTGACGCAGCGAGGAAAGATTCCAAAATAGAAAAAGGAAAAAAGAAAAGATAATAATAATTGAAAAAAAGTTTACCTTAATTAAATATTCTGCTGGAGTTTAAGAGTGTATTGTCACTCCAACAACAATAATAACATATTCAGTGTAGTCTCACAAATGGATTCGAGAAGAGTAGAGTTTACACAAAATTTAACCCTACCTCATGGAGGTAGCGAGACTTTTTTTGAAAGACTCTCCGCTCAAAAGTGTATTGCCCCTGCATAGAGAAATTTTGCACGTCTTAAGGTTGTGGTTTGAGCTATTTATTGCAAGATTTTCACAAGTTCAATTCTTAATATGTTAATATTATTTATTTTCATTTTTGCTGATATAATATTAACAAAACAAAATCATCAGTCGGTTTTTAACAGCTTTAAGCAGTTTTGTTTGAAAGTTGGGTAAAAGGATGCAAAGACAATCAAATGATACTTATAACTAATTTTATAAAATAAGCAAATTAGTTAAAGTATAAACTGCATCCGAGCTATAAATTTTATTTAGTTGTAGTTTTACTACTTTCTGTTGTAGTAAGTACTTGGTTATAAAGTATTTATTTCTTCAATCTTAAAGACCAAGAGAAGTGCTGCATTTATTCATCGTGAGAACATTTTTAATACTGGCAAAATTGTTGGAATATGTAAAGCAACAACGGGAATAGTAAATAACTATTACAGTGATCGAAAGGATAAACAACAATGAGGACAACAACAAGTTGTCAATATCTTGATCTTGAATGAAACTTCAAATATAGAACTTGTATTCGGAAATACAAGAACATGAACTGCTACTCCTGTGGCTTGTAGATCCGCTGAGAATACGAATGGTTAGAGTCATTTGTCTGTTAAGTTAACACCTAAAACACTTAGCAACCAATTAAATAAACACAACACCAACGGCTGAGTCAAGAGATGGCTCTCTGTCTTTAAGACAAGATTTCCCCCGTATATAGGCTTTACGGAAGTGTGGACAATAGTCTCCCAAGATGAAACAGCAAACTATCAAGTGTGCAAAGCCTACACAAATAATCTCAGCTAAAAACACGAATAATGAAGATTGCTAAGAGAATGATTGCTATCAGGAAAATCTAATCTTTTTGTGGTGTTGTGAACTTGTTTTTCTGTTCATATGTTCATATATGTTCTTCTATAGAATTGATCCAACGCTTCAATTTATAGGTGTGCAAGATGGCCTCTTCAAGTTCCCCACAATGGCAATCAATTGTCATGTAATGGATGACATTTAACCCCCAAGTAATACAACAATATAATGGTCCAAGTAATGGCCATTATTGGGTGGATTCAATGCCATTGAAGCCCCCTCAATAGCTAAACCTTTGGGATTTCGTCGAGCAAACACTGCCTGGGAAGCGCCGCGGCTCCAGAAACCAAAAGTGGGAATTAGCATCGCGGCGCTCCGGCGCTGCGCCCCAATCCTGGAGGCTCCGCGTCCCTTCTCGGCTCTGCGGCCCTTTCCGACCCGTTCCATATTACACCTCGCACAATCCTTCCTTCGTTTATCAACGTAGAATACTTGTTATTCATCCAATAACCATCCATCATTCTATGTCTCAAACATTTCACTTACGTACCAATATCTCTTTCATTAACGAAATTTATGATACTTGGCACTAAGATTGCACGTGTGTGGAAACGATATTTCCGACGTGCGGGGACCAATTGTTCGAGTCATAAATAATGGGATAAACTTAATTCCACATTAGTAAATTTCCAACAATCCCCTCTTGAAAGAGATTTTGGCGCACACACAATGTGCCTACTTTCAGCAATCTTTCAGCGAAAAGATATTGTATCAGGAGAGGTAGCTTACGCTTTGAACCTTCCCTAGTTGAATCCATCGGACTTACTTATTGCGTGGTGAACGTGATGTCTTGAACTGTCAGTGTTTAATGTAAGCCAAGACAACGGTACCAACACAATACCTCTCATTTATTTGTTTCTTCTTTTATTCTGTCCGTTGTGGTCGTGGACACACTTGGATTCTTAAGTGCGTTCCTTTGGGGCGGCTTGTCCTCGCAATTAAGTAGGTGATCTCCTACAAGGTATCCTGCAATACCCTACTTCACAAGTGTTAGGAATCATTAAAAGTTTCCCCAACCTTAACCTCAACCATTTGAGGATCGTTAAAGGTTTGGAAGCTTAACCTTTACCCACCATTCAGGTATCACATTACTGTCTATCGCGGAAACAGCTTTGGATTCATGTTTCTTAAACAGAAATCATAATCCAAAGTGCTCTTGCTTCCACCAAAGTGCTAACTGAACTTTTCCCAGCTTAGTTTTCCCATTTAACCAAATTTTTGGGATCTCCAGTCAGTATGGTTGGGTTACCACCGCAAAGGTTCGTATTATTTGGGTTTTTAAGCCTATTCCCCTAGACAGGCAGAACTTTTAATCTTCGGGTAGTCCCTTAGTTAAAGGGTCCGCTATATCCTTTGATATAGTAATCAAGGAAGTGACACCCATAATGATCAACTGCCATACGGTCTCATGTCTCCGACAGTTATGTCCAGACGCCATCATCCGTGCCCTTCCTGAAGCCGACCGGCTAGCCACAATGTATAACTGTTGAAGGCACGGATTTCTCCCAATAAGGGACGTCCTCTAAAGAGTCGTGAAGTTAATCAACTTCTTTCATGCTTTGTTTAAAGTGATAAACTCTCATTTTATCATGAATCAACCGATGTAAGTTTGCTTAGAGGATTTTCCAAGACCCACCATACACATTTACTTGTGGCTTTGGTGTTCTTCATATCTGATATCCAGTTTGCATTACTGTGTTCTCCAAGAACTGTTGGACATCCAGAATACCATAATCCGTAGATAAGCAAATATTTCAGATATCGTCATATCTGATTTAACGCCTTATATCGATCATTTTCAGAATAATGAGTGAACCTTAGTTCAACTGATCTACTTTGTAGGCCGATACCAGGTCGGTTGTAGTGTGTATAATATATTGAACTACATGTGACCTGCACATATTGCTCCTCGTATATGGGTGCACCATGATTCCAATAAGTTATACGATTCATATCCATTGGTGGCTTCAACGAGACTGTCAACTATCTAACAACTAAGTTTGGAGTTAGACCAGTCTATTAGATGTCTTAGAAATCCCAATTCCTAAGATGTCATCTGTGATACCCATATCTTCATTATAGAAACTTTGTTTCAATATGACTTCCACTTTTAGACTGTTGGTTTTTCCAACTGTTGGCTTTCTAACTTTAGAGTCAATGTTTATGTTGTCAGATTCATTGTTTCTGTTTTATTTGAAACTTCCAGGACCAAAATGTAAACATTTCAGGGACCAAAAAGAAAGTTCAGGAAGAAGCCCAACAAGTCACAGCAAACCAACTCGATCCTCCCCTTCCAACTCTCTGGTTAGGAAGGTTGTTTCAACATCCATGCCATGCAAGACTGCAATAGCCCTGGATGTTAAGTTATTCACAGGGGAGCACATGTACAAGTTGCCGAGGCCTTATACTTGTTAGTAGATCCATCTACTTTGTACTCAATTTTTTAGTATCCACTTTTACAACCCAAAGGTTCTTTTTCCGAAGGAAGGTCAACCATTACACAAGTATGGTTCTATATGATGGAATCTATTTCTCTCTGTAGCTTCTTTCCAAAGCAGCGCTTCTGGAGATGACAATTCTCTATTAATTATCCATGGTTCATTCTCAACCATATAAGCTAGAAGGCCCGGAACAAGTCTTTGTACCCTCTTTGCTCCGTCTTGGTTCTACATCTAGAATCCCTGAGTTCTGTAGATCTGGAATATTAAATTTCAGATAGTCAGCAACTTTCGAGTCGTATAGCTCCGGAACGTCTGGTTTCGGACAGTCAGACACTCACGCGTTCTTGTTAACCTTGAGCAATTACTTCTTTTTCCCTTCTCAAGGAAAGTTATCTTCAAAGAGTTCAACATTCTTTGACACCAAGAGGCGATAAGCACTACTGTTATTTGCAGATCCAGTGGATATGCAATTTACAGTCTTAGGTCCAACTAGACTTGTTTTGGTATTCCAACCTCTACCAAGCCACCCCATATCACAACATTTGTATGTGAGATCTTTTCTATGTTTCACACGAAGAGTTATCATTATCCTTATGCGTAGTTCTGTTGAGAATCACATTAGTGGTAAGGATCGCCTTGCCCCATATATTTTGGGCGTACGACTATGCGCTTAGCTAACACCGCTAGACTGAGGTGAGTAATGAGCAGTCGTTTAATGAAAGATGTTTCACATTCTCCCCCTCTATCACTACGAATTCCTCAATCCGTATGCTTAGTTGATTTTCAACTTCTGCTTTGTAGCGCTTATCCGCTTCAACAACTTAATCTTTGCTTTTCTACAAACAAAGGATGCAATACGTTGTACCATCATCAATGAAGGTCACAAAATACTTGTCTCCCCCCTCTATTTTGTATAAACTTCAAATCACCCATGTAGGTGTGACTAAATTCTAGAGGAGCGGTGCTTCTTTCGCTATTCCTTTGACGGAATGGAAAGGTGATTTTACCTCTTCGCCTACCTCACATTCATTTTGAGGGTTTATGTCGACAGAAGGCAACAATCTCAACTTCGTTAGCTTTTGAATGATTTTTTATTTAACGTGTCTTAATCTATGATGGCATAAATGCACGGATTACAAATATATCATTCATTTAGCTACATATATACTGTACCATTCTTAGTTATTACAGACCTGTTGGACTAGTCTCAAACCAGCTTGACCAACAGCGTCTCTTAAACCAAGTTTGGGACATGTATCACCTCCTTTTAGAGTGATCCCATTCCCTGAAGTCCTATTGAGGACAACCTCTCCAACCCCTTCTACTTTAGAGGTGGCGCTGCTTCACATGAACAACCTCTTGCTCGTGGTTAGGGCGTAACCAGATCATATGTGATCTGGATACTCTGGCTCACTCCAGTTGCTTTGGCAGACTGAGTGTGAAATTACTTTTCTTCCTTTCTTTTGACCTTCAGATCATTGAAGACCTGTAAAACTCTAGCCCACCTCACTAGGTGTCCATTACTTTTCTGTCAACTGAATTTTGGCCCACTCCAGTCGCCCGTAGGCTTTGTACGACTGAGTGTCCAATATCATTCTATCAAATGAATGATCTTCTGTCAGATAGTGTGACAGGTTCAACGTCTTAAGATAAGCCATTATCTTTTAGTCTTCTTCCCTTGTGATTGTTGCCCAGGGAAATCCCTGGTGCTTACTTAAAAGTGGTAACAGTTTTTACACAGTCAGTGGATCTCTCTCCTTCGTATATGCGAACATACTTTACAAACTTTTAATAATTACACCCAAAAGAGTGGATCTTTTAAGTTTTGTTTACAATTGTCCAGTCTTTAACAAGGAAGGAATGAGATTCAATATCGGATTTTAAAGTGTAGGGAATATAAGTTTTTAATGAAAACACTTTCATATTCCCATCCTTGCTATACACACTTTTATTTAGCTATTAACTAAATATTTTATTGATAAGGAAGGATTAACTTAGACCTTTTGGATTCTGGCCCACTTCAGTTAGACTGAGTGTCCAAATCCTCCTTACCATAATTCAGATCCTCTGTCTGGGACAAATATAGTACTTTTACTATATGATAGAACGTCATCTTCAGCCTTCTCCTCTTGTCCCAGTTGACATCCTCAGCCTCTCGTGGGCGCTTGTTTCCACCAACCTCGGGAGCAGTGACACCAACTCGTCCTTTATCTTTAGCCGTACTAGCATGACTATCAGCAGTATCTTGAAGCTCAGCATCAGATTCATAGATCCCTCCTTTGACGGAAACAGACTTGTAACTGTCGTCAAAGAGAGAATCATAACTAGGCCCAATCTTGAAAGCACGGTTGTTGTTTGAACTTTCAGCAAAACTGTCAACAGAACTATTTTCAAGAAGAAGACCATAGCCAGATTTGGTCACACACTTGTCAACCAACATCTTTCGAATCACTAATTCAAATCTTGTCTTTAAATTGTTGGAATATGTAAAGCAACAACGGGAATAGTAAATAACTATTACAGTGATCGAAAAGATAAACAACAATGAGGACAACAACAAGTTGTCAATATCTTGATCTTGAATGAAATTTCAAATATAGAACTTGTATTCGGAAATACAAGAACATGAACTTCTACTCTTGTGGCTTGTAGATCCGCTGATAATACGAACGGTTAGAGTCCTTCGTCTGTTAAGTTAACACCTGAAACACTTAGCAACCAATTAAATAAACACAACACCACCAGCTGAGTTGAGAGATGGCTCTCTGTCTTTAAGACAAGATTGCCCCTGTATATAGTCTTTACGGAAGTGTGGACAATAGTCTCCCAAGATGAAACAACAAAGTATCAAGTGTGCAAAGCCTACACAAATGATCTCAGCGAAGAACACGAATAATGAAGATTTCTAAGAGAAGGATTGTTATCAGAAAAATCTGATCTCTTTGTGGTGTTGTGAACTTGTTTTTCTGTTCATATGCTCATATATGTTCTTCTATAGAATTGAGCCAAGGCTTCAATTTATAGGTGTGCAAGATAGCCTCTTCAAGTGTCCCACAATGGCAATCAATTGCCATGTAATGGATGACATTTAACTCCCAGGTAATGCAGCAACATAATGGTCCAAGTAATGGCTATTATTGGGTGGATTCAATGCCATTAAAGCCCCCTCAACAGCCAAACCTTTAGGATTCCGTCGAGCAAACACTGACTGGGAAGCATCGCGGCGCTGCAGCATTTAGCGCCGCGGCTCCAGAAACCAAAAGTGGAATTAGCGCCGCGGCGCTGCAAGGGGGCGCCGCAGTGCTCCGACGCAGCGGCCCAATCCGGGAGGAGCCGCGGCCCTTCTCGGCTCCGCGGCCCTTTTCGACCCGTTCCATCTTACACCTCGCACAATCCTTCCTTCGTTTACCAACGTGGAACACTTGTTATTCATCCAATAACCATCCATCATTCTATGTCTCAAACATTTCACTTACGTACCAATATCTCTTTCATTAACGAAATTTACGATACTTGACACTAAGATTGCACGTATGTGGAAACGATATTTTCGACGTGCGGGCCCAATTGTTCGAGTGATAAATAATGGGATAAATTTAATTCCACATTAGTAAATTTCCAACAAAAAGTCCACACGTGCCCTTGAACTTTTCAAAAAATAATAGTATAAATATTTTATTCATTAATAGTTGGGATCAAATTTATTGAGTTATTACGAAAATAGATTAGATTTGTGACTAAGAAAATATATTCTAACACGCGGGCATTTTTACAAGGGAAGGGACCAAATTTGCCCATGAAAATGGGAATAGTCCAAATTTGCCCCTGAATCTCGCAAAATAGTTCAGATTCATTTTTTTCAGTCGTCATCGTCTTTACCGAATTACTCGAGCTAGTGAACTCTAAATATCGAATCTATATTATATTAAAAGTAGAAGGCCCTCAAACCACAAGTATTCTAATTAATCTAAATATCCTACATAAAAATTAAAAATTCTACGTTCATTTGAGGAGTTGTAAATTTTCAGATAAGTTACGAATGTTTAGGATAGGTTTTCTCCTCTCCTTTTGTTAATAACGGTTACTAACTTTGCTATAAACAGAAAAATTATACTATTCCTAATGAGATTCTAATTGGATCATAGAATATAGAATAAAATCAAAATCCGAACTTGGAGTTCTTATGCATGCTAAACCAGAAGTAGACTTTCAAAGGCCACTACGGACTAAAAGTTGGATTGGCAAAAAAATTTATTATCTAAAACAAGCTAACTTTAAAATACGCAAATGTTTTCATCACTCATCAAAAAATAAATTAAGAGAGGACGTTGGGTGTAATCTATGTTTATCCACCAAAAGCACTTTGACGCCTATATCAAGAGGATTCTCTTGGAAATCAAACGGAGAGAATCACGACCAAATTATTTGTTGAAGAGTGAAGTAGTCAGCCACAATAAAAGAGACTAAAGTTTTTAAATGACTCATTCCAATTATGCCATGGTCATTTTATTAATTCAATGTACAAAACAATTCAAGGAAGAGACTTTTGATCCACAATACTTTTTGCTTAGAGGTAAGAATCCGTTACCGACTTGATAAATAACTTTTACAGATCTCCTGACGAATCATAATAATATCTTTTTTCAATTTATGGGGAGAGCGTAGTAGTTTTGGTTTTGAATTAACAGTACTTGAGTCTTTCAATAAAAAAGTTTTTTAGTCTTTCTTTGGCACAAATTTCGAAAGAGTTTATTTCTTGACAATTTTTACGCATAATTTTATGAGTTCCTTTTTCTTTATTATAGGATAACAAAAACTCCACACCATAAGCAAAAGTTATTTCTTATTTATTCTGCAAAGTTAGATTGACAAGCATCGAGTAATATTTTAAATCAGATCTGTGAAATTAAGCACATCAAATAAAATAAAATAAATGTGAAAAAATAAATATATGCAAAGCAAAGGAGAATTTGGAGTTCTACTGTTGGTGTCATCATTGAGTCAATTTTCATGTTTTTTTGCATCTAGCATTTTCTTTCATAATCATTTTGAAAACACACACATTAAGTTTATTTTAGTATTGTTAATTATAGATATCAATTACTTGTCTATTTTAAATTGCTTCGATTGGATGATATTTTGATGAAATTTGAAAAAATCTTTATTTGAAGTTGAAGAGAATTTAAAATTGTGTTTTATATAATTTTACTTGGGTACAGGTTAAAATTTTATGATTAAAATATCACATCAATTGAGATACTCCATAAGGTTTATTTCTAGGTACAAATTAGCTATTTAAAATGATGAATAAAATTATAAAACTAATGTTTACATGCAAATTATAATGTATGTCCAAATGCATTTATAATTCAAACAACAACAACATATCCAGTGAAATCCCACAACGTAGGGTTTGGAGAGGGTAGAGTGTATGCAGACCTTACCTCTACCTTGGTAAGTAGAGCGGTTGTTTCCGAAAGACCATCGGCTCAAGACAGAGCATAAGCACAAGTAAAGCAAAAGCAAAGCAAGAGTAAAGCAAGTAAGAGAAACGGTCCAAAAAAATTTAAAGCAGTATAAAAATGCTGGTATCAAAAGCGAATAAGTCATGATAGCGCATTTCGAAAAAGTAAGCATTAACTAGCGCATGCAAATAAGCTAAAAAAAAGTACAACAAATGACACATATCAGCAGAAAACCAACTACATGTAACTATAAAGTAATAATGTATCTATTTGTATGATAGACTAAGCAGGCCTACAATAATAATGTGTGTGGTTAAATTCAATATTTTGCATTACAAATTATATTATAATTATGAAATGAGATAAATTAACGTTAAGAGATCGGTAATTAATAAAACAGGTAGATAAAGAGTATCAGAAAGAAATTCAATATAACTTACATATGCGATAAGTTTATAAATAAATTTGGTAAATGCGTGATAGATCATACAAGTACTAAGAAGCTAGTTCAACAAGCCTTTGGAGCGGAATCCATGTATTATTCTTGAAAAGAAAATTATTCAACAGACTAATACAAAAAGTAGAAAGCTAATCTGACTAACCTTTCCAGTGGAATCCATTAACATTCTAAACTAAAATGTTATTAATTCGCTGATCTTTTTTTATTCATACAAAATATGAAAGAAAGAAAAAAAAGAGAAGGACGATAATTAAAAACACTAAAATCACAAGGAAATTGTCACGACTCAATTTACCAAGCCGTGATGGTACTAACTCCCACCAAGTCAGAAGCCAACCACAACACATTTAAGCCAATTAATTAAAAAAATTAATGCGAAATAATTAAATAAGTCAATTTTAAAGTCTTCAATAAGTCTCGTAATATAAAAATGCGGAAATGGTATGACAAATCTCAAAATCTGGTGTCACTAATACAAAAAAGGACTAAAATAAATATACAAGTCTGGGATACAACTCGAATACATAAGTTGTCTATGGATAAAAAAGACAGAAATGAAGATAGATGAAGAATCTGATGCCACTGATCATGCTAGTAGCTCACCTCGAATCCTCCGGATGGTCTCCTCAACGACCAGCGTACCGCTCGTGCTAGAAAATGAATCTGCACACAAAAGGGTGCAGCAAGTGTAGCGTGAGTACGGAAAACAACATGTACTCAACAACATCGTCGATCGACCCTAGTTAAAAGGAAGATACGAATTCGCCTTTTGAATACCATGTTCACACTTAACCGTTATTAGTCTGATATAATGATAAAGCCAATAATCACAAATTACAAGCTTAGGTATAAGAAGTATCTAAGGTCCATGAGTTCGATCAAGTAGACAAGTAATCATGATAATGTGATTCAATAAGCAATTAGACAAGTCAATCAAATAAGAAAATGACAAGATGATATGATATGTAAATTGCTAAGTAAATGCACGACCTTTTTGTCATCACCGGTACACACACGTTCAAATACTATGAATTGTGATCCATGGGGAACTCGCGAGTTCTATATACCAACTGAAATCATTTTCCTTTGAGTTCCTTAGCTAATATTAAGCTCACATTACCTGACTCTAGCCAATCGGGCTCATATCCAACGCATCACTCCGTCCAGAACCATTTCCCCTCGGACCACCATATGTATCCGCAAATATAATATGCATGAGATATTATATGAAGCATGAATATGGCATGCGCAACAATAAGCAATGAAGCTATGCATTAAAGATTCAACCTTTAAACATACTAAGATTCTATCTTTAGCTTTTTCTCCACTTTTAAATGAGTATTTAGGAGTTATGACAACATTAAATCACAAAGAATAC
The DNA here is from genome assembly GCA_034509755.1 of Anisodus tanguticus. NCBI lineage: Eukaryota > Viridiplantae > Streptophyta > Magnoliopsida > Solanales > Solanaceae > Anisodus > Anisodus tanguticus. Next base: position 36,019,167 of record CM067544.1, read on the forward strand.
AGGTAGTAAGCATAAAATCAACAAATAAAGGATCTCATGCCCAATCACAACTCACAATATCAATCTATACTATTAGCTAGTGTCCGAAGCATGGCATTCAGACTGTACTATACAATTAAAATTATGCAAATACCCATAACATGACATCGGTATCCGATACAAGTTTTCATCACCTCACAAGTATCAAGACACCCTTAGTATCCCTATTACACCCTCTTAATTAGTTTATTAAACCAATCACGATGTTTTAATTAAGGTAAAACAAAGTCTCAACTTGCCTGATTTAGTAGTCTGATGGTCGCAACGAAGCATGTCCTTTTCGTAGAGCCTTAGAATGGTCTAAATTTATTCAAATACAGATTATACTTTAGTATGTGATTTTGTAGACACCCATATCACTATATGGTAATTTCGGACCCAAAAAGTCACCAAAAATAGGATTTCGGGCCTCGAAGGGAAAAATAGAAAATCAATCCAAATATTAATCTACACATTATCTATGGAGTCTAAATACCAAATCCAACATCAATTCCATGATTAATCGAAGAATCTCCATTTTCCATCCTAAGGTTCATAAATCCACTTTCCTAACTCAAATCATGATTTTTAGCATGGAATTTCTTAGTAATCAATGATATAATATTAAAAAGGTGATTAGAAACTTATCCACTTGAAGATTCTTGCAAAACCCCTTTGAAAGCTCTCTAATCCGAGCTCTAAATATGAGAATAGCATGAATGAGATCATTTTTGGGCATTTTAAATCGCTGAAACAATATCTTTATCGTGATCGCGAGACCCACATCGCGATAAGCGAAGGCTAAAATCTGACCCCACCCGATTGCTCATCGCGACTGTGACGCTGACCACTGTAATGGCGCAGCTTGGTCATGCGACGTGTTGCGATCACGACCATGCTCCATGCGATCGAGTAGAGCAAAACCAGCAGATGTACACCAGAAAAATCTAGTGTGTTCCTAACTTGAAGTCGACCCTCGTAATTCATCTTGAACCCCCCCAAACACAAACCAAATATGCAAATCATTCCTAAAATATACAACGAACCGGCTCGCATACTCGTATCAGGCCGTCTTAACTCGATGTTGACCGTGGTCAACTCCAATACTCTTAAAAACTAAATTTTCAACCAAGAGTCCAAAATACCCCTACGTCATTGGGGAACCGAACCAATGACTCAACTAAGTCATAAATGAAATTCCGGACATAATGAAATTGACAAAACTTTAAAAAAGACTAGTTTACCCTCAATGTTGACTTTAGTCAATTCAAATTATTTCTTTAACTTAAGAACTTCCTAAGAATCACTTCCTTGTCTGAAACTCACCCAAATCACTGGGGGCTCGTTCCAAACATCCATCTAAGAAAAAAATCATGTTTCGGATCTAACGAAATCATCAGAATTTAATTCTAGGTGCATTTACCCAAAATTCAACTCTTAGTCAAACTTGCAAACATAGAACTTTAAAATTTCAAAACTTAGATTTTCTTCCGTTATTTCCATTCGATTGCCAAAACAATCATGTCGCCCATTCCCGGCAAGTCAAATACACCAAAATAAAGCTAGGGAAAGGGTTATTTAGGAGAAAATAGGAAAAATTTCCAAAACAACCTAACAGGTCGTTACATCAACCATCACTTAAACACTTGTTCGTCTTTGAACATAAAAGAGAAAGGAAGTACTTGAATTATTGAAAAGATGGGGATATCTACTTCGCATGTCCGTCTCTATCTCCCAAGTAGCCTCCCTGACCGACTTTCACCAAAGCATTCTCCATGGATCTCAACTTTCGAATCTATCTATCTAGAATAACAACTGGCTCTTCTTCAAAAGTCAAGTTTTGATCAAGTAACACTGAATCCCACTAATCATATTAGAACATCTGAATGGTACTTCTTCAGCATAAAAATATGAAATACGAGGTTAACACTCGACAAACCAGGAGGCAAAGCCAACTCATAGTCCACCTCACCAATATGACTAACAATGTCAAATTACCCAATAAACCTAGGGCTCAACTTGCCCTTTTTCCAAACTTCATCACACCCTTCATGGGTGAAACCTTTAAAAGAACCCGATCACCAACCATGAACTCCAAGTCATGAACTTTTTGATCCTCATAACTATTTTGCCTACTCTGAGCTATTCAGAAGTCTCTCATGAGTCAACTTGACCTTGTCTAAAGAATCCCACAACAAGTATGTACCCCAAGACTTAATTTCAAATGTATCGAACCAATCAACTAGAGAACGACACCTCCTACCATACAGTGCCTCAAACGGCGCCATCTTAATGCACAAATGATAATTATTGTTGTAAGCGAACTCAGCCAAAGGCAGGAACTTATCCCAATGACCATCAAAATCAATCACACATGTCAGCAATATATCCTTAAGGACCTGAATAGTCCGCTCGAACCATCCGTCCATCTAAAGGTAAAATATTGTACTAAGCTCTACTCGAGTACCCAACTCATTCTGCATAGATCTCCAGAAGTGGGACGTAAACTGCATGCCTCAATCCGAAATGATATAAATGGGCACTCCATGCAATCGAACTATCTCTCGGATGTAGATCTTGGCCAACTTCTCCAAATTATAGGTAGTATGAACTGGTACAGCCGACTTCATCAAATGATCCACAATCACCCAAATGGCTTCAAATTTTCTCAAAGTCCGTGTAACCCTACCACAAAGTCCATAGAGATTCACTCCCTTTTTGACTCATGTATAGACATTCTCTAAGTAATTTCACTCAATCTTTGGTACCATACTTCACTTGTTGACAATTCAAACACTGAGATATAAATCCCACAATGTCCCTCTTCATACTACACCACCAATAGTGTTGTCTTAAATCTCGGTACATCTTTGTAGCTCCCAGATGAATAGAGTATCTCGAACTATGAGCCTATTCCATGATCAATCTAGTCAAATCCCTCACTTCCACACTTAACTAATATTAGTCTGATATAATGATAAAGCCAATAATCACAAGTTACAAGCCTATATATAAGAAGTCTCTAAGGTCCATGATTTTGATAAAGTAGACAAGTAAGCATGATAATGTAATTCAATAAGAAATTAGACAAGTCAACCAAACAAAAAAATGACAAGATGATATTATATGCAAATGCTAAGTAAATGCAAGGCCTTTTTCTCATCATCGGTACACACACGTTCAAATATTATGTCTCATGGGGGACTCGCGAGGTCCATATACTACCCAGAATTATTTTTCTTCGGGTTCCTTAGAAAATATTAGGCTTCCAATCACATCACTTAGACAATTTTAGTCTCACGTTACATGTTTCTAGCTAATAGGGCTCATATCCATCACATCACTTTGTCCGGAAACATTTCCCTTCGGACCCTTCATATGTATTCGCGAATATAATATGCATGAGATACCATACAAAGCATGAATATGACATGCACTACAATAAGCAATGAAGCTATGAATTAAGCTTATTTTCCTCTTTTAAACGAGTATTTAGGAGTATTGACAATATTTAATCACAAAGAAGGCAATTAGTGTGCATAGAATCAACAAATAAAGGGTCTCTTATGCAATCACAACTCACAATATCAATCTATGCTATTAGCTAGTGCACAAAGCATGACATTCAAACTGGACTATACAATTGAAATTATGCTAATACACATAACATGGCACCGGTACCCGATACAAGTACTCGTCACCTCACAAGTATTGAGACCCCCTTAGTATCCCCATTACACCCTCTTACTTAGTTCATTAAACCAACCACGATGCTTTAATTAAGGTAAAAAAAAGTCTCAACTTGCCTGATTTAGTAGTCCGACAGTCACAACAAAGCCTTGCCTTTTCGTAGAGTCTTCGAATGGTCCAAATATATTCAAATATGGATTATACATTATCACATGATTTCATAGACACCTACATCAATATACGGTAATTTCAAACCCAAAAAGTCACCCAAAAAAACAATTCCCAACCTCAAACGGTAAAACGGAAAATTAGTACAAAAATTAGTCTACCCATTATCTATCGAGTCTAAATACCAAATATCAACCAAATCTAATATCTATTCCATGATTAATTGAAGAATCTCTATTTTCCATCTAGGGTTCATAAATCCACAATTCCTAACTCAAATCATGATTTCTAGCATGGAATTCCTTAATAATCAATGATATAATTGTAAAAGAATTATTGGAAACTTACCCACTTGAAAATTCTTGCAAAACACCTCTTTCAAAACTCTCCAATCCAAGCTCCCAAGCTCCAAATATGAGAATAAGATGAATGAGATCATTTTGGGGAATTTTAAATAGTTGCAAAAGTGCCTTCATCGCAACCGCGGGACCCACATCGCGATTGCGAAGGATAAAATCTGACTCGGCTCAATTTCTCATCGCGACTGCAATGCTGGCCACCACGATCACGAAGCTTGGTTATGCGACTCATCGCGAATGCGATCGTGCTTCACATGATTGCGTAGAGCAAAACCAGTAGCTGCACAACAGAAAAATTTGGTGTGTACCAAACTTTAAATCGACCCTCAGGATTCATATGGGACCTCCCAAACATAAACTAAATATGCAAACCAATCCTAATATATGTAACGAACCTGCTCGCGCACTTGAAACAATCATACGAGGTCGTCTTGACCTAATGTTGACCATGGTCAACTCCAATTCTCTTGAAATAAATCTCTGACCAAGAGTCCATATACCTCTATGTCCCTCGAGAACCGAACTAATGACTCGACTAAGTCATAAATGATATTCCTGACCTAATAGATCGACAAAACTTTGAAAGAGATTCGTTTACCCTCAATGTTAACTTTAGTCAACTGATGTACTTAGAAATTATGGCACATTTGATACCAATTTCATGGATTATTGTTATCCTTTATGCACTCGTAGTAGACGTTTCTTATGTTATTTTGGTTTTTGTATGAGTTTTGCATTGGGACACCAAAAGTGGAGAAATGTGATGAAACACAAACAAAAGTGCTAAAAAAGGATGACGTGCTGAGAAGGCTACTTCTGCGGATCGCAGAACCAGACTACAGACCGTAGAATGGTAGCCAAGTCACAAAAATAGATAGTGAGAAAAAGACCTCGAAACCCTGAAGTGCGACCTATTCTGTGGTCTGCACTTTCGTTTTGTGGATCGTAGTTCAGTTATGTGGACCACACTTCCTAATGCAGTTCCAGACAGTCCAGACAATAAACCACTCTGCGAACCCTAGGCCTGCTTTGCAGACCATACACCTGTTCTGTGATCCTATTCTGCGGTCGTAGAGTGGTCAAATGGTGGCATTTTTGTAATTTCATGTAATCAAATTGAGTCCCTATATATACTCACCTATGGTTTTGGGATTTGACACCTTGTACCCTATATTCCTAGTCACTTTTACTTTGTTTTTAGAGTTGTCTTGCTTTGAGGAGACATAAAATACTATTCATCTTGAGTGTGTATTCAAACGATTCTTGGTGTTTTTCTTGGACCATTGTGTAAAAGATAAGTTATTATTTATTCAAAACTCATTGTAAGCTTCTTTTATGTTCATTATGTCTTGTTGTATTTATTATCTTGTTATGCATTTATTATTTGACATGAGTGGCTAGACTTAGGTTGGAGTTGTGATTAAATAATAGAATGTGGTAGTTGGGGTAGTTCATAAGTATGAAATGGGTGTGTTAATATGGCATTCAACTGCCCCTCACTCTTAATGCTTAAGGGTTGGTTGCAAACACCTCTTTAATGCCTGTTGTCTCTAGTCAAACTTGGAAAAGGAGACTAGAGTCTAGGAAAGGGATAGGTTGATAGGGACTTGGGGCTTTAAAACCCATTTAATGATTCCCAACTTTAATTATAAGAGAATCAACTAAGGGTAATAATGGGTGTTTATATATGTCACATATATAGCTTGAGAAAGCCTAAAGTGAAATTAGGTGAATCAATTGAGAAATTCCCACCTAGATATTAGTCCTCATTACCTATACCATACTAAATACACTCACTTAAGCAAAAACCCAACACTACTTCCATGCATTAAGTCACAACCCTAACATTCCAAATTACTTGATACATTAACCATTACTTTACTTGATAACTTGAATAGTTAAAACAAACAAACAAACGAACTTGGTTACCATAGGAGTAAATTAATTAGTAAAGCCATAATACAATGTGGATACTGTAATTTCTCATCGTATTCTTGGTAGGATTCGACCCCAACCTAATTGGGTTAATATATTTGACAATGGCCGCATTATACCATATTAAGGTGTAATTTAGGCAAGATCAAATTTTGGCACTATTGCCAGGGAATACGGTCTTGAAATTTTCTATTTATAATATTATTACTTTGCTAAGATCTTTATTTCTAAATTTACATTTACTTGTTTTTTTGTGTTGTAGGTGCTATGACGGAGTTATCCGATGATGAGGAAACGTAGATATGGCCACATTTGCTAATGCCATCTGGCCACCCTAAATTCCGGGGAATGCTAGTTTCCACATAACTTCCACCATGCTCCACATGCTCAACAAAAAGGGCCTATGGAGGATCGACATTCGATGACCCGAATAGGCACTTGAGGAACATTAATATGGTATGCCTTACATTTTGTCATCCTAACATGTCCGAAGAGGCCGTGATGCTAAGGTTCTTCCCCTTCTCTCTAACAGGGGACGCTATTATTTGGTTAGATGACTTGTCTTCCGAGTCCATCACTATATGGACCGAGTTAGTAGAGACATTCATTGAGAGGTTCTTCCCATCAACTTGCATGCTGCAACTCTGAGATAAAATCTTGACATTTCATCAACTGCCAGGTGAAGCCTTGCATGAAGCGTGGTTAAGGTTTAAAAAGAAGCTCAAACAATGTTACAATCATGGGTTGAGCGATGATGTCTTTCTCCAAACATTCTATCGGGCACTCTATTAGGTCAACAAGTCGGTGGCCAACAATATAGTGGAGGGTGACTTGATGGATAATTCATTTACCGTAGTGAGTGAGCTTCTTGATAAGCTAACAAAGACAAACTATGCTTGGCATACAAGATCATCGAAGATAGTTGGGGGTGGTCCTTCTAAGGTTTTGTGTAAAGAGACATTGATGAAGGAGGAAGAGAGGGACGAGACCATGGCGCAATTGATGACCCAAATAGTAGTCCTTACCAAACATGTGATAGAAAATGGACCCAGAAAAGTGAATGCGGTTACTAGCATGGGTCCCAGGAAAAGTGCAACCGAGATGGTACCCTATGATAATGAAGAAGATGTGAACTTCGTGAACAACGTGCAGGGGGGTTCCGCCTTAATTACCAAGGATCAGGCCAACCATGGCAATCTAGTAATCAAGGCATGAATCAAGTTTGGATAAATGACCAAGGCAACTCAAATTGGAGAGAGAGAAATGAAGGAGGATGGAGAGAGAATAATAATAATGGGTACCAAACCGTAGCTCCAACCCTTATGTTCCACCTAGGGAGCAAGTTTACCAACAACCTACCCAACCTCTTCCTTACCACAATCGTGAGTCTACTGGCGATCCCGCTAGTTCAAAACTTGAAGAGATGGTATCTAGGGTGTTGAAAAATCAAGACAAGTACGAGGCCAAAATAAAGGAGCTCAATAATCTTGTATCCTCACATTCAATATCTATCAAGCAACTAGAGAGCCAATTGAGGCAAATCGCTTCTACACTAAACCCAAGACAAAAAGGGACTCTTCTTAGTGATATGGTGGCCAATCTAAGAAACAAAGGGGAAGGGGTGACTCACTGTCTAGCTATCTCTAGTAGAAGTTAGAAATGTTGGAGGAGCTAAAGATGCGAATAGATGTGGTGGATGAAAGGTTTATTGCAGTTGAAAAGATGAAGAAAAGTGATGACAAGATGGTGGATGATTTTGTCTTGATTAAAGAAAAGATTATTGAGAAAGAAAGGTTCTTTAAAATAAAGAAGGGAATGAAAAAGAAAATGAGACTCCAAAATCCTTAAAGCCTATTCCAAGGCCTCCTCATCCCTTTCCACAAAGGTTTCCAAGAGAATTGAAGATGGCGAGTTCAACAAATTCTTGGAGATGCTAAAGAAATTATCGGTCAATATTCCACTTGTTGAGGCCTTGGAACAAATGTCGGGGTATGCCAAGTTGATCACAAAGAAGCCAATGGTGAGTTTTGAGACAGTGGATGTTACACACCAATGTAGCCCCATTATTTCTAGCTCCATTGTGAAGAAATAAGAGGATCCCGATGATTTCATCATTCCGTACACCATTGGAGTGTACCAATTCGCAAAGGCCCTTTGTGACCTTGGAGCAAGCATCAACTTGATGTCGTTCACTATTTTCAAGAAGTTAGGATTGGGAAATCCCTGACCTACAAGTATGAGGTTTCTCATAGTGGATAGGATGGTGAAGAGACTAATGGGGATCATATATGATGTGCTTGTGAAAGTTGATAAATTTATCTTCCCCGCCGATTTTGTGATATTGGATTGTACGGTTGACTATGACGTTCTCATAATCTTGGGACAGTCATTCTTAGCGATAGGGAGAGTGATATATGATGTGGAGATTTGAAGTTCTGAATGAATGATTAAGATTTTACCTTCCACGTGTGCAAATCTATGAAAAATCTATGGACATAAAGGTGATTTCAGTGATTGATCATGAGGTAGAGTTGAATGCCAAGGTTGATTTCTTTGAAGGGGCCTTGATGGAAGTATTTTTAAACCATGATGATGAGGTAGTTGAGGGGATTGCAGATACCGTGCTTGCACTTGAGGGCCAAGGGTCTTATTCTTATGCTACTAGGCGGTTGGCCTTAGACTTGGAAAATCATGGAGTCCCTTCTCTCAGGACTTCTATTGAGGAAATGCCAACCCTTAAGCTCAAGCCACTTACAATCCATTTGGAGTACAAGTTCCTTAGGTCAAATGATTCTTTGCCGGTTATTATCTCATCAAAGCTCAATGAAAGCAAAGTGGAAGCTCTATTGTCGATCTTGAGAACTTATAAAAGAGCAATCGGTGGACTATTACAGACATCCGAGGGATAAGTCCGGGTGTGTATACTCATTGAATTTATCTTGAAGAGAATATTACTCCGAGTGTTGAGCATCAAAGGAAGTTAAACCCCTCAATGCAAGAGGGTGTCAAGAAATAAATTATTAAGTGGTTAGATGTCGGGGTAGTGTACCCCATTTCCGATCGTGCATAGGTTAGCCCCGTGCAATGTGTAATGAATAAAGGAGAGATCATGGTGGTCCCAAATGATAAAAATGAGTTGATACCAATGAGGACGGTAACCGGATGGAGGGTTTGCATGGACAATGGAAAGTTGAATAGTGCTACAAGGAAGGATCATTTCCCCTACCTTTCATTGATCAAATGCTTGATAGGTTGGCGGGAAAATCTTATTATTTCTTCTTGGATGGGTACTCGGGATACAATCAAATCTAAATAGCCCCGGTAGACCGAGAAAATATCACCTTCACATGTCCATATGGTACATTTGCCTTTCGAATTATGCCTTTTTGTCTTTGCAATACTCCTTCCACCTTTCAATATTGTATGCTGGCAATTTTTGATGATCTATTGGAAGATTTTATGGAGGTGTTCATGGATGACTTCTCCATAGTTTGGGAGTCCTTTGAAGCTTGCTTGGAGAATCTCTCCCTAATATTGAAAAGATGTGAAGAGACCATTTTGGTCTTGAATTGAGAGAATAGTCACTTTAAGGTCACGAAAGATATAGTCCTTAGTCACAAAATCTCCAAGGGTGGTATTGAAGTAAACAATGTCAAAATTGAAGTGATAGCCAAGTTGCCTCCTCCAACAACCGTTAAGGGTATCCGAAGTTTTTTAGGCCTGCTGGATTCTATAAAAGATTTATCAAGAATTTTTTGAAGATCACTAGCCCAATGTGCAAGCTCTTAGAAAGAGATTCCAAATTTGAATTTAATGAAGCATGTCTCAAAGCTTTTAAGGATTTAAAAGAGAAATTGGCTTCGGTTTCGATAATCGTGACTCTAAATTGGGATCTTCCATTCAAATTGATGTATGATGCAAATAGAGTTGCTATTGGGGCTTTGTTGGGCCAAAGACATGGAAAGATCCTTCACGCGATCTACTATGCAAGTAGATCACTCAATGAAGCTCAAAAGAATTACATAGTGACAGAGCAAGAGTTGCTAGACATTGTCTTTGCTCTTGAGAAGTTCTGGTCTTACCTTTGGGGTTCTAAAGTGGTGGTGTATTCCGATCATGCAGCCCTCAGATACTTAATGGCAAAGAAGGACGCGAAGCCACGCTTGATTAGATGGGTACTCCTTCTACAAGATTTTGATTTTGAGACAAAAGATCGGAAGGGTTGTGAGAACCAAGTAGCAGACCATTTGTCAAGGATTGAAGAAGCCAAAAGGCCAAAGAATGAATTGGGGATCAATGATGCCTTTCCAGATGAGCAAATATTTGCATCATCTCAAGATCTCATCCTTTGGTATGTTGATTTCGCTAATTATTTGGTGAGTGGAATCATGTTGGATCATCTAAACTCTCATCAAAAGAAGAAGTTCTTGAGAGACTCCCGGCATTACTGTTAGGATGAACCTTATCTCTTCCAAATTTGTGCCGATAACATGATTCAAAGATGTGTGTTCGAAGTTGAGACCTTGCCTATCATTAAAGTATGTCATGCTTCACCGGTTGGGGGTCAGCATGCTAGTCAACCATGGCCTCCAAAATTCTTTAAAGTGGCTTTTATTGGCCAACAATTTACAAGGATTCTCATGAGTTTGTGAAGCATTGTGACCAATGTCAAAGGGAAGGTAATGTCTCTAGAAAGCATGGGTTGCTTATGTCCCCTGTCTTTCAAGTGGAATTGTTTGATGTGTGTGGAATATACTTCATGGGGCCATTCGTTAGTTTGTTTTGCAATAATATATACTTATGGTGGTTGATTATGTGTTCAAATGGGTTGAAGTCGTAGCCCTTCCAAACAATGAAGGGAAGAGTGTCACCATGTTCCTCAAGAAGAATATTTTCACTCGGTTCGGAACCCCTAAAGCTATCTTAAGTGATGGAGGCTCTCACTTTTGCAATAGTGTTTGTCCCTTTCAAAGTGATGAAGGTCTTCCCATATTGTGTCATTGAATTGTAGAGCAAAGCCTGTCACCTTTTCAAGGTGAATGGCCAAAGAGTCAAGCATTGTTTGGGAAGTGTTGTTGATCATAGGGTGAACACAATCATCACCCTCTATGAACCTTGAAGAAATTGTGGTAGCATTCGTCGTGTCGCGACGTTAAATCAAACGCTAATGAGAGGCAACCCAATGTTTTTAATTTCTTTTCTTTGTTTTCTTGTTTAATTGTGCGTTTTAATAGTTTGTTAAGTGTCTAGGATCTGGAAACACAGGCAAAATGGGGAGGAAAATTGGAAATATGGGCAAAACAAATCGAAGGAAGAAGAAAGACCATTGTGCAACATCTTCTACAGACCACAGTCACGACACAATAGATAGAAAAACTCCATAGAAAGTTGGAGAAATGAGAGTGAGAAAAATGAGGAATTGCGATCGAAACTGCGGCTCGCATTCTTGAACTGTGGACCGCACTTTGGTCTGCAGAATTACAATGTGTACCTGGGAGTTTTCAAGCAAAATTATGGAGAAACGAACCCTTTTGCGGACCACAGTCATGTTCTGCGACCAACTTTGCGATCGCAAAAAAGGGTGCCACATCAACTTTACATAAACCAAGGTAAGTGGACCACAATCCAGTTCTGCAGACCACGGAGTGGTATTGCGACCCGACTTTGATAGCAAATCGGCACAGTTATATAAAGGGCTTAAACTGTAATCTTCTCATTTTCTCTTTCTAGATCAAGTTTGAACTCAAACACTTCCTCTTCTCCCTCACCCATACTCTCCCTTGCACACACATCTTTCTCACACAAAATCCACCTTACCCAATTGTCTCATACGTCTCATCTCTCAATCGATTGTTATATCTTATAGTTTTGCATCCCGCCATGACGTTAGTGGATACGAAAGTCCCGAGAAGAGGTATGGCTTTAAAAAATGTTAATGAAGGTTTACAACTTATTGGTGGGAGTTCCAGAGTGTTTGGAAGTCAAATGGATCAGAGAAAATACGTTTCGAATTAATTGAAAAATTGGGCAGTTTGACGAACAATCAAAGTGCCAACCCAGACCATCCCTCTATACTTGTTTTACTTTGAGTTCCAGTGTTTATTATTTGTTTTATCTGCCTTACATACTCGGTGCATTATTCGTATTGATGTCCTTTTTACCGGGGGCACTGCATGTCATGTTGTAAGTCCAGGTTCACAAGTGGCAGATTTATGGGTAGATGCTCTAGTTGATCATCAGAGTTTTGGTGAGATCAACTTCCTCCTAGAGTAGCCAAGTCAAGTCACTTGGGATATAGTTGTACAGGGTAGTTGGGTAGGACAGGGCCCTGTTCGGACCAAATTGTTTTGTCAAACACTATTAGAGGCTTTTGTAGACAGATGGACACATATGGTCAGTAGTGTTATGTGATGTTGTGTTATACAGTTGAGGCCTTGTAGGCCCATGTATCTATATACTTGTTTTGGGCCCTACTGTTTGCAGGTAATTGAATGTAGTAAACAACTTGTATTGTCGAGTACACTACTTGTATAGAGGTGGCATTAGGTGTTCGTCCACCCCACCAAGGTTGGGGCGTAACAAAGTGGTATCAGAGCAGTTCGTGTCCTAGGGAGCCTATAAAGTTGTGTCTAGTAGAGTCTTATGTACGGATGTGTTGTACACCACCTTTATAGATAAGAGGCTACATTACATTTAGGATTGGTTTGGTTACCCTTCTTTCTGATCCAAATCGTGCTATATAGAGCTAAGTCATAAGGAGTCAATATTGAACTCATATTCGATAGGTATTGTGAAGAGATGTTCATAGCCTAAAAGATTATCGCCAGCCAGAGAGCCAGGACAGCGGTAGGTCAGAAACATTAGTAGAGAGACTTTTGGGAAATGTTGGGTTATGAGAACATCAGAAGATAGAAGTAGAAGTTCTAATAGATGAAAGAAGTAAGACGAAGAGAGTACAAGCAGTGGCCTCATCAGCTTGTAAAGAAGGTAATGAAAGCTTAACAAATGTAAAGTATGAATTTCAGAATGCAGGCAGAGCAAAGGAAAAGAGGTACAAGGTGCTAGAATACAAAATATGGTATGGAGTTGGGTATTTTTATAGAATAATACGTAATCCTAGAAAATAGCAAAGATGGTAATAGGAGGATGATACAAATTTCAATGGGACGTTTTAATGAATGTGAGGAATGGCTGAGAATCATAGAATTAAGTATGTTAATGCGATGAGCCCGTATCTAAGTAAATCAAAGTGGCACAACAGAAGCGTTATGAGTCAGTTCTGAACATGTGATATTTTATCCAGGTAAATGATCTAGGAATCCCTAGTATGAGGAGATGGTATTTTGGTAAGTCGTATGGAAAATTGTCGAGTTGTGAATGATATAAAGATGATTTAGAAGGAATGATATGGGAGGCTAAGACGGATACAAAGGTTATATACCCTTACATATTTTAGATTTCAGGTATGGAGGATAGCCCAGATATTGAAGATTTCGTGTTGAAAGTGAGTTATGGCTAGCCTTCGTGATTTTGGCATTTATATATGGCCATGTGACACCAAGTTGATCTTATTTTATAATTATGTTGCCTTGTGTGGCATTAAAAGTATGTTTGAGCTATTTACCAGATTTCGGATAGTTCGATTTGTAAAGGAAACTCCGCCGAGATTTTTTTGAACCCTCAGAAGTTAAGAATACCTTTAACATTCACAGACGAATGTTCCTAAGGGTGGAAGGATGTTACACCCTGTAGTTTTGTGTCATGTCGTGATGTCAATGGATACCAAAGTATCAGGAAGAGGTACAACTTTATGAAAGGGTAATGAAGGTTTACGGCTTGTTGGTGGGAGTTCCGGAGTGTTTAGAAGTCAAACGGATCGGAGAAAATACGTTTTGATGAAATTGGAAAATTGGACAGTTTGACAGTAGAGGTGATGGATCGTCAAAGTGCATGTAACATCCCGTACTTTTGGGTAAAGTTTGAATCGCTAGACGTATGTAAAAAAATCGCTAGGCGTGTGTAAATAGATCCGAGTGTTGGGAAAATTTATGTCATATTTACGTATGCTAATAAAGAAATTAGTATATAAAAGAGATTAGACCTCGAAATAATTTTGGACGTAACAAATGTGACGACGGGGAGCAAAAATAAATTTGGTACGTGCGCAAAGAGGCTATGGACTAGTGTCGTACTACAAAATTATGACATTGAGGATATTAAGGTTTTATAAGTTATTAAGATTTAAGTGAATTGAGATCACGAAATTAATTATGTGTGTGATTGATGAGTTATACGGAGGCAGGTCACTTAATTAAATTAAGTGACCGTGCATGTGAAAGCAATGTGGCGTTAAATTGAGCTCTCCACCGCCAAAAGATGGTTGGGTGGGAGATACAATAATGGGGTATTAAATGGCACTTAAAGTTGTTCAATAAATCCCATTTAGTAACATATTTTGTCTTGAGAAATCTCTGAGATCAAGTAACGTCCCATTTGTTATTTCATTTGGAGAAATTGCTCCCTTTCCATTGTTTTGAGTTCTGTGTGATGCCTTGGAAATTAATGGCCGTAATTCGTAGTTAACATGGGCAACAAAGGTTAGCAAAAACGTGTAGCAAACTGTTAGAGTTCATATTTTCAATTGAGAAATTATTTGAAGAGTTGTAATCGAGGTATGTTAAGACAAATTATTTGTTTCTTTTGGCATGGTCCACGTAACGAAATATAACCGTGATATTGCTCCATAATTTATTCTACTCCTAGTAGTTAAGAATATTCATGTTATTGATTCCTATGCTAAAAACATGTCTAAATATATGTCTAAGTCCTTATTGAAGCATTTGGAAAATGATGTTAATATTTACAGTGTCAGCTGAAGGTATATGTTAAATATTCAATGTTAGCCAAAGGGGCAATGATATTATTGTCATCCGGTAAATTCAAAGAAGGTTTTATTATCATTCATACATTTTCATTTGCATTGCATTCATATATTACCCTGGACCACTTGTGTTATGCACACTACTATATGGTAAGTATTGTATATATATGTAGGGGATATGGGAAAAGGGAAAGGCGTTATATAAACACACCACCTGCAGTTGGTACAGACTATCACAAAAGAGCCCTAAGAGGTCACATATCAAGCATGTGTGGTCAAAATGGATGCCTGTGTAGCTAAGACGATATGAATGCATGTGTAGCCAATATGATATGATATAACCTGATGCCAACAGAGGCGGTTATGAGAGGATTCCTGTGTGGACAATAGTATACCGCATTTGCATTATGCATACATTCATTAACCATAATATGGTATGATGCCCACAGAGGCTGTTATGGTAAGGAAGATGCCCGATGAGGCCGATATATATGTATACGGCATTGTGCATAACATGTAGGCATATGTATTAGGGCCCTCAGAGGCATTTATTGCTGGTCAGTTGTTTCTGTTTCAGTTATTGTCAAATCCCAATTATGCTATTATTCATGCCTGACATACTCAGTACATCAATCGTACTGACGTCCCTTTTATCGGGGGACGCTGCGTTTCATGCCCGCAGGTTCGGTTAAATAGGGTGACGGTTCACGCTAGTAGGTTGCTAGTTCAGCTGATGTTGGAACACTCTATTTGTTTCAGAGTTGCAGTCTGGTCGTGGTATAGTATTTTTTGCATCTGCATATGGGTATGGCGGGGTCATTTCCCATCCTTGTGATGTCATGTATTCTTTAGAGGCTTGTAGACAGGTGTCCTGTGGTTAATTGTCATGTGTGGCCTTGTCGGCCATGGTATGGGTATGTATATATGAAAATTGGATTTCTGATTAAGATTTTTTATAATTTTTTTTGGCTTAGTCCGTATTCAATTGTGATTAGAAGTTGGTTGTATGATTAGCGGTACCCGGCGGGTGGGGCCCGGGTGCCCGTCGCGACCCTCCGGTTTGGATCGTGACAAACTTGGTATCAGAGCATGTCTGTCCTAGGGAGTCTATAAGCCGTGTCTAGTTGAGTCTTATTTATGGGTATGTTGTGCACCATAATTATAAACAGGAGGCTGCCTGACATTTAGGGATGGTTTCCATTCTTTCATATCATAAATCGTGCAGTAGAGTTGAGTCTTAGGAATTCAAGTTTGACTCATGCCTTATACCGTTTCAGTAATGCCGGTTACCAAAAAGATTTTGGTTAGTTTATACTTATAGCCAGTAAATGAGCGATTTCTATCAAGACAGTTGATACGCCAGAAGGGGCAGTATTATTGTTAAAATTCGAGATTATGTGGGATTGTCTTACTCATATACGGAAGATGGAAGAAATAATGCAAGCCTGGAAAGCGAAATGTTTAATAAGGTAAATGAAGTACTAAGCATCGGAACGCAGGAGATTGTAAGGATTTTTCTTTGTAGACCATATCATATTTACGATTACAGCAGTACGTTCTTCCAGAAGGATTATGATTAGCAGGGAGGTTGAAGTTGGATTGAGTGTAAATACGAGTGTTATGCTGACCATTGAGGAGGAGAAATATGGCACAATCAGAGGATAGTGGTAGGGAATATGAAAACAGTTAATGGAATGATATGATTAAGTATTAAGGAAGAAATGTCTTCCACTTAGTGATGAATAAAATGAAGGATTAAAACAGAAAGGATAAAGGTGAATGAGATTATGGTTATGCATGTCTCACAAAGGTATGATCATTCTAGAACGGCGTAAGGATCAATGGTGGAGGAGGGACAGAAGGAACTCTTCGGTCAAAAGTGGCGATTCTCGGGTGTTCAGGAAGGGAGTATGAGAGGTCTGATGTAGTGATGTATAATGGTAGTTGTATTCGCCGGTTACGCGACAAGGATTAGATATGTCACCCCAACATTCGATGATGAATGTTTCTAAGGGGGGAAGGATGTAACATACCGTACTTTTGGGTAAAGTTTGAATCGCTAGACGTATGTAAAAAAATCGCTAGGCGTGTGTAAATAGATCCGAGTGTTGGGAAAATTTATGTCATATTTACGTATGCTAATAAAGAAATTAGTATATAAAAGAGATTAGACCTCGAAATAATTTTGGACGTAACAAATGTGACGACGGGGAGCAAAAATAAATTTGGTACGTGCGCAAAGAGGCTATGGACTAGTGTCGTACTACAAAATTATGACATTGAGGATATTAAGGTTTTATAAGTTATTAAGATTTAAGTGAATTGAGATCACGAAATTAATTATGTGTGTGATTGATGAGTTATACGGAGGCAGGTCACTTAATTAAATTAAGTGACCGTGCATGTGAAAGAAATGTGGCGTTAAATTGAGCTCTCCACCGCCAAAAGATGGTTGGGTGGGAGACACAATAATGGGGTATTAAATGGCACTTAGAGTTCTTCAATAAATCCCATTTAGTAACATATTTTGTCTTGAGAAATCTCTGAGATCAAGAAACGTCCCATTTGTTATTTCATTTGGAGAAATTGCTCCCTTTCTATTGTTTTGAGTTCTGTGTGATGCCTTGGAAATTAATGGCCGTAATTCGTAGTTAACATGGGCAACAAAGGTTAGCAAAAATGTATAGCAAACTGTTGGAGTTCATATTTTCAATTGAGAAATTATTTGAAGAGTTGGTAATCGAGGTATGTTAAGACAAATTATTTGTTTCTTTTGGCATGGTCCACGTAACGAAATATAACCGTGATATTGCTCCATAATTTATTCTACTCCTAGTAGTTAAGAATATTCATGTTATTGATTCATATGCTAAAAGCATGTCTAAATATGTGTCTAAGTCCTTATTGAGGCATGTGGAAAATGATGTTAATATTTACAGTGTCAGCTGAAGGTACATGTTAAATATTCAATGTTAGCCAAAGAGGCAATGATATTATTGTCATCCGGTAAATTCAAAGAAGATTTTATTATAATTCATACATTTTCATTTGCATTGCATTCATTTATTACCATGGACCACTTGTGTTATGCACACTACTATATGGTAAGTATTGTATATATATGTAGGGGATATGGGAAAAGGGAAAGGCGTTATATAAACGCACCACCTGTAGTTAGTACAGACTATCACAAAAGAGCCCTAAGAGGCCACATATCGAGCATGTGTGGTTAAAATGGATGCATGTGTAGCTAAAACGATATGAATGCATGTGTAGCCAATATGATATGATATAACCTGATGCCCACAAAAGCGGTTATGAGAGGATTCCTGTGTGGACATTAGTATACCGCATTTGCATTATGCATACATTCATTAACCATTATATGGTATGATGCCCACAGAGGCTGTTATAGTAAGGAAGATGCCCGATGAGGCCGATGTATATGTATACCGCATTATGCATAACATTTAGGCATATGTATTAGGGCCATCAGAGGCATTTATTGCTGGTCATTTGTTTCTGTTTTAGTTGTTGTCATATCCTTGTTATGCTATTGTTCATGCCTGACATACTCAGTACATCAATCGTATTGACTTCCCTTTTGTCGGGAGATGATGCGTTTCATGCCCGCAGGTTCGGTTAAAGAGGGTGACGGTTCACGCTAGTAGGTTGCTGGTTCAGCTGATGTTGGAGAACTCTATTTGTTTCAGAGTTGCATTCTGGTTGTGGTATAGTATTTTTTCCATCTGCATATGGGTATGGAGGGGTCATGTCCCGTCCTTGTGATGTCATGTATTCTTAGAGGCTTGTAGACAGGTGTTCTGTGGTTAGTTGTCATGTGTGGCCTTGTCGACCTTGGTATGGGTATGTATATATGAAAATTGGATTTCCGGTTAAGATTTTTTATAATCTTTTTTGGCTTAGTCCATATTCAATTGTGATTAAACGTTGGTTGTACAATTAGCGGTACCCGGCGGGTGGGGCCCGGGTGCCCGTCGCGGCCCTCTGATTTGGGTCGTGACAGTGCAAACCTAGACCGTCAAAATACATGCATATTTAAGATTCTCAAGAGGAAGATTTATGGTCCAGATTGACAGACCGTAGAATGTTCGACGGTACCGTCAATCCCTCCGTCAAATTACGATGGCAGAAATATTTCTCGGGTTATAAATGGGTCCTCACGATTTGGGGCTCATTTGTTCATCAAAAAAACATTCCATAAATTCTCTCTAAAGGCTCCCCAACATAGTATATCATCCCAAGACCAAATCCAAGCTGAATTACGCAAGTTTTAAGTGATAAACCCCGTGGTTATCGTGGGAATTATTGTCTCCTTGAAGGATCAATTTTGGAAACCCTTGGATGATGAAGTAGTTGCTATTTTAGAGGAATTTGATATGTAAAGGTAGATTCTATCCATCTCTAACTAGTTCTATGATTAATCGACGATTTGAAGCAGGCTATGAAAGGATTTTTGTAATCGAAACTCGTAAACATATAAAATTATTTTGATATAATTTGGGGGCTGCTTTTTGTGAAGTATGAACTGAATTAATAGTTTAACAAATTGTATATGTTGTGGAGCTAATAAACGTACAGATTAAAGGATGATGGCGCCAACTTGCATAAATCACCCTCGTAAATAAGTCTAAGAACTCTATATGTGTAAGGTTGTCGATAAAGTGCCTAAGTGAAGTTCTCTATAAAACTTTGGATTCGATATTGATATCGACCCTTTTATTCGATATAGATAACTATTTGTAAGGAGTGCGAGGACTTGTAAGGCGATTGTAGCATCAAGGACAAGGTATGTAATGGCTATCATTTCTTTCAATTGGCTTGACTCAATAGAAAGTGTATTTGTCTAGCAGAGTTAGAAAGTGTAATTGTCATAGGTATTCTACTATTTTAGGTGGAAGTTAGTTTTAATATCGGTTGTATGGTATATAGTTGGATTGAGAGTGCGATTGTTCTTAAGTTCCCTAACCTTCTGTTTGATCCATTGCGCAAGTGTGTACTTATAGTTGAAGTAGATGACTTGGCTCGTTGGTACGTGTGTCATTGAGAGGAATCTACTCTAAACCATTAGATATCTACTAGATGTTGTAGTATATGAGGTGAACATAAGGCATTTGGAATCGTTAGTGTTTTCCTTAAAATAAGAATTGGGTTTTATACTTGTTTGTTGTATAGTTGCTATGTTAGTTTCATTACTAGAAAGATCGCCCTAATTGTACACCTAGGTACTTAGTTGGAGATTCAAGGGGCAAGCTACCCGTAGTTGCATCAATTGTAGTTAATTGTGCGCGCTATAAATGCTCTTAGCAAAGAGTAGGTGAGACTTGTAAGGAATGATGTTGCTTATGTCTTGAAATCTCAATAGTAAGCAATAGTTGTTGGTAGTGATAAGAGTCGAGGACCCATAAGAATTTAATCTAAATTCTAGTTGATAGTTGCCCTCGTTCGTTACACTTGTAGCCCAATCGAATACATATGTCTTCATATAGTTGTATGCGGTGATGGCCCTCTAGTTGGATGCTCGTGTATTTGGTTAGACTTAGAAGGTAAATGAGTCCTTAGTTTCATAATTGAAAGGTAATTATCGGTAAGAATCCAATCTAGATATTTGTTGATAGTTTGATGTGATTAATTAGATCCATTCTAGTTTAGTAAACTTTCATTAGCGGTTATGCAACTTGATGTGCACATATACAATAGTTGGAGTTATTAGTTTTTTTCCTGAAATGAAAGTCCTCAAAGATCGAGTGTAGTAGGCGCCGGGTTGCATACTTGCTAGTTGTATAGTTGCCCCTTGTCAGTTGCACTAGTTTCTCGACTTCCCTAATTAAATGTCTATGAACTTATGTAGTTGTCAGCGTTGGTTGCCTTAGTAGTTATTACTTTTCTGGTTGTCAGCGTTGGTTGCCTTAGTAGTTATTACTTTTCTGGTTGGAAGCTTGTGTACTTGGTTAAACTCCGAGGACAAGCAAGTCTTTAATTGTATTTCTCAAAAGTAATTATAGATAACAGGTTGTGTCACCTCGGAAGGGGAATGATAGTTGAATGAGTTGATGTATAAGGAACTTAGTTGAGTTATGTGATACGATTTGTTGGCCCTCGCGGCCTATTTTCCAGTTTGCGCCTATTTGCTAGCCATTGACATTATTTTCCAGCCTCCATGCTTATTTGCTAGCCATCGAGGCTTGTTTGACGGCCACCGAGGCCTATTTGATGGTCTACATGACCTATTTGTCACCCTAAGCAGAACATATTTGTGAGACAAAGATTGACTAAATAAGTAGACAACACTTAGGCATGTTGTGATACATTCACTGGTATAATTGATAAGCGTTCTAGTAGAGTGTCACATATAAGTAAGTGACAATCCTCTTATACTTGTTATTACTTGTTTACTTGTTTTACTTTAAGTTCTAATGTTTATCATTTATTTTATCCTCCTTACAAACTCGATGCAATATTCGTACTGACGTCTCTTTTGCTAGGGGCGCTTCATGTCATGTTGCAGGTCCAGGTTTGCATGTGGCAAATTTGTGGGTAGATGCTCCAATTGATCATCAAAGTTTTGGTGAGCTCCACTTCCTCCTAGAGTAACCTAGTCGGGTCACTTGGGATATAGTTGTACATGCTAGTTGGGTAGGCCGGGGCCTTGTCCTGACCAAATTGTTTTGTCAAACACTTTTAGAGGCTTTTGTAGACAGATGTACACCTGTGGTCAGTAGTGTTATGTGATGTTGGGTTATACAGTTGAGGTCTTGTAGGCCCACGTATCTATATACTTATTTTGGGTCTTTCTATTTGCAGGCAATTGAACGTAGTAAACTATTTGTATTGTCGAGTACGCTACTTGTATAGATGTGGCATTAGGTGTTCGTCCACCCCACTAAGGTTGGGGTGTGACATCGATCATATGATGTGTTTCACTTTTCTATTTTTTCTTTTTCTCACAAGAATAGGTAAATAAAGGGGTATTACTAATGAAATTGACTTGTGCGGGTTTAATAATGATTGTATGGTGTGTATGTGTGCCCCATGTTGCAACTAAGTGTGTGATTGTTCTTCGTTGCCCTATTTGGCCCTACTGAGAAGAAATCACAAATAATGTGAATTTGAAATTGATGGAACTTTGTGAAATTGAATGCATATAGGGGTTGGGCTCTAGCTTAATTGCATTAATCGTGAATTTGGGTCCTTGATTTGTGTGGGAAGGATGTCAATTGCTCGTAATTGTAAAAATGGCCTAAACATGCCTATATATGTTGAAATTGATTGAATTGAAGTCGTAGTGAAGTATGAGTACCTACAAGCAGTAATTGTGAGTACGTTTTAGGTTAGTGGTATGTATGTCCTGCTGGTATGGGTGTGGCAACACCAGGTTTTGAACATTGAGGCGAAAACCTTGAAACTAACCCAAATTGCATTGACTGGGCGCCCTTTTGCAGGTCGCAAAATGGTTCTGCAGACCGCAGAAGGGCACCCCAGTCCGCAAAAAAGCCCAGTGAGTTTGTGAATTTGAAAGGCAATTCTGCGATTCCTTTTATGGGCTGCAGAATGGTTCTGCGGACCACAGAGTAGGCCGCAGTTTTTTCCAGTGACTTTATAAATTTTGGACAAAAGTGTTATCGTGGACTGCAGACTGCGGTTTGGGTTTGCGACTTCGCAAATCTGGACTACGGCCCGCAGACTAGTTCTGCGATCACTGAAGTTGTTTCCAATTCCTATATTTTTGTTCTTTCTTTTTCAATTTATAGTATAACTTCTTGTTTTTTTTTGCGTGTTTTATTCTTGCAATTACTTTATAAAAAACACAAAAATATTATACTTTGTTTTTCATACCATTGTCCAGGACTCATCACATCTTTTGTTTGCAGAAATGGCTCCTAAGAAAATGCAAGCATAAAGGGTATCACAATTAATGAGTCGGCACCCCGGCTAGATCTTTGAGGCCTAGCCAGGTTAATACCCTAAAGCCAAGGGAAACTCACAGTGCATACTCATAAGGAAACCGTCGGGCCAGGCAATAAGAGAAAGCGCCCCAACATAATTATTTCTAGTAATGAGGGGGATGTTGCGGAGGAGGAAGCCCGGGCGGATGAATTGAGACAAAGAGGGCTCAAGAGGTTAAGCAGTTTATGTTAAAGGGGCCAAGGAACAATATCAAAAGAGCAAAGATCAGACCTTCATCGAGGAGAAACAGATTTTTATGAATAGGTTGAGGGACCAGTTCTCGCGAGTCTGGGACTAGATCGTTTTCTATGTGTGGCAATGTTTTCTTGAGCCATTACCTCAATACAATAACGAATTGGTTCATGAGTTCTACACCTCTTATGCCACCTCCCTGCCCAAGAAAACAAAGGGGCAACCAAAATCATTGCTTAAAAAAGTGGAGGTTCGGGGAGTTACAGTTCCTTGTGGTCGCTCCGCTATCATCAAGGCCATCCATCCTAGCCTTGAGCGTGACTGCAATGTATTTGCTATCCAGATCACGGGCCGTATGGATGATGAGTGCCCATGGGCAGCCGTCATTGTGACCACTATGACCCCGGAATAGATAGCCGCGAGCAAAAAGATATATAAGAATACCCTAAGCACTGAAGCCAAGTTTTTGTTGAGTTTTTTGAGTAGCCATTTGCAGCCGTCATACAATGAGACGGACGTTCGGTTAGAGAAGATTATTTTGATTCCTTGCATTATGAGCTGGATATAGATTGATGTCGGTGATGGCGATGTGATTGAGAAGGATTTTGGTAAGAGAGCTCAACAAGACAGGACCTCATTCTGTTTCCCTGCCTGATTATAGAATTGTGCCGTAGAACAAAGGTTTCTGAGTTGCCTCGAGTGGATAATACCATCAATTCCTTGTTGACGTGTGATATTTTAAGAGTTCAAGCCGAGGAAAACCAAGAAAGAAAGAAAAGAAAAATCACTAGCGCCTAGGTAGACACCGCCCCACTAGTTGAGTTAGTTGATTTAAAGGGATTTGTATCTGAGCGCACAGATACATAGGCCACCACATCAGCCGACCCTACTTTATCTATCCTTTCCACAGTCGGCACATCTACTCCAGCTTCAGCAGATCCTATTCCTACTACACTTTCAACTGCTACTAGATCAAAGCCCATCTTATCGAGGGTTGATATAATTAGGATAGGCCAGATTTAGGCGATTGCTGATGCTCGATCATCTTATCTTGGGATAAGCATTCCAGAGATGATCCAAAGTGCCTTGGCCCAGATCAGAGATACCTTGGGGGTGGTGCAGCAGAGATAAAATGAGCACTAGGATGCACTTCTTATCTTGATATGTGGGGTACATAGATTGGAGGCAGATATCGGCGGTGATATTTCTTCACTTCGGGCAGATATTGATAGCTTGAAGAAGGAAGTGGAGAACTTGAAGACTATTGATATCGGTGACCTCTTGGATATCCCGCTCCAGCCACAAAGTGTAGAGCCACAACAGGTGAGTGGGCTTGGGTTAAAGGGCCATAGAGAGGGTGCAGGTGAGACTCTCGATGACTCCGAGAGGCATTAGAGGTTGATGATGGGGATGATGAGACTGATGAGAAGGGGCTTGAGAAGCCCCCGAGCAGCTGATGAGAGAGTTGATGAGGACCTGTTGTTAACAGAGTAGGCAGTTGTTGATGCAATGGTAGTGTTGTCTCATGAGGAGACTTCTATGATTGCCATGAGTGGAGTGGCCAGGAGCCACAGACATAGGATGATATTGGAGGTCCTACTCCTCCACCAGTTTTGAGCACCATTCCAGCAGCCATAGAGACCACACCACCACCATAACATTGCGAGTCCATGATGGGCGATATAGAGACACTCGTTCCTGCTCCACAGTCACAGGGCACTGATGCCCCCAACAAAGGCCACTTCCGTGAGCCAGAATCAAGAGGACGCCTAGTGTGCCTTAGGGAGACCCTCATACTTTTTTTGTCCTTAACTTTATTTTCTTTTATGCATTGAGGACAACACATGTTTTTAAAGTTAGGGGTGGGGGTACTTTGTATGTTTTTGGAAGAAATGAAAATTAGCTTGTACATATGTGTTCGTATTTTTTATGTTTTTTCCCCTTGGTTTTGCTTCGCCTAGTTCTTTTCCATGGGTGTATGTTCCGTAACCATGGCCTAGTGATAGAATAGTTTGACTTGGTTGGTGTTTGTATATAGTTTCTAGCATGTGTAGCTCTCTTTGGTTTTGATGACACCCTAGAAAAATTGACTTTTGAAAACAAGAGTAGCATTATCCTTCAAATAATTGTTCTATGAAAGCATGCCTCATTTAAGAAGCTTATAATGAGTTTTGGATAAATAATAACTTGTCTTTTACACAATGGTCCAAGAAAAACACCAAGAATCTTTTGAATACACACTCAAGATAAATAGTATATTTGTCTCCTCAAAGCAAGACATCTCTAAGAAAAAATTAAAAGTGGCTAGGAATCTAGGGTACAAAGTTTCAAATCACAAAACTCTAGGTGGGTATATATATTAGGACCCAATTTTTGGACTACACGAAATTACAAAAATGCCACCACCTGACCACTCTGCGACCGTAGAACAGGATCGCATAATAGGTCTGCGGTCCGCAAAGCAGGCCTAGGGTTTGCATAGTGGTTTCTTGTCTGGATTCTCTGGAACTATGGCATAAAGTGTGGTCCGTAGAAGTGTCTTGAGACTTCGCAATCTGAGTTGGACTTAAATTAGAGCAGTGGTTCGCAGACCGAATTGCGATCCGTAGAACGGAAGTGAAGACTGCAAAATGGGTCGCACTTCGAGGCTCTGAGATCTTCTTCTCACTATCTATTTCTGTGACTTGGCTACCATTTTGCGGTCCGCAGGCAGTTTCTGCGGTCCGCAGAAGTGACCTGTTGCGGTCCGCAGAAGTTACATTCTCAACATTCCGCAGAAGTGACCTGTTGCGGTCCGCAGAAGTTACATTCTCAACATTTCATCATTTCGATCATTTTTAGCACTTTTGTTCGTGTTTCACCATATTTCTCCACTTTTGGTGTCCCAATGCAAACATTCTATAAAAATCAAAATAACATAAGAAACGTCTACTACAAGTGCATAAAGGACAACAATAATCCATGAAATTGGTATACAACGTGCCGTAATATCTAGGCACATCAACACCCCAACTTAAACTATTGTTTGTCTTCAAGCAACCTAAACATCACTAGGGTACTACTAACGACAAAACAAAGATGACTATGGTTGGTTCTACTTACAAGTCTATAATCATGTGTTTCACACTATTAACAACCCTTCATATTTTTCAAAATAAAAGTTCAAGAGTGCATATCTACTATCAATGAACCCATGAATATCAAGCCTCAAGAGATGTCTAGACACTAGTAGTGACTCAATGCGCCGAGACGTTCAACTAGCGAAGCTTTCATTTCACAAGGTCCGTGCAATTCAATGTGCCTCACAACAAAGAAGAAGTCACATACTCACTCAAAGATTTTATTTTCAAAACAAGGGACAAACAAGATCACTAACACTCACAAAGAATGTCAAGTGTCACAAGTATCATGTCATAGGCTTGCCTTTAGTTTAAGTCACTACTACTCAAATAATGCTCGATTTCGGATCTCTAAGGACTTTCTCAAGCTTTTAATGTAGGCTTAGGGACATGTAGGGTATTCATTTGGGTACAAGTGACTTTTCCCTCCTTTGCACTGCATGTTTTTCATTTCATAGTTCAACTCTTTTTATTTTCCAACTTCCTTTTCCACCCCTTTTATAAAAGTATTCCCCATTTTATTTCATTCTTTTTGTGGTTCATTTTCTCTTTTCTTTTCTATTGTTTTTTCATTTCATTTTCTTTTTTTTTAGAACCACTCACATCATAATCTTCTTCCCTTCTTTTCTTCTCACATCCCACCCCCAACTTAGACTTTTGGCCTCATTCATCATTTTTCATGCATTCAAGGAGGGATTTGGTTCAAAAGATGGTTTATTTCAAAAAGGGTTTCGGTTTGTAATGTGGTAGCCAAATAAAAAGTCAAAAAGCTCAAAAGGGAAAAACTAGTTCTCTCAACTCACATGTAGGACAAAGAAGTCTTTAATAAAGAAGCTTCACTCTCATGTGAAAGCCTAAGATCATTTTCTCAATCAAGCAACTCTAGTTTCGTGGTGACAAACCAACGAGGCAAGTTCTAGATGTTACAAGAAAACAAAAGATAGCAATCAAATCCTCACCACTCTATGCACATGAACTACAAGAACCACTACATTTTATAATTTCTATCGAACACAAGGCTATCATCTCATGAATTTCAAACGCAAGTAGACATAGAGTCACATGTCTTGTTATATTTATTATCTTGTTATGCATTTATTATTTGACATGAGTGGCTAGACTTAGGTTGGGTTGTGATTAAATAATGGAATGTAGTAGTTGGGGTAGTTCATAAATATGAAATGAGTGTGTTAATGTGGGATTCAACTACCCCTCACTCTTAATGTTTAAGGGTTGGTTGCAAACACCACTTTAATGTCTATTATCTCTAGTCAAACTTGAAAAAGGAGACTAAAGTCTAGTTAAGGGGTAGGTTGATTAGAACTTGGGGCTTTAAACCCCATTTAATGATTTTCAACTTTAATTAGAAGGGAATCAAATAAGGGTAACAATGGGTGGTCATATATGTCACACTTTAGAGCTTGAAAAAGCCTAAAATAAAATTAAGTGGGTCAATTGAGAAATCCTCACCTAGATATTAGTCTCCATTGTCCATACCACACTAAATACACCCACTTAAGCAAAATCCCAACACCATTTTCATGCATTAAGTCACAACCCTAACATTTCAAATTACACGAAACATTAACAATTACTTGACTTGATAACTTGAATAGTTAAAACAAACAAACAAAAGAAATTGGTTACCGTAGGAGTAAAAAAATTAGTAAAGACATAATACAACGCGGATAGTATAATTTCTCATCATATTCCTTGTAGGAATTGATCCCAACCTAGTTGGATTAATATATTTGACAATGGCCGCGTTATATAATACTAATGTGTAATTTTTGCGAGATCATCAACCCAAATCCTTTCTTTAACTTAAGAACTTTTGAAAATCCATATCCTTGTCCGAAATTCACCCAAATCACTCGAAACTCATTCCAACGATCTACCTAAGTCAAAAATAATATTCCGGATCTAACAGAACCATCAGAATTCAATTCTGAGCGCATTTACCTAAAGGTCAACTTTTAGTCAAACTTTCCGAACTTAGAACTTCAAAATTTCAAAACTTACATTTTCTTCCGTTATTTCCATATGATTGCCTAGAGAATTGTGTCACACATCCCCACATGTTAAATACACTAAACGAAGCTAAGGAAATGATCATTTAGGGAAAATAGGAAAAAAATCCAAAATGACCTAATGAGCTGTTACAGAAATCCTACACAAATATTTATCATCTACTATGAGGTAGGAACAAAAGCAACACACCCAACAAACACTACAGTTACTATCGGAAGAACAAGGTTTAAGCAAGTGGTATGTTGAGGGAGTAGCCTCCTAGTGATTCCTGGAGATCGTGATGAACATCCAGTATAGCTATGACATTTGTCTTTGAAATATCTGATGCACTGACTAAAATATTTCATCATAATAATTACAAAAATCAAATTATGACTAATACAATATTATACAAACACACGTCTATGTATCATTATAACGATACATATATATAAAAATTTATAACGTCCTCGTCACATATATACCTAAATACATCACGGAAAGAATAACAATGTAGGATTAGAATCTAAAGATTAGTAGAAATAGACACTAACTAGTGCTCGCGATGAGAAGAAAAGTGAGAATAGAATAAATAATTGTATAGTCAGATCACTTAATAACAACATCATTATATATGTAACAACATCTTACTATAACAATTAAGTTTTTTTAAAATCGGCTTTTTATACTATATTTTACCTCTCTATAACCATTTTTTACCTATAACAACAACAAACATCTGTATAACATTACACTCTTTGTAAACTTAACTCTATATAATTAATCTTTATAAAATAGAATCTCTGAGATTACCAAAAATAGATCTAGTTTGCCTCATTTGCAACACTTTTTACCACATTTAAGGTCATGCCGCATTTGTGGACCCACCATCGCAATTGTGGAGACCACAATTGCGGTCGCACCAGCAATTGCTCAACTAGGTAAAATGGCCATAACTTTCTCATACAATCTTAGAATTTGACAATTCTTGTTTCTATGGTTCCGAAACAACGATACATATCTAATGGTTCAATCAAAATATAATACATAGATTATTTGCTCAAAATAATACCCTTTATGCCCCAAATAAACAGTGTTGAAGCATCAATTACGAGCGTGACACAATCCAAATCCATCCAAAACTTATCGGAATCTTACCAAAACTTGCGGACAAGTCTTAAATCATCATAAGAACCTGCTGGAACTTTTTAAACACTGATACGAGGTCGTCCTGACCTGATGTTGACCATGGTTAACTCTAACTCATGAACTTAACTAGTTTCTAAATTAAGGTTCCAAATCACACCCGAGCCCCTCGGGATCCTAACCAACTACTCAACTAAGTCATAAGTCATGCTTCGGATCTCATGGGATTGACGAAACTCTGATCTAATTTTGTTAACCTCTGATGTTGACTTTGGTCAAACCTTTCCATATTTTTAACTTAAGAACTTCCAAATTTAAATTTTTCTCTATCATACTCACCTGAATGCCTAGAACCATGCCAACCATTCTCGCAATTCACAAATATCATTTTAAAGCTAGAGGAAGAGTCTTTTAGGAAAAACGAGTCTAAAAGCTCGAAACGACCTAGCAGGTCACTACACGTACAAAAAAATGAGAAGTTAGTGATGCTTCCTCTATGTTATCTCAAATTATCTTCTCTAAAGTAAATTTTATAATTTCTCATTAAATCCTAACGTGGTATAAAAGTCAGTTAATTGCTTATGCTTATTTTTCCTCTATTCATTAGTTTCCTGAAGATTGAAAGTTGATTCATACATGGATAATCTTTGTGAGACTTGCTCGTGGTTCGATTGTGATGTACAGTTAGACTTATCATATTATATTATATTATAATATTATTTAGAAACTAGGGAAAGGAATTTTTTGGGTTTGACACAATATTTGGTATTAAATGAATAGAGTTCACCTATAAAGTAATAAATTTATATTTATTGCATATGTTTTCGAACTTCTGTTCTTTTTATATTTTATTATTTCTTTTTCAGAAAAGGATCAAAAGTGCTCTTAATGTATTAGAAATGGTTCAAAATGTCGTTCTTCCACCTATTGGATCAAATTTGCCCCTCCTTCCACTTATTTGGAAAAACAATTCCCTTAACGTTAAATTTGAAAGTGCAAGAGGGAGGAGGGATGAATGGTAACTTTTTGCTTTCTAGTCGACTGATTAAGTATAGTAGTCAGTTGTATATAAATGCCGTGACTAAAATGCAGAAGGAAATGTGGTAAAGTAATGACACCAGATGTTTTTATACTTGTTACACCTCGTACTTTTACTTTTCGTTGTGTCGTCGATTGATAATGATATCCCAGAAAGATGTATCACCTCACAAAGAAATAATGAAGGTTTACAGATTATTTGTGGAAGTACCTGAGTGTATTAAAGTTAAACGGATCGAAGAAAAATACGATTCGATGAAATCGAAAAATTTCCAAATTTGACGGCCAAAATGTACGGACCATACAATTTCAGAATTTGGACCTTCAATTTTCCTGTAAAATTTTAAGTTTCATATCTGACTTTTACACCCCAATTATACGGATCGTACAAAAATGTACAAACCGTATATTTGGACAATATAAATGGGCGGTGCAGATTATTTTTAGTATATATACGAAACCCTCAACCTTGAGCCCTTATTTTCACCCCAAACTTGACCCTTGAGCCCTTATTTTCACCCCAAACTTGACCCTTGAG
This sequence comes from Anisodus tanguticus, assembly GCA_034509755.1. Taxonomy (NCBI): domain Eukaryota; kingdom Viridiplantae; phylum Streptophyta; class Magnoliopsida; order Solanales; family Solanaceae; genus Anisodus; species Anisodus tanguticus. The sequence continues at coordinate 36,050,229 of CM067544.1, forward strand.
CCCTTATTTTCACCCCAAACTTGACCCTAGAACCTTTCCAAACCCTCTCTAAGGTTCACCATTAACTTACAGCCAAAATCAAAGGCAAAACACCCAAGATAAACGTAAAGAATTCCCGGACTATCATTAATTTCAGTTTCTTTGTGTTGTGCGGACTTTGGGAGCGACTTTGTGTTGAAATAAGCTTTAGAATAGGGGGTTTCTTGAAGTATTTGAGGTGAGTTCTATCTTCCATATCCTACTCTTAGGTTGTATAAGTGTGAGTTTTAATTTTGTTGGAAAATTCTTGAAGAAACTAGTAGCCATGACTCTTAAAGTTGAGCTTTGTATTGTGTGGGTTGTTTTCACCCGATTTGAGCTATTAAATGGAGTTGTAGAAGTGTGAATATCTTGGTAGGAAAGAGTAGAAGTAAAGAGGAAGGTTGTTGAGCCAAAATATGTCAATTTGACCTAGAAATGACCTTATGAAGTAATGTAATCAAGTTGTTCGATGAATTACCTAAATAAAATCTATTACTAGATATGAGTTCGATATTAATACAAATCTCTCATTTAATATAGAATATCATTCATACCATGTACGAGGCTCCTCGGAGCATAATCAGTTTCATCGATAAGGTATGTAGGGGTTACTCTCTTCTTCGTCATGGCATGATCCTTTCCCTAATGATCGATACAAACATACCCTAGTAAACACTCTATTCTTACTTGGTTAAGATGACTCATGAGGTTATTTCACTCCTTGATTGCTTTTGTACCCATTGTTCATTAAGTTTATGTTCTATCATTAATATTGTTCCCTTTCATCTATAAGGCAAGAGTTAGCACTTTGTTATTAAGAAACTAAGGTGAGAAGTCTTTTTCCTCATTGATCATAGCAAAGTAAAAGAGTATCGGAGTCCACATAAGGATAGTCGGGGGTGTAACGACCTTACATCACCCCGACTAGTTGATGAGTCCCTCATAGGCTTGACATGGCCCTTTTATGTATATATCATGTACTTATGTTTCCCATAAAGGCCTATTTCATTATATATGCGGCTATACATATATGATACTGACGATATTGCCCACAGAGGCCTATGGAGTTACATACGTGATCTATTATAAACAGAATATTGCCCGCAGAGGCCTATGTCGTTATATACGCTATTGAATACTTATACATACCCACAGAGGAGTCTAGTGAGACAATTATAAGGTTTCAGGTGGTATCTCTGATTTCTTTGATTTATTGTTGCTTCATTTACAATTGAATATGCCCTATGTATTCAGTACATCTTTCATACCGATGTCCCTCTTGGGGCACTGTGTTCATGCCCGCAGATGCACATAGGCAGAGCAATGCTCCTCCTCAATAGGTGGTCTCTTCAGTTGTGATTATCGCACTCCCTCTCTCGGCGTTATTATCCAGGGGTCATTAGGTAGTGTTAGAAACATTACTAGTATTTTGGGTATGACGGGGCCCTGTCCCAACCACTTATGTATTATGCCACGCTTAGATGTTTGCAAACTTGTGTACATTATGTGTATGTATGTCGTGGCCTTGTCAGCCCCTTTGTTAGCAGGATACTATTCTGGTGGCCTTGCTGCCTTTGGTTGTCTGTATATATTGTATTGGGCCTTTTCTATGTGCAGGTGTCATACGTTTGTGCCTTTTATGGTTAGATGGAGGCCTTTCCGGCCCAAGATTCGTATTACAGGTTCCAAATACTATAGTTGGTTCGCTCAGGCCTTCGGGTGCTGGGTGCCCCCCCCCCCAAGGTTCGGGTGTGACAAAATTAGTATCAGAGCAGGTCTGTCCTAGGAAGTCAACAAGATGTATCTAGTAAAGTCTTATTTATCGGTGTGTTGTGAACTACACTTATAAACAGGAGGCTACAGGATATTTAGGATAGTTACTTTTCTTCCTGATCTAGATCGTGCGGTAGCTCTGAATCGTAAGTGTCCATTCCTAATCTTCATCTTGCTTATATTCTCAGTTATGCCTGCTACTACTAGACAACAGAAGGCTTTGCAGAGGTTAGACGAGGAGGCAGGAGAGGGTGTTAGTCAGGTACCACCCACTAACTCGAGGCGATAGGAGCACTAGGATAAGGATGTATCTTGAGCCTCTAGGAATCACCCCCACAACCACCTCTAGAGGGGTAGAGGGGAGCTAATGTACCCTCAGTTCCTCATCGGTTTCCCCTTACTAGGATCTAGATATGCGAGGCACAGTATAACTGTTGACTCGACTAATAGACTCTCAGGCCTAGCGTCAAACTCCTGGAGTTACTGATAGGGCTGTGACTCTACGAGAGTTTAGGATTTTATTAATCTGGACCCTCTAGTATTTACAAAGAAAGATGCAGATCCATAGAATTTTCTGGATAGAATGCAGTATACCTTACGAGTTATGCATGCTACAGAGGCTGAGTCAGTAGAGTTGGCTTCCTATAGGTTGCGTGATGTTACCATGACCTGGTTTGAGACTTGGGAGCAGACTTGAGGACCCCCTAGCCCCACATATGGGTTAGAGGGAATTCTCTGAGGCATTTTAGCAGCAATATCTGTCAGTTGAGCTTCGACGAGCCAGGAGGGACATGGTTTTGCACCTAGAGCGGGGTATTATGAGCGTCCAAAAGTATAGTTTGTAGTTCAACTCTTTGGCTAGGTACGCTCTTGCAGTTGTTGTTGAAATAAATGATTGAGTCCATCAGTTTCTTAATAGTTTGGGGGCATATTTGGTGAATGAGTGCATGATAGCTTTGTTAAATCTAAATATTGATATTTCCTGCATAAAAGGTCTATGCACAGAACTTGAAATATCGTAAGAGGCAGCAACAGGTTGATCGAGAGCGGGATATGGGCCATCATAAGAGTGCCCAGTCCATAGGTGATATGGGGGATTTTAGAGGTAGGTTCAGGCCATTGTTTCCTATGCGCCCATCTTATTCAGTGGCTAGTGAACCACCATAGCTCCTAGGCCAGCATTGTGATCGGACTACTTATTTTGGTTAGGGTCAGAGTTCACAAGAACCAGGCCCGCAGTATAGAGGAGATTCGAGCCAGATCAGGCCACTTTTTCCCGATGTGCTCAGTGTGGCAGGGCCCATCTAGGGCAATGTCACTTAGAGTTAGATATATGTTATTCTTATGGTTACCCAGGGAACTTTGCTAGGGATTTCCCAATGAGAGGTGGAGGCAGTATGGCACAGCCGACAGTGTCCGTAGCATATTTTTGTTCATCGGTATGCCTCTCTAGGCAAGGTGCGCAGACATTGGCTGGTAAGGGCAAAGGTAGATGAGTAGCATCTAGTTCAGGTGGTCCTCAGAACCGCATATATGCCTTGTCAGGCCGATAGGACCTTGAGGCCTCTTCAGATTTGGTTACAGGTATACTATCTGTCGTATCCATTGATGTGTATGCTTAATAGATCCAGGTTTTGCCTTGTCATATATTACACCTTTTATTGATGGTATGTGTGGAAAAGAGCTTGAATTGTTACATAAGTCGTTTGAAGTGTCTACGCCATGAGTGAGCATGTAGTTGTTAAGCGGTGTGTAAGAATTGTGATGTAAAGATCTATGATCGCCATACTTTAGCCGACTTAAATGGGCTAGAAATGGTAGAATCTGATGTCATTATGGGTATGAATTGGCTGGCTTCTTGATATGCTAATGTGGATTGTTGGAAGAAGACAGTTCGCTTTAATTTTCCAAGCGAGCTCGTCATTAAATGGAAGGGTATTATTGCAGCGCCTAAGGGGAAGTTTATTTCCTACCTTAAGGCTCGAAAGATGATCTCGAAAGGATATATCTACAAGACAAATTTGAGGACAAATTCTCTCCAAGAAAGGGAGATTGGTGAAAGAAAGGCTCCGAACTTAACTTCTTAATTTGATGTATTGACCAAAGGATTGAGGGGTTCAAATATTGGCCATTAACCCGCGGTTGAGGGCCGAGAATGACATAGATTATGGGGAGGATTGGGAGCCATAACTTAATGACCTCCTAGTGACAAGTTTTATTCAGCCTTATGTGTTGGTCTTGGCCGAGACCTTGCATTTTATTTTTGTTGTCTTTAATTTTTATCCTAGCTATTAGTTATCCTAAGACTTATTAAAATCGTGTAATAGTTCTTAGTTTTCCTTGGGACACATTCAATACTTGTAAGGAAATGGTTAAAGCAGAGAAGGGGACATGGCCAAGAATGCTAAAATGGCACGGACAAGAGAAGACATGGACGAGATAAGAAGCTTTCCAAGAAGATCATTCAAGGAACCAAATAAGAAAGGTCAAGCTCGTCCTAGGGAAGTGGAAGAGTCGGCCGAGAACCATTCCATTGTGCAAGGAATAGAAGCTTCTATATTGATCCCAAGAAGATGAAGTCTATAGAAGCCAAGATTCATTCCCCCTTCTACTCGGTTACTACAAGGGAAGTGTGAATAGGATTGAGTTTAACCTTGTCTCCAAGAAAGACCAACCTCGTTCACACAATGCTCATAATGACTGAAGGGATACTTGGTTCCCAAGCCAACCCATCCCCTTCCCTTGTTCCCATTTCGGCCGAATGGCCTTATCTTTCTGTCCTTTTTTTTCCTTCTAGAATAGTCTCTATGATACTATAAATAGAGCTTTAGGATATTGTAAATAATCAGTTTTGAGTTTAATATTAAATCTAAGTGTGTTTTCAACTTGTGTGTTGATGCATATCGATCATATGTAGGTCACCCCTCCCTTTAGTGTAAGACTTGGTTAGGACTATGTGACCTAATCATTTCCCAATCTCGAGGAACCCCGTTAGTGGTAAGCGAACATTGGAACTGTGTGGACCAACCTAGTCAAAGCTTTGGGTTACCTTGGGTTTTTGGTTACCCTCACTTGACTAGTTCACGGGCATTCACTTAGCAAACCCTGGTCTTGACGTTGTGGCATTGATCAAATTATCCTTGGTGTCGGCTCGGGAAATAAAACCCCCATATCTCTATACTTAGGCTTATAGACCATTCCTCATTACAACCACAAAACACTTAAACCATATCGACCGAACCAACACTTAACCAAAATCCACCATTTATTTACTCAAGTTTGTATCCGACAACTCGTATGCAACCCTCACTCAACCTACTATATATATACCACCCTTACCTTCTACAATACCTCACTAACATCCCCATTAAAGGTCATCACCCGAAACAGTCCACAAATACCCGTCCAATCCCAACAACACCAAGTAATCCACATAACACCACCTTCCGATAACCATACTGTCTCAGTTCTGTTATGTCAACCTACCATCATCCAACCACCAAAGCCCAACCATAAAATTTACCCTCAACGTGTCTACAACCATCCCATAAAACGCCTTGACCCGATTCTCTTTAAACTCACCCGAAATAACCATCAAATACCCCACTGTCCCGCCAATCCGAGAACCCTATTTTGACATTCATTTTTGGGTCAACCCGATTATCCTCCACACCTAACCGACTTACCCAACATCACCACTCATTACTTACATCACCTTCAGAAAGGGAAATTGATTTCGTTATTGACGTGTTTTTAGATACCCAACCTATATCTATTCCTTCGTATTGAATGGCTCCTGCCGAGCTAAAAGAATTGAAAGCTTAGCTAAAAGATCTTCTAGAGAAGTGCTTTATTAGGTCCAGTACTTCCCTGTGGGGTGCACCCATGTTATTCATTCATAAGAAAGACGGTTCATTGGGAATGTGTATCGACTATCATTAGCTAAACAAGGTGACTATTAAGAATAAGCACTCACTCTCCAGGTTTGACAATTTGTTTTATCAATTGCAAGGCGCCAAGTATTTCTCAAAGATCGATCTTCGATCTGGATACCATCAGTTGAGAGTTAAGGAGAAAGATATTTTGAAGACAGCCTTTCGAACCAGATATGGCCACTATGAATTTTTGGTTATGTCTTTCGGTTTGACTAACGCACCAACAGCTTTTATGGATTTGATAAATTGGGTGTTTAAGTCATTTCTAAGATCTTTGTGATCGTATTTATTTATGACAACTTAGTGTATTCTCGCTCAGAAGCAGAGCACGTGGATCATCTTAGAACAATATTACAAACACTGTAGGATCGCAAGTTGTATGCTAAATTCTCTAAATGTGAGTTTTGGTTGAACTCGGTGGCTTTTCTGGGTCATGTAGCATCGGACAAAGGAATTAAGGTCGATAGCCAGAAGATCAAAGCGGTAATGAATTGGCCGAGACCCACAACTCCTACTGAGGTGCGTAGCTTCTTGGACTTGGCATGTTATTATCGGAGGTTTGTAGAGAATTTCTCTTTTATTGTTTCTTCACTGACAAAGTTGATGCATAAGGCAGCCAAGTTTCAATGGTCAGATACTTACGAGAAGAGCTTTCAGAAGTTAAAGAACAAATTAACATCAGCACCTGTGTTAGCACTACCTGAGGGATGAGAAGGCTATGTGTGTACTGTGATGCATCCAGAGTGGGGTTGGGATGTGTTCTGATGCAACATGTCAAGGTCATTGCATATGCTTCGAGGTAACTAAGAAAACATGAGCAGAATTACCCAATTCATGATCTTGAGTTGGCAGCGGTTGTATTTGCTTTGAAAATATGGCATCATTATCTGTATAGAGTTCGTTTTGATATATTTACAGACCATAAAATCTTGCAGTATATATTCAGGCAGAAAGAGTTAAACCTGAGGCAGCGAAGATGTCTTGAGCTGCTAAAAGACCATTGTGGATAATTTGTACCATCCGGGTAAAGCAAACATTGTAGCCGACGTGTTAAGTCATAAGTCAATGGGTAGTATGAGACATATGAAAGGTGACAAGATATAGATAACCATGGATCTATATCGATTGGCCATTCTAAATATGCGATTGCTAGATGCAGGAGATGGAGGTGATATATTTCAGGATGCCGTCGAGTCTTCTTTAACGGAAGAAGTAAAGGCATGACAATTTGATGATCCAACCTTGGTAAGGATTAAAGAAGGCATTCCCTTTCAAAAGAAGCGGTTGTTTGAGTTGTTAGAAGATAGAGTTCTCAAGTATAAGGGTCGATTATGTGTACCCAATGTTGAAGGTCTTCGAGGGAGGATCGTGGTAGAGATTCATCAGTCCAGGTATTCTATTCATGCAGGTTCTACAAAGATGTATCATGACCTTCAACAGCTTTATTGGTGGAACGATATGAAGAAGATTATCACAGAATTTGTTGCTCAGTTCCCGAATCACCAACAAGTTAAGGTTGAGCATCAAAAGTCAGGAGGATTGCTACAGAATATAGAAATTCCGACATGGAAATGGAAGATGATCAATATGCATTTCATTACATAATTTCCAAATTCTCGTCGGAATTTCAATTCCATATGGGTTATCATGGATAGACTCACGAAGTCAACTCATTTTCTACCTGTCTGAACCACTTACACAGTCAAGGATTATGCTATGCTTTATATTAAAGAGATAGTCCGGTTTCATAGAGTAAGCCTAAACGAGGGATTTTTATTAATATCAAACTCATATCGAATAATAGATTTCATTTAGGCAACTCATCGAACAACTTGAGTGCATTACTTCATAAGGTCGTTTCTAGGTCAAATTCGACATATTTTGGCTCAACAACCTTCCTCTATACTTCTACTATTCATTGTCATGGCATGATCCTTTTCCTAACGATCGATACAAACATACGCTAGTAAAGACTATTATTAGTTGGTTAATATGACTCTTGAGGTTATTTCACTCCTTGATTGCATATGTACCCGTTGTTCATTAAGTTTATGTTCTATCATTAATATTATTCCATTTCATGGATAAGGCAAGAGTTAGCACTTCGTTATTAAGAAACTAAGGTGAGAAGTCTTTTTCCTTATTTATCATAGCAAAGAACGACCTTACGTCACCCCCACTAGTTGATAAGTCCCTCATAGGCTTGATATGGTTGTTATATGTATATATCATGTACTTATGTTGTCCATAGAGGCCTATGGCGTTATATATGCAGCTATACAGATATGATACTGATGATATTACCCACAGAGGCCTATGGCGTTACATAAGCGATCTATTATAAACAGAATATTACCCACAGTGGCCTATGGTGTTATATACGTGATTGAATACTTAACCCACAGAGGAGTCTAGTGAGACACTTATGAGGTTTCAAGTGGTATCTCTGATTTTTTTTGATTTGTTGTTGCTTCATTTACAATTGATTATGCCCTATATATTCAGCACATCTTTTGTACTAATGTTACTCTTGGGGCACTGTGTTCATCCCTGCAGGTACAGATAGGTAGAGCGACGTGCCTCCTTAGTAGGTGGTCTCTTCAGCTATGATTGTCGCATTGGAGTTGCTATCCAGGAGTCATTAGGTACATACACATTTTTGGATTTAAAAGGTATGTGAGAGTTTGAACGATAATAATCGTCACATTTTCAAATTTCTCCAACAGAACCTACTGCATGGTGTCAAATTTCGCGGTAATTGGAACAATGGAATCAACTGCAGATAAATTATTTTTAATGTTTTCAAAGCATATCCTTGAAAATTTGCTCTAGCAGCATCCTGAGCTTTGACACATCCAAACATGTCTCTGTAGTGGCTTCCTTGAGTTTATCGAGTTGAAATTGTTGGGACAGTAAAAGATCCCTCAAGCCATCCATCTTTGTATCCAGAGATGCCAAAGAAGAGAGAATATCATAAAAACAAGGCAGGGATACGGAAGGATTGCTGGAGCTTTTCCAAGAGTAGGAACAGGAGAAAGAGGCACCTCATTATCCTTACGAACTCATTTATTACCTACAAGAATATAACCCATACTGCTGAAAGATTTAGATTTGTAGCTTTGGGGAGCACTGATAGAGGAGAATTTAGTGAGATCAATCCCACTAGCTTGAAGAAGTCTAGTGATCGGCATTCCATATGGAAGGTAGGTGGTGTCAGAGGCACTCTCAATCATGTTATTGATGATTAAATAGGATAGCTCGAGTTTGTGTTTGGAGACAATACAATAGGTGATGAGAGTGTCGCGCTGGGTTAAGGTAGAGAAAGAACTTGTTCTAGGAGATATGGTGGTAGAGACAATGTGAGTTGTTACTCGAGTGGAAAAGGATTGTTCATTGGGGGTTAACTAATTTGGAATGAGGACATCTGGTTTACAATTTTCTTTTTTTGCCTGTTCATAGAAGACTTCAAAATCTTCAGGCCAAGAGTGCTTAAGAGGCACAGAGAATATAAAGTATTTAGATTGAAAGAGAGCATCAAACATGTCATAGTCAAGTAGTATACGAGTATCGAGGACTAAGGTTTCAAGTTCATTTGGGCAAGAATAGCGAAGGTTTGCATAGAACATATTAACAAGATTCTCATACAATTTAGCAGAACCAAGAAAGAAAATTTTCCGAACCCTGAAACTAAAAAAGATGCTTGATATTACAGTGAATGGTTTCAAGCAAGTGTAAACCAACAATGCGACTAGGGTTAATCGATTTTTCTTTCAAATACACAAAAAAAATTAAATTCTTGGCGTCCCAAAATTTTTGACGATTATCATTAAAGCATTCAGATTGGACATTCAATTAGAGTCATCAATGATGGGTCACTTACCTAACAGTTTGTCAAAGATAATGTCTCATCCGTCAGAGAGATCATGATCAGACATGGAGTGAGTGGAGAAATCAGAGTAAATTTAAACTAGGTCAGCCTTGCGAGAGACATTTCCTTTGGTAAGGGAGCTTTTGCGAGTGGCAATGGAGGAATTTTTCATAAATTTTGCCATTTAAATGGAGAGAAGGACAAGAGAAGGCTTTGATGTGAGTTTGGAAAGTGTAAAGAGAAGTCACGTTTTGAAGGGAAACGTCAGATGACATACTAGGTGGCGTAGAGTAATTATGACTCATTGGAACTATAAGAGGAAAATAAATAATAAAGAAAGAAAGGAAGTGGAAGAGAGACAAATTTCGTTCCTTATTTAAACATAGTACAAGTAATAAACAAGAAAGAAGGAGAATGATTTCGTTTCATAATTAAAACACAGTTCAGGTAGAAAACAAGAAGGAAAGAGAATAAAATATTTAAGACACAAAAAATCTTTGAAAAAATATTTTACTTTAGTAAAGGGTTTTCTGAATTCCAAGAGATTTTCTGAGAGAGCAAAATTTTTCTTCAAGAAAAGTTTTAGTAAAATGTCAGCTAATTTATTTTCAGTAGTTACAAAGTGAATACCAATATTACCTTTAGCAACATGATCTGTAGTAAAATAATATTTAATTTATATGTACTTTGCCGTAGAATAATGAACAAGATTTTTAGAGATACAAATGGAACTAGAATTATCACAAAGTATAGGTATGAGTTTAAAAGAAAGCTCAAAATTACTGGGTTGGTCAGACATTTATAATAATTGAGCACCACATTGACCAATAACGATATATTCAGCTTCTATAGTTGATAAAGAAACGACTCCGAAATTAAGGATTGTTCAAGTAGCTGACAAGAATCATTAGTGCTTTTTCTATCATCTTTACTACCTGTATAGTCAGCATCTGAGAATCCTTCAAGATTAAAACTGTTAGAATGAGGATACTAATCCATAAGAACTAGTTCCAACAAGATATCTAACAATTCTTTTCATAGTAGTGAGATGAAATTCTTTGGGAGCAGATTGGAAATGTGCACACCTGCACATACTGAACATAATATTTGGTCGACTAGAAGTTAAATATAAGAGAGATCTAATCATGCCACGATACTTTGATTCATCCCCAGATTTAAGAGAACATGTAGATCTCATTGAAGTTCCTAATGCTTTTGATTCAACCATCTCATATTTTTTAACAAGTTCTTTTGTATACTTACTTTGGAAAATAAATAATCCTCTATAAGACTGATGAATTTGTAATCCAAGAAAAATGTTAATTTTCCCATCATACTCATTTCAAACTCACTTTGCATGAGATTTGAGAATTTCTTACATAACAAGGATTAGAACTTCAAAAACTAATGTCATCAACATAGATTTGAATAATTAAATTTCCATTTGAGGATTCTTTATATGAAAAAAGTAGTATCAAGTTTTCCTCTAGAAAAATCATGTTCAACTAAAAAGGTGTTTAAATGGTCGTACCAAGCTCGGGGAGCTTGTTTCTAGCCATATAAGGCTTTAGAAAGATTTAAAAGATGATATGGCTTTTTAGGATCTTCAAAATCGGGCGGTTGTTTTACAAAGACTTATTATTATTCTTCAATAAAACCATTTAAAAGCGCTCTTACATCCATTTGAAAGAGTTTAAAAGAAGCATAAGCAAGTAATATGCAAATTGATTCTAACCGAGCTACAGGAGAAAAGTTTCATTGTAGTCGACTCCCTCTTGTTGAGAATATCCTTGAGAAACTAATCGAGCTTTGTTTCAAACAAATTCTCTAGCTTCATTTAACTTGTTACTTTAGGCCCGTTTTGTGCCAATAACTGAGGGTCTTTCAGGTCTGGGGATAAAATGTCCATACTTTATTTTGATCTATGTCACAACTCCTTTTAGGGATCGTGGTAGCACTTATATTTTCCCACCAGTAGGCGAACCACCCCCAATCTTATAAATCAAGATATACGAATAAATGCGGAAGAATAATAAATAATATAAAACCTTGTCTATCATAATAAGAAAATGCGGAACATAAGTCATAAGATCCCCCAAAGATCTGGTGTGTGAATATAAGAGCACTAATAACAGTATAAGTCTGAAATGAAGGGAAACACAAGCCAAAACCGAATACATAATCTGAAATGTGTGAATGTGTCTCCAGGATCAAGTAAACACATAGATAAAGATATAAGCATGACGGGGCATGGCGGAAGAAGCTTCTTCACCCTGAAACGCTGAGATCAACTTGCTTGGACTCACACTTGAGCTCGCGAAGTGGTAGTGGGATTTGTATCTGCATCAAGAAAAGATGCATCAAGTGTAGCATGAGTATACAACGTACTCCCGTAGACATCATAGGCCAACAATTACGGAAGATATGCAAAAAGAGATAAATATCAAGTTGACACCAAATGGTCATTTACTAATAGTTCAATAATCCAGGTAATATCACATTGTCCACAGAAATAGTACACAGAGTTCACATATCACCTTATTCAAGTAAGATTTCATAATCACTTAAGTCATCCAGTACCAGAAGAGTTCAATAACAGTAATCCAAGTATCAAAGAGCAAGTACAATACTTTCATATCCAGAAATCTAGCCAAGTCATCAACAATCAATCCAAAACCAAGTCCATCCACAAATAATCAATGAAGTGATATATGTATGATATGAATGCAATGCATATTCCATATACCTTTATCCTCTAGTATACGGGCATTCAAGTTTTTATTATGAAACGCAAACCCATTGGGGACCCACGAAGTCCATATACTCGTCTGAAATTTCCCATCGAACCCCAGCTCTTGGTTGAATAACTATTGCAGGTGTACTACCCGCTCCTCGCGTATCTTCATCATCTCAGTGTTATCATAATCTCATAGTGTTCTTACTTTTCCGGTCCCTTGGACCCACAACATATATCATACCACTCCAATATCAATATTATCAGGACCATGAGTGTATGAATGTAAATGACAATACCAGGCAAGAATCATAATGTCATAAGATGCAACCAAGTATAGAGATAAATATCACATGCTTTCAAGAATACAATAACATATAATCTAAGTACAATCAGGATATCATATCAAAGCATGTGTGATGAATAAGCACAAAAATAACAAATATGGTGACGAGCCCACATAATGGCGACAAACTAAATCATTCAGCAGTCAAAATCAGCTTAAGGTTGATTCTCCAAATCACCCATCATCACAGTTCAACACCAGTACCCACTCAAATGTTCATTACAACCATTTGAGTAGGACCCCAAACATGTCAAATACCCCTCAATATGTATAACTAATTACGTACTTCTATCGGAGGTTAGTGAAAGTAAATCGTAGCCTACCTCTAGGTTGAACTAGAACCTCGAGAAGTCAAATCTCTGTGATAGCCTTTCCCTTTCATTACGTCACATGGTAATCGAAGTCTAATCACGCATAAACTATTCATTAATATAAAGCTTACACAATAATACTTAACAAAGCAAGAATTTCAAAACCAAGCCCAGGCCCACATCACCAAGACTCAAACTTTATTACTCAAAAAGCATGAACACATACTAGGTAATCATAACCCTAAATTAATTTGAAACCTATATTCATTTGGACCTTCAATTGTACAATTAAAGAAAAGCCCCAGTTTGTAAACCCTAGAATTCTCCTCAAATCAAAAAGATTTCCATAATCAAATTAAACTCCACAACATGATTATTCAACATATTCCATCACTAATTCATAATAATAAAAGTAATATAATCCATAAATACCATTTAAATCAAGTCTCAACTCCCTTAATATCAAATGGAAGCCTTAATTCATTTTCCCCAATTCACAAGCATAATCTATCACCATTAAATGACTTAGAATCATGAAATGAAGTGACAAAGGAAGGAAATCTTACCCCAAATAAAGAGTTCACACTTAATCTTCAGAATTTTCCCTCTTGTAGCTTTAGGTTCGAGAATAACTATTTTGGGAAATGAACATTGACATAGGAATTAAATATGTTTCCCGATACATCGATTCCTCCCCAGCAAAATCAACTCCGCTGGTGTGGTATCTCTCCCGCATAAATGAACCTCGCTGAGGCAGTGTCACTTTACACCTCGCCCCAACATAAATGCATACCTAACTCTGCAGAGGCACACACGCCACTATGGAAATCCCCTCCGCCAAAGCAGTAACTCAAGAAATTCTCACACACCACTTCTGCAAGCCAACCTCTACAAAGACGGACACGCAGGAGTGGACTACAGTGTCGTCGAGGGGGAAACCAGACACTAGATCATAGGAAACCAACACAAACTTCCACCAAACACCTAAAACACTCCTGAGACCCCATGGATACAAACCAAACATGCTCTCCCAAGGTAAACAGTGCTACAAACTCACTCGTACCCTCGAATTTCCCATTTAACCTAGCTAAGACATACTTTTCTACAGAATTGTCAGGAATAACCAAAAATCCAAATATTATAAATAAGGCCACAAGATACATCCGATTCCCTTTGGAAGCAAACCAATGACTCGACTAAGTCATAAATGATCCTCCTAAGCTACCAGAAGTGACGAAAACTCAGATATGAATCCATCTACTCAAAAGTCAACCTTGAGTCAAACTATCCAACTCTAAGGTTCTAGTTTTGGGTTTTTCATCCAAAACTCATACAAATGGACCTCGGGATCCATGTCACCCATCCTCGCGCATCATAAACCCCACATAAAGACTATGGGAATGGTCAAATAAGCAAATACGAGTCTTTAGCTAAAAATGACCGAAGGTGTCATTACATCAAATACTAATTAAATAAATGTTCATCCTCAAACAGAGAAAATGAACAGAGGGAACCTACTAGAAGTAGTGAACAAGTCAAGATATCAGCTCCGCATGTCGGACTCTCTCTCCCAAGTCACCTCATCAGCAAGATGATGCCTCCATTAAACCTTCAGAGAAGTTATCTCATTCGACCTCAACTTTCTCACCTACTTGTCCAAGATAGCCACGTGCTACTCCTCAAACTCAAAATTCTAATCAAGAAACACGGAGTCCCACTGAATACTATAAGAACTGTCGGCATGATACTTCTTTAGCATAGACACATGGAAAATCGGATGGACACCTGAAAGACCTGGTGGCAGATCTAACTCATATGTCACCTCCCTAACCCGCTGAAGAACTTCAAAAGGTCCGATATACCTCATACTCAACTTTTCTATTTTTTTGAACCTCATCACACTCTTCATGGATGAGACCTTTAGGAGAACCCTATCACCAACCATAAACTCTAAGTCTCGGACATTCCGGTCCGCATACTCCTTCTATCTGCTTTGTGCCGCCAGGAGCTTGTCTTGAATCACATTCACATTCTCTAAAGAATCCCTTAACAAATTAGTACCCCAATGACGAACCTCAAACACATCAAACCACCCAATCAGAGATCAACATCTCCTACCATATAAAGCCTCGAACAGTGCCATTTCAATACTGGAGTGATAGTTGTTGTTGTATGCAAACTCTGCCAAAAGTAAGAACCGGTTCCAATGACCACCAAAATCAATCACGCAGGCTCGTAACATGTCATCTAATACCTGAATATTCCACTTAAAGTGACCGTCGGTCTGACGGTGAAAAGTTGTAGTGAGATCCAAGCGAGTACCTAACTCCTTCTGCAATGTCCACCAGAAATGTGAAATAAAACTGAGTACCCCGATCCAAGATGATAGAAAAGGAACCCTATGAAGACGAATAATCTCACAAATGTAAATCATAGCCAACTTCTCTACATTATAAGTCATCTGGACCGGAATGAAATGCACAGACTTGGTCAATCTATCAATAATGACCCAACTAGCATCAAACTTGCCCAAAGTCTTGGGAAATCCCACAAAAAATTCCATGTCACTTCGCTTCCACTTGCACTCATGAATGAGCATCCTGTGAGACACACCATCGGGTTGCTGGTGCTCATACTTGACTTGTTGACAATTCTAACACCGATACACAAACTCAACAATATCTCTCTTCATCCTTCCCCACCAATAATATTGCCTCAAGTCACGGTACATTTTAGTAGCACCTGGATGAATTAATTATCTAGAGCTATGCGCCCTTCCACAATCAATCTAGTCAAATCACCAACTCTAGGAATACATACTCTACCTTTTTATCCTCAACACCCCCTCACCATCAATCATGGCCTCCTTGGCCTCACCACTCATCATTTTATCTCAAATTTTGCACAACTTCTCATCATCATACTGGTGGGTCAGAATCTGATCCAAAAGAGACGACCTCACCTCAATACACGTAAGAATCCTACCTATATCTGAAATATCAAGCCTCACAAAAACGATTGGCCAAAGACTGAACCTTTAATGCCAAAAGGCGCTCAGAAATGATCAAACGAGCTAAACTCCCTATGTTGACTGCCTTTCAGCTCAAGGAATCTGCCAACAAATTAGCCTTGCCTAGATGGTACAAAATAGTCATGTCATAATCTTTCAACAACTCCATCCACCGACGCTGCCTAGAATTCAAATCCATCTGATAAACACGTGTTTAAGACTACGGTGGTTAGTATACACCTTATAAAAGACAACATAAAGATAATGCCTCCAAATATTCAAAGCAAAAACAATGGCAACCAACTCTAGATCATGAACATGGTAATTCTTCTAGTGCACTTTAAACTGCCTTGACGCATAAGCAATAACCTTACCCTCATGCATCAACACATAGCTCGACCAGATCCTCAAAGCATCATAAAATACGGTAAAGTCCTTCCCCTCCACCGGAAAGGACAAAATCAGGGTTATAGTCATTAGAGACTTGAGCTTTTGAAATCTCTCCTCATACCCTTTAGACCACTGGAACAATACCTCCTTCTGAGTCAAAAACGTTAGATGAGAGGCAATAGAAGAGAATCATTTGACGAACTGATGATAGTAGCTAGCAAGACCCACAAAGCTCTAAATCTATGTCGCAGAAGTCAATCTAGGCCAGTCCCTCACTGCCTCTTCCTATGATCAACCATAATACCCTCCTTGGACAACAAGTGTCCCAAGAATGCCATAGAGCTCAACTAAAACTCACACTTCGATAACTTAGCATACAACTTCTTCTCCTTCAATAACCCAAGAACCACTCTCAGATATTGCTCATGGTCCTCCCGACTCTTAGAATAGATCAAGATGTCATCAATGAACACAATCAAAAAAGAATCTAAATACTGCTTAAATATCTTATTCATCAAGTCCATAAATGATGCAGGGGCATTAGTAAGCCCGAAAGACATCACCAAAAATTCATAATGAGTATATCGAGTCTGGAAAGCCATCTTAGGAATATCCTCAGCCCGAATCTTCAACTGCTGATACCCGTACCTCAAGTCAATCTTTGAAAACACCAAAGCACCATGAAGCTGGTCGAATTGGTCATCAATACAAGGGATCGGATACTTGTTTCTAATGGTAACCTTGCTCAGCTGCCTATAATCAATGCACATAACCATGGTGCCATCTTTCTTCTTCATGAACAAGACAGGAATACCCCATGGAGATATACTCGGTCGAATGAAGCCCTTACTCAACAAGTCCTGAAATTGCTCCGTCAACTCTCTAAGCTTTGTCGGAGCAATATAGTATGAAGGAATGGAAATAGGTCGGGTACCCAGTTCGAGATCAATACAGAAGTCAATATCCATGTCTGGCGGCATACCCGATAAATCTAAAGAAAAGACCATGGCAAACTCACTAACTATCGGAACGGACTCAAGCGAATGAGTCTCCACACTCGTATCCCATATATGAGCAAGATACACCAAACAACCCTTGTCTACCAACATCCTAGCTCGGATGAAGGAAATGATGTTCTTAGGACCAAGGCTGGGAGCGCCCCTCCAATCTAACCTTGGAAGACCAGGCATAGCTAACGTGATTGTCTTAGCATGACAGTCCAGAATTATATGGTATGGTGATAGCCAATCTATCTCCAGAATAATATTAATGTCAACCATGTCTAAAATGACCAAATCTATCTAGGTATCGTACCTCATAAAAGTAACCACACACATACGATAAACCCTATCTACAATCATAGAATCACCAATCTGTGTGGACACACGAATAGGGATATCAAACATATCACACCACATATCCAAATCAATAGAAAAGTAGGCAGACACTTATAAGAATGTAGACCTTCAATCAAATAGCACTAAAGCAAATCGATGACAAACTGAGATGATACATGTGATAACCGCGTTAGATGTCTTAGCCTCGGGCCTACTCGGAAAAGCATAACAATGAGTACGTCCTACATCCGATTGAGTACTCTACTGGCCACCTCAGCTCGAATGAGCTCCATCTCTCCCTGACTATGATCCACCATGACCAAACTAATAGGCACAACGGCCCGACTGAGATCCCCCTTGGCTAACTTGACTATAACCCCTGGATGGTTATATTGGAGTCCTGGGTACATGAGATGTATTAGATATAAGACTGGGGCAATCTTTTCTGAAATGCCCAACCCTACCATACTCATAACAGGTCCTGGACGCTGAGGGCTACTGAATAGAGATAGAAGAATATGAACCACCATGATAAGAATACCGAGACTAAGAACCTCGCAAAGACCGGCCCTTGTTATAACCGCTCTGCCCTACAGAGACATCATTTGTAATCTAGAGGGCTGCTTGAACCGGTGGACTAGGCTACGACTGCTGATATCTATATTGATGTCCATAACCATGAGAAGTAGGACTAATGAACTATCTATGTTGCCTCGCCCTCTTATCAGGCTCATATCTAGTCATCCTGCCCCTCACAGACTCCACCATCATCGCATGCTTGACCACGATCTCAAAAGAAGCCTAGAGGCCACCAACTGCAACATGGTTAATTGAAGTAGAATACTCAATCCTCTAATAAAACATCTCACTCACTCAGCCTCTGTATGTAGCAGTGGTGCTGCATAGAGTGATAAGGCATGAAAGTGAGTCTCATACTATGCAACTGTAGAACCTCTCTGCTCAATCTTCTGAAACTCATCACGCTTGCTCATACTTATCCAAGAATACCCGATAAAATCTAACCCATGACAGTTGAGGCAATCAACATTCGCCCTCCCCCATTGCTTAGTGTCTCCTAAAAGCTGAAGGGCCACAAAACCAACTCTGTGTGACTAAACAATACCCAGAGTATGCAACTTCTCATGGTTGCTCACAATAAACTCGTATGCGTCCTCCTTGGGCTGACCATAAAATATCGAAGGCTTCATGTTCGAAAAGTGCTCCTAAATCTTCCGCTCATCATGGGTCATAGTTGTCCACACAATAATCTAAGGACCAAACTCTGGAGCATGAACCGCATCAATATGAGGTACTTATATCGCCACTGGCAAAACCCCAGGAGTACAAAACTTGGGAGTCTAAGACTACCCCTCTCTCACACAGGTATGAGAACCACCTGAAGTAGTCGGATGTACGCTCGCTGGGCAAAACCATCAAGAACACTCAACAACCTAACCAGCGTGACTTGTAGAACTAGAGTAGTAATAATTCTAGGCTAATCCTGGGTTGGTCCCATCTCCTTCTCAAGTAACTCGTCCTAAGGCTCAATATATGACTTAGGGAACTCTGATCTAGCATGAGCCTATCTCAATATATGACTCAGGGAACTCTGATCTAGCACGAGCCTAACTAACTCTCTATACCCCACCTCGAGCTGGTGCTGCTCATCGGGCTCTACTTCGGCTTTGAACACGTCTTCTACCGTAATTGTGCTCTATCAGTGTCAGCACCGGTGCTTCTCTCTCGCTGTGTTGGCCTGAGTACATTTATGAGAGAATAAGAACACAGGTCAGATACCAATTTAATTTAACTTAGCATGAAAGGTATGAAGAAAGTGAAATTTTCTAAATGTCCCAAAGCCTCTCGAAGATAAGTACAGATGTCTCTGCACCAATCCGTAAGACTCTACTAGACATTGCCCTTGTATTAAGATCATTTAACCTAAGGGTCTGATACTAACTTTCTCACAACCCCTTTTAGGGATCGTGGTGGCACCTATATTTTCCCACCGATAGGCAAACCATTCCAAATCTCATAAATCAAGATATATGAATAATATAAAATCTCATCTATCATAATAAGAAAATGTAGAAAATAAGTCATAAGATCAATACAAAATCCCCCAAAGATCTGGTCTATGAATACAAGAGCACTAATAACAGTATAAGTCTGAAATGAAGGGCGACATGAGCCAAAATCATATAAATAATCTAAAATGTGTGAATGTGTGTCCAGAATCAAGTAAAGACATAGATAAAGATATAAGCATCACGGGACATGCTAGAAGAAGCATCCTCACCCTGAAACGCTGAGATCAGCCTACTCGGACTCATACTTAAGCTCCTTAAGTGGTAGTGGGATTTGTATCTACATCAAGAAAAGATGCATCAAGTGTAACATTAGTATACAACGTACCCCCGTAGACATCATAGGCCGACAATGATGGAAGACACGCAAAAAGAGATAAATATCAAGTTGACACCAAATAGTCATATACTAACAGTTCAATAATTCAAGTAATGTCACGTTGTCCACAAAATAGTTCACAGAGTTCACATATTACCTTATTCAAGTAGGATTTCATAATCACTTAAGTCATCCAGTCCCAGAAGAGTTCAATAACAGTAATCCAAGTATCAAAAAGCAAGTACAATCCTTTCATATCCAGAAATATAGCCAAGTCATCAACAATCAATTCGGAACTAAGTTCATCCACAGATAATCAATGAAGTGATATATGTATGAAATGAATGCAATGCATATTCTAGGTACCTTTATCCTCCAATATACAGGAGTTTAAGTTTTTATTATGAAATACACACCTATGGGGCACTCGCAAAGTCTATACTCATTTGGAATTTCCCATCAGACCCCAGCTCCTGGCTGAATAACTATTGCAGGCGTACAACCCACTTCTTTCATATTGCCATAATCTCATAGTATTCTTACATTTCGGTCCCTTAGACCCACAATATATATCATACCACTCCAATATCAATATCGTCAGGACCATGAATTATGAATGCAAATGACAATACCAGACAAGAATTATTATGTCATGAGATGCAACCAAGTATAGAGATGAATGTTACATGATTTTAAGAATACACTAACATATAATCCAAGTACAATCAGGATATCATATCAAAGCATGTGTGATGAATAAGAACAATGATAACAAGTATGAAGACGAGCCCACATAATGGCGACAAGCCCAATCAATCAAACGTCGGAATCATCTTAAGGTTGATTCCCCAAATCACCCATCATCATAGTTCAACACGGGTACCCACTCAAACATTCATCACAACCATTTGAGTGGGACTCCCAAACATGTCCAATACCCCTCAATATTTATAACTAATCACGTACTTCTATCGGAGTCTAGTGAAAGTAAACTGTAGCCTACCTCTGGGACAAACTGGAGCCTCGAACAGTCAAATATCTATGATAGCCTTGCCATTCTGTTGCACCTTATAGCAATCGAAGTCTAATCACGTATTTACTATTCGTTAATATAAAGCTTACACAATATACAATGACATAATCCTTAACAAAGTAAGACTTCCAAAACGAACCCCGGGCCCATATCGCCAAGACTCAAATCTTATTACTTAAAGAGCATAAAAACATAATAGGTTATCATAACCCTAAGTTAATTTGAAACCTATAATCATTTGGACCTTCAATTGGACAATTAAAGAAAAGTCCTAATTTGAAAACCCTAAAATTTCCTCCAAATCAAAAAAGTTTCTATAATCAAATTAAACTCCAAAATATGATTATCCAACATACTCCGTCACTAATTCATAATAATTAAAGTAATCTAATCCATAAATACCCTTTAAATCAAGACTCAACTTTCTTAATCTCGAATAGAAGACTTAATTCATTTTTCCCAATTCACAAGCACAATCTATCATCATTAAAGGACTTAGAATCATGAAATGAAATCACAAAGGAAGGAAATCTTACCCCAAATGAAGAGTTCACTCTTAATATTCAAATATTTCCCCTCTTGCAGCTTTAGGTTAAAGAATAACTATTTTGGGAAATGAACCTTGACCTAGGAATTAAATATGCTATCTGATCCAGCGATTCCGTTGCTGGCGTGATATCGCTTTCGCGTAAATCGACCTTACTAAGGTGGTGTCACTTGACACCTCTCTTTAGTGCATAAGCATACCCAACTCCGCAGAGGCACACACGCCAGATCCAAATATTATAAATAAGGCCACAAGATACATCCAATTTCCTCAAGAAGAGCACCAATGACTCGATTCAGTTATAAATGACCCTTCAGAGCTACCGAAAGCGACAGAACCTGGAAACGAACCCATCTACTCAAAAGTAAACATTGAGTCAAACTATCCAACTCTAAGGTTCTAGTTTTAGGTTTTTCATCTGAGATCATATAAATGGACATTGAGATTCATGCCACTCATCCCCGCATCAAAAACCCCACATAAAGACTACGAGAATGGTTAAATGAGCAAATAAGGGTCTTTAGCTAAAAATGACCTGATGAATCGTTACAATCTAGCTCTTCTTTCATAGCTGAAATCTAGTTTCATCAGTTAGAGCTTCATCAATCCTTTTTGGTTCAAATTATGATATAAGAGTCATGTTTACATTCTTATTGATAGATGCTCTGGTTTTTATTCCTTCATTTAAGTTAGCAATGACAAACTTCTTGGGACAATCAAGTTCACTTCTCCATTCATTCGCTACACACTTAATAGTATTTTTAGCTGACTTTGTTTGGTCAGTAGTCGACTCTGGAACATCATTTGTCCTAGTTGAGGAAGTTGTGATGATTTGCGGGTAATTTTTATCATCTTCAGGTTTCCTTTCTCAACTAAGCAATTAGTATCATAAAATATCACATAGATAGATTCTTCAACAGTTGAAGTGCATTTATTAGAATAACCAAGAAATATACCTTCGTCACTTCTAGGATCAAACTTACCAAGATTATCTGTTGTTATGCACAAAGCATTTACACCCAAAAGGATAAAAATAGCTAAAATTTTAGTTTCTTACTGTTCCATAGTACATATGGAGTTTTCTTCAAGATAGGTGTGATCAAGCACCTGTTCAAAATATGACAAGTTGTACTTATGGCTTCTGCCCAAAAATGTTGTGCTAATGAGTATTCCACAATCATAATTTTGTCCATGTCTTGAAGAGTTCTATTCTTTTGTTCAACCACTCCATTTTATTGAGGAGAAATTATGAGCATATCCTTGTTCATTTAAAATTCTTTAAAAGCCTTATTTTCAAATTCTTCTCCATGATCACTTCTTATAGCAATGATGTGATAACCTTTATCTCGCTAAACTTTCTTATAAAAGAACTTAAAATTTCTCAGAGTCTCATCCTTGTTACAACAATAATAATATACCCAGTGTAATACCACAAAGTAAGGTCTAGAAGGATAGGATGTACCCAGACCTTACCTTTACCTTTGTGGGGTAAAGAGGCTATTTCTGATAGACCGTCGGCTAAGAGTAGAGTAGTGGATTCAGAATTGCAAGGAAAATAAGACAGCAAGTGTCTCATCCTTGTTAGTAAGAAATATTACCCAAGTAAAGTAACCAAAATCATCCACAGTAACAAGCTCGTACCATTTTCCACCAATATTAGCAAATTTAGTAGGACTAATAAGGTCCATATGAAGTAACTGCAGGGGTTTAGAGTCAGATACAATATTTTTTGAATTGAAAAAGTTCTAGTTTGCTTACCTTGTTGATATGCATCACAGATGTGATCCTTCGTATAATTTAATTTAGGCAACCCTATAACCAAGTCATGTTTGCAAGTTTCTTAATTAAGCACATGCTGGCATGACCAAGTTTCCTGTATGTCATTGAGGCCAAACATATATGTTCGACTGAGCTTTTGACTGAATCCAGTACATACACATTTTTGTTTCTTCTTCCTGGAAAAATAGCTTTTCTAGATAGGTCTTTGATAATATAACCTATTTTTTTAAATCTTACCTATAAATCTGAGTTACATAGTTGACTTATGCTTAGCAAATTATAATTGAGTCCCTTCACTAAATATATGTTAGTAATATCACAGGAGTTATTAAAAGCAATAGTTCTTATACCAATGATTGTGCCCTTAGAGTTGTCTCTGAAAGTGACTAGTCCTTTATCATATTCAGTGACTCGTTTGAACATTTTTTTGTCGCAGGTCATATAATTTGAGCATATACTGTCCTGATATCATCTTTCTTTTAATTTGTTCTTGTGGTGTTCCTGGAAAATAAGGTAATTACTTTCTTTTAGGTACCCAAGCCTTTTTGGGTCCTTTTTGGTTAGTTTCATAATCGTTAGTATCATTTTTTAGGTTTCCAAATCCAATCAGATATAGTTGCATAGCTAAATTGGCATTTATAATATTTATGACCGGTTCTACCACAACAAAAATATGTTTGAGAAAAGGGTTCTTCAGTGACTGACTGGATAGTCGACTTATCAGAGACATACTTTTCATAGTTAGACTTCCTATTAATTGACTTGAAAGAATGAGTCGACTAATCCATCTTACCATATGAGATTGACTTACCTGTTTTGTTGCTAGAAGCGATTTTGTCAGCGATAGGTTTCTTTTCAGTTGACTTGTTACTTCTAGTCGATTGGTTAGACCTAATTGAACTATGACTCATTAATTTGCGCAATCCATTTAGTTGCATTTGCAAATCTTGGACTTTTTCTTGAAGAATATCCCTTTCTATTTCACATACATCTAGTTTAATTTTTTAGTCTCTCTTTTCTATTTGTAATATTCTTAGTTCATAAAAAACTCTATTTAGATCTTCTAAAGCTTGATCCAAGAGTTCTTGAGTTTCATTACAATAATGACAAGTATTAGATCTTACCTCGCTTGTTTTACCAATTGCCATGAAACACATATTTCCCATTTCTTCACCTTCATTATATGAAATTTCATCCTCGCTCCAGCTGCTGAAAGCCCTATTTCATTGATAGCTCCTAGATGGCCTTCGCTTTGATTCTAGACATTCAAGGCAATATGACCATATTTGCTATACTCATAGCATTTCTCATCATTTCTACTATTCTTAATGAAGGGTTTTCCTTTTCTGTTATTTCTGGATCTTTTCATGTCTTTCATAATAGATCTGAAAATCGTATCAACTTCTTCTTCTTCTATATCATCATCATCATTATCATCATCATCATGTTCCTCAACCTAAGATTTGAAAGCTATCACTTTTTTCTTGCTCTCATCTTGTCCTGACTTGTTTCGATAGGCCTTCTTAAAAATAATTAGATCTCCTCGTACTTCATCGTAGGTGAGTGTCTTGAGATTTATACTTTCAAGAGTAGTCACATTTGTATTCTGTTGAGGAGGAAAATATCTAAGGATCTTTCTTATGTTGTTCACAGACATAAAACCTTTCCTGATGCTTTGAGTTCTCTAAGAATCTTATTGAATCTTGAAAACATGTCTTCCACATTTTCTCCTTCCTTCATCTTGAATATTTCATATTCATAGACAAGAAGGAAAGCAATAGTTTATTTTACGCTGTTAGTACTTTCATATGTAATTTCCAGCTTATCCCATATTTTTTTGGCAGTTTAACATATGAAAATATTTTCATATTCCTCTCCGTTGATGGAACGTACAAGAGATTTCATGCCTTTGAGTTTAGATGTATTACCTCTAATTGTTCATCAATATAGTTAGCAAGACATGCTAGTTCATCAGTTGAAGTTGTGCCTTCCTTCTTCTTTTAGTCAGGTTTTGATTTTGGCATGGGATGTCTCCAATCTTGATGACCCTCCATATTTTCACATTATAGGATTTGATATAAGTCTCCATCTTGACTTTCCAATGAAAGAAATATTTTCCATTAAAGTAAGGTGGCCTGGTTTGAGAGGTTCCTTCTTGAAACAAAGCCCAAACAGTAATGTGCTTCGGCATGATCTTATCTCACTTGTTGTTAAGCAATCATATATCGTGAGACTTTCTCTGATATCAATTGAAAGTACAAGAGGAGGGTGAATTGTAACTTTTTTCTTTCTAGTCAACTGACTAAGTATAATAGTCGACTATATATAATTGTTGTGACTAAAATTTAAAAGTAAATGCAGTGAAGTAATGACACCAGATGTTTTTACACTGGTTGGGATTCAATGTGGATCTTAGTCCAGTTCCCTTGGGTAGCAAGAGTGTTCTCTGTAGCTCTTTGTAAGTTGTTCTTTGTATAATGATGGTAGAGTGTAATTCCTACACAACACTCAATCACTCATAATCTTTTTGATACAATGCCTCACTAACAATATTTTTCTCTCCTCTCGTTTTGAGTACACAGTAAAACATAAAATATTATAAAAAAAATAGAGCAAAAAACTAAGAAGATTGAGACCAAAGTATGTTTCTCTTCTTCTGTTGAGCTTCAATATATATTCATCAAGGTTTTAGCTGTTGGTGAATCTTTGAACAGAGATAGAAACCCAAGATATTTGATTCTTGGAAAAAGGAATTGATTGATCCTATTTCTAAGAATAAGGTTAGGAGATAAAGTGCGCGACGTCAATCTTGATTCTCTGAATATATTCACAATCTCATTTCCTTCTAGGGTTTTGGTGATTGGTGTCTCTAGGTACTTGTTTCCTTTGATGAGTCTTCCTTGAATTGTGTGCAGAATATTTTCCTTGTATTCATAAGAATATTATCTTCTTAATTACAGTGTTGGACTTTCTTTTAATAAGGGTGTAATAACCCGGTCGGTCATTTCGAGAACGGATACTCTGTTTTGCATGTAGTCTATTTCAAAAGTTCCATAATAATTATTTTGGCTTACTTGCAAAATTTGAAGTCAAACGGATATCATTTGATTCACTTTGAAAGAAGATTTCATTTTGGAAATCCCGATATTTAATTATTTGGATTAATTGTTTGTTTTGGGAAAACGTGCACTGATTGGCCACCTAGAGATTATTTTGGATTTGTATATTATTTATGATATGTAGTAATTGACAAAACTAATATTAGAGTTTGTTTAGCTGGTTTTTGACAATTAAGTCAGTTTAAGTATTTAATATGCCTATTTATGGTGAAAAATAGTCACATGAAGAAATAAGACTGATATTAGAAATTTATTGATTTTGTTAGCTTCGTATTGATATTTATGACTTGCGGGAATGAGTGGTGCAATTCCTGAGACAATCATATGAAAATCGTGGAAGGAAAGCTAAGTTTTGAATTTTTGAAGTTCTAAGTTTGAGAAGTTTGACCATGAGTTGACTTTTAGGTAAATGCATCCGAAATTAAATTTTGATGGTTCTGTTAGGTTCAGAACGTGTTTTTTGACTTAGATGAATGGTTGGAACGAGTCCTGAGTGATTTTGGTGAGTTTCGGACAAGAAAGTGGATTTTCGGAGGTTCTTAAGTTAAAGAAAGGATTTAGTTGACCAAAGTCAACATCGAGGGTAATAGAGTCTTTTTCTAAGCTTCGTCAATTTCATTACACTCGAAATATTATTTATAACTTTGTCAAGTCATTGGTTCATTTTCTGAGAGTTTCGGGTGTGATTTAGGTGATTGGTTGATAAACTAGCATTTGAGATGATTTAGAGTTGATCCTAGTCAACATCGGGTCAAGACGACCCCGTGTCTATGGTTTTAATGTTTCAAAAAGTTTGTATGATGATTTTTAATTGCTTGCAAGTTTTGGTGAGATTTTGATGAGTTTCGTATGGATTTGGATTGTGTCGCGCTTGTGTTTGAAGTTTCGGTGTTGTTTCTTTGGCCATAAAGGGGTAACATATTAGGAAAACAAGCTTTGATTTGAGTTATGATTGAACTGTTAGATCTGTATCGTATTTTGAAACAATAGCAACAAGAATCATTGCGTTACGACATCATATGAGGGATATATGGTCATTTTACTAAAATTGGTGTTGTTGCTTCTAGTGTGGCCGCAATTGCGGTGCTTGGCCTGCATTTCCAGTGCCACAATTGCGGCATTTGGACCTCTTTTGTGATATTTGGCAGGTTCGGGAATGTCGCTTTTGCAGTTGGATACTGCAATTGTGGTTGCCGCTTTTGCGGTGCCTAGGCCGCATTTGCGGTGCTTTGCCGCATTTGCGGTGCTTTGCCGCATTTACGATGCTTGTCCGCAATTGCGGCGAGACCTATAGCTTTTAGAGAAATTCCGCCAATTTGAAATCCATTTTCCCATTTTCATATTTTGAGTTCAAAAGATCGTTTTTGGCTGATTCTAAGGGAGATCTTCACGTAGTGACTCATAGGTAAGTTTTTAATCCTCCTTTTGTCATTATATCTTGGATTACTAAGAAATTTCATCTTAAAAATCATGATTTGAGTTAAGAAATTGAGGTTTTGAACCCAAAAGTTGAAAAGTGGTAAATCATAGATTTGAGGATCAAGATGATGGCTTTTTGAATGAGTTTTTTGAATTTGGACTAATTAAGCTATGGGTAACTAATTTTAAAATAAAATTTCAATTTTGCCTTGGGGGCTCGAGGTTACCTTTTTGGGGTCATTTTTGAGTTCCGAAGGTATAGAAATATGGGTATCATTGGACTTGTTTAACCTCGTAGAGTACTATTTTAACTATATTGAAACCAATTTAATGATGAAATTACAATTTTACCCTTCGAGGCTTGGAATCCTACTTTTGGGTGACTTTATAAGTCCGAAACTTCCGTAAAGCAGTATGGGTGTCTATGGAATTGTGTGTTAACATATTTCCTATATTTGTATAGATTGGGACTGTTAAGAAGCTCTGCTTGAAGAAAATGTTTCGTTGTGACCGTTAGACTTCTAAATCAGACAAGTTGAAAAATTTGACCTTATTGAAAGCGTCATGGTTGTTGAAATAAACTAATTAAGAGGGTGTAATGGGGATTATAAATGGGTCCCGATACTCGTGAGGAGACGAGCACTTGTATCGGGTACCAGGGCCATGTTAAAGGTAATTGCGTTATTTAAATTATATAGTCTAGTCTGAATGTCATGTTTTGGGCACTAGCTGATAGATATTATGATTCTCTGAATCTATGATTGGGGTATGAAGTCCGTACATTCTGTCTCCGTGATTATTTGCCTGTCTTATTTGTGATTATCTTATGATCACTCCTAAATACTCGTTTAAAAGTGAAAGGAAGCTAAAACATTGAACCTTTATTGATTATTGTGATTTAAGGTCAAGTCTTTATGGATTATGTTGGCTAAAGATTGAATCTTTATTGCATATATTGGCTTCTTATTATTGATAATGTCATATTCATGCTTTATATGGTATCTCATGTATTATTATATATTGAGGATACATATGTGGGTCCGAGGGGAAATGGTTCTGGGCGGAGTGATGCGTTGATACAAGCACGAGTTGGCTAGAGACAGGTAATGTGAGCCTAATATTGACTAAGGAACCCGAAGGAAAATGATTTTGGGTGGTATATGGACCTCGCGAGTTCCCCATGAGTCACGATTCGTTAATGTTCGAACATGTATGTACCGATGATGGAAAGACCTTGCATTGCATAGCATTTGCATACCGTTTTATCCTATTGTTATTTGTTTCTCTACTTGCCTAAACTACTTAATTGCTCTTTCTATCATGCTACTTGATTACTTGAGATGAATCTGAACAATTTGAGACTTCTTATACTTATGCTTGAATCTTGTACAATTTTACCTTATTGTGTATTCGGACTAATAACATTTTAGTATGGAAGTAGTATTCGTACGACCAACCCTTATCTCTATTTTATCTAGGGTCGATCGACGATGCTGCTGAGTACCTGTTGTTCTTTGTACTCACGCTATATTTGTTGCACCCTTTTATGTGCAGATTTTGTTCTTAGCAAGAGCGGATCTTGGGACATTGACGGTCGTTGAGGAGGCTATCTGGACGATTGGGGGTGAGACATTAATATGATCCATGGCAATAGATCTTCTCATCTAACCTTTACTTTCTGTCTTTTCATTTTCGGACATTTCAAGATGTATTTCGAGAATTCTACTCCTTTTTAGTTCGTTCTTGTACTAGTGACACCACGCTTGGGGGATTTGTAGTACTTGTTCCGCATTATTTATGTCATGAGACTTATTTAAGACTTAAATTGAATTGTTCTAACTATTTCCACACTTTATTCTCTAATTAATTTAGATTAAATAATTGTGGTAGGCTTACTGACTCGTAGGGTTAGTGCCATCATGGCTTAGCAAATTGGGTCGTGAAAAATGGCGTAAGAGTCTTGAATGCATCTCCTTTCCTTGTGGAACAAATCTTGTATTTCTGTTTTGCTCCCTTTTTTTTTTGTATCTGTGTAAATAATATAGTCATTATTAAAACATGTGCATTAACAAAATTTAAGCCTAAAATTGTTCCTCATTTTAACAGAAACTGATGAGGAATATATGAATTTTTAATTAAATATGTAGCATTATTTTATTGGTCCACCTATAATTAAATCTTCTTTCACAATCCAACCTTTTAACCCATGCTCATTTTTAAAATACCCAACACCTTTCCCTCTTAATCAAACATTGAACTTTTCATCAGGAAATCCATTCATTGCAAAGTTGTCTCTCTCTCGCCTAATCTCATAACCCGTTTAGGATAACAATCATCTATAAAGAGAATCATTTAGATTGATACATATTAGAATCAAAAGGCTTAAATGTAAGTAAAATAAAGGAGGCTACAAATCGTGGAAATTAAAATTTTTGAGGTATCTTCTTTTTTGCTCCAACTAGTCTGAGGTTGAAACTTAGGTTATTGCTGCTGTTATATCCTCTTTCTCCATGGTTATTTGATTGAAAAGTGACTTATTTTGTTCAACTAATTGAATGTTACCAAAAAATTCTTACTTTTCTTTTATCCATAAATAAATCATACCAAAAAATTATTAAGGTCCTATGTTGGATTAAGGTCTTATCAAGGCGAAGGGCCAAATGACTAAAGCGGAAGCTTTAGGCACCTCAATCTTTGAGGCCCCATTTTCTATTATTAGTAGGTTCTAAATTGTTGTGGTTAATTTATCTTAGAATATCGAATATTTTAAGGTAAAGAATAAAATATCTTCAACAGCAAGATTGAAGAAATTAAATTTCATATTTCTTTCCATTAATTTTCAAGTTTTCTAGCATTATATCAAGCAAAATGAAGTAGTTAAATTTATATTAATATTAAGTTATCAACTTCTAGAATCATGTTGTATTATTAGAACATTACATCCTCCTTCCCAATTCATGTAATATTTTTTGTTCCGCGAGATTCAAATTCATGAACTTTGCTCAACATTTAAACTATATGTTTTTCATCATATTGAGATGAAAGAAGAGCAATTTATACTACTTTTCATATAGTTTCTGAATATCTAACTTTAAGTTTTAAAACATTGAGTCGATATAATCTAATTTAGCTTCGAATATTAATTAAATTAACTCTCGATAAATAAAAATTATCACATAAGTTAAGAGAGAACGAGTATCACTATATATATATATATATATATATATATATATATATATATATATATATATTGTATATTAGTATATTCAATTCAAATGTGTATATTCCTTTATCTTTATTATTATATTTAAAACTCGAATATATCAAACTATGAAATATGAAGCAGGTTACTCAAACACAAAGAAAAATTAAAACTTTAATACAATTTCAAAGAGAAAAATAAAGTATCATAAAAAATTAAAATAGATCAATTATGTTATCCATTTAGAGAAGAATAATTTGAAGAAAACCATTACACTAAATATTACTAATAATTTCACATCTTGAAAAGTTAGGAAAATAGACTTTATATGAAAAAGTTTTTTGATTAATTTTGAGTCACCTTTATTTGTTTAATTTTATACTTAATTAGAGTGGAAGTGAAGGAGAATAGGGAAAAAAGAAAAGAAAAGAAAAGAAAAGAAAAGAAGAGAAGATATTAGGTCTCAAGTGTGAAGGTGGACTCCGTCTTAGGTATCCGACCCGCACCGAGTTCAATATCGTTCCACTTCAGTCCTCCTCCTCTTTCTCGAAAGCGGATCAAAGATGGAGGAAGATAATGGAAACAGTAACAGTAGTATAACAGTGGATACAACAAAATGGGACAGATCAGTTTGGTTAATGAAGTGTCCTTTAATTGTCTCCAAATCATGGCAGTCTCAAGCCGCATCTTCTTCTTCTTCTTCCTCCTCCTCAGATTCCCCTCAAGTTGGTAAAGTTGTAGTCTCTGTTGATCCTCTTCGTTCCGATGACTCATCCGCTCTACAAGTAATCTCATCTCTTCCCACGATTTTCAAGAGCAAATAGTTGGAGCTTAATTCATATTTGTGCTTTCAGTTATGTTTGTTTCTCTATTCTTTTTAGGGTGGTTTAACCAATATAGGTACCATTATGCAATAAACTTGTATATTATAGTGCAAATTCTTTTGGAACATGATCCTGCATCTCGGAGGTGAATTCAGGGTTTCAAATCAATGGATGTAGCTCTTAATATATACACACACTCTTTTGTTTCGTCCCTTTCCCCGTACCCGCGCATAGCGGGACCTTAGTGCACCGGGCTGCCCTTTTTTTTATAGTTGCTTAAATTTTCTGTATACGTATATAGAGTCTTACACTGAAACCTTCACCTCTTTTACATATAATATGTAGTCTGAGTTCCAGACAGATGCACCCATCGCTTGTATGCATCTTCTTCACAGTTTTATCTTAACACGCCCCGAAAAAAAGAGAAGAAGAGAGATGTTAGCAATCATTCTTTACCTTCTGACATCTTTATGGTATACAGTTCACTATGGAGATGGGTGGAAATGACGTTGGGAACATGCCGAAAAGTTACTCCTTGAATATGTTCCAAGACTTTGTCCCAATGTGTGTGCTCGCAGAGACAGGTCAAGGTAAATATCTTGGCTCTATTACTTACATGTTACAAAGTCATGATAAGGTTTGATGAAAATTCCTGTTGTTCTTAGCTAGGTGATATGTATTGTTTTTAGGGAATTAAATCAGGTTGACTGTTTTCATTTTGTTTTTCAAATGTTTTTAAGTTATGTACCCCTAGTGAACTGAAGGACCAGTACGAGTTCTTTGAATTATCTTGGTCTCAGAACTATATCTTTCTGCTTCTGACTAGGCTTCTCCGTCTGCCCTATCAGGTTCAATTGGAGATTTTAATTTTCTATTTGCTAGCAATTGGTTTGGGTATTGATTTCAGGATTTTATTGTTTGTTGGGTTATCCAAAAAAACCACATCATTTAAAACAGCATCCGAGGAATCTGTAAAATTATTGGGCTACTCCACTCATTGTTTTAAAATAACTTACGTTGGATGCTTAGATTCTTTCATGTCATATCAGAATCGACCTTTAATAATTCAGACACTTGTAGGTCTGCATTAAAGTCCATGTGTTAATCCAAGAATTGAATGGTGTGGAAGGGTGTTGAGTTATTTAAAGTCCCACGTAAGATATGCAGGGGCATCCAAAGAGGTTTATAGAGGCTCGAGTCACTCTTACTCTGTGTCTTTAAGGTTTTGGGTTAGATGCTTAGATTGTTTTCCAACTCAGGAGTTTTTATCTGAATAACCGAGTATCCTTACAAGGATGTAAGAGGCTGAATTTCTTTGAAAATCTATTGGCTACTTCTCGCTGTAGCCTCCGCGTTTTTATTCCTTTTCATTGGCTGTGCTTTTCTAATTCTTTTCTCTTTCCTTTGCCACTTTGTTCGCTTCTCCTTCATTATATTTGAGTAGATAATGAAATTCTATGTTTATATCATTTTTGTGTTTTATATTATAGATTCATTTCGTTCAGCAATATCATGAATATCTAACTTTGGAATAATTTGAACACCGTCCAATTGTATTTTGCACAATAAACTTTATTTGCTTGAACTGACGGTTTACATTTTTTCTTTCCTTACATTATCAATATCGCAGTATTGGGGAATTGGCTGGTTTTTGTTTTAAGCTTTTCTAACTGAAGAAGCGTACCAGTAAACTCATGTTTCAGTTTGCTTACCTAATTCATTGTTTCACCCTCTCCTCACCGAATTGATGTTCTTTCTGAAGGAAGAGTTACCATGGAAGGAAAGGTTGAGCATAAGTTTGATATGACACCTCACACTCGTAACATGGAGGAGTACAGAAAAATGTGTCGTGAAAGGACAAATAAGTCCATGATCAAGAACAGACAAATACAGGCAAATCTCCTATCATTTGATCGGTTTTCTGATAACTTCACGCTTTATCTTTCTGTGCTCTGATTAGATTTACTGCAAAATCAGGTCATTGATAATGATCGTGGAGTCAATATGAGGCCCATGCCTGGGATGATGGGCATGATTGCGTCCAGTTCTAAGGTATACGGACCATCATTTATTCATTTAAACATGTAGAAATCATGCCTTTCCTTTTATACAGATTTTTTCTTTTTGATTGGTAAATCTAATTCATTAATAATTAGCACCAAGTAGGTGCTGTAAAGTATTTACAATAGGAAGTACAATTGCAGATTCTGTAAAGCACTTAAAAGTCAACCATGACATCTATATCACTAGCAATATCCATGTTGCACCAAAAAAAATAAGGAAGATATACATATGTAGTTAATGCTCAGTACAGGTTCCCGTTTTGCTTTAAAAAATTCTGGCATTCCTCTCCCTCTAGACAATCCACCAAATCACTGCAGTGATGGTGTTCCATCTCTTTGTCTTTCCTGATGCAAGCACTGTAGAAGCTTCGTTGTCCTCGGCATGGTCCAAGTGACTCCTAGAAAGTTAAGAAAGACTATAGATATGTGAGGTGAATGATCAATGGAGAAATAAGTGAGTGACATTGTCATTCTCCTTTTTAACACAGGCAGCAACTACTGCGTATATTTAATCCCCCTTTTTTGAGGTTTCATGTGTTCGGAGCGCTTCTTTTTCCTCCAACCAGGTAAAGCATTTATCTTTCAGTGGCGCACGAGTCGTCCAAATACATTTCCAAGGCCACTTTACAACTGTTGGTAGCATGATTTAACAGAAAACTTGCAATTAGAATCCCATTTCCACCTTATAGTCATTCCTGAGAAGAAGGGGCTATAAGCTGTCCATTTCCCAGTCATTTAGTCATTTATATTGCGCCTGAATAACTCCAACTGCAAAGAGTATATCTGGCCTCGTACAGGTCAAGTACCTCAAACTCCCACGAGACTTTTGAACAGAGTGGAGTCCACTTTTTCTCCATCATCAAACTTTGACAATTTTGTTCTGCTCTCCATTGAGGTGTTCACGGGGTTGCAATCAAACATTTTGAACTTCTTCAAAATCTCCTTTGTATAGCTTTCTTGAGATATGAAGATGTCTTCCTCCATTTGCTTCACTTCTAGGCCCAAGTAATATGAATTGAGCCCTATGTCCGTCATCTCGAACTCAAGGGACATAGCTTTCTTAAAAGCTTCAAACAAACTTGGATTATTACCCGTCAGAATAAGATCAACATAAAGACAAACAAGCAAAATATCTCCATTAGTATGAACTTTAATGTAAAGAGCATATTCATGGAGACGAGTAAACCTATTGTCTTGAAAATACTAGTCAATGCGACTATTCCACGCTCGTGGAGCTTGCTTTAATCCATATAAAGCTTTCTTCAACCTCAACACAAGTCTTTATGATTTTTGACCGCAAAACCCAATGGTTGCTCGACATAAACTTTCTCTTCAAGATATCCATTCAAGAATGCCGACTTGACATCTAGTTGATGGATTTTCCACTTCATTTGTGCTGCCAAAGAGATCAGCAAACGGATCATCTCCATGCGGGCAACATGTGCATAGACTTCCTCATAGTCAATGCGTTTGCTTTGCTTGTAGCCTTTAGCCACAAGTCTTGCCTTGTGTCTTTCCACCTCTCCATGAGCATTCTTCTTTGCCTTGTACACCCATTTGACTCCAATTGCTTGATGACCCTTAGGAAGAGTTGCTAATTCCAAAGTGTTGTTCTTCTCTATTGCTTTGATCTCCTCCTCCATGGCTTGTATCCACTTTTCTTCTGTAACTTCATCAAAATTCATTGATTCACTATCACCAAAGAGACAACACAAAAAAACAAAATTAGTAATTTCTTTTGTATCATCGTAGAGCTCTTGGATACTCCTCATCCTCTGTGGCCTTTCACTTGAACCTTCTTGGGAAGAAGGAGATGCAACATTTGTTGGATAATGAGGTGGGGTTGCATCCTGTGCAGGTGCCATGGTCTCTTGTTATTCGTCATCTCCAAAGTAGAGAAGAAAATCATATGTCCTTTCTTCCTGAGCCTCCCAATTCCATGTCGCGTCTTCATCAAATTCAACATCACGACTCACCACTATTTTGTTATTGCTTGGGTTGTATAACTTGTAGCCTTTTGAACTTGTTTCATTGCCAACAAACACATGCTTGATACTCCGATTGTCAAGTTTTGCTCTTTTTTGTTGTGGCACATGAGCATAGGCTATGCTCCCAAATATTCTCAAGTGCTTGACAGTTGGCTTTCTTCTGCTCCATGCTTCTTGAGTGGTTTAATCTCTAATATTTCTTGTTGGAGACATGTTGCTCAAATAAACTGTACAAGAAATAGCCTCGGTCCAAAAATCTTTTGGCATATTTTTAGCTTTCAACATACATCTTCCCATATTAAGAATTGTCCTATTCTTCCTCTCCGCAACTCCATTTTGCTGGGTGAGTAAGGTACCGTTAGAGGGCGATGACAAGTCATTAAATTCTTTTGAACTGAATTCGCCTTCTCTATCAGACCTTAAAGCTTTTATTTCTCGTGGCGACCAAGAACAATCCACATTCTATTTTCAAAAGAAACCAAGCCACTCCAGCTTGTTCATACCGATGTATGTGGGCCAATCAATCCACCTTCTTTCGTCTTAATTGATGATTTCAGTAGAAAGACTTGAGTGTATTTTTTGAAACAAAAATCAGAAGTTTTTGTTGCATTTAAAAATTTCAAAACACTTTGTAGAAAAAGAGAGCGGCTATGAAATAAAAGCTTTAAGGTCCGATAGAGGAGACAAGTTCACTTCAAAAGAATTCAATGACTTTTGTCAGTCTCATGGAATTCATCGCCCTCTAACGTACCGTACTCTCTCCAACAAAATGGAGTTGCAGAGAGAAAGAATAGAACAATTCTTAATATGGCTAGATGTATGTTGAAAGCTAAAACTATGCCAAAAGAATTTTGGGCCGAGGCTATTTCTTGTGCAGTTTATTTGAGCAACAAAACTCCAACAATAATGTTAGAGATCAAACCCCTCAAGAGGCATGAAGCGGAAGAAACCCAAGTGTCAAGCACTTGAGAATATTTGGGAGCATAGCCTATGCTCATGTGCCACAACAAAAGAGAGCGAAACTTGACTATCGTAGTGTCAAGCATGTGTTTGTTGGCTATGACACAAGTTGAAAGGCTACAAGTTATACAACTCAAGCAACAACAAAATAGTGGTGAGTCGTAAGAAGCAACATGGAATTAGGAGGCTTAGGAAGAAAGGACATAAGACTTTCTTCCCTACTTTCGAGATGATGAAGAACATGTGACTATGGCACCTGCAGAAGATGCAACCCCACCGCCTTCTCCAACAAATGTTGCATCTCCTTCTTCCCAAGAATGTTCAAGTGAAAGGCCACAGAGGATAAGTATCCAAGAGCTATATGATGATACAAAAGAAGTTACTAATTTTTATTTTTTGTATTGTCTCTTTGGTGATAGTGAATCAATGAATTTTGATGAAGTTGTTACAGACGAAAAGTGGAGACAAGCTAGGGAGGAGGAGATCAAAGCAATAGAGAAGAACAACACTTTTGGATGGGAATTAACAACTCTTCCCAAGGGTGATCAAGCAATTGGTGTCAAATGGGTATACAAGGCAAAGAAGAATTCTCATGGAGAGGTGGAAAGATACAAGGCAAGACTTGTGGCTAAAGGCTACAAGCAAAGGCATGGTGTTGACTGTGACGAAGTCCATGCACCTTTTGCCCGTATGGAGACGATCTTTTTGCTGATCTCTTTGGCGACAGAAATAAAGTGAAAAATCCATCAACTAGATGTCAAGTCGCCATTCTTGAATGGATATCTTGAAGAGAAAGTCTATATTGAGCAACCATTGGGCTTTAGGTAAAAAATCACAAAGATGAAGTGTTGAAGCTGAGGAAAGTTTTATCTGGATTAAAGCAAGCTCCACGAGCGTGGAATAGTCGCATCGACAAGTATTTTCGAGACAATACTCATTGTCTCCATGAATATGCTCTTTACATTAAAGTTCATACTAATGGAGATATTCTGCTTGTTTGTCTTTATGTTGATGATCTTATTCTGATGGGTAATAATCCAAGTTTGTTTGAAGTTTTCAAGAAAGCTATGTCCCTTGAGTTCGAGATGACAATCATATGGCTCATGTCATACTACTTGGGCATAGAAGTGAATCAAATGGAGAGGACATCTTCATATCTCAAGAAAGCTACACAAAGAAGATTTTGAAGAAGTTCAACATGTTCGATTACAATCCCGTGAACACCCCAATGGAGAGGACCAAAATTGTCAAAGTTTGATGATGGAGAAAAGGTGGACTCCACTTTTTTCTTAAGTCTCGTGGAAAGCATGAGGTACTTGACTTGTACGAGGCCAGATATAGTCTTTGCAGTTGGAGTAGTAAGTCACTTCATGGAAGCTCCTACCTCCACTCACTTTGAAGGTCGCTAGAAGAATTCTTCGTTACCTAAAAGGTACGATAGACCTTGGGTTGTTTTGTACTTCTTCTAATGACTTTAACCTTGTGGGATTTTGTGATAGTGATTATGCGGGAGATATTGATGATAGAAAAAGCACAACTGGTTTTGTGTTTTTCTTGGGTGATTGTGTTATTTCTTGGAGTTCAAAGAAACAATTCATTGTTACTCTCTCGACTTGTAAAGCCGAATATGTGGCAGCAACATCATGTACATGTCATGCTATTTGGCTAAGAAGATTGTTGAAGGAGCTCAATTTACCACAAATTGAAGTCACGATGATTTGTGTTGACAACAAATCGGTGCAAGCACTTGCTAAGAATCCGGTGTATCATGATCGAAGCAAGCACATATACACAAGGTATCACTTCATAAGAGAATGCATTACCAAGAAGGAGGTAGAACTCAAGTATGTGTAGTCTCACGATCAAATCGCGGATATCGTTACAAAGCCTCTAAAGTTTGAAGACTTTAAGAGATTGAGATCAAGTCTTGGAATGAAGAAGAAAAATCAAAATTAAGGGGGAGATTTTTGGGACCCAAACTCAATAAAAGGAATAAAATAAAGAAGAAAGTGGCAACTTGTGACACAAGTTGCAAAGAAACAAGTTACGGTGGAGGCTGGAAGTTGCAAGTCTAGATTTGCAATTGGCAAATTGAAATGTAACTTTGTTCTGATTGGTTGAGCTTGAGGCAAGTTTTACTATAAATAGAGGAGTTCGTTCCTCATTTTAGACACACCAAAAATCAGAGACCAAGTGAGAGTAGAGAGTAATCCAGTCTATTTTCAATAGTCTGTGAGATAATAGAGTGGGAGTAATATTGTAGTGAGTTGTGTAAAATAAAGAGTGTTGCCCAGCTGGAGGAATAACAAGTTTCAAAAAAATTATGTTCCAGCCGTGATCATTCCAATAACCTGAGACTGATGCTTCAGAATTTTGTGCCACAGAATAAATTTGGGTTCTCTCTTTCAGAGTCTGAATGGCCAGACCAGATATCAAGCCAAAACTTACTTTCCTTCCATCTCCACTACTATTGAGGTCTTGGACTGCACAGAGTATCAATTAGCACTCTTGTGTCTCCAGATACCACATATATTAGCGAAATGTGGTTGTTTTGTGATCCAAGGATTGAGGACTATATTTACTTACTATTACATTCCAAAAAAAGGTTACTATTACATTCCTCCATAAAGCCCCTTCCTCCTTGTTAAATCTCCAAAGCAATGTGTGTTGCAGACTGATATTTGGAACCTCAAATCCTTGACGCCCATGTTCCCTGTTTTCGTATCAGTAGTGGCTTTTGCCCACTTTACCAGATCGAAAGTTTTTCCATCTCTACACCTTGCCACAGAAAATATCTTCTCTGTTTATCTGTTCTCTTTGCGATTGAAGCTGGCAAAGGGAACAAAGACATAGTGTATGTGGGTAGGGACACTGTTGATTAGTACAA
Source organism: Anisodus tanguticus (assembly GCA_034509755.1). NCBI lineage: Eukaryota > Viridiplantae > Streptophyta > Magnoliopsida > Solanales > Solanaceae > Anisodus > Anisodus tanguticus. The sequence continues at coordinate 36,090,181 of CM067544.1, forward strand.
GCCTATCCCCAAGTGACAGATGCTTTCTCTTCCAACATGACAACTTTTCACATTTCTCCCATGATATCATTCCAATTTCCAAATTCTGGTTGCTTTAGACTTTTTGCATCCAAGGAAGATATACATCTATCTTTAGACTTGAAGCTAATTACAGATTCATTTTGGAGTATTATGTCTTTCCAGAGGTTCTTTCTGGTCATATATTGTATATGATTTGACATACTGCAATTTACTAAGTGGTAACTTTAGTAAATTCCTTCTTGATACAGAAAAGCTTTTGATGACCTTATCCATAGTATGATAGAGCATACAATTGGAATACATACACTCTCACTGTTACACTTTGGACCTCCTTGAAGTCTCATTATGTATGACTTTCTGTTAGTACTTTACCAGCTTGGCTCACTGCATTCAGCTTTTGATGACCTTATCCATAGTATGATAGAGCATACAATTGGGATACATACACTCTCATCAGTACACTTTTGACCTCCTTGAAGTCTCGTTATGTCTGACTCTGTCAGAGTACTTTACCAGCTTGGCTCACTGTATTCAGTTGTCATGGAACAATGGAAAATGCTTTGCATGATCTTTTCTAATCTCTGGAGAAAATACATGAAATAATAAGTAGCCTTTTTAAATCCATTGTTCCCATGCAGGATAAGAAGAAAGCAGCTCCTGTTAAGGGTCCAGAAGTCAAGAGAACTAGAAGGGACCGTGGCGAACTGGAGGATATCATGTTTAAGCTTTTTGAAAGACAACCTAATTGGACTTTGAAGCAGTTAGTGCAAGAGACAGATCAACCTGCGGTATGTTGTCTGATCAGGATGTCGATTCTGTTATCAATTTCCTATGTTATTTTCTTCTTTTGTGGTCAGACACTTTTTTGCTGGTCTTTTGGTTAATATTCATTGTTTTGTCTTGAGGGAAGTGTGATATTCACGGCAATAGCTCTTATCATCCAAGTCACATCACATAATTTCGATTTCATGTTTTCTCATATATGTCCACTTTGCCCTCTCAATCAGGGATGGCAAAAAGAGAGAAAAAAATGATTATATTTCCTTTTGGTGCTGCTTGGTTGCATTTCTCCTAACCACATGATTTTGTATCTAATTAGTTTACTTGTTTTGCAGCAATTTTTGAAAGAGATACTGAATGAGCTTTGTGTGTACAATAAAAGAGGAACAAACCAGGGAACATATGAATTGAAGCCAGAATATAAGAAATCGGCAGAAGATACAGGTGCTGAATGAATTGGCCTGCTGTTTCAACATATATTAGGCCGTGGAACTTTGTCTATGAGTTTTAATAGAATTAGTGTTGTGAACATTATACCTCTATCTTTCACCAGTTGATAGGTTCTGTGGTATGCTGTCATTGTCAAATTATGAATGGATGTAGAGTTTTGTGAATGCAATATATGGAACCACTAACATACACTATCTCAGTTATGTATTATCTGATTTCTAGTTATATTTCTCTAATTGATTCCCCTAGTTTGAAGTTATGCATCAATGCTTTGAAAGTTCTCCATCTATTTGCTGTTGAGTTTCTTCCCCTTCCCTCCCTGTCATTTATGGAACTGTCTGTATTTCATGTCAAATGGAAATGGTGACAGTGTACTATCTATAATGTCCCAAACTTGTTTGGCTATCGTTGTATTTATTTTGTCCTTTCTGCTGGGAATTCTTTTGGTTTGGTAGTGTGATGAACAGATTTCCCTTGTGTTGTGGTTAAGGAGTGAATAAATTTAGAATTGCCTCCAAATCAAATGTTGTTCATCTGTCTATATTTATTAACAATGTCATTTTGTGGCAATTGCCACAAAATCAAATTATCAATGTTGATTAGCTTTATGTGATTTTCATGCTCCCATACCTCTTAGGCAAAAATGGTTAGTAAGACATTGTAAGATTAAAAAAATATGCAGCGCGTATGTAGACAGGTGCTCCTTGTAGACTGAAGCTATAGCTTCATAGTGTCGATCGAGTTGAATTTTCGGAAGTGCTTGAAATGGGTCTGTATCTTCTCTCTATTTTGCCTAGGCTGCCTTTAACCTTGACGCCAAATACAAGTTTACTCTTTTATCTAGTCTGCATATTCTTCTAGACGCCTTTTCATCACCTTGTTAGAAATAAGAAAGAATATGCATAGAATTTGAACTGACTTGTGAAAATGTGTATGACCTTGATGATATTTTCCAGTGTCACACAATATTTCAGGATAGCTCACGGTGTTGATTATTCTATGGTATTTTTCAGCATACATATCTTTAAAGAGAGTAGAGAACTTGAGATTATGTTTGGGGAGTATCTGTCTTATGTACCCCTGTTCTTGATTGATGCGTCTCTTTTGTGGTTTACTATAGGGGGGACCATGCAACCTGTAGCTTAAAGCATCGTGTTGGATTATTCAGTTTCATTGGGTATGTTGTTCCGATAAATATAGAGTTTCCGTGGTCAATGTTACGGTTCACCTTTACGCAAGACATAAAAGATACTTCATAACTTATGTACTCTAGGATTTATTTTATTGTTTAGAGTCGCCACTTAATTTATAAGAAAAACTAGGTTTTTTCAACTTTTAAAAGAAAAATCCTAATAAATCAGAGTTTGAGGTAAGGGTTTAAGTGATCCCCGGAGAAGGTGTTAGGCACCCCGGGATTAAGGATCCGTAAAATACGATTTACTTCGGATTTTAAAATATTAAACTTTGCTTTTATTGCTTAAAATATTTAAAAATATTATAAGTATATAATGTCATTCAAATCATTTTCCGCTAGAATAAAGCTTCACACACAAAGTAAAAAATGTTTCTTGAACAAAACCTTTCTTTTGGAAGATAACTCTTTTATTTTTTTATCAAAAGGATAATAAAATATTTTTTCTATCTTCTTAAGAAAAATATTTAACTTCATATAAATGGAGATGAAAAATTATATTGCAACTTTATAAAATGAACTTTTGTATATAAAAGAGGTCAACCAAACATTTTATTTATCCCCTTTTTCTCAAAATCTAATTATTGGAAATCCATTTATTGAAAATACTTGAGAAATATTCAAAGTTCGTTTCGAAAATCCCATGTATTCCAAAAGACCTTTTTCGAAAATGAAATATTTTTATATGCTCTCTTTTCGTTTATAATTAACCTAGAAAAATTGATTTTTGGAAATAAGTTAAATACAAAAGCTGAAATTACACAGTAAATCATTTTTTTATAAGTCGAATTAAAGTTGTAATGTTACTCTTGTTTTATTAAAGGAGGAAGTGATGACTAAGTGACTTAAATTAATTTCTAGCCTAAAGGTTCCAATAAGTATAAATATTTTATAAATAAATAAATTACAAACATATACAAGACAAAAATAAATAAATATGCGCTGGTGGGTATACCCGGCCCATAAATTTTCCGCAAAATGAAACAAAAGCATAAATTTCTATTGTCTACATTTTTACTCATGGCTGGGCTTTCAGCCGTATGTGGGCCATTTTTACCCGCCTTCAACAGTCTGTCAGACTCGATAGAAGGATGAAAGTGGGCTTTTCAACCCAATAGTCTCAAATAATCGTAGATGTGACGGAGTGTGGGCCCACATGCCTATGAGACATGCAAAGAAAAAGGGGGAACATATGATAGAGTTAGAAAGTACCCAAAACTTATAAAAAAGGACTTTGTCAATAACTAAATGTTGACGAGGAATTAACATACACATAGGTGCATATATATTCATTAACAGTCCATGCTAACTTAAAAAGATCGTCATAGACAAAGGCCCGCGACAAAATAGAAGGCCTATAATTATCGGAATGGACGGGCCTTGTCTCGAGATTAAAAAGAAGAAGAATAGAAAAAAGGCCCAAGCATTCACAGATTTAAATTCATGTGATAACAGAATAGGCTGGCCCATTTGGCCCATATAGATTATAGGGAGGATTGATATACACCAAATGTATTCCAAGAAATACATGATATATTCAGAGATATATATGAGCACACAGCCTTGATATACACTTCGTGTATACCCCAACTTCCATACTCTATATACCTTGAAATATATCATTCATATACAATAATTGTCATAGATAAGAAAGCAAGATCAGTCTTGAGCAATCCATAACACAGAGGAGAGATGAATATACATTGCCAAAATGGTGGACACTTTATAGAGATAGATTTAAGAATGTACACAAGGCTTAGCTTATCATGCTTTGGCTCATCTTACGAGGATCCAACCCGCTATCGTAGTTTTGGTGGGGCTCTTCAGTATTTTACTTTCACGAGACTAGATATTATGTATGTCGTACAACAGGTATGCTTGTTTATGCATGGTCTCAGGGTTGAACACATGAATGCGCTCAAACGCATTATCTGATACATCTAGGGGACTCTTGACTATGACCTACATCTATATCCGTTTTCGACATCTACACTTGTCTCGTATACAGATGTTGATTGGGGTGGTTGTCCGGATACCAGACGTTCCACGTCCGTCTATTGCATATTTCTTGGTAATAACTTGGTCTCCTGGTCTGCAAAGCGTCAGTTGACATTGTCCCGCTCTAATGTAGAGGCCGAGTATCGAGGGGTAGCCAATGTGGTCTCTGAATCCTGTTAGTTACGTAATCTTCTTTTGGAGCTTCATTGTCCTATTCATAAAGTTACCTTGGTTTATTGTGATAATGTTAGTGTCATCTACCTTTCTAGTAATCCGATTCAGCACCAGCGCACGAAACATATCGAGATGGACATTCACTTTGTTCGTGAAAAGGTAGCTCGTGGACAAGTATGCGTCTGCCATGTCCCTTCCAGGTATCAAATTGCAGATATCTTTACAAAGGGTCTTCCATCGGTCCTTTTTGAATATTTTAGGGCAGTCTTACCGTACGAAGACCGCCCGTTATGACTGCGTGGGTGTGTTAAAGATACATACGATATACATGATATAGACGTGTATATCGTATGAATATGGTCTCGGTTTTTGTAAATATACAGCCAACGGATTTGGCAGGTTTTTGGTAATGTTTGTTGGAATATTTTAGGATAAATATTACATTAATTAGTATTGTACACTTACCATAATTGTAGGATTCTTGGACTACTAGAATATGGTTTTGGGATTAGAATAGGAATAGGTTTTCTATTATGGACAATTGTAAATTGTATATATATTCTTTCATTAATGAAAATAATCGAGAGATTATTTCTTTTAGATCTGTTCACAATGATTTAGAAATTTGATTTATATTGACAAAGATATACTTGCAACCCTATTTTTACTTGACCTTCATATTCTGATGTCAGGCTAGAACCTACATTGATGATTTTATCCAGCTTTGGTTACCTGATTATATAGTCAATGAATTATAACCCAAATTTCAGACTGTCTTCTGACATTTGCTTAATCTAGATCGTAGTTTATTAGGCGACTTTAGGGGTGTCACTTAGCCTATCGAATTTAATAGAAAATTAAACTTATCAAAACATAGAAAATAATTTTTTAAATTATTTGATTTGTTTGAGATAGTCGCTGCAAATAAAAAAAGAAGTTCTATTAAGCTGATCACTTGATAATTAAACAAATTAAAAAAAAATAGAAGAGTTTGTCATAACTCAAAATGTCCCGTTCAAGATTAATTGGAACTATGATCCATCCATTCTGACCCAAACGAACATTGGTTGGATTATGAGCTAATTTGATTATTCACTTAATAATCCTCTTTAACCCTCAATAAAACTAATCCGTTCATTTGACACTCTTTAGACTTGTGCGAAATCAGGTTGTCTAATTTCAAGAGAATTGCTCGGGTACGTACCCTATGCAGCATTTCAACCCATTGCCTCACTCACTACAAGAAAGTATAGAATTGACAACAAAATTTTAGCAACAATAAATATGTTGTTGCTAAAAAACGTAAATGATAACAAAATTTTAGTATATTGTTGCTAAAAAACATAAATGATAACAAAAAATATAATTTTTTGTTGCGATTTTTTTTTACATCGGAGGTTATTGCAACAACATGCAATAATTATAGTTGTTGTAAAAAGTACTATTGACAACAACATCCAACATATCACAATAAAAATGTTGTTACAAATATCTTCGTGGCGACTCTACACAATTAGCACCCTCAATCATATGAACTCAAACAAAAAAAGACAAGCTATCCCCGACCAATTTCCACGCAGTATATCCTTTTTATGCAATTTGCATACTTTCCAAAGTCTATGACTAAATAATTATGGGCAATGGAAGCCAAGGCATCGCAACCTACTTGGAAGACACACTTATTAGGAAGTGTGTGAGAATGTTGGAATGGGTTCATAGCTATATATTTAGGGTACCAAATGCAACTACTGCAATAAGGTCCCATCTTCCATCTTATGGGAGGCAAATCATTTGCTTCCCTACCATAAATGCACTGACTTATTATTTTATGACTTCAGATTATATGCATTTACAGAATATAAGATTTTTATATAATCAAATTATTTAAAAGGTAATTAAATTTAATAGTACAATCAGACCTCTCTATAATGACAACGTTTGTCCGAGAATTTTATGACTGCTATAGTGAAGTGTTGTTATATATGTATAGTGTTATTTGATGTTTAGATCTCATTTAACTGTTATAAATGAAAGTACGCAAAGAATTATTGTTGTGTACTTTTTATGCTATAAACGAAAATAATATACTTGTTAATTTTAAATCTCAATTGATTTTCATATCTATTAATTAAAAATTAAAAAGACTAATAAATTACAAATAAATCCATGACTAGTTATACCATACTGATAAAGAATTGAAATCTAAGGAACATATGCATTTAAATTAATTGAGAATTTAAATATAATTTCAAGCTTGACGTAAGAATTCTATAATTGTAGATTGTTTCGTAAATTACAGTCTCATGACGATAATATAACGCTTGAATTGACGAAGAATTTTGTCCAAAGTTTCAGCAAAAGGGAATTCAATAGCTTTCCCTTGAAGGCTGTCTAAGAGCTTAACAGTTGACTCTTCTATCTCACCCCAAGTAGCAATAGGTTGAGGCTCTTCATCAACACTTTCGTTGTCACCTTCTGTATCTGTTGTCTCTTGTTCTTTCACTCTGCACTTATGAAATAATCTCCTCATTAGTGTAAGTTTCAAGGAGTGGAAGAGTTGCGCCAAACTCCGTATAAGTGATAGCATTCATTGCTTGATTTGTGTTATGAGATGGAATTTGGGCTATAAGTGATGACACACTACCAAATAGACTGATTACATCTACCAAAATCAAGTAAATAAGTATCAAATTTATACAAAATCGATAGATAGAAAATATATGATTTTGAAAATTTTCAAGTCTAAATCAGATCACTATGAGAAACATTTTTTTTCTTTTAGATATTCATACTTGAAATTTACTATGTGCGTGACATTAATGATACATAATGTGATATTTTATTTTTTTACACATAATATACTTCTTACAAATATTATTACACAATAATTGAGTATGGTTGTTATAGAGAGGTAATTTTATAAAGAGTGTACCACTATAATGAATGACATTGCCGTTACAGGTAGAGTGTTGTTTTAGAGAAGTAAAATATAACATGAAAAATCGGTTCCGAAGAAAATTAGACCGTTATAGTGAAATGTTGTTATAGCGAATGACAATTATAGAGAGATTTGATTGTATAAGATTAAATTTAATAACTTGAAAAAAAGTGTGTAATTTGTTATAAACGATTAAACTACATCAAGAGTGTAGCATATTGTCAGTTTATATGCCTAAATCTTTCTTTTTATTTAACTTATAGAAAATTACTTTATCAGTATCTCTTACACTGTCAATGTAATTCAATCTTTTATAGCATGTTGTTTACCACATTCTATAAGTTATATAGAGTAAAATTCATTTCATTCGTCAATATAGATGACAAAATTCCTCTTTTAATTACTTTTTATATACAACTAAGTCACGACTTGGTTTTGGTGCAAATATTTGTGGTGGTAGCTGCGAAAAACAGCCATTAAAGCTGCAAAACTACAGCTCTATGAAGAGCTTTGACTAAGAGAACAAATCGAAGAAAAGAGTGAAGGAGAAGTTATGATTACAAGTCATATTTATACACTTGCACTCACATGTGCATTGCACATGGCTTCTAACTAACTAACTACCTCCACTAATGACAGCTAATGGGTAGCTAATCGACTAACCAATTCTCTAACAAACTGATCCTAGTTAGCTAACAACTAATCCTAGTCAGCTAATCTCAAGACTCCCCCTCAATCTGGGGTGAAACACATCCAGTACTCCCATCTTGCTAAGTAAAAAATGATGTATACCCCTTTAGTGAGTAAGTCTGTTAGTTGAAACTTAGAATTCAAAAACCCTGGCTTGATCAGGCCTTCATTAAGTTTTTCTCTCACAAAGTGACAGTCAATCTGTATATGCGTTGTTCTTTCATGAAAAATGGGCTTTGAAGCTATTTGTATAGTTGCTTTGTTGTCACAACACAACTTAACATGTATATCAATTTGCACTTCTAGATCTTTCAACAACCCAACCAACCAGATCACTTCAGCCACTGTTGTTGTCATACTTCTATACTCTGCTTCTGCAGAACTTCTACTCATTGCATGCTGCTTTTTTTACTTCCAAGAGATCAAAGAATCACCAAGTTGGATAACATAAACTGTAACATATCTTTTTGTATTTGGACAAGCTGTCCAATCTGAATCACAACAGGCAGTAAGTTGGGTAATAAGACTTCTTTTAAGCAGAATTCCTTGACCAGGTACATTCTTCAAGTATCTAAGAATCCTTAAAGCTGCTTCTCAATGAGACCTCTTGGGTTATTGCATAAACTGACTAAAGACCTGGATGACAAAGCATATATCAGGTCTAGTAATGATCAAATATTAACTTCCCAACCAGTTATTGATAACTGTGAGCATATGTCAAGAGTGGATCATCAGGTTTCTTCAATGTAGCATCTGTTTTCTGTAACAATGTATCACACTCTACTGTAGTAAGTTTGGTATTGAACTCCATAGGTGTAGAATATGGGTTTGCACCACTCAATCCCATTATAGAGATCAGCTCCAGTGTGTACTTACTTTGATTTAGCAAAATGCCTTTCTTAGATCTCATCACTTTAATTCCCAGAAAATATCTGAGTTGTCCCAAGTCCTTAACTTTGAAACTATTATGCAATTTCTATTGTGCCTTCTTGATCATGTGATGGTTGCTTCATGTAACTAAAATATCATCAACATATACAAGGATCACCACCATACCATCACCAGTCTGCTTGGTGAAAAGTGAATGGTCATATGGACTTTGATTATATCCTGACTGCAGTAAAGCATGATATAATTCCTACATGCAGTAAAGCATGATACAATTTGATATTCCACTATCTAGATGCTTGTTTTAGGTCATACAAATACTTTAAAAGTCTGCATATTTTGGTATCCCTCTGTCTGTAAAATCCTTGAGGTAATGTCATAAACACCTCTTCATAGAGATCATCTTGTAGGAAAGAATTATTGGCATTCATTTGAAGAAAAGTCCAATATCTAGATGTTGCAATGCTAATAACAGTCCTGATTGCCACCATCTTAGCTACTAGAGAGAAAATTTCATGATAATCAAGGTCCTCCTTTTGGTTATATCCCTTTGCTACGGACCTTGCCTTGTATTTGTTCACACTACCATATGCCTTGTACTTGACTTTGTAGACCCATTTGAAATCAATAACCTGCTTTTCTATTGGTAAATCTACTATCTCCCAAGTATGATTCTCTTCCAAAGTTGATATTTCATTTGTATTGCATCTATCTATTTCTTATGTAGAGATTCCTCTTTGAATGACTTAGGCTCAGTGTCAGTGGACAAAGCACCTAAGTAAGCATGGTAAATGCTTGATAAGTGTGAGTAGGACACTGAATTGGAAAGATGATATACACAACTAGTAGAGGGCTTAGAGGGAGTAACATAATTAGTAAGTCATATAGGTGGCTTTGTAACTCTAGTAGATTTGGTCTGATTTGGTATTTGTTTTGCAACAGGGGGGTATGGTGCAAGATTTTCAGCAATTGTAAGCTCCTCTCCACCATGTTCAACATCAGTATTAACCACATTGTCCTCAATATCATGTTGCAATTCTACAACTGGACCATTTTGATCAATAATATCAAGTTCTTTAATTTGTGATACATTGTTAGTGTCACCTGCTGCATTATCAACTACATATTCCTGATCATGACAGGATCTGTATGTGCATTTGCAATATTAATTGTCTGACTTAGTCCTGAGGAGGCCTCAAACATGTCAGGTAAACCTGACTCTTTTAAATGTTGATAAGGGAATATAGATTATCTGAAACTGATATCCCTACTAACAAAGAAAACTTTGTTAGTAAGATCATAAACCTTGTACCCTTTTTGAGTCTCTAAATATCACAAACACTAATTTTCTAGCTCTTGGAGCAAATTTATCTCCCTTGGAGTCGACTTGCATAACATAGGCATCCAAACCCTTTCAGGTGTTCTAACTTGAGGTTGCTTATCAAACAAAACTTCATATGGTATTTTACCATTAAGAACCTTAGTAGGAAATCTATTAATCAAATACACTGCAGTTCTAACACAATCTCCCTAAAAAATGGTTTGGAATTGAACTCTGAAATTTCAATGCCCTTACCATCTCTAATATGTGTCTATGCTTTCTCTCTATAACCTTATTATGTTGTGGAGTGTATGCATAACTACTCTGATAAATTATACCATTAGATGTAAATAATTCAGTACAAGATGAATTAAAAACTCAAAACCATTATCAGACCTCAAGATCTTCACAGACAAACCAAATTGATTCTTTATTAGAGTCAAGTAATCTCTCAGAACTATTATAACCTCACACTTAAAATGTATCAAACATAGCCATGTATATCTACTGCAATCATCTACTATAGTGACAAAGTAATAAATCTTATCATATGTAGGTCTTCTGTAATGCCCCCATACATCCACATCCACTAAATCAAACACATTAAGAGTTGAACTAGTACTAATAGAAAAGTTATATCTGTTTTGCTTGGCTATATGACATATCTCACAAGTGTGTTGTATGCTCTTATATATGATGTGTTGTAAGGACTTAATGTGCTTTAAGGTCTTGACTGATGTATGCCACAATCTCTCATCAATACTGTTTTTCTCCAAGACTGCTGCATTTATTGTAGATTTTAGTTGTCGTTCCCTCAAAATATACAAATCATTCCTCTCTCTACCATTTTCCATCACCTTGTTATTGAAGAGTTCCTGCAATAAACAGAAATCTGGGTAAAAAGAGACTGAGTAGAATAGTTCTCTAGTCAACTTGGACACTGAGAGCAAACTGAACTTGAAAGTTGGTACATGTAATACCTTTTGCAACACATGATTCCCGAGAACCTTAGTACTTCATATACCTTCTATACAACTTTTATTTCCTATTGGCACATGTACAATATTATTATTATCATCTTCTAGTTCTATAATAGCAGTCAAAATGTTCTTATTAGGTGTTATATGGTGTTAGCACTATCCACTATCTACTCACACTCACAACCTGTCTTGGACAATAATGAAGTAATACCTGCAATGTTTGCAAAACAATCTCTTGTTCCTGTATTGTCCAACCTGTCAACCAAGTCATTGTATTGCTCTTCTGTGAAATAATTCACAGAAAAGTTTCCTCCATTGGTAGTTGCCACAACTTCTCTGGTGAAATGAGCTGTTGTTGGTTTGTGATCAACATTAACTCTATAGTTTTCATTTCCTAGCTTGACTTCATCATTTCATTTCTTCTTACTTTCGAAATATGGTGGATATCCAACCAGCCTGTAACATTTTTCTGTAGGATGGTTCTTGTAACCACAAATCTCACAAGTGATCCCTAACCTCTTGGGTTTGTATCCCTGTGTTCTACATGCAAGCAATGTTAATGCTTTTCTAGCCTTATCCACCACTCCAAGTGTTCTTTGATATTTCTTTTGTGATGCTATAGCATAAGCTTCATTCACAGTTATAACTTGTTTTCTAGCTAGAATATTACTTTTTATATTTTCATAAGTTTCATTCAGCCCCATTAAGAATTATAATAACCTTTGTGACTTCAAATGCACCACATAAGCTACAGATTCACAACATTCACATCCTGGAGATGTAATTATTATATCCAATTCTGCCCAAAGATCTTTCAATTTGAAATAATAGATTGTGACCGAGTCATTACCTTGCTTTAGAGTGGCAATTTCAGTCCAAAGATGATACGATATCGTCAAGTGATCAGATCTATCAAATCTCTCTTCAAAATCAATATAAATCTTCTTCGCAGTTGACGCATACATGATCCCAGGTAACAACTCGCTTGCAACTGTGCTCGCGATCCATGACACAACTATTGCGTTGCATTTTTCCCACTACTCCTATAACACTCATTTGTATGTGCTTTTGAGACATGTTCCATCAATAAATCAAAACTTTCCTTTACCCCTAAGTGATAATGTCATCGATCTGCTCTATAAGGCACAATTTTCTGGCCTTGTGAGCTTTATCGGTATAAGAACAACACATGGTGTATCAAAAGCTTGAATATAGAGTGGATGATTGTGGCTTAATGTTATTACTTCATTAACCGCCATTAAAGGTCAAATTAAAGCTCAATTTACAGTGATTCTTCTTCACCTTCTATGTTTAATCAAATTAAACGAGTATTCTTAAGATCTCCGCTCCGATACCATGTGAAAAACAACCATAAAAGCTGAAAAACTACAGCTCTATGAAGAGCTTTGACTGAGAGAACAAATCGAAGAGAAGAGTGAAGGAGAAGATATTTTTCATATGTGAGAAGTTGATTACAAGTCATAGTTATACACTTGCACCAGAGCCGTCCCTGGGGCGGTCGAGGCGGCGCCGCCGCACAAGGCCCCCCGACGGCGGGGCCTCCGCCCCAGAATTTTCATTTTTCTTTTATTGGTTTCAAATATTAAGATATGTATTAAAAATGTCTCCAATCATATCAGTGAGAGTTGTAGCCTAGCGGTTGAGGGCTCCTTTTGAAAGTCCTTTCCTAGTGAGAGGTTACGTGTTCTCGAATCCAATGAGAAAAGGCTTTTTTTTAAAACACAAAATCATATTTGGCACTTGACAAAGCATTTTGTTTTTGTTGTAAGTTGTTTAAAAAGGGTGCTAAACCAAAATCAGATTTGGCACTTGACAAAGCATTTTGTTTTTGTTGTAAGTTGTTTAAAAAGGGCCCTAAACCAAAATCAGATTTGGCAGTTGACAAAACATTTTGTTTTTATTGTAAGTTGTTTAAAAAGTGCCCTAAACCAAGTTAATTTTTCATGTGAGTAAAAAGGGCATCTTTTCGTTTCTCGCACCGAGCCCTTAAAAGTATAGGAACGACTCTGACTTGCAATCACATGTGCATTGCATATGGATTTTAACTAACTAACTACCTCCACTAATGACAGCTAATCGACTAACCAATTCTCTAACAAATTGATCCTAGTTAGCTAACAACCAATCCTAGTCAACTAATCTTAAGTGTAGCAACTTCTGTGGGAAACAATAATTGTAGAAAACATGAAGTAAGTAAATATTACAAATTGCTAGAAAGGATAAACCAAAGATTGCAACAAACTGGAATAAAAAATGTTACAAACTCCTTGTGATTTGCTGAGTCGAGTTATGGCACTCTGTATTAAGACAAGATTGCCCCGTATATATCCTTTTACGTTGTCGGACAATAGTCTCCCAAGATACAATAGCAACTTAACAAATGAGCAAAGGAAACTCAAGTGTTACTCTTGAAGAACTTTGAGTATAGTAAACTTTCTAGAGAGGAAGAAGAAGATTTCAAAAAATTTTGTAAGTGTTTTCTTAGTAGTGTTCAACAATTGAGCCAAAGGCCTCAATTTATAGTGTAAGGAGAAGACCCCTCAACTAGCCAACTAATGGCCTTCAATAGCCATGTAATGACACTTATTGAGGGGTTACATTCAGCCAAATAATGGCTGAATTTATATGCCAAATAATAGAGATTCAATGCTCCAAACCCAGCCCAAAAGTCAAAACTTTCCATCTTCCCGTCGCAGCATTCTGCCTCTGAAGCGCCGCGACTCTGTGAATTAGCGCTGCGGCCCTTCGCGGCTCCGCGGCGATTTCCGACTTGTTTCATCTTACACTTCGTACACTTCTTCCTTCGTTTACCAACGTGGAATACTTTGTCATTTGGCCAATAACCGTCCATCATTCTATGTCTCAAATGTATTACTTACGTACCAATATCTCTTTTATTAAATAAATTTGCGATACTTGGCATTACGTGTGCACGTATGTGGAAATGACGTTTCCGACGTGCGGGTCCCCAAATGTTTGAGTCATAAATAATGGGATAAACTTAATTCCACATTAGTAAATTTCCAACAATCCCCTCTTGAAAGAGATTTTGGCGCACTCACATGGTGTCTTTTCCAGCAATCTTTCAGCGGATCGATGTTGCATCTGGATAGGTAGCTTCCGCTTTGAACCTTCCATAGTTGAATACCATTAGACTTACTTACTACGTGGTGAACGTGATGTATTAAACCGTTAGTGTTTAGTGTAATCCAAATCAACGGTACCAACACAACAACTTCCATTACTTTGTTTTTCGTAATGTTTTATCCGTTGTGGTTGTGGACACTTCTTGGATTCTTAAGTGCGTCCATTTGAGGCGGCCTGTCCTGTCCTCACACTTAAATAGGTGGTCTCCTACAAGGTATCCTGCTATACCCCACTTTACAAGTGTTAGGAACCATTAAAAGTTTCCCCAAACCTAACCTCAAACGTTGATGGTCATTAAAGGTTTTGGAAACTTAACCTTTACCCACATTATAGATATCACTTAACGTCTATCGCAGGAACGACTTTGGATTTGGTTTTTCTCTACAGAAATCACTATCTGAAGTGCTCAACTGAACCTTTACAACTTAGTTTTCCCATTGAACCTAATTCCTGGGATCTCCAGTCAGTAAGGTTTGGTTACCACTGTATTGGTCCTTATAGCTTGGGTTTTAAGCTCATTCCCCTAGACAGGCAGAACATCTGATCCTTGAGTAAGCCCATTGTCAATGGGTCTGCTATGTTATACTTTAATTTTATGTAATCAATGGATATTATACCTGTGGTGATCAGCTGCCTAACGGTCTTATACCTCCGTCGAATATGACGAGACTTGCCGTTGTACATAGAACTCCATGCCCTTTCTAGAGCCGACTGACTGTCGTAGTTGATCATTACAAAAGGTACGGGTTTGTCCCAACATGTGACATCTTCTAAAAAGTCGTGAAGCCACTCAACTTCTTCTCCTACTTTGTCTAAAGTGATAAAATCCGATTCTATCATGGATCAGGCGATGCAAGTTTGCTTAGAGGATTTCTAAGACATAGCCCCACCACCAATTGTAAATACATACCCACTGGTGGACTTGGTGTTCTCTATATCAGATATCCTGTTTGCATCACTGTACCCCTCTAGTACAGCTGGATATCTCGAATAATGCAACCCGTAAGTTAGTGTGTATTTCAGGCATCGTAGTACCCGATTCAACGCCTTCCAATGATCAGTACTCGGATTACGGGTAAACCTAGCCAACTTGTTGACTGCATAAGCAATATCAGGTCGGTGCGGTTTGTTATGTACATCAAACTACCAATCACCTGTGCATACTGCTCTTGGCATACGGGTGCACCACGATTTTTATCAAGCTTTTGATTATTATCCATTGGTGACTTCATAGGCGAACTGTCAAACATCTCGAACTTTTTCAACACATCCTCGATGTAGTGCGACTGAGATAAGACCAGTCCGTCAGACATCTTAGAGATCTTTATTCCTAAGATGACACCTATAATACTCATATCCTTCATGTCGAAGCATTGTTTCAACATGTTTTTAGTTTCTAGAATCAAGCTAGGACTGCTCCCTGTGATCAACATGCTGTCTACATACATACATATCATGACGAACGAGTCAGAGTACCTTTCGTGTAGACACATTTGTCACACTCATTAATGGAGAAACCCTTCGATAGTAGAGTACTATCAAATTTTTCGTGCCATTGCTTCGGGGCCTGTTTCAGCCCGTACAGAGATTTGACAAGTCGACAGACTTTCTTGTCTTGCCCTGGAACCACATACCCCTCGGGTTGTTCCATATAGATTTCTTCTTCTAAATCACCATTTAGAAAGGCTGTCTTGACATCCATTGATGTATCTCAAGGTCACGCAACGCTGCGATCGCAATGAATACTCGTATGGACATCATCCTAGACACCGGGGAGTACGTGTCAAAATAGTCAAGGCATTCCTTCTGCCGATAGCCCTAGACTACCAACCTGGCCTTGTACTTATCTATAGACCCATCTGCTTTATACTTCCATTTGAGTATCCATTTACAACCCAACAGTTTATTTCCCGGAGGAAGATCAACCAACTCCCAAGTATGGTTATGCAGGATGGAGTCTATTTCACTCTCAATAGCTTCTTTCCAAAGCGGTGCCTCTGGAGTTGACAATGCTTCAGTAATTGTCCTTGGTTCGTCATCAACCATATAAGCTACAAAGTCAGGACCGAAGTATTTATCGATCTTGGCCCTTTTAATTCGCCTTGGTTTCATCTCTGGAGTCTCCATGTTCTGAAAATTTAGAACACTAGATTCAGGATATTCAGCCACTTCGAAGTCCACTAGATCTGAACTATCTAGATCTGGGCAGTCAACGACTCCCGGTTCCTGAGAGCTTTGTTCATAACTTCGTTTGCGAGCGGTTATGTGTTTTTCCTTTCTAGGAAAAGTATCCTCAAAGAATTGAGCATTCCCTGATTCCATGATTGTACCCCCGTTGGATATCTAGAACATCTGACTTATGCACTAAGAAGCGATAAACACTACCATTATTTGCATATCCTATGAAAATGAAATCTACAGTCTTAGGCCCAATCTTGACCTGCTTTGGCTTGGGTACTTCGACCTTTGCCAAACAACCCCACACCTTTAAATATTTATAGGTGGGCTTTTTTCCCTTCCATGATTCATATGGAGTTTTGTCCTTACCCTTATCTGGGACTCTGTTAAGAATCGTATTAGCGGTAAGGACGGTTTCTCCCCACATATTTTGCGGAAGACCGGAATTGATGAGCAAGGCATTCATCATTTCCTTCAATATGCGGTTCTTGCGTACCGCAACACCATTCGACTGAGGTGAGTATGGAGTCGTCGTTTGATGAACAATGCCTGATTCTGTACAATATTCCTCAAATAGTGCTACGTATTCTCCCCCTCTATCGCTACGAATGGATTTAATCTGCATGCTTAGTTGGTTTTCAACTTCTGCTTTGTAACGTCGGAACGCTTCAAATGCTTCATCTTTACTTTTCAACAAGTAAAGGTAACAATAACTTGTGCTATCATCAATAAATGTCACAAAGTACTTGTTCCCTCCCCTAGTTTGTGCAAACTTCAAATCACATATATCTGTGTGAATAAGTTCTAGTGGAGCGGTATTCCTTTTGACGGATCGAAAAGGAAGCTTCTTGAGTTTTGCCTCTACGCACACCTCACACTTATGTTGAGGGTTTACGTCGATAGACGGCAACAACTCCAACTTAACCAACCTTTGGATGGACTTGTAGTTAATATGTCCTAATCTATGATGCCATAAATTAGAGGACTCAAGCAAATAAGAAGAAGCTTCAATATTATTTCTTGCACGTATTACAGACATGGCGTTAACTTTGAATAGGCCTTCACAGACGAAGCCTCTTCCCACAAAAGTTTCATTCTTGGTGATTACAAACTTATTGGACTCAAATACTAGCCTAAAAACAGCATTAACTAATAAATTACCTGAAATTAAATTCCTCCTAATCTCAGGGACATGCATCACCTCCTTCAGAGTAAGCTCCTTTCCAGAAGTCATCTTCAGGACTACCTTTCCTACCCCTAGCACGTCAGAGGAAGCGTTGTTACCCATGAACAACTTTTTATTTGTAACTGGTGTATAAGTGGAGAAGGCATCTCTATTGGAACAAATGTATCTGGTAGCACCCGTGTCCATCCACCATTGAATGAGATTCTCAACAAGGTTTACTTCAAGTACCACTGCCGAGAACTCCTCAATCATGTCATCCAGAAGCCTGTCTTTTACGACGTTAGCCCGAGTCTTGCCTTTGGCTTTGGCCTTCTCTTGTTGCTCAATCTTGAGCTTGCGGCAATCCTTGATCATGTGACCAGGTTTCCCACAGTGGTGACATTTTCCTTTGAACTTCTCTGCCACTAGGTCTTGCCGTCTTTCTGGAACTTTTGCTTCTTGCTTGGGTTCCCTTTGTTCTCAGCCAGATTTTCCTTTGCCTCAGCGGGTTGTTTTTCCTTAGGCAAGACCCTCTTATTATCTTCCTGAATCTGGAGTTTGATAATAAGTTCCTCAAAGGTCATTTCCTTTTCACTTGAGTTTTAAGTAACTCATAAACTCATTCCACGAGGGAGGTAACTTTTCAATCAGTGATCCAACCAAAACTGCTCATTTGGTTTCATACCTTCCAAATCCAGGTGATGTAGAATCATTTGGAATTCCTAGACTTGGGACATCACAGTTTTACTATCCACCATTTGAAATTTCAGGAATTTCCCAACGATGAATTTCTTTGTACCAGCATCTTGTGCGTTGTACTTCTTCTGCAGTTT
Organism: Anisodus tanguticus; assembly: GCA_034509755.1. Lineage (NCBI taxonomy): Eukaryota > Viridiplantae > Streptophyta > Magnoliopsida > Solanales > Solanaceae > Anisodus > Anisodus tanguticus. Next base: position 36,108,957 of record CM067544.1, read on the forward strand.
TTCCCATAACTCTTTGGCGGTGCCTACGGTGCAATACACCGTGTAGAGTGGGTCTGACAGACAGTTCAAAACATAGTTCTTACATATGAAGTCATTATGACTTCATGCATCAAGAACCATCTTCATGTCGTTAATGACATGGATACCTTGGCCCCCTTCAACCGTTTCATTAGGCTGAGGAGTCCACTTCATCTCCAGCTTGTGAAGGATTTTCTGTTAGAAAACGAGTCATTCCCATAACAGTCAGATAAAACAACATCTTCTGCTGCCATCTCTTGAAGTTGGAGCCCATGAACTTTTCTGGGCGTTCATGGTGGAATCTAGCGGGTGGAGGAACTGTAACATTCCCTTGAGCAGCAGGAAAGGCGTTGGATGAGCCTTGAGCAACCGAAAAGGCATTGGGTGTGCCTTGAGCAGTGGGGAAGGCAGAGAGGTTGCCTTGAGTAGCAGCAGCAGCATCAGAAGCGAGTTGTTCTCTTTCAGTCATCTTTCTAAGCACTTACAACAATCTTGTCTTAAAATTGTGGGATACAATAATTGCAGGAAACGGGAAGTAAGTAAATATTTTAAATTGCTATAAAGGATAAACTAAAGATTACAACAAACTGGAATCAAGAACGTTACAAACTCCTTGTGATTTGCTGAGTCGGGTGATGGTACTCTGTCTTTAAGACAAGATTGGCCCGTATATATCCTTTTACATTGTCGGACAATAGTCTCCCAAGATACAACAACAACTTAACAAATGAGCAAAGGAAACTCAAGTGTTACTCTTGAAGAACTTTGAGTATAGTAAACTTGCTAGAGAGGAAGAAGAAGATTTCAGAAAATTCTGTAAGTGTTTTCTGTTCAACAATTGAGCCAAAGGCCTCAATTTATAGTGTAAGGAGAAGACCCCTCAACTAGCCAACTAATGGCCTTCAATAACCATGTAATGACACTTATTGAGGGGTTACATTCAGCCAAATAATGGCTTAATTCAGGTGCCAAATAATGGAGATTCAATGCTCCAAATCCAGCCCAAAAGTCAGAACTTTCCATCTTCCCGTCGCAGCATTCTGCCTCCGAAGCACCGCGGCTCTGCGAATTAGCGTTGTTGCCCTTCGCAGCGATTTCCGACTTGTTTCATCTTACACTTCGTACACTTCTTCCTTCGTTTACCAACGTGGAATACTTTTTCATTTGGTCAATAACCGTCCATCATTCTATGTCTCAAACGTATTACTTACGTACCAATATCTCTTTTACTAATGAAATTTGCGATACTTGGCATTACGTGTGCACGTGTGTGGAAACGACGTTTCGACGTGCGGGGCCCCAATTATTCGAATCATAAATAATGGGATAAACTTAATTTTACATTAGTAAATTTCCAACAACTTCTACTTAGCTTCCTTGGATATTCTTTCTTGGGTACTTTTTACTTTTTTGTCAGAAGCTACGTACATATATAGTTCCTTGAAATGCAAGGCATACTATTGAACAATTTCTTAATTAGCAGTGTTCTACGTATAAAGTATCGCTAATGAAATGTCAGAATTTACTTTGTGTTTCTAACAACATAATTTTATCTGGAAATTTCTTTATAGATGGACACATACAAAATTATCCACGCTTACTTGTAAAACATTCTTTTCACGCAAAAGTAGAATACATACAAGAAATAGCAATTATGCTTTAAGCGTCATCTGGCTAAGATAACGTATTTGACTTCCAACTCCGACTTATTTCCCAATTATTGGTTGCTAACTTCATTTTAAAGTATAATACATTGTATTTCAATTTACTATTATCCAAACCCACTTCTTCTTATTTGGAAATATTGCTAATATAAGGACTTCAAGATTTTGAGTCCATGCTTCAATTATTCATAACAAGAGAAAAGAAAAAAATATTATCTGTTAACTTTAGGATTGTGATGTCAATAGTTTTGCCAGGGCCGGCTCAACAACAACAAGAGTAGGAACCTAAAGACAAAATTTATAGAGAGACCCTAATTTTTTTTTAAAAGGAAAGATCGTCATTTATATTTTTATTTTATTAAAATCTATTTTTCTAACTTATTTAGATACGAAGTCATTAATTATTGTTTTATAATCGATTTGTTCTATCTAGGGGTGAGCGGGTCCGGGTACCCTAATTTTTTTGAACTACCCGGACCCTACCCAGTAAAAGATCGGTTCCTAAATTTACTACCCGGAACCTACCCGTAACAATCATTACCCGGAACCTACCCTGACCCTGCGATTCCGGGTAGGTTCCGGAATACCCTGATTTCTTCTCATATAACCTATTCATGACTTCAAATGAGCTTTAAATCCATATTCAAATCATGTTTACTTAACAAATACTAACTTTAGATGACATATTGGTGTCATTTTAAGCATGAACAGTTATGTATGCTCTAACTAATATATATTTAGATATTAATTTGATTCAAAGAAGTCTAAACATAGCTTAAACTAGTCCTAAACTAACATATTAAACACCTTATTTAACTATTCATGCTAACAATCACATAATAAACACAAATAATGAAGTTAATTAAAAGTTACTTAAAGGTAAAACATTTACCTTGTATGAAGGTAGCCTAAAGATCCAAGGGAATTTGAATCTCCTCCATAATGGTTCTCAACCAATGAAAATAGAGAGTTTGAATCGTGAATAAGACAAGAAACAATTAAGGGAGCGTACGCTGCGAGCTTTCCATAAATGGCGATAGTGACGACGCGGCTAGGGTTTTCCCTTGACCCAAATTGTGAAAAGTGGGGAAAGGAAGGTTTTGCCCTTTTTATGCTTTAAACATGTCTAGGTCGGGTCTGGGCTAATTTAGCCTTGGGCTTGGCTAATTTGTTAGGGAATGAGGCCCAATCCGTCTTGTTTTAAAAGAGAATTAAATTCATGGCCACAATTTTCAAATGTAGCCCTTTTTAAAATTAAAGAATGACTAATAAATTTTAAAAATTATCTAATTAGATAAGTTTCGGGAATCGGTTCCGGGTTCGGGTACCCTGTCTCTATTTGCCGGAACTGAAACCGGACCCGACATTGATCGGTTCCTAATTTTACTATCCGGAACCTACCCGTTATTGTAATATATCTACACCGGAACCTACCTGTTAGTGTCGGTTCCGGTCGGGTATTTGGGTACCCTGTACCCGTGCTCACCCCTAGTTCTAACTAATCAGTTTCAATTGATAATATAGTTATCAAGGGCTTCTTTCTGAAATTTAATTAATTCTTCAAATTTTCTCATTTTTTTCTCTTTTTGAAATTAGAATATTTAATAATAAGATAATAAAAATAGTAAAAGTGGGGAATTAAAATTTAACAATATATAAAAAAATTGGGGCCTCAAGCCATTGCTTTAGTAGCCTTATGGTAGTGTCGGCCCTGAGTTTTCAAGCCATTCACAATCACAACCCAGTTTATCGAGCTACAAACCGGATACTAGCTCCCAGGTTAAAGACTTGGTTGAATGCGATATTTCTACAACTGAGAGCCATACAACACATTCTTTTAGTTTAATCATAGGGTATCCGAGTCTACTAGCCCGACTAATCGGGATACATCTCAGATAGACTTATTAAGGATAAAGTGTTCCATTCAAATATAGTTCTCTATTCTTAGGCTCGAAACCGAGACCTTTAATTAAAGAATAAAGGAATCTCATTTTTTCTCACTAAACTCCTTAGTGATCATACTAATAGAATATTATTTTCATAAACTGGGTTGATTATGTAGAATTAGATTTCTCTTGTAATTAGGATTGATTAGTTACCTAGTTTGTATCAAAGTAAATATTCTTGTAACATTATATATATTGGAAATCATTAATGAATAAAATCAAGAAAGAATACTTCTTACATGGTATCAGAGGTCTAGGGAAAGTTCCTGAAACCTTAACTCCCCTTCCTTATTGCCGTCCCCCCCTCCCCACCCTTTTTTTTCTTTTTTGGCCGCCGACCACCACCCTTCTCCCGTCAACCATGTCTGACTCTAAATCCTCTTTTCATCCAGCCCTCACAGTTTCCAACATTAAATCTCATGTTTTCATCACTCTTGTGATGGAAAACGTCCATTATGCCACGTGGGCGGAACTCTTCAAAATTCACTACTGATCCCACTGGGTTATTCATAAATAATTCCGCCGGAAAAAGGTAAGGATAAGGTGCCAAAAACCAATGACGAAAGAGAATTATAGTTAACCATCGATGCAACAGTTCTTCAGTGGATTTATGCCACTATTTTTAGCGATTTGTTGCATACAATTATTGAACCTGACACCACGGCGATGGAAGCTTGGGATCGCTTATAGGACATATTCCAAGACAATAAAAATTCTCGGGGCCGTTACTCTTGAGCAGGAATTATCCACCACCGACATGGCGGATTTTCCCAATACATCCATATATTGTCAATGACTCAAGGTATTGTCAGACCAACTCAAGAACGTCTGCACGTCGGTAACTAACAATCGGCTTGTCTTACAACTAGTGGTCGGCCTCACCGACGCATATAGTGGAGTGGGTACGCTCATCCTCCAAAATAATCCTCTTCCACCATTTTACCAAGCCCGCTCTATGCTTTTTCTCAAAAAAGTAGATTTTGCCAAAAAGACAACCATCGTTTCCAATTCCTCCTTGGTTGCCACTCCGTATGATGAGAGTTTGTCACAATTTAAAATTTTGCCGCCAAATCGTGGCTAGAAGGGCCGAAATGACGGTAATGGGAGCAAAAACCACAGCGGTGGCCGCGATGGTGGTAAAGGCTATAGCAACCACCTAGGAGGAGGTGGCAGCAATGGCGGTGGGGGCGGCAGCCAGCAGCACCCACCAGCCAAGTGGCAGCCGAGGGTACCTTGGGGCAGTGGGCCAACACCATGGGCCTGGCAGTGGCCTTGGACCGTGTCGCCCCACCCCTATCCAGTCGGTAGTAATTGGGCTAGACCCAAGTCCCAGCCAGCAACCCAGCAGGCACAACAGCAGCATCCAGGGCTTCTTGGGCCAGTGGCAGTAGGCACACTCGGAAGTGGTGACCCCGACAGATATCGAGGTCGCGATGCACAGTCTTAAGATTACTCCGCCTGACACAAATTGGTACATGAACACCGGTGCAACGTCTCACATGACGTCTTCACAAGGTAATCTCTCATCCTATGTTAATTTAAGCAACAATCATGATAAAATTATCGGAAATGGTCATTCAATTTCAATTCGTGGTTATGGTACTACAAACTTGTCTCCTCCAAACCCACTATTAATTTTAAAAAATGTCCTTCACGCACTTCAATTAATTAAAAATTTGATTTTAGTCAGAAAATTTACCACTGATAATTGGGTTTCTGTTGAATTTGTCCTTTGGGTTTTCCGTAAAGGATTTTCGGACGGGGATGCGTCTAATGAGATGTGATAGTCGGGGCGAGCTTTATCCAATCACCACAACCACACATCAAGCCAATTTACCATCCACTTTTGCAGCTTTAGCTCCTTCCTTATGGCATGAACATTTAGGTCATCCGGGAGCACTTGTTTTTGCATCCCTTTAACAAAATAAATTTATTGAGTGTACTAGACCTCGTAGTTCTCATGTTTGTCACTCTTGTTCTCTTGGAAAATATGTTAAGTTGCCTTTCGTTGCTTCTAATTCTAGTACTGTTATGCCTTTTGATATTATTCATAGTGATATTTAGACATCTCCCATTTTGAGCTCTTCGGGCCATCGATATTATCTTCTGTTGTTGGATGATTACTATAATTTTTTGTGGACATTTCCTTTGTCTAAAAAGTCACAAGTTTTCTCCTCATTTCTTTCCTTTAGAGCATACATCCGCACTCAATTTGAACGGGATGTTAAAAGTATTTAGTGTGATAATGGTAGAGAATTTGATAATGGACATTTTTGGGATTTTTGGAAAACTAATGGTTTGTCGTTTTGTCTCTCGTGTCCACATACATCATCTCAAAATTGAAAAGCACAACAAAAAATTCGAACCATTAACAATATTGTTAGAACCTTACTTGCACATTCATCTCTACCACCATCCTTTTGGCATCATGTGTTACAAATGGAATCATATCATTTCAACATACTTATGAGCAAACAAATAGCCTACGAATCCCCACTAAAAAATTTAGACCTAAGGGACCCATCATATTCTCATTTACGGGTTTTTGGGTGCTTATGTTACCCTCTCTTTCCCTCTACTACCATTAATAAACTTCAACTCCGGTCCACTTCGTGTGTCTTCTTAGGATATCCGTTAAATCATCGTGGTTACAAATATTTTGACTTATCCTCTAATAAAATTACCGTAAGTCGTCACGTAATTTTTTATGAAACAAATTTCCCTTTTGCCAAATTACATTGTTCCGGACCTCCTACCTATGAATTTCTTGACGATAGCATACCCCCGTATTTGATACATAAGTTAGCCTCCCAAACAACCCAACGTGTCTTGATGTCTCGACCCGATTAACGAGCCCCGCGGCTGCTGGCCCAGCTGAGCCTCTTGCTGGCAGCCCACTGCCGAGAGGCCTAGTGGCGGGCGATCCGCTGGGTCTCGGCCCAAGCAGTCCACCGTCTCCTAGCCCATTGCCCGATAGTCCAGTCACTGCCAGCCCACTATCGGGCAGTCCGCCAGTCTCGTCCGACCCGACTCCAATTACGGCCCAACGACCTGTCACTCATAGTCAACACGAGATTTTTAAGCCAAACAAAAAATACGGTCTTCACACCCATGTTGCCAAGTCACCATTACCCAGTAATCATGTGTCTGCCCTCAATTACCCAAATGTGAAAATGACTATGGATGATGAATTTAATGCTCTTATTAATAATAGGACGTGGGATTTAGTGCCCCGTCCCCCTAATGTTAATGTGATTCGGTCTATGTAGATTTTTAGTCATAAAGAAAATCCTAATGGTACATTTGAGAGGCACAAAGCCCATTATATAGGTGATGGAAATACTCAATAGGTTGATGTGGATTGCGATGAGACTTTCACCCAAGTGGTCAAACAAGTAACTATCAGAACGGTCCTCAGTCTGGCTCTTTCGAAGGCATGACCACTTCATCAGCTTAATGTAAAAAATGTCTTCCTACATGGTGACCTCAATGAAACAGTGTACATGTATCAGCTCATGGGTTACAGAGACCATACTTATCCTAATCATGTTTGCCTGCTAAGGAAAATGTTGTATGGGCTCAAACAAGCTCCTAGTCCTGGTACAAGAGCTTTGCAGATTATGTTTCACATATTGGGTTTTCTAATAGCAGGTCTGATCATTCTCTATTCATATACCGTGAGGGTAATGATATCGCTTACATTCTTTTGTATGTGGATGATATTATATTAACTGCCTCATCTGATGCTCTTTGTAAGTCTTTCATGTCACTGCTTGGCTCTGAGTTTGCAATGAAGGATCTAGGGCCACGGTGTTACTTCTTAGGGATAGTTGTGACACTTCATGCAGGTGATTTATTTTTATCCCAAAAGTAGTATGCGACAGAGATTGTTGAACGAGCTGGCATGTCATCGCGTAGGCCGTCCGCTACTCCGATTGATACTAAACCAAAATTGAGTGCTTTGTCCAGCAAGACATATGTCGATCCATCACATTACCGCAGCCTTCCAGAGGCCCTGCAGTATCTCACATTCACGAGGTCCTACATCTCTTATGTTGTACAATAGGTTTGTCTATTCATGCATAACCCGATGGAGGATCACATGCATGCTCTCAAACGCATTATGTGTTATATTCAGGGTACTCTCGATCATGTCTTGCATTTATATCCTTCTTCGACAACCACTCTTATTTCATACACAGATACCGATTGGGGTGGTTGTCTGGATACCAGACGTGAGGCGTCTGGTTATTGTGTATTTCTTGGTGATAATATGGTCTCTTGGTCCTCAAAACGGCAAGCAACCTTGTACAGATCTAGTGCCCAAGAAGAATACCGAGGAGTTGCCAACGTGGTGTCTGAATCTTGTTGGCTACGGAACTATCTTTTAGAGCTCCACTGTTCGGTTCCGAAGGTGACATTGGTTTATTGTGATAATGTTAGTGCAATTTATCTCTTAGGGAATTCGGTTCATCACCAACGCACTAAACATATCATGTTGCCTGTGGACAAATACATGTCTTACATGTCCCGTCACGTTATCAGATTGCCGACATATTTACAAAAAGTCTTTCGCTGATTTTATTTGAAGACTTTGGGGACAGTCTCAGCATACACCGACCTCCCGCTTTGACTTCGGGGGTGTAATAGAATATTATTTCCATAATAATTGTACTATCTCCTATATTAGGTAGAATTAAATTTCTCTTGTAATTAGGATTGATTAGTTACCTAGTTTGTATCAAATTAAATATTCTTGTAACATTATATATATTGTAAATCATTAATGAATAAAATTAAGGAAGAATATTTTTTACACATACAAATATAAATATATGCAAATCAATTATTAACCACTTACCCCTTGTACATGAACTATCAACTTTCGGATGTCTAAGTTATCATTTTATGATCCCAATTATTTTTCATGAATATATAATCATGCAATTTAATAAATTGAATTCTTATTGTACGTTTGTCGATCTGTTTTTCTAAAATCTGTGGGGAAGGAACATGCATTGCAATTTTAGCATTAAGCACAACGACTACTACTAATAATGATGAGTCCCCAGGCATAGCCGGATGGAAAAGGAATGAAACTTAAAATTCAGTTGGAGGCCTGCAGCGTGAGTTCGAACTCTGGTGGAAACAATTTAATCTCTTCTGGAGTAAGACTTTGTAGGTAATATCAGTTATTCTGTTCTTAAATCCTGATCATTCAAACATATCCTGCGATTTAATGTTAATAGTGCTGAAAAATCGAAACTATTTTAGAGAAATAGTCCAGCGTATATAAAAAAAAAATGATAGAGTAAGAAAAATATTGAAGTGACATAAATTAGTCAACGCTACTTCTCAAAGTTGTCTCCTTTTCTAACATCAAAGTTCAAATACAGAACCAGCGTGTGTATTAAAATACGTTGCGTAGGGAAACCAATTCATTGTCATTTACACGCAGTTCCGAAGTACTTTTTGCTCCAAAAGGTGGAATCTCTCACCCCAGGAGCTTTCACATCCCGATCCGACAGGTTTGTGAAGGAGGTAAATTCCGAACTACTTTTTTCTACTCCCTCCGCTCACTCTTACTATAGATTTTACATACCCTTAAAAAAATAATAAATAAAGTACATATATGATATTCATATTAATTGGTGTATAATTTTAATAAACTTAAAAAATAATTTAAAATGAATAATTAATACTATGGCTAAAATAAGAAAAAGAAATTATTTGTCTTGATATAATAAATTTAACAAGTAAAATTAAAAAAATTATTAGTATAGTTGATAAGTAAACATAAATAGAGAAGGAAGTATTAAAGAAAAGAATCGGCTGAAATCTTGCCAAGTACAAATAGATATTTCTAAGTTGTTACCATCATAGGCTTATAATTTACTTTTCCTTTCAATATACTAATAAAAATTATGCATTTAATATAAAACATTTAACCTTTATTCATCGTCTTTAAATGAGATTTTTGTGAGTAGAAAAGGTGGAATCGAAATATTTTCATGCATTTGTTCGCTAATAGCCAAATGCAACTATTTTTTCTCATTGATTCACTAGTGCGCTAGTAAGCGCTAGTAAAACATACTCTCCGTTTCAATTTATATGAGGATTGATTAGTTTTAAGAGTTAAATAGTTCTTTCTTTGACTCAATTTCAAATATAAAATTTTAAATTATTATATAATAAAATTTACTTAAAAAACTATATAAAAAATATTATAAATCTGCATAATTAATAATTTAAAATATATAAAAAAATTTAAAAAATTATAATTAAAAAATTAATTATTTAACGCTTTAAACTGGTCAACGGTCACGTAGGTTGGAACAAGAGGATATTTGTTTGCGTACAAATTGACGTAATTTCTTCACAATCCAACTAAAGAAAAATGACAAATTAATCTAGACAGTAGTGGGAAAAGGAAAAAATAAGTGAAGGTTTGTTTGTCACGACTCACGAGTGTTAGAAAAATGAGAAGAGAAAAGGCTGATGATGTGTTTTGTTGGCCGCCGTGAAAGGTAGTATCGTGGCGGCTCCTAAGTAATACTCCCTCTGTTCAAAGTGAGATCATTTTCTTTTTAGATATGTAATAAAAAAAATATCTATCTTTTTATATTTAAAAATAATTTAATTTTATGATATAATTTATATTCACATAAATATTTAAGTGAAAGAAATAATTTCTTGAATATTTTCATTAATGAAAGAGTATATATACAATTTATAATTTTCATAATAGAAAAATTATATTTCTAGTCTACTTCCAAAACATTATTCTACTTGTACAATAATTATACAATTATGGTAAGTATACAATTCTAATTATATATAAAATTGTCCTAAATGCATCAAACCGTGATATACTTATGGTAAGTATATCACGGGGATTACTATTTATCACACCTCCGCAGTCATAGCGGGCGGTCTTCGTATGCCGAGACTGTCCCTAAAATCTTCAAAAAGGAGCGAGGGAAGACCCTTTGTAAAGATGTCTGCAATTTGATACCTGGAAGGGACATGGCAAACACGTACTTGTCCACGAGCTACATTTTCGCGAACAAAGTGAATGTCCATTTCGATATGTTTAATGCGCTGGTGCTGAACCGGATTACCAAAAAGGTAGATGGCACTAACATTATCACAAAAACCAATGTAGCTTTCTGAATAGGACAATGAATCTCTAAAAGCAAATTACGTAACCAACATCATTCAGAGACCACATTGGCAACCCCTCGATACTCGGCCGCTGCACTGGAGCGGGACAAAGTCGACTAACGTTTTGCAGACCAGGAGACCAAGTTATTACCAAGAAACATACAATAGCCAGACGTAGAGTGTCTAGTAGCTGGACAGCCACCCCAATCAGCATCTGTATATGAGACAAGTGTAGACGTCGACGAAGGATATAAATGTAAGCCATAGTCAAGTGTCCCCTGGATGTATCGAATAATGCGTTTGAGCGCATTCATATGTTCAACCCTGGGATCAGGCATAAACAAGCACACCTGTTGTATGACATATGTAATATCTGATCTCGTGAAAGTAAGTTACTGAAGGGACCCTACAAGACTGCGATATCGGGTCGGATCCTCATATGGGGGAGCCGGCCGCAACCCCTAGCTTGGGTTTAGTATCAACTGGAGTGGAAGTGGACTTACATGATGACATACCAGTTCGCTCAATGATCTCAGCTGCATACTTCAGTTGGGACAAGAACAACCCACCTACATGACGTGTGACAGCAATCCCCAAAAAGTAACTCAAGGGCCCTAAGTCTTTCATAGCAAACTCAGAACTGAGTATTGTCATGATAGACTGGTGTAATGCATCAGAAGAGGCAGTCAAGATAATATCATCCACATATAATAGTATATAAGCCAAGGAAGAACCACGACGATATATGAACAATGAATTATCAGACTTGCTGTGAGTGACCCAATAGTCGAAACATAGTCTGCAAACCTTTTATACCAAGCCCGTGTGGACTGCTTAAGCCTATACAAGGACTTCTTCAACAAACATACATGATGAGGATATTTGGGATTTCTAAACCCCAAGGGTTGATGCATATAGATTGTCTTATTGAGATCACCATGTAAGACAACATTCTTCACATCTAACTGATGAATGAGCCATGCTTTCGAAAGAACCAAGCTAAGCACAGTGCGAATGGTAGCCGACTTGACCACCGGACTAAATGTCTCACCACAATCGACAAATTCGGGTCATTTAAAGCAGACACTGGTTAAGGGGTAGAGGGAATTTAAGAACATTAGAATTTAAATTAAAATGTCTTTTTAGTTTAAAAATACCCTGTTGACTACGAGTGACCGGTCTTTGACTCGGGGGAGAATTGAGCGGATTTTGGGAACCATTGAGACATGTGACGGACTGGCCAGCTGGCCCAACACGGTAAGTGGCACTGGATGTAGAAACCGAGACTGGACCAGTTTTAGAATTGGGCTAGGTCACTGGCCCAATTACCGAGACTGGCCCAATCACGGGGCTGGTGACTGGGCTGTGCACAGTCGCTAGACCTGAAACTGGAACAATAGACAGTGACGGTACGCATGTCCAGCAGGCAGTGGGCCCGCTGGCGAATTTGGGGTGCGGGACATGTCCGATAAATGGTGAATAACATACGGGGAGATACCGTCATCTAAAATATTATACGAACTAGGCACATGACTACTCACCTTAGCAAACGAAAATTGGGATTCATAAAAAATAACACGGCGACTAACTATGATTTTATTAGATGATAAATCAAAGCATTTGTAACCACGATGATTAGACGGATAACTCAAAAACACACAAGGGGTATAACAGGCCTGAAGCTTGTAAATTGTGGTGGACGGAAACAACGGATAAATACGCACCTAAAGACCCTAAAATGGGAATATGAAGGAGTCTTATTATATAAAATTTGAAGGGGGGCGAATATGTCAAACCTTTGGTAGGAAGAATGTTAAGAATATATATATATCCATTTGTAGAGCATGATGCCAAAAAGAGGGGGTACGGAAGCATGAATCAATAAAGTTCGGACAATGTTATTAATTGTACGAATTTTGCGTTCAGCTTTTCCATTTAGTGAAGACGTATGAGGACAAGAAAAATAAAAATTGATCTCATTATTAACACAAAACTCTCGAAATTCCATTATCATATTCTTTTCTATTATCACATTGAATATTTTTAATCTCCCATTCGAATTGAGTTCTAATGAATGCTCTAAATTTTAAAAAAGTGGAAAAAACTTGAGATTTTTTCGCTATCGGAAAAGTTCATAAAAAATTAGAATAATCATCCAGAAATAGAACATAATAACGATGACCCAAAGAACTGAAAACATGAGATGACCATAAACCGCTATGAATAATATTTAATGGCATTAAAGTATGAGATTTGGGTCTACAAACGGCAATCTAACAATTTTTTCTACAGAACAAGATTGACAATTCAGAGTGCTACGCGTACCCTTATACGAAATAAAACTGTTTTTATCTAAGGAAGACAAAATAGACGCCCCCGGATGACCTAGACGAGCATGCCACAAGGAAAGAGCAAGGGCTGCAAAAGTTGATGGCAAGGCTTGACTCGAGAAACCAAAACTTGGCGTGATAGGATAAATATCTCCCCTACTATCACACCTCATGAGAGGACTCCCCGTCTTGAAATCCTTCACAGAAAACCCAAACGGATCAAATTCAACAGAAACGGAATTATCAGTGGTGTTTACGGACAGACACCAATTTTTCAATCAATTTAGGGGCATGAAGTATATTTTTCAATATAAGAGGTGGATGGGGAGGGGGGGGGGGAGATAAAGTTTTATGACCATAATCACGAATTGAAATTGAATTACCATTACCAACAATTATTCCATGAGGGTTGCTCAAATTAGAATAAGACGAGAGAGTACTTTTATCGGATGTCATGTGGGTAGTGGCTCCGGTGTCCATGTACTAATTCGGGTCCGGTGGAGTTAAACCAAGTATGTGCATAGCGGCTTCAATGTCGGTCGGGGTGGGGCCTGCTGCGTGATGGGTCTGCGGAGATCGGGGCCCAAGAATACTTGCATGCTGCCCTGGTCCAATATCATGTCGGCAACCACTAGCCTAGTTGGTATTGGGCCGATAGGGCTGTTGTGAAGCCCACTAGCCAGTGGCTGGAACGCTGGAGGAATATGGGTCGTTGGGCCACTGCCCACTGGCCCAAGCCCACGGCCAAGAAGCCCAAGGATGGGACTAGCGGGTCGGTGGTCCACTCCCGGAATGAGGCCCACCGCCACTGTTTCGGCCACCGTTACCACTACCAGAGCTGCCGCATTTGCCCCCTCGATTTTTGCCATTATTTTTGCCGCCCCCTTGAGACCGGTTTGGGGATGAATTGTCACCAAAATTTTGACAAGGAGAGGATGACGTCATCATGACCACGGAACTAGCATTACTAGCTGCCTTTTTAGCCAAGTCGGCTTCTTCCGAAGTAAGCATGGAGCGGGCTTGATAGAACTTTGCGAGAGGATTACTTTGACGAAGGAGAGTACCGACGCCACTATAGGCCTAGGAGAGGCCAGCAACCATCTGGAGAACAAGACGATCGTCGCTAACAGGAGCACCAACGTTGCGGAGTTGGTCCGCCAATTCTTTCAACCTTTTGCAATACGCTTAAACGTTTGGGAAATTTTCCATATGAACGTGGGAAAATTCCTGCTTAAGTGTAACAGCTCAGGAATTGCGATTATCTTGGAATATGTCACGCAACCTATCCCAAGAAACCAGCGTCGTAGCGTCCGGCTCAATAATCGTCTGCAACTGGTCGGTAGAGATAGTGGAGTAAATCCACTGAAGGACAGTGGCATCAAGAGTTGTCCACAACTTAGTATCATCCTCGCGTTTAGGCACCTCCGTGTCCTTAGGAGTCGCGGGGATTATGTGATGGATGACTTGATGCGACCGTGCGTGAATTTTGAACAGTTCGGTCCACGTCGCATATTGGACGTTTTCTATTTCAAGAATAAGAGGGATGTGATTCTTGATATTAGAAATAACAAGGGCTGGGTGAAACGTGTTCTTGGAGGTAGACATAACGAAAGAATAATAGGTGATTGAGGAATTGGGAAGAAAGAATTTTGGGGATCGAAAATTTTGCACGAAACTGAGGAAGAAAGCTCGAAACCGGCACAATTTTGGGAAGAAAAATTCTCAACCTAGACTTCTGATACCATGAAAGAAATAATTCCTTGATTATTTTCATTAATGAAAGAGTATATATACAATTTACAATTTCCATAATAGGAAAATCTTATTCCTAGTCTACTTCCACAACCTTATTTTACTTGTACAATAATTATACAATTATGGTAAGTGTACAATTCTAATTATATACAAAATTGTCCTAAAATCAATGCACTAAACCGTGATATACCTATGGTAAGTATATCATGGGTATACTATTTATCATTAAGATTTATTTTGAATCAAAAAATTTAAAAATCTTTCACTTTTTAAAATTTTGTGTCAAGTCAAATTATAACTCCTAAGTTGTGATCGGAGAGTAATAAATAATACTCCTATAAGGAGTCGACGAAAAGAAGGGGCCACGGCCAGATATTATATTCTTCTTGCTTTTGTCCCAACAAAATATCAAACAAATATTCAAGAGTTCATCTTTCATTGTGTCCACTTCCTGTTTTTTTCTAAATTAACTTTTTGGGAAATTTACGTTTTCAGTCCCTGAAATATCAAAAGGTTCTGATTTTAATTTTTTTTCACTCCTAGTTAATTAAGCGTTTCTAATTTTCAGTTGATCGAAATGTGCACTTTTACTTTTTCAAGTTGTGAAAGTCGAACGAATTATTCTAACTTAAATCATTTAATTAATTTATATGTTAATTATATATATGTGTGTGTGTGCCAAAATGAAGCAGTAATCGTACAGAGAAGCACTATTTAGGCAATTTTTACGGGTATAAACAGTCCTGTCAGGGCCGTCTTAGCTCAGAACAGATCCAAAACACCCTAACGCCACCATGGCCCAGCGGGTTAAAACAGGATCATCAGCCTGAGTTTCAGACATTCCGTCTGGACTAGTCTCTGCCCAACCTTAGCTCCTTCTCTCATGAATCATTAGCTATATAATAGCATTAGCACCATGATTCCAAGTAGACTAGTGTAACATAGGTTCAACACATAGAGAATTAGCCGATCACTGGCTAATCCAGAATATATAATAAAAATAAAAATAAATACAGAAATTTAAATTACCTCAGATGAAGAGGTTGTGCTCAGTACCAGAGAGAATGTAAAAGAAAACTTAAACTTTTATTTAGTAGAGTTTTTACAAAGCGGAGAGAGAATGGTTGGCGAAAGCCTGCCTCTCTTCCTTTCTTCTGAATCCTTTTATAATGGATTCTGACTAATAAAGTCCCCTAGTGGCCGACAATCAAAAATTAAACAGTGGCCTAAGTGGCCGACAACTAAAAAGTAAACAGTGGCCTAACAGTTGGCCGACAAACCTAAAAGATAAAAAGTAAAAGTAATACCGGCCAAAACTTATGGGCCCTACTATAGTATAATAATTTATTTACTTTATTAAAGTAGATTCCATTTGTCCGGTGGCTTTTTATGACGGGTCCACCAGTCGATGTTCATCTATTATGCTTTTTCTTTGTTTTTTCCTGAGCTGGAGGATGCCTCCATTTTTTCCTGAAACTTCGAAATATATTCATGAATATCGAAGTCTGCATCATAGGGGTCTTGGGAGTCCTGAATATCTTCCTCCTCTGTATGAACGGATGCCATAGAAGTATCTGAGGGAAATTTCTCATCCATATTTTTCACTAAATCTTTCTTTACTTCTGCCAGATAAGACGATATGATTTCCGCTTTTGATATAACACCCTTTTAAGATGGATTTTCCTGGCAATATGTTGGAAAGGACTATTAGCTTCTGATTGGGGTCGTTCTTCCTTTAATTTGGTATAACTTTCCACAGCTGAGGTTATTTGGTCTATGAGTTCTTGACCATTCAAAGTACCTTCATTGGTCTTTTGTAATAATTTTTTCCAGAACCTGATATAATAGGTTTGTTGTATACAAGGAATTTGTTCCGGGGTAAAACCCACTTCCACTGACCATCTCATAATCCATGGAATGGAGAATTGGATGAAAAAATGCATATTAGCAATTCCATGTATAATAGTATTTTGCTCCTCCAATTTTATGATCTTTGGGGAGAGATCAATTCATTCGGTATATAAACCTTTAAAAACCTGTGGCAAAATATTAAGTGATGGACCATATGTCATCCACCAATGCCAAAACCAATTCGGGATGTCCTGTTTATAAACATGAGAACATATTTTTATAAACCAAGAATGTTTCCTGTTTGGATTTTCTAATCCATAAACTGTTGATATAATGGACTTTCTTTATCAATGCCTGAAGTCCCTGTTTGTGCTATAAGTTTTTTGTTACCTTGATGGACAATAGTATTACCTCATCCAGTTCCTCTACCTCTTCCACCGCGTCCTCTATAATTTGAGTCGCCGCCTAGCCAATTGGGCCTCATCATCCTGTATAGCAAAACTATTAGTTTTAAAAATTTAGGTACTCTCTAGTTAAGACATCAGACAGACTATTATCTGTCCATTTTTTATAATGGATCTCGAAATCAAATGGTGCTAATAAAGCTTGCCATCTAGCAAACATCTGTTTAGAAACATCATGCTTGCAATCTTTATTAAACATGAATTTTGCTGACTGACAATCAGTATTTATAATAAACTTCTGGTTATATAAGTCTCCTTGAAATTTTATGACACTTTTTACAATAGCCAAGATTTCTTTTGCTACTGTAGAGTAATTCTTCTGGCTAGGATTCCATTTGCCAGAGTAAAACTGTATCAAATACTCCTGTTTATTAACTAGGGAGTGCTGTTTTAGAATACTTCCATAACCAATATCTGAGGCATCAATTTCTATAATCTTTTGCCAAGTTGAATTTGCAAGGGTGAGACAAGGAAGGTTATGAACCTTAACCTTGATTCGTTTGAAAGCTTGTGTATGACTATCTGTCCATGGTGTAGGAACTTTTTTCAGCCTTTCATATAAGATGGCTGTATCTTTTGCTAAATCCTTTATAAAAGGACTGATATAATTAAGGCTGCCCAAAAATCTTTGAAGCTGAGTTTTGTCGGTTATAATATCCGGGAATTTTGAAGCAAATTCAATACTTCTATGAATAGGAATAATCTTTCCTTTTTCAATATTATGACCTAAAAATCTCACAGTAGTTTGGAAAAGAGCCATCTTTGGTTTTGATATGACTAAACCATTTTGAATGATGATTTTTTTGAATAACTCTAAATGCTTGAAATGAGTTTCAATATCATTCGAAAATATTAAAATATCATCAATGTAAACTATGATGAAATTGGTATAAGGCATAAAGATATCATTCATAATATTTTGAAATTCCGAAGGGGCGTTTTTCAAACCGAATGGCATAACATTCCATTCATACTGTCTCATAGGAACATTAAAAGCAGTTTTGTATATACCTGCTTCTAGAATCTGGATTTGCCAGTAACCTTATTTTAAATCAAACTTTGAAAATATAATGGCATTGTTTAGCCTATCAAGTAAATCTTTTTTGTTAGGGATAGGATACCTAATCCACTTGAGAGCTTTATTAAGCGATTTATAATTAATAACTAGTCTGGGAACTCCCCTTTCCTACTCAGCATGTTTATTAACATAAAACGTTGTACAAGACCACGGGGATTTAGAGGGTTTTATTAAACCTTTTTGCAATAAAGAAGCAATCTCTTTTTTACATAATTATAAATATTCAGAATTCATCTAACATGGTCTAGCTTTTGTGGGGGATATTACCCTCTTTAAAATCATCCTCATAGGGAAGAGAAACAATATGTTTTTCCTATCCCAGAAAGCATTGGGAAGGTCACTGCAAACCTGTATGAAAAACTGGTTTTGTATAAAATCAATATTTTGTCAAAGCTTGGGGTTTTCAAGAAGTTTTTCAATATTGGAAATATAAATTTCTTTTAAAAAAAAAATAATTTGCTGATGCTTATGAATCAGGTGATATTTGAGCTCATTTAAGACTCTGGAGAAAGGTTCAGTTATAAACTGGAAAATAATAGGTTTTTCATTAAAAGTACCTACTATACCCTTCTTATCAATTTTTGTAATAGGGAAAAGTTTTTGTATAAAAGGAGTACCCAAAATGATTTGGCTGAAAATATCTTTTACTAAAATAAAACTTTCAGCTATACAAGTCTTATTATGACAAATATAAGCTTTTGGTAATTTAAAAATAATTTGTAATTTCTGTCCATTAGCATATCGGACACTGTGGGTAGCTTTATGAAAATAAGTAGAAGGAATAAGACCTTCATGTATACAATTAACATCTGCCCCGCTATCAACAAGAGCGATAAAATCTTTTTTGAAATTATAATCAATTAATAGACTAATATTAATATAAAACTTCTAGGAAGTAATAAGTTCCAGGGTTTGAAGAAAGTTTCCTGTTTCATCAGTGGCTCCTGTAATCAACAGATTATCAAAATCGGGTATATCATCCACTATTGCTAATTCTATTATCTTCTTTTTTCCTTTTCCTTCAATATTAGTAATTCTAGCATCAAGGATTGTATTACTCCTCTTTAGATCTAAAATTTCTTGTTTGAGATTATTAATCTCTTTCTCCAAATCTCTGGGGGTGCCGGTAATACCCTGCTTTTCTCTCATTTGCTTCTTAGTTCTAACATAGAATAGACACTTGATTTTTCTATGGCATTCCTTCCTTGTGAAGGTTCAGGAGTCTCCTGAATCTGATCTATAATATGAGATCTCATAACTGGATCTTTGATCAACTTTAGTAATTCTACCAGGTTATCACTTTTGAGAACACTAATGTTCATATCCTGGAATTGGGAAAAAATATTATAAAACTCATTGTCCTCCTTATTTTGTTTGCTGGAACAAGGTTGTCCTATTTGACAAGGTTGACATTCGTCTTTAGAAGGAATATAATCTTCTTTATTAAGGATTCGTATTTCCTCATCTGAGGAGGAATTCTTTGCTCCGTCGGTTTCGAAACCTGAGTCCTCTGGTTTCGAGTTGAGTAATAACTTGGATAATGATTCTTTGAGATCATCTCCGATGTTAAGGGCCTTAATCTTTTCCTTAACTTTGCAATTTTTATAATAGTGGCCTGTTCTACCACATTTCCAACAAGCTTTGGGATTTTTTGATTTTATAAAATCCTTGCGGGTTCTGAATTCTTTCTTTCTTCTTCCCCTTTTTTCTAAACGTTTTGCTTTCCATCTTTGGAAGCTTTCCTGGTTCTTGGTCTTATGTCTATGAGACGTCTTGTCTTTGGGTATTTCCATACCAAATTGGCCACAAAATTCTCCCAATTGTTGTCTTTCATTTAGGTTCTGGCTCTTAATTTGCTGGTTAAGCTTAATCTCATTACATAAAGCTAACCCTTCCTGAATACAAGTTCATATAAGGCTGCCATAAGTATAAATATCATAATTGATAGTAAGCCCTCCTTTCCTAAGAGTCTTTCTAACTCTTTCTGCAAAAAGGGCGGGAAGTCCATCTATAAACTTAGATTTTTAGTAGGAGCTATTACACTCAGGTAGTTCCATCACCCTGCTAAGGAAGACATCCTTATACCATCTAAAAGAGGTGAGGGTTTTACATCTTAAATTCTGGAGTAATGTCCTGATATTCTCAGAATCATCTTACCATCTTCCAGTAAAATGTTCTATGATATTAATTCCTAGGGTATAAATCGCATTTTGTGCTGGCTCCAAACCTGGCTCGGTCTTTACAGCCGCAATAATATTGTTGCGTTGTCCTGGGGTTAAGTAATGATCCCACCAACCCTTTAGTTGGCTTGTAAAACCTGATATAATCATTTCTGCAACCGTCTTATCATTATTATTGTTGGCTTTACAAATGGTACTATACATGAGCATCCTATGGACAGAAGTATAGATCTGTCTTTCCGTATAACCATCTATGTTCCATTCATAGATATTTTTCCCACTATAACTATTGTTATCAACGATTTCTTGTTCTTCAAACAATACATCTTGGGGAGTGGGTCTCGGATAATAGTACATTCTTTGTACTGGTTTTCTGGCCCATTTTTCAAGCTTATTAACTTTGTCTGACATCTTCTGCTTATAATCATCGCCAGAGAGGTCCAAATCATAGTCTTTTGTTAAAGGGCTAATCCGTAAACCCTTAAATTTATCATCTAATAATTGTTCCAACTCTGAGTAAGCTCTCAACTTAAAATCTTTTATCTCAGGAGGGGGCTGAACACTAGGAGTTGCTGCTACAGTATGAAGATGAGGAGAAGTGGCAGGAACAACTCTCATAATTTCAGAAGTCAATTTTTCAATTCTATTATGTATCATAACAATATGCTCACCCAGAACATTCATATAAATATTGGTGTAATTATTCTGTTTAAGCATCATATTAATATTCTCAGTAGTAACAAGAGCAATATTATTTTCAAGGAGTTTTGAAAAGGCAGTAAAAGTGAGAACTTTGTTCTCTTTTTCAATTTGAAAAGGATGTTGGGGAGGGAAGACAGTATGAGTCACTCCTCCACTAGAGAGTTTGTATTCTCTCTCAATAACAGAGATATAATCTCCAACATAATTGACCATAAACCAAGGAACAAAAGAAATAATTTTGTTAGCTTGAGAAATATCTTTATAAAATTCCTCTTGAAGAGCTGTACGCTGACTGCTATCAAAAGTTTCTAAAAACCATTTTTTAAAAGGTTCCCATCTGGGTTTATAAAAATCATTACTGATCATTTTTTTTTGCGGGCGATCCCCGACTAAAATCAATTTTTTGGCTACTATCGATCAAATACTTGGATAATCCATGTCGGACTCAGTTATTTTTGGGTCTTCACTAACACATCTAGCAATATTATCAGTCCAATTATAATCTATTGACTCTATTATTCTCAATATTATCAGAAGTATGAGGACGTATGAAATCAGGAATACGAGATGTAGAAGCTCGTGATGGAGACTTAACAATATAATCAGTAGGAGAAATATAAGAATGGTTTGAATTATCTGATCTATGAGATCTGGAATTCAAATCATTAGTCAAGTAAGCAGGTTTAGAAAATTTTAACTTGACTGTCCCATCAAGGGCTTGATCAATATGAATAATATCAGTATTATAATCATTTCTGGGAGGTGCCGCTCCCTCTATGACCCATTCCGTGGGAAAATCAATTTCATCCCATTTAATAGGTCTTCTAGTGGTAATTTTTGATTTACCAAAATTAGTTTCTATCAAAATAGTTTCATATTTGAAATCTATGATTTTGCACATCGGATTCATAGTATATAAAGGTTTAAAATAAAGTCTATAACAAATACATATTACTTCAGTACTAGGCATATAATCATAACCATGTAACTTAATACTCAATATTAGAGCATTTAGAGAATTTTCGTCCTGCAAGGAAATCTGCAAGTTAGGATAAGCATTAAAATAAACTGGACCATAAGCCAGACTAGTATGTACTGTCTCTATTAGGGATTTCTTCCAGTTCTGGTTTTTGCCATCTCTTAGAACGGCTATGAAACTTTCAGGTAAGCCTCTTAATGTAAGTGGCTTAAAAGCAACCTGTACTTATCCAATATGCATAAAACGGTGGGTTTCCCTATAAGGGGCAATATCATTGTCATTCAATAATTTAAAAGTATCATGATCGCTATCTACAGTGATAGTTTCTTCCGTAGTTTTAACTACTTGTTTGAATCCTAATTTTTCAAAAGTACTCATCTGGTATATCAAACGGGGTTGGATTTTTGGAATAGTCCACTTATTAAGTAGATCTAGGTGTTGAGGTATATCATATTCCTCTTTCTTACTGTTTTTAACAGTACTCTTGTTCTTGATGATATTCATCATTATAAGAGGAAGTGTTGAACTTCTGTCACCCATGGCTACTTGTAACATGGCTCTATATTATGAGTAATTAAAGTAAAAAAAAAAATATAACATACAGTTTATGTACAAGGACAAAAATTAGTTTTTTAATTAATTTAAAATAAAATTGCAAGGACCAAATCAAGTTATATTGATAATTAGGGAACAAAAGTGTAATTATTCAGCCAGGTCGGTATACAGCGTCTTATTGAGGAAAGCCAGGTCGGTATGCGGAATCTTCTCCCTCTGTTTGGAATCTCATCGGACATCAAAAGGGCCAAGATGTCTAATTTTTTAAAAGTATTTTCTCTTAGCAAAATAATTATTTTTAAATTAAAATATGACTTTTCTAATGAAAATAGCTAAAACAAATTTCATATTGATTGTTACACAAATGATAACAAGTTTAAGATCATAAATCTAAGTTTATTTTTATGAGTATTATTAAGTGAAACTTACACAAATAATTATATTTTGGGTTTTTTTAAGCATAACTATACTTTTGATAATTACATTTCGTAGCTACTGTATTCAAAATTCGATTGTATTCTAATTTTCGTTGTATTCAAGTCATATTTCACTGTATTCAAGTCAGATTTATTCAACTCAATTGTATTCAAGTCATATGTATTCAACTCAGTTATATTCATTTGTAGCTATTTTTACACTATATTTAATTTATTATATTTAAAAGTTGTATTCAAATTCACTTTATTTATTTGTATACAAAAAAATCTCCTTCAAAATACAAGAAAAAATACATAAAGAAACACTAAATTTTACACTAAAAATTAACGAATATACTCAAATACTAAATACAAGAAATAAAATACATTCTCAAACACTGAATTTTACATTAAAAATTTAACGAATACACTCAAATACTGAATACAAAAAAACAAATATACCTCCAAAACACTGGATTGTACACTAAAAAATACGAATACACTAAAAATTGAATACAATAAATACAATATACCGCAATCTGAGATACAAAAAATAAAATACACTCCGATTTAACAACAACAACAACATACCTAGTGAAATCCCACACTCCGATTTGAATTAAAAAAAAAAGAATAAGCTCAAATCTGAGTCGGCACGCCGGAAAATGATTGAACTCCGGCGAAGCTCAGATCTAAGCCTGCATGCCGGAAAATCACATTGAAATCTGGCACCCCCTAATACACCCCCTACATCTCGTATCTAAACTCACCTCCTCCACTATATATATTACACAAAAATAGACCTCTGCAAAACCATCAAAACAAATCTATCTTCCTCCCTTAATTTCCTTTTTAGAAAGCTAAGAGAATTTGTCGAAAAAAGCTATTAAAATCAGAGAATTGTTTTTTCAACTTATTGCTTGATAATATCAAATGGCAAGCTTTTCAAGAAATATGTTTTCGTCTTCCTTAGTTGTGGTTGTTTTTTTACTTATGTTGAGCTTCACAGAAGCAAGAGACCATTTGGTTGGTGGCAAAACTGATTCATGAAAACTACTGAAGAGGGATCTCCGATTTGAGAATGGAATCGGCCAGATTTGAATCACCGTTTAGATTCGGCGCCGGCAATATTTGAGCCTTCGGTGGTCGTTGTTGCTCCGGCGGTGGGGCGGCGACGGAGAGAGGGACAGGAGAGAGGGGTAAGGGAGAAGAGAAGAGTGAATGATAAATAAAAGTCATAAATCTAATGTATTTTGGTATAACTATAGATGATAATTGACATATAACTTTTAGCTATGAGATGTAATTAAAATAAATTATAATTACTAAATATAATTAGATATTAATAGTTAATCATGCCAACTAAATTTTCTTATTATGAAACTTCGAACCAGAGGCAGACCTCTTTTATGTATTCAAGTTAACTTAGTAGCTTTTGACATGCGCTATACATTTAATTATAAATTTAATAATTATTATATATTAACTTACAACTATAGTAGGAACTTATATATTAAATTGTGGTATGCTCCTAACTCTAATCAAATTATACTAAACAGCTTGAAGCGGAGTATGCATATATTCAGAGGGGTGAGGAGATTGTCGCTTACATGTTCTGCTGAACTCAATAATTTTGGTTCAAACTACATATTTAACTTAAAATTCATTGAACATGTATATATATTTTTTTTAATTTATAATTTTAAAAAAATAAATTTTAAAATCCATACTTCAAATCTTAGCTCTGTTTCTACCTATATTATGAAATACATGCCCATTTCCCTTCGAAGTATGGTGTTGGCATGGGAGTGTGAAGAGGTCTTTTTGAGGGGACCCTACGAGAAGAGGTCATAAGTGATGTGTCGTAACCACGGGATAATTCAATATCCCATCTTTTTTTACTCAAAATTATTAATGTTGGGTATGGTGTTGTGACATTCTATCCAACATATCGTTTTAAGTACTAATTTGAATTTAAGAAATGTTGGAACAAATGTCACAACATTCGGACCAACATTTTATGAAAAACAGTTTTGCCTTACTTCACGGAATGAAGCAATATTCGTGGAAATATTACTACGAAGTAAAAGTGACTTGGCAAGGTAAATAAGAGCTAATGAAAAATGTGGGAAGAGCAAGTCAAAGTCGTTGTTATGCTTGAGGAACAAGTTCAAGAAGTTAGAGGATTTTGCTCCATGATCTTCTTCAACAAACACACCGGCTGCCCACTTTTCCCTCAACCCACACAACAAATCGATGAGTTTTTCAATGAAGACTCTCTACTATAAATAGAGAGGATGCTGAAGTGAATCGATATCCAGAAACAGATTGCAAAAATATCAAGAGAGCTCTCGAGAATTCATCTCAGAAAACTGGATCACAAGTGTTGCCTGAGCGTGTTGACAACATTCTGTCCAACATTACAATTGCAGTTTAGATTCTAGATTAGCTTTGTATTGAGCAATTATAATGAGAAGTTGTCTATGTCTATTTAGGTAGATTTTTCAGGCAGAAGTCATCTGTGACTTCAACTTTTAATTCCTTTCCATTTTATATTATAAATCTGTAAAGAAAGAAATTTGTAATTTTATATATAAAATATATATAATACTTTCGGTCATTGACCTTCATAGGTTATATATTATATAACTTATGTATATTTTAAATCTTTGTGTTCTTTAAATTTCCGCTGCATTGCTCTTTAAAGTTTTATGTTTTTATTGTAGTGTTATCACTGGTGCTGGACGACATTATCGCAGACATTCGAAAACTGAATTGGCATTTGAGTTTGTTTTTATTGTTCCATAACATACCCGGACCTACCAAGTGGTATCAGAGCCGATACTTAACTCAATAAGTGATTGGTCATGTTGTCTCAAGCTATGGATCCGGCAAATCCGACTATTGGTAGACTTCACATATTAGATGGTTCAAACTATGCCTATTGGAAGATTCGCCTACGTTCTCATATCAAATCAATTGATGTTAGGGCATGGAGATCTATAACCATTGGGTATGTTGTTCCAATGTTGCCGCCGGATGAGGAAGGTGACATTCTTGTTAAACCTGAATCCGAATGGACGGCAGAAGAAACCAATAATGTTAGCTTTAACGAAAAGGCCTTAGATGCAATTTTTGGATGAGTTGATCTGTACATGTTCAAACTCATTCAAAAAAGTCCCACGGCTAAGGACGCATGTGATACTTTACAAATTCATTGTGAAGGTAACTCAAGTGTTCGACGAACAAAGCTACGCATGCTCATGAGCAAATATGAACGTTTAAGGATGGAAGAATCAGATGATATTAAATCTTATTTTGAAAAGTTGATTGACATCTCAAATGAATGTCAAGTGCAACACTCAACTCGTTGAAAAGGCTTTCCGTTCTCTTCTGAAAAGTTCAATTTAAAGATTTATGCCATTGAAGAAGCTCACAATCTTGCCACAATGGACCTTCATACCTTGATGAGCATTATCAAAACCTATGATGTGAACATTGAGAATCAAATGGAACTATATAAAAGCAAGAATGTGGCACTTCAAGTTCAATCCTCGGAGAATCCAATCGAAGAAGAGGATGAGAACCTTGAAGAAATTGGTGAAGGTGCTAATGTTGCATTACTCACTCGAAAATATAATTCGATGGTGAGAAAGTTCAACAATGAAAGAAATCAATCTAAATCTAAACAACATCAAAACCAAGACTTCAATCAAAAGCCCACCAAGTTTCTTCCAAGTACTCAAAAAGGAAGTTCACTAAGAAGAACCAATTCAGATCGTACCAAATTTGATCCCAAACAAATCGAGTCTGTGCAATGTCATGCATGCTCGGGTTGGGATCATTATGCTAATGAATGTGCAAACACTCTTAAAAAAATTGGTAAGAACCTATGGGTCTCTCTTAGTGACGACGAAGGAGAAGAGGAAAGAGATCAAGAAGTCGAATCACAAGCAATGCTGGCCACTGTTTATGAACACTCTTTGTCTGATAATGAAGATGTCGTCTGTAATGTTGCCTCGAATGTCATGACATTTTCTCCAACATCAGCAACAACATCTGCATCCCCAGCAACATCCGAGAGGTACATATTCTTTAACTATCCTGATGTTAATTACTTTAGTGATTTTATTTCTAATGGTGAGGCTGAGTGTATGGATCAAGTTGAATGCAAAGATGACATGATTAATGATTACAAAGTATTTATAAAGCCTTAATCATAGAATCCAAACAACTTGATAAAAAGGTAAAATCTTTAACTCGTGAGAATGTAGATCTAAAAGGCACAATAACCTGATTAGAGGTTGCACTTACCAAAAAGAATACATAATTTGGTAAGATTTGTGCAAAATTGGATCTAGCCGAAGCAACCTTCCGCAAGATCAATTCAGGAACTTCGAAATTGAATGAGATACTCAGCTTTAATAAACTGTCACATGCAGGTAGGGATGGCAACGGATAGGATCTGGACCGGATCCTACTAGATCCAGATCCAGATCCATTTTTCATACCTGAATCCAGATCCGGATCCAGATCCGTCGGGTTCATAAAAATCAGATCCAAATCCGGATCCATTGGATCCACCGGATCCACGGATCGGATCTGGATCCATATGTAAAAAAAATAGTCTTGCTAAGAATTTTTTTAACTGACAAACGATTTTTACTTAGCTAACAGTTTACTGTGTTACAATTTTGAAATGTTCATATGAGATATTTTGTTCGTTGTCTCGTTTTGATTGTGAGTTATTAATTGAAAATGTTGGACAATGACAATAGATGTGGAAAATGCTGACTAGTATTTCCACAATGCAGAACTTGTATGTGATTGGATCTTCACAAATAAAGTGAATATAATTTTAACTACTTGTCTATGGAGATGTTAGTCATTCACTAATATAACATTGATTTTATTATCGAAGTTACCTCTTTATTTTTTTATTTTTGAATTAACACGGGGATAAATTAAACTTGTTTTGAGAATTAAACTTGCAAGAATGTGCTTAGCAATTTTAAGAAAATACTTATAAAATTACATTATAGATTATGAATATATTTAATAAAAAATGGATCCACGGGCCGAATCTGGACCGGATACGGATCTCAAATACAAGATCCAGATCCATATCCGATCCGTCAGAAATGGATCCGGGTCCGATCCGGATCCATCGGGTCCAAAATTTGAAGATCCATATCCTATAAAACGGATATGGATCCACCGGATCCGGATCGGGTCCAGGATCTATTGCCATCTCTACATGCATGTATTAGATATGAAAACTCTCTCAAAACTATATGCTCTAGTCTGTTTGACAAAAATGAGAAAATATGCTTTGTAAAATAAAAAGGAATAAATAATAGGTTCTCATATATGTCAAAGAATTTGAAGTTTGTATGTCATCACTGTAACTCCCCTGGACACTTAAAATCATATTGTTTCAAACTTCAAGATTTTGTGAGCAAAATGTTGCCTAAAAGGTTGTCCAACATTTCGGATAATATTCGAAGCAACATTTCTGAGTCGAAAGGTAAAAAATGTTTTAAGAGAGTTTGAGTTCCTAAAAAGGATGTAACTTGTAATGTTGCGATAACTGCATTAAGAACTAACATTTCAGGTTATTGGTACTTTGATAGTAGATGTTCTCGTCACATGACAGGTACTTAAGGTTTTCTAAAGAACTATAAGTCATTCAATGGAGGAAACGTGGCTTATGGATGAGGCAACAAAAGCAAAATAATTGGCAAAGGGGTCTTGGATGTTCTTGGATTTTCAGCTTTAAGAAATGTCTTACACATTGAGAGTTTAATGACTAATTTGATTAGTATTAGTCAACTGTGTGATGACAATCTTGAGGTAAAATTTAATAAGAATGCTTGTAAGGTTACGAATGAAGCTAATTAAGGTGTCATGACAGGTACTAGAACAGGTGATAATTTCTATCTTGTTGCAAGACAAGAAACATGCAATAATTCCAGGATCGATGACACAACAATATGGCATAAAAAGTTGGGGCATGTCAACTACCGTAATTTAGAAAAATTGATCTCATATGAAGCGGTAAGAGGCATTCCCAAACTGAATCCTAAAGGTAAAACAGTCTGTGAAGATTGGATGAGAGGTAAGCAACATGTGTTTCCCATAATGTTGTTCATTACGATGGACAACATTCAGGTACGTCTCACTATTTTCAATTATTGCACATGGATCTTATGGGTCCAATTGAGGTAGATAGTTTATGAGGCATGAGGTATTCCTATGTGATAGTAGATGATTTTTCTAGATATTCATGGATATACTTTTTGAAAGAAAAATCACAAACTTTTGACATGATTAAAATTTTGTACTCTAGAATTAGGAACTTGTTTTATTCTCCTATTTTTTGGATTAGATTTGACCATGGAAAATAATTTGAAAACAGCTCCTTCACAAAATTTTGTGAGAAAAAAAGATTTTTCCATAAGTTTTCCGCTACCAAAACTCCTCAAGAGAATGGGGTAGCAGAAAGGAAGAATAGAACATTGCAAGAAATGAATAGAATTATGCTTAGTTCTAAAAAATTGTCAAAATATTTTTGGGCTGAAGCCTTAAATACTGCTTGCCACATCGCTAATAAAGTCTATTTAAGGCCTGGAACAAAGATGACACCCTATGAGATCATATATGGAAAGAAACCTAACCTGCGTTACTTTCATATTTTTGGGTGTATTTGTTACATTTTAAATGATAGAGATCATTTGGCAAAGTTTGACTCTAAGAGTGACAAAGAAATTTTTGTTGGCTATTCACAAAAAGTCATGCTTATCGAGTATACAATCTAAGGACAAGAACTGTACAATAGTCTGTAAATGTTATTTTTGATGCTTTTTCTGATTTTACAGGAAATACAACTGAAAATAACACTATAGTTTCAGTGGAAAATGTACAGACTGCTGAAGAATCAGATGTTGCCACACCTGAAACAACATCTGAACCTGAAACGGAGATTACAGAGGTCATGGATGAGGAGTCAAATGCTGAATTGCTAGATCAAGTTTGAAGGGACCCCTCATCAAGGATTAGGAAGAATCATCCTACGGGCCAAGTGATAGGGGAGTTTTTGAAGGAATTAGAACAAGAGGGAAAGAACCACTCAACTACAGAGAAATGGTAAGGTATGTGTGTAGGTCTACCATATACCAAAAGGTTAGTCTTTCTTGTTTTATATCTACTTTAGAAACAAAAAATATTTTAGAAGCACTCAAATATCAGTTTTGGATTCAAGAAATGCAAGAAGAGCTTGAATAATTCTCTCGAAATGAAGTCCGGACTTAGTTGCACGTCCAAATAATACAAATGTAATTGGAACTACGTGGATTTTTAAAAATAAATCAGACGAATCGGGAACAATTGTTAGAAACAAAGCTCGTCTAGTTGCACAAGGTTATACTCAGGTTGAAGGAATCTATTGTGACGAAACCTTCGCACCTGTGGCTTGAATTGAGTCAATTAGACTATTACTTGCTATTGTTTGTTGCCTAAAAATTACTTTACACTAAATGGATGTAAAAGGTGCATTCTTAAATGGTTATCTAGATAAGGAAGTCTATGTTAAACAACCAAAAGGATTTGAAGATCCTTACCATCCACACTATGTGTACAAGCTCAAAAAGGCTTTGTATGGGTTGAAACAAGCCCCTCGTGCATGGTATGGTCGTCTAACTAACTTCCTTCTTGAATTTGGTTTTAACCGTGGTGAAGCTGATCGTACTTTATTCATTAAATGTCACGGTGTAGATATTATTATTGCTCAAATCTACGTAGATGACATAGTCTTTGGCTCGACCTCACAATCTTATCTAAATTCATTTGTTGAATCTATGTCATCAACTTTCAAAATGAGCATGATTGAGAAACTAACCTTTTCCTTAGACATACAGATTAAGAAAAGTGAAGATGGAATTTTCATCTCACAAAGTAAATATGCTAAGAATCTAGTTAAGAGATTTGGTTTGGAGAATGCTAAGTAAATGAAAACGCCAATGGGTTCATCGTAGAAGATATGCAAGGACAATGTTGGTAAAAATGTCGACCCAACATTGTATCGATCTATGATAGGTAGTCTTCTTTATCTTACTGCTAGTCGCCTAGATATTATATTTAGTGTTTGTGTTTGTGCCCGTTTTCAAGCCTGTCCCAAAATATCCCAGTTAAATGTCGTGAAACGTATCATTCGATATGTTGCTGGCACATGTGAGTTGAGAATTTGGTATTCCAAAGACACTAATCCTAACTTAATAGGATTCAGTGACTCGGATTGGGATGGAGATGTAGATGATAGAAAAAGTACAAGTGGAAGATGTTTTTATCTTGGCAATAATCTTGTATTGTGGTATAGTCGTAAACAAAACTGTGTCTCACTTTCAATTGCTGAATCTGAATATGTAGCAGCTGGAAGTTGTTGCTCTCTATTAATATGGCTAAGACACATGTTAGACGACTATGGATTTTCTAGCAACATTTTGATTTTGTACTGTGATAACTTGAGTGCTATAAATATTTTCAAAAATCCAGTTCAGCACTCACGTACAAAACATATTGATATTAGACATCACTTTTTAAGAGATTTAGTCGAAAAATAGCTAGTTCATATTGAACATATTGACACTATTCATCAACTAGCTGATATTTTTACAAAAGCTTTGGACCATGAGAGATTTTCTAGTTTGAAGAAATCTCTTGGTCTTTGAAATCTCTAAAAAGGCATTTTTGATAAATGATAGCTGAAATACTGTCTAACATTTCAGCTGATATTTACCTATGTAATATCATAAACTGATTATTGTTGTTGTATAGTGCATTACTTTTGGTCACACAAGCATGATCCTTCAATAAGAATAAGTTATCAATGTGATATTGTTCTCTGCGATAATATACATATCATAAAAAAAGAGTATCAAAATAAGGCAAAGCCTTAACAAAAGATTGGCAACTGTGCAAAATGGGCAAATCCCCTTAAAAATATATTGTTTCTATACTATAGGAGTATTGAGTGCTTCAAAAGAATTTTAAAGAATACTAAATAAGTATTCTTATTTTTTACAGGAAAAATTAATTTTTTAAGTATTTTATGATTAGATCAAGGACACGATGGGAAAATGTTACATTGGTCCAGTGGTTAAACTCATAAAAATACATATAAAATGTGTCTTGATTTGTTGCCAAAACGAAAAGTTCTCGCGGGATCATAATACATGTGTTGTCCAAAATGTTGTCAACATTGTTGTTGACATTTTCAGATTTTGATATTTGTTGGGATATTGTTCTTAACTGATTTCAGAAAAATCAAAATTTTCTCCCTATGTTTATGCCTTGTTTTTATAGGAATTTCAAACTTTAAAATAATAAGATTAAATTCCTACCGTGATGCTTATCTTTTTATCCTAAAATTTTATGTGTAAGTTATTAGATAAATCTCAAACTCGTAAAACTAAGGATGTTTTTATTGCTTAGAAAGATTTGTCATGTATATAAATGTTCCTCTTATTTGCTATATATTCCTCTTATTTGCTGTTTTTTTCTATCTCCGAATTTTCCCCAGATTTTTTTTTAAAAAGAGGGGAAATCAAATCACTCCTCAGGTATAACCCTACCTACCCGATGAGTCATTCACCATTCCAAACTCCATCCTCAATCACAAACCCTAACTCCTCAAAACTCTCTCCTCAATTCTCACAAATGGAAATTTCTCCTACGTCAACACCCATGTCAGCCAACATCTCATCCAACACTCCAATGAGCACTAGCCCTACATCGTATACACCTCAACAACCGGGCATATCTTCTTCTCCATACATGCCTGAAAATAGGTGTACATATATTGTTCTTAGAGGTGATGAGGAACCACCATACATCAGTTACCCCAGGGATGACAATAATCCCATAGATGTATATGCTACATCAGATTATTCGACCCTAGATAAAAGACACAGTTCCTCCTCATTCCCTACTCATAGATCAAGTAGAGTGTTCAAGAGAACAGTCCAACAGGAGCCTAGCACTAAGAAGTCCAGATTTGAAACTATTGTACCTGCTTTCTCAAGCAGTGACACTGGAGATATGGACTTTGAGCTTTCCTCTGAAGAAACTGAAGAAGAATCTACTGCCTCTATTCCTCAAAGTGTGTCTCAAGACGAGAAAATTCCTGATGATGCCCCACTGATGAGATTTTGTCCCAGAGGAATTCCCAGTCGTGCTAAAACAGATGCTACCCAAAATGTTGCCGATGAAGCCACAACATCTCAAGCAATATTTCAGCAGACTTCAGAAGAGACACCAACACCATCCTCTTCCTGCAAAACTGAATCTGACTCTGATTTTGAGGTAAATGCTTTTCCAGAAAAGTTCTATTCCAAAGATAAATTTGATAAATTGGATTGGTATAAGAATAGAGTTATCAGGGCTGAAAAAGTGTTAGATATAGACTCATGTTCAGAATATGGTTTGGTTGAGTTCCTCAATGATAGAAAGCTACTTAAAACTGTAACTGAGAAAGAACCATTCATTGATGATGTAATTGAGTTATTTTATGCGAACTTGAATTCTGATATAGAAGATGCCTCCTTAAAGAAATTTGGGAAGGTATACCTCTATAATAAAATTTATCGGTTTACACCCTTAATAATTAATCAATGTTTGGGAATTGAGCCTTAAGAAAGAAGTAGCACTACAGAAAGAGCAACAGAGAATAGGGATGAGATAATTGAATACCTCACTGGAGGTATAATGAAGAAATGGATCCCTCGATGCCCTGCTTCAAAGTTAATTGCCTTATTATCCACACTCCATAAGATTGCCATTCACAATTGGCTACCTTCACTAAATGAGTCAATTGTAACAACTGATCAAGCCTCACTATTGTTCAAAATTGGAAAAAGATTAAAAGTTAACTTAGGAAGTATGATTTTCTATCAAGTAGCCAATTTGACAGAGAAAGAGTCAACTTTAATCCTTCACTTTCTCTCCCTGATCTACCAAATCCTAACGGCCCAAGGCTTTGAGCCTAGAAGAGAATATATTTTAGGGAAAGATCATGAGGTATATTCAGTTAACAAGACAATTTTGAAAAGCAAAGAAAGAATTATTGACCTTCCATGGAAAAAGGAAGCTGACAGTGAGAATGTTGTCTGAAATGTTACACACATTTAGGGCAACACTGGTTCTGGACAGTCACCTCTGACAACTGAATGGTTAGTTGGTCAAATTGCCAAGATCAACAACAAATTTCATAGGTTGATACTGCAAGGGATGCATTAGTTCAGGCTAGGGACCAGTTCTTAATGTTTCTTTCTTCCCAAAAAGGGGGAGATTATTCTTCTGTGCAGGGAGAGCAAAGGGTTGAAAGTTTAGAAGGCAATATTGTTGTTGCTGAAGAAGCTGTTTCTGCTACTGTGCAGAGAGAAAAAGATGTTGGCAGGAAAGTGTTGCTGAAAAGGTTAAGTCTTAGAGCAGAAGCAGAAGCTGTCATGCAAAAGTAGAAAGCGGTTGGAAGCTACTACTGATGCATGATAAGCTAGGGGGAGCAGGCTGATTTGCTGCTGATATGATATCTGACTGAGTTGCTTTGCTGAACAATGTTCTTATTTGGTTGTTTTAATTAGCTGAAGTGTTAACTGGATGATTGATTGTTGAGACATTGGTTTAAATTTGACATTTGGGTATTTTCTTTTGTATATTGGATGATCTGTATATTAATGTATGTGCTAATATTGTGTTTAATATTATATCTTGGTATACACTGGTATACATCTGTTGTGATTGTATGCCATCACAGGTTAAGGGGGAGCATAACTATAATCATAGATGTTGGGACAATATCTATGACATTGCCTTAAGTCATTTGCACAGGTCATAATGGGTTTTGCAAAGAAAGGCAAAAATGGGGAGAATGTTAATGTTGGATTTGGTGTTGTGACATTCTACCCAACATATCATTTTAAGTAATAATTTGAATTTAAGAAATATTGGAACAAATGTCACAACATTCGGACCAACATTTTATGAAAAACAGTTTTGACTTACTTCACGGAATGAAGCAATATTCGTGGAAATATTACTACGAAGTAAAAGTGACTTGGCAAGGTAAATAAGAGATGATGAAAAATGTGGGACGAGCAAGTCAAAGTCGTTGTTATGCTTGAGGAACAAGTTCAAGAAGTTAGAGGATTTTGATCCATGATCTTCTCCAACAAACACACCGGCTGCCTACCTTTCCCTTAACCCTCACAACAAATCGATGAGCTTTTCAATGAAGACTCTCTACTATAAATAGAGAGGATTCTGAAGTGAATCGATATCCAGAAACAGATTGCAAAAATATCAAAAGAGCTCTCGAGAATTCATCTTAGAAAACTGGATCACAAGTGTTGCCTGAGCGTGTTGACAACATTCTGTCCAACATTACAATTGCAGTTTAGATTCTAGATTAGTTTTGTATTGAGCAATAGTAATGAGAAGTTGTCTATGTCTATTTAGGTAGATTTTTCAGGCAGAAGTCATATGGGACTTCAACTTTTAATTCCTTTCCATTTATATTGTAAATCTATAAAGAAAGAAATCTGTAATTTTGTATATAAAATATATACAATACTTTCGGTCATTGACTTTCATAGGTTATATATTTAATAACCTATGTAAATTTTAAACATTTGTGTTCTTTAAAATTTCACTGCATTGCTCTTTAAAGTTTTCTGTTTTTACTGAAGTGTTATCACTGATGCCGGACGACATTATCGCCGACATTCGAAAACTGAATTGACATTCGAAATTGTTATTATTGTTCCATAGCATATCCGAACTTACCAAAAATATAAGTGCTTCTAGTCAAACTCCAAGTCTTTGCATTTTGGCCTTTTCTTTCTCCATTTGTTTTTAATGCTCGTCTCTGCCTTAATTTTCCACCATTCTGACAAAGAAAAATTACCTACCGAATACCCCATTTTACTGCCACTTCAAATTTTAAAGAAATAAATACAAATAAAAGATTTGGTATAACTTGTGGAGTGGAACATTTTTCACTGCACTATTAATCATTCTGTTGAGAAACATAAAGATTCCCCTTTCAATTGATTGCAAGGACTAGGTTATCCCTTTATTACGCTACTTTCGTCGTATTATTGAAAAGATAAGAGAAAGTAAAGAAAGAGACGAACGTGTCACACAGTTTCATCGACATAGCAAATCTGTCTTATTATATAGAGGGCAATTTATATTAATTTTGGTTACTTTGATATGTAAACATGTTATTGGTCGGTATAGAGGTGTTTATACAATTTTGATGTTGTTTCATGTTGAATTTTTATTATAATTAGATCGTATCAACACATAAATGAGATTGAACAAAATAAAAAGTACATACCGTGTAATTTCTGATGAATAATGTTCGGATGAGACCTTTTCCGCCTCTTAACTCCGCTCCTAAAATAACAAGGATTATTTTATCCCTATAAAGACACTACTTTCATCATATTAAAAAGAAATGAAAAAAAGAAAGAAAGAAATAGACGAGATGTCCCGCAGTCTCATCAACATATAATTTGTTTTTTGTTATAAAGCGCAACATTATTGAATTATCACTTAGATGTGTAAGCTTTTTAGTGGTCAGTATAGATGTGATTATGAAAGTAGGTATGTCCTAAAAATAATCATTAGGGATAAATGTATTTGAACACATTTGTATAATTAATAAGATTAATATTTATGACATTTCCGATTATTGAATTATTATTTGATTGTTTGTAAATATTCATCAATGTGCATCCCTTGAGCTTACGTTGTCATTAATAGAGTGAGATATTGATGATAGAGCGTAACTCTAAAATAGCCTCGACTAATGATTATCGAGAATGAGATATCGATGATATGTTATAAGTCGACATGTGGTCTGCATCACATTCTTAGAGAATATAGTATGTCTCACCTGCTACTAGTAATGGTTATTAGTGATGAACACATTGATACTTTTGGAAAGTATTGGTATACCCTGCTGATATACTATTTGTTATACTTGTCTAAAGTATGATCAGGGTGTGGGAGATAGAAGTCCTTAGTCTTGAGGTCAATACGCACCTTGTCTACAAAGTAATATACTTTGATCCTGTCCTAAGCTCAAATGCCTTATAGGTTGAGATACAACTTGTATTGGGTACATTACGATGTGGATTAAATGTGGCAGTTGAGCCAAGATTATGATTCATTCCTCGAATGTATATTCGAGAGAACACTCAGCTTTTCAATGATATTAGGTCGACCAAGTCATTGGCCAATGTAAGAGACATATTTAGAATATGGTCTAGTTGTCGACTAATATAGATGAGATAAAGTGATCAAGTCATTTGGATAGACACATGGAAAATCCTAAGCTTGATCGAGTGTGTCGCGAATGAAAAGAATTTATCATCTCACATAAAGGTTATGTTTGTTGGATTCATGTAACGTACTTCACATATTGAGTTCGTCATACGTCGCAGTCTACGAGTTCCGTATGGACCTTAATTGGATTATTATCGATATGTGAAGGCCTATAGGGTCACACTATGTCGATTGTCATTTCGATCTAAGGGTGTATTGAGAGAATATTAAATATTCGATTTGGAACCGAGATATTTAAATTGATAATAACTATGGAATAATTTCTATTAGATGAAAATTATTTAATTAAATCAAAATTGGATTTTGGATTTAATGTACTGAATATTAAATATATTAAATAAAAATGGAAACGGATTTTACGTAGGGCGCCGCGGAGCCGACCCGGCATTGAGCCCAGTCGGACTGGCCCACTACATCTCGGGTTTTCGGCCAGGTGTAAGCCCAACCCTAAAACATTTTCTAACCTGATTACAACTATAAATACAACACTAAACCATAGTTATTAACAAAACAAGAATTACCTAATTCTCATAAACAATTCTAGACTTAGAGTCTAGGCTAAAACTCTCTCAAACCTCTGTCGAGATTTCCGACTTTCTTGACAGATGAATACACCATAGCATAGTGCTTGCAGTCGAAGGGACAGTCGCATGTAATCCCTAAGTAAAGACTCCAGATTTTATAACCTGTAAGTGTTCTAGTTTTACGTTACAGGTTTTGATTATCATATAATCATACCAGAAGAATTTGTTGGGGTAAATAAGAACAAAATTTTAAACTTCCGTTGTGCCTTACTTATGTGTTTTGAACCCAACAAAATCCTACAATGGTATCAGAGCTAAGGCTGGTTCAATGGTTATATAACAATTGAATAATCTAATAATATGGGTTAAACATGAAATTGGATTAAAACAAGGCTTCTTGAATTCCTATATATCTTGACTGAATGTTAACCTTTTGATATCACCCTAAATTATCTCCTACGCTAACTCGGGGAAGTCATTCTATTCTAACTTGAACTAAGCCAAAAGTGCAGATATCTGGCTCATTGCACGCTGCATGGCGAAGAACGAGTATGAATGGATGATGATCGATATGTGCGTTATTGATAATTGTGGCTGATGATAAAGGATCTGTGATTTGATCCCTAAATTGGATTTAGGGCTCGAACGATTTTAGAAAATCGACACAGAAACGTTTTGTCAGGAAGTCAACGCCGCGGCGCTTGCTAGGGTTTTCAAGGCGGCGGCGCGGCTCCATAGTGGAGTGTCGCAACCCTAATGCTTCGTTTTTAAGTTCCGGACTTTCTGGACATTAGGCGTCGCGGCCCCATGGTGGAGTGCCGCGACCCTAATGCAAGCCGAAGGTTTCTGCCTTGCAAGCGCCACGACTCTAATGCATTGCAGAAGTAAAAATTCAGTTTCTGCCTCACTGGCCTCGCGGCCCTAATGATTAGCGTCGCGGCCCCATCTGTTCGGAAAAAAATTGTTCATAATGTTTAACCCATGGTTATTATTATACAGTATATTTGATAAGTATACTGTTTTGTAATTTAGATTACTAGAGTAGTGTCTGCAAATAATTGTCTGGGTAGGCGGCACCCAATATGTGTTTAAACCGCTTAATATCATGCTTGGGCAGGCGGTACCCAATAAGTGTTTAATAGACTTTGCATGATAATTAAGGTGTTATATTTGATATAGCATACTATAGTTGATCTTGGTTAAAACCCTGAATTAAAATGTTCCCTAAAATTTTAATACAAGTCTCATTTAAAATGAACGCGTCGTCCATTATAATTGATTATAGTGCAAATTCCTTTTCGGCAAGATGAGTATTTATGCTATAACATTTGCTCTAAGTCTACGAGGACTCAGACTCTTTCATAGATGTTAAATGTAGAAGTGTGTGATAAACCTTCATAAGTATTTACACCACAGTGTTTGCTCTATAAGGCAAAACTCACTTAGATACATAATTGCAGTCACATAACGGGGTTCACTTACTAGGATGTCTTGGCGCCACAGTGTCGGACAAGCCGAGGGACGCATATCGATTGTTTAGAATATTCAGTCAAACATGAGTTACAAATTATTTGTAATTGGTTTAGAGACCTACCAGGTTGTGATGTTGAAGTTATCAGCCACAACAAATGTGGAGATAACATGAACCTAGATCATGGCCCATTATGACCATATGTGATATGAGTCTGTATTCTTCCATGGGGTTGAAGAGTATGTTAAAATAGTGGGAGCTAATTAAACTAAAGGCCATATTAATTAGTTAACGAATGTGTTCAATATAAATTATATTATAGTTTAATTTCAAGTCCATTTGTTTCTTCAGTCGTAAAAAATGTCGAATCTATCACTGAAAATGTTGGTCGAGACAAACAAGTTGACTGGATCAAATTACCCTGACTGGTTAAGAAATCTGCGATTAGTGACTATAAAGAATTGAGTATGTGTTAGACACAGTATTCCCCGCAGTCCCTGCTGAAAACTCTGATGAGTATACCCTGTTTGACAAGGTGGCTTATCAGAAACATTTGAACGATGCTAACTTGGCAAAATGTGTAATGTTGTCTTCCATGACTATGGAGATATAGAGGCAACATGAAAACATGGGCCCCAACGAAATGGTAGAACACTTGAAGAGTCTTTATGAAAAACAGTCTCAAACAATAGAGTATGAACTGTTGAGAAACCCTTTCAAATGTAAGCTTAATGAAGGGGGACAAGTGTCAGTGCATGTTCTAAAGAAGGACTACACAGCTCCAAGAGGAGGCAAAGCACTAGGTGTTTCTACCTCTACTGGACAAGGTATGTTTGTTATTGAAATAAATATGTCTATAAGTAACTCCCACTGCTGGGTATTGGATACCGCTTGTATCTCGCACATTTGTAGTAATGTACAGGGCCTAAT
The DNA here is from genome assembly GCA_034509755.1 of Anisodus tanguticus. Classification (NCBI taxonomy): domain Eukaryota; kingdom Viridiplantae; phylum Streptophyta; class Magnoliopsida; order Solanales; family Solanaceae; genus Anisodus; species Anisodus tanguticus. The sequence continues at coordinate 36,149,390 of CM067544.1, forward strand.
TAACAACAGAAAGGTTGGACCTTGGGAGGTAGACCTGCGCGTTGGAAATGGAGCACTAGTAGATGCCGAACACGTGGGAACTTATAGACTAGATTTACCTTTAGGCTTTTGTTTAGAACTAAATAATTGTTATTTTGTTCCCTCATTAACGAGGAATATCATTTCTATCCCAATGTTAGACATTGAGGGGTTTTCATCATTTATTGCCAATGGCAGTTATGTACTGTCTTTTAATGGTTTTATTTGTGGAAATGCTCCGCTTGTGGATGGATTGTTTATTTTAAACTGTAGTCGTGAAATTTTCAATGTGCAAAATAAACGAGCTAAGATAAGTAATTCAAGAAACCCCACCTACTTATGGCACTATAGACTTGGTCACATCAATGAATCAAGAATAGCAAGATTAAGAAAGTTAGACTACCTGGAACCATTTGACTTGGAGTCCTATGGTAACTGTGAATCTTGCGTGAGAGGAAAGATGACCAACAAGCTACTTTCTGGGAAAGGGGTGCGAGCCAAAGAGGTATTTGAGTTGGTCCATACTGATGTATGTGAGCCATTTTCAACTCAAGCTAAGGGAGGCTTCCCTTACTTCATCACTTTTACAGACGATTTCACAAGGTTTGGGCATGTGTATCTTATGAAACATAAGTCCGAAGCCTTTGAGAAATTCAAAGGGTACAAGTCAGAAGTAGAGAAGCAACTTGAAACAAGTATCAAGACACTTCGATCAGATCGAGGAGGTGAATACTTAAGTAAAGAATTTATGGATTATTTGAAGCTTCATGTAGTCCAATCACAATGGACACCTCCTGGAACGCCACAGATGAATGGTGTTGTTGAAAGGAGAAATCGAACCCTATTATATATGGTTAGATCCATGATGAGTTTCTCAGCTCTACCAACATACTTTTGGAGCTATGCATTGCAAAGCTCAATTTATATTCTAAACTGGGTTCCTTCAAAGTCAGGAGAGAAAACTCCATATGAGATATGGAATGGCAAGAAGCCAACACTTAAACACATGCGACCCTAGGGGTGCCCTGCATATGTAAAGAAGATGCTTAATGACAAGTTGGAATCTAAAAGTGAGAAATATTATTTTGTGGGGTATCCAAAGGAAACTAAGGGATACTATTTCTATCTTCCTGGAGAACATAAGGTCATTGTTTCTAGAAATGCAACTTTCCTTGAAGAAGACTATGTCTATAAGGAACGGAGCTGCAATAAGATAGAACTTGAAGAAATTCAAGAACCACAAGATAACACAGAAGTCGAACCCTTGTCAAAAGACCTAGACAAGGATTCAGTGGGAGTATTTTGTGAAGATTGGGTACTTAGAGTACGCCCTTCAACCAGTGGGAGTGTTGTGAGAGATAGTGCAAAAATGCAAGGCTCTCATACACAACCAATGGAAGATGATACAATGGTTGTACATCATTCCATTCAAGAAATACATGAAAATGACATTCCTGAAAGCTCTCAAGGTGATGGATTGTCCAGCACACAAAGACCTTCTTGCAATCAGAATGCAACAAACACTGAAACGCAGAATAATTAACTCCGTAAGACCACTAGGACTCATCGTCCTCCTAAAAGACTTAATCTCCTTATTGAAACACACAATGAAATAGATATTCCTAATGACGATGAACCTACAACCTACAGCGAAGCTATGTTAGACATTGATTCGCAGATATGGCAAGAAGCCATGAAATCTGAGATGGACTCGATGTACATCAATCAAGTTTGGAACTTGGTTTATTTGCTAACAAGGGTTAGACCCATAGGATGCAAATGAGTCTTCAAGAAGAAGATTGATGCATATGGCAAGGTACAGACTTATAAGGCGAGATTGGTGGCTAAAGGTTATAATCAATGGCCTGGGGTCGATTATGATGAAACTATTTCACCTGTTGCGAAAATTAAGTCCATTCGGATTTTGCTTGCAATAGCCGCATACTATGATTATGACATTTGGAAAATGGATGTTAAAGCTGCTTTCCTCAATGGTAACCTAATTGAGGAGGTGTATATGATACAACATGAGGGTTTTACATCCAAGACTAAGCCCAAAGCAGTATGCAAGCTGCAGAAGTCCATTTATGGACTTAAGCAAACCTCAAGGAGTTGGAATATTTGCTTTGACAAAGCAGTCAAATCGTTTGACTTTGTTAGAAGCAAAGAAGATCCTTGCGTTTATAGTAAATGCAAGGAATGGAGTGTTGTCTTTATTGTTATATATGTAGATGACATATTAATAATGGGAGATAATAAGACTCTCATGCAATCAGTCAAGGAATGGTTATCCAGCACCTTCATGATGAAGGACTTAGGTGAAGCCTGGTACATTCTTGGAATTAGGATCTATAGAGATAGACCTAATAGATTGTTGGGGCTGTCATAGTCCAGATACATAGACAACGTGCTAAGACTATTCTCTATGGAAAACTCCAAGAAAGGAAGTCTTCATATGGGTCAAGGCATCAAGTTATCAAAGAAGGATAGTCCTTCTACTGTTGCAGAACTTGAACACATGAAAAGAATCCCATATGCTTCAACTATAGGATCTATCATGTATGTCATGACCTGTACGAGGCCAGATGTGGCCTATGCACTTAGTATGACTTGCAAAATTCCAGCAGAATTCTGGGGAAGAACACTGGAAAGCAGTCAAGAGTATTCTTAAGTATCTTAGACGAACTAAAGAATATATCTTAGTCTATGGTGGACAAGAGAAGCTAGTGTGTACTAGGTACACTGATGCTAGCTTCCAGACATATCTTGATGACTTCAAATCTTAATCTGGATATGCCTTCATTTTCAATGGCGAAATAGTGAGTTGGAAAAGTTCCAAGCAAGCTACAATTGCTGATTCGACAACTGAAGCCGAGTACATTGCTGGATCGAAAGCTAGTAAAGAAGTTGTCGCGATATCTGAGTTCCTAAAGGAACTAGGGTTGTTCCAAGTGCCACTTGTCCAATAACGACTTATTGTGACAACACTGGTACGATTGCGCAAGCCAAGGAACCAAGATCAACAAACAGAAACAAGCACAACCGAGGAAATACCACATACTCAAGGAGATTGTGGAAACTGAAGAAATAAGATTAGACTATGTTCCCACAGATGATAATCTAGTTGACCCGTTTACTAAACCATTAAGCTTAGTTAAGCATAATGGTCATTTTGAAAACATGGGTATTAGATACATCGGAGATTGTCTCTAGGCCAAGTGGGAGATTGAAAGTATGTATGTACTAGAAATGTACTTGAACACATTCGTATAATTAATAAGATTAATATTTATGGTATTTGCGATTATTGAATTATTATTTGATTGTTTGTAAATATTCATCAATGTGCATTCCATGCTTACGTTGTCATTAATAGAGTGAGATATTGATGATAGAGCGTAACTCTAAAATAGCCTCGACTAATGATCATCGAGAATGTGATATCGATGATATGTTATAAGTCGACATGTGGTCTGCATCACATTCTTAGAGAATGTAGTATGTCTCACATGCTACTAGTAATGATTACTAGTGATGGACACATGGATACTTTTGGAAAGTATTGGTATACCCTGCTGATATACTATTTGTTATACTTGTCTAAAGTATGATCAGGGTGTGGGAGATAGAATTCTTTAGACTTGAGGTCAATGCGCACCTTGTCTGCAAAGTAATATACTTTGATCTTGTTCTAAGCTCAAATGCCTTATAGGTTGAGATACGGCTTGTATTGGGTACATTACGATGTGAATTAAAGGTGGCAGTTGAGCCAAGATTAGGATTCATTCCTTGAATGTATATTCGAGAGAACACTCAGCTTCTCAGTAATATTACGTCGACCAAGTCATTGGCCAATGCAAGAGACATATTTAGAATATGGTCTAGTTGTTGACTAATATAGATGAGATAAAGTGATCAAGCCATTTAGATAGACATATGGCAAATCCTAAGCTTGATCGAGTATGTCGCGAATGAAAGGAATTTATCATCTCACATAAAGGTTATGTTTGTTGGATTCATGTAAACGTACTTCACATATTGAGTTCGTCATACGGCGCGGTCTAGGAGTTCTATATGGACCTTAATTGGATTATTGTCGATATGTGAAGGCATATAGAGTCACACTATGTCGATTGTCTTTTCGATCTTATGGTGTATTGAGAGAATATTAAATATTCGATTTGGAACCGAGATATTTAAATTGATAATAACTATGGGATAATTTCTATTAGATGGAAATTATTTAATTAAATTAAAATTTGATTTTGGATTTAATGTGCTGAATATTAAATATATTAAATAAAAACGGAAACGGATTTTACGTAGGGCGCCGCGGCGCCGACCCGGCATTGATCCCAGTCGGACTAGCCCACTGCATCTCGGGTTTTGGGCCAGGTTTAAGCCCGACCCTAAAACGTTTTCTAACCTAATTACAACTATAAATACAACACTAAACCATAGTTATTAACAAAACAAGAATTACACTAATTCTCATAAACAATTCTAGACTTAGAGTCTAGGCTAAAACTCTCTCAAACCTCTGCCGAGATTTCCTGGCTTTCTTGACAGAGCAATACACCATAGCATAGTGCTTGCAGTTGAAGGGACAGTCACGTGTAATCCCTAAGTAAAGACTCCAGATTTTATAATCTGTAAGTGTTCTAGTTTTACGTTACAAGTCTTGATTGTCATATAATCATATCAGAAGAATTAGTTGGGGTTAGTAAGAATAAAATTTTAAACTTTCGTTGTGCCTTACTTATGTGTTTTGAACCCAACAAAATCCTACAAATTACACAATTTTGCTGTTGTTTTCTTTTCTAATTTGATTCTAAGATTTTATCAACAAAAGAATGGAGATTGAACGCAAAAAAGTAGAGCAGATTAGTCATATGTGGATTGCTTTAGTAAAATGAACAAGCTTAGAGTTGGAATAATTATAAAAGAATTAGACTAATAATCCATATGAAGTATTTCTAAGAACGAAGTCAACTTTCACCCAATTATTTAATTTTTAAAAAGAAGAAAGATCCCTCCATCCACCCAGAGAAGTTCTTTTATGAATTCATTTTTAAAGATTAAAAATAAAGTTTCTACTTCGCTTTTCTCTCCTTCAATATTCCTTTTCCTTTAAAAAGTCTTGCATTGTTGCATACTTTACGAATTAATATATTATTTCCATTCTCAATTTCTTCCACACTTTCACGAAACGGGGAATTCATAATGAATTGATACATTTTGAACTAGAGATACAAAAAATTAAATTCCAATTTGACACTGTCAGATAAATTTTTAAAATTGAGAACAAAGAAGACCTCTAGTTGATAAATAAATAAAATTTGAAGGTATTATACAGGTGTAACAACTAAAAATTTGACACATTCACTAGGATAGACATGCTTTTTTATTTATTTTTCATCCAGTGTTTAGTATCCACTTTAGAATCTGACTAAATTAGATTCGCGGCCGAAAAATCTCACTTTAGGGTAAAACGCTCTCCACCAAAAATGAATTCATTTTAATGTCTCGACCGCAAAACTCCTAAGAACGAAATAGTACTTACTACACCCATATATATCCCATTTACCCTGCAAACTAGGATACTCGTAGTGAAATTTTAATCATTCAAATAACTTAATAATATTTTGTCGTTATTTTAGTTATTCATGTTCTTAGTTAAATATTTCTTGAAGAACTTTGAGTATAGTAACTTTGCTAGAGAGGAAGAAGAAGAAGAAGATGAATTCAGAAAATTCTGGAGTATTTTCCAAGTGTTGAGTGTTGTTCAATTGAGCCAAAGGCTTCAATTTATAATGTAAGTAGAAGACCCCTCAACTAGCCAACTAATGGCCTTCAATAGCCATGTAATTGCACTTGATTGAGGGGTTACATTCAACCAAATAATGGTTGAATTCATGTGCCAAGTTATGGAGAATCAATGCTCCAAAACCAGCCCAAATGTCAGATTTTTCCAACTTCCCGTCGCAGCTTTCTGCCTCCGAAGCACCGCGGCGCTGTGAATTAGCGTCGCGGCGCTGCCTGCTCCGGCGCCGCGGCCCCGACGGTGTGGCGACGCGGCCCTTCACGGCTCAGCGGCGATTTCCGACTCGTTTCATTTTACACTTTGTACACTTCTTCCTTCGTTTACCAACGTGGAATACTTTGTCATTTGGCCAATAACCGTCCATAATTCTATGTCTCAAACGTATTACATACGTACCAATATCTCTTTCACTAATGAAATTTGCGATACTTGGCACTACGTGTGCACATATATGGAAATGACGTTTCCGACGTGCGGGCACCAATTGTTCGAGTCATAAATTAATGGGATATACATAATTCCACATTTAGTAAATTTCCAACAATCCCCTCTTGAAAGAGATTTTGGCGCACACATTTGGTGCCTTTTCCAGCAATCTTTTAGCGGACTGATGTTGTATCTGAATAGGTAGCATACGCTTTGAACCTTCCATAGTTGAATACCATTGGACTTACTTACTGTGCGATGAACGTGATGTCTTGAACCGTCAGTGTTTAGTGTAAGCCAAGTCAACGGTACAAACACAACAACTTTCTCTACTCAGTTCTTCGTAATGTTTTATCTGTTGTGGTTGTGGACACTTCTTGGATTCTTAAGTGCGTTCATTTGAGGCGGCCTGTCCTCGCACTTAAATAAGTGGTCTCCTACAATGTATCCTTCTATACCCCACTTTACAAGTGTTAGGAACCATTAAAAGTTTCCCCAAACCTAACCTCAACCGGTGAAGATCATTAAAGGTTTTGGAAACTTAACCTTCACCCACACTGCAGATAGCACTTGTAGTCTATCACGGGAATGGCTTTGGATTTGGTGTTTCTTTACAGAAATCACTATCTGAAGTGCTCATGCTTCCACCAAAGTAATCAACTGAACCTTTACAGCTTAGTTTTTCCATTGAACCTAATTCCTGGGATCTCCAGTCAGTAAGGTTGGGTTACCACCGTATTGGTCCTTATACTTTGGGTTTTAAGCCCATTCCACTAGACATGCAAAATATCTTATCCTTGGGTAAGCCCTTTGTCAGTGGGTCAACTATGTTATCCTTTGACTTTATGTAATTAATAGATATTATACCCGTGGTGATCAACTGCCTAACGGTCTTATGCCTCCGTCGAATATGACGAGACTTGCCATTGTACATAGCATTCTGTGCCCTTCCTAGAGCCGACTGGCTGTCGCAGTAGATCATTACAGAAGGTACGAATTTGTTCCAGCAAGGAACATCCTCTAAGAAGTCGTGAATCCACTCAGCTTCTTCTCATGCTTTGTCTAAAGCGATAAACTCCGATTCCATCGTGGATAAGGCGATGCAAGTTTGCTTAGAGGATTTCTAAGACACAGCCCCACCACCAATTGTAAATACATACCCACTGGTGGACTTGGTGTTCTCTATGTCAGATATCCCGTTTGCATCACTGTACCCCTCTAGTACAACTGGATATCTCGAATAATGCAACCCGTAAGTTAGCGTGTATTTTAGGTATTGAAGTACCCGATTTAATGTGGTGTTAACTTTAAGACAAGATTTGTTGTAAGTAAGTTAGAAAGATGACTGGCATAGATCAAACTGCTTCTGATTCTGCTGCTGCTGCTCAAGGCAATTCCTCTGCCTTCCCCACTGCTCAAGGCACTCCTAATGTATTTCCGGTTGCTCAAGGCTTATCCAACGCCTTTAATGCCGCTCAAGGAAATGTTGTCGTTCCTTCAGCCGCTGGATTTCACCATGAACGCCCTGAAAAGTTCATGGGGTCAAACTTCAAGAGATGGCAACAAAAGATGTTATTCTATCTGACTATTATGGGAATGGCATGTTTCCTAACAGAAGATCCTCCACAAGCTGGAGATGAAATGGACCCTTCGCCGTCTAAAACGGGTGAAGGAGGCATAGGTATACATGTCATTAATGGCATGAAGATGGTTCTTGATGCATGGAGTCATAGGGATTTCATGTGTATGAATTACATATTGAACTGCTTGTCAGACCCTCTCTACATGGTGTATTTCACCGTTGGCACTGCCAAAGAGTTATGGGAGAAGCTGCAAAAGAAGTACAACGCACAAGATGCAGGTACTAAGAAATTCATCGTTGGGAAATTTTTGAAATTTCGAATGGTGGATAATAAAACAGTGATGTCCTAAGTCCAGGAATTCCAAATAATTCTACATCACCTGGATTTGGAAGGTATGAAACCAAACGAGCAGTTTTTGGTTGCATCATTGATTGAAAAGTTACCTCCTTCATGGAATGAGTTTATGAGTTACTTAAAACTCAAGACAAATAAGATGGCCGTTGAAGAACTTATTATCAAACTCCAAATTCAGGAAGATAATAAGAAGGCCTTGCCTAGGGGTAAACAACTCGATGAGGCAAAGGCAAATCTGGCTGAGGCCAAAGGGAACCCAAGCAAGAAGCGCAAGTTCCAAAAAAATGGAAAGACCCAAGCAGCGGAGAAGTTCAAAGGAAATTGTCACCACTGTGGGAAACCTGGTCACATGATCAAGGACTGCCACAAGCTCAAGATTGAGCAAAAAGAGAAGGCCAAGGCTAAGGGCAAAGCACAGGTTAACGTCGTCAAAGACCAGTTTCTGGACGATATGATTGAGGAGTTCTCAGCGGTGGTGCTAGAAGCAAACCTTGTTGAGAATCCTATGCAGTGGTGGATGGACACAGGTGCTACAAGACACATCTGTTCCAATAGAGATATCTTCTCCACTTATACACCAGTTACAAACAAGAAGTTATTCATGGGCAACAATGCTTCCTCTGACATGCTGGAGGTAGGAAAGGTAGTCCTAAAGATGACTTCTGCAAAGGAGCTCACTCTGAAGGAAGTGATGCATGTTCCTGAGATTAGAAGAAATTTAATTTCAGGTCCTTTATTGGTTAAAGCTGGTTTTAACCTAGTGTTTGAGCCCAATAAATTTGTAGTCACTAAGAATGGAACGTTTGTGGGAAGATGATTCGTCTGTGAAGGCCTCTTCGAAGTTAACACCATGTCTGTATTACGCACAAGCAATAATATTGAAGCATCTTCCTCTTAGTTGCTTGAGTCCACTAATTTATGGCATCATAGATTAGGGTATGTCAACTACAAGTTCATCCAAAAGTTGGTAAAGTTGGAGTTGTTGCCATCTATTGACGTAAACCCTCAACATAAGTGTGAGGTGTGCGTAGAGGTAAAACTCACAAAGCTTCATTTTCGATCCGTCGAAAGGAATACCGCTCTTCTAGAACTTATTCACACAGATCTATGTGATTTGAAGTTTGCATAAACTAGAGGGGGGAACAAGTACTTTGTGACATTCATTGATGATAGCACAAGGTATTGTTACCTTTACTTGTTGAAAAGTAAGGATGAAGCCTTTGAAGCGTTCCGACGTTACAAAGCAGAAGTTGAGAACCAACTAAGCATGCGGATTAAATCCATTCATAGCGATAGAGAGGGAGAATATGTAGCGCCATTTGAGGAATACTGTGCCCAATCGGGCATTTTTCATCAAACGACGGCTCCATACTCACATCAGTCGAACGGTGTGGCAGAACGCAGGAACCGCACATTGAAGGAAATGATGAATGTCTTACTCATCAATTCCAGTCTTCCCCAAAACATGTGGGGGAGAAGTTGTCCTTACCGCTAATACGATTCTTAACAGAGTCCCACATAAAGGTAAGGACAAAACTTCATATGAATCATGGAAAGGAAAGAAACCTAGCTATAAATATTTAAAGGTGTGGGGTTGTTTGGAAAAGGTTGAAGTACCCAAGCCAAAGCAGGTCAAGATTGGGCCTAAGACTGTAGATTGCATATTCATCGGATATGCAAATAACATTAGTGCTTATCACTTCTTAGTGCATACGTCAGATATTCCAGATATCTACGGGGGTATAATCATGGAATCAAGGAATGCTCAATTCTTTGAAGATACCTTTCCTAGAAAGGAAAAAGACATAATCTCTCGCAAATGAAGTTATGAACAAAGCTCTCAGGAACCGGGAGTCGTTGATGGCCCGGATCTAGATGGTTCAGATCTAGTAGATCTCGAAGTGGTTGAATATCTGGAATCTAGTGTTCCAGATTCTCAGAACTTGGAAACTCCAGAGATGGAACTAAGGCGAAGTAAAAGGGCCAGGAAGGATAAATCCTTCGGTCCTGACTTTGTAGCTTATATGGTTGATGATGAACCAAGGACAATTGCTAAAGCATTGTCAACTCCAGAGGCACCGCTGTGGAAAGAAGCTATTGAGAGTGAAATAGGCTTCATTCTGCATAACCATACTTGGGAGTTGGTTGATCCTCCTCTGGGAAATAAACTATTGGGTTGTAAGTGGATACTCAAACTGAAGTATAAAGCAGATGGGTCTATAGATAAGTACAAGGCAGGTTGGTAGTCAAGGGCTATCGGCAAAAGGAAGGCCTTGACTGCTTTGACACGTACTCCCCGGTGGCTCGGATGATGCCCATATGAGTATTCATTGCGATCGCAGCGTTGCGTGACCTTGAGATACATCAAATGGATGTCAAGACAGCCTTTCTAAATTGTGATATGGACCAACCCGAGGGGTATGTGATTCAAGGGCAAGAGAAGAAAGTTTGTCGGCTTGTCAAATCTCTGTACGGGATGAAACAAGCCCCGAAGCAATGGCATGAAAAAATTGATAGTACTCTACTATCGAAGGGTTTCGCCATTAATGAGTGTGACAAATGTGTCTACATGAGAGGTAACTCTGACTCGTTCGTTATGATATTCCTGTATGTAGACGACATGTTGATCACATGGAGCAGTCCTAGCATAATTCTAGAGACTAAGAACATGTTGAAACAATGCTTCGACATGAAGGATATGTGTATCGCAGATGTCATCTTAGGGATAAAAATCTCTAAGACGTCTGACGGACTGGTCTTATCTCAATCTCACTACATCGAGGATAGAAATCAAAATCTTGATAAAAATCATGGTGCACCCATATGCCAGGAGCAATATGCACATGTGATTGGTAGTTTGATGTATATATAACAAACTGCACCGGACCTGATATTTCTTATGCAGTCAACAAGTTGGCTAGGTTTACCCGTAATCTGAGTAATGATAACTGGAAGGCATTGAATCGGGTACTTCAATACCTGAAATACACGCTAACTTACGGGTTGCATTATTCGAGATATCCAATTGTACTAGAGGGGTACAGTTATGCAAACTGGATATCTGACATAGAGATCACCAAGTCCACCAGTGGGTATGTATTTACAATTGGCGGTGGGGCTGTGTCTTGGAAATCCTCTAAGAAAACTTGCATGGCCCGATCCACGATGGAATCGGAGTTTATCGCTTTAAACAAAGCATGAGAAGAAGCTGAGTGGCTTCACGACTTCTTAGAGGATGTTCCTTGCTGGAACAAACCCATACCTTCTGTAATGATCCACTGCGACAGCTAGTAAGCTCTAGGAAGGGCATGAAATGCTATGTACAACGGCAAGTCTCGTCATATTCGACGGAGGCATAAGATCGTTAGGCAGTTGATCACCACATGTATAATATCCATTGATTATATAAAGTCAAAGGATAACATAGTTGACCCACTGACAAATGGATTACCCAATGATCAAATGTTCTGCCTATCTAGGGGAATGGGCTTAAAACCCAAAGTATAAGGACCAATACGGTGGTAACCCAACCTTACTGACTGGAGATCCCAGGAATTAGGTTCAATGGAAAAACTAAGCTGTAAAGGTTCAGTTGATTGCTTTGGTGGAAGCATGAGCACTTCGGATAGTGATTTCTGTAAAGAAACACCAAATCCAAAGCCATTCCCGTGATAGACTACAAGTGCTATCTGCAGTGTGGGTAAAGGTTAAGTTTCCAAAACCTTTAATGATCCTCACCGGTTGAGGTTAGGTTTGGGGAAACTTTTAATGGATCCTAACACTTGTAAAGTGGGGTATAGCAGGATACCTTGTAGGAGACCACATATTTAAGTGCGAGGACAGGCCGCCTCAAATGAACGCACTTAAGAATCCAAGAAGTGTCCACGGCCACAACGGATAAAACATTATGAAGAACTGAGTAGAGGAAGTTGTTGTGTTGGTACCGTTGACTTGACTTACACTAAACACTGACGGTTCAAGAAATCACGTTCACCGTGCAGTAAGTAAGTCCGATGGTATTCAACTATGGAAGGTTCAAAGCGTATGCTACCTATTCAGATGCAACATCGGTCTGCTAAAAGATTGCTGGAAAAGGCACCAAGTGTGTGTGCCAAAATCTCTTTCAAGAGGGTATTGTTGGAAATTTACTAAATGTGGAATTAAGTATATCCCATTAATTTATGACTCGAACAATTGGGGCCCGCACGTCGGAAACGTCGTTTCCATACACGTGCACACGTATAGCCAAGTATCGCAAATTTTATTAGTGAAAGAGATATTGGTACGTATGTAATACATTTGAGACATAGAATTACGGACGGTTATTGGCCAAATGACAAAGTATTACACGTTGGTAAACGAAGGAAGAAGTGTACAAAGTGTAAAATGAAACGAGTCAAAAATCACCGCGGAGTCGTGAAGGGCCGCGGCGCCACACCATCGGAGCCGCGGCGCCTCCCAGGAAACACCGCGGCGCTTCTGAGGCAGAAAGTTGCGACGGAAAGTTGGAAAATCTGACCTTTGGGCTGGTTTTGGAGCTTGATTCTCCATTACTTGGCATATGAATTCAGCCATTATTTGGCTGAATGTAACCCCTCAATCAAGTGCAATTACATGGATATTGAAGGCCATTAGTTGGCTAGTTGAGGGGTCTTCTACTTACACTATAAATTGAGGCCTTTGGCTCAATTGAACAACACTCAATACTTCAAAAATACTCCAGAATTTTCTGAATTCATCTTCTCCCTCTCTAGCAAAGTTACTATACTCAAAGTTCTTCAAGAGTAACACTTGAGTTTCCTTTGCTCACTTGTTAAAGTTGTTGTTGTATCTTGGGAGACTATTGCTCAACACCGTAAAAGGAGATATACGGGGCAATCTTGTCTTAAAGACAGAGTGTCATCACTCGACTCAGCAAATCACACAAGCAGTTTGTTAAGGTTTTGATTTCCAGTTTTATTGTACTAGTTTGTTTATCCTTTCTACCATTGTAATAGTTACTTACTTCTCGTTCCCTACAACAATTGTATCCCAACATATATATCCCATTTACCCTGCAAACTAGGATACTCGTAGTGAAATTTTAATCATTCAAATAACTTAATAATATTTTGTCGTTATTTTAGTTATTCATGTTCTTAATTAAATATTTAAATTATATCCTGATCAAAATGAAAGGTGCTATATAAGAAAAGGCTTAGCATATCCTATATAGATAGAAATCAGAAGCATGTGCACAATCAGTATTTTCTCCTGCCAAAAGTCCAATTCATTTACGAACACCATTCTGTCTTTCGAGACTTTCGATCCTCTTTCCCTTCTCAGTTAGCTACTTTGTAAAATTAATTATGTATAATTCCCAAAACTTTCTGCTACCATATATATGTATCAACTATTTCATTGAGTATATGTATAATGTGCCCTTCATATTATTATCCACTAAAATAGCTTTTGACTTTGGTTCCATCAATGATTTATTCTTGACTATTGCAATAAGAGGGGAAAATAAATAAGTCATCCTTATCTTCAATATTTTCCCTCACTGTCCTCAAACAAAGAACCAATTACCCAAATTAGTTACTTATTACATTCTTTTTGCAAATTCTCAAATGAACAACCCTGCTCCCCCTCCACATTCCCCTTTTGGCGTTAAACTACTTCCTCTAATGTCATAACTATAACTATATATATATATATATATATATATATATATATATATATATATATATATACCTTTGTTTACAGAGGACAATAAGAACAATTAGCAGAACACAGGAAGAACAAAGAACGCTAAGAGATGCGTAGAAGAAATAAGAACGATCACAAAAGCGGTGATTTACCAGTTGTCCAAAAAAATTCACACGCTCATTAACCAGTAGGAGCTTATCGCGAAGTCGATATGTTTTATCCTAGAGCAATATAATAAGGTTAAATGAGAAAATGACTATTTTACCCCTAAAGACATCAGCCACACCAAGCAGGCATATTGACCATGAGGTGTGTCCTATACCCACTTATATATTAGTAGTGTGTGTATATGTGTGTGTAATGCTTGCATCTTCTCTAATTCCCCAGATACCGAAAATGCAAATGATAATTAATGAGTATATACCCGTGATATACACTTCCATAATTGGTGTATATCACGGGTGTGTGGGGCACGGTTTAGTGTAATATATTAGGTATGATTTGTATTAAATTAGAATTGTACACTTACCATAATTGTATAATTATTGTACAAGTAGAGTAATGTTTTGAGAGTAGAATAGGAATAGGATTTTCCTATTATAAAAATTGTAAATTGTATATATACTATTTTATTAATGAAAATAATCAAGGAATTATATTTTTCATCGTATCAGAAGTCTAGGTTCTTTTTCTACCAACTCTTTTCCGTCAAACTCCAGCCTCGGACCGAGAGCCTATCCTCGGTTTCCGTGTCCGACGGTTGTTCTTTCTCTTCCCAAATTTCCTTCCAAATCCCTCAATTGCGTCTTGCGTTGCTATTATGGCTAAGAACACATTTTACCCGACCCTTACTGTTTCTAACATCAAGAACCACATCCCTATCGTTCTTGAAATAGAAAACGTCCAATACGCGATGTGGGCCGAACTATTCAAAGTTCACGCACGCTCGCATCAGGTCCTCCATCACATTATCCCCGCGGCTCCTACTGATACGGAGGTACCTAAACCCGATGATGATCCTAAATTATGGATAACTCTTTATGCTACCATTCTTCAGTGGATTTACTCCACTATATCAACCGACCTATTGCAACCGATTATTGAGCCTGACGCTACGACGAAGGCTACTTGGGATAGAATACGTGATATATTCCAAGATAATCAAAATTCGAGAGTTGTTACTCTTGAGCAGGAATTCTCTCATGTCAACATGGAAGATCTCCCGAACGTTTCAGCTTATTGCAAAATATTGAAGGAATTGGCAGACTAACTCCGCAACGTTGGCGCGCCCGTTTCGAATGATCGTTTGGTCCTACAAATGGTTGTAGGCCTATATGAGGCCTATAGTGGTGTTGGCACGTTTCTGCGTCAGAGCAGTCCTCTTCCGCAATTTTATTAATCTCATTCTATGCTTACGCTCGAAGAAGCCGGCTTGGCCAAAAAGGCAGCTATCCGTGTTAGTCCCATAGTCATGATGACGTCCTCCACAAATTCTTCGGGTTTTGTTGATAATTTAGGTCAAAACCGTGCACACCGTGGCGGCAAGAATACTCAAAAAAATAATGGCAAAAATCGCAGGGGCAAACGTGGCGGTTCCGGCAGTGGTGGTGGTGGCCAGAATAATGGCAGTGGGCCCCGTCCAGGCATCAGTGGGCCACCGTACCACTGGTCCCAGCCATGGGCCCCGTGGCAGTGGGCAGTGGCCCAATATCCCATACGCTCCAGCGGGTCTAGTACCTGGAAACTAGGTTGCCCAGCAATTATCTTGGCCCAAAACATTCTGGCCTAGTGGATACCGCCCCATTTCTGGGCCGGGGTAGCAAGTCGGTATGCTTGGGCCCCGGCCCCCACAGGCTCATCATGCAGTGGGCCCCACCCCGACCGACATTGTGGCTATAATGCACACTCTTGGATTAAATACGCCAGACGGAAATTGGTATATGGACACCGGTGCAACCTCTCACATAACGTTCGGTACTCTCTCGTCTTATTCCAATTTGAGCAACAGTCGTGGCATAATTGTTGGTAATGGTAATACAATTCTGATTCGTAGTTATGGTCATAAAACTTTTTCTCCCCCCCCATCCACCTTTTATCTAGAAAAATACCCTTCATGCTCCTAAATTGATTAAAAATTTGGTGTCTGTCCGTAAATTCACAACTTATAATTCCGTTTCTGTTGAATTTGATCCATTTGGGTTTTCTGTGAAGGATTTCAAGACGGGGATTCCTCTCATAAGTTATGATAGTAGGGGAGATCTTTATCCTATCACGCCAACGTCCGGTCTCTCGATTCAAGTCTTGCCATCAACTTTTGCACCCATTGCTCCTTCCTTGTGGCATGCTCGTCTAGGTCATTCGGGGTCGTCTATTTTGTCTTCCTTAGATAAAAATAATTTTATTTCTTGTAAGGGTACGCGTAGTACTCCGAGTTGTCAATCTTGTTCTTTAGAAAAAATTATAAGTGCCTAATGGGCCCATTCCTAAAGCCATGAGAGTTTATCAAAAAAACGTTATCCTAGACTATATTGAGAAGTAAAGAAAGGGCTTCCATGACAATGAGGTCATTCTTACATGGGCTTGGGCTTGCTTTGATGATAGGTAGGCTTGTTGTGCTTTGGCCCTTCTGTGGGCTTTCATCGAGGTTTCATCGAAACAGGCCCGAGTCTTCATTTGTAGGACTTTCTTTGTGATGGTTCATGTAGGCTTGGGTCTTTCATTCGGGCCTTCTTGAAGATGGGTTCCCTGTGGGCCAATGCGTATAAGCTTGGGCTTTCTTAACGTGGCTCATTTGATGACTCAGTACATGGATGTCACGAGTCTATTGGCATAGAATATGGAATCTTTTCCACGTAAGCTGGTTGTACAAAGTTTGTTTGTTCATACAGGCAGTGTGATTTGGGGAGATTTTGTTTGCTCTGCAAGGTAGCCAGAGCCAGCCAGTTTTTCATTAAAAAGGCATGATAGTCTTTTAGATTGCCGTTTGTAGACTCTAATTCTCGTACTTTAATGCCATTTGATATTGTTCATAGTGATTTATGGACATCTCGTGTTCTTAGTTCTTTGGGTCATCGTTATTATGTTCTATTTTTGGGTGATTATTTTAATTTTTTATGGACTTTTCCGATAGCGAAAAAATCTCACGTTTTTTTCACTTTC
The DNA here is from genome assembly GCA_034509755.1 of Anisodus tanguticus. Taxonomy (NCBI): domain Eukaryota; kingdom Viridiplantae; phylum Streptophyta; class Magnoliopsida; order Solanales; family Solanaceae; genus Anisodus; species Anisodus tanguticus. Next base: position 36,166,442 of record CM067544.1, read on the forward strand.
TTAAAATTTAGAGCATTCATTAGAACCCAATTTGAATGGGAAATCAAAAATATTCAATGTCATAATGGCAAAGAATATGATAATGGGGTGTTTCGTGAGTTTGTGCTAATAATGGGATCAATTTTCATTTTTCTTGTCCTCATACGTCTTCACAAAATGGAAAAGCCGAACGCAAAATTTGTACCATTAATAACATTGTCCGAACTTTATTGATTCATGCTTTCGTACCCCTTCTTTTTGGAATCATGCTCTACAAATGGCTACATATCTCCTTAACATACTTCCTATCAAAGTCTTGACGTACTCGTCCCCTCTTCATATCTTATATAATAAGACTCTTTCGTATTCCCATCTTAGGGTCTTTGGGTGCTTGTGTTATCCACTCTTTCCATCCACCACAATAAACAAACTTCAGACTCGGTCTACCCCTTGTGTGTTTTTGGGTTATCCGTCTAATCATCGTGGTTACAAATGCTTTAATTTATCGTCTAATAAAATCATCATTAGTCGCCATGTTATTTTTTATGAATCCCAATTTTCATTTGCTAAAGTGAGTAGTCCTGTCATTTGCTAAAGTGAGTAGTCCTGTCCCGATATTTCCCAAAATCCGCCCAATTCTCCCCCGAGTCAAAGATCAGTCACTCGTAGTCAACGCGGTATTTTTAAACCAAAAATACATTTTAATTTAAATTCTAATGTCCTTAAATTCCCTTTACCCCGTAACCCTGTGTCCGCTTTAAATGACCCGAATTGGAAAATTGCTATGATCGACGAATATAATGCTCTTATTGATAATAAGATGTGGGAGTTGGTTCCCCGTCCATCTGGTGTTAATATTATTCGATCAATGTGGATTTTTGCTCATAAGGACAATTTTGACGGTTCTTTTGCAAGGCATAAGGCTCGTCTTATAGGTGATGGTAAGACTCAGCGTAGGTTGGTGTGGATTGTGGTGAGACATTTAGTCCGGTGGTCAAACCGGCTACCATTCGCATTGTGCTCAGCTTAGCTCTTTCGAAAGCATGACACATTCATCAGTTAGATGTGAAGAATGCTTTCTTACATAGTGATCTTAAGGAGACATTCTATATGCATCAGCCTTTGGTGTTTAAGGATCCCAAATATCCTCATCATGTCTATTTATTGAATAAGACCTTGTATGGACTTAAGCAATCCCCACGGGCTTGGTATAAGAGGTTTTCAAACTATGTTTCGGCTCTTGGGTTTTCTCACAACATATCTGATAATTCATTGTTCATATGATATTATCTTGACTGCCTCTACTGATGCTCTGCGCCAGTCTATCATGACAATGCTCAGTTCTGAGTTTGCTATGAAAGACTTGAGGCCCTTGAGTTACTTTTTGGGGATTACTGTCACTCGTCATGCATATGGGCTATTCTTATCACAACGGAAGTATGCCGCTGAGATCATTGAACGAGCTGGCATGAGGTATGTCCTCATGCAAGTCCACTTCCACTCCAGTAGATACTAAACTAAGCTCGGGGTTGCGATTGGCTCACCTTACGAGGATTTGACCCGCTATCGCAGTCTTGCAGGGGCTCTTCAGTATCTTAGGTTCACGAGACCAGATATTACGTATGCCGTACAGCAGGTTTGTTTCTTTACGCATGATCCCAGGATTGAGCACATGAATGCGCTCAAACGCATTATTCGATACATCCAGGAGACACTTGACTATGGCTTACATTTATATCCTTCATCGACATCTACACTTGTCTCGTATACCGATGTTGATTGGGGTGACTGTCCAGACACCAGACGCTCTACGTCTAGCTATTGTATGTTTCTTGGGAATAACTTGGTCTTATGGTCTGCAAAGCATTAGTCGACTTTATCACGCTCTAGTGCAGAGGCCGAGTATAGAGGGGTAGCCAATCTGGTCTATGAATCCTGTTAGTTATGTAATCTTCTTTTAGAGCTTCATTGTCTTATTCAGAAAGCTACATTGGTTTATTGTGATAATGTTAGTGACATCTACCTTTCTGGTAATCCAGTTCAACACCAGCATACTAAACATATAGAGATGGATATCCACTTTGTTCGTGAAAAGGTAGCTCGTGGACAAGTACGTGTCTGTCATGTCCCTTCCAGGTATCAAATTGCAGACATCTTTACCAAAGGTCTTCCCTCGGTCCTCTTTGAAGATTTTAGGTACAGTCTCAGCGTACGAAGACCGCCCGCTATGACTGTGAGGGTGTGATAATTAATGAGTATATACCCGTGATATACACTTTCATAATTGGTGTATATCACGGGTGTGTGTGGCACGGTTTAGTGTAGTATATTAGGTAGGATTTGTATTAAATTAGAATTGTACACTTACCATAATTATATAATTATTGTACAAGAAGAGTAAGGTTTTGGGAGTAGAATAGGAATAGGATTTTTCTATTATGAAAATTGTAAATTATATATATACTCCTTTATTAATGAAAATAATGAAGGAATTATTTCTTTCATTAAACTTTCTAATCTCAAAGATAAGATTTAACCTATATTATTTGCACATCAATACAACATCGGGTGGGTGGGTCTTGCATTTTCTGTGTTTTCGTAAAATTTGCCTGACTTTATGTGTTTCTTGTAAAAATAACACAAAAATGTAAAATGCAAAATAAAGTACATAATATTTTATGTGAAAAATCACCCATCTCGGAAGGTGAAAGATGAATGACCTATCCCTACAGGATATAAACCAAACTACATTAAAACAATGAGAGAAATTCATATTACATACAACACTTAACTCTAAGCATTAGACTTGAATCATTCCTTCAATCAGGGTTAGCTCAACAAGATTAGGGGCCTAAAATAAAATTTCACAGAATGATCCTAGTTTTTTTAAAAAAAAAAAAAGGAAAGATTGTCATATTTTTTTTTATATTTAATTAAAATCTACCTTTCTAGCTTATCAAGGGCTTCTTTCTGAAATTTAATTAATTCTTCAATTTTTTCCTTTTTGAAATTAGAATATTTAATAATAAGATAATAAAAATAGCAAAAGTGGAGAATTAGAATTTAACAATATACAAAAAATAGTAATATATATGATACTAATTTTTTAGAAAAAATGGGGTCCTCAATAAGCTATTGCTTTAGTGGCATTATGATAGAACGGCCCCGCCTTCAATAAAACAACCTATAAATGCCTATAAACAAGCAAATTAGGTTATAACTCGATCGCGTATTGATTTAAGACTAAATTACTCAATGAAAAAAGACTCAATGATAGAGAATATGTATCAAACTTGGTTCATCCAGCACACTCTTGAAACTCGTTGAACTTTCAAGACTTGAAATTCTCAATCGCTCTTAACTTGCTTCTAAGACTCAATATCGAGTGAGTATTTCTGTTAAAATCATCTTATAAACAATATATATATCGGAGAGTTAAAAACACAAACAATTCAAATTAAGGAATCGGATTAATTAAAGTTCAACTAGGAGCAGGTTCAACCGTCCTAAAAACTTTTCAAAATTGCAACTTTCCTTTATTTGAGTCCTATTCTAACTCAATTATTTTGTGAACACAACATTACCTTGTGCAATTATCAATTTTACTTTTTCATATTAATGCACAAAAATTCTTACATATTATATTTATACAATCGCGTGTCCAATACCAAACTTTAAGCATACGAGAAATCTAATTCCCCAAGACCTTTTCCGAGCTACTTGAATTAACACTTCCATTGAAATACCTGATCCGTGTCACATTCAGCCGAAATATGTTACTAACAGTAAAATAAGGAAAGACAAGGAGTGTTTAATTTAGAGGAGAAGATTAAAGAAACCTTGGGAAGTAACTTTATACTTTCATAATCTAAATAAAAATGTTTGTTATGATAACCCTACTAGACAGCTAGAAGACCCAACGAGCTACGATTTACATTCCAAAGCTAAAAGTATTTTTAATTTTTAATTTTTCTTAAAAGTAACACTGGCCAACAATTATATCCACAAATTTGCAAAGCTTCCTTAACCATATATGCATAACATAAGCAAGTAGCAATTTTTTTTTTGTTTTCATGGAAAAAAGCTATAGTTGGATGGATAACATCTCTTTAACCCTTAATTAGATTAGATGTCCTGCGCTTTAATTTTGAGAATGAAAAAATCATGATAGAAAATATTTCCCCTTTAATTGATCTTACATAGTGCAAATCATATTTAATCAAAGTCCCAATTCAAATACTAAACATCATGTAGAAAAACAAAATAGAAAAAACTTTTGGAAGCGTTTTGTTGGCAAGTTGGGTTGGTGTACTTGTGTCATCTAAATACCTTTCAGGCTTTTGATTCCTTCAACGATTTCTTTTTCTTAACTATCATGACCGACCAATATGTCATTCATATCAAAAGAACAACAACAAAGGAATCCAAATTCCCATTTGAATTTTTCTTGGCATTTACTTATATATAAAGGAATATGCTTCATTTTATTGATGAATATAAGGTTACAAAAATATTTACTTTGATACAAACTAGGTAACTAATTAACTTAATTATAAAAGGATTATAATTCTACCTAAAATAGGAGATATACAATTAATAAAATTAATGAAAGAATATTGGAAAATATTCTATTACACCCCGCAGTCGAAGCGGGAGATTCTCGAACACTGAGACTAGCTCAAAAATCATCAAATAGTATGCGCGAAAATCCTTTGGTGAAGATGTCGGCAACCTGATATCTGGAAAGAACATGAAGGACACGAACTTGACCACGAGCCATTTTTTCGCGAACGAAATAAATGTCCATCTCAATGTGTTTAGTGCGCTAATTTTGGACGAGATTGCCGGAAAGATATATCGCACTAATATTATCGTGTAGAATAGTGTTGCCTTTTGAATCGGGCAGTGAAGCTCAAGTAGAAGGTTACGGATCCAACAAGACTCAGAGACGAAGTTGGCAACACCTCTGTATTTTGCTTCTGCACTGGATCGGGATAATGTAGGTTTCCTTTTGGAAGACCAAGATAATAGGTTATCTCCGAGGAAAATGCCATAACCAGACGTGGAGCATCGGGTGTCAGGACATCTACCCCGGTCAGCATCAGAGTAAGCAGTGAGACCAGTGAGCGAATGTATAGATGTAATCCGAAGTGAAGTGTATCTTGGACGTATTGTAAAATATGTTTGAGGGCATGCATGTGTGCTTCCGTCGGACTGTGCATGTGCAAGCAGATTTGTTGCACAACATAGGATATGTGTGGTCTCATAAATGTGATGTACTGCAGGGCCCCAGCCAGGCTACGAAGTGAGTCATGTCTGAATATGAAGGGTCGGAATCAGCGCTGAGCTTGGAATGGTGTCTATAGACGTGTAGGATGATTTGCAAGATGGCATGCCTGCACGGTCAAGGATCTTTTCGGCATACTTCTTCTGACATAGAAATAGGCCGCCAGAATGTCGAGTGATAGAGATGCCCAAGAAATAACTCAGAGGGCCCAGATCTTTCATAGTAAACTTAGAGGAAATGAAAGACATAATGGACCAGGGAGAGCATCAGATGATGTGGTGAGGATGATGTCATCAACATATAATAATTGGTAAGATGTGTATGTATCCTTGTTGTATATGAACATAGAATGATCGGATCTGTTGTGTGAAAAATCGATAGAGGAAACATAATCGGTAAACCGCTGGTACCATACTCAATGAGTTTATTTCAGTCTATAGAGCGATTTCTACAACAGACACACATAATCCGGAAGAATATGATCCCTGAAACCCATAGGCTGATGCATAGATACTGTTTCATGAAGATACATATGTAAGAAGTCATTCTTGACATCAAGCTGATGAATGGGCCAAGACTTGGATATGGCAATGTTGAGAATGGTCCGAATGGATGCGGGCTTTACGACCATGTTGAACGTTTCATCACAGTCCACTCCCACATATTGAGACCTGTCATTACCTACAGGACGAGCCTTGTACCTCTTAAAAGAACTTTCAGATTTCTTTTTATGTCTAAAAAAATCCATATAGAATGAATAATGTTAGCATCAGGTGGACGGGGTACTAGGTCCCACATCTTACTATCAATAAGAAAATTATATTCGTCAATCATTGAGACTTTCCAATTATGGTCATACAAGGCATCCTTCCGGTTACGAGGGATAGGGGAAGGGACAACTGAAATGGAAAGGTTAAATAACCATTTAGGTTTATGAATTTTGTGCATGGCACAGGTTTCCATGGTCCGAGAGTGTGTCTCGGGATGCAGGACGGGAGGGGGTTTGCCGCGAGACTGTCGGGGAGAGGAGGAAGGGCATGGATGAAGGTACTAGCTGGCCGAACCTTGGTTTGCCGAGAGATGGTTGCGGAATCACCCTGAGACGGGATATTTCGGGCCACCATCGATAGAATCGGGTGGGTAGCTAGTCCTGGACTGGCAGAGGTGGTAGCGGGTGCTGAGGTCTGGGACGGCGGACTATGTAAATGGTGAATTAGAAGAGGGTTTAGTCCATCATCTAGAAAGTCGTAGGAATGTCTAGGTGGCGAGTGTAGAGAGTCAAAGGGGAATTGAGACTCATAAAATAGGACATGACGTGAAATAATAATTTTACAGCTCGACATGTCATAGCACGAGTAACCACGATGATTGGTAGGGTAACCCAGAAACACACACGGAGAAGACCGGGGTTGGATTTTGTGAGTGGTCGGATGGAGAGGGTAACAAAGACATCTAAAAATACGCAAGTGTTGGTAGGAGGGGTTCCTACGAAACAGAACTTGAGTGGGCTACCGTTGAGCTAAAGACTTGTTTGGGATTATGTTTAGGAGATAGGTGGCAATGGAGAATGTGTAATGCCAGAATTGAGGGAAAATTGAGGCGTGAGCAAGTAGGGCACGAATGAGGTTGTTTATGGTTCGGATTTTTCATTCGGCTTTACCATTTTGGGAGGATGTGTGAGGGCGGGAAAAATGAAAGGTAAGACCGTTTTTGGAGGAAAACTTTTTGAATTGGTTATTATCGAATTATCTTCTATTGTCACATTGAAAATATTTAATACTCTTTTTAAATTGTGTTTTTACAAAAGCACTAAATGAAGAAAAAATGGGGTAGACCTGAGATTTATTTCCAATTGGAAAAGTTCATAGAAAATTGGAATAATCGTCCAAAAATAACACATAATATCGATGGCCAGCCGTACTCAAAATATGGGATGTCCACAAATCACTATGTATGATATCGAAAGGCATTAAAGTATAATTTGTGGATGCAGAAAATGGTAATTTGACAAGTTTCCCAAAAACGCAAGATTCACATATAGGAGTCCTAGAAATACGGTTGCAATTAATAAAATTATTTTTCCTAAGGGAGCATAAAACAGAGTCTCCCGGATGTCCTAATCTAGAATACCATAAGGAAGACGAAAGAGCAGCAAATGTTGAGGAAATTGAGGCTGGATTGTTGACGGCGTTTGAAATAGGGTAGAGATATCTAGTGTTGTCACATCTCATTATTTGTCTCCCTATAGTAAAATCCTTTACAGTAAAATCAAAAGGATCAAAGTCAAGGGAAACTCAATTGTCAGTTGTGAAATATCGCACGGAGATTAGATTCTTAATCAGTTTAGGGGCATGGAGGATATTTTTTAATATTAGTGGTGGATGTGGTGTGGATAGGGAGGAATGACTATAACTACAGATGGGAATGCCTTGTCCACTACCAACAATAATAATCCAATTTAAATTACTCAAATTGGAATAAGACAAGAGAGTACCTTGTGATGTCGTCATGTGAGATGTGGCGCATGTGTCTATATACTAATTTTTGTTTGGAGTGTTGAGTGACATTGTGCTCATAGCTGCCTAAATGTCAGTCGGTGCATAAGTTGATGGTGGGGGGTGTTTGTGTCGTGTAAGCCTGTTGTGGACGTGGGCCAAGTATGCCAGGTTGGGCCTATCGATTCTGAGGTGGAGTCCACGAGGATGTTGTATACGGACAAGGAGGGGAGGCCCATGACAGTAGGGCCCACGCAGCCCACGCAGCCCACGACGGGTAGGCAGCCCATGACGAAGGCTGCTTCCACTGCTATGGTCGTTGCTTGGCTGTTTCTAGCCAGCGGGGACTACCCATTCACACCGACGTTGCTGAAATTTCTTCCGTCGCGGCCCTTGCCGGACTGCCTGCTTCGGCGGTTGTTACGGAAGGAAGTGGACTATTGCGAGTCCTCTGCCCGACAGTGGTGGTATGGGCAGCGTCGGCTATGCTGGCCCGAGTGGTGTTGCACTTGATTTTTCAGGTTTCCTCAAGAATGAGCTTCGAACGGGCCTCATAAAACAGAGGTAACGACGTGCATTGCTGAAGGATGGTGGCAACGCTGTCATATGATATGTTCAAACCTGCAATAAATTGTATGAACAATCGCTGATTAGTGACTGGTGCACTGGCATTGGAGAGTTGGTCGGCAAGCATATTGAATTCTTGACAATAGACAGACACGTTTGGAAAATCGTCCTGATGAACGTCCTTGAACTGATTTTCAAGGTATAATGCTCGTTGAGTTTTGTTGTCATGAAAAATATTGTCCAAACGTTTCCATATTTGGCGGGCAGTGGCATCGGTCTCAATGATGGTGTGCAACAGATCATTAGATATTGTATCGTATATCCACTGGAGGATGGCTACGTCCAAACGAGACCAGAGTGCATCATCAGAAGTCAAACCCGATGGTACATTTGTGGACTTCGGCGTGGGAGGGATGATGTGGTCAATAACTTCGTAAACACGACAATGGATCTTAAAAATCTTCACCCACGAGGACTATTGACCTTTTTCCATCTCAAGAGTCACATGGATGAAGTTTTAAATGTTTTACGGTAAGTGCCGGATGGAATTTGGTTTTGTCAACCATGGAAGAGGAAATTTAGGAGGAAGATGGAGGGAGAATGTCCTGAAAAACTAGAGTTCCGTCATGGGGAAAAGATGGGGGCGGCCGAGAGAGGTCAACAGCTAGGGTTCTGGCGTGGGCTAGGTGCCGACGTGGAAAAAGGTGGCGGACGAGAAGGTGTATCTGCGGCCAGGGTAGAGTTTGTAGTTTTAGTCTACTGATATCATAAAGGAATATGTTCCCTTGATTTTATTGATGAATGATTTACAATATATATAAGGTTACAAGAATATTTTCTTTGATACAAACTAGGAAACTAGGTAACTAATTAACCTAATTACAAAAGGATTATAATTCTATCTAAAATAGGAGATATATAATTAATGAAAGAATATTGGAAAATATTCTATTAATATAATCAACAATTCAAATTTATTGTCCGTCTTTTATTTGCATTTGAATTACCGCCAATGATATTGGGAATGCATTCACATATTACTTTAACGACTGCATTTCCACTTCTTCCATTTTGTTTATTTGTTAAAGAGTTTAATTTTTTATTCACTTAACAACTCAAATGATATGTACATTATTAGGTCACACAAAAAATAGTTATACATAACTATATCCTCAATAAGTGATTCTTAAATTGAAAAATAAGATAGAGCAACTAACATACTACAATATGTTAAAATACATTGATAGTATAAATATTTTTTTATATTGTCAATTATTTAAGAAAATGTTGGCTTTATTTGTTCCACCATTGTTTGTGCCCTTAGTGTTGGATTTAATTATTAGCATATGCTAATATATTATACTACAAACCCAGCCTAGAAGTGCTGGAACCTTAGAACATTGGTATAATTAAAGCAGATTCTTGGGTAACAATTGTCTTTATACTCGCTTCACACTATTATATTGACACTTTGGATGAGCACTTCAATTATTGAACTCTATTATTATCTTTGCAAAAATGACATGTACTAAAGAAAAAAAAGATTCTCAGGTCTTCTTGAGTAAAATAAATTTACTAATATGCTTATATTATTCCAAGGAATTTAAAATTTAGTTAATTCCTTGTAAGTACTGTTGGAATATGTAAAGCAACAACGGGAATAGTAAATAACTATTACAGTGATCGAAAGGATAAACAATAATGAGGACAGTAACAAGTTGTCAATATCTTGATCTTGAATGAAACTTCAAATATAGAACTTGTATTCGGAAATACAAGAACATGAACTGCTACACTTGTGGATTGTAGATCCGTTGAGAATACGAACGGTTAGAGTCCTTCGTTTGTTGAGTTAACACCTGAAACACTTAGCAACCAATTAAACAAACACAACACCATCGGCTGAGTCGAGAGATGACTCTCTGTATTTAAGACAAGATTTCCCCCGTATATAGGCTTTACGGAAGTGTGGACAATAGTCTCCCAAGATGAAACAACAAACTATCAAGTGTGCAAAGCCTACACAAGTGATCTCAACGAAGAACACGAATAATGAAGATTGCTAAGAGAAGGATTGATATCAGGAAAATCTGATCTCTTTGTGGTGTTGTGAACTTGTTTTTCTGTTCATATGTTCATATATGTTCATCTATAGAATTGAGCCAAGGCCTCAATTTATAGGTGTGCAAGAAGGTCTTTCAAATGTCTCATAATGGCAATCAATTGTCATGTAATGGATGACATTTAACCCCCAAGTAATGCAGCAACATAATGGTCCAAGTAATGGCCATTATTGGGTGGATTCAATGCCATTGAAACCCCTTCAACAGCCAAAACTTTTGGGATTCCGTCGAGCAGTCACTGCCAATGAAGCGTCGCGGCTCTGCCACATTAGCGCCGCGGCGCTAATTCAACACAGACCTCACTGCCACTCCGGCGCCGCGGCGCTGCAAGGGGGACGCCGCGGCCCTTCTCGGCTCCGTGGCCCTTTTCCGACCCGTACCATCTTACACTTCACACAATCCTTCCTTCGTTTACCAACGTGGAACACTTGTCATTTAGCAAATAACCGTCCATCATTCTATGTCTCAAACATTTCACTTACGTACCAATATCTCTTTCATTTACGAAATTTACGATACTTGGCACTAAGATTGCACATGTGTGGAAACGACATTTCCGACGTGCGCCAAATGTTCGAGTCATAAATAATGGGATAAACTTAATTCCACATTAGTAAATTTCCAACAAGTACAACATTCCTTCTGAATATTATTCCTTCTCTTTTCTTAGATCTTGATTAGAGTATTAGTTTTCCTCTTTAGACATAAATTACTTGAGTTTTCTGGGGTCTGATTCAACAGCACATAATTAATTTATAATCAAGGAGAAAACATAGTTCGACAAGTTACAGATGGCCATGGCTTTTAATCATAAAAAAAAAAAAAAGAGAAATAGTTAAGAAATTCGTGGTAAATCTATCTCTAAATGGTCAGTAGCTAACAGAACTTTTCGATAATTCATTGCTATTCTCATCCTACGACGAATTTTTATTGTTCAGCTCCCGTAATTATCCATCGTCGTTCCTATTTTTTTATAGCGTATCCAAGAGAACTTTTTCTTACATTTGGAATTAATTATATCAAGACAAGATGGTGCTTCATTAGCTTATATATGCTTACAGTAAAAAAAAAAAAAAATTGGAATCTTGGCATTGCTCACTTTTTCTTATACTTTTTCTAGAACAAATATTTTTAGTAGAAATTATTTAAAGTACATTTTAATGAGTATTAGAAATATGCATTGTTAATTACGCTTCGCTGGCTTTGTTAAGTTCTAATTCCGCAACTCTGTCCCCACTCTTCTCTTGTTTCTTTTATTCTTCCCTTTTTTTTTTTTTTTTTGTTAACATCAAATAATATGCGAAATGAGTGATAGTAAAAATAACTTTAAGGAGCCTGACGGAAAATAATCCAAGCTTTAAAACTTTAAATATTCGTGTGACTTGCATCTAATACTCCATTGAAGAGTGCCAGGTGCCACATTACTTTAGGTGAGCCATCCCTAGAAATAGGGTATAGCTTAATTAGAACAACTTGTTGGAGAACGCATGAGTAGTTTGACTATTTTTTTTTTAATAAAACATAAGTGATTAGATTTATTATTTGGTACAACAGAAGTTCAAGATAGGACACTAATAAAGTAATGTAGCCGTCACCCAAAAAAGTAACCTACAAAATATATAATGTATGAGTAAACGCGAAGCTAGATGTTTGGATACAGTTTCTAGAGTCTAAAGGATCCAGGTTGAGTAGCACCAAGACAGAATATTTGGAGTGCAAATTTAGCAATGGGAGCGGCCCTAAGACAGGAGTGGAGGTGAGGCTTGATACTCAGGTCATTCCAAATAAAGGAAGCTTCAAGTACCTAGGGTCTATTATCCAAGGGAATGGAGAGATTAATGACGATGTCACACATGGTATTAGGGCAGGGTGGATGAAATGAAGGCTCACATCTGGAGTCCTATGAGACAAAAAGGTGCCACAAAAACTTAAAGGCAAGTTCTATAGGGTGGTGGTTAGACCGACTATGTTGTATGGGGCGGAGTGTTGGCCAGGTAAGACTTCGCACATACAAAAGATGAAAGTTGTAGAGATGAAGATGCTGAGATGGATGTGTGGGCATACAGGGAGAGATAGGATTAGAAATGATGATATCCGGGACAAAGTAAGAGTGACCTCGGTGGAGGATAAGATGCGGGAAGCGAGATTGAGATGGTTTAGACATGTGCAGTGGAGAGACACAGATGCGTGCAACTTACTGAGAACATGACCTTAGATAGGGGGTTGTGGAGGACACATATTAGGGTAGAAGGGTAGTAAGTAGTCGAGCGTAGTCCTACTTACGCTTACAAAATGATAGTTGTAGTGTTCTTACTGTAGGCTCGATTAGCCTATTACACTTATAGGCGCAGTATTGCTTTATAGTCCCCTGTAGTTTAATTTCTGCTTCTATGTGTTCTTTAATGTACTTTGTTTATCTTATTTAGATGTGTTAGTTACCGCTTCACAAAAGAATGCGCTACCACGGCGTATTTTGTTATCAACATGTTCATACTACTTTAATTTCTAGTCTGATTTTGACTGTTTCTCTTGCTTTGTTTTTCTTTGCTTTGTTTTTCTTTGCTTTGCTTTACTTGTTTTGCTTGTGATTATGCTTTGTCTTGAGCCGAGGGTCTCCCGAAAACAGCCGTTTTATCTACCAAGGTGAAGGTAAGGTGTGCATACACTTTACCCTTTTCAGACTCCATGTTGTGAGATTTCACTGAATATGTTATTGTTGTTATTGAATGTATGTATGTGTGTTGTGTATAATTTATGTCTATCAGCTAGGAATCATGAATATTTTTGCCGAAACAACCAAATGTATAGAAAGCGCAAGTAATAATTTATGTACATCATTCAAAGTGTGGTAATGATTACTGAACTTGAAAGAAAATCATGGAATGTTAGATTCAAATTTGAACATAAATAAAAATAAAAAAAACCAACTAAATTTTGATGAACAAAATTATTTAATATATATATATATATATATATATATATATATATATATATATAAATTATGGGCATGTTTTACTTCAATGGAACCATAAAGGCAGAAAGCATGCTTAGTAATTCTTTGGGGGTAATATTTTAACATATGCATTGCATCATGATTAATGAGCATGATCCTTTGAGGTCAATTGCTTTATCTTAATTTATAATCTAATCACCTATTAAAGGTGGAGTCTTGGACCACACCACTAGCTTCTCTAAGTTTCTAATAATGTGTGTGTAAATGTCCAAATTTCCACCACATATTACTAGAACATCGGAAAATCAAACTTATATGAGGTGGATTAAATTATAAAAACTTATTATGATAAGAAAAACATATTATTAACCAAACTAACCTACTTCGTAGGCTACTCAGAGGCCCAACTTTAAAATCCAACCCAATCCAAACTGTTGAGAATATAATATTAAAAATGTGTTCTATCTAACAGTTTAAGCTTAAACTTTTAGATCAGATGGTCACACACACTTCAATGTGGTATCAGAGCAGGTCAAAGGTTCTGGGATCGAACCTCACCGCCACTCATTCTCAAAATAATTTATACGTGTTTGGACCATGAAAAAAAATCAGGTCAACACGTGAGGGGGCGTGTTGAGAATATAATATTAAAAGTGTATTCTATCTAACAATTTAAGTTTAAACTTTTAGATCAGATGGTCACACACTTCAATACAAACGAATATGTGGCATTTTTAGAACGTTGAAACAATATATGTCTCAAACATTTTAGAAAAACATTTATTAATTGTATGGAAGATAAATGAAAAGAAAAAAATATAAATTAAAAGATGAGTTGAAACTGTTGTTAGTCAATAGGCTCTATCTTGTGGATCGATTTTTTCCCTTAGCATTTTTAATTTTTAGTCTATTTTTTCCTTATCATGACGTGTCTTGTAATGTTGACATGGAAGATTCACTTTGAAAATTTTGTTAAATAGCATTAAAAATTAGGCTAATAAAAAATGTCGTTCGGTAGTTCATGAAGTACATGTGAATTGTCATTTTGTATGCTTCAAGCTTTCTTTTTCTTCTATTTGCTTGCCCATGTTCATTTTCTTGGTTGTATTCAAGGCTGGTCAGTGAGCCGGTCGGTCCGATCCCGTCTTGAACCCGACTATTTAAAAAAAAAAAGGCCGTAACAGGACTCGAACCGGGACGGGACATGGTCTCGTCCCGCCCCAGGCCAGCCTGTCCCGACCCGATCCCGCCCGAAATCTCCCCTTTTGCAAAAATAATCGTTGTACCAACAACCATTTTACATTTTGGCCACTGTGCAACGACCATTTTTGGCCTCCCCTACCCCCTTAATATTTATTTTTAACCCATAAGTTATTATATTTACACTTTAACCCAATTTTCCAACTATAAATACCTCATTTTTTCTTCATCTTTCTCACAAATCTTCCGACAATCTCTCTAATTTCTCTAATTTCTCAGTACTCAATCTATCTCTCTCTCTACAAGTCTACATTGTCTACTAAATATTCAATTTTATTTATTCATTTGGGAGTGAAGTTGGCAACTAGCTTGAGGATCTTCCATCGAGCAAAGTTTCAATTTTCAACCTCTCGATTACACGTCGACGTTACGTCGGCGTTTGGTACATTCGTTCCTTCATTAAATTATTATTGTATGTTTATTTTATTTAGCGCACTTAATTTTATTTACTTTAATTATTTATTAGTATAATTATAAATTTATAATGGAATGATTTAAATGTATGCTTACGGGTAGGGGTCATGCTTCTTCTAGTAGGGGCAACAAGGGCAAGGGTCCTATTTCTAGACAAAATCATATTCTTACACATGATGATTTTGTTGATACTGAACATTTTCCTACAATACCATTAGATTTAGACGAGGAGCTATTTTCTGGAACTCAAGAAGACTTTAATTTAGACGATGATCTAGATGATACACCCACTAATGTAGATGACAACACACCCACTAGTACATCTCAACTGAAATGCCTCATATTCCCCCTAGTATGAGACGAGGTCCAGCAAAACGACCATTAAAATCAGATGCATGGACATTTTTTTATAGGGACGTAGAGAATCAAGTAGCTAGATGTAAAATTTGTAAAGATGTTTTAAAATTTAAAACTGGAAAAGGTCACGGTAGGACGGGGGGTTTAATGAGACACGCAGCAAGGGCTCATCCAGCTAGGTATGCCCAATACGAGGCTTCAAAACCGGGTGCGCAAACGTCCGCTCCATCGGGACAAGGTTCACATACTGATATTGTTCCGGATCAAGTATAGGGTCAAATTAACCCTATGACGGGGGGGGGGGGATTGTAGGCCCTAAATACAATAAACATAGAGATAGGGAAGCAATCGCAAAATTAGTTGATGTGGAGGGTTTGCCTTTTTCATTTCCTTCATCTCCCGGTTTTATTAATTACATTAGAGATATGTATAATCCTGCTTTTAACGGTTTTCCTAGATCAACTGTTAAGAGAGATGTATTTAAATTCGCATATGAATATCAACAGTATTTACGTTATTCATTATATCATTTTAATGGCAAAGTGGCTATCATTTCTGATATAGGACGTAGTACAAACGACCATGATTATTTAACGGTAACTTGTCATTCGATATATTATAAATGGTCTATGCAAAAACGTATCTTAGCGTATAGATATATAGATGATAGGCACACTGGTACTTTTATTGCAGAAAATATTTATCAAGTGTGCGATTATTACGGAATAACTGATAAAATTATGACTATTACATTAGATAACGCTTCTTCTAACAATTAACCTATTACAATTTTAAAAAATAGTTTAACTCCATCTTTTCTAGATCATTTTCATATAAAATGTGTGTGTCATATATATAACTTAATTATAAAGGATGGTCTTTCACTTTTTGAAGACATTCTTAGTAAAGTACAATTTGCTATAAACTTTATTTTTAAAAATAATAGAATACAACGAAGAAAAGAATATAAAAAAACTTGTCACGATTGCCAACTACCTTAGAGAAAAATTACAGAAGAAGTACCCACTAGGTGGAATTATTTATACGAGCAACTACTTGTTGCTTATGACTATAGAAAACCTATAACTTTATTTTTTAACTCTCATAATCAAAATCCAGCTGATATGGTTGTAGATAGCGATTGGGTAAAAATTTCCGAACTTATTGTATTTTTAGAGAAATGTTTTCAAGCAACAAAAAAACTTCCGGTACATAATGTCCTACTATTTCAATTATGTTGTTTTATATAGCTCTAATATTTTTATTACTTAGTGAATATATGGAAAAATCAGCTTATATGACAGCTATTAAAAAAATGTTTATCAAAATAAAAAAATATTTTATTTATATTCCCACTATTTATATTATTGATATTGTATTAAATTCGACTATTAAAATAGACGGTACTAAATCACTTATTGAAACTATTTACGATTGTATAGCAGTACTACCACCTCCAAGTCCCAAAAATCCAAATCACCCACCACCTATTGAACAAACTAAAGAAGAAGTGTTGTCTAGCGTAGAAGACCAATGCAAAAAAGTATATATGTTTTACCAACAAGAAAGTGCTAGTAACCTACCGACTTCCATACCATATTTTTCTTCTTCAACACATCCTCACAAAAGACATGTTGTTTCTGTGGTTAGTATTAAAAGCTTCAGAAATAGAATGTGCGGCCGTACCGCTACTAACCAAATTAGCGAGTTCGATATTTTTGTTTTGCAGGGTTCTGTACCGTACCAAGCAGTTCTCAATGAAGAAGGACGTGACGACTTGCTGAAATACCGGAGGGGGAATGAGAAGACCTTTTCGACACTTTCAATGATGGCCCGAGATGTTTTGAACATTCAAGCGTCATCAACGGCGTCTGAAAGCGCTTTTTCTACCGGCAGATATCAAATAGTAGAGCACATACACTTATTAGCCGGAGACAGCTTGGAGATTGTAGTATTATTCAGAGATTGGATACGAGTGGAGCGGAGAAGGTGCGGTCAACCGGAGATCAACGAAGAAGAAGACAAAAACTACGACGAAATCTTATCTGAATGTGATGGAAGCGACGTGGAGCAATTTGACCAACAAATACCAATTCCAACCGAAGAACCACAGGAAATTATCAAGAACTAGAACAAGTTTTATTCAGAATGTAATTTTTTTAATTGCAATTTTACTATGTAATTTGCAACTTTTGAACAACACCACAAAGTTGTAATTTTGACAATTGTATCTGTGTTACAAAAAAATCATATGTCTATTAAATAATATAAGAGGCACAAAAACAGCCTTGGGATATTTTTATTACACTATCTTGTCTTGTTTAATTATTGAGTTTTTTATATATATGTTATTTTTTAAATTAAGTGCAAAAAAAAAAAAACGTCTGGGATCCCGACCCGGCCCAACCCGATTCCGACGGGATCAGGATGGGGGCGGGACTTCGGCAAATCCCACCTATCCCGATCCCGCCCTTTCCTCCGTCCCGCCAAACCCGGCTCGCCGGTCCCGAGCCCGGCCCACTGGCCACCCTTAGTTTTATTGTTGTATGTATAACGGTTTGAAAAAGTGTATCCCAGTGAAGAACTTTGTTTCTCTCGCTTATTTTTTGTCTATTTATTGATTACCTTGTTCTTTTCTCCAGAATAATAGATTCAGAGAGGAAATTAACAACCCAAAGCAATTTTTCACTACTAAAAATACACTTATTTTCATTGAAATGGCTCGTCGGTAAGTTTTTCGTAAATCCCTTAGCAATGAGCCAAATTCTCACATGTCATGTTTCAGAAATTAGTATTCTATTAGTAGTGTTTATCCTTGAAATTGATTATTTTCATTAATGAATGAGTATATATATAATTTACAATTTCCATAATATGGAAAATCCTATTCATATTCTACTCCCAAAACCCTATTCTATTTGTACAAGAATTCTATAATTATGGGAAGTGTACAATGCTAATTATATACCAAAAACCACCATATACACGGTGCGTATACCGTGTATATCATGGTCTCCCAATTACCTTGGGTTTCCGTGATATACACGGTATACACAATATAGTATACCGTGTATATTATGTATGTATATTATGGTATATTTTCACACCCCTGTAGTCATAGCGGGCGGTCTTTGTACGCTGAGACTGTCCCTAAAATCTTCAAATAAGACCGAAGGAAGACCCTTAGTAAAGATGTCTGCAATTTGATACCTGGAAGGGACATGTAAGACGCGTGCTTGTCCACGAGCTACCTTTTCGTGAACAAAATGGATATCCATCTCAATATATTTAGTGTGTTGGTGTTGAACCGGATTCCCAGAAAGATATATGACACTAATATTATCACAATATACCAAGGTAGCTTTTTGAATCGAAAAGTGAAGCTCCAAGAGAACATTACGTAACCAACATGATTCAGAAACCACATTGACTACCCCTCTATACTCGGCCTTTACACTGGAGCGTGATAAGGTAGCCTGTCGTTTGGCATACCATGAGACCAAATTATCGCCAAGAAACATACAGTATCCAGACGTAGAGCGTCTGGTGTCCGGACAGCCACCAAAAATCAGCATCGGTATACGAGACAAGTGTAGAGGCTGATGATGGATATTGATGTAAACCATATTCAAGTGTTCCTTGGATGTGTCGGATAATGTGTTTCAGCGCATTCATGTGCTCCACCCAAGAATCATGCATAAACAAACACACTTGGTGTACGGTATACGTAATATCCGGTCTCTTGAAAGCAAGATACTGAAGAGCTCCGGCAAGATTGCGATAGTGTGTGGGATCCTCGTAAGGTGAGCCAGTTGCAGCACCCAACTTGAGTTTATTATCAACATGAGTGGAAGTAGACTTACACGAGGACATATCGGCCTTGTCAATTATCTCAGCGGCATACTTCCGTTGTGATAAGAATAACTCACCTGCATGACGTGTGACAGTAATCCCCAAGAAGTAACTCAAGGGCCCCAAATCTTTCATAGCAAACTCATAACTGAGCAGTGTCATGATAGACTTGCGCAAAACATCAGACGAGGCAGTCAAGATAATATCATCCACATATAAGAGAATATAAGTCAGGAAAGTACCACGATGATACATGAATAATGAATTATCAGACCTGCTGTGAGAAAATCCATTAGACGAAACATCGTTTGCAAATCTCTTATACCAAGCCCGTGGGGCCTGCTTAAGCCCATACAAGGACTTCTTCAATAAACAGACATGATGAGGATATTTGGGGTCTCAAAAACCCAAGGGTTGATGCATGTAAACGGTCTCCTTAAGATCACCATGTAAGAAAACATTCTTCACATCTAACTGATGAATGGGCCATGCCTTTAAAAGAGCCAGATTGAGAACAATGCGAATGATAGCCAGTTTGACCACCGGACTAAATATCTCACCACAACCCACACCAACCTACTGATTTTACCATCCCCTACAAGCCGAGCCTTATGTCTCGCAAAAGAACCATCAGAATTATCTTTATGAGTAAAAATCCACATAAATCGAATAATATTAACACCAGAATGATGGGGCACCAACTCCCACATCTTATTTTTAATAAGAGCATCATATCCGTCGTTCGTAGCCAATTTTTAATTCTGGTCATTTAATGCAGACACAGGGTTATGGGGTAGGGGGATTTAAGAACCTTAGAATTTAGATTAAAATGTCTCTTTGGTTTAAAAATACCTCGTTGACTACGAGTGACCGGTCTGTGACTCGGGGGAGAATTGGATGGATTTTGGGAAACATTCAGATGGGTGACGGACTAGCCAGCAGGCAGTGGGCCTGCTGGCCCAACACTGGAAACCGAAGCTGGGCTAGAAGCTGAACTCTAGGCAGAATTAGTTTCGGTATTGGGCTGGGCAACCGGCCCAACAGCCGAAATTGGGGCAGAAACAGTGGGTTGTGGCGGGTCACTGGATCGGCCCATTAAGTTATGCACGATGTACGGGGAGACGGTGTCATCCAAAAAATTGTACGAACAAGGCACGGGACTACTCACTTTGGCAAACAGAAATTGGGTTCCATAAAAAATAACATGGGGACTAATGGTGATTTTATTAGATGATAAATCAAAATATTTGTAACCACGATGATTAGAAGGATCACCCAAAAATACATAAGCGGTAGAACGGGCTTGAAGTTTGTTAATAGTAGTTGACGAAAAAAGTGGATAGCATAAACATCCAAAGATCCTAAGATGCGAATACGAATGACTCTTATTATAGAGAACTTTAAGAGGAGACGCATATGCCAACCCTTTGGTAGGAAATATTTTAAGAAGATAAGTAGCCATTTGTAGATCATGATGCCAAAAGGAAGGGGGTACGAAAACATGTACCAAAAAAGTGCGGACAATATTATTAATGGTACGATTTTTTTGTTCGGCTTTCCCATTTTGTGAGGACGTATGAGGACAAGAGAAACGAAAAACTATGCCATTAGTTTCACAAAATTTACGAAACAACCCATTATCATATTCTTTGCCATTATCAGATTGAATATTTTTGATTTCTCATTCGAATTGGGTACGGATGAATGCTCGAAAATTTAAGAATGTGAAAAAAAACTTGAGATTTTTTTACTAACAGAAAGGTCCATAAAAAATAGAATAATCATCCAAAAATACATAATAACGATGGCCCACAGAACTTAAAACAGGAGATGTCCATAAATCGCTATGAATAATATCAAATGGCATTAAAGTACGAGAAGTAAAGGCTACAAATGGCAATCTAACATGTTTTCCTAAAGGACAGGAATGACAAATTGGAGCACTACGCATACTCATACAACAAATAAAATTATTTTTATGCAAGGAAGAAACAACAGACGATCCATGGTGACCCAAACGTGCATGCCATAAGGAATGAGTTAGAGCTACAAAAGTAGATGGCAAGGCTTGACTCGAGAGACTCGATGCGGGCGTGATTGGATAAAAATCTCCCCTACTATTACATCTCATGAGAGGTATCCCCGTCTTGAAATTCTTCACAGAAAATCCAAAAGGATTAAGGGCATTTTTCAAGACAAGAAGTGGATAGGGGGGAGACAAAGTGGTATAACCGTAACCACGAATTGGAATTGAGTTGCCATTACCAACTATTATGCCATAATTTTTTGCTCAAATTGGAATAAGATGAGAGAGTACCTTGGTCGGACGTCATGTGAGAAGTGGCGTCGGTGTCCATGTACCAATTCGCGTCTGGAAGATTCAATCCAAGTGTATGCATGGCGGTCTCAATATCTGTATGTGTCAGATGAGGCCCCGTAGCATGGAAAGCATGCGGGGGCCAAGGCCTAAGCAGACGTCCTTGTTCTTCAGACCCAACACCGTTGCGCAACCCACTGGACTGCTGCGAATAATTGGGCCTGAAAGGTTGCTGGGCGGTCCACTGTCCAGGGAAAGTTGAGGCTGGAAAATAGGGTTGTTGGGCCACTAGCCCAGCCCCACTTCTAGGGGGCCCATGGCTGGGACCAATTGTCCTGCAGCCCACAGCCACCGTGCCGAGGCCCGCTGCCACTGTTTTGGCCTCCCCCACTACCGCTGGTACCACCACGATGGCCATCGCGATTTTTGCCATTATTTTTACGATTTTCTTGCCTCCACCGTGAGTACGGTTTTGGCCCGAATTGTCAACAAAACCTTGAGAATTATCGGATCACGGGACTTGTGCCGGTAGCCGCCTTTTTGTCCAAGCCGGCTTCTTCTAACGTGAGCATCGAACGGACTTGATAAAAAGGTGGAAGTGGATTACTTTGACGGAGGAAAGTCCCAACGCCATTATATGCCTTACATAGGCCTACAACCATTTGTAGAACAAGACGATTATTGGTAATAGGCGCTCCAACGTTACGGAGTTGGTCCGCCAATTCCTTGAGCCATTTACAATAAGCAAAAATATTCGAGAAATCGTCCATGCGGACTTGGGAAAATTCCTGTTCAAGGGTGAAAACGCGGGAATGTTGGTTATCCTGGAATATATCACGCAATCTATTCCAGGTAGCCATAGCCGTAGTGTCCGGTTCAATGATCGTCTGTAAAAGGTCGGTAGAAATAGTGGAGTAAATCCACTGAAGGACGGTAGCATAAAGAGTGATCCATAACTGAGGATCCTGCGCGGGAGGAAGGACATCAGGAGGAATTATGTGATGGAGGACTTTATGTGAGATTGCGTGAATTTTAAACAACTCTGCCCACGTAGCATATTGGACGTTTTCCATCTCAAGAACAATAGTGATGTTGTTCTTGATGTTAGAAACAGTAAGGGCAAGACGAAACAGGTTCTTTGTCGTCGATATAACGAAAGACCAAAAGGATTGGGAAGAAAAGAGAGAAAATTGGCACGAAATCCGAGAAGGGGCACGGGTTCCGAGGCAATCTCGATCGAGAAGGGCTGGTCGGAAATCGAGAAAAAAATTGGGAGAGGAGCGGAAGTAATTTAGTCCTAGACTTCTGATACCATGAAAGAAATAATCCCTTGATTATTTTCATTAATGAATGAGTATATATACAATTTACAATTTCCATAAAATGAAAAATTCTATTCCTATTCTATTCCCAAAACTCTATTTTATTTATACAAGAATTCTATAATTATGGTAAGTGTACAATGCTAATTATATACAAAAACCTATTATCAAAAAACACCTACACGGTGTGTATACCGTGTATATCACTGTCTTCCAATTGCCTTGGGTTTCCGTGATATACACGGTATACACAATATAGTATACCGTGTATATTATGTATGTATATTATGGTATATTTTCAATGCTAATGAACATATTATGACAAACAAGCAATAAAAGATACATAAGAAAATATTTAAATTGTTAAAGCCACATTAACTGAATAATTAAAAGCTTTGGATTAGATAATAATTCAAGAGCCAAAAAAAATTATTTGAACATGGTGAAAGTAGGAGATTATTATAAGAAGAAAAGCTTATTTTTTTTAGTAAATTTCTTTTTCAATTATATTAATCCGAGCACCTTTATCTTTTATTCTTTTAAGGAGTGAGGTTGGGGGTGCCAAAGTTGCCTTCCACATATAATAGAAGAAAACAAGAAGAAGTTTGATTAGGTGGTTAACTACATATATGGAGAATGACTCATCATGTATTACTCCTTACATTTATTGCTTCATTAGATTTTCTCTTTTGAAGAAGATTCTGGTTTGTATTCACCAATGGAAAGAGCTATTAGGAAAATATTATATTGAAACACTAAAACTTTCAATGTTGTAATTTTACTTTTGCTAAAATAATGCTATAAATGCTACTTTCCCCATTTTTATTTTAGTAATGAAATAAATTTTCCCTTTTATTTGGGTCCTTTTTTTGTCTCACATTACAAATTTGAGTAAATTCGGCTTAATTCCCTTAATCCTTTAGGTTTGAAAAATAATATGTGATTCAGCCTTTAAATTGGATAGGAAACCCTTTAGATTAAATAACAAAGTGTAATTTCATAAGAGGGTATGAGAGAATAGAATAGAGAGGAGAAGAATGCAACTATTTAATCTAGATCACAATTCCGACCATTCATTTGAAGAGCTATAGGCATTCACTCCATTCAAAAGGTGAAGAGGTTACTGATTTTCAGACCTAAAAAAGCTAAGGTATTAACTATTAAGTGAAATTTACTCATACAGGTTTACAAGGATATTAGCATAATCTATTTTGGCATTAATTGATTTATCATTTCAAAGAACCATTTATTTTAGGGTTATTTAAATAAGATTCCACTATTTTATGTTTTATATATTCAAAAAGGAGGAGAAAGCAAGATAATTGGGGTAGAGATAAATGAGAGAATATGATATTCCCAAGTGGAAGGATGGTGATTAAGTTTACAAAGGATATTGGGTTCCTCACACAATGCGTAATTAAATGGCCAATAATGGACTAAAGATACCAAATTTTGTAAAGAGAATAATATGCCAACTCACTATTAAAAAATACCCAAACGCCCACCACCACTCCAAATATAATAAAAATAAAAAAAAGACACAAAAGTAGAGAAACTAATCGACATGATTATTATTTAGTGAACGTCAATAAATAAAGAAATAAAATAAGAGTATATATATTTATGATAAGAACTAAAACATGAAAATGAAAGGAGGTCCGTTTCCTTGCACCCAACGTATCTCTAGATTTTGCCTCGGAGCTAGGTTCGTTACTTTGTTTATGTATGAGCTTTGAAAGGATAAGAACGACCCCTGACCCTAGCTTTTTATCCCACCCCTTACAAGTACCCTCATATTTCTCTCACACCGCCTCCAATTCCTATATTTCCCAAACCAAAGTTTTTCTACTGTCACTAATACAACAGTTTTACTTTAGCCTTCAAGCTAAGAAACAACTGTCCGTCAGTTCAAGCCTAAGAACAGGCGTATCATGGTACAATTTTTTTATAATGTCCATTGATTAATTCAATTATATTTTTGTTTTGTGCTGATTATGTTAATGTGTAGGGAGCTGGAGGACCTGATGAGGAGGATAATAGGTGGCCACCATGGTTGAAGCCATTATTAAAAGAACCTTTTTTTGTCCAATGCAAATTACATGCTGCTGATTCACATAAAAGTGAATGTAATATGTATTGTTTGGATTGTATGGATGGTGCTCTTTGTTCTCTTTGTTTATCTCATCACAAGGATCATCGTGCCATTCAGGTAAATTCACAGTATTCCTTATTTCTCTGTAATTAAGTGATTCTGTCAATTTTCAGGGTTTTCCTGCCATTTTTATTCAATACAAAGCACTTTTTTTCTCTAATGGAATTGAAAAAAAAAACGCTGTTTTAAAGCACCCCTTCACATTTTCTACCATTTTTGTCAAATACAGAGCATCTTTTTCTCCCCCTATACTAACTAAGCTTTTATACTATCCTACATTTCTACACTGTTTTCACTTCTTGAACATGTGACCAGAGGTCACAAGACAATGGTTGCAATTTCAGCCGTTATTCGAACACTCCCCTTCACTTTTTCCTATAATAGGATTACAAAAAATGGAATTTTTCCAATAACCCCTTCACTTTCAATATTCGGTTTTTTCTGGCATTTTTGTCAAATACAAAGCATCTTTTTTCTATCCCCTTTTACCCTTCTCTAATGGAATAACAAAAAATGTCTGTTTTAAACAACCCCTTTTAATCAAAATTTTTGAATGACTGATTGAATGTGGGTTGCTCTGTTCTTTTTAACAGATAAGGAGGTCATCATACCATGATGTGATAAGGGTGAATGAAATACAGAAGTATTTGGACATCACTTCAGTTCAGACCTACATTATCAACAGTGCTAAGGTTGTTTTCTTGAATGAGAGACCACAACCTAGGCCAGGCAAAGGTGTCACTAATACTTGTGATGTTTGTGAAAGGAGTCTTCTTGATTCCTTCAAATTCTGCTCTCTTGGTTGCAAGGTAACTATTAATTTTCCTTTTTTGCTTCATTCTTTCCCCCTGTACAAAATTTTCTTGCATTTATTTTGGCTTTTAATAGTTGTCATATAATAAGGTATAATTGCCTTTTGACAAAATGTGAAGCAATTGAATGGTGGTGTGGAAATTATTCCATTCCACTCGCATTACTGGTCCATTATTTGGAACAAACTTTGGCATCATCAACAGGTTTTTTGGAAACAAATAAAAAAATTAACAATTTGGGATTTTGAGATTGGGAATGGATTGTTTGTTTTTTTAAGCGATTTAATATATTCCCCAAAATTGCTGATTCTGAATCTTGTTTGTTAGCAATTCTAGGTAATGGTCATTTAGCTAGCTATTAAAATTGTGTTGAAAAATAGTTTGTTTTTGGAAGTTAAAAGATTGCGTTTCGACGTACATTTTACTTGGAAAAAAGTTGTTAGTCGTTTTGTGAGGGCTAGTTACTGCACTAATCAAATTTGATGAAAAATAATGTGACCAATTTTTCTACGAAAAAAAAATATGCCCAAACTGGAGCTTAAGAAGCTAACTTCGTAATTAATTTGTAATTTTATTATTTACAGATTGTTGGGACTTCAAGAGACTTTGTGAAGAGGCCGAGGCCTAAACAATCGCCGGAGAAGAGGTCACCGGTGGCAGCGTATGATTCCGAGGATTCTTACAGCAGTAGCAGCCATGGCCGGCAAAACAGTCCAAGCAACAGCAAGGTCCAAAGTTTTAGTCCATCAACGCCCCCTCCAACTTCTGTTAATTACAGAACAGCCAAGCGAAGAAAGGGAATTCCACATCGAGCCCCAATGGGAGGACTAGTTATAGGATATTAAGTTAATCAAGTCCAAAGTCCTTCAAATGCTCCTAATTATATTATTATAATACATACATAAGCCTTAGTAAAATCAGAATGGAGGTATACTCTAAACAACCCCTTAAAACACTAGTGCTTTCTCTCGAAAAGGCCAGTGTTTGAGCAGTATTGTATATACTTTAGCCTACTAGTATATGATGATGGGAAAAGTTGGAGGGGTGGAAGTTGAAATTAGAAAATGTGAAGGGAGTAATATGGTAAATTTAGTTGGGCTTAAAAAATAAGCTATATAATAATATATAGTATATATATGATGAAATATCAGATATAGTGACTCTTTTGCTTTTTAGAGGTGGTTATACATAAGTTTTTGGTTTGATTTTTTCCCCACGTGTAATCAAAATGTAAATATAATATAATGTTCTCTTATAGTTTGGATATTTTAACAATTGTGTTTATCCTTCTTGTTTTGTGTCATTTTGAATAATTTTTCTGTGCTGTGCTCTGATATTTCTGCTAGTCTTGGAAACTTTTGACTAGTTTGAGGTAACTTCCAATTAGTGTGTCAAAATATGGGCCCAGGTTGAGGTATAGGTTACACGACACGATGCTACGTGGCAGGATTGGGTAATGGATGATAGGTGTGTCGGTTTGTGGAATTCTGGGTGTAGGTTAGCCGCCCCCACTGGTTTGTTTTTTTTTTTTTTTTTTTTGTGATATTCATCTTCTGAATTTAAGCTAAGACTATTTCAGGAGATAATAGTTCGGGTCTTTCAGCAATGCCATCAGTAAATAACGCCCTAGAAGAGAGTAAATTACTTTCATCAGGATTTGAATTTACAGTGCAGGTCTCCAGTTGAATTTTAAATCTCTTTTTTATCATTCATCTATGTCGGGGACACACCGGTTGGGTTTCTTGGTGGAGGGATTTTCCTGTTTGTTTGGTGGCCGTTGTATTAATTGTTTGATTTTATTAGCGAATATTCTCCGAATATTCTCTGTATATTTTGTAATTATGATAGATGTATATTTAAGGTAATTTAGGATTCTAATTGTATTAGGAATAAATCTTTGTAAGGTAAGTTAGGATTAGTTCCATATTAGGAATCAACCTTTGTATAGCTATATATATTGTGAATAATGAAAGGAATTCCGAAGGAAATTATTCTATCTTTCATGGTATCAAGAGCCTAAAACCTAAATTCCTTCTCTTCCTCATTCTCGGTTGAAATTAGCATTTTTTTTCTGATTTCACAGAAGAAAAAAAATCTGCTTTCCTCCCTTTTTCGGCCAAACCAGAAAGTTCCCTTCCCTCGGCAGGCGGCAACCATGTCTTCCCCCACAAATTTCGGTTCATCCACTAGCACACTTGACAACCCCTCTCAACGTTCAGTATCTTCTTTTCATCCGGCATTCGCCGTTAACAACATCAAAAATTTTATCCCTATAATTTTTGACCAAGAAGACTGTCAATATTCTATGTGGATGGAACTATTCTACATTCATGCATGTGCATACAACGTGCTCGATCATATTGACGAATCTGTTCCTCGTTCCACCGATGTTACGGACTAATCAAGCGTCGTCTTGACGCCATCGTCAAACAATGGATCTACGGCACCATCTCCAAAGACTGTTGTGCACTATCATGAAAACGGGTGCTACGGCATGTGAACTTTGGGTCCGGCTAGAAGAAATCTTTCAGGACAATAAAAATACTCGGGCCGTATATTTAGAAGAGCAATTCAATAATACCCGCCTCGAAAATTTTAACAACATGTCCGAATATTGTAAGCAATCGAAACTCATAACCGATCAACTATCCAACGTCGGGACTTCGTTTCGTAAACCAAGATGGTGCTTCAACTTGTTGCGGGTTTACCAAAAGGTGAATATGACACACTCGCAACAATGATTCAACAAGCCGACCCTCTCCCAAGTTTCAACAAGGCACGTTCACAACTATTGTTGGAAGAAACTAGACGTGCTAAACAAGAGGAACATAATCAAAAGGCGTACAACGGATGGCAACACTGCGGCCGGCAAAGATCCAGCCATCACAAAGATGTCCACAAGCAGAAGCAGAAGCACCATCGGTTCGGTCCACCACCAAGAAGAAGAACAACAACAAGAAGAACAATCGCAAAGAAGAAGAATAACAAGAAGAAGAATAACAAGAAGAATAATCGCAAAGAAGAAAGAAGAATAACAACAAGAAGATGGCAAAGAAGAGCAGCCTGACCCGGCCTGTCCCCGACCGATTTGGGCCAGGCCTACACCACCGTGAACCTTCAATGTACCGACGACAATTGGTACATGAACACCGGAGCCACATCTCACCTCACCCGTCGTCGTGTAACCTATCTCAACTACATCGATTAAAGTGTCCTCAATTTATTACTGTCGGCAATGGTCATCGCATTCCAATTGAAGGTTACGGTAACACACACACCAAACATCCACACCCACCAAACATCCACACCCACCTTTCTCCCTAAACCACGTCCTATACACACCTAACATCATTAAAAACTTAATCTCTGTTAGAAAATTCACTAGCAATAATTCTGTGTCTGTCGAATTTGACCCTTTTGGTTTTTCTGTGAAAGAACTCAATACGGGGAAAATTCTTACACGCCACAATAGTGTGGGAGACCTCTACCCATTCACTCAATCTTCCGCTGTCAGACCACAAGCACCTCTATCCCTTGCGGCAATCTCTTCCTCCACTTGGCACAACAAACTTGGACACCCCGGAGACCCAGTTTTTACTTTTCTTAGGACTTCTAAGCGTATTCAATGTAATAATGGGAAAATTGCCCAACATTGTTTTTCTTGTCCACTAGGCAAACATACTCGTCTTCCATTTATGTCATCAAACAGTGTTACTTTTTCTCTCTTTGATATTGTCATGCTGATTTGTGGACATCTCCGATTGTTAGCTCTTTGGGTCATAAATTCTATCTAGTATTCTTGGATGATTTTTCACATTTTGTCTGGATTTACCCACTGAAATTTAAATCTGAAGTTTTTACAAAATTCCTCGAGTTTCACAAATTCATTAAAACACAATTTGAAAAATCTATCAAATCATTCCAATGTGATAATGGACGTGAATTTAATAACTCGGCATTTCACAATTTCTCGTTCTAAACAAGGCATGGTTTTCCATTTTTCCCGTCCCTATACTTCTTCGCAAAACGAAAAGGTCGAAAGAATTATACGTACCATCAATAACATGGTTCGCACACTTCGTTTCATGCCTCGCCTACCACCACATTTTTGGGTCTATGCCGTCAAAATGGTAGAATCCCTTCTTAATATTTTACCAACTAGCACACTCCAAAACAAGACCCCTACCGAAATCTTATACCGTAGGCTACCATCATATGATCACCTACGTATTTTTGGATGCTTATGCTACCCCAACATGGCCTCCACTGCACCTCACAAACTTGCCCCTCGCACTCTGCCATGTGTCTTCCTTGGTCTATCTCCTAATCATCGGGGCTACTTGTGCTATGACATTGCTACTCGCAAAATCATCGTCTCCCGTCACGTCACCTTTGACGAGACAACCTTTCCTTTTTCAAATTTCCGGAAATTTCAGACCACCGATTACATCTTTCTCGATGAACCAAGTATGTCCCCGATCATCCAAAATCTATACCAACAAAGCACCCCCACCTGTTCCGACAGCCTCGCCACTATCCAAGCACCACCCCAACAGCCTCCCTCGCTCACCCCTACTGCCCCCTGGGCCGAGTCACCGAAACCGGTCCACCGAATCGCTCGCCCATTGGTCCGAACCGGTGGACCAAAGAACCTCCCGCCCCCGACCCACCGCCACTGCCGTCTCATCGTATGGAGACTCATACACAACACGGGATCTTCAAATCCAAGGTTCACTTCAATCTCTCCACACAAACCTTATCACCCATTCCAAAAAATCCAAAACTAGCAAAACTGGACCCAAATTGGAATGCGGCCATGTGCGAGGAATTTAACGCTTTAACCAAGCAGAACACTTGGGATTTGGTACCTAGACCCGAAGGTGTGAATGTTATCCGATGTATATGGCTATTTCGGCACAAGTTCAGAGACAGTGGTGACTTAGAGAGGTATAAGGCAAGACTAGTCGCCAATGGCACTAATCAGCATGAGGGTATTGATTGTGGTGAGACATTCAGTCCGGTTGTTAAATCGGCCACTATTCGGATTGTTCTTAGTATTGCTATGGGCATGCATTGGCCGATTCATCAGCTTGATGTCAAGAATGCATTCCTTCATGGGGATTTGAAAGAGACTGTGTACATGCATCAGCCTCCTGGCTTTGTTCATCCGGCAGCTCCGCAGTTTGTGTGTCGTCTCAGGAAGTCATTGTATGGATTGAAACAGGCACCCCGAGCTTGGTATGATCATTTTTCCAGGTATCTTCTGCAGATTGGTTTTGTATGTAGCAGGTGTGATAACTCTCTCTTCACTTTTCTCCGAGGTAGCAGCACTGCATATTTTCTATTATATGTCGATGACATTGTTCTTACTGCCTCATCTGATGGTTTGAAGAATGAAATTATTGCTCTACTCAAAACTGAATTTGTTATGACTGACTTGGGCAAGCTAAGTTATTTTTTTGGTATATCGGTAACCGGATCCGCAGCCCACTATGTTCCCGTGTCGGCGTAAGTATGCGAAGAGATAGTGTACGGGGCCAAGATGGCAAATTATAAAATTATGCCAACTCGGTGGACTCCAAATCCAAGTTTAGTGCCAATGACGGTGCGCCGTTTCGATCCCACTCTATATCGGAGTCTAGCAGGTGCTCTTCAGTATCTTACATTCACTAGGCCTGATATTACATATGCCGATCAGCAGGTGTGTCTGTTCATGCATGACCCCCGAGAGTCCCATTTTTCCGCCCTCAAACGTATTATCAGGTACGTTAAGGGCACACTAGATTTTGGATTACACTTATATCCCTCTGCCCCAACCAAGTTACTTGCCTACACGGATGCAGATTGGGCAGGATGCCCAGACACACGTCGCTCCACCTCAGGGTACTGTGTATTTCTTGGGGATAATCTTATATCATGGTCCGCCAAGAGGCAGGCCACACTATCCCGTTCGAGTGCTGAAGCAGAATATCGCGGTGTTGCTAATGTAGTTGCTGAGATCTATTTGCTCCGAAATCTTCTTTTAGAGCTCCAGTGTCCACTCCGCAAGGCGTCTATAGTCTATTGTGACAACATATCTGCCATCTATATGTCTCATAATCCGGTCCAACATCAGCGGACTAAGCATATTGAGATGGATATCCACTTTGTGCGAGAGAAGGTTGCCCGTGGTCGTCAAAATATTACACGTGCCTTCCTCTTATCGCATGCGTACATCTTCAAAAAGGGACTACCGCGACAGCTCTTCACCGACTTCCGATCCAGCCTTAGCGTTCGGCCTCCTCCCGCTCCGTCTGAGGGGGAGTATTAGCGAATATTCTCTGAATATTCTCTGTATATTTTGTAATTATGATAGATGTATATTTAAGGTAACTTAGGATTCTAATTGTATTAGGAATCAACCTTTGTAAGGTAAGTTATGATTCGTACCATATTAGGAATCAACCTTTGTACAACTATATATATTGTGAATAATGAAAGGAATCCCGAAGGAAAATTATTCCATCTTTCAGAGTTGATGGTCGTGATTCTGCAAAGACGTTCAGTACGAGTTTTTTGACTTCTATAATGGTCCCGATTCGGGCTTTGAGCTTAAATAGCGGGTCGGGCTCTGCCATGACCATTAAAAATTGGTATGCGTCTTGGCTCTTGCCATTTCCCGTACAGAAATATCTGTCAACTTGTGTACCTGATAGAAATCAAAATGATTCTCACGGGTAGAATTTTTATACAAGTATAATTAGGATAATAGTATTATAGTAGGAATAATATTTTTTATATTTAGAGATCTCTTCATTAATAAAAATAATCAAAAGATTATCTTTCATAGTATCAGAAGTTTAGGGCGA
This sequence comes from Anisodus tanguticus, assembly GCA_034509755.1. Lineage (NCBI taxonomy): Eukaryota > Viridiplantae > Streptophyta > Magnoliopsida > Solanales > Solanaceae > Anisodus > Anisodus tanguticus. The sequence continues at coordinate 36,199,180 of CM067544.1, forward strand.
AATTTTCTTCTCCCTACTACACTTCCGCCGCCTAGCATACTCAGAATTCGCGATTTCGACATTTTTTTTTCTTCTAAAAATTTTCCTATCTTCCCAAATTCTCTTCCTGATCCCTAATTCTCCTCTTGTTCTTTCATTATGTCAACCTCAAATAACATGTTTCATCATGCCTTTACCATCTCCAACATCAAGAACCACATCCCTATAGTTCTTGAGATGGAAAACGTCCAATACGCGATGTGGTGGACAAAATTATTTAAAGTTCACGCACGATCGCATCAAGTCCTTCACTACATAATCCCTGCGGATACAGGCAAGGGGAAGGTGCCTACCGCCAATGATGACCCTGTGATACGGACGATTCTTGATGCTACCGTACTCCAGTGGATATATTTCACTATCTCTACGGACCTTTTGCAGACGATTATTGAATCCAACGCCACGGCGATGGATACTTGGAATAGGGTGCGTGATATATTTCAAGATAACAAAAATTCTCATGTCGTCACTCTTGAGAAGCAATTCTCCCATGTCACTATGGAGAATTTTTCAAATGTCTCAGCTTATTGTAAAAGGCTGAAGGAATTGGCGGATCAACTCAAGAACGTTGGTGAGCTCCTCACGAATAATCGTCTTGTTCTTCAGATGGTTGTCGGCCTATCTAAGACCTATAATGGTGTTGGGACTCTTCTTCGTCAAAGCAACCATTTTTCTTTCTTTTTATCAAGTCCGATCTATGCTTACCCTTGAAGAGGCACGGTTGGCTAAAAAATCCGCATCTGGAGCAACTTCCGCCATGATGGCGGCCTCCCCACTTAATTCTTTACAATAAAGATCCCTCGTATTCTCATCTTAGGGTGTTTGGGTGCTTGTGCTATCAGTTTTTCCGTCCACTACAATTAATAAACTTCAAGCTAGGTCTACCGCTTGTGTATTTTTGAGTTTTCCATCTAATTATCGGTGTTACAAATATTTTGATTTATCTTTTAATAAAATTATAATTAGTCGCCATGTTATTTTTTATGAAACTCAATTTTCGTTTGCTCAAGTGTCTAAATCCATATCGAGTTCTTCTAATTTTTTGGAAGATACTCCATCCCCGTATATTCTACAATAGTGGGCCCACTTTACACGTGAGTCATATCTCCCAGCAGGCCCACTGTCTGTTGGCCCAAATATTCTCCCTACCACACCATCCAGTGGCCCAAGCCCATCAGCCACTATTTCTCGGTCGGCATGCCCACTACCTACTGGCCCAATAATTCCTCCTCCCTGGACCGTCACTCAGCCAGCAGACCCACCGCATGCTGGTAGGGGTGAGCAGGTGTACAGGGTACCCAGATACCCGATCGGAACCGACACTAACGGGTAGGTTCTAGGTAGATATATTATAATAACGGATAGGTTCCGGATAGTAAAATTAGGAACCGATCAATGTCGGGTCCGGTTCCGATTTCGATAAATAGAGACCGGGTACCCGAACCCTATGAACCCACCCACCCACCCACCCCCCATTTAAATTATTTAGTTTTGAGCTTTGGGGCGTTTAATTTTTTGGCCCAGTCCGATTGATTAGGTTCCGACCAACCCCTAAGCCCACTTCTCTTTCTAAACTAAAACACAAATACATAGGGTCGCCCTAATTTCATACTTTTCATTGAGTTTCCATTTTATCATTAAGCAGTAGTAAGTACTACGCAGCTCGCAGCCTCGCCAGTCGTCATTACGCAGCTCGCACTAGCCTTGCACTCGCAGCCTTTCCTCTATCTTATTATCATTGTTCCTTACTCCAGAAACTTGACAAAGGTTGCAGCGTTGCGCTCGAATTCCTCTCGATCTTGTTAAAGGTAATGAATAACCCTTAAAGTTGTTGCATAGTGAAGAACATTAGGTTTTTGCATGTATTGACCTAATATCAAAACTGTATGAGATAGATCTAGTCTTGTGTGTGTTAAATAGTTCAGCTTTCTGATGATTCAATAGAGAATAGTCTGAATTAGTTTGGGTTGATTTCTGTTAGTTTAGATTGAATTAGTTTGGGTTGATTTCTGTTAGTTTAGTTTGAAGTAGTTTGGGTTGATTTATGTTAGTTTAGATTGCCAAATTAGATCCTCTGTTAGTTTAGATTGCTAAATTAGATCCTCTGTTGTGTGTGATTAGTTTATATGTCTATGGATAAATTAGTTTATATTTCTATGGCTAATTGGTGTATCCTTCTTTCTTAGTACGTCATAGTTACTGACTATATTTTATTTTGATACTTTTTTTGGTAGATGGCTGAGGCTAGCACGGCATCCGCAACTCGTGCACCATCGAAAAGGAAGGCAATAAAATCTGAGGCTTGAGAGCATTTTGTTAAAGCAATAGATGAGAAAACTGGTAATGTTATTTTTATCTGTAATTATTGCAATGAAAGCTTAGCTTATAGTGTTAAGAATGGTACCTCATCCATGTGGAAACATTTGAGAAGTTGCAAAAAGTATCCTCACAATATTGACAAGAAGCAAAAATTGCTTGGTGCTCATTTTAAAGGTAGTATACATGGGGATAATGAGCATATGCTTAGCACTTGGAAATATGATAAAGATTTTTGTAGGCACATGTTGGCTAGGATGATTATTATTGATGAGCATGCATTTAGAACGGTTGAACGTGAAGGTTTTAGGGGTTTTGTGTCTGCATTATAACTTTTATTTAAGCATATTTCAAGATTCACAATTGCTAGGGATTGTATGAAACTTTATGCTTGTGAAAACTCATTCTTAAAAGATAAGTTGTCATCTCTTAAATCTTGGATTGCTCTCACCACTGACATTTGGACTTCTATTCAAAATTTGAGCTACTTATGTCTTACCGCTCACTTTATTGATGAAAATTAGAATTTGCATAAGAGATTGCTAAACTTTGTTGTTATGCCTAGCCATAAAGGTAGGGATATTGTTAAGATGGTAGAAAAATGTATAATTGAATGTGGAATTAGAGACCGTATATCAATAATTACAGTTGATAATGCGAGCTCTAATGATGTGGCAGTTGCTTATTTGAAGGACAAGTTAAGAAATACCCTTATTTTGGGGGGTGAGTTTTTTCATATGAGACGTGCAGCTCATATATTGAATTTGATTGTGAAAGATGGGTTGAGTGAGGTTCGTGAATCAATTAGTCGAATTCGAGCTGCAGTTAAGTATGTTAGGAGTTCCCTAAGTAGTGCACAACAATTCCAAAGTTGTATAACTGAAGAGGGCATAACTTATAAGGGCTCTGTTTGTCTTGATATTCGTACGAGGTGAAATTCTACATATCTTATGTTAAAAAGTGCTAGTAAGTTCAAACAAGCATTTGTAAGACTTGAAGATGATGATATGGATTTTGTGACTGAGCTTGATTGTGGTGTCCCGAAAGATGAGGATTGGGAAAATGCATCCTTGTTGTCTTTATTTTTGAATTTTTTTCTATGAGGCTTGTTGACACCCAATTTTGTCCCATCTTTTGGATTTTATTTGCAATTTTTAATATTTTTGACACTTTAAAACAATTTTAAAATATAGGCATATATATGTATATATATCATTATATTTATTATTATTATTATTTACATTTTTTATTGTCATTTGCATTTTTATATCATAATCATACTTTTATTCTAATATTATATGTTATTTTATTTTTCGCAAAACGGCCTTGCATTTTTATTTTTTATTTAAGCATCAAGCATTTCGCAAATATTATATTTTATCATATTGTCATCTTTACAATTTATAAATTTTGCAAAGCTTTCTTTTTATATAATAAAATCTCTTTTTATATTTTTTAAACCCATAACCCTTTTCATTTCCCCCCAAAACAATTCCTACCCAACCCAAACTAAAACCCATTTTCGTCCAAGCCCAACCCATCACCCATTTTATTTCCCCAACCCAAAAAACAAATACCCAGGCCCAACCGCAAGCCCACCCGGATCGGCCCAATACCCAATTCCCTTTCCCTTTATTTCCCCCCTTTAAACACATAACCCTAAAAACAAAACCCTACACCACAACACTTAAAAAATATATCACCCTCTCTTTCTCTCTTTTAAAAATCGCCGCCCAACCCCCCATACCCATCACCCGCACCCCACCCCATACCGGCGACCCCACGTCGCCGGTCACCTCGCCGCCGCACACCCCATACCCTGACGCGACCCCACGTCGCCGGTCACCTCGCCCAACACCAACTCAACTCACCACTGCCGCCACATCACCGCCACTCTACACCCCTTAAAATCCGAAAACCCATCCATAAAATACCCCCTTTTGTTCACTGTTTTGGGGTCGATTTTTGTGAATTTTTTGTCCGAAAAAAAGGAGTTTTGGTCGGAGCTTACGTCGGAAATCGGGTATTATTTCGCCCCTTTTTGCTCACTGTCGGGTCGGGTCAACCAATTTAGGCAAGTTTTTCCATTTTTTTTATTATGCTTTTATATCTTCTTGTTGGTTATCTGAAAAAATTGGAAAGAAAAATCTGTTCCGGGTCGGGGTCACTGTTCCGGGTCGGGTGATGAAAAAATATCCGCCGATGAAAAAATATCCGTCGATTTTTGAGGCCTCCACAGTTGTAAAGACGGAAAATAAAACTTCTGGGCAAATGATGAAACTTAAATCTTTTTCACCCGAGAGACCAACATGTTCGGTAGGCAAAGCAACTAAAATGACCAACGAGTCATATGTTCGCAGCCACGACGTGATTGGAATGATCTTTTCAAAATTTAAGTCTGAGCCCTCCGTAATCAAAACATTTATTGTTTTGGATACGGATTCGAAGTTATGTATATTCAATTGTTTCTAACCGTTTATTCTTGACAGCTTGCAAAGATAAAGTCAAAGAAGGCAAATACCCCTCGGAGATTATTTATTTTTGTTGTTGTCTTTTACTTTTTTAATTCAGCTTTATTTTCATTCTGCATTGTAATATTATTGTACTCGTGAAATTATTGAAATATTTAGAATAGGTAGACATAGAATTAATTAATAGGGTAGTCTAAACCTGGAAACCCATCGCTAGTTTATCTAATTTTAGGCCCGTCGCCCACAATAATCACCTTGCATACACTTTTATCAATTTTCATACAAACGCATACTTATACTTTTTTTTCCAGCTTTACATGTATATTAATGTCATACAAATGCATACTTGTACAAAATGTATCATTTTATTAACACCTTGCAATATTATTTTTATACTTGTAAAAACATGCATTTTCTTAGTACAATAATTAACCTGAATTTGATCGGATAACCGCAAGTTAGCGGATCTTAAAGGATGCCTAACCCCTTCTCTTTAGGATAATAAAGAACCCTTACCTAGATATCATTAGTTTCGCAGACCACAAAATCGGAGTTATTTTGCAGCATTTAGTTAGCATTCAGGTGCCCTAATTCACCTTAGAATAATTAGGTGGCGACTCCTCAAGCAAGCATTTTTTAATCCATCCGGAGGGAATCGACGCCATCGCGTCGCGAAGCCCGCAGGTCAAAATCGGGCGCGACAGCATGGCGACTCCGCTGGGGATACTTTCAGGTTCTTAACCATAGCAAATTCAGGTTTATTATTATTTTGCTTTATATTGCTCCTTATTTGATTTATTGTTTTTAATTGTTTCTTTTTGAAATTTTGTATGTTTAACTGCTTTAATTGTTATATTCTTTTACTGCTTTCCTTAAATTGGCATTTCGCTCATATTTCTTCCACTCTGGAAAATTGACACTATCACACATTACACGCGAGGTGTGTTTTGCGCACCCGCAAATTTCTTTCAAAATTCCAAATTTTTAGGAGAGTTGGTATATGCGCGGAGCGTCCGGACCATCCGGTTGGCCGCGTAGCCTTCTCACTCGAGTAGTCCGCTCGGGAACCTTGAGTCTAGTAAGCCAAATCTTAAAAATTAAGATAGAGCTATACCACCCTTTATTTTAAGTCATGCATGCATATACCATAGGTGGGTCGATCCTTGGCATCGACTCCACAATTAAGAAATCCACCAAAATTGTCGACAGGTCTTACGACCCAACGACCCATCATCATATTATTTTAGCGTGATAATGATGGACTAATCCAAGCCTAATCATGACATGCCGATATTGGAAAATGTACATACGTTTTGTCTTCATTTCCAACAAAAGCATTGCAGTTTGACAGCGTGGATTATTCTGTCATTATCTCTAATATTTGGCGTTTAGGCTCACCTCTAGCATAAGAGAGGCTTCATGCATGTTAGGACGCACACTTAATTCCCGCACAATTTGTTTGCTATTTTTCTTCTTTTAACTCTGTACATATTATTTAATGCAATAATTAGCTGCTTCAATTCTGTACATATCATACTATGTCGCTTGCAACTCTGGGACAGAAATTGTTTCACTGCCCTTGGATAAAGCGTTCTTGAACATCAAGACTCGTATTTCGTGCAGCAATCAGGGGAGTTTTTTACCATACTTTCACTCCCTACATTTTATTATTCTTTAGTGGCTTTCCTCCTTTCACCCGGTGCTCTTATTTTTGCAGGAAGATCGTCCTCGCGAACAGTTGGGGGTGGTCGTTCTAAAACATTATTCCTGGATATACTCCAGGAAAGAACAAAGCCAAAGGCTTTCACAAAGATGACCGGAAGATGTTTTGACTGGAAAAAGTCAGCCAACACCAGAGTCAACGAGGCGTCACTTTAGTTGTCTATACTTGTTTTTTATATATATTTTGCAAATTCAGTTGAGATGCTTAATTTTGTTACATAATTTTTTTTATATCATGCATTTTTTAACATATCTTTACGAACTACGAGTGTTTGATTCTCACCATACGGTGTGATACGTAGGTAACCCTTCTCGGGTGCGACACCCCTAAAAAAAATTGAAAATCAAAAAATTGAAAAATCAAAAAAACAAAAAAAATCAAAAAAAAAAAAACAACAAATAGAAAAAAAAATGATTCTGGTCTATCAATCTTTTTTTTTCATTATATCCTAATGGATAATCTTTTTTTCATTACATCCTAATGGACAATCTTTTTTTTTCATTACATCATATTGTGACAATTGTTGTTTTTTTTTTCCATTGCATTCATCCTAATGTGGACAATCATTTTTTCATTGCATTTATTATATCATGGACAGTCATTTTACTTTGCATTCGTCCCATAGTGGGCAATCATTTGTTTTATACATTTTTTACTTACTATCCTATCATGGAAAAATTATTTTTCAATCATACATTTTTTATAACCTATCTGGACGAACTACGCACACCTGATTCTCGTCAAAGATGAGATACGTAGGCAGCCCTATTTGGGGTTCGGTACCCTTTATTCAAAAACAAAAATAAAAAAATAAAAAAAATACAAAATATATATATATATTCTAAGAATCATTGATGGACTTGGTTGATACCAACACAGTTAGGAGTGTGCATAGGAAAGAACAAGCGGAGAAGACTAACTTTGTGGTAAACCATAGATTCTTCTGGTACCTCTCATTCACGCCTGTGTTGACATTTAAATATTGTTTTGCATGCTTCCAAGATATGAATAAAGTCAACCTCATCGTTTCATGTGCATTGTGTGGTAAGTTTTTAGAATAAGTTCAATTGCATTGCATTGTGATCTAGAACTTGGCTCGAATGTTTGTTGAGGCGAAATCCTGAGTAACACTTGGTATAGGAAAGGATCGTAGGCTTTCTTTGATCCGTTTGAGCCTTTCCAGCTTACCAAATAACATTATCCATAGTACTCCTCCTTTGAGCCTGAAGCCTATTTTTTTTAACAACCACATATTATGCCTATACCCTTTCTGAGTGCGTACACGCACTATCCCTCTCTTGACCCGACTTCCTTGAGCGCATCAGAAATATGCAAATTGCTGAAAATGATCCGAGTTGAAGTTGCAATGTTCCCAAAAGAGGAAGAGAAATCAAAACAAAAGGACGACTTCACACAAAGAAGAAGTTAAAAAGGCCCGACAATAAATAAAAAAAAAAGGAAATAACTCCGAAAAAGGGGAAAAAGCTCCAAACGAAATATTCAAAAGAAGTCGGTACAAAATAAAGGGGGCAAAAAGAAGTAAATCGGCATCAAGGCACACAAATACAAAGCGCGGACATATTCCAACGCTCAAGGAAGGATTAGTCACTCCTTACCCAAATGATATCATTTCCTTTCCCCAAGCCTACATTACAAACCCGTAACAAGTCCTACATGATCCTATACAGAGGGTTCTCACATTAGTGGATACTCACATGACGGCCAAGCATATGGTATCACAATTGAATGCATTGAACATCTTTCTGAGGGTGAGTGTACTTCTCTAGACGTCCCAAAGTTCAAAATATTGAAATACATTTGAGAAAGGGACTTTCTTTCAGTGAGGGCATTTGAAACATGAGGATGCATATATGTCAAAACCTTGGCTTGAAGCAAGTGTCGATACTCAGGTATGTCTGAGGTAGCATTTGAAGCTGTAGGAATTACCCTGAAGTCAGCCTCGGTTATACAGAGAGCAGTAACGGGAACCCTAAGCACATTACTAATTGTTGGTACCAACTGAAGTCAAAGTATGATTCTGTCTTTTTCATACCTTCAAAAAAAAAAACCTTGCAAAATATATTGCATCATTTTTCAAACTCTAGTCACTCTTTTACAAAAAAAAAAAAAGCATTCTACAAATACAAATCTCTTTTGCCGCATGAACTACGTTATGACCTGATTCCCTCGGCGGGATACGTAGGCAGCCACATCGGCTTCGGTCCTATTTTGGAAAAGTTCACAATCTCTTTTGCCGCATGAACTACGTTATGACCTGATTCCCTCGGCGGGATACGTAGGCGGCCACATCGGCTTCGGTCCCATTTTGGAAAACTTCACAATCCTTTTTTGCTTGCAGCGAACTACGTTATGACCTGATTCCCACGGCGGGATACGTAGGCAGCCACATCGGCTTCCGCCCCATTTTTGAAAAAAAAAAAAAATCTTCACAATCCCATTTGCTTACAACGAACTACGTTATGGCCTGATTCCCACGGCGGGATACGTAGGCAGCCACATCGGCTTCGGCCCCATTTTTGAAAAAAAAAAAAAATCTTCACAATCCCATTTGCTTACAACGAACTACGTTATGACCTGATTCCCACGGCGGAATACGTAGGCTGCCTATATCGGCTTCGGTCACACCATTGGAATTTTTCTTCCATTATCTTGTACACAACGCAATGTGCTTACATGATTGCCTTAACAGAACAAGCAAGTGGCCCGCACAAACTCGGCTTTATCCAGTTGGAAGTTCATCATCTTCATATATATACCAGAAACTGGGGCATTTTTTAAAGGGTTCACTCCAAGAATATGCCAATGGACTTGGAAAAATGCCAGACATCTATGTCTTCAATCCAAACAAGTCTGAACTTGTGAGCGTCCAGAGCCAAAGCTACAAAGTCAACGCGAATCAACCGCCCCTCTCCCCAAACTCACAAATTTCTTTGAGTGCAGGTCTTCAGGTTGACAAAGGCGGAAAGCCGCGACATGAGGCTTAATTTCGCAAAGAATTCCCGCATCGCCGCTCACCACAAGGATCACTTTCCTGTTTCGCGACTATACAAAGACGTCATTATGTCCGTGCGAAGAATGGTATTTCGACTTACCGGGTCACGTTCTCATCTACTCTGGTATTTTAATTTTAATTTCAGTTAGGCGCCCACCTAATAATGCGGGTATTTATTTTCTGTTAGGCGCCCACCTCCTAATGCGGGTATTTCAATTTCAGTCAGGCGCCCACCTCATAATGCGGGTATTTTAATTTCAGTCAGGCGCCCACCTCCTAATGCGGGTATTTAGTTTCAGTTAGGCGCCCACCTTCTAATGCGGGTATTTTAATTTCTGTCAGGCGCCCACCTCCTAATGCGGGTATCTAAATTTCTGTCAGGCGCCCACCTTCTAATGCGGGTATTTCATTTTCAGTCAGGCGCCCACCTCCAAATGCGGGTATTTCAATTTCAGTCAGGCGCCCACCTCCAAATGCGGGTATTTAAATTTCAGTCAGGCGCCCACCTCCTAATGCGGGTATTTCAATTTCAGTCAGGGGCCCACCTCCTAATGCGGGTATTTCATTTTCAGTCAGGCGCCCACCTCCTAATGCGGGTATTTCATTTTCAGTCAGGCGCCCACCTCCTAATGCGGGTATTTCATTTTCAGTCAGGCGCCCACCTTCTAATGCGGGTATTTCATTTTCAGTCAGGCGCCCACCTACTAATGCAGGTATTTCAATTCCAGTCAGGCGCCCACCTCCTAATGCGGGTATTTCAATTTCAGTCAGGCGCCCACCTCCTAATGCGGGTATTTAATCTCAGTCAGGCGCCCACCTCCTAATGCGGGTATTTCAATTTCGATCGAGCACCCACCTCCTAATGCGGGTATTTCATTTTCGATCGAGCACCCACCTCCTAATGCGGGTATTTCAATTTCTGTCAGGCGCCCACCTCCTAATGCGGGTATTTCAATTTCAGTCAGGCGCCCACCTCCTAATGCGGGTATTTCAATTTCTGTCTGGCGCCCACCTCCTAATGTGGGTATTTCATTTTCAGTCAGGCACCCACCTCCTAATGCGGGTATTTCAATTTCAGTCAGGCACCCACCTTCTAATGCGGGTATTTCAATTCCAGTCAGGCACCCACCTCCTAATGCGGGTATTTCAATTTCAGTCAGGCACCCACCTCCTAATGCGGGTATTTCAATTTCTGTCAGGCGCCCACCTTCTAATGCGGGTATTTTAATTTCAATCGCGCCTATGCAACGGCGCCATCATCATAACGTCTAAGCAACAACGTCACCTCTTCACGCCTATGCTACATCATCATCTACATTGGGAAGTACTTCGAACGTTGTTCCGCCCTTCTCCAGTATCTCATCACATCTGCAACCAGTGTCATCATAAGTCGACACTGGGGCATTGTTTTTTGAATGTATACCATCTTTTGCAACTTCTCTCTCCCTTCGGGATTTTATTTCTTCCCACTCACCCATAACCATCCCTCGAGTCCAGATGATCCGGACAAAATTGGCTACTCAGTCAACTTCTTTGTCCGAAAACTCTTTCATCGTCTCCGGCCAAAGAGGGGCATCTGTTGACACCCAATTTTGTCCCATCTTTTGGATTTTATTTGCAATTTTTAATATTTTTGACACTTTAAAACAATTTTAAAATATAGGCATATATATGTATATATATCATTATATTTATTATTATTATTATTTACATTTTTTATTGTCATTTGCATTTTTATATCATAATCATACTTTTATTCTAATATTATATGTTATTTTATTTTTCGCAAAACGACCTTGCATTTTTATTTTTTATTTAAGCATCAAGCATTTCGCAAATATTATATTTTATCATATTGTCATCTTTACAATTTATAAATTTTGCAAAGCTTTCTTTTTATATAATAAAATCTCTTTTTATATTTTTTAAACCCATAACCCTTTTCATTTCCCCCAAAACAATTCCTACCCAACCCAAACTAAAACCCATTTTCGTCCAAGCCCAACCCATCACCCATTTTATTTCCCCAACCCAAAAAACAAATACCCAGGCCCAACCGCAAGCCCACCCGGATCGGCCCAATACCCAATTCCCTTTCCCTTTATTTCCCCCCTTTAAACACATAACCCTAAAAACAAAACCCTACACCACAACACTTAAAAAATATATCACCCTCTCTTTCTCTCTTTTAAAAATCGCCGCCCAACCCCCCATACCCATCACCCGCACCCCACCCCATACCGGCGACCCCACGTCGCCGGTCACCTCGCCGCCGCACACCCCATACCCCCTGACCCTGACGCGACCCCACGTCGCCGGTCACCTCGCCCAACACCAACTCAACTCACCACTGCCGCCACATCACCGCCACTCTACACCCCTTAAAATCCAAAAACCCATCCATAAAATACCCCCTTTTGTTCACTGTTTTGGGGTCGATTTTTGTGAATTTTTTGTCCGAAAAAAAGGAGTTTTGGTCGGAGCTTACGTCGGAAATCGGGTATTATTTCGCCCCTTTTTGCTCACTGTCGGGTCGGGTCAACCGATTTAGGCAAGTTTTTCCATTTTTTTTATTATGCTTTTATATCTTCTTGTTGGTTATCCGAAAAAATTGGAAAGAAAAATCTGTTAGAATTCGGGATCCGGGGTCACTTGTTCGGGTCGGGTCACTAACCGGGTCGGGTCGACCCGGTTTGAATGAATTTCTAGATTTTGTATGTTTATATTGTCTTGTTGGTTATCCGAAATTTGGAGAAAATCGATTCGGGTTGAAAAACATCCGATTCGGTTAATTTCAGATTTTTGTATGTTTATATTGTCTTGTTGGTTACCCGAAATTTGGGGGAAATCTGTTCGGTCGGGGTCACTTTGTTTCGGTCGGGGTCACGGTTCCGGGTCGGGTCACGGTTCGGGTCGGGCGACCGGTTCGAATAAATTTCCAGATTTCATGTTCTATATTTTGTTGTTTATTATCGAAAAATCAAAAAAAAATGTTTGATTCCGGGTCGGGTCACTCGAAATCCGGCCGGATCACGTTCTTGTTCGGGTCGGGTCGACCGGTTCGAATAAATTTTCAGATTTTATGTTTAATATTTTGTTGTTGGTTATCCGAAAATTCCAAAAAAAAATTATTTGATTCCGGTCGGGTCACCTTTGTTCGAAACCCGATTCGATTTTTCCGAATCTTGCTTCAATCCAAAAATTTCAGAATTCGGGTATTACGTTTTAATTGCAAACTGTGTGTTTTTTAGTGATTTAAATAAATACTGCACTTAGGCCGATGAAATTAAATTCGAGGCCGCGCTTTTTATTGTTTTACTGTTTTACTGTTTTTACCGTTTGAATTAAATACCGCATTTTAGGCCGATGAAATTGAATTCGAGGCCGCGCTTTTTCTTTTGTTTCGTTTCTCTGTTTTAGCACTGTTTCAGAATCCGGGCAACGGATATCTTTCTGTTTTACTGTTTTATTGTTTTATTAATATCGCATTTAGGCCGATGAAATTGAATTCGAGGCCGCACTTTTTTTCGTTTCTGTTTCAGTTTACTGTTTTGACATTTAAACATCCGTGCACGGATTGTCTTACTTGTTTATATAAATACTGCATCATGGCCGATGAAAAAATATCCGTCGATTTTTGAGGCCTCCACAGTTGTAAAGACGGAAAATAAAACTTCTGGGCAAATGATGAAACTTAAATCTTTTTCACCCGAGAGACCAACATGTTCGGTAGGCAAAGCAACTAAAATGACCAACGAGTCATATGTTCGCAGCCACGACGTGATTGGAATGATCTTTTCAAAATTTAAGTCTGAGCCCTCCGTAATCAAAACATTTATTGTTTTGGATACGGATTCGAAGTTATGTATATTCAATTGTTTCTAACCGTTTATTCTTGACAGCTTGCAAAGATAAAGTCAAAGAAGGCAAATACCCCTCGGAGATTATTTATTTTTGTTGTTGTCTTTTACTTTTTTAATTCAACTTTATTTTCATTCTGCATTGTAATATTATTGTACTCGTGAAATTATTGAAATATTTAGAATAGGTAGACATAGAATTAATTAATAGGGTAGTCTAAACCTGGAAACCCATCGCTAGTTTATCTAATTTTAGGCCCGTCGCCCACAATAATCACCTTGCATACACTTTTATCAATCTTCATACAAATGCATACTTATACTTTTTTTTCCAGCTTTACATGTATATTAATGCCATACAAATGCATACTTGTACAAAATGTATCATTTTATTAACACCTTGCAATATTATTTTTATACTTGTAAAAACATGCATTTTCTTAGTACAATAATTAACCTGAATTTGATCGGATAACCGCAAGTTAGCGGATCTTAAAGGATGCCTAACCCCTTCTCTTTAGGATAATAAAGAACCCTTACCTAGATTTCATTAGTTTCGCAGACCACAAAATCGGAGTTATTTTGCAGCATTTAGTTAGCATTCAGGTGCCCTAATTCACCTTAGAATAATTAGGTGGCGACTCCTCAAGCAAGCATTTTTTAATCCATCCGGAGGGAATCGACGCCATCGCGTCGCGAAGCCCGCAGGTCAAAATCGGGCGCGACAAGGCTACTATTAGGATGTCAGGAAGTCTCTATGTGACAACTAATCATTATTTTCATGAAGTTATTTGCATGTTTTCAACATTAACTGAATGTGAAAGACAAAATAATAATGAAAATCTTAAAGCGATGGCTACGAAAATGAGAGCCAAATTTGACAAGTATTATGGGAGTATTGAGAGAAAAAACATGACGGTGTTGATAGCCGTAGTACTAGATCCTCGATATAAGTTGAGATTTCTGAATTGGAGTTGTCGAAGGATTGGTGTTGATGCTAAAATAGAACTGATGGTTAGTAAGGTAATGAATGTATTGGAACGTCTTTTTGCATTCTATGACAAAAATCATTCTTCTATGGTTGATTCTAGTGCATTGGACGAGTCTCAAGGCTCTATTGACAGTGTTGGTGGAGAAAATTTTGGTTTTGTTGATCCAACTTCACTTGTCAAAGATTGGTACCAGGATGACCAAGATGAACTTGGTATGGATTTAAGATATGAATTGGAAAGGTACCTTAGTAGTCCTCGTGAGCCCAAAAATGAAGCATTTGATTTATTGATGTGGTGGAATGCTGCAAAGTCGACTTACAAGGTTCTCAGTTTGATGGCTAGAGACATCTTAGCCATCCCCGTATCCACGGTAGCCTCAGAATCGGCTTTTAACACATCTGGTCGAGTGCTTGATCAATTTTGCAGCTCTCTAACTCCTAAATTTGTGGAAGCTTTGATTTGTTTCCAAGATTGGTTGCGCTCATTTTCAAATTCCATTAGTGTTGAGCAATATATGGAAGATGCAGAAAAATATGAGGAAGGTAAGTCACTAAGTCTTTCTTTATTTTTGTTTTATGGATTTGGGTTATTTAGAATTTTTATTTTTGTGTATTATCTTGTCTTGGAATCTCACATTTTAATTTACATTCTAATGTCACTAAATCACCCCTACCACGTAACCCAGTGTCCGCCCTTTATGACTTGAATTGGAAAATGGTCATGGATGATGAATATAATGCTCTTATTGAAAATAAGATGTGGGAGTTGGTGCCCCGTCCGACTAGTGTCAATATTATTCGGTCTATATGGATTTTTACTCATAAATAAATTCTGACGGTTCGTTTGAGAGGCATAAGGCCCGTCTTGTAGGTAATGGTAAAACTCAACAAGTTGGTGTAGATTGTGGTGAGACGTTTAGTCCGGTGGTCAAACCTGCTACCATTCACACAGTTCTCAGGCTCTCTCAAAAGCATGGCCCATTCATCAGTTGGATGTGAAAAATCCTTTCTTACACAGTGATCTTAAGGAGACAATTTACATGCATAAGCCCTTGGATTTTATGGACCCCAATTATCCTCACCATGTTTTTTGTTGAAAAAATCCTTGTATGGGCTTAAGTAGGCCCCACGAGCTTGGTATAGAGGTTTGCAGATTATGTGTCTACTATTGGGTTTGTGGATGATATAATTTTGTCTGCCAAGTTTATCATGTCTCTTCTCAGTTCAGAATTTGCTATGAAAGACTTGGGGCCCTTGAGTTATCTTTTGGGTATAGCTTTCATTCGTCATGCAGGTGGTCTATTTTTATCACAGAAGAAGTATGCGGCTGAGATTATTGAGAGAGCTGACATGTCATCTTGTAAGTCTTCTTCTACTCCAGTTAATACCAAACCGAAGCTGAGTGCTACTTCTAGCACACCATACGAGGATCCCACCCACTATCATAGTCTTGTAGGGGCTCTTCAGTATCTTACTTTCATGAGACCAGATATTACTTATGCAGTACAACAAGTGTGTTTATTTATGCATGATCCGCGGATTGAGCACATGCATGCGCTCAAACGCATTATACGATACATACATGACACACTTGATTATGGATTGCATTTATATCCATCATCTGTCTGTACTCTCGTGTCGTATACAGATGTTGATTGTGGTGTATGTCCAGATACCAGACAGTCGACATCTGGTTATTTTATGTTTCTTGGTGATAACTTGGTCTCTTGGTCGGCAAAACGCCAGACTACATTTTTGCGATACAGTGCGGAGGCCGAGTATCGAGGGGTAGCCAATGTGGTGTCTGAGTCATGTTGGCTGCGTAATCTACTTTTAGAGCTTCACTTTCCTATTCAGAAAGCTACCTTGGTCTATTGTGATAATGTTAGTGCAGTCTATCTCTCTAGGAATCCGGTGCAATATCAACGCACTAAACATATCGAGATGGATATTCACTTTGTTCGCGAAAAGGTAGCTCATGGACAAGTATGTGTCTTGCATGTCCCTTCAAGGTACCAAATTGCTGACATCTTTACTAAGGATCTTCCCTTGGTTCTGTTTGAAGATTTTAGGACAGTCTAAGCATACGACAACCGCTCACTATGACTGCGGGGGTGTGATAGAAACCAAAATCGTGTATCTCACGGACAACTTATATATATTTAGGTTACTTACCATAGTTTGTTGAATTCTCGTACAAGTGTAATTAGGATATTAGTATTATAGTAGGAATATGATTTTACATATTTAGACATTGTATATTATATATTGTATATATAGACTTTTTCATTAATGAAAATAATCAAGAAATTATTTATTTCACTCCCTTTTAATTTTAAATAAAAAGAATATTGTAGAAGAAAGTTGATGTGTATTTGGGGACCCATGTCTCTGATTAAAATTGCAAGTGGCAATTTGCTGATTGAAGTGTTTATTTTATTTAATTGAAACTGAGTTTTTAGTTGTTTGATGTTTCAAATTCATCTGACTGTCTTAGAATTGTTAATTCTTTTCTTAATGCATTATACGTACGAGTAATTTGGCAGTCTAGACAGACAATTCAACAACAATATACCCAGTATTGCTCGATTTATACCAAAATTAGCTGGATTTCCACTATTCTTCTGTTTGCTACACAAGTATGTTTAAAATTAAGTGAATTTTATATTATATGCCTATCTTAAGCTCCCGTTTAGTCATAGATTTTGAAGTTAAAATTTAAAATTTGAATTTTTGAAGTTGTATTTGAACATGCATTTTACTTGGACCAATTTTTGAAACTTGACAGGATGGGGATTGTCCGAGTCCATATAAGGAGTTCATGTTTCTATTCTATTTCCGAGGTAAAGAATGGATCTTGGGCATAACTCAATCACAAAAGCTAGCTTGTAGGGTGAGGATTGTCCAAGATCATATAAAGAGTCCATGTTCACATTCCATTTTCGATGTGGGACTCTTAACACTCCTCGCACACTCAGACCTCGTTAACTGGAGAGTGGACAATATAATTTGGGGGTCTATCATCGACGAACAAATAATTGGAATGGACCTGACTCTGATACCATGTAAAGAATTGATTTTTGGTCTAATTCAATCCTAAAAGCTAGCTTGTAGGGTGATGATTGTCCAAGTTCATATAAGGAATTTATGTTTTCATTCCATTTCCAATGTGGGATTGAATTTTTCTGAAATAGATTTTCAACGTCTACTCTAAAATTTATGATCAAATTAATATTTAAAGATAAATTTTCAAAGTTTAATTTAAAATCAATAGCCAAACATTAGCTAGGAATCATGACCAAAGTGGTTGGATGGAAGAAGCATGTTTAGGGTGAGGGTTGGTGCGCGGTGCTCGTGTGATGGTAACTTTCTTTCACTACGGCACGTGAAACATGCCCATATTAGCCATTTTGCAACCCCCAAAGTCCAAAACGGTATGATTGACTCCTTTTTGTTAACTGCCATCTCTTTGAGCGCTTTCCTTGGCTTTGTTCTCATGAGTTTCTGGATACCATTTTGACTTCTAACTCCACTCTTCTTCCTCGGTATTCTTGGTCTCAAATTAATTGTCTTATTTCGCTTCTAAAAAGTTATGTACATTTTGATTAAATATTTCAAATCTATGCTTTCATCAAATTCATATGAAAAAGGTTACAATTTTAGCACTTTTCTTAGTATAATTTTTTAATATTTAAATTTTAATTGTAAAAATGATGAATTGATGTAATCTAAATAAGCTTCGAATATTAGTAAAATCGAATTTCCAGAAGCCAAACATATTGGAACAGTTCAGTTGGAGTATCTCCTTAACATTGTCTTGAAGCATAGGGGCTACAAAAGCAGCACATTTTCTTCAAGAGTTCAAATGATATATACCGCCTGAAAAAGTTTATACATAAAGTCACCCAAAAAATATTTGCAGGTGATTTTTTCTAAAATGTGTAATCTATAATTTTAAAAATAAGATAAATTATTTGTTGCAATAAATAATAGCGACCTAATCGTGTAAAATTCTTACAGTGACCATCCATATAACTCAAACTCCATGAACTCTGGAGGCTTTTCCTTATCATTTTAACTTCTTTTTCGCATTGATACAACTGTTATTGGAAAACAAAAAACTTCGATGTTTGTATATCTCGATGAAAAATCAAGTAACACGTTTTGCTTTAATTTATGGATGTCTTTCAGACATTGTGAACGTATAATTTGTCGAATATATTGGCGTGTATCAGTATTGTCTTGACATATATAAGGTTAGTATGTACATATTATGACTGCCTTTCTTTACTGTTCTGATTTATTTATTTATTGCGATTATAAAAAATATTGAGTAATCGAAATAACTAGCAAACAAATAACGAACTTAAAAATTATCTTTTTATTCTTTTAGAAAGAAAAATATACTCATAAGCAACTTATATTTGAATTGATTTATATATTAAATAATACATTTGTGCTAACTCATACAGTAATTCATACATAAAGTTGTTACAAAAAATGTAAAGAATATTAAAAGATAAAAAGTTAACTGAAACAAAATTGAGTAACTTTCATCTTTTAAGTACCAATTACCATACAAATAAGAATATTCAAATTATGATTTGTCTTTTTTAAGAAGAAAGAACTTTTATACAAATAAAATATAATTTTTTTATTAGCATCAAAAAGTCTTCTTAGACGACAATTTTGATTGATACATGGGAGAACAACACCAGAGCAAAGAGCTTTCCTAGTTCCTCATTCTTTCTTGCAACATAAATATGAATAATATTTAATATGGTATGTATTCTTGTTATCACGAGTTGTATTACTCTCATAATCATATCAGCACAAATTAAGTTAGTTAAACTCATTGAAGGAGAGCTTTGTCGTAACTGATAAAGTTGTTGTCATGTTATCAAGAGGTCATGGGTTCAAGCCGTGGAAACAGCCTCTTGTAGAAATGTGAGGTAAGATTGCGTACAATAGACCCTTGTGGTTCGGCTCTTCCCCGGATCCCGCGCATAGCGAGAGCTTAGTGCACCGGACTGCCCTTTTAAAACTCATTGAAGAAATTACATTCACATCAGGATTTTAAGATTCCAAGTCTAAAAAATCAATCTTTCACTTAATGCAATAAAAAGGCAAGATTCATAATTAACCGGATACTATATACTAAGTTTTACATTTCTAAAGGAATTCAAGCATATTTTTGTGTATTCGAAACACAATTCAAATTACAATTTCATGTATATTGGACTAAGTTCAAAATTAATTAATGATGTTGATTCAATTCAAACTTTTTGTGAAAATGGTATTGAACGGGTATTGATCTCTATTTCTCTGGACAAATAACTCAACATCCAAGCAATTGCATCATTTAACTATTTATAATGAACTTATATTAGAACTACCCATTTAAATTATAGATTGATCCAATCTAAACTTTTAACACATTTACTCTTTTTCATTGGCACTACGGACCTCTAAATTAGACAAAAATAAGGCTTATATTTATTATTTTCACCTAAACCAAAATTTGAAAAGAAACAAAAAGCAAGAATCACAATTAACTGGGTATTTTATATTAAGTTCATCTTTAGTTGTCCATTTCTTTAGGAATTCAAGCATACATTACATTTTAAACACTATCTAAAGTCCAATTTCATGTCCATTAGGGTAAATTAAATGATGTGGACTGATCAACTAAAACTTTTTGTATGTCGAAATTATTTATAATAAGTTCATATTCGAACTACTCATTAAAATTATGGATTAATCCAACCTAGAAGTGTCTAAACACATTTTACTATTTTTATTGGCACTAAGGATCCCTATTAGACATAAGGCTTAAATTTTACCTCAACCAATCAATTTTATCAAGAAGAAAAATATATTTACAAACATAAAAGCCTATCCTCTCTTATGTAAATGCTCAAGAAATAGTAAAAAGAAACTCAATAATCAACTTAAAGGAATGTGTTCCTTGATTGTATTCATCAATAATAATGTACAATATATATAGTAGTACAAAAATATTTAAACTAGGTGATTAGTCAACCTAATTATAATAGGAAATATAATTCTACCAAAAATAGGAGACCTAATTACAATAAGAATACAATTCTACCTAAAATAAGAGATATACCATTAATGAAAATATTCTGTTACACCCCTGCAGTCGAAGCGGGAGGTTCACAAGCACTGAGACTAGCTCAAAAATCATCAAATAGTATGCGCGGAAATCCTTTGGTGAAGATGTCGGCAATCTGATAGTTGGAAGGAACATGAAGGACACGAACTTGACCACGATCCACTTTTTCGTGAACGAAATGAATGTCCATCTCAATGTGTTTAATACGCATATGTAGGACGGATTGCCGGAAAGATATATCGCACTAATATTAGCGCAGTATACCAGTGTTGCCTTTTGAATTGGGCAGTGAAGCTCAAATAGAAGGTTACAGATCTAATAAGACTCAGATACGACGTTGGTGACACCTCTGTACTCTGCTTTAGCACTGAATTGGGATAGTGTAGGTTGCCTTTTGGAAGACCAAGATAATAGGTTATCTCCGAGGAATATGCAGTAACCAGACGTGGAGCGTCGGGTGTCAGGACATCCACCCCAGTCAGCATCAGAATAAGTTGTGAGACCAGTGAGCGAGGACATGTATAAAAGTAATCTGAAGTGAAGTGTACCTCGGATGTATCGTAAAATACGTTTGAGGGTATGCATGTGTGCTTCTGTCAGATTGTGCATGTGTAAGCAGATTTGTTGCACGGCATAGGATATGTCAGGTCTCGTGAATGTGAGGTACTGTAGGGCCCCAGTCAGGATCGATAGTGAGTCGAGTCTGAATATAGGCGGCCAGAATCAGCGTTAAGCTTGTAATTGGTGTCTACTGGCATGTGAGATGGTTTGCAAGATGTCATGCATGCACGGTTAAGGATATATTCGGCGTACTTCTTTTGACACAGAAATATGCCGCTAGAATGTCGAGTGACAGAGATGCCCAAGAAATAACTTAGGGCCCCCAAATCCTTCATAGAAAACTTAGAGGAAAGAGAGACATAATGGGCCGGCGGAGAGCATCAGATGATCTGGTAAGGATGATGTCATCAACATATAATAATAGGTAAGCCATATATGTCCCCTTATTGTAGATGAACAGGGAATGATCGGATCTGTTGTGTGAAAAACTGATAGATGAGACATAATTGGTGAACCGCTGGTACCATGCTTGAGGAGTCTGTTTTAGTCCATAGAGTGATTTCCGCAATAGACACACATATTCCAGATTAGTAGGATCCTTAAAACTCATAGGCTGATGCATATATACCGTTTCATGAAGATTCTCATGTAAGAAGGCATTCTTGACATCAAGTTGATAAATGAGCCAAGACTTAGAGCAATGTTGAGGACGGTCCGGATGGTTGCGAGCTTTACGACCGGGATGAACGTTTCATCATAGTCCACTCCCACTTGTTGAGACCTGCCATAACCTACAAGACGAGTCATGTACCTCTCAAAAGAACCATCAGATTTCTTTTTATGTCTCAAAATCCACATAGAACGAATAATGTTAGCATTATGTAGACGGGGTACTAGCTCCCACGTCTTATTATCAATAAGAGCATTATATTCGTCAATCATTGCGGCTTTCCAATTAAGGCCAGATAAGGTATCCTTCGAATTTCGAGGGACAAGAGAAGGGACAATTGAAACGAATATGTTAAACTGCCGTTTAGGTTTATGAATTCTGTATATGGCACGAGTTTCCATTGTCCTAGAGTGTGTCTTGGGATGCGGGATGTGAGATGGGTGTGTCATGAGACTGTCGGGAAGAGGAGGAAGGGAAGGGGTGGCGGGACCGACTGACAGATGCTCGGTTTGGCGAGAGGTGGCTGTGGAATAACCTTGAGGTGGGCTGTTCCGGGCCACTGTCGGCAGAACCGAGTGGGCAGTGTGTCCCGTACTGTCCGAGGTGGGAGCGGGTGTCGGGGTCTGGGATGGTAGACTATGTAAATGATGAATTAGAAGAGGGTTCAGACCATCATCTAGGAAGGCGTAGGAATGCTGAGGTGGCAAGTTTAAGTAGGCAAAGGGGAATTGAGACTCATCAAATATGGCATGACGTGAAATAATAATTTTACGGCTTGACAAGTCATAGCACGAGTAACCACGATGATTGGTGGGGTAACCCAAAAACACACACATAGAAGACCGGGGTTAAAGTTTGTGAGTGGTCGGATATAAAAGATAACAAAGACATCTAAAGATACGCAACTGTTGGTAGGAGGGGTTCCTACGAAACAGAACTTTTGTGAGCGACTGTTGAGCTGGAGACTTGTTTGGGATTATGTTTAGGAGATAGGTGGTCATGGAGAGTGCGTAATGTCAGAATTGAGGGGGAATTGAGGCGTGAGCAAGTAGGGCACGACTTAGGTTGTTTATTGTTTAGATTTTCCGTTCGGCCCTACCATTTTGGGAGGAGGTGTGAGGGCAGAAAAATGAAAGGTAAGCCCGTTATTAGAGCAAAACTGTTTGAATTGATTATTATTGAATTCCCTGCCATTGTCACATTGAAAATATTTAATGTTCTTTTAAAATTGTGTTTTTATGAGAGCACTAAACGAGGAAAAAATGGGGTAGACTTGGAATTTATTGCCAATTGGAAAAGTCTATAGAAAGTTGGAATAATCGTTCAAAAACAACGCATAATATCGATGGCCATCCGTACTTAAAATAAGGGACGTCCACAAATCACTATGTATGATATCGAAAGATAGTAAAGTACAATTTGTGATTGCAGAAAATGGTAATTTAACATAATAAAAAAAAGGCAGTCTGGTGCACTATGCTCCCGTTATGCGCGGGGTCCGAGGAAAGGCCAACCACAAGGGTATGTTGTACGCAGTCTTACCTTGCATTTCTACCAAAGGTTGTTTGCACGACTTGAACCCATGCACTCCTGGTCACATGGCAGCAACTTTACTAGTTTCCCAAAAATGCAGGATTCACATATAGGAGTCCTAGAAATACGGTTGCAATTAATAAAATTATTTTTCCTAAGGGAGAGTAAAACAGAATCTCCTGGATGTCCTAATCTAGAGTGTCATAAGGAAGACGAAAGAGCAGCAAAGGTTGATGGAACTGAGGCTGGATTGTTGACGGCATTTGAAACAGGGTAGAGATCTCCGGTGCTATCACATCTTATTATTCGTCTGTCTATCGTAAAATCCTTCACAAAAAACCGAAAGGATCAAAGTCAAGGAAAACATTATTATCAGTTGTGAAACATCGCACAAAGATTAGATTCTTATTGAGTTTAGAGGTATGAAGAACATTTTTTAAGATTAGTGGTGGATGTGGTGGGGATAATGATGAATGACCAAAATCGCGAATGGAAATGCCTTGTTCTCTACCAACAATAATATTTCGATTTAAATTAATCAAATTGGAATAAGGCGAGAGAGTACCTTGTGATGCCATCATGTGAGATGTGGCACCTGTGTTCATATACTAATTTTCTTATGGAGCGTTGAATAATATTGTGTTCATAGCTGCGTCAATGTCAATCGGTGCATAAGTTGAGGGTGGTGGGCCTGTGTTGTGTAGGCCTGTTGGGGACGTGAGCCGAGTATGCCAGGGTGGGATTGTCGATTATGATGTGGATTCCACGAGGATGTCGGATACGGGCTAGGAGGAAAGGGCCATAATGGTGGGGCCCACACAACCCACATCGAGTAGGCAGTCCACGGCGGAGGCTGCTGCCACTGTCGCGGTCGCTGCTGGTTGTTTCCTGCCTGTGGGGACTGCCCCTTCCCATCGCTATTGTTGCCGGAATTCCATCCGTCGCGACCCTTGCCGGACTGTCTGCTCTGGCGGTTGTTGTGGGTGGATGCGGGTCATCGGGCCGGCGGTTCTGATTGCCGGAGTTGGAGGCCCTACCGTTGGCGGAGGGTCCGATGGTGATGGTGAGGGCGGCGTCGGTAATGCTGGCCTGAGTGGTGCTGCGCTTGATTTTCCGGGTTTCCTCAAGAATAAGCTTCGAACGGGCCTCATAAAATGGAGGTAACAGCGTGCATTGCTGAAGGATGGTGGCAACGCCGTCATAGGATTCGTTCAATCCTGCATTAAGTTGTATGATCAATCGTTGATTAGTGACTGGTGCGCCGACGTTGGAGAGTTGGTCGGCAAGCATCTTGAGTTATTGACAATAGACAGACACGTTTGGGAATTCGTCCTGATGAACGTCCCTGAACTGATTTTCAAGGTATAACGCTCGTTGAGTTTTGTTGGCGTGGAAAATACTTTCCAAACGTTCCCACGTTTGGGGGGCAGTGGCATCGGTCTCAAAGATGGGGTGCAACAGATCATTAGAGATTGTGTCGTATATCCATTGGAGGACGGGTGAGTCCAAACGAAACCAGAGTGCATCATCAGAAGTCGAAGCCGAGGGTATGTTTGTGGACTTCGGTGTAAGAGGGATGATGCAGTCGATAACTTCGTAAACACGACAATGGATCTTAAAAAGCTCCGCCCACGAGGAGTATTGACCCTTTTCCATCTCAATGGTGATAGAGATGACATTTTTTATGTTGTTTACTGCAAGTGCAGTATGAAATTTGGTGTTGCAGCCATGGAAGATGAAATTTAGGAGAAGGGAGAGAGAATGACAGGAAAAAAATACTAGGGTTCCGTGGGGTTGTGGCCGAGAGCTATGGTCAGCGGCAGTGGAGGTATTTTTAGGCTACTGATACCATAAAAGAATATGTTCCTTGATTGTATTCATCAATAATGTACAATATATATAGTAGTACAAGAATATTTAAAACTAAGTAACTAATCAACTTAATTACAATAAAACATATAATTATATCTAAAATAGGAGACAATGAAAGAATATTCGAAAAATATTCTATTACAACAAATTTTTATACTATGCGAGACAAATTTCTTTACAATATCAAAATTTAGCACAACTCAGTAAAAATAAGTGAACAGCCAATTAAAAATATATTTTCTTATTAAAACAAAACGTAAATACCTTGATGTAGTAAATTTGTGAGACCCATTATCCTTTCTTTCCCCAATTCCTCAATGAAACTGCACATACTTACGCCAAAGTCTGAACCAATCAGAAAGTCAGATTCCATAACCCAATGTGTCATCTTTCATTTTAGGTCTTCCTTTACTCTTAAAACCCATTTTTATTTTTACTTATTTCTGTCAATCTAGTACCAAAAATTCTGACAACCCTTCTGTTCAGTTCTTCCTAAAGCAATATCCAGTTTGGATTTTATCAACGCAAATTTACTCTCTCCATTTTTTTGCATTTCACTATTCATAATTTCAATTCCTTCCAAACAAAAGTAATTTTTTCTCATCTTCGACCATTGATTACTCAAATCAAAATATTAAGGGAAAAGCATGTTAGGCGTGAGGATAAGGGGAAATGGAGAGAGAATTACAGTATGGATTCGAACTCTCACCAACAAGGTGAAAGTTTAAGCAGTCAATGAATCCCTACTTTACGGGGTAATCGAATTTTACATGTGTGCCATTTTCTTTTTGAAAGAAATAATCACTTGATTATTTTCATTAATGAATGAGTATATATACAATTTTCATAATATGGAAAATCTTATTCCTATTCTACTCTCAAAATCATATTCTATTTGTATAAGAATTGTATAATTATGGTATACTTTCAGATATCTTTGGTGAATGCATTGGCGGAACAAATCGGATGCCACTTGTGCCACAAATTTTTGGTACAGAAAAATAGAAGACATAATATATGTATGTGAAGGTGTTGTTCTAACTGTTTGTTACAATGGTACATGAAACGGAAATAAGTAACTGCTAAGTATTACAACAAAATGAAATTATAAGAATGTGAAATTTCAGTAAACTGGAACAAGAAAACTGATTGCTGGGTCGAGTGATGACACTCTGTCTTTAAGACAAGATTGCTCTGTATATATCCTTTCTACGTTCTGGACAATAGTCTCCCAAGATAAAACATCAACTCAACAAATGAGCAAAGGAAACTCAAGTGTTACTTTGAAGAACTTTGAGTAAGAAATGATGCTGAAAAGTAGTAGGAAGAATCTGATTTCGTTTGTGTATTCTGTGTGTCTCAATAATTGTGCAAAGGCTTCATTATATAGTTGAAGGAGGACACTTACCAACTGCCCACATAATTGTTGTTACTGGCCAAGTAATGACAATTATGGAGGTAGTAATTCAGCCAAAATAAATGACGAATTGATGTGCAACGGATTAGAGCCTTTAGGGATAGTAATGCAGCCAAAATAAATGACTGAATTGAGCATAAGTTCTCTGCCTAATTTAACTTACCTGAAACTTCAAGGACCAAACTGTAAATATGTAAATATGAAGCAATTTGGGTCCAAAAAGATAATATCAGAAGCCCACAGCCCACGACCCGAGCCCGGACGGGCGCGCGGCGGCTGCGGCTCGCATGGGCTTAGCCTCGAACCAAAGCACATCTAGGTCCTCCCTCATTCAAATACATGGGTTAGCCCTTGGGATTTCAAACCTCAAATCAATTTTGAGACTTATAAACTAAACAAATCTTTCTTCCCCCACCGATGAGGGAGGATTGGTCTTTACCACATTTCTATGCTTCAAACACCTTACTTCGTGGACCAATATCTCTTTCATTTCTCAACGAAATTTAACGATCTTTGGCCCTATGGTCATCTACTTACTTAGTAGATTATGCATGTGTGAAGAATCAAAGTCTCCAACATGCGAAACCTGAGTGTTTAAGTCATTAAAGATGGTTGGATGCAACTCCCGCCAAAGGCAAATTTCCAATACTAACATGTTAAATTTCGGGTTATATGACCACACAATCAACAAGTAATAGCATAGTTGCCAAAAGTTTTATATTCATATATATCTCAAGGTCTGCTAATGAGAGAACGGTTGATAAGCTTTGTCGTCACTCCAACCATTATCATAAAGAAATAACAAATCAGGCTCACATATGAAGATCAAATTAAAAATATATAAATAATTATATAGGCTTTGTTGTTGGTGGTGATGGTGAACATGAAGAAATTACTGAACAGATGATGGAACAAATAACAAATCCGATCCTTTTACTTTCACTTATTACGTACTTCAAATTATTCCATCTGTTTCCTCTTTGCAGAACCTTTTCCTTACTTTCAGGTAAAGCTGGCCAGTGGGCCGGGGGCCCGGTCCTGGCCCGACACCGCCACGAACCCGAGTAGTAAAAAAAAAATCGGTATCGGGACTCGAACCGGGACGGGACAATGTCTCGTCCCGACCCATCCCGACCCGCCCCAATCCTGCTAATCCCGACCCGATCCCAGCACGCCCCGATCCCGACCCGATCCCGCCCGTAACCCCCCATTTGCAAAAATAGTCGTTGCACCAACGACCATTTTACATTTTGGCCGTTGTGCAACGGCCATTTTTTGCCTCTCCCCTCCCCCAACCCCCTCATCCCTTAATATTTAATTTTAACCCATAAGTTATTATATTTACACTTTAACCCAATTTTTCAACTATAAATAACTCATTTTCTCTTCATCTTTCTCACAAATCATCCTACAATCTCTCTAATCTCTCAATCTATCTCTCTACAAGTCTACATTGTTTACTAAATATTCAATTTTATTTATTCATTTGGGAATTAGGAGTGAAGTTGGCAACTAGCATGAGGATCTTCCATCGAGCAAAGTTTCAATTTTCAACTTCTCGATTACACGTCGACGTTACGTCGGCGTTTGGTACATTCGTTCCTTCATTAAATTATTATTGTCTATTTATTTTATTTAGCGCACTTAATTTTATTATCTTTAATTATTTATTATCATAATTAAATAGAAGGATTAATAGGTATGTTTAAGGGTAATGGTGCTTCTTCTAGTAGGGGCAACAAGGGCAAGGGTACTTCTTCTAGTCATCATATTCCTACACATGATGATTTCGTTGATACTGAACATTTTCCTATAATACCATTAGATTTAGACGATGAGCTATTTTCTGGAACTTAAGATGACTTTAATTTAGACGATGATCTAGATGATACACCCACTAATGTTGATGACAACACACCCACTAGTGCACCTTCAACTGAAATGTCTCATATTCCCCCTAGTATGAGACGAGGTCCAGCAAAACGACCATTAAAATCAGATGCATGAATATTTTTTGATAGGGACGTAGAGAAACAAGTAGCTAGATGTAAAATTTGTAAAGATGTTTTAAAATTTAAAACTGGAAAAGGTCACGGTGGAACGGGGGGTTTAATGAGACACGTAGTAAGGGCTCATCCAGCTAGGTATGCCCAATACGAGGCTTCAAAACTGGGTACGCAAACGCCCGCTCCATCGGGACAAGGTTCACATACTGATATTGTCCCGGACCAAGTACAGGGTCAAATTAACCCTATGACGGGGAATTGTAGGCTCTAAATACAATAAACATAGAGATATGGAAGCAATATCAAAATTAGTTGTTGTGGAGGGTTTGCCCTTTTCATTTCCTTCATCTCCCGGTTTTATTCATTACATTAGAGATATATATAATCATGCTTTTAACGGTTTACCTAGATCAACTGTTAAGAGACATGTATTTAAATTCGCACATGAATATCAACAATATTTACGTTATTCATTATATCATTTTAATGGCAAAGTATCTATCATGTCTGATATAGGTCGTAGTACTAACGGCCATGATTATTTAACGGTAACTTGTCATTAGATAGATTATAAATGATCTATGCAAAAACGTATCTTAGCGTATAGATATATAGATGATAGGCACACTGGTACTTTTATTGCAGAAAATATTTATCAAGTGTGCCATTATTACGGAATAATTGATAAAATTATGACTATTACATTAGATAACGCTTCTTCTAACAATTACGCTATTACAATTTTAAAAAATAGTTTAACTCCATCTTTTTCAGATCATTTTCATATAAAATGCGCGTGCCATATATATAACTTAATTGTAAATGATGGTCTATCACTTTTTGAAGACATTCTTAGTAAAATACAATTTGCTATAAACTTTATTTTTAAAAGTAATAGAGTACAACGAAGAAAAGAATATAAAAAAACTTGTCACGATTGTGGACTACCTTATAGAAAAATTCCAGAAGAACTATCCACAAGGTGTAATTCTTTATACGAGCAACTACTTGTTGCTTATGACTATAGAAAACCTATAACTTTATTTTTTAACTCTCATAATCAAAATCCAGCTGATATGGTTGTAAATAGTGATTGGGTAAAAATTTCCGAACTTATTGTATTTTTAGAGAATTTTTTTCTAGCAACAAAAGAATTTTTCGGTATATATTATCCTACTATTTCAACTATGTTGTTTTATATAACGCTAATATTTTTATTACTTAGTGAATATATGAAAAACCCAGCTTATATTGCAGCTATTAAAAAAATGTTTATCAAAATAAAAAAATATTTTATTCCTATTCCCACTATTTTTATATTATTGGTGTTGTATTAAATTCGACTATTAAAATAGACGGTACTAAATCACTTATTAAAACTATTTACGATTGTATAGCAGTACTACCACCTCCAAGTCCCAAAAATCCAAATCACCCACCACCTATTGAGCAAACTAAAGAAGAAGTGTTGTCTAGCATAGAATATCAATGCAAAAAAATATATAGGTTTTACCAACAAGAAAGTGCTAGTAACCTACCGGCTTCCATACCATCTTCTTCATCTTCAACACAACCTCACAAAAGACATGTTGTTTCTGCGGCTAGTATTGAAAGCCTCAGAAATAGAATGTGCGGCCATACCCCTACTAACCAAATTAGCGAGTTTGATATTTTTGTTTGGCAGGGTTCTGTACCGTACCAAGAAGTTCTCAATGAAGATGGATGTGAAGATTTGCTGAAATACTGGAGGGGGAATGAGAAGACCTTTCTGACATTTTCAATGATGGTCCGAGATGTTTTGAACATTCAAGCATCATCAACTGTGTCTGAAAGCGTTTTTTCTGCCGGCAGATATCAAATAGGAGACCACATACACTCATTAGCCGGAGACATCTTGGAAATTTCAGTATTATTCAGAGATTGGATACGAGCGGAGCGGAGAAGGTGCGGTCAATCGGAGATCAACAAAGAAGAAGATGAAAACTACAACGAAATCTTATCCAAAGGTGGTGGAAGCGACGTGGATCAATTTGACCAACAAATACCAATTCCACCTAAAGAACCACAGGAAATTATCAAGAAATTAGAACAGGTTTTTTTCAGAATGTAATTTTTTTAATTGCAATTTTATTATGTAATTTGCAACTTTTGAACACCACCACAAAGTTGCAATTTCGACAATTGTATTTGTATTACAAAAAAATCATATGTCTATTAAATAATATAAGAGAGACAAAAATAGCCTTGAGATGTTTTTATTACACTATCTTGTCTTGTTTAATTATTGAGTTTTTTTTTATACAGATGTTATTAAAAAAAAAAAAGGAAAACCCTCTGGAACCCGATACCGATCCCGCCCCCGCCCCGAGCCCGCCCCGACCCGATTCCGACGGGATCGGGATCGGGACGGGACTTCGGCAAATCCCGCCAGCCCCGATCCCGCCCCCTTCACCCGTCCCGCCCCGACCTGACCCGCCAAACCCGGCCCGCCTGACCCGAGCCCAGCCCACTGGCCAGCTATACTTTCAGGCGTGTGCGCAGGAATTTCAATCTTGTAATTTTTATTTATCTTTATCTTTATCTTTATATTGTAGATCACTCTTCAGAGTCTTCACTATTCAATCCGCGATTGGTGTTCCATGGGGAATTTTGTCATTTTAAAGAGTGAAATAAATTCTGACACTTCGATTAACAACATAAAAACGAACTATAGATACTACAGACCTACTTTCCTGAAAAAAAATATGACTCATAAATTAAGCAAAAATCGGACTCCCAACTTAAGGCTGAAAATAAGTTTCAAATACTAATTCACACACACAAAAGACAGAAGAAAAAGAAAAGGGAAAAAAGTTCAATATTTGGAAGATACTCCTTCCGTCTCAAATTATTTATCGTATTTACTAAAAATAATTATCTCAAATTATTTATCATTTTTGTAATTTAAAATATAATTAATTTTTTTTATCATTTTACTATTAGTAAAAATTTATCATTAATGAAAATGACACATAAATAAAATAAATTTAATAAAGAGACTATAACTTAGATAATAATAAGAATAAAATAATTAAATATCTTTTTTAATTAAATATTTATTAAAGGCGTGTAATCTAAAAAAAAACGATAAATGATATAAGACGGCTGAATATTTGGAAGATACTTAGGAGTGAAGAAGGACAGTATAGAGAGGAGATGTGTCGAATCTTGAAAGAAGGGACATTTAGCTGACTCTTTTGCATTACCGGTTTTTCAGGTAGGGGGGACCTATGCTGAAGTACTTTTGATTTGACACGTTCCTATACAGAAAATACATTGTATTTGTATTAATTCAATAAATAAAAACTTATATATATAATATGCTGGTCACCTAAAACATTATTGTTTAATGATACTTTCTCAGTTTTAATTTTTTTATTTTTTAATCTGCTTGAAAAAGAATATATTTTTGGATAATTATTTCATTTCAACTTTTCACATATCATGTTTAATATCAGAAGATTAAAAGTCATTTTTGTACATTTAACACATCTTGTTAAACAGAGCAATATACCTGTGATATACATCCAATATACAGCAGTGTATATCACAGGCAAAGCAATGAATTCTGGCCAAACTGGCCCATCTCGGTAGTGCCCAACGGTGGGCATATCCGGTGAGCGAACGACCCCGGCGGTGGGGCTGCTAAATGAACGAAAGCCCATCACGCATGAATTTTTTATTAGGCAATGTATATTTGGTATATATGGTTAATATAGTGTAGTGTAAATGTTACCTTAATTAGTGTTATATACTTACCATAATTGTATAGTTAGAATTATGGTAGAATAAGGTTTTAGGAATAGAATAGGAATGAGATTCTCCTATTTTGTAACTTGTATAAATACCTTTCAATTAATGAAAATAATCAAGGGGATTATTTCTTTCATGGTATCAAGAGACTACGTCTAAACAAAAGTTTTTCTCTCAACTTTTGTCCTCTCTTTAATTTCGGCCGAGACACCCCACCCCCCTCGGGTTTCTCTTCCAAAATTCGTCTTCCGCTCTCAAAAACACCTCTCTTAAATTTCCCTTCCTTCTTTGTTCTTTCAATATGTCTAAGAACAATTATCATCCTGCCCTCATGGTTTCCAATATCAAGAGCTGTATCCATATTGTCCTTGAGATGGAAAACGTCCAATATGCGACGTGGGCGGAGTTGTTTAAAATTCACGCTATCTCTTATCAAGTTCTTCATCACATCATTCCTCCCGCTAGACCCCTTCCTGCGGAGGATCCTGAGTTATGGATTACTCTTGATGCTACCGTTCTCCGGTGGATCTACGCCACTATTTCGGTGGACCTTCTACAGACGATTATTGAGCCGGATACCACGGCTATGGCTGCATGGAATAGATTGCGTGACATATTCCAAGACAACCAACATTCACGTGTCGACACACTCGAACAGGAATTCTCTCTAGTTCGAATGGACGAATTTCCAAACGTTTCTGCATATTGCAAGAAACTCAAGGAGTTGGCAGATCAACTCCGTAATGTTGGCACACCGATAACTAATAATCGTCTGGTTCTACAGTTGGTTGCCGGTCTTTCGGAAGCCTATAATGGTGTTGGCACTCTCCTTCGCCAAAGCAACCCTCTTCCCGACTTCTATCAAGCCCGCTCCATGCTTACTTTGGAAGAAGTCGGTTTGGCTAAAAAAGCGGTACGGAGCAAGCCTTGTCGTCATGGTGGCGTCCTCTCCTAGTTCTTAGGGTTTTATTAATAATTTGGGCCAAAACCATAATCATGGTGGCGGTAAGAATAATCGCAAGAATAATAACAAAAACCGCGGGGGCAAACGCGGCGGTTCCGGTGGTCAGGAAGCAGGCGGTAGGCCCCATCCAGGGAACAATGGCCCACCACCCCCCTGGTCTCAGTAGTGGGGCCCATGGCAGTGGGGCTGGGGCAGTGGGTCGTGGGCCAGCAGCCCTTCTCCTCAAGCAGCAAATTCCGGCGGCCGGTGGGGCGGCCAACGTTCGAGCCTAACACCCGGCAGGCCCCGACAGAAAGCGGCTCCAGCAGCTACGGGCCAGCTCCATCACGGACAGGAGTTCTTGGGCCCCGACCTCCCCAAGCCCATCATGCAACAGGCCCCACTCAGATCGATATCGAGGCCGCGATGCACACGTTGGGGTTGACTCAACCGGACCTAAATTTGTACATGGACACCGGGGCCACTACTCACTTGACTTCCGAATCATGTACTCTCTCCTCTTATTCCAATTTGAGCACCCCTCGGGGTATAATTGTTGGTAATGGCAACTCTATTCCAATTCAGGGTTATGGTCAGAAAAAGTTGTCTCCCCCCAATCCACCCCTCCTCTTGAAAAATACTTTACATGCTCCTAAATTGATTAAAAATTTAGTGTATGTCCGGAAGTTCACTACTGACAATTCCGTTTCCGTTGAATTTGATCCTTTTGGTTTCTCTGTGAAGGATTTCAAGACGGGGAATCATCTCATGAGGTGTGATAGTAGGGGGATCTGTAAACTATCATGCCTGGTTTCAGTCTATCGAGTCAAGCCTTGCCATCAGCTTTTGCAGCCATCTCTCCTTCCATGTGGCATGCTCGTCTGGGTCATCCGGGATCTTCTATTTTATCAATTTTAGCTAAAAATAGCTTTATTTCTTGTAAGGGTACGAGTCGTACTCCACTTTGTCAGTCTTGTTCATTAGGGAAAATTGTTAAGTTACCATTTGTAGACTCCAATTCTCATACTTCAATGTCATTTGATATTATTCATAGCGACTTATGGACGTCTTCTGTTCTTAGTTCATTGGGTCATCGATATTATGTTCTCTTTTTAGATGATTATTCTAGATTTTTGTGGACGTTTCCAATTGCGAATAAATCACAAGTGTTTTCCGTCTTCATCAAATTTAGAGCATTCATTCGTACTCAATTCGAAAGAGAAATAAAAAATATTCAATGTGATAATGGGAAAGAGTATGACAATAGGAAGTTTCGGAAATTCTGTGCTAATAATGGGATCAATTTTTGGTTTTCGTGTCCTCATACATCTTCACAAAATGGGAAGGCTGAACGCAAAATTCGTTCCATAAATAACATTGTCCAAACTCTCTTAATTCATGCCTCCATACCTCTATATTTTTGGCATCATGCTCTATAAATGGCCACATATCTTCTTAACATAATTCCGTCTAAAGGTCTGACATATTATTCCCCCCTCAAAATCCTATATAATAAGAACCCTTCTTATTCTCACCTTAGAATTTTTGGATGCTTGTGTTATCCGTTATTCCCATCCACCACAATTAACAAACTTCATGCTCGGTCTACCCCGTGTGTATTTTTGGGTTATCCATCAAATCATCGTGGTTATAAATGCTTTGACTTATCCTCCAAGAAAATCATAATTAATTGTCATGTCATTTTTTATGACACCCAATTTCCGTTTACAAAAGTTCATACTCCCGAGCCTAAGTCGTATAATTTTTTGGATGACTAAATATCCCCGTATATTATTCGGAATTTTTTGGACATCTCCCGCACCGAAAATTCTCCAGCGGGCCCACTGCCCGCTGGCCCCACAGTTCCGTGCCCAGTTTCCGCCACTGGAACAGTTCCAGCAATTGGGGCCGGCCCATTGATTCACGGAACCTGGTCCGACGACGATTCAGGTTACCGATTTGGGCCAGCAGGCCCACTGCCTGCTGGCCGTCCGTCCCGAGCCCAGAAAATTCCCAAAATTCCCTCAATTCTTCCTCGAGTCATAGACCGGTCACTCGGAGTCAACGGGGTATTTTTACACCTAAAAGACATTTTAATTTACATTTTGATATCTCTAAATCCCCCTTGCCCCGCAATCCTGTGTCCGCACTAAATGACCCTAATTGGAAAATTGCTATGACTGATGAATATAATGCTCTTATTGATAATAAGACGTGGGAGTTGGTGCCCCGTTCATATGGTATTAATGTTATCAGGTCTATGTGGATTTTTGCTCATAAGAAGAATTCAGATGGGTCATTTGCTCGACATAAGGCGCGACTTGTTGGTGATGGTAAGACTTAGCAGGTTGGGATCGATTGTGGTGAGACATTTAGTCCGGTGGTCAAATCAGCGACCATTCGCACTGTGCTTAGCTTGGCTCTTTCAAAGACTTGGCCAATTCATCAGTTGGATGTCAAGAATGCTTTCCTACATGGTGATCTCAAGGAAACAGTCTATATGCATCAGCCGTTGGGTTTCAGGGATCCAAACCGTCCTCATCATGTATGTTTGTTGAAGAAGTCCTTATATGGGCTTAAGCAATCTCCAAGGGCCTGGTACACGAGGTTTGCTGATTTTGTTTCCACTATTGGGTTCACTCATAGCAGGTCAGATAATTCCTTGTTCATCTACCGCCGTGGTTCGTCCTTGGCCTACATTCTGTTGTATGTGGATGATATCATCTTGACTGCCTCTTCCGATGCCTTGCGCCACTCTATCATGACCATGCTCAGGTCTGATTTTGCTATGAAAGACCTTTGAGTTATTTTTTGGGGATTGCCGTCAAGCGTCATTCAGGTGGCTTGTTTTTGTATCAACGGAAGTATGCTGCTGAGATCATAGAGAGGGTTGGGATGTCATCCTGTAAGTCTACTTCCACGCCAGTTGATGCAAACCCCAAGCTGAGTGTCGTAGCAGGTGCACCATACGAAAACCCGACCCGCTATCGCAGTCTTGCAGGGGCCCTCCAGTATCTTACCTTTACCAGACCGGATATTACGTATGTGGTTCAGCAGGTGTGTTTATTCATGCATGATCCTAGAGTTGAGCACATGAATGCAATCAAACGCATCATTCGAT
The DNA here is from genome assembly GCA_034509755.1 of Anisodus tanguticus. Lineage (NCBI taxonomy): Eukaryota > Viridiplantae > Streptophyta > Magnoliopsida > Solanales > Solanaceae > Anisodus > Anisodus tanguticus. The sequence continues at coordinate 36,235,644 of CM067544.1, forward strand.
ATATTCAGAGGACAATGGACTATGGGTTGCACTTATATCCTTCATCTACATCCACACTTGTCTCTTACACGGATGCCGATTGGGGTGGTTGTCCCGACACCAGACGGTCGACTTCTGGCTACTGTATGTTCCTTGGCAACAACTTGGTCTCCTGGTCGGCAAAGCGTCAGACAACTCTATCACGCTCGAGTGCAGATGCAGAATATCTAGGGGTAGCGAATGTGGTCTCCGAATCATGTTGGCTACGTAATTTGCTTTTGGAGCTTCATTGTCCTATTCAGAAGGCAACCTTGGTATATTGCGATAACATTAGTGTCATCTACCTTTCAGGTAACCCTGTTCAGCACCAACGCACTAAGCATATCGAAATGGACATTCACTTTGTCCGTGAAAAGGTTGCGAAGGGTCAAGTTCGCGTATGCCATGTCCCGTCTCGTTATCAAGTTGCAGACATCTTTACAAAGGGTCTACCCGCGGTACTTTTTGAAGATTTTAGGGACAGTCTCAGCGTTCGAAAACCGCCCGCTATGTTGCGGGGGTGTGTTAAACGAGCAATATACCCGTGATATACGTCCAATATACAAGGCGGTAGAATTCGGCCAAACCGGCCCATCTCGGTATGACCCAACGGCGGGCATATCCGGTGAGCGAAGCGGCCAACGGTGGTACGCTACAGTGAACGAAAGCCCATCACGCAGGAATTCTTTATTAGGCAATGTATATTTGGTATATATGGTTAATATATTGTAGTGTAAATGTTACCTTAATTAGTGTTATACACTTACCATAATTATATAGTTAGAATTATGGTAGAATAAGGTTTTAGGAATAGAATAGGAATAAGATTCTCCTATTTTGTAACTTGTATAAATACCTTTCAATTAATGAAAATAATCAAGGGGATTATTTCTTTCATGGTATCACGAGACTAGGTATAAACAAAAGTTTTTCTCTCAACTTTTGTCCTCTCTTTAATTTCGACCGAGATACCCCACCCCCCTCGGGTTTCTCTTCCAAAATTCGTCTTCCACTCTCAAAAACACCTCTCTTAAATTTCCCTTACTTCTTTGTTCTTTCAATATGTCTAAGAACAATTATCATCTTGCCCTCATGGTTTCCAATATACCGAATGATGCGTTTGATTGCATTCATGTGCTCAACCTATTAAAAGAATTCTTTCAATATGTCTAAGAACAATTATCATCCTGCCCTCAAAAGTGTTCTCAATTTTTCTAAATTTTGTGCTAAGTCAAAACCAGATAATCTTTTTATAACGGAAGGAATATATATTTTCAATTTAATACATTATTAGTTAATTCAATTTAATGTAAACGCCAGCTGTCTCAAAAACCTTACATTTTCGTTCTGTTAACCTACTTTGATTTTCCGTATTTAATGAGGAGTCAAATTGAGTGATGTATGATTTGCCAAGTGTCAGTGCATAAACGAGCCAAAGTGCCAGCACATCACCATAAATGGTCCTCGGTCTTTTGGCCCTTCAACCTTCCACGTAGAACCAAGGTTTTTGAAATGACGTGCGTTATTTATATTAGAGTCTGATTATATTTAAATTTGTGTCATATAAGATCTATTCGGGAAGGCACTCCTACCTAAAAATGTCATCCAAAAACTCGAATCTAAAATCTCTAATTAAAGAGTAAACTCAACATCATTCATTACTCCACATGTTTTGAGGTATTTCATAAAAGCTTACGTCAACCTGAAAATATAAAAAAAAACATACTCAAAAGTGGAATTGAGTTGCTAATTTACTCCTACTACAATTTTTATAATATAGAAACATATTTTATTATTTAATTATGATAATTTTTTAGTTATTTTAACTAATATAATTTTATAATGTTATAACTTATTTGAATTATAAAATTAAAATATTCAAAATTTTGTACGATATAAATCACTATTAAAAAAATTCTATTTTCTACTGAATTTTTCAAAGAAAAATGTTCGGCGACTGGTGAAAAAATCTAAATAGTAGTGTTTTCATATAAAAAAATTAAAAAGTTTTTTAGGATTTTAATGAAAACATGTTTACCACTATTCATTTTTCTGATGAGTTGATTAGGTGAGAATAAAATAAATAAATTATATTTTACGACACAAATTTTTGATAATAGGGAATTGAGAAGGACGGATTAGAATATTACAACTTAATAAGAAAAAAGTAAAACTCAAAAACCTATTCTATTTATAAGTATCTTCACAAGCTAGTTGCATGATATAGTTGTATACGGAAATGGTTAGCCAATTGTCCATTGTGTCCTAACCTTTAAAGTCTAAAGAAGCCACTTTAAAATATACTTTTTTATTTGAAGCTCCTCAAATATTCTACTGAGACAAGTTGCTTCCACCACGTACCATCAATTTCCTTCTATAGTTTTTTTTCATTCTCTTACAAGTCCTAGTGACATTTCACTGTGGAAGCTGATAGATTCTAATTTATCCCAGATGCTCCCCACCATAATAAAATTAAAATGAATACTATATGTATTGACAATTGTAATTACAAAACTTGGAGAACCAAAGAGTACAACATTTTAATTTCTATGAGAACTTTTTCATGTAGAATATTTTAATGAAAATTTTACGTCCTATCAAACACAACTATGTTTAAGGAATATGTAATGCCAGTTGCTTTATGTGTTCCAGCTAAAATATACTCCCAGTTCCAATATACTTGTTACATTACGTTTTTTAAGAGTAAAACAATATGAATTTTTATCAATATTTTGAGCTATATTTTTTTATCATATTAATATGAGAAGAATTGCAACTTATAATATTTTTGTATAATTTTCTAATATTTAAATTTTATATTAAAATATTAAATTAATATAATCTAATTTAACTTTGAAATTTAGTTAAATTGACTTTTAAAAAGAAAAATATGACAAGTATTTTGGGACGGGGGTAGGGCCGGCAATGGATCGGAGGTGGATCAGGTGGAGTTCAATCCGCCTCCACCCGCCAACGATCCATCCACCACCCGACCCATCCATCACCCTATTTTTTTAATCCACATCCGATCCACCCATCATCCACGGGTGAATCAGGTGGATCGGGTGCTTTGCGGATGGAAGCGATGAAGACTTATGAAAATTGGTCGATACTCAAGTCTTGTAAATAATTTATGACAGTTAATAAATATGTCAGTTCAAATTTCACAAAAATGAACTTTACTTTGTTTATTTTATTGAAAGTAGAGAATTGTACGAATTAATTCGAGAATGCCAGGGTCTGGTAAACCCACAGTTGCATTTGATTATATCAACTGTTAAGATAAAATAAATATCATCAATCCTCCTAGTACTGTGAATTCATATTTTTATGTGAAAACGATCAACATTTGTTTTTTTTCCTTTCTTATGTTGTTCAATGTACGTTTTACTTGATCAAACTTAGAGTGGTATAATTAGCAAATAAGAATATAATTTGTTCAATCTGTTTAAATTTGGACGAGTTAGCGACCCACATATTTCTTAACTCAAGTTATTTTGATTAGCCTGATTCAGTCAAATTAAAATTAACATTTATTAAGCGTTTGGACATGCAATTTCATCCTATGAGATGAAATTATCGTTTGGACATGTGATTTCATCTCATGAGATGAAATTCCAAATCATCCAAAAAGGCATGATTTGAGATTTCAAATTTTAAATGTAAAAGTTGACCACAAGTTTATATTTTGTAAAAATAGATCCATAAATTGGTAGATATAATTAGCAATCATGTTTATCAATTATTTATATCAAATATTAAAAGATCTACAAGAGGGGTGGATTGAAAATAATTAATTTATAACGGGTGGATGGGTGGGTCGGGTGGTGGGTTGGATGTATGTCCACCCGAATCCGACCCGATCCGTCACCCGATTCATCCGTCACCCGATTAAAATCCATATTTTGTCGGATTTTCGTCCATATAATTGGATCGGGTGGATCGGATATCCATCGAGTTAGGATGAAATTGCCAGCCCTAGACGGAGGGAGTATTTAATAAGAAAATTGTTTTTTTGGTGGGTGGGGTTTGGGTGGAGTGGGGGGGAGGGGTTAAATTAAGGAATTGCAGGATTGGGCTAAGTGGTCTAATATAATTGAGTGTTGTGTTTGAGGTTACTTTACAAGCTACTAAATAAGGAGATGCAAACGTCGGATAAGATAAGATAGAGAAAAGAAGATTAATTGGAACTAAGCTTTACTGAGATCAAAAGTAGATGGTCTATCAGATCATTATTTTAGTGTTAACTAAAGTAAATAGAAAAATTAAAGCACTTTTCGTTAGTCATTACTTATAACAAAGCCACTTGGAACCAATATAGGCCGCAGTTGCTGAATGTACTCCGATCCACATTGTTAGTTATGAATAAAAGTGAATTTAGAATTTAAATTTTGAACTTATGAATTCAGTTTTTGATGCTATCACAATGAATTTGATTTATTGAATTCAAAATTTATTATTATATTTATTTAGTGAGCTTTTAACAAATAAGTATTGATGTTTGAGCTAAATTTATTGGGTTCAAATAAATGAGTAGCTTATAATATGGACTAGTGTATGATGTATATGTGTATGAGTTTCAACCCAAATTATGTACACTTCTATAATTCTATTAGATGTTTGCACTCCGGTTTGATAAAAGAAATTCTCTGTATATTTTTGGATTTAAAGGGTATTGACCTAGTTGTCGATAAAGCTATTACGAATATCGTAATATATCGAGGTTCAAATTCTAGAAGTATTTTTTTCTAATTTAAATTTTGGTAAGCACAATTATCAGTAGGTGTGCTATATATATATATCACTTCTCGGCCTAACAGTATTGTAACATCTCCACAGATGGGTTGACAAAGCCAGAAAATGGAAAATACAAATTAGGAATTTGACTATATATGCATATAATCGGCAATGTGCCACAGACCAAATGTAGTAGTCCAATATAGGTATAATCATTATAGTTCACTGAGAAGGGAATAGCAGTACAAGGTCGGCAAACCCACATGAAACTTGTGGCTGTGCTCTATTCTTTCTCCTCTTAGCACTGAATACTTGGTTCCCTTTCACTCAACTTCAAGCAACAACACATTCCCCCCAATTTCTTCTTAGTGCTTTTGAGCAGGTTTTTTCTAGTCATCATCTGGTGGACATATTTGTTACCTAAATTACCAGATATACCTAGAATTTTATCTGCTGCCCACTTGATCTTTAAATTTGGAGAAGAGAAGTTGGGGGACTAGTGTGTAGAGACAGATTATTTAAATTTTATAAGTTACAGATGTCATTTTTATGATTTATTTTTCTTATTACACGGTTTTGGTTAAGTTTTTGTCCATAATTAGAATTGTATACTTACCATAATTATAGGATTCTTGTACAAATAGAATAAAGTTTTGTGATTAGAATAGGAATAGGATTTTAATATTATGAAAATTGTAAATTGTATATATACTCTTTCATTAATGAAAATAATCAAGGAATTATTTCTTTCCTGATATCAGAAGTCTATGTTAAAATTTCCTGTCCAATTTTTCGGCCACATCATGAATTCCGAGAGTTCATCCTCGGTTTCCGTTGGGTTTTTCCGATCCCTAATTCCTTCCTCTAAATCCTTCAATCCCCTATTGTTATTTCGTTATGTCCACTTCCAAGAACACGTTTTACTCTGCCCTTGTTGTTTCTAACATCAAGAATCATATTCCTCTTATTCTTGAAATAGAAAACGTTCAATATGTGACGTGGGCCGAACTGTTCAAAATTCACGCACGTTCGCATCAAGTCATCTATCACATAATTCCTGCGGCTCCTAAGGATACGGAAGTGCCTAAACGCGAGGATGATCCTAAGTTGTGGACGACTCTTGATGTCACCGTCCTTTAGTGGATTTACTCCACTATCTCTACCGACATGTTGCAGATGATTATTGAGCCGGACGCTATGGCGATGGCTGCTTTGGATAGGCTGCGTGACATATTCCAAGATAATCGAAATTCTAGAGCCGTTACTCTTGAGCAGGAATTCTCCCACGTCAACATGGAAGATTTCTCTAACGTTTCGGCTTATTGCAAAAGGTTGAAGGAATTGGCGGACCAACTCCGCAACATTGGCGCCCCAGTTTTGAATAATCATTTGGTTTTACAAATGGGTGCTGGCATATCTGAGGCCTATAGTGGTGTTGGCACGCTTCTTTGTTAGAGCAGTCCTCTTCCTCAATTTTATCAGGCTCGTTCTATGCTTACGCTCGAAGAGGCAGGCTTGGCCAAAAAGGCGGCTACCGATGCTAGTCCCGTAGTCATGATGACGTCCTCCACTAATTCTCCGGGGTTTGTTGAAAATTGGGGCCAAAACCGTGCTCACGTTGGCGACAAGAATACTCGGAAAAATAATGGCAAAAAATGCGGTGGCAAACGCGGTGGTTCCGGCAGTGGTGGCGGAGGCTAAAATATAGGTAATAGGCCCCGTCCAGTCAGCAGTGGGCCACTGTCCCACTAGTTCCCACCCTGGCCCCCCTGGCAGTGGGCCTGGACCAATGGGCAGTGGCCCAACAACCCCTACGATCCAGCCTCTCCAGGACCGTCGAACTGGGCTGGCCAGTTTTAGGCCCAACAGTTTTCTCGGTCCAGTAGTGGATTTCGCTCCAGTTACGCAGCAAGCCGGTGTGCTTGGGCCCCGGCCTCCTCAGGCCCATCATGCAGCAGGCCCCACCTCGACCGACATTGAGGCTGCAATGCACACTCTTGGATTAAATTCGACAGACGGAAATTGGTACATGGACACAGGTGCAACCTCTCACATGATGTCCGATCAAGGTACTCTCTCGTCTTAATCCAATTTGAGCAATAGTCGTGGCATAATTGTTGGTAATGGTAATTCAATTCCGATTCGTGGTTATGGTCATAAAACATTGTCTCCCCCCCCCCATCCAACCCTTATCTTGAAAAATACCCCTCATGCCCCTAAATTGATTAAAATTTTTGGTGTATGTCCGTAAATTCACCATTGATAATTCCGTTTATGTTGAATTTGATCAGTTTGGGTTTCTGTGAAGGATTTGAAGATGGAGAGTCCTCTTATGAGGTGTGATAGTAGGGGAGATCTTTATCCTATCATGCCAAGTTCTAGTTTCTCGAGTCAAGTCTTGCCATCAACTTTTGCAGCCCTTGCTCCCTCCTCGTGGCATGCTCGTCTAGGTCATCCGGGGTCGTCTATTTTGTCTTATTTAGATAAATAATTTTATTTCTTGTAAGGTTACGCATAGTACTCCGAATTGTCAATCTTGTTCTTTAGGAAAAATTGTTAGATTGCCTTTTGTAGACTCTAATTCTCATACTTTAATGTCATTCGATATTATAGCGATTTATGGACATCTCATGTTCTCAGTTCTTTGGGTCATTGTTATTATGTTCTATTTTTGGATGATTATTCTAATTTTTATGGACTTTTCCGATAGCGAAAAAATCTCAAGTGTTTTCCGCTTTCTTAAAATTTAGAGCATTCATTAGAATTCAATTCGAATGGGAAATAAAAAATATTCAATGTGATAATGGCAAAGAATATGATTATGGGGTATTTCTGGAATTTTGTGCTAATAATGGGATTAATTTTTGGTTTTCTTGTCCTCATACGTCTTCACAAAATGAGAAGCCGAACGCAAAATTCATACCATTAATAACATCGTCCGAACTTTATTGATTCATGCTTCCATACCTCCTTCGTTTTGGCATCATGCTCTACAAATGGTTACCTTTCTTCTTAACATTCTTCCTCTCAAAAGTTTGACATATTCATGCCCTCTTCAAAATTTATTTAATAAGACTTCTTCATTTTCCTATCTTAGGGTCTTTGGGCGCTTATGTTATCCGTTGTTTCCGTCCACCACAATTAACAAACTTCAGGCCCGTTCTACCCCTTGTGTGTTGTTGAGTTATCTGTCCAATCATCGTGATTACAAATGATTTGATTTATCATCTAATAAAATCATCATTAGTTGCCATGTTATTTTTGACGAGTCCCAATTTCCGTTTGCTAAAGTGTGTAGTCTGGTGCCTAGTTCGTATAATTTTTTGGATGACGGTATCTCCCTATATATTATCCACCATTTTTCTAATGTGTCCCGCACCTCAAATCCACCAGCGGGCCCACTGCCCGCTGGCCCAACTATTCCATCACCAACTACAGTTCCCGCCACTGTGTCCAGTCCAGTTATTGGGCCAGTGACGGTAATTGGGCCAGTTACCCAGCCCATTACCGCCACTGTTCCAGTCCATGTTTCCAGTTCCCGTTACCGAGTTGGGCCAGTAGGCCCACTGCTTGCTGGCCCATCCGCCACAAGTCCCGATAATTCCCAAAATCCATCCAATTCTCCCTCGAGTCATAGACTGGTCACTCGTAGTCAACGGGGTATTTTTAAACCAAAAAGACATTTTAATTTAAATTCTAATGTCCTTAAATTCCCTTTACCCCGTAACCCTGTGTCCGCTTTAAATGACCCGAATTAGGAAATTGCTATGACCGACGAATATAATGCTCTTATTGATAATAAGATGTGGGAGTTGGTGCCCCGTCTTTCTGGTGTTAAGATTATTCGATCTATGTGGATTTTTGCTCATAAGGACAATTCTTACAGTTCTTTTGCGAGGCATAAGACTCGTTTGGTAGGTGATGGTAAGACTCAGCAGGTTGGTGTGGATTGTGGTGAGACCTTTAGTCCGGTGGTCAAGCCGGCAACCATTCGCACTGTGCTCAGCTTGGATCTTTCGAAAGCATGGCCCGTTCATCAGCTAGATGTGAAGAATGTTTTCTTACATGGTGATCTCAAGGAGACAATATATATGCATCAGCCTTTGGGGTTTAGGCATTCTGTTTGTTGAATAAGTCCTTGCATGGGCTTAAGCAGTCTCTACAGGCTTGGTATAAGAGGTTTGCAGACTATGTTTCGACTATTGGGTTCTCTCCCAGCAGGTCTGATAATTCATTATTCATATATCGTCGTGGTTCTTTCGTGGCTTATATACTCTTATATGTGGATTGGATGATATTATCTTGATTGCCTCTTCTAATGCACTACGCCAGTCTATCATGACGATGCTCATTTATGAGTTTGCTATGAAAGACTTGAGGCCCTTGAGTTATTTTTTGAGGATTGATGTCACTCGTCATGCAGGTGGATTGTTCTTATCTCAGAGGAAGTATGCAACTGAGATCATTGACAGGGTTGAGATGTCATCCTGTAAGTTCACTTCCACTCTGGTTGATACTAAACTTAAGTTGGGTGCTGCAGCTGGTTCGCCTTATGAGGATCCGACCCGCTATCGCAGTCTTGCAGGGGCCCTTCAGTATCTTACCTTCACGAGACCAGATATTACGTATGTCGTACAACAGGTGTGTTTGTTATGCATGATCCCAGGGTTGAGCACTTGAATGCACTCAAATGCATTATTCGGTACATCCAGGGGACGCTTGACTATGGCTTACATTTATATCCGTCGTCGACATCTACACTTGTCTCGTATACATATGCCGATTGGGGTGGCTGTCCGGACACCAGACGGTCTACGTCTGGCTATTGTATGTTTCTTGGTAATAACTTGGTCTCATGGTCTACAAAGCGTCAGTCTACATTGTTCCGCTCTAGTGCAGAGGCCGAGTATCGAGGGGTAGCCAATGTGGTCTCTGAATCCCGTTGGTTACGTAATCTTCTTTTGGAGCTTCATTGTCCTATTCAGAAAGCTACCTTGGTTTATGGTGATAATGTTAGTGTCATCTACCTTTCTGGTAATCCGGTTCAGCACCAGCGCACTAAACACATCGAGATGGACATTCACTTTGTTCGCGAAAAGGTAGCTCGTGGACAAGTACGCATCTGCCATGTCCCTTCCAGGTATCAAATTGCAGACATTTTTACAAAGGGGCTTCCCTCAGTCCTTTTTGAAGATTTTAGAGACAGTCTCAGCGTACGAAGATCGCCCGCTATGACTGCGGGGGTGTGTTAAATATATGGTATCCCGTGATATGCATATATGGTATATCACGATTTTGGTCAAGTTTAGTGTATGGGGTTTTGGTTAAGTTTTGTCCATAATTAGAATTGTATACATACCATAATTATAGGATTCTTGTACAAGTAAAATAGGGTTTTGTGATTAGAATAGGAATAAGATTTTAATATTATGAAAATTGTAAATTGTATATATATTTTTTTCATTAATAAAAATAATGAAGTGATTATTTCTTTCAATTACATCACGAAAGGGAAAGAGGAAAAGGTGAAGAAATGATATGCTACTGATGAAGTTTGAACCTTTACCTTGACTATAGGAAATCAGGGAGCTACCTCAATTCAGTTTGGGATGTCATTGATACTGATCACTAAAGTTATTGAGTTCGAAATTTCATATGTTTACATATTTAGCAAATGTTTTAGTACACATATATAATGCGTAAATTAATTATAATTAATTAATTGTTGTGATCCACATAGAATTTATGCCCTGTACAATTGACTGCGATGCTAAGGAAAGGACCACTTGCTAATAAAATATACTTTTCCTTTGCTCTAAATAAACTACGTGCACAAAGCCATTGAAGAGTGATTGAGATTCTGGGGATCTCCAAAAGGAGGCCACCAAGTGATTGGGGAATTCGAGAAGGTTGACCACGGGCACAAAACTATAACTTGAAAGAATTATAATTTACCGTCAATATATTAAATTCATAACATCTTGCGAATTGCAATTACCCTCAAAGTAACAAAATTCATACAACTACATTTTCATAAAAAAGTTCATAGCTTGCATTTTTCAAGTCATAAACACCATGCAATCATTCGCTTAAAATCTTTCTGTTTAATCAAATACCATACATAGTGATAGTATTTGTAATTTACAAACAGGTTAAGCTACATTTTGGTTCATGCAATTTCCACTTTGTACAATCTTTCACTTGCTTGGCATAGATTAAAAAAAACAATCAAAGTATAATGCATCAAGAATTGATACTAATTAGCCAACGGATTGTATATTAACTATGTTTAGTGTTTTTCTAATAACCAAATTGAGCTTGAGAATTCATTTCGGAGATTTAAATTGTCCCACCTAAATTTGTACAATAAAAATGTATATAAAAAAAGATAGAATTTTGGTTCACATTTTGGGCTTATGGTGACCACGTAAGAACACACAACAGAATTGGAGTGGGTAATAAGTGTGGATCACACTCCCCATCTTTTACTTTGTGTTGCATTTGATTATCCAACTTTATATGATGCAATGCCCATCCTCTTACCTTTTTTCTTTATGGGTCCAGAAATGTAAATAAATAATTATTATGTATTCAGCAAATGAACGTATTCCTTATCATTTCAGCACTTCATGCTGAGCTAATGAAGCGTGTGAAATTCATGGGAGATCAAAGGTATGTTTGGTACATACTTGAATAATGTTTCTTTAAAAAATGTATTCATGAAAATAAGTAAAAAAAATAAGTATTTGAGAAGTGAGCAAAAAATTATTATTCCAAAAACATGTAATTTAGAAAAATATTATGGGAAGGGGGTGGGGAGCGAGGGATCGTGTGTGGCCGGGGTTGTTGGTTAAGGGGTGAGGGTTGGAGGCGTTGGGGTAGGGAGGAGGCAATGAGCTTGGAATGCTACTTGTGAAACTTATTTTTTCTAAGGCTGACCAGGGCCGGGACGTCCCAATCCCGCTCCGGTCTGTCCCGATACCGACCCGACCCGGTCCTGCCGGGTAAATTAGGGGATGGAGATTGTCGGTAATGGGTTCGAAATCAGGACGGGACTAGGGCTGGTCCCACCTATCCTGGTCCCGTCCGGTCCCGCCCCGTCCAGCCATCGACCCGGCATCCCATCCCGTTTACTGATTATAGCCGTTGGCAACAACTACAAACAACCATTTTTCCCCCCACCCCACTCCATAAACCCCCTACCCCCTTAATATTTATTTTAACCCGTAAGTTAGTATATTTACACATTAACCCTATTTCTCAACTATAAATGCATCATTTTTCTCACAAATCTTCCTACAATCTCTCTCTCTCTCTCTCTCTCTCTCATTCTCTCTCTACAAGTCTAGATTGCACACTAAATATTATATTTTATTTGGTAATTTCTATCAAAGTTCAAAAATTGGGAGTGAAGTTGGCAACTAGTTTGAGGATCATCGAGCAAAGTTTCAGTTTTCAACCTCGATTACACATCGACGTTACGTCGGCGTTTGGTACACTTGTTCCTTTTTTATTTAAATTATTATTGTTACTTAATTTTAATTATCGTACGTAATTTTCTTAACTTTAATTATTTATTTGCATAATTATAATGGAACGAGGTAGACGTTTTTCTGGTAGAGGTAGTAGGGATAACATGTTCATATACCAATTTTCGTGTGGAGTGTTGAGTGACATTGTGCTCATAGCTACCTCAACGTTAGTCGGTGCATAAGTCGATGGCGGGGGGCCTGTGCTGTGTAGGTCTGTTGTGGACGTGGGCCAAGTATGCCAGGTTGGGCCTGTCGGTTTTAAGATGGAGTCCACGAAGATATCTTATACGGGCAAGGAGGGGAGACCCATAACGGTGGGGCCTACATGGCCCACGGTGAGTAGGCAGCCCACGGAAGAGGCTGCTTCCACTATCACGGTCGTTGCTGGCTATTTTCGGTCGGCGAGGACCACTCCTTCACGCCGCCGTTGTTGCGAGAATTTCTTTCGCCACGGCCCTCGACGGACTGCCTGCTCCGGTGGTTGTTATGGGAGGAAGCGGTCTGTTGCGTGTACTTTGGCCGACGGTTCTGGTTGCCGAACCGGGAGGCCCTGCCATCGACGGAGGGCCTGATGGTGGTGGTGAGGGCGGCATCGGCAATGCTGGCCCGAGTGGTGTTCTGCTTGATTTTCCGAGTTTTCTTAAGGATGAGCTTCGAACGGGCCTCATAAAACGGAGGTAACGACGTGCATTGCTGAAGGATGATGGCAATGCCGTATCGTTCAAACATGCAATAAGTTGCATTACCAAATCGCTGACTAGTGACTGGTGCGCCAACGTTGGAGAGTTGGTCGGCAAACATCTTGAGTTCTTGACAATAGACAGACACGTTTGGGAAATCGTCCCGATGAACGTCCTTGAACTGATTTTCAAGGTATAACGCTCATTGAGTTTTGGTTTCATGGAAAATACTGTACAAACATTCCCACGTTATTTTTAGATATCAATCTCAATGATGGTGTGTAACAGATCATTAGATATCGTGCTGTATATCCACTAGAAGACGGGTGCATCCAAACGAGACCAGAGTGCATCATCAAAAGTCGAAGCTGATGGTATGTCTGTGGACTTCGGCGTGGGAGGGATGATGTGGTCGATAACTTCGTAAACACGACAATGGATCTTAAAAAGCGCCGCACACGAGGAGTATTGACCTTTTTCCATCTCAAGAGTCACATGGATGAAGTGTTTAATGTTGTTTACGGCAAGTGCCTGATGAAATTTGGTTTTGTCAGTCATGGAAGATGGAGGGAGAATGGCCGAAAAAACTAGGGTTCCGTCGTGGGGAAAAGAGGGTGCCATTCGAGAGACGTCGACGGCTAGGGTTCTGACGTGGAAAAAAGGTGGCGGCCGAGAAGGTGTATCGACGGCTAGGATAGGGTTTGTAGTTTTAGACTACTTATACCATAAAGGAATATGTTCCCTTGATTTTATTGATGAATGATTTACAATATATATAAGGTAACAAGAGTATTCTTTGATACAAACTAGGTAACTAATTAACCTAATTATAAAAAAATTATAGTTTTATCTAAAATGAGAGATATACCATTAATAAAAGAAAATTGGAAAATATGGATAAGTTTGGAGAATATTAAGTCAATAGTAGAACTTGCAAAGCGTTTTGAGTATAGGACTTCAACTATTATTCCATTTCCCAGCAGCCTTATCTTCAAGTTCTCTCAACACCCAACCATAGTCTACTATTTGACCTCTTCTTTATAGACTTTGTCAAAAGAATAATGAAATCGATATGTTGGCCTACTTCTCTTTATCACAGCTAGCATTGAAAATAGACAATTCATCAGTATAAAATTTAGGAAGTAACATTGAACCCTTATTAAGAAGATTTCCCTTGAATTTCATATTCGGATTAGTATTATTTTTGGAGTAGTATCAATTATACTTTTTGTTTTCCTTCTTTCCATCATATTATGGCAGAAGCGAATCTAGCATGTAATATATGAGTTCACGTAAATTCAATAGTTTTTATCTAGACTATATATATATATATTAATTCTACCAAATATTTATAAATATACGTCAAATAATTATTATATATTAACTTAAATTATTATAAAATTAAATAAATTTTAGATCCTGAATCTACATCTTTCTGCTTCATGTTGGTTTATAAACTTTATGCTAGTGCAAGATTAAATAATGCACATAAAGTTGGGCCTCCAAAAATATTGGAAACTCTATGTACTTGTTGGTCTCTCTCTCTTCCATTTTGTGGAGGGAAGATATCTAAAGTACCAAATCAACGGCCAAAAGTCAAGTCTTGATTTTTGAAACATGTGTAAGTCAAACAATTTAAGAAGGGCAATTCACTGTTAAAGAAACCCCGCCCCCCCCTCCCCCGGCTCCCAATGTTTTTACATGTGTAACGAATAGCCTTATTTTACTCTGGATAAATTCAAAGTATATTTTGAATCTATAATCTTATAAGAATAAAATATTTACATGGTTATTTTAGTAGTTGAATATCTCAAAAACCTTAGGGTCATTATGATAGGAGTGTACATATTACATACATATTGTGAATGAACAAGCTCATTCAACTTCAAAGGAGCTTAATTCCTTTAAATATATTAGCGAATATTCTCCGAATATTCTCTGTATATTTTGTAATTATGATAGATGTATATTTAAGGTAACTTAGGATTCTAATTGTATTAGGAATCAACCTTTGTAAGGTAAGTTAGGATTCGTACCATATTAGGAATCAACCTTTGTACAGCTATATATATTGTAAATAATGAAAGGAATCCGGAAGGGAAATTATTCTATCTTTCATGGTATCAAGAGCCTAAAACCTAAATCCTCTTCCCCGGCCGAAATCAGAAGTTTTTTCTGCTTTCACAAGAAAAAAAAAATTCTGGTTTCTTCCTCCATATTTCGGCCAAACCAGAAAATTCCCTTCCCTCGACAGGCGGCAACCATGTCTTCCCCCACAAATTCCGTTTCATCCACTGACACACTTGAAAACCCCTCTCAACGTTCAGTATCTTCTTTTCATCCGGCATTCGCCGTTAACAACATCAAGAATTTTATCCCTATAATTCTTGACCAAGAAGACTGTCAATATTCCATGTGGATGGAACTATTCTACATTCATGCATGTGCATACAACGTGCTCGATCACATTGACGAATCGCTCCTCGTCCCACCGATGTTACAGACTCAATCTGGCGTCGTCTTGACGCCATCGTCAAACAATGGATCTACGGCACCATCTCCAAAGATCTGTTATGCACTATCATGAAAATAGGTGCTACGGCATGTGAACTTTGGATCCGGCTAGAAGAAATCTTTCAGGACAATAAAAATACTCGGGCTGTGTATTTGGAAGAGCAATTCAACAATACCCGCCTCGAGAATTTTAACAACATGTCCGAATATTGTAAGCAATCGAAACTCATAACCGATCAACTATCCAACGTCGGGACTTGTTTGAGAAACCAAGATGGTGCTTCAACTTGTTGCGGGTTTACCGAAAGGTGAATATGACACACTCGCAACAATGATTCAACAAGCCGACCCTCTCCCAAGTTTCAACAAGGCACGTTCACAACTATTGTTGGAAGAAACTAGACGTGCTAAACAAGAGGAACATAATCAAAAGGCGTTAGCCGTTGACAGATGGCAACACTGCGCGCGGCCAGCAAAGCAACCAGCCATCACAAAGCATGTCCAAGCAGCAGCAGAAGCACCACTGGTTGCGGTCCCAGAAGAAGAAGCGAAAGAAGCAAAGCGGCAAGAATAACAAGAAGCAAAGAAGCGGCGAAGAAGAATCGCAAAGAATAATCGCAGCAAGAAGAATCGCAAGAATAACAAGAAGAATAATCGCAAGAAGAAGAAGAGCCCAACGGCCTGTCCCCGACCGATTTGGGCCAGGCCTATACCACCGTGAACCTTCAATGCCCGACGACAATTGGTACATGGACACGGAGCCACATCTCACCTCACCCGGTCGGCGGGTAACCTATCTCAACTACATCGGTTAAAGTGTCCTCAATTTATTACTGTCGGCAATGGTCATCGCATTCCAATTGAAGGTTACGGTAACACACACACCAAACATCCACACCCACCTTTCTCCCTAAACCACGTCCTATACACACCTAACATCATTAAAAACTTAATCTCTCGTTAGAAAATTCACTAGCAATAATTCTGTGTCTGTCGAATTTGACCCTTTTGGTTTTTCTGTGAAAGAACTCAATACGGGGAAAATTCTTACACGCCACAATAGTGTGGGAGACCTCTACCCATTCACTCACTCTTCCGCTGTCAGACCGCAAGCACCTCTATCCCTTGCGGCAATCTCTCCCTCCACTTGGCACAACAGACTCGGACACCCCGGAGACCCAGTTTTTACTTTTCTTAGGACTTCTAAGCGTATTCAATGTAATAATGGAAAAATTTCCCAACACTGTTTTTCTTGTCCACTAGACAAACATACTCGTCTTCCATTTATGTCATCAAACAGTGTTACTTTTTCTCCCTTTGATATTGATCATGCTGATTTGTGGACATCTCCGATTGTTAGCTCTTTGGGTCATAAATTCTATCTAGTATTCTTGGATGATTTTTCACATTTTGTCCGGATTTACCCATTTGAAATTTAAATCGAAGTTTTTACAAAATTCCTCGAGTTTCACAAATTCATTAAAACACAATTTGAAAAATCTATCAAATCATTCCAATGTGATAATGGACGTGAATTTAATAACTCGGCATTTCACAATTTCTGTTCTAAACAAGGCATGATTTTCCATTTTTCTTGTCCCTATACTTCTTCGCAAAATGGAAAGGCTGAAAGAATTATACGTACCATCAATAACATGGTTCGCACACTTCTGTTTCATGCCTGCCTACCACCACCTTTTTGGGTCTATGCTGTCAAAATGGTAGAATCCCTTCTTAACATTTTACCAACTAGCACACTCCAAAACAAGACCCCTACCGAAATTCTATACCGTAGGCTACCATCATATGATCACCTACGTATTTTTGGATGCTTATGCTACCCCAACATGGCCTCCACTGCACCTCACAAACTTGCCCCCCGCACTCTGCCATGTGTCTTCCTTGGTCTATCTCCTAATCATCGGGGCTACTTGTGCTATGACATTGCTACTCGCAAAATCATCGTCTCCCGTCACGTCACCTTTGACGAGACAACCTTTCTTTTTTCAAATCTCCGGAAATTTCAGACCACCGATTACATCTTTCTCGATGAACCAAGTCTGTCCCCGATCATCCAAAATCTATACCAACAGCAGCCCACTGTTCCGACAGTCTCGCCACTATCCGGCACCACCCCAACAGCTCCCTGCTCACCCCTACAGCCCCCAGTCGAGTCACCAGAAACCAGTCCAGCTGAACTGCGCCCATTGGTCTAGAACCAGTGGACCAGGAACCTCCCAGCCCCGACCCACCGCCACTGCCGTCTCATCGTATGGAGACTCGTGCACAACACGGGATCTTCAAACCCAAGGTTCACTTCAATCTCTCCACACAAACCTTATCACCCATTCCAAAAAATCAAAAACTAGCAAAACTGGACCCAAATTGGAATGCGGCCATGTGCGAGGAATTTAACGCTTTAACCAAGTAGAACACTTGGGATTTGGTACCTAGACTCGAAGGTGTGAATGTTATCCGATGTATGTGGCTATTTCGGCACAAGTTCAGAGACAGTGGTGACTTAGAGAGGTATAAGGCAAGACTAGTCGCCAATGGCACTAATCAGCAGGAGGGTATTGATTGTGGTGAGATATTCAGTCCGGTTGTTAAACCGGCCACTATTCGGACTGTTCTCAGTATTGCTATGGGCATGCATTGGCCGATTCATCAGCTTGATGTCAAGAATGCATTCCTTCATGGGGATTTGAAAGAGACTGTGTACATGCATCATCCTCCTGGCTTTGTTCATCCGGCAGCTCCGCAGTTTGTGTGTCGTCTTAGGAAGTCATTATATGGATTGAAACAGGCACCCCGAGCTTGGTATGATCGTTTTGCCAGGTATCTTCTGCAGATTGGTTTTGTATGTAGCAGGTGTGATAACTCTCTCTTCACTTTTCACCGAGGTAGCAGCACTGCATATTTGCTATTATATGTCGATGACATTGTTCTTACTGCCTCATCTGACGGTTTGAAGAATGAAATCATTGCTTTACTCAAAACCGAATTTGCTATGTGACTTGGGCAAGCTAAGTTATTTTTTGGGTATATCGGTAACGGATCCGTGCCACTATGTTCCTGTGTCAGCGTAAGTATGCAGAAGAGATAGTGTACAGGGCCAAAATGGCAAATTGTAAAATTATGCCAACTCCGGTGGACTCCAAATCCAAGCTTAGTGCCAATGACGGTGCGCCAGTTTCTGATCCCACTCTATATCGGAGTCTAGCAGGTGCTCTTCAGTATCTTACATTCACTAGGCCTGATATTACATATGCCGTTCAGCAGGTGTGTCTGTTCATGCACGACCCCCGAGAGTCCCATTTTGTCGCCCTCAAACGTATTATCAGATACGTTAAGGGCACACTAGACTTTGGATTACACTTATACCCATCTGCCCCAACCAAGTTACTTGCCTACACGGATGCGGATTGGGCAGGATGCCCAGACACACGTCGCTCCACCTCAGGGTACTTTTGTATTTCTTGGGGATAATCTTATCTCATGGTCCGCCAAGAAGCAGGCCACACTATCCCGTTCGAGTGCTGAAGCAGAATATCGCGGTGTTGCTAATGTAGTTGCTGAGATCTGTTGGCTCCGAAATCTTCTTTTAGAGCTCTAGTGTCCACTCCGCAAGGCGTCTATAGTCTATTGTGACAACATATCTGCCATCTATATGTCTCATAATCCGGTCCAACATCAGCGGACTAAGCATATTGAGATGGATATCCACTTTGTGCGAGAGAAGGTTGCCCGTGGTCAGGTCAAAATATTACACGTGCCTTCCTCTTATCAGTATGCAGACATCTTCACAAAGGGACTACCGCGACAGCTCTTCACCGACTTCCGATCCAGCCTTAGCGTTCGGCCTCCTCCCGCTCCGTCTGAGGGGGAGTATTAGCGAATATTCTCCGAATATTCTCTGTATATTTTGTAATTATGATAGATGTATATTTAAGGTAACTTAGGATTCTAATTGTATTAGGAATCAACCTTTGTAAGGTAAGTTAGGATTCGTACCATATTAGGAATCAACCTTTGTACATCTATATATATTGTAAATAATGAAAGGAATCCGGAAGGGAAATTATTCTATCTTTCAATATACTTTTGTTCGTGGAGGAGGTAGGAAAAAAGAAAGAGATTAGATAACTATCGAGTAGATTCAGATCCAACCAACAAACTAAAATACAGATATATACGTTCATGTACTAAAAGATATTCATATTATCAACTATTACTTCCAGCTTGTAGAAAGGTAAATTAATAAAATGGAACTTAATGAACGATTAATGCAAACATATAGTCCTTCAGGACAGTAATATGAGTTTTACTGCTTGAAAACAATTTGATAGGTCCCTTACTGGAGATTGATTAGATATAAAGATGAAAAACATATGGTAATAGTAGAAGGTTAATGATAGGGTATGTGAACAATATATAATTGGTAGGATTAATTTGATTATTAAAGGCTGAAAACCATATTTTACATGTTTAATTGATGAAATAAGAGTCGAAATGACTTGTAATGAAAATGAATAGATTATTTCTCTCCATTTGATGTAAAATATTTTTCTTGAGTACAGCATTTTAAACAAGTTAAGTTAACTTGATAATTAAATCTATCAGAAGAAATATTTTGAAGAAATATAAACTACTCATTTAATACGACTTGTTTGTTTAATTTTTCCACTATGAACTATTCCAGAGACACAGTTTTGGCGACAATAGAAAAAATGTCCACGCTAATCTAATCTTAAAAAACAGTAAAAGCCATAGAAAATGAACAATTGATTTGACTGTATCACCCAATTTAAAGTTGGAATTTCAACGAGTTTATTTGCCATCTTTTTAGATATGTCTGCCATTTTGGAAGAAAATTTCTAGACTGAACTTGAAAATAAAACCTTTTGAGAAAGAAAAAAAAACTTGGGGATTCACTCCCCACAAAAAAAGAAGAAGGTAGTGAATAATACTTTCTTTTTATTTTGGGCCCGGCATTTGTCCCACATTGGGAGGTAAAAGTTGTTGGATATGTAAAGCAATACGGGAAGTAAATAAATATTACAAGTGTTCGAAATGATAAACAAGTAAGCCAATATTTAGAACTGTCGCAAGCTTGTTGAGTCTTGAATTTTGATAACCTGAAATCAAGAAACACTAAATCTGGATTGTTACAACTGTGGGCTGAGTCGAGAGATGACTCTCTGTCTTTAAGACAAGATTGCCCCATATATATGCTTTTACGTTAACGGGCAATAGTCTCCCAAGATAAAACAACAACTAATTAACACTACAAAGCAAATAGGTTGATTCGGACGAAGAAAACAAAACACGAAATGACTTGCTGGAGAACGAAAAAGGAAGGAAGAGTTTTGAGTTTTCTGTTCACTGTTTGTGGACAGAATTTCAGTGCTCTCTTCTGTTTCTGTGTTGTATATAGTGTCTCATTTTCTGTCTTGTATATTATCTTCACAATTGTGCCAAAAGACACCAATATATAGCATAAGGGAGGGACTCCTCAACTGCCAAGTAACGGTATTAGTATGACCATTAATCAACCAAGTACTGGCTGTTTATGGACATTAGTATGACCCATTAATCAGCCAAGTAATAGAAACTTTCTGCCATCCGTCGTTCCCAATTTCATCTTTTCAGAAACTCTAGGGACCAAACTGTAAATATTAAATAATTTGAGGTCTATCAGAAGAAGCCCAAGGCCCAAGGCCCACGACTCACGACCCGTGACCCTAGACCCAAGCCCAGACCGGACCGGACGGGATGGGCGGGCGGCTGCGGCGCGCGTGTGGGCTTAGCCTTGAACCCAAGCACATCTAGGTCCTCCCTCCTTCAAACACATGGGTTACCCCTTGTGGTCCCAAACCCTTAGCCAATTTTGAGACTTATAAAGAGAACAATTCTTCCTTTTCCCACCGATGTGGCAGATTTGTCCCACACCATATTTCCATGCCTCAAGCACCTTACTTCGTGGACCAATATCTCTTTCATTTCTTAATGAAATTTGACGATTCTTGGCCCTACGGTCATCTACTCACTTAGTAGATTATGCACGTGTGAAGAGACAAAGCCTCCAACATACGGAACCCTAGTGTTTAAGTCATTAAATACGGGTGGACGCACCTCCCCACCAAAGGCAAATTTCCAACAATCCATTCTTGAAAGAGATTTTGATGCACACACAAAGTGCATGCTTTCAGTAATCTTTCAGCGAAAGAATATTGCATCAGGAGAGGTAGCTTCTGCTTTGAACCTTCCCTAGTTGAATACCACCGGACTTACTGCGCGGTGAACGTGATGTCTTGAACCGTTAGTGTTTAGTGTAATCCAAGACAATGATACCAGCACAATAACTCTCCTTATTCGTTTTCTTCTTATTGTTTTGTCCGTTGTGGCCATGGACACACTTGGATTCTTAAATACGTTCATTTGAGGCGGCCTGTCCTCGCACTTATATAGGTGATCTCCTACAAGGTATACTGTTATACCTCACTTCACAAGTGTTAGGAATCATTAAAAGTTTCCCCAACCTTAACCTCAACCGTTTGAGGATCGTTAAAGGTTTGGAAGCTTAACCTTTACCCACCATTTAGGTAGCACTTTAATGTCTATCGCGGGAATAACTTTAGATTCACGTTTCCCTACAGAAATCATCATCCGAAGTGCTCTTGCTTCTACCGAAGCGCTCAACTGAACCTTTTACAGCTTAGTTTTCCCATTGAACCAAATTCTTGGGATCTCCAATCAGTATGGTTGGGTTACCACCGCAAAGGTTCGTATTATTTGGGTTTTAAGCCCATTCCCTTAGACAGGAAGAACACTTGATCTCTGGGTAGTCTCTTAGTTAAAGGGTCCGCTATATCCTTTGATTAGTAATCAAGAAAGTGACACCCGTGATAATCAACTGCCATACGGTCTTATGTCTCCGACAGATCCTGATAGATATGTCTAGACACCGTCATCCGTGTCCTTCCTGAAGCCGACCGGCTAGCCACAGTGTATAACTGCTGAAGGCACAGGTTTCTCCCCATAATAGACGTCCTTTAATGAGTCGTGAAGTTACTCAACTTCTATCATGCTTTGTATAAAGCGATAAACTCTGATTCCATCATGAATCGGCCGATGCAAGTTAGTTTAGAGGTTTTTCCAAGACCCACCATACACATTTCTTTGTGGCTTTGGTGTTCTTTACATCTGATGTTCAGTTTGCATCACTATGTTCTCCGAGAACCGCTGGACATCCAGAATACCATAATTCGTAGATAAGCGAATATTTCAGATATCGTCATATCCGACTCAACGCCTTCTATTGATCATTTATTAAAATCATCAGTGAACCTTAGTTCAACTGATCTGCTTTGTAGGCCGATACCAGGTCGGTTGTAGTGTGTAACATACATTGAACTACATGTGACATGCGCATATCACTCCTTGTATATGGGTGCACCATGATTTCAATCAGATATATGATTTATATCCATTGGTGGCTTCAACGAGACTGTCAATTATCTTACAACTGAGTTTGGAGTTAGACCAGTCCGTTAGATGTCTTAGAAATCCAATTCCTAAGATGTCATTTGTGATTCCCATATCTTTTGTTTCAATATAACTTCCACTCTCAGACTGTTGGTTTTCCAATTGTTGGCTTTCTAACTTCAGAGTCAATGTTTCTATGGTCAGATTCATTGTTTCTGTTTTATCTGAAACTTCCAGGACCAAAATGTAAACATTTTAGGGACCAAAATGAAAGTTCAGGAAGAAGCCCAACAGTCCAGCAAACCAACTCTGATTCTCCCCTTCCAGCTCTCCGGTTAGGAAAGTTGTTTCAACATCCGTGCCACGCAAGACTGCAATGGCCCTGGATGTTAAGCTATTCATAGGGAAACACGTGTACAAGTAGCCGAGGCCTTATACTCGTCAATAGATCCATCTACTTTGTACTCACTTTTGAGTATTCTTTTTCACAACCCAAAGGTTCTTTTCCCGGAGAAAGATCAACCATTACACAAGTATGGTTCTATATGATGAAATCTATTTCTCTCTTAAGCTTCTTTCCAAAGCAGCGCTTTTGGAGATGACAATTCTTTGTTAATTGTCCATGGTTCATTCTCAACCATACAAGCTAGAAGGCCTGGAACAAGTCTTTGTCCCCTCTTTGCTCCGTCTCGATTCAACATCTAGAATCCCTGAGTTCTGTAGATCTGGATTATTAAGTTTCGGATAGACAACAACTTTCGAGTCCTGTAGATACGGAATGTCTAGTTCCGGACAGTCAGGCCCTCGCGGGTTCTTGTTAACCTCGAGTAATTACTTCTTTTTCCTTCTCAAGGAAAGTTATCCTCAAAGAATTCATCATTCTTTGACACCAAGAGGCGATAAGCACTACTGTTATTTGTAGATCCAGTGGATATGCAATCTACAGTCTTAGGTCCAACTTGACCTGTTTCGGTAGTCCAACTTCTACCAAGCCACCCCACATCACAACATTTGTATGCAAGATCATTTCCATGTTTCACACGGATGGTTATCCTTATCCTTATGCGTATTTCTGTTGAGAATCGCATTAGCAGTAAGGATCGTCTTCGCCCACATAATTTGGGTGTACGGCTTTGCGTTTAGCTAACATCATTAGACTGGGGTGAGTAATGAGCAGTCGTTTGATGAACGATGCTTCACATTCTCCCCCTTTATCACTACGAATTCCTCAATCCGTAGGCTTAGTTGATTTTCAACTTCTGCTTTGTAGCGCTTATCTGCTTCAACAACTTCATCTTTGCTTTTCAACAAACAAAGGATATAATACGTTGTACCATCATCAATTAAGGTCACAACGTACTTGTCTCCCCCCTCTATTTTGTATAAACTTCAAATCACCCAAGTAGGTGTGACCAAGATCTAGAGGAGCGGTGCTTCTTTCGTTATTCCTTTGATGAAATTTGGAAAGGTGATTTTGCCTTTTTGCCTACCTCACATTTATTTTGAGGGTTTATGTCAATAGAAGGCAACAATCTCAACTTCGTTAGCTTTTGAATGACTTTCTATTTAACGTGTCTTAATCTATGATGGCATAGATGCACGAATTACAAATATATAATTCATTTGGCTACAGACATACTGTACCATTCTTAGTTATTACAGACCTGTTGGACTAGTCTCAAACCAGCTTGACCAATAGCGTTCCTTAAACTAAGTTTGGGACATGTATCACCTCGTCTGAGAGTGATCCCATTCCATGAAGTCCTATTGAGGACAACCTCTCCAACCCCTTCTACTTTAGAGGTGGCGTTGCTTCACCTGAACAACCTCTTGCCCGTGGTTAGGGCGTAACCGGATCATGTATGATCTGGATACTCTGGCCCACTCCAGTTGCTTTGGCAGACTGAGTGTCCAATTTCTTTTGGCCTTCAGATCATTTAAGACCTGGAAATTCTGGCCCACCTCACTAGGTGTCCATTACTTTTCCTATGAAGTGAATTCTGGCCCCACTCCAGTCGCCCTTAGGCTTTGTATGATGGAATGTCCAATATCATCCTATGAAGGATCTTCTGCCAAATAGTGTGACAGGCTCAACGTCTTTAGCTTTTAGTTTTCTACCCTTATGATTGGTGCCCAGACAATTCTTGGCTCTTACTTAAGAGTGGTAACAATTTTCGCACAGTTAGTGAATCTTTCTCCCTCGTATGTGCGAACATACTTTACACACTTTTAATAATTACACTTAAAAGAACGAATCTTTTTAAGTCGTTTACAAAATCCAATCTTTAAACGGGAAGGAAGATGAGATTAAACTTCTGATTTTAAAGCGTAATGAATATAAATTATTTCGGAAAACATTTTCATATTTCTCCTTACTTTAAGCACTTTTTAATCAGACATCATTTAATCTTATTTTTGACAAGGAAGAAAAATTACTTATCCTAATTTCGGATTCTGTTTCACTTCAGTCACTTCATCGGACTGAGTGTCCATTTCCTCCTTACCATAATTCGGATCCTTTGTCTGGGACAGATATAGGCCTTCTGCTACAAGATAAAACCACATCTTCAGCCTTCTCCTCTAGTCCGAGTTGACAACCTCAGCCTCTCGTGGGCGCTTGTTCCCACCATTCTCGGGAGCGGTGACACCATGAACACGTTGACCTTCAACAACATAATCAAAACTTTCTTCAACCAGAAAACCACAGCCATATCCAGATTTGGTCACACAACTTTTGACCGACATCCTTCGAACACTAATAGAATCTTGTCTTAAATTTGTTGGATATGTAAAGCCGTACGGGAAGTAAATAAATATTACAAGTGTTCGAAAGGATAGACAAATAGCCAATATTCAGAACTGCTGCAAGCTTGTTGAGTCTTGAATCTTGATAACCTAAAATCAAGAAACACTAAATCTGGATTGTTACAACTGTGGACTGAGTCGAGAGATGACTCTCTGTCTTTAAGACAAGATTGCCCCGTATATATGTTTTTACGTTAATGGACAATAGTCTCCCAAGATAAAACAACAACTAATCAACACTACAAAGCAAATAGATTGATTCAGACGAAGAAAACAAAACACGAAACGACTTGCTGAAGAATAGAAAAGGAAGGAAGAGTTTTGAGTTTTCTGTTCCTTGTTTGTGGACAGAATTTCAGTGCTCTCTTCTGTTTCTGTGTTGTATATAATGTCTCATTTTCTGTCTTGTATATTGTCTTTACAATTGTGCCAAAAGACACCAATATATAGCATAAGGGAGGGACTCCTCAACTGCCAAGTAATGACCATTAATCAACCAAGTAATGGTTGTTTATGGCCATTAGTATGACCCAATAATCATTCAAGTAATGGCTGTTTATGAAAGTAGAAACTTTCTGTATTCCGTCGTTCCTAATTTCATCTTTCCAGAAACTCCAAGGACCAAACTATAAATATTAAACAATTTGAGGGTGTATCAGAAGAAGCCCAAGGCCCACGACCCGTGACCCGAGACTGGACCGAATCGGATGGGACGGGCGGGCGGCGGCGGCTCGCTTGTGGGCTTAGCCTTGAACCCAAGCACATCTATGTCCTCCCTCCTTCAAACACATGGGTTACCCCTTGTGGTCCCAAACCCTTAGCCAATTTTGAGACTTATAAAGAGAACAATTCTTTCTTTTCCCACCGATGTGGTAGATTTGTCCCACACCATATTTCCATGCCTCAAACACCTTACTTCGTAGACCAATCTCTTTCATTTCCTAACGAAATTTGACTATCTTTGGCCCTACGGTCATCTACTCACTTAGTAGATTATACACGTGTGAAGAGAGAAAGCCTTCAACATGCGGAATTCTAGTGTTTAAGTCATTAAATACGGGTGGACGCACCTCCCCACCAAAGGCAAATTTTCAACAGAAGCTCCATAGCAAAGGTGATTTCATATTCAGGCTTGAACTCAAGACTTCTGATTAAGAATGAATGAGTACATATCATTCCACCAGAACATTTTTGGATGAATAATACTTTGACATTTGTTACTCGTGGTGGAACTTGGAAGAAAAGTGATTGATATTTTGTTGAGAAAAAACTTTCAATCATTGCACACGACGACGACAACAACAACAACAACAACATATTCGGTGCAATCCCATAAATAGGTTCTGAAAAGTCTAGAATTTACGCAGAGTTTGGTTTAATTGATTTTCAGAAAAATCGAACTAACAAAGTTTGAAAAACTATTAGCGAATATTCACAGTATATTATGTAATTATGATAGATGTATATTTAAGATAACTTAGGATTCTTATTATATTAGGAATCAACCATTTAAGGTAAGTTAAGATTCTTATTGTATTATGAATCAACCTCTGTACAACTATATATATTGTGATTAATGAAAGGAATCTCTAAGGGGATTATTCCAATCTTACATGGTATCAAGAGTCAAACCCTAAACCTTACTCCCAAAGCCGCCGACCACCACCATATCTCATTTTCCTTCTCGGTCGACGACCACCATGTCTTCCCCTCACAAATTCTGGTTCCTCCACTGGCACTTTTGACAACCCCGCACCACGCTCAACGTCTCTTTTCATCCAGCTTTCGTCGTTACCAACATCAAGAACTCTATCCCTATAATTTTTTATCAAGAAGACTGTTAATATTCCATGTGGACCGAACTATTCTATATTCATGCGTGTGAGTACAACGTGCTCGACCATAATGATGACTATGTTCCTCGTCCCACCGACATTGCCGAATCGACATGGCGTCGCCTTGACGCCATCGTCAAACAGTGGATATACGACACTATCTCAAAGGACTTATTATGCACTATCATGAAAATAGGTGCTACGGCACGTGACCTTTGGGTACGGTTGGAAGAAATATTTCAGGATAATAATAATACTCGGCCGTATATTTGGAAGAGCAATTTAACAATACGCGTCTCGAGAATTTTAACAACATGTCCGAATATTGCAAACAACTGAAACTTATGGCCTACCAACTTTCCAACGTCGGGACATCTATTTCTGAAACCAACATAGTACTTCAATTAGTTGCTGGTTTATCGAAAGGTGAATACGATACACTTGCAACGATGATTCAACATGCCAACCCACTACCAAGTTTTACCAAGGCACGTTCACAACTATTGTTGGAAGAAATCCGCCGTGCTAAACAAGAGGAGCATAATCAAAAGGCGTTAGCCATTGACGGCATGACACCACCGACGGCCAACACCACCCCGCCACCAAAGCAAGACCACCACCAGTAGCAGTCCCATGGCGGAGGGCGTAGCGGCAGAGGCCGCGACAATAATAACAAAGGAAAGGGCCGCGACAAGGGCCACCAAAACCAGCAACCAGGACCAAACCCTGCTTTCTACTTCCAGTGGGCTGGACGCAACCCTGGCCCAATACCAGGAACTGGGCCTCGCCTGCATGCCCTTACCCAACAGCAGGGGCCTAGTTCCAGTAGGCTGCCTGGTCACCCAGTCTTTTGGGCTCCACCCCAGCCAACAGGCAGGCCCACATAGCCTCGGTCCAGCATTACCAGCAAGGCAGCAGCCTGGCCCCCACTGATTTGGGCCAGGCCTTCTTTACCCTGAACCTTCAACAGCCTGACGATAATTGGTACATGGACACCGGAGCCACATCTCACCTCACCCGGTCATCATGTAACTTATCTCAACTGCTTCGGTTACAATGTCCTCAATTTATTACTGTCAACAATGGACATCGCATTCCAATGGAAGGTTATGGTAACACACATACCAAACATCCCCACCCGCCTTTCTCCCTAAATCACGTCCTTTACACCCCTAACATCATTAAAAACTTAATCTCTATTAGAAAATTCACTCGCAATAGCTCTGTGTCTGTCGAATTTGACCCTTTTGGTTTTTCTGTGAAGGATCTCAATACGGGGAAAATTCTTACGCGTTGCAATAGTGTGGGAGACCTCTACCCCTTTACTCAATCTTCCTCTGTCAGACCGCAATCACCTCTATCCCTTGCGGCTGTCTCTCCATCAACTTGACACAATAGTCTCGGGCACCCCGGAGACCCTGTTTTTAATTTTCTTAGGACTACTAAGCGTATTCAATGTAATAATGAGAAACTTGCCCAACACTGTTTTTCGTGCCCGCTTGACAAACATACTCGTCTTCTATTTATGTCATCCAACAGTGTTACTTTTTCTCCTTTTGAGATTGTTCATGCTGACTTGTGGACATCTCCGGTTGTTAGCTCTTTGGGTCACAAATTTTATCTAGTATTCTTAGATGATTTTTCACATTTTGTCTGGAATTTACTCACTAAAATTCAAATCGAAGTTTTTGCCAAGTTCCTTGAATTTCAAAAATTCATTAAAACACAGTTTGAAAAATCTATCAAATCTTTCCAATGTGATAACAGATGTGAATTTAATAATTCGGTATTTCACACTTTCTGCTCTAAACAAGGCATGGTTTTCCATTTTTCCTGTCCCTATACTTCTTCCCAAAACGGAAAGGCTGAATACATTATACGAATGGTTCACACCCTTTTGTTTCATGCCTGTCTTCCACCGCCTTTCTGGGTCTATGCTGTTAAAATGGTAGAATCCCTCCTTAATATTTTACCCACTAACACTCTTCAAAAAAAGACCCCCACTGAAGTCCTATACCGTAGGATCCCGTCCTATGACCAACTTAGAATTTTCGGTTGCCTATGCTACCCCAATCTAGCCTCTACCGCCCCTCACAAATTAGCACCACGAACTACGCCCTGTTTCTTCATTGTCTCGCGTCTAACCATTGGGGTTACCTATGCTATGACCTGTCCACTCGTAAAATCATTATCTCACGCCATGTCACATTTGATGAGACGTATTTTCCATTTTCCAATCCTCGGAAATTTCAAACCACGGACTACACATTTCTTGATGACACAGATCTGTCCCCACCAGTCAAATCACTGTTCCAATTTTCGTCTACTGTTCACATGTCAACATCGCCGGCGCAGGCAGTCTCGCCTCCACCAGCGACCGTCACCGATGTCGTCCGTCAAACATAGTGGCCCATGTCTCCTCTTCACAGGGTCGAACAGTCACCACCACCACCAAACCAACAAACTCTCGATAGGCTATCCCAAAATCCTCTCGCTGACACATCTCCGATCCACACACACATCGGAAATGTGCAGCCACTGGCCAGCTCCACCAACTCGCCACCTAACCCACAGACACCGACAACAAACCAGTCACCTCCTAGTTCTGAGCCAGAAGCCCCGCGGTCACTGCCTACCCATCGCATGGAAACTTATGCTCAACACGGAATTTTCAAAACCAAGGTTCACTTTAACCTCTCCCCACAAACCATATGACCTATTCCAAAAAATCCGAAATTAGCCAAACTGGACCCTAATTGGAATGTGGCCATGTGCGAGAAATTTAATGCTTTAACCAAGAAGAACACTTGGTAGTTGATACCTAGACCGGATGGTGTGAATGTTATCCGGTGTATGTGGCTATTTCGTCATAAGTACAGAGACAGTGGTGACTAGGAGCGGTATAAGACAAGACTGGTTGCTAATGGCACGAATCAGCAGCAGGGTATTGATTGTGGTGAGACATTCAGTACAATTGTTAAACTGGCCACTATTCGGATTGTTCTCAGTATTGCTATGGGCATGCATTGGCCGATTCATCAGCTTGATGTCAAGAATACATTTCTTCATGGGGATTTGAAAGAAACTGTGTACATGCATCAGCCCCCTGGCTTTGTTCATCCGACAATCCCGCAGTTTGTATGTTGTCCCAGGAAGTCATTGTATGGCTTGAAACAGGCACTCCGTGCTTGGTATGATCGCTTTGCCAGGTATCTTATACTGATCGGTTTTATATGTAGCAGGTGTGATAAATCTCTCTTCACTTTTCATCGAGGTAGCAACACTGCTTATTTGCTATTATATGTAGATGACATTGTTCTTACTGCCTCATCTGACGGTTTGAAGAATGAAATCATTGCTCTACCCAAAACTGAATTTGTTATGACTGACTTGGGCAAGCTGAGTTATTTCTTGGGTATATCAGTGACCAGATCTGCAATTACTATGTTTTTGTGTCAGCGTAAATATGCAGAAGAGATAGTGTATAGGGCTAAGATGGCAAATTATAAAATTATGCCAACTCTGGTTGACTCAAAATCTAAGCTCAATGCCAATGACGGTATGCCAGTTTCTGATCTCACTCTATATCGGAGTCTTGCAGGTGCCCTTCAGTATCTTACATTCACTAGGCCTGACATTGCATATGTCGTTCAGCATGTGTGTTTGTTTAGGCACGACCCTCGAGAGTCCAACTTTGCGGCCCTCAAGCGTATTATCAGATACGTTAAGGTCACACTGGACTTTGGACTACATCTCTACCCCTCTGCCCCAACCAAGTTACTCTCCTACACGGATGCAGATGCCCCGACACACATCGCTCCACCTCAGGCTACTGTGTATTTCTTGGGGATAATCTTATTTCATGGACCGCCAAGCGGCAGGCCGCGCTATCCCGTTCGAGTGTTGAAGCAGTGTATCGCGGAGTTGCTAATGTCGTTGCTCAGATCTGTTGGCTCCGAAATCTTCTTTTGGAGCTCCAGTGTCCACTGCGAAAGGCGTCTATAGTCTATTGTGACAACATATCTGCCATCTATATGTCTCACAATCCGGTCCAACATCAGCGGACTAAGCATATTGAGATGGATATTCACTTTGTGCGAGAGAAGGTTGCCCTTGGTCAGGTCAAAGTATTACATGTGCCTTCCTCCTATCAGTATGCAGAAATTTTTACAAAGGGACTACCGAGACAGCTCTTCACCGACTTCCAATCCAGCCTTAGCGTTCGGCCTCCTCCCGCTCCGACTGAGGGGGAGTATTAGCGAATATTCTCCGAATATTCACAGTATATTTTGTAATTATGATAGATGTATATTTAAGGTAACTTAGGATTCTTATTGTATTAGGAATCAACCATTTAAGGTAAGTTAGGATACTTATTGTATTAATAATCAATATCTGTACAACTATATATATTGTGATTAATGAAAGTAATCCCAAAGGAGATTATTCCATCTTACAAAAACAAAAACAGAAAGCCGAAAAAGCTTTTTGCATCAGAGGGCCAAACAGATTGGATCAAACGTTGTCTTGGAATGGACCAACTTGGGCTTGATTCATAGTAAAATGGACTAACAAAGCACCATCGAATTATGCAACATGTTTCTACAAAGCAATTTTGTGAATTGGATTTGGGCATCAACTAATTGTAGACAAATCTGTACCTACTTGATGGATAACAACCATCTACAAAATCTGTCCACATGTCCAATGATAATATATGATAGGCCGGAAGTTAATAAGCCTTTGGATCAGACTCAGATATAAGGGAAGCTAAGTTGTCATAAATAAAATTTGAACAAACAAAATAACCCGCATTAGCCCGCAACACATTTTAAATTCTCTTTTACTACTACAAGTATATATGTTGAAATTAATTATAGGAGTGATGTATTTATTTAGTGTTGTCTATTT
The DNA here is from genome assembly GCA_034509755.1 of Anisodus tanguticus. Taxonomy (NCBI): domain Eukaryota; kingdom Viridiplantae; phylum Streptophyta; class Magnoliopsida; order Solanales; family Solanaceae; genus Anisodus; species Anisodus tanguticus. The sequence continues at coordinate 36,268,164 of CM067544.1, forward strand.
ATTAGTTTTAAAATTTTAAACTTCAGATCAGATGGTTACTTTGAACTACTGGTCTAAATTTTCTAAAGTTTAAAAACAGCCATAAAGTGGTTATCTGTGTAAATCAGCCTTTTATTTAGAGGGTAAAATAAGGGATCATTTGTATTATTGGCCCTATTTTTTGTGGTGTTAATTTTTTCTCCTTAAGACAACAACTTTTTTGTCGAGCATAAGTTTATATTTTTGCATCTTAATATTTCACAAGTTATGCCTGACTCCTTAAAGAACTTATTCCCCATCAAGCATAAGTACGATTTTGAAGGAAAAAAATTAAAGACCAGCCATTTAATTTAAAGTAAAACAGTGCAATTTCGCCTAATGAATAAGTGCAGTCCAACTTAACTGATCCAAAAAAGCTGAGTCGTAGATTACTTTACTAACCAATTTAACCCATTATTTAAGTTATGTCAACAAATAAATTAGGATGGTAAACAAATTGTTTTGAATAGGGGAAAGGTTTGGACATACTTAAGTTGAAGTTGTTTCCATTTGGACTTGTAAAATTCAGTTTCACACATTTATAAAAAGAAGTTTTGGGCTCGCAAGCCAACTTTTTATTTTTATTTTTATATTTTTTCATTACTTAAGTGTCGTTCTTTGCAATATTATCATAGAGTATAATATAAACTTTGTGTTGATTATAGAATATCTAGTCCGCTAGCTCTTTTTTTTTTGTGCGCTTGTTAATTAGTTAGTAAATATTTGTTATTTTATTAGGATTGGTATGGTAATGTCTAAGTTCTCGGGCCTTTGCTGGTACTTCTCCCTTTTAAGAATTATTTTTTATAATAAGATCACTAAACACATTGTGTAATATAGTAAATTCGCTTTAAGAAAACCTTGTAAAAAAGTGTAAGATTAAAATAATCTCCCTTAGGGATTCCTTTCATTAATCACAATATATATAGTTGTACAGAGGTTGACTCTTAATACAGTAAGAATCCTAACTTACCTTAAATGGTTGATTCCTAATACAATAAGAATCCTAAGTTACCTTAAATATACATCTATCATAATTACAAAATATACTGTGAATATTCGGAGAATATTCGCTAATACTCCCCCTCAGTCGGAGCGGGAGGAGGCCGAACGCTAAGGCTGGATTGGAAGTCGGTGAAGAGCTGTCTCGGTAGTCCCTTTGTGAAAATATCTGCATACTGATAGGAGGAAGGCACGTCTAATACTTTGACCTGACTAAGGGCAACCTTCTCTCGCACAAAGTGAATATCCATCTCAATATGCTTAGTCCGCTGATGTTGGACCGAATTGTGAGACATATAGATGACAGATATGTTGTCACAATAGACTATAGACGCCTTTCGCAGTGGACACTGGAGCTCCAAAAGAAGATTTCGGAGCCAACAGATCTGAGCAATGACATTAGCAACTCCGCGATACTCTGCTTCAGCACTCGAAGGGATAGCGTGGCCTGCCGCTTAGCGGACCATAAAACAAGATTATCCCCAAGAAATACACAGTAGTCTGAGGTGGAGCGACGTGTGTCCGGGCATCCTGCCCAGTCTGCATCCGTGTAGGAGAGTAACTTGGTTGGGGCAGAGGGGTAGAGATGTAGTCCAAAGTCCAGTGTGACCTTAACGTATCTGATAATACGTTTGAGGGCCGCAAAGTTGGACTCTCGAGGGTCGTGCCTAAACAAACACACATGCTGAATGACATATGCAATGTCAGGCCTAGTGAATGTAAGATACCGAAGGGCACCTGCAAGACTCCGATATAGAGTGAGATCAGAAACTGGCGCACCCTCATTGGCATTGAGCTTAGATTTCGAGTCAACCGGAGTTGGCATAATTTTACAATTTGCCATCTTAGCCCTATACCCTATCTCTTCTGCATATTTACGCTGACACAAAAACATAGTAACTGCAGATCTGGTCACTGATATACCCAAGAAATAACTCAGCTTGTCTAAGTCAGTCATAACAAATTCAATTTTGGGTAGAGCAATGATTTCATTCTTCAAACCGTCAGATGAGGCAGTAAGAACAATGTCATCCATATATAATAGCAAATAAGCAGTGTTGCTACCTCGATGAAAAGTGAAGAGAGAGTTATCACACCTGCTACATATAAAACTGATATGTACAAGATACCTGGCAAATCGATCATACCAAGCGTGGAGTGCCTGTTTCAAGCCATACAATGACTTCCTGGGACAACATACAAACTGCGGGATTGTCGGATGAACAAAGCCAGGGGACTGATGCATGTACACAGTTTCTTTCGAATCCCCATGAAGAAATGCATTCTTGACATCAAGTTGGTGAATAGGCCAATGCATGCCCATAGCAATACTGAGAACAATCCGAATAGTGGCCAGTTTAACAACCATACTGAATGTCTTACCACAATCAATACCCTGCTGCTGATTCGTGCCATTAGCAACCAGTCTTGTCTTATACCGCTCTAAGTCACCACTATCTCTGAACTTGTAACGATATAGCCACATACACCGGATAACATTTACACCGTCTGGTCTAGGTACCAACTCCCAAGTGTTCTGCTTGGTTAAAGCATTAAATTCATCGCACATGGCCGCATTCCAACTAGGGTCCAGTTTGGTTAGTTTTGGATTTTTTTGGAATGGGTGATAAGGTTTGTGCGAAGAGATTGAAGTGACCCTTGGGTTTGAAGATCCCGTGTTAGACACGAGTCTCCATTCGGCGGGTAGGCAGTAGTGTTTGGACTGGGGTTTGGGGCTGCTGGGTTACGGGTTTTGGAGGCAGCAGTGGGTGCACTGCGATATGGGGTTGTTAACTTGCTATTTCTGGAGGGGTGGTGGTTGGTCTTGGGTCGATGGCTGGTCGAGCAGTGGAGGGGTCGAGTAGTGGGGGGTTCGACCGAGAGATAGGGGGTATTTGGTTGGTGACAACACCAGACATTATTGGTGACGGAGCTGCTGGTGCAGTCTTCGTCGGAACAGGAAACTGATGAAGACACATCGACTGGATTAGAGGAGACAGAGGAGATTCATCGAGAAATGTGTAATTCGTGGTTTGGAATTTTTGAAGGTTTGAAAATGGATAGTTCGCCTCGTCAAATGTGACGTGACGTGAGATATAGTGGAGGCCAGGTTGGGGTAGCATAGGCAACATAAGATGTGTAGTTGGTCATAGGAAGGGAACCTACGGTATAAGATTTCGGTTGGGGTCTTGTTTTGGAGAGTGCTGGTTGGTAAAATATTAAGGAGGTATTCTACCATTTTGACAGCGTAGACCCAGAATGACGGTGGAAGACCGGCATGAAAGAGAAGGGTACGCACCATGTTATTGATGGTACGGATGATTCTTTCGGCTTTGCCGTTTTGGGAGGAAGTGTAGGGACAGGAAAACGGAAAACCATGCCTTGTTTAGAGCAGAAATTGTGAAATACCGAATTATTAAATTCACGTCCATTATCACATTGAAAAGATTTTATAGATTTTTCAAACTGTATTTTAATGAATTTTTGAAATTCAAGGAACCTGGGAAACACTTCAGATTTGAACTTTAGTAGGTAGATCCATACAAAGTGTGAAAATCATATAATAATACTAGATAGAATTTGTGACCCAAGGAACTGACAACCGGAGATGTCCACAAATCAGCATGAACAATATCAAATGGAGAAAAAATAATAATGTTGGATGACATAAATGGAATTCGAATATGTTTGCCAAGCGGGCAAGAAAAACAGTGTTGGGCAAGTTTCACATTATTACATTGAATACGCTTATTCGTCCTAATAATATTAAAAACAGGATCTCCTGGGTGTCCGAGTCTGTTATGCCAAGTTGATGGAGAGATAGCAGCAAGGGAGACAGGTGAATGAGTTCTGACATCGAAAGATTGAGTGAAGGGGTAGAGGTCTCCCACACTATTGCAGCGCGTAAGAATTTTCCCCGTATTGAGATCCTTTACAGAAAAACCAAAAGGGTCAAATTCGACAGACACAGAATTATTGCGAGTGAATTTTCTAACAGAGATTAAATTTTTAATGATGTTGGGTGTGTAAAGGACATGATTTAGGGAGAAAGGCGGGTGGGGATGTTTGGTATGTGTGTTACCGTAACCTTCAATTAGAATGCGATGACCATTGTCAACAGTAATAAATTGAGGACACTATAACCGAAACATTTGGAATAAGTTACCTGATGACCAGGTGAGGTGAGATGTGGCTCCGGTGTCTATGTACCATTTATCATCGAGATTTTGAAGGTTCACGGTGCTGAAGGCCTGACCTAAATCGGTGGGGCCAGGTTGATGCCTTGTGGGTGATGCTGGACCAAGGCCATGTGGGCCTGCAGTTGCGGTTGATGGGCCTGCTGTTGTGGTTGATGGGCCTGCCTGTTGGCTGGGGCGGAGCCCAAAATACCGGGTGACCAAGCAGCCTGCTGGAACTAGGCCCCTACTGTTGGGTAAGGGCATGCAGGCGAGGCCCAGTTCTCGATATTGGGCCAGGGTTGCGATCCAGCCCACTAGAAGTAGGGAGCAGGGTTTGGGCCTGGTTGCTGGTTTCGGTGGCCCTTGTCGCGACTATTTCCTTTGTTATTATTGTCGCGGCCTCTGTCGCCACGCCCTCCGCCGCGGGATTGCTGCTGCTGGTGGTCTTGCGGTGGTGGCGGGGTGGTGTTGGCCGACGGTGGTGTCATGCCGTCAACGGCTAACTCCTTTTGGTTGTGCTCCTCTTGTTTAGCACGGCGGGTTTCTTCCAACAATAGTTGTGAACGTGCCTTGGTGAAACTCGGTAGTGGGTCGGCCTGTTGAATCATCATTGCAAGTGTATCGTATTCACCTTTCAGTAAACTAGCAACTAATTGGAGTACCATCTTGGTTTCAGAAACAGATGTCCCGACGTTGAAAAGTTGGTCGGCTATGAGTTTCAGTTGTTTGAAATATTCGAACATGTTGTTAAAATTCTCGAGACGCGTATTGTTGAATTGCTCTTCCAAATACACGGCCCGCGTATTTTTATTATCCTGAAATATTTCTTCCAACCCTTCCCAAAGGTCACGTGTCGTAGCACCTGTTTTCATGATAGTGCACAATAAGTCTTTTGAGATGGTGCCGTATAACCACTGTTTGACGATGGCGTCAAGGAGACACCATGTCGAGTCGGCAATGTCGGTGGGACGAGGAACAAAGTCATCAATATGGTCGAGCACGTTGTACGCACACGCATGAATATAGAACAGTTCTGTCCATATTGAATATTGACAGTCTTCTTGGTCAAGAATTATAGGGATAGAGTTCTTGATGTTGGTAACGGCGAAAGCCGGATGAAAAGAAGACGATGAGCGTGGTGGGGGGTTGTCAAAAGTGCCAGTGGGGGAACCAGAATTAGTGGGGGAAGACATGGTGGTCGTCGACCGAGAAGGAAAAGGAGATAGGGTGGTGGTCGGCGGCTTTGGGAGTAGAGTTTAGGGTTTGATTCTTGATACCATATAAGACTGGAATAATCCCCTTGGAGATTCCTTTCATTAATCACAATATATATAGTTGTACAGAGGTTGATTCTTAATACAGTAAGAATCCTAACTTACCTTAAATGGTTGATTTCCACTACAATAAAAATCATAAGTTATCTTAAATATACATCTATCATAATTATAAAATATACTGTGAATATTCGCTAATAAAAAGTTTGGGGAAATAACGTGAATGAGAAAAGTCGCTCTTAGGCGGAGTGGAGTGAGGCTACTACACTTATCTTTCTAAAAATTATGTAGTGGTGGCAAGACAAGTTATAAGTGATCAAGGAGAAAAAATATTTAGTTCGATAAAAACAAAAGAAAGTTGTACATAACAACGTTACAAAACACAAGACTCGTGGAGGTTGCAAAATTTACAGCCATTTGTAATGCATTAAGAAGACTTAACGGTAGCTTAATCTTTAAAAAATATGGAGCAACATCCTATGATTACTGACGTTCAAAAAGAGTGACCTACACAAGACAATTACTCTTTTCAAATTAATTTTGAAGGAATAGTAAAAAGATCCAACTTTCGGCGCTTTCCGTAAATGATGTTAGTTAAACTGTTGTTATACGTAATTCGTGTTGCATCATTCTCCAAGACCCAATAGTCAAGACATCAATCCCAATGCCCTATCATAACACAAAAATTCAACACACATAGGACAAGTGTTTTCCTTTTTATTTTTCATTTTTTGGGTTAATTTTCCAAACATGAAAACTCTTAAGGAATCCAAAGATGAAATCTTCTGTTTTACATATGCGACCTTTAATCTTAAGGTACATTTTCTATGAATATTGTGTTCAATAGGTAAAACTCTTATTTGAGGTTATCTAAATGAAAATAGACAAACTTAAGAGGTCGTTACATATATTCAGCCAAGATCAAAATCAACATCTAGAAATTTCACATGTTGCAACTAGCTATATATTTAATACATCAAATTAATATAATTCACTAGGCATTTAGAGCGAATTCAACTGAACACACTATTTTTGGTTCAACATATGTATACTTATAAAAAATTAATTAGCATATATATATTACGACCACAATAACTCAAGATCCTCAATCCGCCTCTTCTGCTAATTAGTATCAGCATAACCTTGTTTGTACTTGCGGAATATTTCTTTAGTTTTGGCATTTCTAAAAGCACAACACCCAATCAAATAAACCAAAATTAATACAACAAGAGTAATGAGCAGAATAATATCAGCCGTTCTCCATTCTTTCTTCAAATTAGCCAATAATCCAGCTTTGCAAGAATTACATGAGTAGCAAAGTTGTGTTTGGTCATTGTTCCAACTCAAGCAATCCATGTCTGCTGCATTATTTATTGGGCTAATCCAATATGTTGGGTTCACAAATGTGTAACCACATTGTGTTGGTGGCTTACAACATCCTGACTGCAAAAAGAAAAGAAAAAGTAAAATGTGAAGAACACCTAAAAAGAGTTGATCTAAGGCATATTACCACATGGAAAAGGGAATAAGATTCTTGTGTATTTTAATTAAAGCTTTTTTGCTAATGTTTATTCTTGTCTATGCTACATATACTTGTTTTGATGTGGGAATCACTCTAGGTATAATCACAGCTTTAAAAAGGTTTTCCTGTAAGGAAAGAAAGTTTCCCTTTGTAAGCATTTCTAATGCTTTCCTCAATACCAGGACAATAACAAACTTCGATTAAGCTTCCATAAAAAAAAAAAATGGATCTGCTTTATGAATCATTACTTTTCACATTGCTCTATTTAAGTATTTCACGCACAATATTAAAAAAATAAATGTTTTACTAGCATTAAAATCTACTCTTTGTACCGACATATAAATCTCAAACAAAATAAAACTCCTAATACACATTGAGCTTTAAATGCGCGTACTAGCATGACCAATTAAATGTTACAAGACATAACTACTACCAACTTTATTTTTCAAGTTCATCCTATAGGAGCAAAAATGGCAAATAAATTTGGGTTATTGGACATAGATATTTTTAAAAAAAATTATCAATAAATATTTTGAAAATATTATTTGGTTATATATTGAAGTATTTTTTTGATTAGTTTTTGAAGATGAGTGTTTCAAGTGGAAATTATTTTCCCCTCACAAAAATCTTACTAACTCTTTTTCAAGTGATGCACATATGCAAACACAACTTCAACTTTTAGATATCATTTTTCATTTCAACTTCCGCAACTCCTTTTTTCAAGTTCCTACCAAATCTATGTCCAAACGTCTGCAATATCTCCATAAGTTTCCTTGGGAAAAAATGGAAGTTTCTTCTTTTTATAGTAAACCAAGAAATCTCATGTGCTGCCTTTAGAAAGAAAATAGAACTTACCTGCAAAGGGCTAAGAGGGGCATTAAAGAAATCTTGAGCCATTTTATAACTCTGATTCAATTGAGCACACATTGTTGTAGAGCTAAGGCAACTTCGAATTCTATCCCATTTGTAAGAACTTTGAACTCTCCTTCTAAGCCAATCAGAATAATCCTCAAGATGATATTCCAAATAAGTCCTACTTGGTTCCATATGACCAGAACCTCTAATAGTGACCATGTAAATAAATACTACCAAACATGCTAGCAAAATTATGAGAATAAGCATAGCAATAAGGTAGAAAATTAGAAGTGCTGGAATTCTCCAAAACCCTCCAATAAATCCAGCAAGTGCAACAACTAAAATAAGAACTCCTAATATAATAACTGGCCATTGTAGAATTTTGACACAAGAGTTGTCAGTTTCCATTGCTAGCCAAATTCCAGCACCAATTACTGGAATTGAAAGAAGCATGGCTACAAAGTTAATGCATCCTATGACGTTGTTACTTAGTGCCATTCTTGATTTTTTTTTCTTCTTCTAAAATTTTTGAGAGATGGAGACTGGAGAGAAGAAAAGAGTTCTTGATATCTAGGGTGACTAACACTTTTTGTTCCTTACTTTGGATCCATGAAATTACTAAAGGAAAAAGATGGTTTTATTCATAAAGAATTTAGGGGCCGTTTGGTTGGAACACGTTATCCTTAGTATGTCGAGATTAGTTATTCCACCATTTCATAGGAATAAAAATAATACTACAATCCCGGGATAAGTAACTTTGGAATTAGTTATACCGTGATGTTATCCCAATCAAATTTGGGATAAACTCATTTCAAAATTAATCTCAAAATTAATTAGTATCACTTATCCTAGTACCAAACGAGTCCCTTTTGATTTTTTGGGTAGAAATGTCTAAATCACTTTAGTGCTACTTTTTCAAAAGGGAAACTGGTTGTAAAGAAAACAAAAGTGAACGTAAAGAAGAAATTCGTTGCTACATAGAGCAGAATTAAAACTCATGTCCCGTGTCCTGCCATAGAGCAATGTAGGGCATAGGGTGTCTTAAATTTCTAAATATTCCAAGGTTGCATCTACACAGAGATCCTTTAACTTGCTTTTTTTCATTTATTTTCTTGCCACATTACCTCCTTGATATTAGTTTATTCGATGCATATTTGAATTATTTTTAGTCCTAATTATTTTCATGAACTATGCAGTTTGATAGTCTTCCCCCCTTAGACGACCTTACTCCTTAGTCCAAAGAGGTATAAAGTTTTAACTTGATAGTTTGATAAACTTTCAACGTAGGTTTAACTTGATAGTTTGATAAACTTTCAACGTAGGTGTGTGGCGTTTGTCTTGTCAAGACCAAACTCAAACATATATATATGAAGTTTGAACTAATCTTATTCGAAACTGAGAGTAATTTTTCTGAAGTTTGAACTATCAATTTTCATACGTGCCAATATTTTCAAGCATTTTCAATAGCACTCACTTGATTTTAACTCGCTTTTCATTTTTAAAACGCAAGGCTCACTTCTTCAAGCTTGGAACAATGATAAGTGTTAGATGATGTTTTAATTTACTCCATAAGATTATATGTATAAAAGTTATTGAAATTATTTCTCTGTTTTAGTAGTGACGTTTTATTTCCTTTTTGTATCCTTCCCTTCTTCCCCTTTGTTTAAATGTGATATGGTGGTAGTTATGGAGTAATGTTTTGTACCTTGGTTAAATGGAGTGTATAAACCAATGATTTTATGATCATTGGAAGCTGGGGTTATCGGAGCTTAAACTGTTGTAAATGTGATTTTTGATTTCCATTTATCAGTTGCATTAATTTTTAGTTCTTTACCTTCACTAAAGCGAAATTTATGGATAAGAAGTTTCCTTCACTAATACCAACTGATTGAGGATTTTAATATTTCTCGCCTTTTGTTAGTCGTAGAAATAACCTTAATAGGGACTTTTAAGAAATAAGAGCACATTTCTTTTCAGACAAGTTTTCTAAATATCTTTTAGCCTTCTTCTCTTTTTTGCATTTTGGATGGTAAACTGAAAGATATATCTTTGTGTATAATGTTTTTACTGTTCGACCAATTGAGAAAGGAATGAAAGAAACAAAAATAACACATGTTGAAGTCTCACTTTATTTTTGCTAAAGTTCTTTTTCACTAATTCCTTCGGATCCTAAAAGATAATCACTTTCGTAAAAGAGAGCTTGCAATGGTCTTACATATGTATGATTTTGTTGCCAGCTTCGATCTTCTTTAGATAAAGAAAAAACGAAATCGTAATTTCAAAAACAATGATATACTTCTCTCTTGCTAAGCCAAAGTACTAATGAAAATTCATTTTAAGAAATTATACATTTTGTTGCAATTTTCATGTTTCCTTGCAAACAATTAATTTTATTCTCCATGTATGAATACTTTAGGGATTTGATAATGAACTCCGAACCGAAGTGAAGAATACGAATTCCTAAAGACAAAGAGGGATGGACGAATGTGAATTTCATTGAAAGATCTGAATTTCTCAATTTAGTAGAAATTGCTTAGTAGCAAGCAGTCATTGAATTTGAATTTTGAGCTTCGTTCTTTAAAAAAAGAAGATTTCTTTGACTGCTTAGATTAAAGAGGAGATAATGTTATTGGTGGTGGCTATCACAAACGACTATAATTGTCATGTAAATGTTACTCCCTTTGGTGTTGACATGCTAAGATACATATTTCCCTGGCAATTTGATTTACAATGAAAAGTTGCAATTTTGTTGATTATTTTCGTTATCCAGGAAGTCGTTTCTTTCCTCCATTTCAATAGTACTAAACAGTTTTATTGACTTAAAATATTAGTAACTAATTCTGCATTCCTATTTTTCGTCAAAGTTCCAATGAACGCTTAGGTTGTTAATTTATTTCGAAAGAGTGAACACTTCGGTTGTTATTATTTGGAAAGAGTGCTGTGAAATGTTAGGTTTATTTTTTTTACCTTCGTATGTATTCTAGGAAAAATGGTCTTTTGTGTACATACAAATGCACCATTTTGTTCTTTTTCCTTCTAAATTTTTTGTTATTGTGTTGTAAATAGATTTAATGATCTATATATACATTTGCGTGTTTTAGCTTGTACTCAGATATTGTTATATTGCTGTTGTATGTAGCCTTCAAATTTTAAATGCCTGAATATGTTTTTTATGTATAAGATTTTCATAAAATTTAATCATTACCGCATTGTCTTCTATCAAATCATTTTGCTTTGCTACGAGTATCAACTATTTTAAAAGGGTGAAATAAGTACCGTAATTATTGTGGTAAGTTAATGACCACACGAAACACGGGCATATCCCTACTACAAACAACAAATTAACTGAAACTTTTGCAAGGTGTGAAGAGGGAGAGATCGGATATGAGAAAGCCCACCGGTTGCAACATCGTAGGAATCTCTTACTAAATTATTGCAAATGTATATCAATTAGCATAAAAAGACTTTATACGAGTTTAACTTTTCCAACAAAGAAGAGCTTAGTCCCAAAAAGCTTCAATCCAAAGATGGTTTGAATAAAAAAGAAATGATACAAAAAGGAGTTCAAATATGACTAAAATTACGGAGCTATCCATGAAACCAGTAATAAAAGAAAGGATGCTTTGAAGGATCTAAGTTCAAATAAATAGGAAAATCTCTGATTACTTTGACGGAGTTGGAAGCCACAGATGAGGTGAGGTAACATAAAAATAGATCTGAAGAGTTAGAACTTAGAAGGGCACATTGTTGCACCCTATTTTTTTTTTCTTTTTTCTTTTTGATAATCCAGGTTTCCAGGCTTGCGCCTGACTACTTCATTGGTATTACCCAGACGTCCTAGAGGTAATAGCACCGGTCCTTCAACACTATTACCAGGTAAATCGCGGGATGTGCTCCGGTGGCCAGCTTTTCTGGGAGCGTACAACTGATCAATGAGACAAGGTCAAATTCCCCAACATGCAGAGTTTCTTCGTGCTTGCGGGGAATCGAACCCACGCTGTCCCATGCCAGAGCGCCTTATAGCACCCAGGCTTTGCCACTGGACTATGCCCCGGAGGACTGTTGCACCCTATTTTTAATCGTATTAAAACTAGCTCACAATTTAAGGCTGTGTTTCCTCTGGTTTTTAAAAAATTCAGAGTCGCCACCTAATTTTAGGAAATACTAGAAAATAATTTGTAAAAATGTAAACTCCAATTTTAATATGTGAAACCTATGAGATTCTAGATAAGAGTTTTATTTACTCTAAGGGGAAGGTGTTAAGCACCCCTCAGAGCCTATTAGAATAGTCTTTAAACTTAGTTTAATTAACACTAGAGGGGGACTATCTATATGTTTCTTATTTATTGTTACTGAAGTAAAATTAATTCCATGGTTATTTTATTTTCAAGATTGAAATATATATACACTTTATACAATATCATTCTAAGGCTAACATTAAGGAAGACCTATTTAATCATATCCTAATCATCCTAAATTATATTTTACTAATTATAATTACAATGATATGATATGATTTGGGAATGATAAGATTGGGATAATTATGGAATGACTCTATAATTATCCTAACAGTCCCCCGCAATCTTAGCGGGAGATTCTCGTATGCTGAGACTGTCCCTGAAATAGTCAAACAGTACGTGCGGAAGACCTTTGGTGAAAATGTCAGCAATCTGATAACTGGACGGTACATGGAGAACACAGACTTACTTGTCCACATGCAACCTTTTCTCGGACAAATAGGATGTCAATTTCTATGTGTTTTGTGCGTTGGTGCTGGACTGGGTTACCTGATAAGTATATCGCACTCATTATCACAATAAATCACAGTTGCTTTTTCAATTGGACAACGTTGTTCTAAAAGTAGATTACGTAGCCAACATGATTTAGCAACCACATTAGCTACCCCTCGATATTCAGCTTTGGCGCTAAACTGAGACATCGTCAGCTGTCGTTTTGATGAACATGAAATGAGATTGTCTCCCAAAAATACACAATGTGGAACGTCGTGTGTCCGGACAGCCACCCCAATCAGCATCTGTGTAAGATGAGAGACTCAAAATGGAGGACTTATACAAGTGCAATCCAAAGTGAAGAGTACCCTTAAAATACCGCAGAATTCGCTTGAGAGCCCCCATATGTTCTTCCTTTGGATCATGCATATGTAAACAAATCTGTTGAACTGCATATGAGATTTCGGTCTCGTGAAGGTAAGATATTGTAATGCCCCAACTAAGCTGCGGTAATGTGTTGGATCACTGTGTGAAGTATCGGTAGAGTTACTCAATTTTCCTTTAGTATCAACCGGTGTGTGATGGTTTGTAGGAGGACATACCGGCATTTTCAATGATCTCCTAGGCATATTTCTTTTGACTGAGAAACAGACCATCGACATATTGAGTTACAACAATCCCCAAGATTATGCTGTGAGAATGATATCATATACATATAGAAGTATGTATTCCATGTCACGTCCCTTCTTATAAATGAATAAGGATTGATCGGACTTGCTGTGTGAGAAACCCAGTGTAGATACAAAACCTGCAAACCTTTTATACCACGCCCGGAGAGCCTGTTTTAAACCATATAAAGATTTTTTCAACAGACAAACATAATCCAGATGTGTAGGATCTCAGAAACCCAAAGGTTAGTGCATGTAAACTGTCTCTTGTAGATGGCCATGTAAGAATGCATTTTTGACATCCAACTGATGATGGACCATGATTTTGAAAGTGTCAGGCTAAGAACAGTCCTAATAGTTGTTTGCTTAACTACCGGACTGAATGGTTCACCACAATTCACACCAACCTGCTGAGACCTGTCATCACCAACAAGACGAGCTTTGTATCGCGCAAATGAGCCATCAAAATTTTTTTTATGACAGAAAACCCACATAGACCTGATTATGTTTACATTAGATTGTCGGGGCACTAACTCCCACTTCTTATTTTTAATAAAATCATCAATTTCATCTAACATGACAGCTTTCCAATTCGGGCCTGATAGGGCCATTTTGGGATTTTATGGAAGAGGTGATGGTTGGACTGACGATGTTAGGTTAAAATGACGTTTGGGCCAAAAAATCCCATGCGTAGCACGAGTTTCAATGGTCCCAGGTTGGGGAATTGGGCTGTCGGATAAACTAGTGGACCGAGGGGAGGATCGTTCTTGGGCTAAAACTGGAGGTGGGCTTACTATTTGGTGACTGGGCCAACACGGGTCAAGTTGTTGGGCCTGACTATCGGTTTTGTGACTAGAGTGGGGACACTGGTGAGGGAGCAGTGGGCTCCCTCATTTGGGCCTGGCAGCCACTGAAAGTGGACTGGGCTGAGATCGATGGTAAAGAGGCAGTGACCTCCGAACTGCGGACTGGTCCAGTCCCATTTTGTGTTTGGGTTGGTACAATGTGGGAATTATTTTGGGTCAGTCCCGTCTAATTTTGTGTATTGAGATGGTGATGTAAAATTGAATGTATTTCGTTTTCTAAAAAATCATACGAATGTGGGGATGCCATATGAGACTTTGAAAATGGGAATGTAGACTCATCAAAAACTACGTGACGAGAGATAATTATTTTCTCATTCGTCATATCATAACATTTATATACCCTATGATTTTGTGGGTATCCCAAAAACATACAAGAAGTGGAACGAGCCTGAAGTTTGTTAATGGTTGTGGACGGAAATAAATGATAACATAAACACTCAAAAACATTCAAATGTGTAAAAGATGGAAGACGATGGTACAACATTTGTGTAGGTGATATGTTGGATAGTAGTTTGCTAGGAAGAATATTTAAGAGATATGTAGCCATTTGAAGTGCATGATGCAAAAACATTGGTGGTGTGGACGAATGCACAAGGAGTATGCGAATCATATTGTTAATTGTTCAAATTTTTCTTCCGGCTTTCCCATTTTGAGGTGATGTATGTGGACATGAAAGACGCAAAGACATCCCATTTTGGTGACAAAAATCATTAAATTGAGCATTTATGAATTCCCTCCCATTGAAAACATTTAATGGATTTAACAATTTGAGTTTTGATAAAAACACTAAATTGTTTAAAAATAGTGAAGGCTTGTGATTTCTGCCCTAAGGGAAATGTCCACAGAAAATTCGAATAATCATCCAAAATAAGCATATAAAATTTATGACATGCATAACTCAAAACTGGTGATGTCCACAAATCACAATGCATAATATTAAAAGGAATAAGTGTATGAGAAGTAGATGATGGAAAAGGAAGTTTAACATGCTTCCCAAACACACAAGTTTGGCAAACAGAAGAGTCTAAAAGTTTGTTACAAGCAATAAAATTATTCTTTCTAAAATTATTGAACACCAGTGCTCCCAGGTATCCCAATCGATTGTGACATATGATAGGGGAAATAGCTGTAAAGGTTGATGGTTTGGTCACGTGGTTGTTGGAAATGGTAGTGATGGGATACAAGTCCCACATGCTACTACATCTCATTAGTGGCATTCCCGTCTGAAAATCCTTCATAAAAAATTCAAATGGATCAAAATTCACAGAAACATTGTTATCAGTTGTAAACATCGTACATATATTAAGTTTTTAATAAGTATTGGTGCATGTAAGACGTTTTTCAAATATAACGGTGGGTGAGGGGGTAGTTTTACTTGACCAATCCCACGAATTGGAATTTCCTGTTCACTATCGATAATAATATTTTTATTACTACTCATATTAAAATAAGATGAGAGATTACCTTGAGATGATGTCATGTGTGACGTAGCCCCTATGTCCATATATCACGAATCATCTGGAACATTCAGATTCATGTTGTTCATGGCCTATTCGATATCGGTGGGAGCATAACCTACGGAAGATAATGCATGGGCTGCAAAGTCTTGATGCGAACGAGAACCTAGAACTCTGGGTTGTCAGTTTGTGGATGACGGCCTGGCCGCCCACGATGAGGTGGGGTATGGGTACGGAAGAGCAGCCCATTGTGGGGCCCAAGCCCATGGCTAGTAGTGCCTCCACTGGCCTCTGCCGGACTGGGCTTGCGGCTGCCACTGGCTGGGCTTGCGGCTGCCCAGGTTGCTTGTGGTTGCCGTCGGTGGGTTGGCCTCTACCCCTTCCATGTCCCTTTCCGCCATTATTTTTACCTTTGATGTTGTTGCGATTTGACCCTCGTTTTTGGCAATTATTATTGAGATTTCCAGTTCCTCCCGAACTGGAATTTGGTGTCGCAAAATCCGTAGAATATGAGTTAGTGGAAGCAAGGGCTGCTCCGGCGGTGAATGTTGCTTTGCCTTGCGGGTTTCTTCGAGAATCAACCTCGAACGAGCCTGGTAAAATAGAGGCAACAGATTACTCTGTTGAATGAATGTAGCAACTCCATCATAATGTTCATTCAACCCTGCAATCAATTGAAGAACCAACCTTTGCTTTGTCACCGGTGAACCAACGTTGGATAGTTGGTCTACAAGCACCTTCAATTCTTGACAATAGGCGGAAACGTTTGAGAAGTCATCCAATTTAACGTTAGTAAATTGGTGTTCAAGATATACAACCCTAGAAAGTTTATTATCTTGAAAAATGTTTTGAAAACGTTCCCACGCTTGTTTCGTCGTAGAGTTTGGTTCTAATATGGTATGCAAAAGATCGTTTGGGATAGTGCCATAAATCCATTGAAGGATTATAGCATCTAAACGAGTCCATAACTTTTTGTCTACCTCAGTGGTATCCGATAATGACTCGGAAGAGATGATATGGTCTATGACCTCACATGCGCGTCAATGAATTTTAAATAATTCCGCCCAAGAGGTGTATTGCCCTTTTTCCATCTCAAGTGTTATGAAAATAAAATTCTCGACGTTGTTCACGGCAAAAGCTGGATGAAATTTTTGTTTTTCATCCATTAAAACTCAAGAAATTCAAGAAATGGGAAAGAAAAGAATATATTAGAAAGTTGATTAACCCTAATTGAGGAAGAAGCCGAGAAGAGTTTGGGAGAGAGGATTATTTTTTGGCTAGGGTTTTGTTTAGGAAGAAAACCTAGTTAGGGTTAGGGTTGGGAGGGGGGGTTGCCGAAAGTGGGTGGGGTATCGGCTAGGGTAGGCCGACGTTTAGGGCAAAGAAAAGAAAATAATTTTGGGGTTTATTTTGTGGTTCTTGATACCATGAAGGAAGTTAATTCCATGGTTATTTTATTCCCAAGATTGAAATATATATACACTTTGTACAATATCATTCTAAGGCTAACATTAAGGAAGACCTATCTAATCATCCTAAATTAGATTATACTAGTTACAATTACAATGATGATATGATTTGGGAATGATATGATTGGGATAATTATGGAATGACTCCATAATTATCCGAACAATTACCTATTTTTAAAAGAACTGTTAAGAAAACTAATTTCCTAAGATGCATTGTACGAAATAGGTTTAAACGAGATTATAATTATGTAAATAAATATCTGCATGTATATAAATATAAAAACGGTGTTTATTAATAAAGGAAGTAGTTAGTGGTGAAATATGCATAAGGTGTAAAAAAGTACAAGTACATTTTTGTGATGTATATTTTATACCCAAATGATGTATATATTTTTATGAGAAAATGGTGTGCATATGCAATATGTACATCATATGTATTTATATAGAAAAATAGTACATATGTATATCATATATAAAGGCGGTGCTTTTGAAATAGTTATTTAGGATATGAAAGTAATATAAATATATACATATATAGAAAATAGAGTGTGTACCTTGTAGTTGTAAAATAACTTTTGCATGAGGTGTAACAAAGAGTTCTTGTATTTAACTTGAAAAACAAGGCCTGCTCATGTAAATTAAAAGGAATAAATGATAAAAAAAAATACTTTGGGCCTTGGAATTGAACACAATACAATATTTGACAGGTGCTTAGCTCATTGCTTATCCTTATAAAAAATACTAGATTTTGAACTTACTTTTTGAATCAAAAATAGTTCTGGAAACACTTGTTAGGCGAGTCCAGAATTTGGAGGTTAGGGGTGCCACACGACGCTACTATTTACAAGATTCAAATAAGGTAAATATTTGGTTTTTATCAACTTTGGGCTACGGTTCGGACTTTTCGATTAATATAGAAAAATTGATCAAACGAAAAAAAAAACTAAAATAATTATGACAACTTAGAGCCAAAAAAAAGTTTTACAAATTATTAATATCATAGATATATATATCGTTCATTTATAGTTGCGCTCGACAAAATTTCATATACTAAAAATACTTAAATGATGACATACTTATTTATATTATATTATATAAATACTTCACGCTCTATTTAATAAACTAAATATAAAGAGGCTGAGGATCTTCATATACATAATTTCAATAACCGAGACGAATTCATATTTTAAAAGTTTCGACTGACAATAACAAAAGATCAAAGAGGCCGAAGAAAACAAACGAAATCTAGTCTAGTTTCATGTCGTCCTTTATTGCAACATTTTATTTTATAAATTAAAATCTTCACCAAGATTTAAACTATCATAGTTACACTAATTTTTAAATATGTGTCCAATGATTTAAATCGGGAAAAAACCTAAAATACACCCCAACCTTTGTCTGAATTTGATGTAACACACCTAACCTTTACGGTTGTCCTGTTACCTCCATGAATATATTTTAAAAGCATTTCTTTGGAATTTATCTGAAAAATCGAACCAAAATCCAACGCGACACAAGCAAGACTCGATAATGACAAAATATAGTCATTCATAAGATCAAATTCCAAGAGAATCAACTGTTTTCTCCATGAAAAAGATTAAGAATGTAGGAAAGAATTCTAATTTTTATTTTGTTCGAATAGTTAAATGACCTGAAAATGATCGGACTCCTTTTTTTTTATCTTTTGTTCAGCACGTGTTTGAATTATTATCCGGCTCACTAAAAAAATGGTAAAGAAATTCCTTAAAATTATATCTAGGGGGTAATGGACCACCGTAAAGATTAGGTGTATTACAGCAAATCCGGGCAAATGTTGGATTGTATTTTATGCATGAGTTTCTAAAATTTGGACGAATTTAGAGGAGAAAAAAATTGTTGAAATAAGGAATTTATTCATAATTCATGCTTAAAATAAATAAAAAAGAAAAATAAAGGTAGCAAAAATCAATAAATGAGCAAGGGTCAACAAAAATTAAGTTTAAGAACTTGTACGATATCTGATTGGCATGTATATTATAATATCCTTAAAAATCGTTGTACCCATGGCCTAATGGGTAAGCTGTTTGGCTTCTAATCAAGCGTGGGTTAGAATCCATGGACGAAAACCATTTTTCCCCAAAAGAAACGAAAAAACGCGGCATAAAAAAATTATAAAAATGTGTGGTACTGAAATTGAACTCGACTCCTAAGGACACATACTTGACCAATTGACAGTGACACCATCACTCTTTTTTTTTTACTACATGTGGCACGAGATGTGTTTAACAAATGCCATATATATATATATATATATATACTGAATTTCGACGGAGGCGTCTGGGTGGCGTGGCACCCCGACCAATGTACATAGTTCCGCCCCTGGCGGCAGTTATCCTGAAAGAAAGGTTTTTTTCAGTGTAATTTCTTTATCCGAACTACCCTTTTGCAACCTAAATATATGTCAGAAGAAACGCTAAACAAAATGGTCTTAGTAAAATAGTGTTACTCCAATCATGTCTAAGCCAGTAGCATGCTAAATATCAGTATCTAAAAAGGGGTAGGGAGATTAGTAATAGCATTCGTCATGTACATAATGGTCTGCACAACCCAAACACAAAGAAGGTAAAACAAAAATATCAATATCAATCTAAATAAATATTAGTCAAAACAATACATATGCATTAGCGCAAAATGATAGAAATACAAAGAGAGGAAAGACGAGGACTCTCGACGCGAACGCAGGCTGCTAGAGAAAAATTGAAGAAGTAAAAAAGTAATAAAAAGATTTAAGTAAAAAATACACGTCATGCGTGTGTATTTCACCACTCAAACACATGTAGGGAGATAATTATTACATTTAAAAAGTAGTCAAGAGGTAATAGGACACAGGATAATGTTGGTGTGTTACAATAAATTTAATAATAATTTAGGGTTTATTTTAGCCATTTTTCCTTATTTTAATAAAAAATATGAAGCAGAAATGTTTAGCTTTAGTCATTCCATATTGTAACCTAAAAAGTTTTACAATTGATATAACGCTTTCAAATAAAAAATACTCTAAATTTAAATATTGATATTTAACAGAAAGTTTCATAATATAACATAAGATTCCATTGCCAAAAAGAGAGAAAGAGTTCACCAAGAATTATATAAGTTTACGGCAATAAGAAAAACACAACTAATTAATATGCTAATTCTATAATTTTAAATACTAAGTGTTGTCGTATAAAAATTGCACTCCAAAAATGATCATGCGTTGGAACAGTAGCAAGTTGGACTGCATAGCAAACAAAAAGAAAAAAAATCAATAAAATAATTTATAGAATCAATAACTAGAAATGAGGGAAGTCATATTTACCAATCACAATTCGAACCCCTGCGAATGAGCCCAATCGATCTAAATAATGTGTCCGCCCAGAGTAATACTCATTAAAAAATTTGGTTGTGATTGGTCAGTCGAGTTGAGCTATTTTTTTTTTTTTTTAGCTTTATTATTGAAATGGACCTTATCATAAGTAATGGAAAAAGTGTTGGAAATTTATCTTTGGTGGGGAGGTGCGTCCATCCGTATTTAATGAATTAAACACTAGGGTTCCGTATGTTGGAAGCTTTGTCTCTTCACACATGCATAATCTACTAAGTGAGTAGATGACCGTAGGGCCAATAATCGTCAAATTTCATTGAGAAATGAAAGAGATATTGGTACACGAATTAAGGTGTTTGAGGCATGGAAATATGGTGTGGGACAAATCTACCACATCGGTGGAAAAAGGAAGAATTGTTCTCTTTATAAGTCTCAAAATTGGCTAAGGGTTTGGGACCCAAGGGGTAACCCATGTGTTTGAAGGAGGGAGGACCTAAATGTGCTTGGGTTCAAGGCTAAGCCCACACGCGCGCCGCCGCCGCGCGCCCGTCCCGTCTCGGGTCACGGGTCGTGGGTCTTGGGTATTGGGCTTCTTATGATAGACCCCCAAATTGTTTAATATTTACAGTTTGGTCCCTGAAGTTTCTGGAGAGTTGAAATTGGGAACGACGGAAGGCAGAAAGTTTCTGCCTACCATTACTTGGTTGATTACTCCTCTCACTAATGGCCATTACTTGGCAGTTGATGAGTCCTTCCCTTATGCTATATATTGGTGTTTTTTGGCACAATTGAAAAAACTACAACAGACGAATATATATGAGACAACACTATATACACAAAAACAGAAGAGAGCACTGAAATTCTGTCCACAAACAGAAAACTCAAAACTCTTCCTTCGTTTTCCGTTCTTCAGCAAGTCGTTTCGTGTTTTGTTTTCTTCGTCAGAATCAACCTATTTGCTTTGTAGTGTTGATTAGTTGTTGTTTTATCTTGGGAGACTATTGCCCGTTAACGTAAAAGCATATATACGGGGAAATCTTGTCTTAAAGACAGAGAGCCATCTCTCGACTCAGCCCACAGTTGTAACAATCCAGATTTAGTGTTTCTTCATTTCAGGTTATCAAGATTCAAGACTTAACAAGCTTGCGGCAGTTCTGAATATTGGCTATTTGTCTATCCTTTCGAACACTTGTAATATTTATTTACTGTTACACCTCGTAAGATTAAGACGATAGTTAAGAACGTAATTAAGGAAATAGGATTTAAATACCGTAAATTAGTATACAAGAGGATGTGATTCCGGAAAGATGTTGGTCACAATGAGGGTGACGTTGAAAACTTATAAAAATTGTATAGTCCCGATATGTGTTAATAATGTATTATAAAATTATGACATTGAGGATACGAGGCTTATGAAATTCTCGGGAATTAAAAGAAGTGGGTTTGAGATTTATTAATTGAAGAACTTGGGGGCCAAAGTGTAAATAATAAAATTTAGATTTTTTTATTTTAAAACCTACATTCATCACTTTCATTCTAAACTTTAAACAAAACCTCACCTCTCTTCTCCAAAACCCCCCCCCCCCTGCTGGCCGAAAATCACCCCCAACCCCATACCCAATTTTAAGATTTTTATCTCCTCTTCTTGGACTACATTATTCACAAAATTAGAAGCCAAAACAACACCAAAAACAGTGGCAAAAACGTGCCACTGCTTACCGAAAATTAGACCAGAAATTTCAAATTTTTGGGAGGAAATTTTGGAAGAAAAACGTGTAAGGATGATGGCTTAACATTGTAGAACACTTGCATGTCAATTGGAGTTGAAGAAGTGAACAAAAAAGGGAAAGAAATACGAAAACAGTTGGAATTTTTGGACAAGCAGTGGGCAGAAAATTGTGGACTATTTGGATGAAATTGGAAGTATAAAATTCTTCTTTCTATAATATAATTGGAATGCATGTTGTTAGAATTAAGGATATGAATTTGTGTTAAGGAAAAAATTGGAATTTAAATAATGCATGTGACAATTTTGGGCTAGTTGCCAATTTGGGACAGATTTTGGTGTTGTTGGATTCGTTGGTTATTGTTGTTATTATTATCATTAATTGCATGATGGAATTGAAAGGAAACATTGATATTAAAGTTTAAAATTAGTTATATGGAAGTATTGAAATATGGAATTGGATTTTAGGAGTTAAGAGAAGAGTTATGGAATTATGACATGTTGTGGCCAAGAACTTGCATGAAATCGTTGGACATGTTGAGATGGATATGGACTGTTTTAGGGACTGTTTTGTGGTGTTATAATGCTGAAAATTTAGTTACCATTATGCATGTTTAAGTGTGGTAATTGCTAATGTAAGTCCTAAAGGAATAAGGGTGTAGAAAGGTGTAGAAAGGCTTCAGATTCTACCCTCATTGTTGTTGGAACATGGACTGTTTTTGTGGGATGTTTTAATGTGGATTAAGAGGCTAAATTTACATGAGAAGTGAGTGTGTAAATCCCCTTTGTTGCTATTTTGGTTGTGCCCTTAATTGGTGCTTGGTTATTGATGTTATTAGCCTCGTTTGAAAGTTGTGGAAACATGTATAAACAAGGGAAGTGCTGCCCGAATTTTTATGGAATAAGAAGTCGTTATTCGATATAAAGTATGCTAGTGATCATAGAATTGACGAACGTATTACCATTATTATAGGTTGAAGTTTTAAAACGAGACATACTCTAATATTGAGTTGATTAGTTCGTCTAAGAGGTATGTGAACTATTCCTTATTTCTTTGGCATGATTTTTATTTAATGAAAGTACGGCAGACGTACATGATTCTTATACAGTTTAATTCCTAAAGATGTTAGTTATGAGAAGTGCCTATGATTTTTCAGTAAAGAGTTTATTATGACATTATTATAATGATTTTATTGAGAGTCAAATGAAAATTTTGATTGCATATGGTTACTCATGAAATCTACTCATGGTAAGTGTTATTACTTCACTTCACCGAGTCCCGGGCCGGGCTATGTTCGTGCACAGCCTTGCATTTTTCACCGAGTCCCTCACTAGAGGGCCGGGTTACGTAAGATGGATCCATAGATGAGATATGACTTTACCGAGTCCCAGCATGGGCCGGGTTATGATATGACTTTACCGAGTCCCAATATGGGCCGGGTTATGATATAACTTTACTGAGTCCCAGCATGGGCCGGGTTATGATATGACTTTACCGAGTCCCAGCATGGGCCGGGTGATGATATGCCTTCACTGAGTCCCAGTATGGGCCGGGTTATGATATGATTCCATCGAGTCCCGCATTAGTGGGTCGGGTTACGTTACAGGTATATATATGTATATGGATAGGCATTCATGTTTTCTTGACTTGACTCTTATTTTTATAAGGCACACCTGACTTTTATTGTTTATGGCATAGTTGAATTTGGATCCTGATTTTTATACTGATCTCTTGTTATCCATTGGCCACTTATGATCTCATTTGCAGTATTTCATGTTTACATACTCAGTACATTATTTCGTACCGACCCCCTTTCCTCGGGGGGCTGCGTTCATGCCCGCAGGTACATGTGCTCAGTTTGGTGATCCTCTAGTTTAGGTTCCTGCGCAGCTGTTGGAAAGCTCCTTTGAGCCAGAGCTTTACCATTTTGGCACAGAACCCTATTATCTTGATTTATGTATATTTAGGGGCACGACGGGGCCCTGTCCCGTCATATGTCGTTGTTCTTCTTATAAGACGTCTGTAGACAGTTGTGGGTTGTACTTATGTAAGGGTTATAACTCTGTTTTGATCAGTCATGCTATTGTACTCTGTGTTGGGGTGTCCCCGTGTATATATGACATTATCTAGTGGCAGCCTTGTCGGCTTGCCTGTTGTATTGTGTTGGCTAGTTGTGACTCCTCAGGAGGTAGGTACATTCGGGGGGTAAAGGCAGCCTTGTCGGCTTGCCTACCCTGGCATATGTTGTTATTGCAGCGTTATGCTACCGAATTTCAGACTCATTAAGTGTTAGCTCGATTGTGTGTGGCAGGTTAGTATAACGACGTCATTAGGGCGGTTAGTCGCGGCCCGTAGGGTCGGGTCGTGACGAAAGTGGTATCAGAGCAGTTAGTCCTCGGAATGTCAACAGACCGTGTCTAGTAGAGTCTTGCGTATGGGTATGTTGTGCACCATACTTATACGCATGAGGCTACAGGGCATTTAGGATCGTTTTCTATTCTTTCATCTCTTAGATCGTGCATTAGAGCTATGTTATTAGGATAATCCCTTTCTGACGACTTACTATGTTTACAGTTATGCCTCCGAAGAAGGCGATAGCAGCCCAGAAGGGCAAGCCTACAGTGGGAGATACTAGTCGAATTCAGAGAGTTACCAGGTCCCGTATTCAGTCTATGCCGGAGACTGTGCCCTAGTGGACGAGCTCTGCTTCGTCGCCACCACCAGAGGCTCCAGTTCAGAGGGCAACATCACCAGTTTCCGAGGCCCCAGCACCTGAGCCTCCAGCTCCTCAGCCGGGGGCAGAGGACAGAGCCATGAGAGATGCGGTGCAGCTGCTGACTAGGTTAGTGGCAGGGCAGACTTATAGACAGGGACCAGGAGTTGGCCCCAGAGCAGATAGTTTGAGGGTCCGTGATTTCTTGAGTTGTAGTCCACCGGAGTTTTTCAGGTCAAGGCCCAAGGATGACCCACATGAGTTTATCCGACAGATGCAGCGTACCTTGAGGGTAATCAGGGCTTCGGAGACTGAGTCTGTGAAGTTGGCTTCGTATTGGATGCGGGATATAGCTACAAACTGGTATGAGTCGTGGGAGTTATCCAAGGGAGAGGATGTTTCTCCAGCTACATGGGAGGAGTTTACAGAGGCCTTCCTTGGTCACTTCTTGCCTTCAGAGATGAGGAGAGCTAGAGTGGACGGATTCTTACAGTTGAGGCAGAGTGGCAGGACCATTCGTGAGTATAGCCTGGAGTTTGATTTATTGGCCAGATACGCACCCACTGTTGTAGCAAATATGACAGACATGGTGCATCGCTTTGTGATGGGGCTGGACCATTATCTGATTGATGGTTGTATGGCTGTGGCTCTTCAGCCGGGTATGGATATTGCTCGTATCCAGGCATACGCACATGGGGTTGAGGACCGACATAGAGGGCGACAGCCAGACAGAGATCATGACAGGGACCAGCATAAGAGGGCTAGGTCGGCAGCTTATTCCGGTGAGTCTCGAGGCAGACAGTTCCAGCAGTAGGTTAGATATTCATCTCAGCCAGCACAGAGTGCTCCTCTACAGTCTACGGACAGGAGGTTCGACCGCCCCAAGTATTTAGGAGCAGGACAGAGCTCCAGGGCTTCGGGTTCTCAGAGGAACAGGGGCTCTAGTCAGTTGAGGCCATCTTATCCTCGGTGCTCTCAGTGTGGTAAGCTTCATATTGGGGAATGCCGTTCGACCACAGGTGCTTGCTTCTCTTACGGCCGTCAAGGCCATATGATGAGAGAGTGTCCCAACATGGGTGGTTCAGGTGGGATGGCTCGGCCTATGGGGTCGGGTGCTGGTTCGTCGTCATCTATAGCTATGCGCCCCACCGGGTGGGGTATTTAGACGCCAGCAGGCCATGGTAGAGGTCGTGGCAGAGTGTCTAGTTCCGACAGTCCTTCGAACCGCATATATGCTTTGGCCAGTAGACGTGATCAGGAGGCGTCACCAGATGTTGTTACAAGTATACTATCGATCTTTTTCTGTGATGTATATGCTTTGATAGATCCAGGTTCCACCTTGTCCTACATATCCCCTCTCGTTGCTAATAGAATAGGGATAGAACCTGAATCGATAGAACCATTTGAGGTAGCTACACCGGTAGGAGATTCGATTATAGCTGAGCGTGTGTATAAAAATTATTCGGTGGTGATATATAGCCGTCATATCGTAGCAGATTTGATAGAGTTGGATATGACCGACTTTGATGTCATTATGGGTATGGATTGGTTGGCTTCTTGTTTTGCAAACGTTGATTGTAGGGAGAAGTTGGTTCGATTTCAGTTTCCAGACGAGACAGTTATAGAATGGAAAGGGAATGCAGCATCGCCGAGGGGTAAGTTTATTTCATACCTCAAGGCAAGGAAGATGGTCAGAAAAGGTTGTATCTATCATTTGGTTCGGGTGTATGATACAAAAGTGGAGGTACCGGCTCTTCAGTCAGTTCCGGTAGTTAGTGAGTTTTCGAATGTATTCCCAGATGATATTCCAGGTCTCCCTCCAGAGTGGGAGATAGATTTCAGTGTAGATGTATTGCCAGGTACCCAACCTATATCCATTCCTCCTTATAGAATGGCACCTGCAGAGCTGAAGGAGTTGAAGGAGCAGCTGAGAGACTTGATGGAGAAAGGCTTTATTAGGCCGAGTACATCTCCATGGGGAGCACCAGTGTTATTTGTGAGGAAGAAAGATGGATCGTTGCGGATCTGTATTGATTATAGGCAGCTGAACAAGGTAACCATCAAGAACAGGTACCCCCTTCCCAGGATTGATGATTTATTTGACCAGTTACAGAGGGTGCTAAGTGCTTCTCGAAGATAGACTTGCGGTCAGGTTATCATCAGGTGCGGGTAAGGGAGGCAGATATTCCAAAGACAACATTCAGAACCCGATATGGACATTATGAGTTTAGGGTGATGTCTTTTGGACTGACCAATGCTCCAGCAGTGTTTATGGATTTGATGAACTGGGTATTCAGGCCGTTCTTAGACATGTTCGTCATTATATTCATTGATGATATCCTGGTTTATTCCCGTTCAGAGCAGGAGCTTACAGGCCATTTGAGGACGGTACTTAAGGTCCTCCAGCACCAGCAGTTGTATGCCAAGTTTTCCAAGTGTGAGTTTTAGTTGACTTCGGTGGCATTCTTGGGGCATATTATCGGGGCTGATGGTATTCGGGTGGATACACAAAAGATTGATGTGGTGAAGACTTGGCCCAGACCTACGACACCTACTGAGGTACGCAGTTTTCTGGGGCTAGCAGGGTATTACAGAAGGTTTGTGGAGAAGTTTGCCTCGATCCCAGCGCCTTTGACTAGGCTAACCCATAAGGTAGCTAAGTTTCAGTAGACGGATGCTTATGAGCACCGCTTCCAGTTGTTGAAGGACAAGTTGACTACGGCTCCAGTTCTGACTCTTCCCGAGGGACCGGATGTTTATGTCATCTATTGTGATGCTTCAGGTATTGGGCTAGGTTGTGTGTTGATGCAACATGTTAAAGTTATAGCTTATGCCTCCCGACAGCTCAGAAAGTATGAAAAGAATTATCCCACTCATGATTTGGAGCTAGCAGCGGTGATTCATGCCTTGAAGATTTGGAGACATTATTTGTATGGGATTCATGTTGATATTTATACGGAGCACAAGAGTCTCCAATATATCTTTAAGCAGAAGGAATTGAACCTACCGCAGAGGCGGTGGTTAGAGTTGCTAAAGGACTATGATGTTGATATCTTGTACCACCCGGGGAAAGCCAATATTGTGGCAGATGCTCTTAGCCGTAGATCCATGGGTAGCTTGACGGATGTGCAGTCAGACAGAAGGGAGATGGTTCGTGAGATACACAAGCTAGCTAGTATTGGAGTCCGGTTGGCGGATTCGGGAGATAGTGGGGTTCTTATTCGGGATGTTGCTGAGTCCTCTATAGTGGAAGAGGTAAAGAAATGTCAGTATGAGGATCCTGTTCTTGCCCGGTATAGAGATGCAGCTCTTCGAAAGGGAAAGACTTTATTTGAGGTTACACCTGATGATGTGCTGAGGTATGAGGGCAGATTATGTGTACCTGATGTTGCAGGGCTACGACAACAGGTTATGGGAGAGGCACACAATGCCCGTTATTCCATTCATCCAGGGTCGACGAAGATGTACCATGACCTTAGATGCTTGTATTGGTGGGATGGCATGAAAAGAAACATAGCAGAATTTGTTGCCCAGTGCCCGAATTGTCAGCAGGTTAAGGTTGAACATCAGAAGCCTGGTGGATTATTACAGGAGATTGAGATCCCGACTTGGAAGTGGGAAGTGATCAATATGGACTTCATTACAGGCTTACCTCGCACTCAGCGGAAGTGTGATTCCATATGGGTTATCGTGGATAGGCTGACGAAATCAACCCATTTTCTTCCAGTGAGGACTACTTACTCATCTGAGAACTATGCTAGGCTGTACATCAGGGAGATAGTGAGACTGCACGCAGTTCCCGCATCTATTATATAAGACCGAGAAGCTCAGTTTACAGCTAACTTCTGGAGATCATTCCAGAAGGGATTGGGGACACAAGTGAGTCTTAGCACAATATTTCATCCTCAGACGGATGGGCAGGCAGAGCGTACTATCCAGACATTAGAGGATATGCTGAGAGCCTGTATTATTAACTTCAGAGGTAGTTGGGATGATCATTTACCACTCATTGAGTTTGCCTATAACAACAACTACCATTCTAGCATCCAGATGGCACCGTACGAGGCCTAATACGGGAGGAAGTGCAGGTCACCTATTGGTTGGTTTGATGTAGGTGAGACTAAGTTGATCGGCCCAAACATGGTTCAGCAAGCTGTCGATAAGGTAAAGCTCATTCAGGAGAGATTATTAGCAGCACAGAGTTGACAGAAGTCATATGCTGATAATCGACGTCGACACTTAGAGTTTCAGGTTGATGATTGAGTGTTCCTAAAGGTGTCACCCATGAAGGGTGTGATGAGGTTTGGCAAGAAGGGAAAGCTTAGCCCAAGGTACATCGGGCCTTACCAGGTCATTCGTAGGATAGGCAAGGTTGCCTATGAGTTGGATCTACCATCTGAATTGGAGGCGGTACATCCAGTCTTCCATGTAACTATGCTGCGTAAGTGTATTGGTGATCCTTCCAGAGTCTTCCCAGTAGATGATGTCCAGGTGACAGAGGAGTTGTCTTATGAGGAAAGTACCACAGCCATACTTGATCGCCAGGTCAAGAGATTACGGACGAAGGATGTGGCTTCCGTCAAGGTATTGTGGCAAAACAACAATAGGGAGGAAATGACTTGGGAGGCAGAAGATGAAATGAAGAAGAAATATCCTTACTTGTTCCCTATGATTCCAGGTAATGTAATTTAACTCCTAATTTGATTCTGGTAATTGGGAATTGTATATGAGTGATATATTGTGGCCCTGTGTGGCACTTGTTGGTTTGCTGAATATAGGTGGATAGACATAGTTATAAAGGAGACTCTGCCGAAATTTTTCTAGCATAAGACTTATTATGAACATTCGAGGACGAATGTTTCTAAGGGAGAAGAATGTTACACCTCGTAAGATTAAGACGATAGTTAAGAACGTAATTAAGGAAATATGATTCAAATACCGGAAATTAGTATACAAGAGGATGTGATTCCAGAAAGATGTTGGTCACAATGAGGGTGACGTTGGAAACTTATAAAAATTGTATAGTCCCAATATGGGTTAATAATGTATTATAAAATTATGACATTGAGGATACGAGGCTTATGAAATTCTCAGGAATTAAAAGAAGTGGGTTTGAGATTTATTAATTGAAGAACTTGGGGGCCAAAGTGTAAATAATAAAATTTAGATTTTTTTATTTTAAAACCTACATTCATCACTTTCATTCTAAACTTTAAACAAAACCTCACCTCTCTTCTCCAAAACCCCCCCCCCCCCCTGGCCGAAAATCACCCCCAACCCCATACCCAATTTTAAGATTTTTATCTCCTCTTCTTGGACTACATTATTCACAAAATTAGAAGCCAAAACAACACCAAAAACAGTGGCAAAAATGTGCCACTGCTTACCAAAAATTAGATCAGAAATTTCAAATTTTTGGGAGGAAATTTTGGAAGAAAAACGTGTAAGGATGATGGCTTAACATTGTAGAACACTTGCATGTCAATTGGAGTTGAAGAAGTGAACAAAAAAGGGAAAGAAATACGAAAACAGTTGGAATTTTTGGACAAGCAGTGGACAGAAAATTGTGGACTGTTTTGGATGAAATTGGAAGTATAAAATTCTTCTTTCTATAATATAATTGGAATGCATGTTTTTAGAATTAAGGATATGAATTTGTGTTAAGGAAAAATTTGGAGTTTAAACAATGCATGTGATAATTTTGGGCTAGTTGCCAATTTGGGATAGATTTTGGTGTTGTTGGATTCGTTGGTTATTGTTGTTATTATTATCACTAATTGCATGATGAAATTGAAAGGAAACATTGATATTAAAGTTTAAAATTAGTTATATGGAAGTATTGAAATATGGAATTGGATTTTAGGAGTTAAGAGAAGAGTTATGGAATTATGACATGTTGTGGCCAAGAACTTGCATGAAATCGTTGGACATGTTGAGATGAATATAGACTGTTTTAGGGACTGTTTTGTGGTGTTATAATGCTGAAAATTTAGTTACCATTATTCATGTTTAAGTGTGGTAATTGCTAATGTAAGTCCTAAAGGAATAATGGTGTAGAAAGGTGTAGAAAGGCTTCACATTCTACCCTCGTTGTTGTTGGAACATGGACTATTTTTGTGGGCTGTTTTAATATGGATTAAGAGGCTAAATTTACATGAGAAGTGGGTGTGTAAATCCCCTTTGTTGCTGTTTTGGTTGTGCCCTTAATTGGTGTTTGGTTATTGATGTTATTAGCCTCGTTTGGAAGTTGTGGAAACATGTATAAACAAGGGAAGTGCTGCCCGAATTTTTATGGAATAAGAAGTCGTTATTCGATATAAAGTATGCTAGTGATCATAGAATTGACGAACGTATTACCATTATTATAGGTTGAAGTTTTAAAACGAGACGTACTCTAATATTGAGTTGATTAGTTCGTCTAAGAGGTATGTGACCTATTCCTTCTTTCTTTGGCATGATTTTTATTTAATGAAAGTACGGCGGACGTACATGATTCTTATACAGTTTAATTCCTGAAGATGTTAGTTATGAGAAGTGCCTATGATTTTTCAGTAAAGAGTTTATTATGACATTATTATAATGATTTTATTGAGAGTCGAATGAAAATTTTGATTGCATATGGTTACTCATGAAATCTACTCGTGCTAAGTGTTATTACTTCACTTCACCGAGTCCAGGGCCGGGCTATGTTCGTGCACAGCCTTGCATTTTTCACCGAGTCCCTCACTAGAGGGCCGGGTTACGTAAGATGGATCCATAGATGAGATATGACTTTACCGAGTCCCAGCATGGGCCGGGTTATGATATGACTTTACCGAGTCCCAGCATGGGCCAGGTTATGATATGAATTACCGAGTCCCAGCATGGGCCGGGTTATGATATGCCTTCACCGAGTCCCAGTATGGGCCGGGTTACGTTACAGGTATATATATGTATATGGACAGGCATTCATGTTTTCTTGACTTGACTCTCATTTTTAGAAGGCACAACTGACTTTTATTGTTTATGGCACAGTTTGATTTGGATCCTGATTTTTATACTGATCTCTTGTTATCCATTGGCCACTTATGATCTCATTTGCAGTATTTCATGTTTACATACTCAGTACATTATTTCGTACCGACCCCCTTTTCTCTGGGGGCTGCGTTCATGACCGCAGGTACATGTGCTCAGTTTAGTGATCCTCCGATTTAGGTTCCTGCGCAGCTGTTGGAAAGCTCCTTTGAGCCAGAGCTTTACCATTTTGGTACAGAACCCTATTTTCTTGATTTATGTATATTTAGGGGCACGACGGGGCCCTGTCCCGTCATATATCGTTGTCCTTCTTATAAGAGGTCTGTAGACAGTTGTGGGTTGTACTTATGTAAGGGTTATAACTCTGTTTTGGTCAGTCATGCTATTGTACTATGTGTTGGGGTGTCCCCGTGTATATATGACATTATATAGTGGCAACCTTATCAGCTTGCCTGTTGTATTGTGTTGGCTAGTTGTGACTCCTCAGGAGGCAGGTATATTCGGGGGTAAAGGCAGCCTTGTCGGCTTGCCTACCCTGGCATATGTTGTTATTGCAGCGTTATGCTGCCGGATTTCGAACTCATTAAGTGTTAGCTGGATTATGTGTGACAGGTTAGTATAATGACGTCATTAGGGCGGTTAGTCGCGGCCCGTCGGGTCGGGTCGTGACATTTACTTCCCGTACTGCTTTACATATCCAATAATTTTAAGACAAGATTTGTATTAGTGTTCGAAAGATGTCGGTCAAAAGTTGTGTGACCAAATATGGATATGGCTGTGGGTTTCTGGTAGAAGAGAGTTGTGATTATGTTATTGAATGTCAACGTGTTCATGGCGTCATCGCTCTTGAAAGTGGTGGGAACAAGCGCCCACGAGAGGCTGAAGATGTCAACTGGGACAAGAGGAGAAGGCTGAAGATGTGGTTCTATCTTGTAGCAGAAGTCCTATATCTGTCCCAGACAAAGGATCCGAATTATGGTAAGGAGGAAAGGGACACTCAGTTCGATGAAGTGACTGAAGTGGGCAAAAATCCGAAATTGGGATAAGTAATTTTCCTTCCTTGTCAAAAATAAGATTAAATGATGTCTGATTAAAAACGGCTTAAAGTAAGGAGGAATATGAAAATGTTTTCACAAAATAATTTATATTCCTTACGCTTTAAAATCAGAAGTTTAATCTCATCTTCCTTCCCGTTTAAAGATTGAATTTTGTAAATGACTTAAAAAGATCAGTTCTTTTAAGTATAATTATTAAAAGTGTGTAAAGTATGTTCGCACATACGAGGGAGAAAGATCCACTGACTGTGCGAAAACTGTTACCACTCTTAAGTAAGCGCCAAGAATTGTCTGGGCACCAATCATAAAGGAAGAAGACTAAAAGCTAAAGACGTTGAGCCTGTCACACTATTTGGCAGAAGATCCTTCATAGGATGATATTGGACACTCAGTCATACAAAGCCTACAAACGACTAGAGTGGGGCCAAAATTCCTTTGATAGGATGATATTGGACACTCAGTCATACAAAGCCTACGGGCGACTGGAGTGGGGCTAGATTTCATTTCATAGGAAAAGTAATGGACACCTAGTGTGGTGGGCCAAAATTTCCTGGTCTTAAATGATCTGAAGGCCAAAAGAAAGGCAGAATAGAAATTAGACGCTCAGTCTGCCAACGCAACTGGAGTGGGCCAGAGTATTCAGATCACATATGATCCGGTTACACCCTAACCACGGGCAAGAGGTTGTTCACGTGAAGCAACGTCACCTCTAAAGTAGAAGGGGTTGAAGAGGTTATCCTCAATAGGACTTCACGGAATGGGATTACTCTAAAATGAGGTGATACATGTCCCAAACTTGGTTTAAGGGATGTTGTTGGTCAAGCTGTTTTGAGACTAGTCCAACATGTCTATAATAACTAAGAATGATACAATATATCTGTAGCCAAATGAATGATATATTTGTAATATGTGCATCTATGCCATCATAGATTAAGACACGTTAAATAGAAAGTCATTCAAAAACTAACGAAGTTGAGATTGTTGCCTTATGTCGACATAAACCCTCAAAATAAATGTGAGGTAGGCGAAAAGGCAAAATCACCTTTCCAAATTTCGTTAAAGGAATAGCGAAAGAAGCATCGCTCTTCTAGAACTTGGTCACACCTACTTGGGTGATTTGAAGTTTATACAAAATAGAGGGGGGAGACAAGTACATTGTGACCTTCATTGATGATGGTACAACGTATTGTATCCTTTGTTTGATGAAAAGCAAAGATGAAGTTGTTGAAGCATATAAGCGCTACAAAGCAGAAATTGAAAATCAATTAAGCATACGGATTGAGGAATTCGTAGTGATAGAGGGGGAGAATTGAAGCATCGTTCATCAAACGACTGCTCATTACTCACTTCCGTCTAACGATGTTAGCCAAGCGCAAAGCCGTACGCCCAAATTATGTGGGCCAAGGCGATCCTTAGCGCTAATGCGATTCTCAACAGAAATACGCATAAGGATAAGGATAACCATCTGTGTGAAATATGGAAAGGATCTCACATACAAATGTTGTGATGTGGGGTGTCTTGGTAGAAGTTGGACTACCGAAACAGGTCAAGTTGGACCTAAGACTGTAGATTGCATATCCACTGGATCTGCAAATAACAGTAGTACTTATCGCCTCTTAGTGTCAAAGAATGATGAATTCTTTGAGGATAACTTTCCTTGAGAAGGAAAAAGAAGTAATTACTCAAGGTTAACAAGAACCCGCGAGGGCCTGACTGTCCGGAACTAGATGTTCCGTATCTACAGGACGTGAAAGTTACTATCTATCCGAAACTTAATATTCCAGATCAACAGAACTCAGGGATTCTAGATATTGAACCGAGACGGAGCAAAGAGGGGACAAAGACTTGTTCCAGGCCTTCTAGCTTGTATGGTTGAGAACGAACCATGGACAATTAACAAAGAATTGTCATCTCCAAAAGCGCTGCTTTGGAAAGAAGCTAAAGAGAGAAATAGATTCCATCATATAGAACCATACTTGTGTAATGGTTGATCTTCCTCCGAGAAAAGAACCTTTGGGTTGTGAAAAAGAATACTCAAAAGTGACTACAAAGTAAATGAATCTACTGACGAGTATAAGGCCTAGACTACTTGTACACATGCTTCACTGTGAATAGCTTAACATCTAGGGCCATTGCAGTATTACGTGGCATGGATGTTGAAACAACCTTCCTAACCGGAGAGTTGGAAGGGGAGAATCAGAGTTGGTTTGCTGGACTGTTGGGCTTCTTCCTGAACTTTCATTTTGGTCCCTAAAATGTTTACATTTTGGTCCTGGAAGTTTCAGATAAAACAGAAACAATGAATCTGACCACAGAAACATTGACTCTGAAATTAAAAAGCCAACAGTTGGATAACCAACAGTTTGAGAGTGGAAGTTATATTGAAACAAAAGATATGGGTATCACAGATGACATCTTAGGAATTGGATCTCTAAGACATCTAACGAACTGGTCTAACTCCAAACTCAGTTGTGAGATAATTGACAGTCTCGTTGAAGCCACCAATAGATATGAATCATATAAATGATTGAAATCATGGTGCACCCATATACAAGGAGCGATATGCGCAAGTCACATGTAGTTCAATG
This sequence comes from Anisodus tanguticus, assembly GCA_034509755.1. Lineage (NCBI taxonomy): Eukaryota > Viridiplantae > Streptophyta > Magnoliopsida > Solanales > Solanaceae > Anisodus > Anisodus tanguticus. Next base: position 36,303,644 of record CM067544.1, read on the forward strand.
TATGTTACACACTACAACCGACCTGGTATCGGCCTACAAAGCAGATCAGTTGAACTAAGGTTCACTGATGATTTTAATAAATGATCAATAAAAGGCGTTGAGTCGGATATGACTATATCTGAAATATTCGCTTATCTACGGATTATGGTATTCTGGATGTCCAGTGGTTCTAGGAGAACATAGTGATGCAAACTGGACGTCAGATGTGAAGAACACCAAAGCCACAAAGAAATGTGTATGGTAGGTCTTGGAAAAACCTCTAAGCAAACTTGCATCGGCCGATTCATGATAGAATCAGAGTTTATCGCTTTATACAAAGCATGAAAGAAGTTAAGTAACTTTACGACTCCTTAGAGGATGTAATTATTGGGAGAAACCTGTGCCTTCAGCAGTTATACACTGTGGCTAGCCGGTCGACTTCAAGAAGGACACGGATGACGGCGTCTGGACATATCTATCAGGATCTGTCGGAGACATAAGACCGTATGTCAGTTGATAATCACGGGTGTCACTTCCTTGATTACTAATCAAAGGATATAGCGGACCCTTTAACTAAGAGACTACCCGGAGATCAAGTGTTCTACCTGTCTAGGAGAATGGGCTTAAAACCCAAACAATACCAACCTTTGTGGTGGTAACCCAACCATACTGATTGGAGATCTCAAGAATTTGGTTCAATGGGAAAACTAAGTTGTAAAAGGTTTAGTTGAGTGCTTCGATGGAAGCAAGAGCACTTCGGATGATGATTTCTATAGGGAAACATGAATCCAAAGTTGTTCCCACGATAGACATTTAAGTGCTACCTGCATGGTGTGTAAAGGTTAAGCTTCCAAACCTTTAACGATCTTCAAACGGTTGAGGTTAAGGTTGGGGAAACTTTTAATAATTCCTAACACTTGTGAAGTGAGGTATAACCGGATACCTTGTAGGAGATCACCTATTTAAGTGCGAGGACATGCTGCCTCAAATCAACGCATTTAAGAATGCAAGTATGTCCATGGCCACAATGGACAAAACAATAAGAAGAAAACGAATAAGGAGAGTTATTGTGTTTGTATCATTGTCTTGGCTTACACTAAACACTGACGGTTCAAGACATCACGTTCACCGCGCAGTAAGTAAGTCCGGTGGTATTCAACTAGGGAAAGTTCAAAGCAGAAGCTACCTCTCCTGATGCAATATTCTTTCGCTGAAAGATTGTTGAAAGTAGGCACCTTGTGTGTGCGCCAAAATCTCTTTCAAGAGGGGATTGTTAGAAATTTGCCTTTGGTGGGGAGGTGCGTCCACCCATATTTAATGACTTGAAAACTAGGGTTCTGTATGTTGGAGGCTTTGTCTTTTCACACGTGCATAATGTACTAAGTGAGTAGATGATCGTAGGGCCAAGAATCATCAAATTTCATTGAGAAATGAAAGAGATATTGGTCCACGAAGTAAGGTATTTGAGGCATGGAAATATGGTGTGGGACAAATCTACCACATCGGTGGGAAAAGGAAGAATTGTTCTCTTTATAAGTCTCAAAATTGGCTAAGGGTTTGGGACCCCAAAGGGTAACCCATGTGTTTGAAGGAGGGAGGACCTAGATGTGCTTGGGTTCAAGGCTAAGCCTATACGCGCGCCGCCGCCGCCGCCCGTCCCGTCTTGGGTCACGGGTCGTGGGTCTTGGGCTTCTTCTGATAGACCCCCAAATTGTTTAATATTTACAGTTTGGTCCCTGGAGTTTCTGGAGAGTTGAAATTGGGAACGACGGAAGGCAGAAAGTTTCTGCCTACCATTTGGGTTGGTTTTTGGAACGTTGCACATTAAATCAGCCATGATGGCTGATTAACTCCCTCACTAATGGCCATTACTTAGCAGTTGAGGAGTCCCTCCCTTATGCTATATATTGGTGTCTTTTGGCACAATTGAAAAGACTACAACAGACGAAAATATACGAGACAACACTATATACACAGAGACAGAAACATAAGAGAGCACTGAAATTCTGTCCACAAATAGTGAATAGAAAACTCAAAACTCTTCATTTCTTTTCCGTTCTTCAGCAAGTCATTTCGTGTTTTGTTTTCTTCGTCAGAATTAACCTATTTGCTTTGTAGTGTTGATTAGTTGTTGTTTTATCTTGGGAGACTATTGCCCGTTAATGTAAAAGCATATATACGAGACAATCTTGTCTTAAAGACAGAGAGCCATCTCTCGACTCAACCCACAGTTGTAACAATCCAGATTTAGTATTTCTTCATTTCAGGTTATCAAGATTCAAGACTACAAGCTTGCTGCAGTTCTGAATATTGGCTATTTGTCTATCCTTTTGAACACTTGTAATATTTATTTACTTCCCGTACTATTTTACATATCCAACAAAAATATCATTAAAAATTTGTAATCGAGTAGGTGCACCATTCGATCGAGACTCAGACTTGTACTTGTGGGTGGGATCTCTGCTGGCCCAACCACCTCCTTAGATCCCTCAACCCAAGTCTCCAAGTCCCTGTTCAGTTTTAATTGGGTCACATCATGTTGGACACGTAATAAAAGAGCACACTGTTTTCTAAAAAGTTTATTTGAAGAATACTATATATATATTATTATAAAAATATAAATATAAATATTCGTTGACTAAAATATTCTTCAAATATTGAAGGATTTTAATACCCTTCAAAAGCTAAATTGTATTTTTAAAGTGACAGCTTTATGATTAATAGAATTGCAAAATGTATTTAATACCATACGGATCCTACTCGAGTAATAACACGGGACAAAAGAATGATTTTGGATGAACTTCCAATTTCAATCCTTTCCAACGAGAATACATATGTTTTTAGAGTTCCAACTTCGTGCCAATTCCGCATGGACAGATTAAATTCCAACATCATGAATTTTGAAAATCATTTGTTATGTAGTTGGAACTGAAAGTAACGAGACATATCCAGGAGGACCAATCATTAAAGTCTCTTCAAAAGTTCTGATTCCGTCCAATATCGAAATAGCACTCAGCTACCATTCAATTTATCCGACATAACATTTGATCAATCATCGCTTATGTTAAGTTAGCCAGATTACTTGCATAAAGCTGCAATAAACTATTTTGAACACTTTAACATGAAAAGAAAGAAAAACTAGATTTGAATAAGCAAGGAAGAGTACTCACAATTCTCAGTGGCAACAAATGCTTAATGGTCGAATATCTAACAACATTTTATTTACACCATGTATCTCTCATGATGTCGATGATAGCTAGGAAATTTTGTTCAAACTTTTTGATCCCTAATTTTTTCGTCAGCTAATCCATAATTATCTTCATCACATCCAAATTATCTCCATCATATCAATGTAATTAGGATCATTAGCATAGATTGATCTTCATCACATCCAAATTATCTCCATCATATCAATCTAGGCTAAGAATATGCTAAGACTGTCCCTGAAATCATCAAACAGTATGCGCGGAAGACCTTTCATGAAAATATCTGCAATCTGATAACGGGACAGTACATGGAGAACTCGGACTTGTCCACGGGCAACCTATTCACGGACAAACAAGATATTCATTTCTATGTGTTTTGTGCGTTGATGTTGGACAGGGTTACCTGATAAGTATATCGCACTCACATTATCACAATAAACCACGATTGTTTTTTCGATTGGATAATGAAGTTTTTAAAAGAAGATTACGGAGCCAACATGGTATCAAGAGCCACAAATTAACCTTACATTTTTTTGCCCTAATAGTCGACCTCAACCAACCCTACCCGAAAATCACATTTCGGCCACTAAACCCTAGCCGAAAACAATTTTTTCAGACTCCAAAACATAACCCTAATTAGGGTTTCACAAAAACAAACCCTAGACAAAATACTACATCTCTACCCTATTTTTCGGCACCTTCTAAACAAACCCTAATTATTATTCTTCATCTCCCTCACTCTAAACACCAAAATATCTTTTCTCTTCCCAATTTCTTGTATTTTCTTGGGTAACAATGGCCGACAAACAAAAAATTCATCCCGCTATTGCCATAAACAACGTCAAAAACTTTATTCCTATTACCCTTGAGATGGAAAAAAGACAATACTCTTCTTCGGCGGAGTTATTTTAAATCCATTGCCGAACATACGAAGTCATAGATCATATTATTCCTCCCAAGTCTTCATCAGAGACCACCGTTGTTGACACTAATTTATCATCTCGTTTAGATGTTATAGTCCTTCAATGGATTTACGGCACCATCTCAAATGACTTTTTTCACACCATTTTGGAACCGGACTCTACGACTCAACAAGCTTGGGAGCGTTTACAAAATATTTTTCAAGATAATAAAATTTCTCGGGCGGTATATCTTAAAATCCAATTCACCAATACAAAATTGAATGATTTTCCAAACGTCTCCGCATATTGTCAAGAATTGAAAATGCCTACCGATCAACTCTCAAATGTTGGTGCGTCGGTGACAAATCAAATGTTAGTTCTCCAATTGATTGCGGGATTGAATGAACAATTCGATGGTGTGGCTACATTCATTCAACAAAGCAATCTCATACCACCATTCTATGAGGCTCGTTAGAGATTAATTCTTGAAGAAAGCCAAAAGAAACAACAGGCAACGGGGATGGCATCTAATGCCGGTACCACTCTTATTTCCACAAACACTTATAATGATGATTTTTGCACTCAAAATTCTTATTCCGGTAGTGGTTCGAATCGACAAAATAATGGGTCAAAAAGGGGTCAAAATCATAACAATAACAAAGGAAAAAATAATAGTGAAAAGGACGGAATCGGGGTGGCGGACAGGCCGCAGGCGGCGGAAACAGACACAGGCAGCAGGGCCAAAATAGACCCCACTGGTAGCAGCACAACCAACCGGCCGGCGGGCGGTGGGAGCAGTACCCACAATAGGTGGGTACTGCAACGGTGGACCGCCTCCCTCGCCGCCCGTACCCTTGCTTTGCTCAGTGGGCCCGCTCTTCTCCCGCATCTAGATAGCCCGGGGTTCTTGGGTCTCATCCGCAGCAAGATTTTGCAGCCCATGCACCATTTTCGTAGGTTGTGGCCCAACGGATATTGAACAGGTCATGACCAACATGAATCTAAGTGTTCCCGATGATACGTGGTACATGGACACGGGGGCAACGTCACACATGACGACATATCAAGGTAATCTCTCGTCTTATTTTAATATAAGCAGTAATAAAAATATTGTTGTTGGCAGTGGGCAGGAAATTCCAATTCGTGGTATTGGCTAATTAAATCTCCCTCCCACACCCACCTTTACATTTGAAAAATGTCTACATGCACCCAAACTAATTAAAAACTTGATATATGTACTTCGTTTTACAATTGACAACAATGTTTCTGTTAATTTTGATCTGTTTGGATTTTTCTGTGAAGGATTTTCAGATAGGGATGTCACTAATAAGATGTAATAGCAATGGGGATTTGTATCTCATCACCGCCACTACCAACAATCAAGTCACCAATCCATCAACCTTTGCAGCTATTTCTCTCATTTCATGGCATAACCGGTTAGGACACCCGGGAGCACCGGTGTTCAATTTGCTTAGAAATAATAAATTTGTTGATTGTAACAAACTCATGGACTCTCATGTTTGCCAAGCTTGTATTTTTGGGAAGCATGTTAAACTTCCTTTTGCGTTATCTGCTTCTAATACTCTTATGTCATTTGATCTTATATATAGTAATTTGTGCACATCCCCGATTTTATGTTCGGCAGGTCATAAGTATTACATGCTTATTTTGAATGATTATTCAAATTTTTTGTGGTCATTTTCCATAGGACAGAAATTGCAGGTCTTCACTATTTTAAAATAATTTAGTGTTTTTATCAAAATCCAATTTCAGAAATCCATTAAATATTTTCAATGTGACAATGAGAGGGAATTCATAAATGACCAATTTAAGGAATTTTGTCACCAAAATGGAATGTCCTTGCGTCTTTCATGTCCACATACTTCTCCTCAAAATGCAAAAGCTGAAAGAAAAATCCGAACAATCAACAATCTTATTCGCACACTTCTTGTGCATTCATCCATACCACCGTCTTTTTGGCATCATGTTCTTCAAATGGCCGCATATCTTTTAAACATTCTTCCTAGCAAGCTACTCTCAAATCTATCACTCACACAAATGTTATACCGCCGTATTCTTTCCTATACACATTTGAGGGTTTTCGGGTGTTCATGTTATTCCATGTTTTCATCCACAACCATTAACAAACTTCAAGCACGTTCCACTCCTTGTGTTTTTTTGGGATACCCACAAAATCATAGGGGATATAAGTGTTATGATATGTCTAATGGAAAAATTATCATCTCTCGTCATGTTGTTTTTTATGAGTCTACATTTCTGTTTGATAAATCTAACGTGACGTCCCCACCTTCATATGAATTTTTGGACGTTGGAATACATCCAATTTTGAATCATCATCTACATGACCAACCCATTAATGCCTTGGCTGGACCAGCACAATATGCACCGGCCCAATAGCAAAATGGGAGTCCGAGCCGAGGAGCCCGCGACTTCCTCCTATTCGGCCTAGTCCATTTCCAGTGACTGACATGCCCAAATGAGGGAGCCCACTGCTCCCTCATCCAATTCCCCGACCAGGCCACCTGGCCCATCTTCACCAACCCAAAATAGAACCTCTCACGGCCCAGTTCACAAACACAAAACCTACCGCCCCAATCATCTATCTCGGTCCCACCTCGGACTGTTGAAACCCGTGTCATGCACGGAATTTTCAGCCCAAGCGTCAATTTAACCTAACCTCATCGGTCCAACCATCACCACTACAAAAAAATCCCAAAGCAGTCGTATTAGACCCAAATTGGAAAGCTGTCATGTTAGACAAAATTAATGCTCTTATTCAAAATAAGATGTGGGAATTAGTGCCCCGTCCATCTAATGTGAACATCATAGGTTCTATGTGGATTTTTTGTAATAAAAAGAATTCTGACAACTCTTTTGTGAGACACAAAGCTCGTCTTTTTTGTGATGGCAGGTCTCAGCAGGTTGGTGTGGATTGCGGTAAAATATTTAGTCCGGTAGTTAAACCAGCAACTATTAGGACTGTTCTTAGTCTCGCTCTGTCCAAATCATGGTATATCCATCAACTGGACGTCAAGAATGTCTTTTTACATAGTCACCTACAGGACTCAGTTTACATGCACTAGCATTTGGTCTTCCGAGATCCTACTCATCCGGATTATGTTTGCTAACTGAAAAAATCATTATATGATTTGAATTAACCCCCAGGGCGTGGTATAACAAGTTTGCAGGGTTCGTATCCACACTGGAGTTCTCACACAGCAAGTCCGATCAGTCTTTGTTTATTTACAAGAAGGGAAATGAGACAACATATATTATTATCTATGTGGCTTAAATCATTTTCTGAGTGCCATATGAGTCACTTCGCCAGTCTATTATAACCTTCCTTGCTTCAGAATTTGCTATGAAGGATTTGGGCCCTTTAAACTATTTTTTTGGCATTGTTGTAACTCAATATGCAAGTGGTATATTTCTCTATCAAAAGAAATACACCGAGGAGATCATTGACAAAGCCGACATGTCCTTGTGCAAACTGTCACATACACTTAACTCTATAGACACTCCATACAGTAACCCAACACATTACCGCAACTTAGTAGGGGCATTGCAGTATCTTACCTTCACGAGACCTGATATCTCATATGTAGTTTAACATGTTTGTTTACATATGCATGATCCAAAAGAAGAGCATGTGTGGGCTCTTAAACGAATTCTGCGATATGTTAAGGGTACTCTTGATTTTAGGTTGCATCTGTATAAGTCCACCATTTCTAGACTTATATCATATACAGATGATGATTAGGGTGGCTGCCCGGACACAAGGCGTTCCACCTATGGTTATTGTGTGCTTTTAGGAGACAGCCTCATTTCATGGTCGTCAAAACGTTAGCCGACACTCTCGCGGTAGAGTGCGGAAGCAGAATACTGAGGGGTAGCTAATGTGGTCTCTGAATCATGTTAGCTTATTAATTTTCTTGTAGAACTTCATTGTCCAATCGAAAAAGCAACCGTAATTTATTGTGATAATGTTAATGTGATATACTTATCAAGTAACATTGTCCAACATCAACGCACAAAACACATTGAAATGGATATCTTGTTTGTCCGTGAAAAGGTTGCACATGGACAAGCTCGAGTTCTCCATGTACCGTCCCGTTATCAGATTGTAGATATTTTCACGAAAGGTCTTTTGCGCGTACTGTTTGATGAGTTCAGGGACAATCTCAGCATACTTGAACCTCCCGCTAAGACTGCGGGGGGCTGTTAAGATAATTATGGACCTAATCCATAATTATCTTCATCACATCCAAATTATCTCCATCATATCAATGTAATTAGGATGATTAGCATAGATTGATCTTCATCACATCCAAATTATCTCCATCATATCAATGTAATTAGGATGATTAGCATATTTTTAGCCTAGATTAATTTATATATATTTGTATATATATTGTAATCTTTGAATGAAAATAAACATGAAATTAACTTCCTTCAAGGAGTTCACTAGACGACGAGGGCAATACATAAGCTTTCCCATCTAATTTTAAAGTGTATTTCATTTCATCTCATCTACTTTATTCTATCCCTTAAAGAATAAGATACATTTTATCAGAAAAATTAGGTGTTTTGACAAAAAAGTAGTTATATACGTACAACATTTTCATCTGACTTATATATTTGTTTGCCCCTGCTCATAGTTATATGTGTCTGTATTTTTTCTATATAGTCTTTGTCTAATCTTGTCTCCATCAAATCTTAGAGGTTGATTCGGTCCATCGTTCCGCCACCGCAACTAGTAAAAAGATATATGTATATGTTAGCACTCATCTGTTGAACTGTAAAAAGAATGATATCACTAATGTACAATACCTTTTTCAGTTTTTTGTGTTATACTGTCTCTAAAATTCTCAAGAACTCGCCTACACCTTTACATGATAAATCGTATCATTACGGCATCTAGATTCAAAGAAACCATGTCTAAGACATCGTTAAAAATCAATGTCATGATAAGCATTGCATTGCAAGTGAAGCAGGTGCTCTCCATCGCTTCATGAATCATCCCGTGGGCGCTAACAAATAAAAAATAATAAATAAATACTAAAAATAACGTAAAATTTTCTCAAAAGATAAAAAAAAAAAGATACGAAAGCACTCGCAAAATCAGGCGTCTAGGCCACTCATTCAAAAATTCGTCGATGTTATGTTTTGTCATCTTGACCAAATCTTCATCTAAGATGCGCTATTTTTAAAGTTGACGTTCTATTCTATCATGATCTCCCATTGTAAGTATTTTTCACTGTGTGGTGTACTCAGAATTTTTTTTAAGGGTGTTCAACCTTTGAAGAAGTAATATTTTTCCATAAATAATAGGTGAACCAAAAACTTAAGTCAGATGAGTACCTTTTTTATCGCTAATTTTTTTCATTTGGAGTTCACTAGACGACGAGGGAAATACATAAGCTTTTCCATCTAAGTTTAAAGTGTATTTCATTTCATCTCATCTACCTTCTTCTATCACTTGAAGAATAAGATACATTTTATCAGAAAAATCAGGTGTTTTGACAAAAAAGTTGTTATATACAATATTTTCATCCGACTTATATATCTGTTTGCCCCTGCACATAGTCATATGAGTCTTTATTTTTTCTATCCCATATAGTTTTTGTCTAATCTTGTCTCCATCAAATCTTAGAGGTTGATTCGGTCCATCGTTCCGCCACCGCAACTAGTAAAAAGATATATGTATATGTTAGCAATTAATGTTGAACTTTAAAAAGAACGACAACACTAATGTTCAATACCTTTTTCAATTTTTTCATATTGTACTGTCTCTGGAATTCTCAAGATCTCGCCTTCACCTTTACATGATAAATCGTGTCATCACGACATCTAAATTCAAAAAAATCACGTCTAAGACATCGGTAAAAACCAATTTCATGATAAAGCATTGCATTGCAAGTGAAGCAGGTGCTCTCCATCGCTTTATGAATCATCCCGTGGGCGCTAACAAATAAAAAATAACAAATAAATCTACTAAAAATAATATAAAATTTTCTCAAAAGACAAAAAAAAAAGATTCTAAAGCATTCACAGAATCGTGCGCCCTGGCCACTCAGCCAAAAATGCATTTGTCACGACCCAAATCGGAGGGCCGCAACGGGCCCCCGGACCCTACCCGTCGGACACCATAAATACACTCCACCCTTAATCATATTTAAACACGGATTGAGCCGTGATAGATTATATAAATTTCCAACCCAAAAGCCCCAACTTACACATTTATATACCAAGGCCGACGAGGCCATACATGACAGTTAACCACAGGACACCTATCTACAAGCATCTAAAGAGTAAAACATACCACGACCCGACCGCAAAGAAATAGGTAAAAGAAATTTCCACCCAAGATTTAATAGTTGGTCCATTCTCAGCCTCGGTAAAGTCCATCTTGTTGCAATAGGAATGAACAAAAACAAATAAGTTTTGGCTAATGTGATAAAGATACCAATTAGTGTTCCAAAGACTTTACCCCTTTTATTTATGTCAAATAGGTCAGGAACAAATATGTACGGAATAGAAAGATTTCAACCTCCCAAGTAAAGAATTGTTACAAATAATGAAGAAACTATTGTTGCAATTGTATCGTATTCACCTTTCGGTAAACCCGCAACTAATTGGAGTACCATCTTGGTTTCAGAAATAGAATTCCCGACGTTGGATAGTTGGTCGGCTATGAGTTTAAGTTGTTTTCAATATTCAGACATGTTGTTGAAATTCTCGAGACGCGTATTGTTGAATTGCTTCTCCAAATACACGGCCCGAGTATTTTTGTTGTCCTGAAATATTTCTTCCAACCGTACCCACAGGTCACGTGCCGTGGCACCTGTTTTCATGATGGTGCACAATAAGTCTTTTGAGATGGTGCCATATATCCACTGTTTGATGATGGCGTCAAGGCGACGCCATGTTGGTTCGGCAATATCGGTGGGACGAGGAACGGAGTCATCAATATGGTCAAGCACGTTGCATGCACATGCATGAATATAGAATAGTTCTGTCCACATGGAATATTGACAGTCTTCTTGGTCAAGAATTATAGGGATAGAATTCTTGATATTTGTAACGGCGAATGCCGGGTGAAAAGAAGACGATGAACGTTGAAATGAGTTGTCAAAAGTGCCAGTGGAGGAACCGGAATTTGTGGGGGAAGACATGGTGGCTGCCTTGATGCTATTTCGGAAGACAAAAAAATAGTTTCTGGCCGAGGGAAAAAAACCAGAAAAACTGTCTGTTTTTGGCCGAGAGGAGAAAGAGAAAGAGAAGGGTTTTAGGCTCTTGATACCATGAAAGATATAATAATTTCCCTTGGGGATTCCTTTCATTATTCACAATATATATAGCTGTACAAAAGTTGATTCCTAATATGGTACGAATCCTAACTTACCTTTCAAAGGTTGATTCCTAATACAATTAGAATCCTAAGTTACCTTAAATATACATATATCATAATTATAAAATATACGGAGAATATTCAGAGAATATTCGCTAATACAAATGACAAACTATAGTTTTAGCTTTAGGATTTTTCTCCAAGGAAAATCTAGGGTTTAGGGTGTTTGATTGTTTTTCAATATCTCACGTAATACTTGATTTCTTCATTTACTTAATTGAAAAAATCTCTTTTTTCCTTTCCTAGCATCCTTATTTATTTTGTGCTTTATAGGATTGCAATGGACCAATTAAGTTAAGGTACTGGAGTCATATGAATCTGTTACTATTGTAAGCCAGAATATTTTTAACAAATATTAGTTCTTAATTTGTCTGCTATGTAAACATCATCAACAACACAGGACAATAGGAGAACTGTCAGATTGACTATGTGTTGTTCCTTGCTCATTCATTGTCCAACATGTTGGTTGTCTTATTCCGCTACATGTACATGTGGCTAAACATAAACATAAATATTGTTTTGTTTGTTATTCTGGTAATAATCATCTTTAAAAGCAGTGAAAAAGAATCAAGCAAATCCTATTAATTTAATTTCTTTGCAGCATAGGCTTTAAATTAATCAACATATAATTTCAGAGACCTCCCTCAAGTTCCGCTCCATCATATTGACCTCCCTCATAGTTTATAATATGACGTTTACCTTTTCTTATTTTGATTTTTTTTATCAATTCTTTTAACTTATTTATTTTGAGATAAAAAGACTACAACATGACTAATTTACCCTTACTAATTTTTACCTCTTTTAATTAATCAGTTTTATGATTATTCTCTTTAACAAGTTCTTTAAGATTAAAAAACCTAATTCTCTGCAAATACTGGTTCGTTCCACAGGTTTACCGTCATTAGAGAATATTCATATGTTTTACCTAGATTACAAGTATAAATCTATTAAGTTATAAGAAGTCTTACTTTCAGAAAGTTCATTACCACTCTTCCAATCAAATGCAAGTTCTGATGTTTTAACTTCATCTATCATTCTTCTGGATTCTATGGAACACTTAGATATTTCCTTTATTTAATTCATTTATTGACCGATAAATATACACAATATACCCACAATGTACATGTGTTTATTGTGTATATTAGGTCTCGGCTATGCTTACGGATTGGCCCTCGGATAGGCTGATTATTATGTGTAATTTATGGTAAATATTTAGTGTCCTAGTTTAGGTAAAGTTGTAATATAATTAGTATTGTACTACCATAATTAGTGTATTATCATAAATGTATAGAATAAGGTTTTAGGAATAGAATAGGAATATGATTCTCCTATTATGTAACTTGTATATATAGCCTTTCAATTAATGAAAATAATCAAGGGGATTATTTCTTTCATGGTATCAAGAGACTAGGTCTAACAAAAAAAATTCTCTCCCAAATTTTTTTGTTTCTCTCAGCCGAACCCCCCCCCCTCGGGTTTACCAAATTGTTCTTTCGCTCTCAAAATCTCTCTTAATATTCCCAAATTTCCCCTTCTCTACCTTTGTTCTTTCAACATGTCTAAGAACAATTTTCATCCTGCCCTCATGGTTTCTAACATCAAGAACAACATTCCTATTGTGCTTGAGATGGAAAACGTCCAATATGCGATGTGGCCAGAATTGTTTAAAATGCACGCTATCTCCCATCAAGTTATCCCTCACATAATTCCTCCCGCTATACCTATTCCTGCGGAGGATCCTCATTTATGGATTACTCTTGATGCTACTGTTCTCCAGTGGATTTATTCCACTATTTCGGTTGACCTCTTACAGACGATTATTGAGCCGGATACCACGGTTATGGCTACCTGGAATAGATTGCGTGACATATTCCAAGATAACCAACATTCACGTGTTGTCACACTCGAGTAGGAATTCTCTCAAATTCGCATGGAAGAATTTCCAAACGTATCTGCATATTGCAAGAAACTCAAGGAGTTGGCGGACCAACTCCGTAACGTTGGCGCACCTGTAACAAATAATCGTCTGGTTCTACAACTGGTTGCCGGTCTTTCTGAGGCCTATAATGGTGTTAGGACTCTCTTTCGTGAAAGCAACCCACTTCCCATTTTTTATCAAGCCCGCTCCATGCTTACTTTGGAAGAAGTCGGTTTGACTAAAAAGACGGCTACCGGAGCAAGCCCCGTCGTCCTAATGACGTCCTCCACAAATTCTTCGGGTTTTGTTGATAATTCGGGCAAAAACCGTACTCATGATGGTGGCAAAAATAACCGTAAGAATAATAACAAAAACCGCGGGTGCAAACACGGCGGTTCTGGTGGTCAGCAATCCGGCAGTGGGCCCCGACCAGTCAACAGTGGGCCTCCTCCATACTGGTCCCAGCCATGGGGCCCATGGCAGTGAGGCTAGGGCAATGGGTCGTGGGCCAGCAACCCCTATTTTCCAGGCCCTTAAAGCAGCCAGTGGGATGGACAACCTAATTTCAGGCCCAACACTTAGCAGACAGGTTCTCGGTTCAACACTGGGCCGGGGCAACAGGGTGGACTGCTTGGGCCTCGACTCACACAAGCATTCTCGGCAGTGGGCCCCACATCTACTCACACTGACATTTAGGCCGCAATGCACACACTTGGATTGACGCAATCAGATCCAAATTGGTACATAGACACCGGCGCAACGACACACATGACTTCTGATCAAGGTACTCTCTCGTCTTATGCCAATTTGAGCAACCCTTGTGGTATAATTGTCGGTAATGGTAACTCTATTCCAATTCAGGGTTATAGTCATAAAACTCTATCTCCCCCCAATCCTCCCCTTATCTTGAAAAATACTTTACATGCCCCCAAATTGATTAAAAACTTAGTGTCTGTCCGAAAATTCACCACTGAGAATTCCATTACCGTTGAATTTGATCCTTTTGGTTTCTCTGTGAAGAATTTCAAGACGGGGAGTTCTCTCATGAGGTGTGATAGTAGGCGAGATCTTTATCCTATCACGCCCGATTTCAGTCCATCGAGTCAAGCCTTGCCATCAGCCTTTGCAACCATTTCTCCTTCCTTGTGGCATGCTTGCCTTGGTCATCCGGGGTCTTCTATTTTGTCAGCTTTAAATAAAAATAGTTTTATTTTCTGTAAAGGTACGAGTCGTACTCCAATTTGTCAATCTTGTTCTTTAGGAAAAATTGTTAAGTTACCATTTGTAGACTCAAAATCTCATACTTTAATGTCATTTGATATTATTCATAGCGACTTATGGACGTCTCCTGTTCCTAGTTCAATGGGTCATCAATATTATGTTCTTTTTTTGGATGATTATTCTAAATTTCTATGGACGTTTCCAATAGCGAAGAAATCTCAAGTTTTTTCCATCTTCCTAAAATTTAGAGCATTCATCATAACTCAATTCGACCGTGAAATAAAAAATATTCAGTGTGATAATGGAAAAGAGTATGTCAATGGGGTATTTCGGGAATTCTGTGCTACTAATGGGATAAATTTTCGTTTCTCTTGTCCTCATACATCTTCACAAAATGGGAAAGCCGAACGTAAAATTCGTTCTATAAATAACATTCTCCGCACCCTATTGATACATGCTTCTGTACCCCCCATATTTTTGGCATCATGCTCTTCAAATGGCTACATATCTCCTTAACATAATTCCTTCCAAAGGTCTGACGTATTCTTCTCCCCTTCAAATTTTATATAATAAAACTCCTTCCTATTCTCATATTCGGGTTTTTGGGTGTTTATGTTATCCGTTATTTCCATCCACCACAATTAACAAACTTCAGGCCCGGTCTACTCCATGTGTGTTTTGGGTTTTCCATTAATCATCGTGGATACAAATGCTTTGATTTATCCTCCAATAAAATCATCATTAATCACCATGTCATTTTTGATGAATCTCAATTTCCGTTTACTAAAAGTCATACTCCCGTGCCTAGTTCGTATAACTTTTTGGA
Organism: Anisodus tanguticus; assembly: GCA_034509755.1. NCBI lineage: Eukaryota > Viridiplantae > Streptophyta > Magnoliopsida > Solanales > Solanaceae > Anisodus > Anisodus tanguticus. Next base: position 36,319,128 of record CM067544.1, read on the forward strand.
TGAACAAATATCCCCGTATATTATTTAGCATTTTTCGGACATCTCCCGCAGCCGAAATTCTCCAGCGGGCCCACTGCCCGCTGGTCCCACTGGCTCCTCTCGGTCATCTCTGCCCAGTCTTCTTACTGGGCCAGTTTCAGCGATTGGGCCAGTCCAGCCCAACACTGGAACTGGTCCAGTTCCTGTTTCTGACGCCGCGTCTCGCTTCCGAGGTGGGCCAAGCGGGCCCACCGTCTCATCGGCGGTCCGTCCCAAGCCCAGTAAATTTCCAATATCCACTCAATCTTCCTCGAGTCATAGACCGGTCACTCGTAGTCAGCGGGGTATTTTTACACCTAAAAGACATTTTAAGTTATATTCAAATATCTCTAAATCCCCATTGCCCCGTAATCCTGTGTCGGCCTTAAACGACCCGAATTGGAAAATTGCTATGACTGATGAATATAATGCTCTTATTGATAATAATATGTGGGAGTTGGTGCCCCGTCCTTCTGGTATTAATATTATTAGGTCTATGTGGATTTTTGCTCACAAGAAAAATTCAGATGGTTCATTTGCACGACATAAGGCGCGACTTGTGGGTGATGGTAAGACTCAGCAGGTTGGGGTGGATTGTGGTGAGATATTTAGCTCGGTGGTCAAGACGGCTACCATTAGCACTGTACTCAGCTTGGCTCTTTCAAAAGCATGGCCTATTAATCAGTTAGATGTAAAGAATACTTTCTTACATGGTGATCTCAAGAAAACAGTTTATATGCATCAGCCGTTGGGATTCAGGGATCCCAAATATCCTCATCATGTCTGTTTGTTGAAGAAATACTTATATGGACTTAAGCAGTCTCCACGGGCATAGTATATAAGGTTTGCTGACTATGTATCGACTATTGGGTTCACTCACAGCAAGTCGGATAATTCCTTGTTCATCTACCGTCGTAGTTTGTCATTGGCCTACATTCTGTTGTATGTGGATGATATCATTTTGACTGCCTCTACAGATGCCTTACGCCAGTCGATCATGACCATGCTCAGCTCTGAGTTTGCTATGAAAGACTTAGGGTCCTTGAGTTACTTTTTGGGGATTGTCGTTACTCGTCATTCCGATGGAATGTTCTTGTCTCAACGAAAGTATGCAGCTGAGATCATCGGGAGGGCTGGGATGTCATCCTGTAAGTCCACGTCCACTCCAGTCGATACAAAGCCCAAGCTTAGTGCCGCGGCCGGCGTACCCTACGAGGATCCGACCCGCTATCGCAGTCTTGCAGGGGCCCTTCAGTATCTGACCTTTACAAGATCGGATATTACGTATGATGTCCAGCATGTGTGTTTGTTCATGCATGATCCCATAATTGAGCACATGAATGCACTTAAACGCATCATTTGATATATTCAAGGTACAGTTGACTATGGTTTGCATCTATATCCTTCCTCCACATCCACACTTGTCTCGTATACAGATGTTGATTGGGGTGGTTGTCGGGTCTATATCAGGCTATTGTGTGTTTCTTGGCAACAACTTGGTCTCCTGGTCTGCAAAGCGTCAGTCGACTCTATCCCGCTCAAGTGCCGAGGCTGAATATTAAGGGGTAGCTAATGTGGTCTCAGAATCATGTTGGTTACATAATTTACTTTTGGAGCTTTATTGTCCCATTCAGAAGGCAACCTTGGTATATTGCGATAATATTAGTGCCATCTACCTTTCTGGTAATCCAGTTCAGCACCAACGCACTAAACATATCGAGATGGACATTCACTTTGTCCGTGAAAAGGTTGTCTGTGGTCAAGTTCGTGTATGCCATGTCCCGTCGAGATATCAAATTGCCGACATCTTTACAAAGGGTCTTTCCTCGGTCCTTTTTGAAGATTTTAGGGACAGTCTCAGCGTTCGAAGACCGCCCACTATGACTGCGGGGGTGTGTTAAATATACACAATATACACACATGATGTGTATATTGTGTATATTAGGTCTCGGCTATGCTCACGGATGGGCTGATTATTATGTGTAATTTATGGTAAATACTTAGTCTCCTAGTTTAGGTAAGGTTGTAATATAATTAGTATTGTATTACCATAATTAGTGTATTACCATAAATGTATATAATAAGGTTTTAGAAATTGAATAAGAATATGATTCTCCTATTATATACCTTGTATATATAACCTTTCAATTAATAAAAATAATCAGGGGATTATTTTCTTTCAATGACCGTAATAACATGAAGAACCATTGAAATAGGATCCTTGGTTCCAAGTTGCATTGAGTCAAAATTGGAGCAAGCACATAAAGAGGAAATCGAAAAGGATCTATATATTTTATTGTTTTCATTGCCTTCCTTTGCAAAGAAGATGGTTGATGGTTGATAGATGAGGAAGAGGAAGAAAACATGGAACAAATCGGTGTTTGCAGAGGACTTTCCACCCATTAATGGATTTAGTAAAATTATACTTTTTATATTAAAATAAATAAGTTAAAAAAACTAAAATAAGGGAGTTAAGCGTAATATCTTATATCATGAGGGAGGTTAGTATGATGAAGCGAAACCTCCTAATACCTTTTTAATAATAATCATCTTCATGGAAGCAAGCAAAAATGTTGGTAAGAAAATAAATTATACCCCATAATAAATTAAGTGAAATAACAGCAACAAATTAAAGTTTCATCTTTAGAGTTTTTTCTCCAAGAAAAATTTAGGGTTGAGAGTGTTTGTTCATTTCTCAATATCTTACGTATTATTTGATTTTACTATTGACTTAATTAATCATTTCTCTTTTTTCTTTTTCCTTATATTTTTATTTATTTTTAGATAGTTCTTTTTTATAATAAAGAACTTAATTATATTATATATTATGCATCACAACAAAATACAGGATCCCGATACACCAATTAAGTTAAAATATCAGAGCCATATGAATCTATTATTATTATAAGTCAAAATATTTCTAACAAAATTAGTTCTTAATTTGCCTACTATAAGAACATCAACAGCAAAACAAAAGAGAACTTTCAAATTGAATATGTCCTCAAAAAGTTTGTTTCTTGCTTTTTCTTTTTGGTAACTAAAATAAATTTTATTTATCAAGAATATATGTACAGATCAACACTTTTAAAAACTGGTTCCTGGATATAGTCCCAAAATTTCAGAGGCAAACAAAAAAACAAACATCCTACTTGAAATATAATCAACTAAAGGACATTCAAAAAGCACAATCTAAGCATAATTAGCGATAGAAATTCAGGGTGGCAATTCTTTTTGCAAGTTTCGGTCTCATACTTCTTCTAATCACAACTTCCTGCACAATCTTTTAAGAATCTCAAGAGGTATCTGTTTGATACATACAAGCAATAAGTACCATTTTTATAAAATTTTGGCACCTCACTACTGTGGTATGTATTCGTTCAAAATAGTGATGGCCCAAGTATAATAAAAGGTATAAATAATCTTTTTCACATAGTATAAAGGTTTTTTTGGTCCTTTTCTTTTTTTAAAATTCACGATCCATGATATATTATGACTTTTTCACTTATTTAAGTTCGAAATTCATAACACTATCATGAATTTTTCACATTAAAAATGTCTCTTTTTAACGAATTTTCAAATATTGATTATTATAAAAGAAATGGACTGGAAAGAAGCTAACACATACAATCTTTTTAATTACATTTTCACCAAAAACAAATTTAACCAAAAAAAAATGTTGGGGTGGAGGTGGGGTGGGGCTAAGGGATGAAATGACCACCATAACCTTGCAATATCTATTGAGACCTTCCTTGGCTTGAAACTAGTGTTACACAAACAATGGTTGCAGTTGAAGTAATAGCATCCTCTATTTTCTCTTCTCCCCCTTCTTCTTATCTAAAATCTCCATTGCCACCCAATTCATTACCTTCAATTAGACTTCATAATTCCACACATACCCCTAATCTTTCTCTTAAATCCATTATCTATCCCCTTCTTCCTTCAAGAAAGCAAGAATGGTCCCAACTTAACTGCTCAACAGTTGAACTCACTGAGGAAGTAACAGTACAAGATGAAGAAACAGAGAAAACCCAAAAGGGTAATCAAAGAAGAAAGCTTTTTGTTCTAAACTTACCATGATCTTTAACTGTTCCTGATATCAAGACTCTATTTGGTGAATATGGAATTGTTGATGATGTTGAGGTAATTTTCTTTTCTTGAATATGTGTATGTTATGTGGGTGTTGAACCAAAAGGTGTTAACTTTTTAACCCTTTTGGGGTTGTTGAATTAGTAGATTATAAAGACTAAAGATGGAAAGAGTAGAGGGTTTGCCTTTTTTTTGTTTTTTTTACGACCCGCACCCGCTACTCTCTCGGGTGCGCACAGATAAACCCCGGACTGACGCAATAGCCTGCAAACCACGTCAGCCGATTAAGCACACTTGGCAAGCCATGTGTGACAGGCTCAACCAAGAAGGTTTATGCAGGGGATCGAATTCGTGACCTTGCGGTCCCGTGCTCTACTGTTACACCAACTTGGCTAGCCTTGCGGGTTAAAACTGTGGTAGGATAAACTTTTTAAAGTGACTGGTCCCACCGCATTACGGCCCCATACCCCAGAAAACCCCACCTCCGGCCTGGCCCTACGGATTAGTATATACCGCTTGGCCCTACGCGTATGGAGAGATTTTTTTGGGAAACACAGTTCCACTCTCGTTGATCAGAGGACTCGAACACGGAACCTCAGACAGCAATACCCTAATGTATTGGCCACTGGGCCAAACACTTTGGACAATGTCTTCTGGGGAAGAAGCTCAGGCTGCAATTGACAAATTGGATGCTTATGTAAGTTGTGTAGATTATTTACTTCTGCTAGTAAATAGTGTCAAAGAAATAATGGATGTTGGTTTGTAGTTAGCATTGTTTATGTATTTTTCTGAGGTCACTGACTCACTGTAATACTCTTGTGAGATATCTTTGTGGTGGAAGATACTGTTCAAATTTACTCAATAAGGGGTCGTTCAGTTGCTAGTTAGGAGTGAATTATCATGTATTAAAATCAACATAACTAGTAGAGTATCATATTTGGTTGTATTTTAGTTGCTATGCATAAAATTCAGTACACCAAGTACGGTGTTTGGTTACCAGTTTATGATCCCCATAGCTAATATATGTATAAGTTAAGAGGATATCTATGTACTATTTTATCAGGGTAAAAGATAGAATAACTAATACATGTATAACTAAATCCGAATAACTAATACATGTATAACTAAATCCTGCATAATTCTAACCAATAGGTGCATAACTCTAACCAGCAACCAAACGGCCCCTTTAACTCTTTTTGATGTTGAGATAAAAGGAAAGATTTCTAGCAAAAGATAATATAGAAACATGAGATACCTTGTGTTAAAACATTAAGAACTGATTTTTGTTTAACATTGAGAAATACTGAATAGAGCATTCTCAATAATTCAGGGGTTGATTGATGATGTACCTGCTTAATGCTGCTTAAGCTAAAGTACTTCTTTCACATTTAAGTATTTATAAAGATTTGTCCAATCTGTTGTGTGTTTTTATGCAGCTTGTTTAGACTGTAGATTGGTGAATTGGTAAATGGGAAAACACTCTCGGATAGTTAAAGATCTAGCATAATGTATTATACCTAAAGAAAGGGAGGATTAATATTTTCAGTCATGATATTAATTTCTTGCTAATGATTGTTAGAAGCATTAAAGATCTACTGGAGTACTTCAATTGTGGATCTGAGAGAATAAAGAAAGATATGTTAGAACACATTTTTCTCTGACCTGCCTTACGTTTCTTGTTAGAAAAGGCCCACAAGTTTACTTTGATGTTTCGTGGAAATGCTCACTGAAGGATAAAATTCCTTCTAGTGCACAGATGGTTATTACTAATCTCTAATAAGAGAACTCCATCATAACATCTTCCTAAAGCATATATAAATGCTATACCAGTTAGATTTCTAGAATACGGCCATTACACTCATATTGTGTCTCATCTCAAAATTAAGGGGTGTTAGTGTAAGAACTGTTTCAAAATCACAATTCACAAGCAAAAAATGGCTTATGGAGAAGAACCCTAGAGTGAAATGAGAGGTGGATAACATCTAAGGAGGGATGGCAGTTTATCGACTGTCCCCAAAGGGATTAGGAGGGATATAATTGACTTTACTGATCTTGGTAGGTTAGCATTCTATGCATGTTAGCCTACTCAAGTCAAACGGAGTTGGAACCTGCAGAGGTTCTATTCTTGCTTGGTCGGAATCGACGGTGCCTTTCATTATATAGTAGTAGTAAACACTTGCTATCACATTCCATTTCTCGAAAAACAAAAAAATAAATGAAAAGAAAAGAAAAAAAATGCTTGCTATCAAACTTATAGGAATGCAAATGCAGAGAATTCTTTGTCCATGTTTGTTTTACCCCTTTCCTGTTTGTTTCTTCACCGTTCTTTTTCCATTTTTTGGGTGGTACAGGAATTATCAGGAAGGATCATAAGGGTAGAATTTGCGAAGCGATTTAAGAAACCTCCAGGAGCTCCTCCTCCTTCAACTCCTCCCCGAGGGGAAACACGGCATAAACTCTATGTTTCTAATCTTGCATGGAAAGTGAGGTCTACCCAATTGAGAGAATTCTTCTCTGCAAACCACAATCCAGTTTCAACTAGGGTTTTTTTTGACAATGCTTCAGGAAGAGTTGCCGGGTATGGTTTCGTATCATTTGACACAAAAGAAGAAGCAGAGGCTGCACTATCTGCTTTAGACGGAAAGGTATACATAAACAAACTACTTTTTTCCAGTATAATCCTTTAATCTTATTGGTTGAGCATTCTCTACTCTATTAGTCTGTTTTCAATATTATAGGAGAACCTTTCCAACTAGTTAAGTTCTTGAAATAAGCTATACAATCTCATTTTTATGTTTCAAATATGAACTGTTTTTCACGGAGCAGGGTATTAGCCCCAAGGCATATGGTAATATCGAAGTTATAGTTGAATACTTACAAGAAAGTTTTGAAAGAAAATGCCTTGGGTTGTATTATTAGGATTCAAGGTATAAAGTGTGCACGGAGTATCTTTGAGGTGCATGGGTTGGATAACTTAATCTGGTTCTCTAAGTAATTTCACGCAGCGTAGTTTTTTTTAAACATGTCTCTAAATTGTGTTCATTATGAATGCATATATGATTCTTGAGTTTTGTTTGTTTTACACGCAAACGTGGTAGTACTATGAAACAACCCAAGGCTAATGTTTAGAGGATTGATATAAAAATTATCTTCTTTTTTTTCAAAAAAAGAGAAAAGAGAAACTGAACACTGGAGCCTGAATGTGGAAAATTGACTCCTCCAAGTTAAATACTTGTGTTAATTGGATCCTGTAACCAAATGTTAAACTTACACTTTTTCTAAAATTCAATATACATATCTTTAAGTTTTAACTTGATTATTTGTTTAATCTACAATGCATTTTTGTGATATCTAATTTGGTCATTCTGATATATGATTTTAAGTATGTACTAAAGAGTGCTCCTTTTGTTTGGGTGTCTCATTTTGTTTAAGCAATTATTATTATGGTGAAACTTGATGACCTATAAAAAAATTTAGGTGAATCTTGATGTTTCATTGTGTTGAAGTGAAAGTGGATCCCAGTGATGCAACAATACAAAAGTAGCAATGAGGAAACATTTTCTTTTGGAGTTGTATTAACATAATTTATCTCGAGATATTTGGTGTAAAAATTGCTTAGTCAACTATTAAAGATTCCTTTTTTTTTTCCTTTGGGTATATGAATGCTCAGATGCTTCAACCAGTAGTCTTGAAAATATTAGAATTGCCAACGGCTATAAATCTAGATTTTCCACTGATTTTATCTGATGGCTCCCTGGGAATTCCTTTCCATTAGATGTGTACATACTGGAACACAAGTACGGTAATTAATCATAAGAAAATTCATATTTGCGGGAAGTGTTGTCAGTGTATATGTAGACAGACTTATGGAAAATATATATTATAACTATTTTTAGATGTCAGACTGGGTGTGTTTGACATGTCAATTTAACAATGCAGGAACTGATGGGTCGGCCAATTCGCTTGAAATTCAGTGAAAGGGATGCCGATGGATCTGAAAACAAGGAAGAAACACACCAACACAGGAAAATCCTGAAGAGCCATAGATGAGACTCCCTTGATTACACTTCTATGGGTCATCGAGGTCCTGTTTAAACTAGACTTTTCTTCTACTTATGCACATAGTTGATGACTGTCACTTGATAACCATATTTTTTGAGGACTCCAAAATCTTTTTTGTTTGACGCGTTTGTTTGGTTTATACATTGGCGACCTTTTATCTTGTTTCCTAGTTTATTTGTTTCTAAAATGTCTCTAATGTTTATGTTATCGTTGGTTAATCTTCATGAAAAAAGAAATAGGTATCATATTGATCAAGTTGCGTTAGCAGCATTATATGATTTTCACATCCAAAATACACCGTTTGTATGATTTTCACTTGTATTTTCTGTATTCTCTTCGGCTTATTGAGAGGATCTTCACCAAATGTTTATATAAATCATGTTACCAATGACAGGTTCACCATCAAACCCAGAAAAGTTATGTTGCTCGGACTCTTCAAAAATGTCGAGCAGGTTCACCAAATGTTTATATAAATCATGTGCGTGTCGGATCCTCCAAAAGTAGTGTATTTTTGGAGTATCCGACACGGGTGCGGAACATTTTTGGAGAGTCCGAGCAACATAGCGGTAAAGTGAGTTAAAAAATTACATTAATCATCATATTTGAAGCATGAATTTCATCTGACTTTGCTTAGGGAATCAAAGAGATTCTTCGAAGGCATTGGTTGAGTTTGTTAAACTAGTATCTTCTTCTTTTGTAAGCTATAATGGTGTTTTGGAAAGAAAAAGTTAAAAGAAAAAGGAGAACCCAAAGGAATACTAATTATTGACCTGCTGAGGAAGCTATTTGGGACGATCAGACGAAAAAGAATAGCAATTATTGATAAAACAACCTATGTAGAGAATTAGATATACCTAAATGGAATTTCTTTTGAACAAGAGTCAGAGAAGGTATTTGTTGGTGTTAAAAGGGCAGCACGGTGCATTAAGCTTCCGCTATGCGCGGGGCCCGGGAAAAGGCCGGACCACAAGGGTCTTTTGTACGCAGCCTTACCCTGAGGCTGTTTCCACCATGCTTGAATTCTTTCACCTACATGGTCCAAGAAAGATACCTCATGACTGGTAAATTTCAGTTCAATTACATTCTCTTCACTCCATTAGTTTATCTCACTTCATTTACTCCATTACATTTTTCCTATCCGCTCCTAGAATTTAGATCACTAGTTAGAACCAGACACAAAAAGCCCCAAAAAAACGACATCAAACTTTTAAAAAGTAGTGTTTGTTGGACAAAATATTATCAAGAACCAAATGAGAATATATACTTCTCTCAAGTGGCTATATAACCAAGATTCCAATTTCCCATGTCAAAGTCTCAAAGATAATGAGGAATACCTTTTGGTAGATTTTATAAGTATGGTCTACTCTTTTTCCAAAAAGGTGGAATTCCCACCCCAGGAGCCCCCACACCCCGGTCCGACAGGTCTGTGAATGAGGTAAATCATGGTGACTCAATTGATTTCAAAGGTTAGACCAATACCACGCTGCGCACAAGGGGCCCTCCTTTATTTCAAGAAGTAATCCCCACACTGCCGCTGACGGGATTCGATCCTTGGCCATTTTTCAAATATCCTCCTTGATAACCAATTGAGCTGCCCAAGCGGACAAGTATGGTCTACTCTAATGGTGCTTACTTTGGGTACTCAATAAGTTAATGAAATAATTAAAAACTAGCATATCTTACATAGTGGCTAGTATAACAAGGTTTGTTTACTTTCTTGGTGGAAGTGATTGGAATGGATCTGCTAATGAAATAATTAAAAACTAGCATATCTTACATAGTGGCTAGTATAACAAGGTTTGTTTACTTTCTTGGTGGAAGTGATTGGAATGGATCTGCTCAAGGATGAAGATACTTGAAAGGTCAACTTTGTGAACTAGTTTTCTTAATATAAAAATCACAGAATTTAATGCAATATATATATTACTTTATAGTGTTTTGAGTTAATTCAAAGTGGCTTAGACCATAATCAAAGCATTGATTACTTTGATGAGTTCCCTACCACTATATATTACTTTAATAGTGTTTTGAGTTAATTCAAAGTGGCTTAGATCATAATCAAAGCATTGATTACTTTGATGAGTCCCCTCCCACCGTGATCATTTTATTAGTAAACAGATAACTATCAACAATAAAAGTGTTGGAAATTTGTCTTTGGCGGGAGTTGCGTCCAAACATCTTTAATGGCTTAAACACTAGTGTTCCGCATGTTGGAACCTTCGGTTCTTCACACGTGCATAATCTACTAAGTAAGTAGATGGCCGTAGGCCAAGGATCGTCAAATTTCGTTGAGAAATGAAAGAGATATTGGTCCACGAAGTGAGGTGTTTGAAGCATGGAAAAGGTGGTAAAGAGCAATCCTCCCTCATCGGTGGGGGAAGAAAGGTTTGTTTAGTTAATAAGTCTCAAAGTTGGCTTGAGATTTGGGACCCCAAGGGGTATCCCATGTGTTTAAAGGAGGGAAGACCTAGATGTGCTTCGGTTCGAGGATAAGCCCACACGCGCGCCGCCGTCGCCCGCCCGTCCCGTCGGGTCGTGGGTTGTGGGCTTCTTCTGATATTATCTTTTTAGACCCAGAATTGTTTCAGATTTACAGTTTGGTCCCTGAAGTTTCAAATAAGTCAAAATTGGGCAGAGAACTTTCTGTTGGTTATTGGAACGTCAACCATCCTTTATTTGCACTCAATTCAGCCATTTATTTTGGCTGAATTACTCTCCCTAAAGGCCAATCCGCTGCACATCAATTCACCATTTATTTTGGTGAATTACTACCTCCATAATTGCCATTACTTGGCCAGTAACATCAATTATGTGGGCAATTGGTAAGCCTCTCCTTCAACTATATAAAAGAGCCTTTGTACAATTGTTGAGACACACAAAAACTGAAATGAATCAGATTCTTCCTATAAACTTTCTAGCATCATTTCATTATTCAAAATTCTTCAATGCAGCACTTGAGTTTCCTTTGCTCAATTGTTCATTTGCTGTTTTATCTTGGGAGACAATTGTCCAGGACGTAGAAAGGATACATACGGGGCAATCTTGTCTTAAAGACAGAGTGCAATCACTCGACTCAACATATCAAAACTGTTCCAGATTCTTGTTCAAGTTTATTGTAATTTCAGTTTGTTGTAATACTTAGCAGTTACTTATTTCCGTTTCCTGCACCATTGTAAACAACAAGTTTAAGACAAGATTTTGCTTACTATAACTGTTTTAACATGGTTGGAAACATGAATGATTCTCATTGCATGCGTGCTGCTGCCAATCAAGGCAGCAATTCTACCTTCCCTGCTGCTGCCGCTACCGTCCAAGGCAGCAATTCTGCTGCCTTCCCCGCTGCTGCCCAAGGCACGTCTGCTGCCTTTACTGCTCCATCCTTCGCATTCCACCATGATCGCCCTGAAAAATTCATGTGCTCAAACTTTAAGAGATGGCAGCAGAAGATGCTGTTCTACTTAACTGTTATAGGCATGGTCCGGTTCCTAATGGAAGATCCTCCACAAGCTGGAGATGAAATGGACCCTTCGCCTTCTAAAACGGGTGAAGGGGGCTTTGGTATCCATGTCATTAATGGCATGAAAATGGTTCTTGATGCATGGAATCATAGCGATTTCATGTGTAAGAATTACATACTGAACTGCTTGGCAGACCCTCTCTACACGGTCTATTACATTGTTGGCACTGCCAAAGAGCTGTGGGAAAAACTGCAAAAGAAGTACTACGCACAAGATGCAGGTACTAAGAAGTTCATCGTTGAGAAATTTCTAAAATTCCAAATGGTGGATAGTAAGACAGTGATGTCCCAAGTTCAGGAATTCCAAATGATTTTACATCACCTGGATTTGGAAGGAATGAAACCAAATGAGCAGTTTTTGGTTGCATCGCTGATTGAAAAGTTACCTCCTTCGTGGAATGAGTTTCTGAGTTACTTAAAACTCAAGACAAAGGAGATGACCTTTGAAGAGCTTATTATCAAACTCCAAATCCAGGAAGATAATAAGAAGGCCTTACCGATGGGTAAACAACCTGCTGAGGCAAAGGCAAACCTGACCGAGGCCAAAGGGAACCCAAGCAAGAAGCGAAAGTTCCAGAAAGACAGCAAGGCCCACGCAGCAGAGATGTTCATAGGTAACTGTCACCACCGTGGGAAACCTGGTCATAAGATCAAGGAATGCCGCAAGCTCAAGACTGAGCAACAACAGAAAGCCAAGGCTAAAGGCAAGGCGCATGCTAATGTCGTCAAGGACACGCTCCTGGATGACATGATTGCGGAGTTCTCGGCAGTGGTGCTCGAAGCAAACCTGGTCGACAATCTGAGGCAGTGGTGGGTGGACACAGGTGCTACCAGACACATCTATTCCAACAGAGATGCCTTCTTCACGTACACACCGGTCACCGACAAGAAGTTGTTCATGGGTAACAACGCTTCCTCTTACGTGCTGGGGGTAGGAAAGGTGGTCCTGAAGATGACTTCCGGAAAGGAGCTCACTCTGAAGGAAGTGATGCATGTCCCTGAGATTAGAAGAAATTTAATTTCAGGACCTTTATTGGTTAATGCTGGTTTTATGCTAATGTTTGAACCCAATAAGTTTGTACTCACTAAGAATGACACTTTTGTGGGGAGAGGCTTCGTCTGTGAAGGCCTTTTCAAAGTGAATTCCATGTCTATAATGCGTCCAAGTAATAAAGTTGAACCTTCTTCTTATTTGCTTGAGTCTTCTAATTTATGGCATCATAGATTAGGACACGTTAACTACAAGTCTATCCAAAGGCTGGTAAAGTTGGAGTTGTTGCCGTATATCGACGTAAACCCTCAACATAAGTGTGAGGTGTGCGTAGAGGCAAAACTTACCAAGCTTCCTTTTTGATCCGTCGAAAGGAATACCGCTTCTTTAGAACTTATTCACACATATATATGTGATTTGAAGTTCGCACAAACTAGAGGGGGGAACAAGTACTTTGTGACATTCATTGATGAAAGCCCAAGGTATTGTTACATTTACTTGTTGAAAAGTAAAGATGAAGCCTTTGAAGTGTTCCGACGTTATAAAGCAGAAGTTGAGAACTAACTAAGCCTGTGGATTAAATCCATTCGTAGTGATAGAGGGGGAGAATACGTAGCGCCATTTGAGGAATATTGTGCCCAAGAATGCATTGTTCATCAAACGATAGCTCCATACTCACCTCAATCGAACGGTGTGGCGGAAGGTAAGAACCGCACATTGGAGGAAATGATGAATGCCTTGCTCATCAATTCCGGTCTTCCCCAAAACATGTGGGGAGAAACGGTCTTTACCGCTAATACGATTCTTAACAGAGTCCCACATAAGGGTAAGGACAAAACTCCATATGAATCATGAAAGGGAAAGAAATCCACCTACAAATATTTTAAGGTGTGGGGTTGTTTGGCAAAGGTTGAAGTACCCAAGCCAAAGCATGTCAAGATTGGGCCTAAGACTGTAGATTGCATATTCATTGGATATGCAAATAACAGTAGTGCTTATCGCTTCTTAGTGCGTAAGTCAGATATTCCAGATATCCACCAGGGTACAATCATGGAATCAAGGAATGCTCAATTCTTTGAAGGTACCTTTCCTAGAAAGGAAAAAGACATAACCTCTCGCAAACGAAGTTATGAACAAAGCTCTCACGAACCGGAAGTCGTTGACGGCCCGGATCTAGATGGTTCAGATCTAGCGGATCTCGAGGTAACTGAATATTCGGAATCTATTGTTCCAGATTCTCAGAACTTAGAGACTCCAGAGATGGAACTAAGGCGAAGTAAAAGGGCCATGAAGGATAAATTATTCGGTCCTGACTTTGTAGCTTATATGGTTACTGATGAATCAAGGACAATTGTTGAAGCATTGTCAACTCCAGAGGAATCGCTCTGGAAAGAAGCTATTGAGAGTGAAATAGGCTCCATTCTGCATAACCATACTTGGGAGTTGGTTGATCTTCCTCCGGGAAATAAATCGTTGGGGTGTAAATGGATACTCAAACGGAAGTATAACACAGTTGGGTCTATAGATAAGTACAATGCCAGATTGGTAGTCAAGGGCTATCGGCAGAAAGAAGGTCTTGACTACTTTGACACGTACTCCCCGGTATCTCGGATGACATCCATATGGGTATTCATTGCGAACGCAGCTTTGCATGACCTTGAGATACATCAAATGGATGTCAAGACAGCCTTCCTAAATGGTGATGTGGAAGAAGAAATTTATATGGACTAACCTGAGGGGTATGTGGTTCAAGGGTAAGAGAAGAAAGTCTGTCGGCTTGTCAAATCTCTGTACGGGCTGAAACAATCCCCGAAGCAATGGCACGAAAAATTTGATAGTACTCTACTATCGAAGGGTTTCGCCATTAATGAGTGTGACAAATGTGTCTACATGAAAGGTAACTTTGACTCGTTCGTTATGATATGCCTGTGTGTAGACGACATGTTGATCACAGTGAGCAGTCCTAGCATAATTCTAGAGACTAAGAATATGTTGAAACAATGCTTCGACATGAAGGATATGGGTATCGCTGATGTCATCTTAGGGATAAAAATTTCTAAGACGTCTGACAGACTGGTCTTATCTCAGTCTCACTACATCGTAGATGTTTTGAGAAAGTTCGAGATGTTTGACAGTTCACCTATAAAGTCACCAATGGATACAAATCAAAAGCTTGAGTGCACCCGTATACTAGGAGCGATATGCATAGGTGATCGGTAGTTTGATGTATATAACAAACTGCACCCGACCTGATATTGCTTATACAATCAATAAGTTGGCTAGGTTTACCCGTAATCCGAGTGATGATCACTAGAAGGTGTTGAATCGGGTATTACAATACCTGAAATACACGTTAACTTTTGGGCTACATTATTCGAGATATCCAGTTGTACTAGAGGGGTACAATGATGCAAACTGGATATCTGATATAGAGAACACCAAGTCCACAGTGGGTATGTATTTACAATTGGTGGTGGGGTTGTGTCTTGGAAATCCTCTAAGCAAACTTGCATCGCCCGATCCACAATGGAATCGGAGTTTATCACTTTAGACAAAGCAGGAGAAGAAGCTGAGTGACTTCATGACTTCTTAGAGGATGTTCCGTGTTGGAACAAACCCGTACCTTCGGTAATGATCCATTGCGACAGCCAGTCAGCTCTAGAAAGGGCACAAAATGCTATGTACAACGTCAAGTGTCGTCATATTCTACGGAGGCATAAGACCGTTAGGCAGCTGATCACCACGGGTGTAATATCCATTGATTACATAAAGTCAAATGATAATATAGCAGAGCCGCTGACAAAAGTCTTACCCAAAGATCAGATGGTCTGCCTGTCTAGGGGAATTGGCTTAAAACCCAAAGTATAAGGACCAATACGGTGGTAACCCAACCTTACTGACTGGAGATCCCAGTAATTTGGTTCAATGAGAAAACTAAGATGTAAAGGTTCAGTTGATCGCTTCAGTGGAAGCATGAGCACTTCGGATAGTGATTTCTTTAAAGAAACACCAAATCCAAAGTCGTTCCCGCAATAGAGGTTAAGTGCTATCTGCAATATAGGTAAAGGTTAAGTTTTCAAAACCTTTCATGATCCTCAACAGTTAAGGTTAGGTTTGGGGAAACTTTTAATGGTTCCTAACACTTGTGAAGTGGGGTATAACAGGATACCTTGTAGGAGACCACCTATTTAAGTGCGAGGACAGGCCACCTCAAATGAACGCACTTAAGAATCCAAGAAGTTGTCCACGGCCACAACAGACAAAACATTACGAAGAAGAGAGTAAGGGAATTTGTTGTGTTGGTACTATTGACTTGGCTTACATTAAACACTGACGGTTCAAGACATCACGTTCAGCGCGCAGTAAGTCCGATGGTGTTTAACTATGGAAGGTTCAAAGCTGAAGCTACCTCTCCTTATGCAACATCGGTCCGCTGAAATATTGCTGGAAAGAAAAAGACACCATGTTAGTGCGCCAAAATCTCTTTCAAGAGGGGATTGTTGGAAATTTGCCTTTGGCGGGAGTTGCGTCCAAACATCTTTAATGGCTTAAACACTAGTGTTCCGCATGTTGGAACCTTCGGTTCTTCACACTTGCATAATCTACTAAGTAAGTAGATGATCGTAGAGCTAATGATCGTCAAATTTCGTTGAGAAATGAAAGAGATATATTGGTCCACGAAGTGAGGTGTTTGAAACATGAAAAAAGGTGGTAAAGAGCAATCCTCCCTCTTCGGTGGGGGAAGAAATGTTTGTTTAGTTAATAAGTCTCAAAGTTGGCTTGAGATTTGGGACCCCAAGGGGTATTCCATGTGTTTAAAGGAGGGAAGACCTAGATGTGCTTCGGTTCGAGGATAAGCCCACACGCGCGCCGCCGTCGCCCGCCCGTCCCGTCGGGTCGTGGGTTGTGGGCTTCTTCTGATATTATCTTTTTTGACCCAGAATTATTTCAGATTTACAGTTTGGTCCCCGAAGTTTCAAGTAAGTCAAAATTGGGCAGAGAACTTTCTGTTGGTTATTGGAACGTCAACCAGCCTTTATTTGCACTCAATTCAGCCATTTATTTTGGCTGAATTACTCTCCCTAAAGGCCAATCCGCTACACATCAATTCACCATTTATTTTGGTGAATTACTACCTCCATAATTGCCATCACTTGGCCAGTAACATCAATTATGTGGGCAATTGGTAAGCCTCTCCTTCAACTATATAAATTAGCCTTTGCACAATTGTTGAGACACACAAAAACTGAAACGAATCAGATTCTTCCTACAAACTTTCTAGCATCATTTCATTACTCAAAATTCTTCAAGGTAGCACTTGAGTTTCCTTTGCTCAATTGTTCATTTGCTGTTTTATCTTGGGAGACAATTGTCCAGGACATAGAAATGATACATATGGGGCAATCTTGTCTTAAAGACAGAGTGCAATCACTCGACTCAACATACCAAAACTGTTCCAGTTTCTTGTTCAAGTTTATTGTAATTTCAGTTTGTTGTAATACTTAGTAGTTACTTATTTTCGTTTCCTGCACCGTTACCATTGTAAACAACAAAAAGCAAGTTAAAAGAAGGGATTGAGAAAAAAGAACAAAGGTAAAGAGAAACAAAAACCAAAGAAGAAGGAAAACTAAAGGTAAAATACCTAACACAAAGCATTCTCCCTTGCTGGTTTATTATTCTCTTTGCTTTTCCATTTAACTACTTTATCTATTGCCCCCCCCCTCTCCCCTCTTTCACCTTCACCTCAATGTAACACTCATATCTTCTCTCTGTTTCATTCTTCCATTGCTCTTCACTTCCTTAAATTCTTCTCATTTCTCTAATTTGGTTTGACTAGTCTGTCAAGATTACTATCCTTGAAAGTGTGATGGTAAGTTTCTTTTTCTTGTCTTTTTTTCTCGAGTTCGATTAATGGTGCCTGTAAATAGTTCAGTAACTTGGGCACCACATATGAGCACAAGGGATTGTTCTCAAGGATTCTGCAGTTTATACTGCCCACAATGGTGTTACATAATCTTCCCACCTCCACTTCCGTTCGATTTCCCGTCTGATGATGATGATTCTGGTCCAAATTTCTCTCCTCTAGTTATCGGCATCATTGGAATTCTTGTCAGTGCTTTCCTTCTAGTTAGCTACTATGTCATAATGTCAAAGTGTTGTGGCCACAGGATTGCTTTGAGAAGGGAGAATCATCTTAACGATTCAGAACTAGAAGAGAATGACCCTTCAAATCATGATGCATGGCATGTGAACACGACAGGTTTGGACGAGTCTCTTATCAAGTCGATTAGGGTGTTAAGTACACGAAAGTAAGTGGATTAGCCGAGGGAACAGATTGTTTTGTTCGTCTGAGTGAATTTCAAGAAGATGAAAGCCTCAAGACTTTTACCAAAATGCAGCCATGCTTTTCATGTTACATACATTGATACGTGGCTTAAATCTCACTCCAATTGCCCTTTATGTCGCGCTAATATAGTGTTTGTCAATGCTTCACCACTACCTACATTATCTCTTCCAATTATCGAAGCGATAACTCCTCTGATGAACGAAAGAACCTCCGAAAACCAACATGAAAATGATATAGAAATGGGGGTCAGAGAGGAAGATGAAGAAGTTGAAGAAAGCAGAGTTCCTCCCAAGAGGCTAATAATAGAAAATATGAATCTACAAATTAGAAGATCAGTATCGATGGACCAAGTACCGCGAGGTGTTTTATCTATAGCTGATATACTAAAGATTGATCACGATGAAGATATTGTTGGAAATTAGCCTTTGGCAGGGAGATGCGTCCACCCATCTTTGATGAATTAAACACTAGTGTTCCGCATGTTGGAGACCTTGTCTCTTCGCACATGCATGATCTACGAAGTGAGTAGATGACCTTAGGGCCAAGAATCGTCTAATTTCGTTGAGAAATAAAAGAGATATTGGTCCATGAAGTAAGGTGTTTAAGACATAGAAATGTGGTGTGGGACAAATCTACCACATCGGTGGGAATAAGAAGAATTGCTCTCTATATATGTCTCAAATTGGTAAAGGGTTTGGGACCCCAAGGGGTATCCCATGTGTTTAAATGAGGGAAGACCTAGGTGTGCTTGGGTTCAAGGCTAAGCCCACACGCGCGCCGCCGCAGCCCGCCCGTCTGGTCCGGTTCTGGGTTCTCGGGTTCTCGGGTCACGGGTCACGGGTCGTGGGCTGTGGGCTGTGGGGACTTTTCTAATATTATCTTTTTGGACCAAAGAACTCTGGCAGATGTACAGTTTGATCCCTGAAGTTTCATATATACAGTTTGGTCCCTGAAGTTTCAATATTTATAGTTTGGTCCCCAGAGTTTTTGGGAAGGTGACGGAAGGCAGAAAGCCTACCGTTGGGACTGTTTTTTGAGGCATTAATCAGCCATTACTTGGCTGATTAACTCCTCTATTAACAGCCCATTAGTTGGGAAATTGAGCAACCTTCTTCATGACCTTATTCACCTCATTCATGGCATTAAAACCTGCCATTACAGCCCTCCTTTAAGGGCCATTACAGCCTTGTTTGTGGCTGTTGGACAGCCCCTCCTCATGCTATATATTGAGCTTCATTTGGCTCAAAACAGGAGCTGAAAACAGACGGGAATAACACAGAAAAACAGACTGAAAAATAGCGAAATCAGTGAGCAAAAACTGCTCGAAACAGTGGCTGAAAATCAGTCAAAAACAGTGGCCAAACCCAAACGTATACACAAGATATACACTATAGAGACACACTATATACACAGAGACAAAAGAGAAGAGTAAAGAGAAACTCTTCCTTCCTATTCCATATCTTCAGCAAGTCGAGTCATATTTGTTTTCTTCGCCAGGCTCAACCTATTGGCTTTGTAGCGTTGAGATTAAAGTGTTGTTTTATCTTGGAAGACTATTGCCCGTTAACGTAAAAGCATATATACGGGGCAATCTTGTCTTAAGGATAGAGGGAAATCCCTCGACTCAACACACAACGTTGTAACCATCCAGATTTTGTTGTTTCTTGATTTCAGGATATCAAGATTCAAGACACAACAAGCTTGCGGCAGTTCTCAACATTGGTCTTGCAAGGTTATCAAGATTCAAGACACAACAAGCTTGCGGCAGTTTTGAAGATTGACCATTTATGTATTACAATTGTTCGAAAGGATAGATAAATGGTCAATCTTCAAAACTGCCGCAAGCTTGTTATGTCTTGAATCTTGATAACATTGAAAGACCAATATTGAGAACTACCGCAAGCTTGTTGTGTTTTGAATCTTGATATCCTGAAATCAAGAAACAACAAAATCTGGATGGTTACAACGTTGTGTGTTGAGTCGAGGGATTGCCCTCTATCCTTAAGACAAGATTGCCCCGTATATATGCTTTTACGTTAGCGGGCAATAGTCTCCCAAGATAAAATAACACTTTAATCTCAACGCTACAAAGCCAATAGGTCAAGCCTGGCGAAGAAAACAAATATGACTCGACTTGCTGAAGATATGGAATAGGAAGGAAGAGTTTCTCTTTACTCTTCTCTTTTGTCTGTGTGTATATAGTGTGTCTCTATAGTGTATATCTTGTGTATACGTGAGGGTTTGGTCACTATTTTTGACTGATTTTCAACCACTGTTTCGAGCAGTTTTTGCTCACTGATTTCGCTATTTTTCGGTCTATTTTTGTGCTGTTTTTCTGTGTTATTCCCGTATGTTTTCAGCCCTATTTTGAGCCAAAATGAAGCTCAATATATAGCATGAGGAGGGGTTGTTCAACAGCCACAAACAAGGCTGTAATGACCCTTAAATGAGGGCTGTAATGACAGGTTTTAATGCCATGAATGAGGTGAATAAGGTCATGAAGGAGGTTGCTCAATTTCCCAACTAATGGGCTGTTAATAGAGGAATTAATCAACCAAGTAATGGTTGATTAATGCCTCAAAAAACAGTCCCAACGGTAGGCTTTCTACCTTCCGTCACCTTCCCATAAACTCTAGGGACCAAACTGTAAATATTGAAACTTCATGGACCAAACTGCACATATGAAACTTCAGGGATCAAACTGTACATCTGGCAGAGTTCTTTGGTCCAAAAAGATAATATCAAAAAAGTCCCCACAGCCCATGACCCGTGACCCGAGAACCCGGAACCGGACCGGACGGGCGGGTGGCGGCGGCGCGCGTGTGGTCTTAGCCTTGAACCCAAGCACACCTAGGTCTTCCCTCCTTTAAACACATGTGATACCCCTTGGGGTCCCAAACCCTTTACCAATTTGAGACATATATAGAGAGCAATTCTTCCTATTCCCACCGATGTGGTAGATTTGTCCCACACCACATTTCCATGTCTTAAACACCTTACTTCGTGGACCAATATCTCTTTCATTTCTCAACGAAATTAGACGATTCTTGGCCCTACGGTCATCTACTCACTTCGTAGATCATGCATGTGCGAAGAGACAAGGTCTCCAACATGCGGAACACTAGTGTTTAATTCATCAAAGATGGGTGGACGCATCTCCCCGGCAAAGGCTAATTTCCTACAATCCCCTCTATGAAAGAGATCTTGTGGCGCACACACAAGGTGCCTACATTTCAGCAATCTTTCAGCGAAAAGATATTGCATCAGGAGAGGTAGCTTTCGCTTTGAATCTTCCCTAGTTGAATACCATCGGACTTACTTACTGCGCGGTGAACGTGATGTCTTGATCCGTCAGTGTTTTGTGTAAGCTAAGACAATGATATCAACACAATAACTCTTCTTATTCATTTTCCTTCTTACGTTTATGTCCGTTGTGGCCATGGACACACTTGGATTCTTAAGTGCGTTCATTTGAGACGGCCATCCTCGCACTTAAATAGGTGATCTCCTATAAGGTATCCTGCTATACCCCACTTCACAAGTGTTAGGAATCATTTAAAGTTTCCCCAACCTTAACCTCAATAGTTTGAGGATCATTAAAGGTTTGGAAGCTTAACCTTTACCCACCATGCAGGTAGCACTTTAATGTCTATCGCGGGAACAACTTTGGATTCATGTTTTCGTACAGAAATCATCATCCGAAGTGCTTCTTGCTTCCACCGAAGCGCTCAACTGAATCTTTTGCCGCTTAGTTTTCCCATTGAACCACATTCTTAGGATCTCCAATCAGTATGGTTGGGTTTCCACCGCAAAGGTTCGTATTGTTTGGGTTTTAAGCCCATTCCCCTAGACAGGCAGAACACTTGATCTTTGGGTAGTGTCTTAGTTAGTAAACAAGGAAGTGACACCCGTGATGATCAACTGCCATACGGTCTTATGTCTCCGACAGATATGTCCAGACGCCGTCATTCGTGTCCTTCCTGAAGCCGATCGGCTAGCCACAGTGTATAACTGCTGAAGACACGGGTTTCTCCCAATAAAGGACGTCCTCTAAGTAGTCGTGAAGTTACTCAACTTCTTTCATGCTTTGTATAAAGCGATAAACTCTGATTCCATCATGAATCGGCTGATGCAAGTTTGCTTAGAGGATTTTCCAAGACCCACCATACACATTTACTTGTGGCTTTGGTGTTCTTCAGATCTGATGTCCAGTTTGCATCATTGTATTCTCCCAGAACCGCTGGACATCCAGAATACTATAATCCGTAGATAAGCGAATAATTCGGATATCGTCATATCCGACCGAACGCCTTCTATTGATCATGTATTAAGATCATCAGTGAACCTTAGTTCAACTGATCTGATTGTAGGACGATACCAGGTCGATTGTAGTGTGTACAATACATTGAACTACACGTGACCTGTGCGTATCGCTCCTTATTTATGGGTGCACCATGATTCCAATCAGTTCTATGATTCATATCCATTGGTGGCTTCAACGAGACTGTCAACTATCGACCAGTCCGTTAGATGTCTTAGAAATCCAATTCCTAAGATGTCATCTGTGATCCCATATCTTTCATATCGAGACTTTGTTTCAATATGACTTTTACTTTCAGACTGTTGATTCTCCAACTGTTGGCTTTCTAACTTCAAAGTCAATGTTTCTGTGGTCAGATTCATTGTTTCTGTTTTATCTGAAGCTTTCAGGACCAAAATGTAAACATTTCAGGGACCAAAATAAAAGTTCAGGAAGAAGCCCAACAGTTCAGCAAACCAATTCTGATCCTCTTCTTCCAACTCTCCGGTTGGGAAGGTTGTCTCAACATTCATGCCACACAAGACTGCAATGGCCCTGGATGTTAAGCTACTCACAGGGGAGCACATTTTACAACCCAAAGGCTCTTTTCCCGGAGGAAGATCAATCATTACACACGTATGGTTCTATATGATGGAATTTATTTATCTCTTTAGCTTCTTTACAAAGCAGCGCTTTTGGAGATGATAACTATTTGTCAATTGTCCATGGTTCGTTCTCAACCATACAAGCTAGAAGGTATGGAACAAGTCTTTGTCCCCTCTTTGCTCCTTCTCGGTTCAACATCTAGAATCCACGAGTTCGAGATCGGAATATTAAGTTCGGATAGCCAAGCAACTTTCGAGTCCTGTAGATACGGAACGTCTAGTTCCGAACAGTCATGCCCTCGCGGGTTTTTGTTAACCTTGAGCAATTACTTCTTTTTCCTTTTTCAAGGAAAGTTATCTTCAAAGAATTCAGCATTCTTTGATACCAAGAGGCGATCAACACTACTGTTATTTGCAGATCCAGTGGATATGCAATCTACAGTCTTAGGTACAACTTGACCTGTTTCAGTATTCCAACTTTTACCAAGCCACCCCACATAATTTGGGGGTACGACTTTGCGCTTGGCTAACACCGTTGGACTGAAGTGGGAAATGAACAGTCGTTTAATGAACGATGCTTCACATTCTCCCCCTCTATTGCCACGAATTTTGCAATCCATAGGCATAGTTGATTTTCAACTTCAGCTTTGTAGCGCTTATCCGCTTCAACAACTTCATCTTTGCTTTTCAACAAACAAAGGATTCCATACGTTGTACCATCAATGAAGATCACAACGTACTTGTCTCCCCCCTCTATTTTGTATAAACTTCAAATCACCCAATTAGGTGTGACTAAGTTCTAGAGGAGCGGTGCTTCTTTCGCTATTCCCTTGATGGAATTTGGAAAGGTGATTTTGCCTCTTCATCTACCTCACATTTATTTTGAGGGTTTATGTCGACAGACGGCAACAATCTCAACATCGTTAGCTTTTGAATGAGTTGCTATTTAACGTTTCTTAATCTATGATGGCATAGATGCACGGATTACAAATATATCATTCATTTGGCTACAAACATACTGTACCATTCTTAGTTATTATAGACCTGTTGGACTAGTCTCAAACCAGCTTGACCAACAGCGTCCCTTAAACCATGTTTAGGACATGTATCACCTCATCTTAGAGTGATCTCATTCCCTGAAGTCCTATTGAGGACAACCTCTCCAACCCCTTCTACTTTAGAGGTGGCGTTGCTTCACATGAACAACCTCTTGCCCGTGGTTAGGGCGTAACCGGATCATATGTGATCTAGATACTTTGGCCCACTCCAGTTGCTTTGGCAGACTGAGTGTCCAATTTCTTTTCTGCCTTTCTTTAGGCCTTCAGATCATTTAAGACACGAAACTCGGCCCACCACACTAGGTGTCCATTACTTTTCCTATGAATGAATTCTGGCCCCACTCCAGTCGCCCGGAGGCTTTATATGACTGAGTGTCCAATATCATCATATCAAAGGAATTTTTGGCCCACTCCAGTCGCCCGGAGGCTTTGTATGACTGAGTGTCCAATATCATCCTATGAAGGATCTTCTACCAAATAGTATGACAGGCTCAACGTCTTTAGCTTTTAGACTTCTTCCGTTATGATTGGTGCCCAGATAATTCTTGGCGCTTACTTAAGAGTGGTAACAGTTTTCGCACAGTTAGTGGATCTCTGTCCATCATATGTGCGAACATACTTTACACACTTTTAATCACTACACTTAATAGAACAGATCTTTTTAAGTCGTTTACAAAATCCAATCTTAAATGAGAAAGAAGAAGAGATTAAACTTCTGATTTTTAAGGCGTAAGGAATATAAATTATTTTTATATTCCTCCTTACTTTAATCCATTTTTAATCAGACATCATTTAATCTTTATTCTTGACCAGTAAGAAAAATACTTATGCCAATTTCGGATTCTTTGTCTGGGACAAATATAGGCCTTCTGTTGCAAGATAGAACCACATCTTCAACCTTCTCCTCTTATCCCAGTTAACATCCTCAGGCTCTCGGGAGCGCTTGTTCCCACCACTCTTGGGAGCGGTGACACCATGAACATGTTGAACTTCAACAATATCATCATCACTGTCTTCAAGTAGAAAACCACATCCATATCCAGATTTGGTCACACAACTTAAGACAAGATTGTATTTTATTACTATTAGTGTTCGAAAGATGTCGGTCAAAAGTTGTGTGACCAAATCTGGATATGGTTGTGGTTTTCTACTTGAAGACAGTGATGATGATATTGTTGAAGTTCAACATGTTCATGGTGTCACCGCTCCCAAGAGTGGTGGGAACAAGCGCTCCCGAGAGCCTGAGGATGTCAACTGGGACAAGAGGAGAAGGTTGAAGATGTGGTTCTATCTTGCAGCAGAAGGTCTATATCTGTCCCAGACAAAGAATCCAAAATTGGGATAAGTATTTTTCTTACTTGTCAAGAATAAAGATTAAATGATGTCTGATTAAGAATGGATTAAAGTAAGGAGGAATATAAAAATAATTTATATTCCTTACGCTTTAAAATAAGAAGTTTAATCTCATCTTCTTTCCCGTTTAAAGATTGGACTTTGTAAACGACTTAAAAAGATTCGTTCTTTTAAGTGTAATTATTAAAAGTGTGTAAAGTATGTTCGCACATACGATGGAGAAAGATCCACTAACTGTGCGAAAACTGTTACCACTCTTAAGTAAGCGCCAAGAATTATCTGGGCACCAATCATAACGGAAGAAGTCTAAAAGTTAAAGACGTTGAGCTGTCACACTATTTGGCAGAAGATCCTTCATAGGATGATGTTGGACACTCAGTCATACAAAGCCTCCGGGTGACTGGAGTGGGCCAAAATTCCTTTGATATGATGATATTGGATACTCGATCATATAAAGCCTCCGGCGATCGGAGTGGGGCCGTAATTCATTTCATAGGAAAAGTAATAGACACCTAGTGTGGTGGGCCGAGTTTCAGTGTCTTAAATGATCCGAAGGCCTAAAGAAAGGCGAAAGAAATTGGACACTCAGTCTGCCAAAGCAACTGGAGTGGGCCAGAGTATCCAGATCACATATGATCCGGTTACGCCCTAACCACGGGCAAAAGGTTGTTCATGTGAAGCAACGCCACCTCCAAAGTAGAAGGGGTTGGAGAGGTTGTCCTCAATAGGACTTCAAGGAATGGGATCACTCTAAAATGAGGTGATACATGTCCCAAACTTAGTTTAAGGGACGCTGTTGGTCAAGCTGGTTTGAGACTAGTCCAACAGGTCTGTAATAACTAAGAATGATACAATATGTCTGTAGCCATATGAATGATATATTTGTAATTCGTGCATCTATGACATCATAGATTAAGACACGTTAAATAGCAAGTCATTCAAAAGCTAACGATGTTGAGATTGTTGCCTTCTGTCGATATAAACCCTCAAAATAAATATGAGGTAGGCAAAATCACCTTTCCAAATTTCGTCAAGGGAATAGCGAAAGAAACACCGCTCCTCTAGAACTTAGTCACACCTACTTGGGTGATTTGAAGTTTATACAAAATAGAGGGGGGAGACAAGTACTTTGTGACCTTCATTGATGATGGTACAACGTATGTAATCCATTGTTTGTTGAAAAGCAAAGATGAAATTGTTGAAGCGGATAAGCGCTACAAAGCAGAAGTTGGAAATCAACTAAGCCTATGGATTGCGAAATTCATAGTGATAGAGGGGGAGAATGTGAAGCATCGTTCATTAAACGACTGTTCATTTCTCACTTCAGTCCAATGATGTTAGCCAAACGCAAAGTCGTACGCCCAAATTATGTGGGGTGGCTTGGTAAAAGTTGGAATACTGAAACAAGCCAAGTTGTACCTAAGACTGTAGATTGCATATCCACTGGATCTGCAAATAACAGTAGTGTTGATCGCCTCTTGGTGTCAAAGAATGTTGAATTCTTTGAAGATAGCTTTCCTGAAAAAGGAAAAAGGAGTAATTGCTCAAGGTTAACAAGAATCCGCGAGGGCCTGACTATCCGGAACTAGACGTTCCGTATCTACAGGACTAAAAAGTTGCTGGCTATCCGGAACTTAATATTCTAGATCTGCAGAACTCAGGGATTCTAGATGTAGAACCGAGAAGGAGCAAAGAGGGGACAAAGACTTGTTCCACACCTTCTAGCTTGTATGGTTGAGAATGAACCATGGACAATTAACAAAGAATTGTCATCTCCAAAAGCACTGCTTTGGAAAGAAGCTAAAGAGAAATAGATTCCATCATATAGAACCATATGTGTGTAATGGTTGATCTTCCTCCGGGAAAAGAACCTTTGGGTTGTAAAATATGCTCCCCTGTGAGTAGTTTATCATCCAGGGCCATTGTAGTCTTGCGTGGCATAGATGTTGAAACAGCCTTCCCAACCAGAGAGTTGGAAGAAGAGAATCAGAGTTGGTTTGCTGGACTGTTGGGCTTCTTCCTGAACTTTCATTTTGGTCCCCGAAATGTTTGCATTTTGGTCCGAAAGTCTCGGATAAAACAGAAACAATGAATCTGACCACAGAAATATTACCTCTGAAGTTAGAAAGCCAATAGTTGGAAAACCAACAGTTTGAAAGTGAAAGTCATATTGAAACAAAGTCTCGATATGAAAGATATGGGTATCACAGATGACATCTTAGAAATTGGATTTCTAAGACATCTAACGGATCGGTCGATAGTTGATGATCTCGTTGAAGCCACCAATGGATATGAATCATAGAACTGATTGGAATCATGGTGCACCCATAGACACGGAGCGATATGCTCAGGTCACGTGTAGTTCAATGTATTGTACACACTATAACCGACCTGGTATCGGCCTACAAAGTAGATCAGTTGAACTAAGCTTCACTGATGATTTTAATACAAGATCGGTAGAAGGCGTTAAGTCGGATATGACGATATCTGAATTATTCGCTTATCTACGGATTATAGTATTCCGGATGTCCAGCAGCTTCGAGAGAACACATGATGCAAACCGGACATCAGATCTGAAGAACACCAAAGCCACAAGTAAATGTGTATGGTGGTTCTTGGAAAATCCTCTAAACAAACTTGCATCGGCTGATTCATGATGGAATCGGAGTTTATCGCTTTATACAAAGCATGAAAGAAGTTGAGTAACTTCACGGCTCCTTAGAGGACGTCCCTTATTGGGAGAAACCCGTGCCTTCAGCAGTTCTACACTATGGCTAGCCGGTCGGCTTCAGGAAGGACACGGATGACGGCATCTGGACATATCTGTCAGGAGACATAAGACCGTATGGCAGTTGATCATCACGAGTGTCACTTCCTTGTTTACTAACTAAGGGACTACCCAGAGATCAAGTGTTCTGCCTGTCTAGGGGAATGGGCTTAAAACCCAAACAATACGAACCTTTGCGGTGGAAACCCAACCATACTGATTGGAGATCCCAAGAATTTGGTTCAACGGGAAAAATAAGCGGCAAAAGGTTCAGTTGAGCGCTTCGGTGGAAGCAAGAAGCACTTCGGATGATGATTTCTGTACGGAAACATGAATCCAAAGTTGTTCCCGCGATAGACATTAAAGTGTTACCTGCATGGTGGGTAAAGTTTAAGCTTCCAAACCTTTAATGATCCTCAAACTGTTGAGGTTAAGGTTGGGAAAACTTTTAATGATTCCTAACACTTGTGAAGTGGGATATAACAGGATACCTTGTAGGAGATTACCTATTTAAGTGCGAGGATGGCCGCCTCAAATGAATGCACTTAAGAATCCAAGTGTGTCCATGGCTACAACGGACAGAAACGTAAGAAGGAAAATGGATAAGAAGAGTTATTGTGTTGATATCGTTGTCTTGGCTTACACTAAACACTGACGGTTCAAGACATCATGTTCACCGCGCAGTAAGTAAGTCTGACGGTATTCAACTAAGGAAGGTTCAAAGCGAAAGCTACCTCTCCTGATGCAATATCTTTTCGCTGAAAGATTACTGAAATGTAGGCACCTTGTGTGTGCGCCACCATCTCTCTTTCATAGAGGGGATTGTTGGATAATTGCCTTTGGCGGGGAGATGCGTCCACCCATCTTTGATGAATTAAACACTAGTGTTCCGCATGTTGGAGACCTTGTCTCTTTACACATGCATGATCTACGAAGTGAGTAGATGACCGTAGGGCCAAGAATCATCAAATTTCGTTGAGAAATGAAAGAGATATTGGTCCATGAAGTAAGGTGTTTAAGGCATGGAAATGTGGTGTGGGACAAATCTACCACATCGGTGGGAATATGAAGAATTGCTCTCTATATATGTCTCAAATTGGTAAAGGGTTTGGGACCCCAAGGGGTATCACATGTGTTTAAAGGAGGGAAGACCTATGTGTGCTTGGGTTCAAGGCTAAGCCCACACGCGCACCGCCGCCGCCCGCCCGTCCGGTCCGGTTTCGGGTTCCGGGTTCTCGGGTCACGGGTCGTGGGCTGTGGGGACTTTTCTGATATTATCTTTTTGGATCAGAGAACTCTGCCAGATGTACAGTTTGATCCCTGAAGTTTCATATGTACAGTTTGGACCAAAATTCTTTCATATGTGCAGTTTGGTCCATGAAGTTTCAATATTTACAGTTTGGTCCCTAGAGTTTATGGGAAGGTGACGGAAGGCAGAAAGCCTACCGTTGGGACTGTTTTTTGAGGCATTAATCAGCCATTACTTGACTGATTAACCCCTCTATTAACAGCCCATTAGTTGGGCAATTGAGCAACCTCCTTCATGACCTTATTCACCTCTTTCATGGCATTAAAACCTGCCATTACAACCCTCCTTTAAGGGCCATTACATCCTTGTTTGTGGCTGTTGGACAGCCCCTCCTCATGCTATATATTGAGCTTCATTTGGCTCAAAACAGAAGCTGAAAACAGACGGGAATAACACAGAAAAACAGCACAAAAACAGATTGAAAAATAGCGAAAAGCAAAAACTGCTCGACACAGTGGCTGAAAATCAGTCAAAAACAGTGACAAAACCCTCACGTATACACAAGATATACACTATAGAGACACACTATATACACAGAGACAAGAGAAGAGTAAAGAGAAACGCTTCCTTCCTATTCCATATCTTCAGCAAGTCGAGTCATATTTGTTTTCTTCGCCAGGCTCAACCTATTGGCTTTGTAGCGTTGAGATTAAAGTGTTGTTTTATCTTGGGAGACTATTGCCCGCTAACGTAAAAGCATATATACGGGGCAATCTTGTCTTAAGGACAGAGGGCAATCCCTCGACTCAACACACAACGTTGTAACCATCCAGATTTCTGTTTTATCTGAAGCTTTCAGGACCAAAATGTAAACATTTCAGGGACCAAAATGAAAGTTCAGGAAGAAGCCCAACAGTTCAGCAAACCAATTCTGATCCTCTTCTTCCAACTCTCCGGTTGGGAAGGCTGTTTCAACATCCATGCCACGCAAGACTGCAATAGCCCTGGATGTTAAGCTACTCACAGGGGAGCACATTTTACAACTCAAAGGTTCTTTTCCCGGAGGAAGATAAACCATTACAAAAGTATGATTCTATATGATGGAATCAATTTCTCTCTTTAACAGATATTGGAACATCAAAACAAGAAGTAGGGGAAGAAGAAGTAAGCACATTACAACATTGTGTGTCAAGTTCTATGGGGATAAAGAGATCTTTTTCCAGTGGGAGATTCATGTTCCCTAAACGTGGAAGAGGACAAAACATGATCATCCCATTGTGAAATTCTTGATAAATTATGCCAAAATTAGGAGGATTTTGTGCATTTATGCACTTATATAAAGAGTTTATATTAAAGAAATAGAGTTTGAATAGGTCTTTGTTTTAAGTGTAGGGGTGGCCAGTGGGTCGGGGCGGGGTGGGGCGGGTCCCGGTGGGATGGGGGAAGGGTCGGGACCGGGGCTTCGGCGGGATTAGCGGGCCGGGATTAGCGTGACAGGCAAATGTCCCATCCCGTCCTACATCCCGCCGAAAAAGGGGACTGGTGTTGGGGGACGTGGCGGGGTCGGGTCGGTAGGGGGATTTCATTTTTTAGACAATTTTAAAAAATAATATATATAAACACTTCAATAATTAAACAAGACGGTGTAATAAAAACATCCAAGACTGTTTTTGTGCCTTTTATATTATTTAATAGAAATATAATTTTTTTGTAATACAATTTCAAAATTGCAACTTTGTGGTGTTGTTCAAAAGTTGCAAATCACATAGTAAAAGTGCAATTAAAAAAATTACATAGTTAACCATACTTTTTCTAATTTCCTCACAATGTCTTGAGGATCTTCGATTGAAATTGAAAGTTGTTGGTCAAATTGTTCGACGTCGCTTCATTGTCCCTCAGACAAGATTTCATTGTAGTTGTAGTCTTATTCGTCGTTGATCTCCGGTTGACCGCACCTTCTACGCTCCGCTCGAATCCAATCTCTGAATAGAACTGCAATCTTCAATGTGTCTCCCGCCAATGAATGTCTGTGCTCTCCTATTTGGAATCTTTCCGCAGAAAAAGAGCTTTCAGATGATATTGATGACGCTTGAATGTTCAACACATCTCGGGCCATCTTTGCTAGTGTAGGTAATGTCTTCTCATTGTCCATCCAGTATTTCAGCAAGTCTTCATGTCCTTCATCATTGACAATTAATTCGTACGGTACAATACCCTACAAAACATAAACATCAAATTTGCTAACTTGTGAAGAAATTGAACCACTAAACATTCTATCTCTAAGACCTTGAATACTAGCAGCAGAAACTGCATGTCTTTTATTAGGTTGCAGTGAAGTAGAAAAAAATAGTACCGAAGCCGGTTGATTATTTACACTTTCTTGTTGATAATACATATATATTTTTTTGCATTCATTGTGTATGCTAGACATAACTTCTTCTTTAGTTGGTTCGTCAGTTTGATTATGCCTTTAAGTAGTTGAGGTTTTGTGTGTTGTCATCACATCTTCTAATTTTGTTCTTTCTTTTTCTTCTCATCTTCACTGCCTATTTTTTTTTCTTTGATATCATTTTGTGCTCACCAAGTTAAAGCAAAAACGAGTTCAATTATAATGTTATCACTTTACTATGATAAGATTTAACTGTTGGATTGGATCCTATTAGAGACTTGAAGGAAAGCCAAGTTGGTTAGGAACATTACAAATATTTCTGATTATGTAAGAGAATTGATTATGATTATTTTATTTGAAGTAAAAGTACTGTTTTTTGGTACAATATCCCAGCACATGTTATTAAAACTATACAGGTCATTAGCATCCTTAAACCCAACTTAAAACGAATAGAATTGAAGAAAAAAATATTATTATATCGGTTCCTGTTTGTTTCATTTTATGTTGCACTATTTTATTATTAGTCTTTTCTAAAAAAAAAGGATACTTTTTGTATTTAAAAATAAATTAATTCTAAACTCTTATTTTATTTTTAATGACATACTTTTATAGCTACATAAATTTCATAACATATTTAAACTCGTAAGTTCTTTTCTTATTTCTTAAAATTTCGTGTATAATCAAACATTTAAAACTACACTATTGTTAAAAAGAAACACTACGTTACATAAAGAGAATCATGCATAACCTCTTGGACGGTACCTTTTATAGATATGTTCATCCAAATCCTACTCTTTTCTATCTATTATTACGATAAATAAGTGATGATTATGTCGTCATCGTATATGAATTGGGCCTTTGGCTCATAAAATTCTTAGGGACTTGAAGCTGGCCCGAAATAGAAACTTTTTGGTAGAAATGGCGCGGCCTGTCCAATTTTTGGGCAATGTTATTATTAACGTTTAACCATCGATTGAAATGTCACATGTAAAAGTTCAAAACTTAATCATACTTTACAGGAGTTTTACAAGTAGGAATTTTTGAACTCCAGTATAGTATGCTGGAGTGTCGCAAGTAGGGGTTTTCGCCGAAGTTTCACTTGCAAAAGTTTCGAACTCCATTGAAACGATACTGAATTTAATTGGCAGTCTTAAAAATGACTATTAGTTAACGTGTCCTGAAGGAGGTCTACTATCTCTGTCCAAGATCAATAAGTATTCCTGCAAGGAAAACAGATGTCTAGGATGTCACAATTTGAATTATAAGAGTGTCCTATATATGTTGTTAAGAAAATATGAGAAATAAGTGTCGCTTACCACGTGAGAATTGGTGTTCTCAGGGGATTAGCACTCAAGATTGTTTATTTTGGTATCTGAATAAGAGAATCCATCACCAATTCATATGTACAACTTGTACAATCTTATACTTTGACGTGATTTTAAAAACTTCTAGGCGAGGGCGAGGGCGAGGGCGAGCTCTTTGGTTTGACTAATGTGAAAGGTTGCCTTAGTTTATATGGAGGAAAAAGAATGAAACTAAGATGGTTGCAACTAGCCCACTATTTGCAAAATGTTTTATACTAGATAACAAGCTCTTGTATTGCACAAAAAATGGTGAACTTCTCTTTCATGGGGTATGATAATGGATTTTCCATCTATTATCCTAAACAACAATAATTCATTACAGTAGGTGAGGCCCAAGTGTATTTTCAATATGTTTGGATACTTATATTTTTGGAGGATCACTATGAAGCGCAAGAGGAAGCAATCGACGATCCCATTAACAAGAAGAAGGTCAAGGCGAGAGAATGTTGGTACAAATTAAAAGGCAATATCAACAACAATTTGGATTCATTTGTTCTTTCTTTCATTCTTTTTCCTTATTAAAAATTATTGTTTTCCTAAATAAATGCTTTCTTTGTGAAAATATGTGTCGGAGTTTGTTCGTTATTGAAAATATTTTCTAGAAAGAAAATGTATTAAAGGTTAATAATAATACTTTTTTTGAGTGTTAAAGATTAAAGAAAATTACTAGTTTTACCCGATCCTCATCCATTATTAAATCGGAAAAGGACCAAAAATACTTATAACGTATTTGGGCTCAAATATACCCCTAAACTAAAAGACCCTCAACCTTTTGGGCATGAATCTAGAAAACA
Organism: Anisodus tanguticus; assembly: GCA_034509755.1. Lineage (NCBI taxonomy): Eukaryota > Viridiplantae > Streptophyta > Magnoliopsida > Solanales > Solanaceae > Anisodus > Anisodus tanguticus. Next base: position 36,353,028 of record CM067544.1, read on the forward strand.
GTTACTATATGTTTCTATCAGTGGCGGAGCCAGGATTTTTACATAGGAATTCAAATATATGAAGAAGTAAATATACAAAGAAGTCAAGGGGTTCAATATCTGCTATATATACATAAAAAATTAATTTTAACCTTGTATATATAGTGTAATTTTTCGCCGAGTAAGTTCAGATTAATCTTGTAGAGGCTACCTAGCTCCGCCCCTGGTTTCTACCGTATGATTTTCTTTCATATTGAAGCTGTCTTTTGTTTGTGAAATTGCCGATAAACTCTTATTAGTAGTTGCATGAGTGAATATCTTAAGGATCAATTTTTTTGACACGCCTCAAATTGTTAACTACTTAACTGATTCATACATTATGCATTCAATTTTTGTTATATATACTTCTTACTACTTGATCTTCACCAAGTGTAATCCAGTAGACCAACATAGTATACTATTAGTATCTGATTATCCTCATTTCACTAGAAAAATAATTGCAAACACTAATTGCCAGTTGCCGCTAAGATTGAAAATCAAAATACTATTTCAATAAATTTAAGCAAATAATCACACAAGCCATTGATGTTTTAGTCATCTTTCTAGAGCAACTCACATGTCGACTTCATTAGTAAATTATAAAATGAGAGAGAGATAAGGGTCATCGTCTAATAAACAAAATCAGAAGAACAATCGATGAAATCCAGTCGATTCAAGAGTCCCCAGCTGGTATGTTAGTTTTTTTAGAGTCCCCAGCTGGTATGTTAGTTAAGGGGTATATTTGAGCCCAAAACAAATGTTGAGGGTATTTTCAGACCAAAAGGTTAACTAAGGACATTTATGAGCCATTTTCAATACGATAAGGGTATTTTTGGCCCTTTTCCGTTATTAAATTGTCAATACAATACTCAAGTAATAAGTGGTTAATCAAGGAGTAGAATATTATTGAAAAGTTCACAAATGACATGACACGACCTATTGTCATCTTATCCTTTATGTTAATAACTATTATAGACACAAATTTGTTAGTAATTATTTCAAATAATGGAACTGTCATACAATCTAGTAGTTCTATAGTGTTTAAGAATTTCAAAGTTGTCTCCCTTCTAATTAATAAATACATACGCTCCCACAAATCTTTCAATTTTATAGAATTACAGCATTTGAAAATCAATATAAATTATACTTCCTGCTCATTTAACAACTAGACAAAGGACAGTCATTTTCAGATTAGTAGCAACATATATGTGCTACAATGTTGACTGTGTTTGCATTTAATGAAGAAACAATATACTATATAGTATAGTTATAAAAATATGTAATAAGGATGGTAGTGTGATACTGGGCTAAATTACAAGATCTAGAATTAGATAGTCCAATAGGTATATATACCTAAATTAAACTCATTATTTCCTCCAACACCCTCCCCTCCCTCCCCCCCCCCCCCCAAAAAAAAGAAACTGAAACCAAAGCATGTGAGTCACTATTAAACATTTAATCAAATGGCAGTATAAACACTTTAATAATAATGTGCTTAAATCGTTTTCAATAGATTATCATTTTGAATTTATTTCATTAAAGGGAAAAGATATCCAGTCCTTATTAAGGACCGTCCTTCAACAATTAGACATGGCTAGAAACATGACCTGTTAAATCACCAAATTAAGCTCCTTTAAAAAGTAACGTAATTTCTTTTTTAATACTACAATCACACAACTAATAAATTTCTTTCCTCATGACCCCTCTCTTTCACATATGTACATCTAGTTCAACCATGTAAAAAGTTTAATGAACATTTAAGGAAAAGACCAACCTAGCTTGCATTGATGTAATGTAACATTCTATTTCTTTCTTTTTCAAGAGGAACTTAATTTTTTTTTTTAACAAACAGGACCACTAATAATGTAACAGTCAGGGACATTATTGATGAAACTATGGAAATTGGTGATTAAATGTAGATCACCTTCGAGCACTGCTACAGAGAGGGGAACCAAGTTGTTGATTTCTTAGCTAAATATGCAACAACTCATGTAAACCCCTCATTGATCAACCACTTTGGTACTTATTTTTTGGACAAGAGTCAACTTCCTAGCATGAGGATGAGAGACGACAAAGCTAACTCTTTTGTGAGCTGAAATGTATAGATCAAAGTGTATAGCGGAGAATGTATAGCTAACTAGGTTTAACATTCTCTTTTTGCCGGATTGCATTGCAATCTTTTTTTTTTTTTTGACGAAGGAACCCGCAGCCGCTACTCTCTCGAGTGCGCACAGGGTAAACCCCGGACCGACGCAATAGCACACGCAAACCACGTCGGCCGATTAACCACACTTGACAAGCCATGTGTGACAGGCTCAACCAAGAAGGTTTATGCAGGGGATCGAACTCATGACCTTGCGGTCCCGCGCTCTACTGCTACACCAACTTGGCTACCTGTTAAACAAAGGTAATATACCTGTGATATACACTGAATATACATCAGTATATATCACAGGTATACAAAGCGATGCCCAAAGAAGAAAGCAATGGGCCCCAAAGAAAGCCGTGGGCAGTAGCCCAAATCGTCCAGGCCTATCACGGGATTTGGGGAGCAAAGCAGTGGGCAAATTTGTATATTAAGAAAAGTGTATTTTGTGTATATTGTAGTGTATTTGTTACCTAGATTAGGATATACACTTACCATAATTAGGATATACCCCTACCATAATTGTATAATTAGAATTATGGTAGAATAAGGTTTTAGGAATAGGATTCTCCTACTTTGTAACTTGTATATATATATATATATATATATCTATTCAATCAATGAAAATAATCAAAGGGATTATTTCTTTCATGGTATCAAGAGACTAGGTCTAAACAAAAGTTTTCTCTCCCAACTTTTGCCTATTTTCGGTCGAGACACCCTCCCCCCTCGGGTTTCTCTCCCAAAGTTCGTATTCCGCTCTCAAACACCTCTCTTAAATTTCCCCTCCTTCTTTGTTCTTTCAATATGTCTAAGAACAATTATCACCCTGCCCTCATGGTTTCTAACGTCAAGAGCAGTATCCCTATTGTCCTTGAGATGGAAAACGTCCAATATGCGACGTGGGCGGAGTTGTTTAAAATTCACGCTATCTCCCTTCAAGTTCTTCATCACATCATTCCTCCCGCTAGACCTCTTCCTGTGGAGGATCCTGAATTATGGATTACACTTGATACTACCGTTCTCCGATGGATCTACGCCACTATTTCGGTTGACCATCTACAGACGATTATTGAATCGAATACCATGGCTATGGCTGCCTGGAATAGATTGATGACATAGTCCAAGACAACCAACATTCACGTGTCGTCACACTCGAGCAGGAATTCTCTCTAGTTTGAATGGACGAATTTCTGAACGTTTCTGCATATTGCAAGAAACTAAAGGAGTTGGCGGATCAACTACGGAATGTTGGCGCACCGATAACTAATAATCGTCTAGTTCTACAGTTGGTTGTCGGTCTTTCAGAGGCCTATAATGGTGTTGGAACTCTCCTTCTCCAAAGCAACCCTCTTCCTGACTTCTATCAAGCCCGCTCCATGCTTACTTTGGAAGAAGTCGGTTTTGCTAAAAAGGCGGCTACCGGAGCAAGCCCCGTTGTCATGGTGGCGTCCTCTCCTAGTTCTTCGGGTTTTGTTAATAATTCAGGCCAAAACCATAATCATGGTGGCGGCAAGAATAATCGCAAGAATAATAACAAAAACCGCGGGGGCAAACGCGGCGGTTCCAGTGGTCAGCAAGCAGGCGGTGGGTCCCATCCAGTTAACAGTGGCCCACCACCCCCTGGGCCCAGCAGTGGGGCTGGGGTAGTGGGCCGTAGGCCAGCAGCCCTTACAATCACGCAGTGAATTCCAGCGGCCAGTGGGCTGGCCAACAGTCCAAGCCCAACACCCAGCAGTGGCGGCCCACTGGCCAGTGGCCCAATAGCAGCGGCAGCAGCAGCTACGGCACAGCTCCATCACGGACAGGAGTTCTTGGGCCCCGACCTCCGTAAGCCCATCATGCAGCAGGCCCCACTCAAATCGATATCGAGGCCGCGATGCACACACTGGGGCTAACTCAATCGGACCCAAATTGGTATATAGACACCGGTGCCACTACTCACATGACTTCCGAATCAGGTACTCTCTCATCTTATTCCAATTTGAGCACCCCTCGAGGGATAATTGTTGGTAATGGCAGTTCTATTCCAATTATAGGGTATGGTCAGAAAACGTTGTCTCCCCCCCCAATCCACCCCTTCTCTTGAAAAATACTCTACATGCTTCTAAATTGATTAAAAATTTGGTGTCTGTCCGAAAGTTCACTACTGACAATTCCATTTCCGTTGAATTTGATCCTTTTGGTTTCTCTGTGAAGGATTTCAAGACGGGGAGTCATCTCATGAGGTGTGATAGTAGGGGGGATCTATATCCTATCATGCCTGGTTTCAGTCCATCGAGTCAAGCCTTGCCATCAGCTTTTGCAGCCATCTCTCCTTCCATGTGGCATGCTCGTCTGGGTCATCCGGGATCTTCTATTTTATCAGTTTTAGATAAAAATAGCTTTATTTCTTGTAAGGGTACGAGTCGTACTCCACTTTGCCAGTCTTGTTCATTAGGGAAAATTGTTAAGTTGTCATTTGTAGACTCCAATTCTCATACTTCAATGCCATTTGATATTATTCATAGCGACTTATGGACGTCTCCTGTTCTTAGTTCATTGGGTCATCAATATTATGTTCTCTTTTTAGATGATTATTCTAGATTTTGTGGACGTTTCCAATTGTGAATAAATCACAAGTGTTTTCCGTCTTCATCAAATTTAGAGCGTTCATTCGTACTCAATTCGAAAGAGAAATAAAAAATATTCAATGTGATAATGGGAGAGAATATGACAATATGGAGTTTCGGGAATTCTGTGCTAATAATGGGATCAATTTTCATTTTTCGTGTCCTTATACATCTTCACAAAATGGGAAAGCCGAACGCAAAATTCGTTCCATAAATAACATTGTCCGAACTCTCTTAATTCATGCCTCCATACCTCCATATTTTTCGCATCATGCTCTACAAATGGCCACATATCTTCTTAACATAATTCCTTCTAAAGGTCTGACATATTCTCCCCCCTTCAAAATTCTATATAATAAGAACCCTTCTTATTCTCATCTTCGGATTTTTTGGTGCTTGTGCTATCCATTATTCCCATCCACCACAATTAACAAACTTCAGGCTCGGTCTACCGGATGTGTATTTTTGGGTTATCCGTCGAATCATCGTGGTTATAAATGTTTTGATTTATCCTCCAAGAAAATCATAATTAATCGTCATGTCATTTTTTATGAAACCCAATTTCCTTTTCCAAAAGTTCATACTCCCGAGCCTAGGTCGTATAATTTTTTGGATGACCAAATATCCCCGTATATTATTCGAATTTTTTCGACATATCCCGCACCCAAAATCCTCCCGGGGGCCCCACTGCCCGCTGGACCCACAGTACCGCCAGCAGCAACAGATTCGGGTTCGGATCGGCCCAAAGCAATTGGGCCGGTGCCCCAATTCTCGGGCGGTCCGATTGATGATTCGATTTCCGATTTGGGCGGCGCAGCCCACCGCCTCTTGGCCCGTCCGTCCCGAGGCCAGAAAATTCCCAAAATTCCCTCAATTCTTCCTCGAGTCATAGATCGGTCACTCGTAGTCAGTGGAGTATTTTTACACCTAAAAGACATTTTAATTTACATTCTGATGTCTCTAAATCCCCCTTGCCCCGCAATCCTGTGTCCGCATTAAATGACCCTAATTGGAAAATTGCTATGACTGATGAATATAATGCTCTTATTGATAATAAGACGTGGGTGTTGGTGCCCCGTCCATATGGTATTAATGTTATCAGGTCTATGTGGATTTTTGCTCATAAGGAGAATTCAGATGGATCATTTGCTCGACATAAGGTGCGACTTGTTGGTGATGGTAAGACTCAGCAGGTTGGGATAGATTGTGGTGAGACGTTTAGTCCGGCGGTCAAACCGGCTACCATTCGCATTGTGCTTAGCTTGGCTCTTTCAAAGACTTGGCCAATTCATCAGTTAGATGTCAAGAATGCTTTCCTACATGGTGATCTCAAGGAAACAGTCTATATGCATCAGCCGTTGGGTTTCAGGGATCCAAACCGTCCTCATCATGTATGTTTGTTGAAGATGTCCTTATATGGGCTTAAGCAGTCTCCAAGGGCCTGGTACACGCGGTTTGCTAACTTCGTTTCAACTATTGGGTTCACTCACAGCAGGTCAGATAATTCCTTGTTCATCTACCGCTGTGGTTCGTCCTTGGCCTACATTCTGTTGTATGTGGATGATATCATCTTGAATGCCTCTTCCGATGCCTTGCGCCAGTCTATCATGACCATGCTCAGTTCTGAGTTTGCTATGAAAGACTTAGGGCCTTTGAGTTATTTTTTGGGGATTGTCGTCAAGCGTCATTCAGGTGGCTTGTTTTTGTCTCAACAAAAGTATGCTGCTGAGATCATAGAGGGCTGGGATGTCATCTTGTAATTCCACTTCCACGTCAGTTGATGCAAACCCCAAGTTGAGTGCCGCAGCAGGTGCACCATACGAGGACCCGACCCGCGATCGCAGTCTTGCAGGGGCACTCCAGATCTTACCTTTACCAGACCGGATATTACGTATGCGGTTCAGCAAGTGTGTTTATTCATGCATGATCCAGATTTGAGCACATGAATGCAATCAAACGCATCATTCGGTATATTCATGGGACACTGGACTATGGGTTGCACTTGTATCCTTCATCTACATCCACACTTGTCTCTTACACGGATGCTGATTGGGGTGGTTGTCCCGACACCAGACGGTCGACTTCTGGCTACTGTATGTCCCTTGGCAACAACTTGGTCTCCTAGTCGGCAAAGCGTCAGGCAACTCTATCACGCTCAAGTGCAGAGGCAGAATATCGAGGGGTAGAGAATGTGGTCTCCGAATCATGTTGGCTACGTAATTTGCTTTTGGAGCTTCATTGTCCCATTCAGAAGGCAACCTTGGTATATTGCGATAACATTAGTGCCATCTACCTTTCAGGTAACCCAGTTCAACACCAACGTACTAAGCATATCGAAATGTACATTCACTTTGTCCGTGAAAAGGTTGCAAAGGGTCACGTTCGCGTATGCCATGTCCCGTCTCGTTATCAAATTGCGAGACATCTTTACAAAGGGTCTACCAGCGGTTCTCTTTGAAGATTTTAGGGACAGTCTCAGCGTTCGAAGACCGCTCGCTATGACTGTGGGGGTGTGTTAAATAAAGGTCATATACCTGTGATATACACTGAATATACATCAGTATATATCACAGGTATACAAAGCAATGGCCTAGCAAAGCAAAGCGGTGGCAAAGCAAAGAAAGCGTGGGCGGTGGCCCAAATCGTCCGGGCCCATCACGGGATTTGGGCAGCAAAGCAGTGGGCAGATTTGTATATTAAGGAAAGTATATTTTGTGTATATTGTAGTGTATTTGTTACCTAGATTAGGATATACACTTACCATAATTAGGATATACACCTACCATAATTGTATAGTTAGAATTATGGTAGAATAAGGTTTTTGGAATAGGATTCTCCTACTTTGTAACTTGTATATATATCTATTCAATCAATGAAAATAATGAAGGAGATTATTTCTTTCACTACCCTTGCGGGTTGCATTGCAATCTGTGTTTATGTATCAGGGGTATAGTCTAGCCCTCCCCTTTATTTGTGTTTACATAAATGATATACAACACCCTAGGACACTTATCCTGGAGAAATTTAAAAAAACAATATGTTTACATCCGCATAACCGTTTTGTTTTTTTGCTACAACGTTTATACAACCTTACACATAGTAATATAATATTTATTGACTCATATAAACAATGTATCTTTCTTGTATAGTAAATATAAAAGTGTATGATATTGTATAAAGTGTATATCATGTTGCTAACTATATAAGCAGATTTTTTCTGTGATTTTCAGTTGTACTTCTTGTTCAAAACCAGTTTGAATCTCCACCAAATGACTTGAAATGTTGTAAATAACTAATAGAATATTTTCCGAATATTCTTTCATTAATTATATATCTTTTATTTTAGATAGAATTGTATTCCTATTTTAATTAGGTCTTCTATTTTATGTAGAATTATATTTCTTATTGTAATTAGGTTGATTAGTTACCTAGTTTAAATATTCTTGTACTATTATATATATTGTACATTATTGATAAATACAATCAAGAAACATATTCTTGCAACTCCAAATTTCTCACCAAAAAGAGATTCAAAATTCAAACTTGCTTTTAAGCTTGTTCAACAATGGTATAGAATACCTTTTTAATATGGTTTCACCACCTAAATCTTACAAAATCAGTACTCTAACTACGGTTTGAGCTCCAAAGACAACAACAAATTAAATCGAGTTTGCTAACTCACAATCAATAAGAATCACAACTTTTAAATTCAACTTTAAAGATATGAACTAAAAAGTTTCAACAATTGAGGCAATTTGGTTTTTACATATTGTATATAAAGTGGGTCATATTGGGTAAGGAAGGAAGAAATGGGCTAAATTGATCTATTAGCACCAGAATGGACATAGGGGTAAAACTCTCAAATTAAAATCATTTACTTTTGAAAGTAATTTATTAGTAAAGTTGTATTTTACAGCATCAAATAGTATATATTCATGGAAATTAGAAATTAATTTGGTCACTAGCATCTTTTTCTTTTAGCCTTTCCTCCCTTTTGGTTGAAAGAAAGCTCAAATAAGCTGGAATTACATTATCTTACTTTAGATGTACCGACTATGTGACAATTTTTGTATAATTAGTGCAATTTCTTGGCAGACATTAATTAGTATTCTATTAAAAATGATAACTTACTTGATATTATAGGTTAATAAAAAAGATTAAATAATATAAAAAATCTTACATTATCTGTACATTTAATTACAACACGCTCAACGTAAGGGTAAGGTGAAAAGGAAGGAAAAGACCATGAGCGTCTCTATTAGTTGAGTGAATTATTTGTTTGACTTAGGTATCCTCTATATATATCCACCACAACAAAAAGAAAATAATAACCATCTAAGTTTAACACTTTTGATTTATTTTTTTTGGTAAACGGCATTGCCTTACAGATTTTTATGAAGTACTGTGTAATGACATTAGCCATACATTACAACCACAGAAGTAATGAAAAAAAAATGCAAACAAAATCATTTTAGTTACTAACAAAGTTACAGTTTTGGACATACATAACATAAGACACATATATTATCTTGATGTGTGTGAAAACCAAAGACTGAATTTGTTTTTATACGGAAAGGAAAAAACACTTTATTCTGAAATGCTAAAGAGGTCATGCATTTGCATGTGTAACCACATGTTTTTTAGCCATTATCAACTGATAAAACTTTTGTACATTATATACAGATATCTGATATCTTTCTTGGAATTTTGGGAATTAGATGATTACAATGTTCTTGAATTGTGTAGTACATTTTATTTTAAAAAATAATAATAATATACGTTTATTAAAAGGGTGTATTATTGTTTTTGTAACGTTTAAAAGTCTCTATCAAATGGTAGCACTAGAAGCCATGAGTTTTTAATGAGAGTTGCAGAGTGATCCCCGCATTAAAAATGAAAAACAAATCTGAAGGCTAGGAATGTACTTTATATGGTAAATTTTCATTGCATTGGAATACAAAAACTCTGCACCTTTTGATTTGATTTGCAACTTTTTTGTTTTGAAAAAAAACTAGAAGAAGAAAGCAAAAGCTAATACTAGCGAGTAATATACATACATACATCAATTTAATTTTCTTAAAATGTTCAATTTTTCCCTAGAATGTTGGTAATTTCAGCAGCCTATATGCAAATGATAGAATAATTAATTCATAATTGTAATTAGTATGGAATCATATGTAAATGATAGGAAGTACATTAGCATTAAAATAGATAGGATTAGCATTATCTTAGGAGATTAGATGGCATGATCTTCTCCTCATCATATCCTTTCATTAGCTTAATTGTATCTTGTAATAGGAGTATATTTACCACATTGTAAAGAGGGGAATATCAAGAAAAATATTCTAATTATTCTTACATGGTATCAGAAGATTAGGGATCCTACAAAATTTTCTTCTCCATTTCCGTCGACCACAGAGTTTTCCGGCAAACTCCGCTTGTCGGCCACCCTTATTTTTCCTTCATTTTTTTCTTTGTCCGGTCGATAATGTCTGACTCTAAATCCACTTTTCATCCCGCTCTCAGCGTTTCCAACATCAAAACTCACATTTCCATCCCCCTTGAGATGAAAAATGTTCATTACGCAACTTCGGTGGAACTCTTTAAAATTTATTGTCGCTCTCACCGGGTAATTCATCATATTATCCCACCGGAAAAGGGCAAGGAAAAGGTGTTAAAAACCGATGATGAAAAAGAACTTTGGCTCACACTTGATGCCACAGTTCTTTCGTGGATTTATGCAACAATATCAAGTGACTTGTTGCACACAATAATGGAACCCGATTCCACGGCAATGGAGGCTTGGAATCGTTTACGGGATATTTAAGACAACAAAAAATTCCGTGTCGTCACGTTGGATCAAGAATTCTCCACTACGGACATGGCGGATTTTCCAAATGCATCCGCTTATTATCAACGTCTCAAAGTCTTATCGAATCAACTCAAGAACGTTGGTTCACTGGTCAAACAATCGGTTGGTTCTACAATTGGTTGTCGGCCTTACCGACGCTTATAGTGGTGTGGGAACACTCATCTGATAAAGCAATCCTTTACCACTTTTTTATCAAACCCGCTCCATGCTTATTCTTGAAGAAGCGGGGTTTGCCAAAAATGCCGCAACCGTCTCAAATTCCGTCATGATTTTCGGAACAACCAATGAAACCAATACATCTTTTGAACCTCTACCACAAAATAGGGGACAAAAAGGGCGAAATGGTGACAAAAATAAAGGTGGTAACAATGAAAATGGTAAAAATGGGGGCCACCAAAATTCCGGCGGCGGCGGAAATTCTGATGGCGGCGAAAATCATGGCAGAGGCGGCGGGCATGGTGGCCAGCAGGGAAACTCCGGTCAATAGTGGCAGCCCTGTGGTCAGTGGGCCGGCGGCCAGCCATAGTGGGCATGGCCATGGCCTTGGGCTTTGCCACCATGCCAATTTCCAATAGGAAATTGGGCCAGGCCCAATCCAAGGAATAATGACATGCCTACTGCCGGCCACTAGCCCAGTTATGGGCCCAGAAATTTTGCACCATCAACTGGGCCACTGCCGAATCAGTGGCAGGAGGCCCATTCGGCAGTGGCCAGCCCAACGGATATAGAGTCCGCCATGCACACTATTGGACTTAATCCGTCCGACGCAAATTGGTATATGGACACCGGAGCGACGTCCTCCCAAGGTAATCTTTCGTCCTATTTTAATTTGAACAAAAATAATGGTATAATTATCGGAAATGATCATTTTATTCCAATTTGTGGTTATGGTTCTACTAAATTGACTCCACCAAATCCACCCTCAACTTTAAAGAATGTCCTTCATGCTCCACAATTAATTAAAAACTTAGTTTCGGTTAGAAAGTTTACTACTGATAATTGGGTGTCTGTTGATTTTGACCCTTTTGGATTTTCCGTGAAGGATTTTTAGACAGGGATGCTTATAATGAGATGTGATAGTCAAGAGAGGCTCTATCCAATTACCACACCCACTCAACAAGCCAAGTTACCATCCACTTTTGCAGCTCTCGCACCTTCATTATGGCATGAACGTTTGGGTCATTCGGAAGCGACCATTTTAGTCTCCATCAAACAAAATAATTTTATTTCTTGTACTCAAAAATGTAATTCATGTATGTGTCGTTCATGCCCACTTGGAAAACATGTTCAATTGCCATTTATCTCATCTAATTCATGCACACTTACGCCATTTGATATACTTCATTGTGATATTTGGCCATCTCCCGTTTTGAGCTCTTTGGGCCATAGATATTATTTGCTCATACTAGATGATTACTCTAATTTTTTATGGACGTTTCCCTTGTCTAAAAAATCACAAGTGTTTTCCATATTTGTCACTTTTAGAGCATTCATCGGAAGTCAATTTGAACGGGATATAAAAAATATTCAATGTGATAATGGTAGGGAGTTTGATAATAAGCATTTTTGAGATTTTTTTCAATGCTAATGGTTTGAAATTTTGCCTTTATAGTCCTCATACCTCCTCTAAAAATGAGAAGGCGGAAAGAAAAATTAGAACCATCATTAACATTATTAGAACATCCCTTGCTCATGCCCCACTACCACCGTCCTTTTGGCATCATGCACTACAAATGGCAACATATATATTGAACATATTTCCCCACAAAAACTTGGCCTATCAAGCTCCACTAAAAATTATATACCTAAGGGATCCTTCTTACTCCCATCTACGGGTTTTTGGGTGCTTATGCTATCCTCTTTTTTCATCCACCATTATCACTAAAATTCGACCCCAGTCTACTCCTTGCATTTTTTGGGATATCCTTCGAATCATCGAAGTTACAAATGTTACGACATATCATTTAATAAAATTATTGTGAGTCATCATGTAATTTTTTATGAAACGAATTTCCCTTTTACCGAAATACACACGTCCGGGCCTTCTACATATGAGTTTCTAGATGATGGCATATCACCATATTTAACCCAAAAGTTTTCTGAGCACAAAACCACTGTTTCGGCCAGCCCACAATTATTGGGTGAATTGGACCCCGAAACAGTGGCCCATCCACCACTTTTGGGTGCCCAGTAAACTGGGCCTCATTTACCTAGCCCAACTTCAGCAGGCAGTCCTGGTCCAAACAGCCCATTGCCTGGGTGGATTGGGTCACGTCCCACTACCTGGACGTGATTTAAGTCACGGCCCAACACTGTCAGGCAGTTCTGCCCCACACATCTGAAATTCAACCCAACTTCCAGTAACCCATAGTCAACACGCTATTTCCAAACCCAACATTAAATATAGCATACACACCCGAGTCTCAAAATCACCACTACCTCGTAACTCAGTGTCTGCCCTTACTGACCCGAATTGGAAATTGACTATGGATGATGAATTTAATGCTCTTATTAAAAATAGGACATGGGAATTGGTATCTCGTCCTCCTAATGCTGATATAATTCGGTCTATGTGGATTTTCAGTCACAAAGAAAAATCTGATGGTACTTTTAAGCGGCATAAAGCCCATTTTGCAGGTTATGGGAAGACACAACAGGTTGGTGTGGATTGTGGGGAGACGTTCACTCCGGTGGTTAAACCGGCAACTATCAGAACAATGCTTAGTTTGGCTCTCTCAAAGGCATGGTCTCTTCATCAGTTAGATGTAAAAAATGTCATCCTTCATGGCAGCTAAATGAAACAGTGTACATGTACCAACCTTTGGGATACAGGGACTGAAAATATCCCAATCATGTGTGCCTACTAAAGAAATCATTATATGGGCTAAAACAAGCCCCGCGGGCCTGGTACAAGCGATTTGCTGATTTTGTTTCACATATTGGGTTTTCCAACAACCGTTCTGATCACTCTCTGTTTATCTACCGATAGGGTAATAATATTGCTTATCTTCTCTTATATATGAATGATATTATATTAACTGCCTCATCATATATTCTTCGCAAGTCTATCATGTCACATCTTAGCTCTGAATTTTCTATGAATGATCTAGGGCCACTACACTACTTTCTAGGAATCGTTGTGACACGTCATGTAGGTGGTTTATTCTTTTCCCAAAAGAAGTACGCAATTGAGATTGTTGAACGTGCTGGCATGTCCTCCTGTAAACCGTCGGCTACTCCGGTGGACACTAAATGCAAATTGAGTGCATCCTCCGGCAAGCCATTTGCCGATCCGACACCCTACCATAGCCTGGCAGGGGCCCTGCAGTATCTGACATTCACCAAGCCGGATATTTCTTATGTTGTGCAACAGGTGTGCCTTTTCATGCATAATCCGATGGATGGTGCATACTCTCAAACGCATTGTGCATTATATTCAGGGTACTCTAGAGTATGGCTTTCATCTATACCCATCATCGACATCCACACTTGTCTCATATACGGATGCCGATGGAGGATGTCTGGATACCAGACGCTCCACTTCCGGTTATGGTATATTTCTTGGTGACAACTTGATTTCTTTGTCCTAAAAAAGGCAGGTAACGTTATCCCGATCTAGTGCTGAAGCAGAATACCAAGGTGTTGCCAATGTTGTGTCTGAATCGTGTTGGCTTCGGAATCTTATTCTCGAACTTCACTGCCCGATTCCGAAGGCCACATTGGTGTACTGTGATGTTAGTGCCATCTATCTCTCTGGGAATCCGGTCAATCACCAACGCACTAAACATATTGAGCTGGATATCCACTTTGTTCGTGAAAAAATCTCACGCGGACAAGTGCGTGTCTTACATGTCCCGTCGTGCTATTAGATTGCAAATATTTTTACTAAAGGTCTTCCGCTGGTATTATTTGAAGATTTTTGGAACAGTCTCAGTATACGTCTGCCTCCTGCTTCGACTACGGGGGAATGATAGAATAATTAATTCATAATTGTAATTAGTATGGAATCATATGTATATGGTAGGAAATACATTAGCATTAAAATAGATAGGATTAACATTATCTTAAGAGATTAGATAGCATGATCTTCTCCTCATCATATCCTTTCATTAGCTTAATTATAGCTTGTAATAGGAGTATATTTACCACATTATGAAGAGGGGAATATCAAAGAAAATATTCTAATTATTCGTACATCAAATACTGCTGTAACTTTTGGCCTTCATCTTCTCTTGCTCAATTAAAGAAATGAGCACAGGAAAAAGAGTCCAGAATGTTTAAATGAATTTTGTCCTGGTTAATAGTAGATCAGATGGACCACATATGCTTCTTTAGGATTTTACCTTGAGTTTGTATGTGTGGTATTACCTTGTTATTTTCCTTTAACAAGTTTGACTTCTTTGCGGTAATAACATAAATGAACTTTTACACTATTCGGTAACTTAAAATATAATTACAGTTAAGGGTTAACAGGAGTACTAGATTTACAATTAAAGTTATAATTCGGCAGAACCTAGTAACTTTGTCACAAACTCGACATTTACACTAAGAAATATATATAATATGAATAAGTAATCTGTCCAGACCCAGATAGCTAAAAGCTATACTCATAAATTTAAAATCCTAAATCTGTTACGCCATCAGTTAATAGTGAAGAATGCAACATAAAAGAAGTTAACTATACAACATGTTAAAATATGCTACTAAAATAAAAAAATATACTGTATTGTTTTAACGTATGTAAGTTAAATCCTAAAAAAAGACACATTTCTCGTTGTTTTCGAAGGTCGAAAGAGGAGAGGTAAAATCGTAAAAGTCATTTGCAAATCGAAAAGGGAAAAAGAAGTACTTGCACTTAACAAAAAACTACAGTATGTAAGTAGGTATGGCTTCAAATTCGTTTGGTTATTAGCTACTTCCATATATGTTAACCATCCAAATGTCAACCTAACTAAGATTTTAAAAAATCAGACATTAAAAGAGCTAAATGGCTAAAATTAGGAAACACTAGTAAATTATTGAATATTGTTGTGCTAGCCCTGCCATGCATGATGCAACTTCACTCATGGCCATAGTAGTTTACATGTGAACTCATTTCCCTCGTAGGGTGCTAGAGTTTACATAATCTGGGATGCCGTTTAATTAATAGTACATTGGTTACTTTGGGGAAAAACTTGAAAGTAATAAAGAGAATCAGACTAATAATCAATCTAAACATCATGTAGTACTTATTATATACACAATAACTTTTTCAAATAACAATATTATTACCAACGAAAAAGGAAAGAAAATAGAGAGAGAGAGAGAGAGAGAGCATATAATATATCTTGTCGTTGACAAATATTTTGCATGTGGAGCAAAGTTTTGATTAAGATTCAGTGGTGTAAATTGGGAGAGGGTCGGATTCGGAACAAAAGAATAAAAATGTACGTTCATTATATGACAAACTTAGACTTGCCCTAAATTGAAGGGAATCCATGGACCATGATGAGAAAGTTGGATATGTCTTAATCATCAACAACAATAGTGGTAACTATATCCTATCTATTAACAAATATTATTAGGACTAATTAAATATTTACATGTTCTATTAAGCTATCTTTTTCTTGATTTATTTGGAACTTAAAGGCCGAGGTCTAGGAACCCACTTTTGTGACATGTTAATTCATGGATAATTTGCACAAATATGACGGTTTTGCGTGTGTATTTAGATCGTATTCACGTTTTGATAATTGTGCAGAAATAATTATTTTTGGTTTAATGAAATAAATGCGGATTGAGATACCCTTCAACATCTACTTGCATTCTCATGCTCAAACTCAAGCAAACATAATTGCCTTGAAATCCTACTTGATTGTCAAGTTTTACTTGTAACCGTTTACAACCTATATTGTTAAATTACATTAAAGTGCTACTGGATTGGCAAGAATTGCATGAGTGGCGTTATTCAATTATTCACAAGTCCTATCAAATTATGATCAAAACTTACTTGCAACTGCATACAACGTGTGTTGTTGAAAACCTTAAAGTCTCACGGGATTCTCAAGTCTTTATACTTTACAATATGTGAGATGCCTTCAAATCCTACTGGATTATAATCAATACTTCCTTGTAACAAGTTATAACCTATTTTCTTGAATTACCTCCTACTAGATTAGCAACACTTGGTTCTTGTTCAATTATTCGTAAAATAATTTCGCCGGATTAGCATGATTTATGTTATCTGCATAGTACATATCTTGTAATTGTTTACAAAACCCACCAGATTTATATATGACTTGACTGGGTTGTTTAATAAGGTGTTCTTTAAATTTGCATTTTAATTTTGATGAAACACCTAAAATTTGCTCCAAATAACTCACATTTGAAAAAGAACCTCCAACACAAATATAAACAATCCCGGATCGCCAATTTAGTCAAATAGTATCAAATCAAGAAGACTTGTTTTGCCTTCTTCAACAATTTTAAAGACCAACAATAAAGGAGTTTTGAGATTTCAAAAGTAAATCATTAGATTAGTATTTGAACTAAAAGTTTAAGCATAAATAATCAACACTCCAATGTCTGAGAAGAGTCAATTCAAACTCTAGGAAGAAATGTTGGAGTCTGAACTACCACAGGTTAAGATTTTATGAATATTTTCTAGAGTTTGAGCCGTATTTTTCAAACTCCAACATGCTGTGTTATAGTTTCACCTATCAAAGCTTTAAACTCCAACACCATGTGGTAGAATTATTCCTGTGTTTTAACTAGGAGTATTTTTATCCAATTGTTCCTTTTGCCTTAAAAAGCAACTATTTCCGATGGCTTTGATTATCGGCTCAAAGGTTTGTCATCCCATCTTATAATATTTTAGCTATACATTGAGTTAGAATATTGTGGATTTAACTTAATTGTCAATGCAAAAAAATGTTAGTACTATCGGTATAATGTAATCTTTTATATCAGGTTACTTGTCTGTATTTTTCAGAATACTAACTCCATGTATTGTGGCCGGTTACATGTATCTATATATGTACCTTTGAGGTGAATTGTGTAAAAATGCTTTTACACTACTCTTTTTGTCCTAATTTATATAACACACTTTTTTTAGTCAGTTTTAAAAAAAATGACACATTTATTTATTTTGTAATAATTTAATTTTAAACTTTATCTTTTACGATTAACGAAATGATCTATAATCACACAAATATCTTTAACTTGTTTTAGATCACAAGATTTAAAAGTTTTTCTTTATTTCTTAAATTTTGTACTCAGTAAAACTATATTATATAAATTAGTATGGGGAATATTAGAAACTTGACAATCATATCTCAGCAACTATAGAAAACAGTGGTAAAGCCCTAATAATTGTACTCGCATTAGTCACATTATAAACAAAACCACACTTCATGTTGTACGTACAATGGCAAGGACAAGAAAGAACTACTAATATGAACATTGAACAAGCTCTTTCTTCCTTTTTTTTCTTTTTTGTTTTGTTTTGTTTTGTCCAGTGGATTCAAACTAGAAGAAAAAAAAACATAATAAAGATAGGGGATCTGTCCCCTAGGCTTGGCAAGAAAGGGTAGCTGCTTCCTCCTCAATTATTCTTAGCATGTGGTGGACTGCATCTGCTATGTCATCTGCTGAGTTTACTTGGCAACCTTCTTCCACCTGCCATTTTATTGAAATAAAAAAACATTTAAAAATAACAATATGAGAGCTTCTTTCAATTTTATAATTACAACATGTTAATGACATAATTAGGAAAATAAATGTACTTGGTCACACAATTTGACATGATATCGGAGGGGACAAAGGTCCTGAGTTCGAGACTGCTCACTGCCTCCTATTATTATTAATTTTTCACCTATTTGCTCCATGAAAAAGAATAGAGAGGGTAGTGATGAAAACATAAATAAGAAAATTAAATAAAATATGCTCTATTCAACAATTTAACAGAACCACTCAAAAAATCTTTATTTTGTGAAATATTTGCTAATCAAAAGTACTACTTCCTCTGTCTCAATTTATATGACACATTTTTCTTTTTAGTCAGTTCTAAAAAATTGACATATTTACTTACTTAATAATAACTTAACTTTAAACTTTACATTTTTACACTTAACAAGATAATCTATAATGACATAAATATATTTGCTTGTTTTAGACCATAAAATTTAAAAATCTTTCTTTATTTTTTAAAATTCATATCAAATCAAACTATATAAATTGGACTGACGGAGTAAAAGACAAGTATTACTTTACTAAGAAACGGCCATAAAAGAATTGAAAAGAAGCGCCCTTTCTGACCCATCATTGCCTTCTGAAATTAGTAAAAAGTAGTAGGCCTTTTTAAATTCGCAAAATACCCTAAACATATTTTTTTTTGTTTTAAAGAAAGAGTTGATATGTACATAGACTAGAGCAACAATGGCTCATATTTTCATGTGATGAAAGGTACCTGTGCTATAGTGTAAAGCATATAGATTCTTGCAATCTCTAGTCATTTTCTTTCAGAAAAACAAAAAAATAAAAATAATTGTTTAAAATGAGTTGTACATTTTGAACCGTACCTTAGCACAGATAGAATAGAGAACCAATGGATCTAAGGTGGTGACATTGAGGTGAAGGACAGTAAGGTACAATGACTGAAATGCAGCTACCAATTTCGATAGCTGACGAAATCTTCTTCTTGATAGTATTCTAACGTTTGCATGTGTTTCAATGAGAGTCACTTCAATATCTGCTATAGCAGCCTTGCTCTTTGATGTGTATTTGTTTGGTAATTGACAACATGTGTACTGTGGATACGAGAAAAATTGAGCAAATGGGGTCGGAAAATACTCCGTGGCGACCGCCGGGGAGGCCGTAATTTCACGGACGGTGGTTTCATTTGGTACTTCTCCGTCTCCACCACCATTACCGCCTTGTTGTAATAATAGGAATTTTTTAGCTTCGAGAGATTGTAGAATGTGTTCCAGTTCCTTTACGAATTCAATCGCTCCACCAACGATTGAGGCCTGGTCACCCTGAACCACAAAATATTTGTTACATATGTACCAGAATAATAATAACAATATTTACTTCGCAATTCTAAGTAAGTTATGAATTACTATTAAATTAAAATGACGGTGTGGGGATTGAGGTAATTAAGACACATAAATTGTAGTGTCCTTTTCCGAAACTAATTAATGTCTATAGAACATTCTTACGATGAATATTCTTAATAATTAAATGTGATGGAAAATACTGTGCTACTACTGCATTAATAAGTTCACAAAATGATTGAAATTCAAGTTATTAATTGACAAATGTACGTAGGGTCTTTAGAAAAATTGAATGCAAAGCGTTATTTTCCTTTATTCAATTATTTTTGAAATTCAAGTTATTAATTGACAAATGTACGTAGGGTCTCTAGAAAAATTGAATGCAAAGCGTTATTTTCCGTTATTCAATTATTTCGACCTATTTTTCGTCGAATCCTCGACAACACTTTTTCCTGTTTGTACCTAAAAGGAAAATAAAGCACAAAAAAATTACTTAAACGAAAAGTATCAAACCCCACACCAACCCACAAAAAATAATTAGAAAAAACAAAAAAACTGTTGATGAACTTGCTTTATACATAGGGACCAAGACTGAAAGATTCATATGCATAGGGCTCATAATTCGAGAATAAATGAAGAATAGGGCTATATTAGTGCAGTCATTTCAAACGACTGAAAAAAAATTATACTGCTAATTTGCAGAATAAAAAGTGTTCAAACATTATTAAAATAGCAAGTGCCATATATATTGGGGGTCAATTATGTTTAATCTTAAACAATGTTGGTGAATTTTCTAACTTTTACTATCATGCATAAATTATAAAATGACTCATTCAATATAGTTTCACATGTAAGGTGTTAGGAGGGTGGAGTATACGAAGGTAGAGAGTGTTTTTGATAGACGATTTGTTCAAGAATATGTGTGAACTTAAAAAAAAAAAAAAACAAGAACCAAAACTGAATAACTAGTATTTAGTATAGAAAATTAAATTAAATTAGCACCTTACTATATAAGTACTATACTAATGTTGAAAAACATAAATATTCTTACGTAAATCAATATTAAAAAAATATGTGCATACCCTTTGAACATAAGATTCAGGCATGAGAGAACGTAAAACGGCAAGATGTTCATTCATTTGTTTCCTTCGATTTCTCTCAACAGCAATGTGAGTCATTCTTTGGTTCTCAGCTTCCTCTTTATTCTTGCAAATTTTGGGTCTCCTCCGCCTCTTTTTCCTACCGCCGCCTTGTGCCGCCACCGCCAAATTATTCTTCTCCTTGCTACGGCTGGAAGTTTCCGGCGGCATGGAGGCAGCGGCGGTGGTGGAATATTGTTGGTCATGAGTACCAAAATCTTGAGGTTTTAATAAATAGCCATTATTTTCATGATGGTCAAAAAGTAAGGCATTTTCATCAAGATTGTTGTTGTTAAAAGGGGCGGAACAAAGTGTATCGTAGATGATGAAGTTGAGGAGTTCATTGGAAGAAAGTGTTTCTAAAGCCATTGGATTGTTCTTTCTATTTTGTTGTGATTTTAGCTAACTAGCTTGGAGCTCTCTTGTTTTTGCTTTGTGAGAGTTGTATGTATTTATTTTTTTTGTTTCGAGAAGCCCAATGAACATTTGATTTGTTTCTTGCTTGCTTACTCTCCATTTGTATGGAGTATAAGACTTCAATTATTTTATAGTGATACCCCTGAGTTCTTGAACTTCAAGCATGTGTACGAGGGCATATGGTACCTATTAAGTTAATGGGTGTGGTGGGATGCACTAATACTACTAGAAATATAGTTTTCTCCATTGATATTCAATGGCAAATTTATATAAAATAAGATTTTTCACCTGATTTCCTTTGAATCAGTTCAATGGGAAAACACATGGTGCAAAATAAATTATCATTAAAACGTTGAAAAACTTCTTAATTTTCCTCGGTAAACTATTTAGATTTTTCCCACTAATAATATTCAGTAAGAAATAGTCACTAAACATTTTTCAGTGAAAAATTTAGTAAAAGAATAATTTTTTTTAGTAATGATGTTGTGATTCTGTCATCCCTAATTTAATGTCTCAATTTTGAAAATGAAAAATGAAGAACCTTTTATATAAAGGCTTTATTTTCATTCAGTCTCCCAATAAACGAAAAAGGATTTTTGGTGACACGAAAGTTGTGCTCGACGCTCTCTTTCCTATTCCACTGCGCTAAGTGGTCTTTCCCTTTCTTGCTGGATGACTACTATGGATAAAGATGACGACTAATATCGTCATCGAGGATAGCGTAGCGTGTAAAAGGAACTCCTGGATATACTTGGGCTGCTACGAACCAAATCACCAAATGGTGAGTTAATGCGAAAGTAGGCCAAGCTCCATAAAAGACAGAAACAAATCCACTATCCGTTTTATGCCAAGCAATACGTGGAGTAACTCCCGATATAACAGTAAAAGAAAGATGTGTAGGTGGATCGACTCATCAAGTTCCCATTGAAATACGATCCACACAAGGAAAAGCACTTGCCATTCGTTGGTTATTAGCGGCATCCCGAAAACGTCCGGATCGAAAAATGCCTTTCAAATTAAGTTCTGAATTAGTGGATGCTGCCAAAGGGAGCTCGTACGCTCGTCAAAGTTGTCTAACCTCCAAAGCAAACCGTAGCTTCAGGGGCCTATGTATTTGCATGACCCCTGCATATTTCACCTTCTCTATACCCGAAGCCACTCCCCTAGCGCTCCTGCCACCACGCCACAAATGGGAGCTCGTGTGGAACCTTTTATTCTGGCGTAACAGAGTCTGACACCTGCCCGGTGCTGGAAGGTCGGAAGGAGAAGTGTTATAAGCTTTGAATGGAAGCCTCAGTAAACGGCGGCAGTAACTCTAATTGTCCTAAGGTAGCAAAATTCCTTGTCTCATAAGTAGTGACCTGCATGAATGGTGTAACGACTGCCCCGCTACTACTTCGGAGTGGTACTGTGAAAGAAAACCATCTCGTCTTTACCCTTGAATTCTCTTTTATATGTTCCGTTTTTAATCTTTTGTCTGTGAGCTCCTCTCCAACTTTATAATCAAGCAAGTTAGGCTGACTACTTTAGTAGAGCAAGACCTAAAAATATTTATTCCTACCCCTTACCCTTTCTTTTAATGTTGTCAATTCCCAGAATACTAATGTACCCTCGTGTATATAGTTGTCCAACTACTTTCTTCCTTCGACTTCTTTAGCCACTTCCACATCTGTCGTATTCGGGAAAGCTTGCTTCGTGGTGAAGCATTTAGCAATGCCGGCAGCTTGGTGAGGACTGGTTTTCTGAGGACAGGTTAAGGCAGGGCCCTTTTTTAAACTGAAACTCAGTTGCATATCTGATCCTTGGTCTAATTGGGCCTTTTCGTATGGTGAGGTATCAAGATAGTCCAATCTGAGAATGCTCCTTGTTTTTTATTTTTACGAGGAACCTACTACTCGGAGTACCCTCCCAAAAGAAAAAAGATGGGTCTGTCAAGTTCGGTTCTTCTTAGTCTTCGCCGGGATGTCAGCATGTTAGGCAGCTCTAAGGTTTTTTATATCCGGTGGAAGGCAGGCTGAAACTCTGCCCCAACCAAGTGAAACTAAGGGTCTGAAAGAGTTCACTATCTGATCTATGGGGTGTTAACCCTCGGAGGACGGCTAAGAATGTCCATTAAAAGGAGTGGACCGATGGGATCATTGATCTAAGGGGTTGTGCAATCTAGAGAGATGGCCATATCTTTTTTATGAATGTGGTATCGAGGTTTGGTTTATTTGGAAAAGAGGTCAATCTTAGGGGAGACCATTCGAATGGTTGAATTGATGACTTCACTTCGATCTCTTCGACACAGATAAGTTCGGTACAGATAACAAAGAATAGAAATTGGAGAGCAGGTGCCCTTCTCTAGTGTTTACCCTCCCAGCCAAAAAGAAAAAGCCCTGATCATTTGGGGGGGGGGGGGAAGATGCGTCAATCACGCATCCTAATTGGTGAGTTTATGCCCGCACTAGTTCCTTCCCCGCTCTTAGTTTGCTTTACAGGAACCATTTTCGCGAGGAAAAAGAAGGTTCTAATGAGTCCAAGGAAAAGAGGTGTGGCGGTGACAATTGAGAGGTTGTCATTGCACATTCCTAGTCACACGGGAAAAGAGATCAAATGGCAAGGCCATATGCCCGTTTGGCTTTAGTGGGTTAAATTAATTGGGTAAACTTCAAATACTGACAGATTATAACACATAAATAGGACACCATATAAGAGGTGGTTCTGAAGTCTTAACCTTGCTTCAATTTCTTTTAAAAAGATTACCTCAAATTAAGAAAATTCATAAAGAAAAGATTTTTGTTGCCCATCAAACATAAATTGTGGATAGTAATTTTACCATAGGCAAAAGTTCAAAATATTTTAACGTAGGATCATGAACCTGCACAATTTAACCACAATCTACTTCAATATGCAAAAATATATTAATACATTTGTTAGTCACATATAGGTAAAATATTACGGAATAAGAGATTAAATAATACTAAAGCTAATAGCTAATATTATCTGTGATATCTCCTATCAAATGAACCCTAATAATATTAATATTTTTTTTATTCTAATACACCTTATTTAATACTATTTTTATACATCCTATCAAACTATTCCTTGATGTTTGTTTAAGCACTCTTAAAAGGGAATGCTGAATTGGTGATAATGGAATGGTCGATTGACCATCTTTGAATAATTTAATTGGAAAAATTGTACAAATTGAAGATACGGACTACAACCACATGATTAAACGAAAGACAAAGCGAACGTGCATATTTAATTTAGACCAAAGTTAGGCAGTAAGTATTATATTGAATTGTTCCTTGTTAAAGATTCTAATATTTTCCTTTTCCCCTGAATTTTAGTGGTGTCGGTAGAATTGTATTAATCTCCTTTACGGATTTTTTTTATTAATACAAATATATATAGTGTGTACAATGTGGAGTCCTACTACAATTAGGATCTTATAACTACCATAATTATACATCACTAATAATTACAAAATATGTAATGAATATTATACTAATATTCACTAATACACCCCTCAGACGGAGCGGAAGGAGGCCGGACGCTTAGACTGGATCTGAAGTTGAGCAATAGTTGTCTAGGTAGTCCTTTAGAGAAGATGTCTGCATATTGATATGAAGAAGGCACATGCAACACCTTAACATGTCTGATAGCAACCTTCTCACGAACAAAATGTATATCCATCTCAATGTGCTTGGTTCGCTGATGTTGAACCGGATTATGAGATAAGTATATTGCGGATATGTTATCACAATACACTAAAGACGCCTTACGCAAGGGCCACTGAAGCTCTAAAAGGAGGTTTCGTAGTCAGCAGATCTCAGCAACTACATTGGCAACGCCTCTATACTCTGTTTTTGCACTCGAACGGGATAGAGTAGCTTGCCTCTTGGCAGACCACGAAATGATTATCCCCTAAGAACACAGAGTAGCCGGAAGTGTAGTGTCGCGTGTCGAACAGACTGCCCAATCTGCATCCATATATAATAACAACCTAGTCGGTGCAGAGGAGTAGAGATGCAATCCATAATCGAGTGTACCCTTAATGTATCAAATGATACGTTTAAGAGTAGTAAAATGAGGCTTAGTAGGGGCATGCAAAAACACACACACCTGCTGAACATCATAATCAATATCAGGCCTGGTGAAAGTAAGATACTGAACTGCACCTGCAAGGCTTCTATAAAGAGTAGGATCGGATACTGGATCACCGTCAACAACACTGAGCTTTGATTTAGAGTCAACCGGAGTGAGCATGATCTTGTAGTTCATCATTTTAGCCATGTACACAATCTCCTCTACATACTTACGCTTGCACAAAAACATAGTATCGGCAGATCTAGTCACTGATATCCCCAAGAAATAACTTAACTTCCTAAGTCAGTCATAGGAAATTTGGATTTAAGCAGAGCAATGATCTCATTTTTTAACACATCAGATGAGGCAGTAAGCACAATGTCATCCACATATAACAACAAATAAGCAATGTTACTATCTCGATGAAAAAATGAATAGAGAATTATCACACTTGTTACATACAAACTCAATTTGCATAATGTACCGTGCAAAGCGTTCATACCACGCTCTAAGGGGCTGTTTCAAACCATAAAGTGACTTACGAAGATGTCATACATAATGAGGGGCTGCTGCATAGATAAAACCAGACGGCTGGTGCATGTAAAAAATTTCTTTCAAATCCCCATGTAAAAACACATTTTTCACATCAAGCTGATGAATCGGCCAATGCTTACTCATAGCAATGCTCAGAACTATGTGAATAGTGCATGGTTTAACAACTGGACTGAACGTCTCATCACAATCAATACCCTCCTGCTGATTAGTACCATTAACCACAAGTCTCGCCTTGTAGCGCTGAAGGTCACCACTGTCTCTAAATTTGTGATGAAAAAGCCACATACATCGGATCACATTCACCCCATCCGGTTGAGAAACCAAATCCCAAGTGTGTTGTTTTGTTAAAGCATTAAATTCCTCACACATGGCCGCATTTCAATTAGGGTCAAGTTTGGCTAGTTTTGGATTTTTTTTGGAATTGGGGATATAGTTTGTGTGGAGAAGTTGAATTGGACTTTGGGCTTAAAAATCTTGTGTTGGGCACGGGTTTCCATTCA
The DNA here is from genome assembly GCA_034509755.1 of Anisodus tanguticus. Taxonomy (NCBI): domain Eukaryota; kingdom Viridiplantae; phylum Streptophyta; class Magnoliopsida; order Solanales; family Solanaceae; genus Anisodus; species Anisodus tanguticus. The sequence continues at coordinate 36,379,393 of CM067544.1, forward strand.
ATGCGTGGGGGCAGTGGTTGGTTGGGAATTTGGGTGGGTCGCTAGCTAGTGAGTTGTCGGGTACGGACTCGAACTTGGGTGAGGACTGGAAATTGGGTTGGTTACAGTGGAGGGGGGTCTGGACTGGTCGACGGGGTATGGATTAGGGTGGGTCGGGTCTGGTGATATGGAGTGGTTGGGTGTGAACTAGTGTCGGGTCAAATCGTGGTTTTGTGGGTGGGGGTGGGTTGGTGTTGGTGATGGTGATTAGGTTGGTGGTGGTATCGGTGTTGGTAGTGTTAACGACGACAGTGAGTGGGTCGTACGTCGGTGGCTAAGTGGGTGTGGGGAGGTCACTGGCAGGTTTGACCGACGAGAATTATGTGGTGTGGGACTGCGACATCGGGTTCGGCGACGAAGAAGACTGGTGGGTAGGAGAGGCGATAACAGGACTGGTTTTCGCTGCCGGTGTGAGATACGACAGATTATCGGTGGTGGTAGCTGGGACAGGTACATGATGCAGTAGTCAAATGGAACAGTGGGTGTCGGTGGAACTGGCAGTGGTCGACCGGAACAATGGGTGTTGGTGGCTGTTGAACCGGGGATGCATCGGTTGACTGTATTGCCGTCGGTGATGAGAGACACGACGGGGCAAGGATGGTGGCTGTAGAAACTGGCAGTGTCGGAGCAGTGGGTTCCGGCCGCGACAGAACTATGGTGTCACTGTGGAATAACGTGCTATAGATGGGCGAGACAACGGACTCGTCTAGAAACACATAATCCGTGTTTTAAATTTTTTGGATATTTGCAAAAAGGAAGATGGCTTCATTAAACGTGACATGACGAGACACAATAATTTTACAGGAAGACACGTCATAGCATAGATATCTCCTATGATTGAGCCGGAAACCTAAGAACACACAGAGAGTGGTGCGGGGTGCGAGTTTATGCGGAGCTGTGGAGGCAAGATTCGGGTAGCACAGACTGCCGAAAGTCCGTAAGTGCTCATAGGTTGGGATCCGACGATAGAGAATTTCGATGGGGTTTTTGTTGTGATGAGTACTAGTAGGTAAAATATTAAGAATGTATTCTATCATTTTGACTACATAGACCCAAAACGATTGGGGAGAGAGGCATGGAAAAGAATGGTACGACCCATGTTATTGTAGTACGGATGATTCGTTCGGCTTCTCCATTTTGGGGTGAGGTGTGAGGATAGGAGAAACGGAAGACCATGCCATTATTGGTGCAAAAATTATGAAATGCGGAATTATTAAACTCACAACCGTTGTCACATTGGAAAGATTTGATGGATTTTTCAAATTGTGTTTTGATAAAGTTACGAAACTCAAGAAATTTGGTAAAAACTTCAGACTTGAATTTTAGAGGGTAAATTCATATAAAGTAAGAAAAGTCATCTAATAATACAAGATAAAATTTATGATTCGGTGAACTAATAACAGGAGATGTCCATAAATCTGCATGAACAATATCAAACTGAGAAAACGTAACACTTAAAAAATATTGAAAAGGAAGCGAACATGTTTGCCTAAAGGGCAAGAAAAACACTGATGGGCAGGCCTCCCACTAGGACAACAAATTAAATTATTGTTCTGAAGAAAATTAAAGACAGGAGCTCTTGGGTGTCCAAGTCTATTGTGCCAGGTTGACGGAGAGATTGTTAGTAAAGTGGAGGGGGAGAGACTTGGGCAGTTAGAGATGTGAGAGGGGTGACACTGGCAGCGGACATGGCTAGGAAAGGATAGAGGTCCCCCTCACTATTGCATCTTGTAAGGAGTTTTCCGGTACGTAGGTCCGTTATAGAATACCCAAACAGGTCAAAATTAATTGATACAGAGTTATCTGTGGCAAATTTTCTAACGGAGATTAGGTTCTTGATAATATTTGAGGCATAGAGGAAGTTATTTAGGGAGTAGTGGGGATGCGGTGGTGGGGTTAAAGTGTGGCCAAAATCTTGAATTGGAATGCGATAACCGTTTCCAACCAGAATAGATTGTGGAGTATTTAAATTTCGCATTTGAGTAAGATTATCATAATTGTTGGTGAGGTGTGATGTAGCGCCCGTATCCGTATGCCATGCATTATCGGGCTTCCGATGAGTCAATGTGCCGAAAGCCTGGCCCAAATTAGATTGGGGAAAGCCTGGAGCAGACTGTTGGGCTCCAGGATATTGGGCCTGATAGCTGTGGCCCGTTGGTGCTGATCCCAAACTGCTGAGCCACTGCTGGCAATTGGGCCTGATGACAGTGTCCCATTGGTAACAATCCCAGGTTGTTGGGCCACTGCAGGTCTGCAGGAGCTTGGGCCTGGTGACAGAGGCCCGTCGGTAAGGCTCCCATGCTGTTGGGCTGCGGATGGTCTGGGTATTTGCTGAAGGCCCAATCCCCGGTTGTGCTCCTGCCGCGACCAGAAAAACCAGCGTAGTCATTCTCCGCCATGAGGGTTGCCGGAAAAAAAAATTTGGGGTTCGGGGAGGTTGAAGAGGTTGTATATTAGAGGTACAACAGCGTATATTGGTGGTATACAACCTATTGGAGATATAGGGAGTTTTAGAAGGCTGTATATTATAGGTATATCAGCGTATATCGATGGTATGCGATTGTTTTAGCACAGTAAAAAGGTATGGAGGGCTGCTGATTTCAAGGTTTAGGGTAGGGAAGAAATTTTGGCTCTTGATACCACGTAGAATTGTATTAATCTCTCTTAGGGAGTCTTTCTCATTAATACACATATATATATTGTGTACAATGTGGAGTCCTATTACAATTAGAATCCTATAACTACCATAATTATACATCACTAATAATTACAAAATATGTAATGAATAATATACTAAAATTCACTAATAGTGTCTTTGTACTAAAGAGTAAATTCGTGAGTAATATATATATTAGTAATAATATAAGTAGGCATTTGGATAATATTTTGTTGTCAATGAAAATAGAATATTTGAAGTTGAAATTGAAAAATAATACTTTATCCGTTTTAATGTGTTTTACATTACTTTTTAATCAGTTTAAGAAATATGTCGCATTTCTGTATTCAATAAGATTTAATTCCAACATTCTCATTTATACCTTTAATGACACTATAGGACTCTTCAAACCATAAAATTAGAAGATATTTTTAATATATTATAAACTTATAAGACATAACATATTTAGTTTAATATTAAAGTTCAAAATTCTTCTTTATATTCTTAATTTTGTACTCAGTGAAATCAAAACACATAAAAAGAAACAGTTAGAAGTATAACTTGTGTCTGGTCACAAAATTCACTTGAAAAAAGGAAAAGGTTAACGATTTATGAGTCGTGAAAACTATTATATCACTAATTAAATTCTCCATAGAACAAAAATTGCAATATTCACACTTTAAAGTTCAACATTTGCAAATAATTGATGTCAAATTCTTGTCCAAACATGATTTTAACATTTAAATACTCTTTTTTAATTTCAAGTTCAAATATTTTTTCTCCGCTCCCACAAGATTTTTCCAAATGCCCTACTAAATCTTACCGACTTCCTTTTACTAATAGAATCTTTCAACTATTAGAATTTTAAACCAATCAGACCAGATCCTTCATTTTCCCTATCTTTTCTTGTTAATTATTTTTTTTTTTTTTTGATAATCCAGGTTTGCGCTGCGCGCGACTACTTCTTGTTGGTATTACCCGGACGTCCTGGAGGTAATAGCACCGGTCCTTCAACAACTATCACCGGGTAAATCGCGGGATGTGCTCGGTGGCCGTTTTACGGGAGCGTACAACCGATCAATGAGACAAGGTCAAATTCCCCAACATGCAGAATTTCTTCGTCTTGCGGGGAATCGAACCCATGTTGTCCCGTGCGGAGCGCGCTTTATAGCGCCCAGGCTTTGCCACTGGACTATGCCCCGGAGGACCTTTTCTTGTTAATTATTGCTTCTCTCTCTCATATACACACACTAATATGTATACATACATAGACACATAACGTTAAGTCATATGATGGTGGTGATGTTTTGGTTCCCAATTTTTTTTTTATATCCAGTTTCCCGGCTTACGCCAGACTATTTCATAGAGCAACTGATATCACATACAAAATTCTATTTCAGAAGAAAGTAAATTGCTTGTAGCACAATTCGAAGTCACGCGGCAGACCTCCAGCTGTATTTTAAATTTCTCTCTTTTATGATTCAGCTATTTCCCGATAGACTTTGATTCCCAATTTTTATCATTCACAGAAGATGTCAAAACATACTGCCAGAGTGTCTGCAAAGGAAAGGGGGTCCATGGTGGGGGACCCAGGATCTAGATTGAGATATGCATAAAAACAACACAACAAGCTGTGCAAAAGCTACCCTTCACGTTCTTACTTTATTTGTTTGTCTTATTTTTCCCTTTTCATTTTCTCTTCAAAAATTGGGAAATTTGCAAGAAATGACCGCCTCTCTCTGTGCTTTTCTACCCACTAAACCCAATTCCCCAGATGATACACGTATATATCTCCCTTATCTGACCTTATAAGATTGACATTGATTTATCATGACTTAACCATTTTTGTTATTTTTATTTTTATATCGTTTTATATTTCTGCTCTTTATTTGACTTTTTTTTTTATATTTTTTTCTTGTACCGGGTATCTTTTTAAAATAGTTTCTCAAACCCCTATATTGTGACTTGTGAGATTTCAATTATTATTATGTTGTTGTTGTTGCTAATACAATAAGAGGAAGTGTAAGTAAAAATATTATTTCCTATGTCTCAATTTATGTGACACAATTTTCTTTTTAGTTTGTTTAAAAAAGAAGGTAATTTTTCTATAATTAAAAATAATTTAAATTTAAAATTCATCTTTTATCCTTAGTGAAATGATTTATAACTATACAATTGTCTTAGATTTTTTTAGATCATATATTTCAAAAATTAACTTTTTTTAAATCACATAAATTAGGGCGGAGGGAGTATTATTGATTCTCCTTGAACGTCTTTTCTCATGCTTTCAGTGGGAAATGCCCCATTCACATCTTCCAACTTAACCTACGTGAAAAGTAAGGGTTAGTCAGAAACTTGGCAAAAAATGAGTCTCTAGTGTCAGTTTAGGTCTGAAAAGAAGTTTGTAGAAATAGTAGGGTTAAGCTAAAAAAAATTACTAGCAGAAAACGAAGATAACTTGTCGTTAATTAAGTTCAGTAGCAATAACTTGTAGAAGTTCACTATCCGAGGGGCAAGGCACATAAGAAAAGGGATGACCAATTTTGCCGGTCAATTGGGGGAATCTTTGTAGCTCTACCTTATTTCATCAGCTATCTGAATTTTCATATTATTGATGAGAACTTCATAATTCTCTCTCTCTATTTTTTTCTTCCCTATACCCACTATTTATAAAAGTATTTAAAATTGAATTTATTCTATCATTTCATATTTGGTTCAAAATTGTCCTCGACGTTAATCAAATAGCTATTGTCCTTTAACTTGAGGACACGTTGGACAAAATTGAAACAAACAAAGTTATCACATTTCGAATCGTTCAAAGATATTTTTTTTTTACCATTTTCTCTTGAAACAAAAACCCTCCATGACTGCACTTTCCCAATAACTTTTCAAGGGTAGTATTCGGAAATTGTTCACCCACATACATAAGTACATATTTTGCTGATATGTATAATTTTTATTACATTTTCAACTTGATCTCTGCAAATGACTAAACGTATATACTAGCAAAAACATAATTAGGTCGTAATACAATTTTATAAACTATAAAGGGAGTAGTATGAATTCCAGCAAACTACGAAACAATACAATATTTGCATGTCTCAGATCAGCCCATGTATTTCTGATTCAGAGGAAATAGTCAACACAACAGGATAGAGATTGCATGAATCAGCTGCTCTCTGGGAACCATAATATTTTTTTAATATAACGGCGTACATTATCCGAAGAAGAGAGCAAGAGTTGCCCCCAGGGGCACATGTGAGTTGGTAAGTGGCAAGGTGATTGGGTACAACCACTCCGACATCGCGGGTTCGAATCTGTGTGGTGACAGTCTTTGCTGAAATATTGTAAGGGTTGTTCTTTGGATTCGTGTCCCGTTGGTCCTCTCCCTTACAGGGCTGCCATTCGCGCATATCCCTCGATTTACATCCCACCTCGCCAAGGGGCCTCTGGTACAGGTGGGGGGTTTCGCTTCGGGACTTTTCCCTTCACAAAGAAGAGAGCAAGAGTTCCCATCTCAGGCACAGACATGAAGGCTCTATAGAATATCGACATATATCGTCTTAATTTAAATATTTAAAAATCCCCTTAAACTTTTTTGTGAGAAACAAGAGAATCCACCTAAATCTCCCAAAAAAGGCAAAGTGCAAGCACGATTTTTTATATCAAAGCTTACAATCTTGTGGTGTAAATAGAAGTTCTAGCTCTTGTTCTAATAATTGATTGTTGAAAATTTACTAATGTGGAATTAAGTTTATCTCGTTATTTATGACTCGAATAATTGGGCCCCGCACGTCGGAAATATCATTTCCACACACGTGCAATCTTAGTGCCAAGTATCGTAAATTTAGTTAATGAAAGAGATATTGGTACGTAAGTGAAATGTTTGAGACATAGAATGATGGATGGTTATTGGATTAATAACAAGTGTTCCACGTTGGTAAACGAAGGAATGATTGTGCGAGGTGTAAGATGGAACGGGTCGGAAAAGGGTTGCGGCGCCTCCCGGACTGGGCCGCGGCGCTAAATGCTACAGCACCGCGGCGCTTCCCAAACAGTGTTTGCTCGACGGAATCCCAAAGGTTTGATTGTTGAGGGGGCTTCAATGGAATTGAAACCACCCAATAATGACCATTACTTGGACCATTATGTTGCTGCATTACTTGGGGGTTAAATGTCATCCATTACATGGCAATTGATTGTCATTGTGGGGCACTTGAAGAGGCCATCTTGCACACCTATAAATTGAAGCTTTGGCTCAATTCTATAGATGAACAAGAGAACATGTATGAACATATGATCAGAAAAACAAGTTCACAACACCACAAAGAGATCATATTTTCCTGATAGAAATCCTTCTTTTAGCAATCTTCATTATTCGTGTTCTTCGCTGAGATCATTTGTGTAGGCTTTGCACACTTGATAGTTTGTTGTTTCATCTTGGGAGACTATTGTCCACACTTCCGTAAAGTCTATATACGGGGCAATCTTGTCTTAAAGACAGAGAGTCATCTCTCGACTCAGCCGGTGGTGTTGTGTTGATCTAATTGGTTGCTAAGTGTTTCAGGTGTTAACTTAACAGACGAAGGACTCTAACCGTTCTATTCTCAAGCGGATCTACAAGCCACAAGTGTAGTAGTTCATGTTCTTGTATTTCCGAATACAAGTTTTATATTTGAAGTTTTATTCAAAATCAAGATATTGACATCTTGTTGTTGTCCTCATTGTTGTTTATCTTTTCGATCACTGTAATAGTTTATTTACTATTCCCGTTGTTGCTTTACTCATATTCCAACATGGATAAGACGGTCAAGCTATCTACTCATGGTCCAATAATTTATCCACTCTTTCTGAGAGATGGGAAGATCGAATAATCATTCTATAATAATAATAATAATAATAATAATAATAATAATAATAATAATAATCCAATTCTCCTTCCCTTCCCCAATCCATCCCATGTAATGGAACTTTTTTTTTCTAACAAAAACAACAATTTTGATTCACTAATTACCTTTGCATCTCTATTTGTTTGTAGCCCAAAATACACAAACAAGTTCTACTGTACAGCTAATAGAGCATATGTTTCCCTATGGGTAATGTGTGAAGGTGAACCAATGAATAGTGGGAAGACCAAAGTAGAAAAGATTCGTCTTTGAAAAGAATAAAGCCATACATTCAATAAGTCTAAAACGGAGTTACACAACTATGAGTCAAAGTTTAATAACGCTTTTGTTCTATTGCTATTCTAATGTATTGTACCAATTTACACTAGGTTGTATGAACTTGTATATTATAGTATGTAGTAATGTAGATTATACAGGAAAAGAAGACGAAATTTTGCCAATTATGGCAAATGTAGAGGGAAAAGCTGCCATTTGAAAAAGCCTTACTACGTAAATAGAATGCATGATGCATGCATTTGTTTGTTCAATGCTTCTATCTTTTGACTCTTATTCTATCTACCTAACATGTTAATCAACTCATTAAATATGGAGTTCATTTTTTGACTATAGATTTTGAAATGATATCAACAAAATATTTGGAACTTTGCCTAAAAGGTAAATGCTCACTTGGGTCCTCCATGATACTTGAATCATACTTTGACATCAACCTTGTCACTTCCCCTTGTCCTACTCTACTTCTCACTGCTCGTTGGGTATCCAACGAGTTTCCACTTCTTCTTTTTTTGTTGCAAAAGATTCAAAATGTATACTCTATCTGTCACCAATAATGAGATATATTTTTCTTTTGTGTGTTCCAAAAAGAACGATATCTGAGAAATAATTAAGCTTTAAAATTTTTATTTTATCATAAAGATATGCTCTACAGCCACACATGTATTGTTCTAGATCACAAGTTTAAAAACTTTTTCACTGTTTCTTAAACTTTATGCTTGGTCAAACAATACTACTCCCTCTTTCCCAATTTATATGACACACTTTCCTTTTTAGTCAGTTAAAAAAAGAATGACATATTTTCTTATTTGACAACTATTTAACTTTAAATTTTACATTTTACTCTTAACGAGGTGATTTATAACCACATAAATATCTTTGGTTATTTTGAATCACAAGATTCAAAAATATTTTTTTTTTCTTAAAATTCGTGTCCAGTCAAACTACATCATATAAATTGAAACCGATGAAGTGGATAAATACGGAGGATGGAGTAATACCTAGGTGTGACATTTTGCCCGCTAAACTATCCCTTTGAGAAATGCTACTATACTTATAGCGGCTTGCTCCCCAAACCTTTCATCTGAAAAGGAAAAACAAATAGAAGAAAACTTTCTCAAATAAGCATCGGGTATTATGGTCCTTTGAAGCTTGCAGTCACTCCACCCACATCATCAAACATGAAATTCAACATTGGATTGACAATTTTGTGATGAAAAGAAAGTTACTCTCTCTCAATTACGTCTAGACAATGTTTTATAACCAAAGGAACTAGGAGTTTTGTGAGAGAAAATAACTACTCCAATTAAAAAAAAAAAAAAAGTCCGGTGTACTAAGCTCCAAAAGAATCTAAACTACTCCAATTAATCAACTAGAAATCTAGTTTTAACATATGTGAGAAGATAAATAATCTTCAATCCAAAATATGAAATATCTCCGGTTCTTTATAAAGCACCTGCTGCGCTTGTGGACTATAGTAGAGTACAATGGATTAGTAGATGCACACATATTGATCCAAACACCACCGTCATTAAAAAATAATAGAATGATGTTTTATAATGCAAAAATATGTCATACATCGTCTCAATGTACCTTGGTCTTGTCTACCCAAATTAATACCTTAAAAATGGCAGCTCGATGCACTAAGCTTCCGCCATGTGCGGAATCCGAAAAAAGACCTGACCACAAGGGTCTATTGTACGCAACCTTACCTTATATAATAAAAATAACCAACCTTATATTGTACATAATCACCAAAGGTAAGGGTAAATTAATAACTCAAAAGGTAGATTAAAATAGGGGTGGCCAGTGGATCGGGTCGGGGCGGGATGGGGCTAGATCTGGCGGGACGGGGGGGGGGGGGGGGGGTGATCGGGATCCGGATCCGATGGGACTGGCGGGCCGGGATAGGCGGGACGGGAAGAGTTCCCGTCCCGTCCCACATCCCGCCGGAAAGGATCCTATGGGATTTTGGAGATTTTTTTACACTTAATTTTTAAAAAAAATATATTTAAACACTTAAATAATTGAACAATATAGTGAATATAAACATCCCAATGCTATTTTTGTGCATCTTATATTATTTAATAGAAATATGATTTTTTTGTAATACAATTTCCAAATTGCAACTTTGTTTCGTAGTTTAAAAGTTGCAAATCACATAGTAAAATTGTCATTAAAAAAATTACATAGTAAACCATACTCTTTCTAATTTCCTCACAATCTCGTGAGGATCTTCTGTTGGAATTAGAAGTTGTTGGTCAAATTGTTCGACGTCGCCTCCTGCTCCCACATATAAGATTTCATTGTAGTTGTAGTCGTCTTCTTCGTTGATCTCTGATTGACCGCACCTTCTACGCTTTGCTCTAATCCAATCTCTGAATAAAACTGCAATCTTCAACTTGTCTCCCGCCAATGAGTGTATATGCTCTCATATTTGAAATCTTCCAGCAGAAAAAACGCTTTCCGAAGCTGTTGATGACGCTTGAATATTCAACACATCTTGTGCCATCTTTGCTAGTGTCGGAAATGTCTTCTCATTCTCCCTCCAATATCTCAGCAAGTCTTCACGTCCACATTCATTGACAATTATTTCGTATGGTACAGCACCCTGCAAGACATAAACATCAAACTCGCTAATTTGTGAAGAAGTTGAACCACTATACATTCTATTTCTAAGGCCTTGAATACTTGAGGCAGAAACATCATGTCTTTTAGTACAGAAGTTGGTTGATTATTTGTACTTTGTTCTTGGTATTTTTTTTTTTGCATTCAGTGTGTATGGTAGATGTAACTTCTTCTCTAGTTGGTTCGTGAGTTGGTTCTTTATTTTGGTCTGTTGGACTTGGAGGTGGAAGTATTTCTATACTTTCATAAATCGTTTCAACAAGAGCTTTACAACCGTCTACTTTAATTGTCGGATTTAATACAACACCAATAATATAAATAGTGGGAATAGGAAAAAAATATTTTTTAAATTTTATAAATATTTTTTAATAGATGGAGCGTAAGATGATTTTTGCATATATTTACTAAGTAACAAAAATATTAGATCTATATAAAATAACATAGTTGAATTAGTAGAATAATAAATACCAGAAAATTCTTTAGTAGCTAGAAAAAATTTCTCTAAAATCCAATAAGTTCTAAAAAAAATTCCAACATTATCTATAAGCATATCCCTTGGATTTTGATTATGGCGTTAAATAATAAAGTTATAAGTCTTCTATACTCGTGAGCAACAAGTAGTTGTTCATACAGAGAATTCCACCTAGTCACTACTTCTTCTGGAATTTTTCTATAAGGTAATCCACAATCATGACAAGTTTTTTTATACTCTTTGCGTCTTTGTATTTTATTACCTTTAAAAATAAAGTTTATAACAAATTGTACTTTATCAAGAATGTTTTCAAAAAGTTTTAGGACACCCTTTACAACTAAATTATAAATATGGCATGCACATCTTATATGAAAATTATCGGGAAAAGATGGAGTTAATAGAGTTTTTAAAAGATTTATAACATAATCATTAAAAGTAGCATTATCTAATGTAACAATCATAATTTTATCAGTTATTCCACAATATTCACGAATTTTATTAATATTTCTTGCAATAAATAATCCAGTGTGCCTATCATCAATATATCGATATGCTAAAATATGTTTTTGCATAGACCAAGTCTGATCTAAAACATTTATGGTAATACAATTATTATGGTAAGTGTACAATATTAATTATATTACAACATTACCTAAACTAGGATACTAAATATATACCATAAATTATACGGTACAAAGGTGCCAAATCCGAGAGCCAGCCGAGACTATTGTGTGTATATTGTGTATATTTAACACACCCCCGCAATCATAGCGGGTGGTCTTCGAATGCTGAGACTGTCCCTAAAATCTTCAAAAAAGACCGAGGGAAGACCCTTTGTAAAGATGTCTGCAATTTGATATCTTGACGGGACATGATAGACGCGTACCTGACCACGAGCAACCTTTTCGCGGACAAAGTGAATGTCCATCTCGATATGCTTAGTGCATTGGTGCTGAACCGTATTACCAGAAAGGTAGATGACACTAATATTATAGCAATAAACCAAGGTTGCCTTCTGAATGGGACAATGAAGCTCCAAAAGCAAATTACGCAACCAACATGATTCCGAGACCACATTAGCTACCCCTCGATATTCAGCCTCGGCACTTGAGCGGGATAGAGTCGACTGACGCTTCGCATACCAGGAGACCAAGTTGTTGCCAAGAAACATACAATAGCCTGACGTAGACCGTCTGGTGTCGGGACAACCACCCCAATCAGCATTCGTATACGAGACAAGTGTAGACGTCGAGGAAGGATATAAATGCAAACCATAGTCAAGTGTACCTTGAATATATCGAATGATGCGTTTAAGTGCATTCATGTGCTCAATTCTAGGATCATGCATGAAAAAACACACCTGCTGGACAACATATGTAATATCCGATCTCGTAAAGGTAAGATACTGAAGGGCCCCTACAAGACTGCGATAGCGGGTCGGATCCTTGTAGGGTACGCCTGCCACGGCACTAAGCTTGGGCTTAGTATCAACTGGAGTGGAAGTGGACTTACAGGATGACATTCCAGCCCTCTCGATGATCTCAGCTGCATACTTCCGTTGAGATAAGAACAACCCATCGGAATGACGAGTGACAGCAATCCCCAAAAAGTAACTCAAGGGCCCCAAGTCTTTCATAGCAAACTCAGAGCTGAGCATTGTCATGATAGACTGGTGTAAGGCATGGAAGAGGCCGTCAAAATAATATCATCCACATATAACAGAACATAGGCCACGGATGAACCACGACGGTAGATAAACAATGAATTATCCGACCTGCTGTGAGTTAACCCAATAGTCGAAATATAGTCTGCAAACCGCGTATACCAGGCCCGTGGAGACTGCTTAAGCCCATATAAGGATTTCTTCAACAAACAGACATGATGAGGATGTTTGGGATCCCTAAATCCCAACGGCTGATGTATATAGATTATTTCCTTGAGATCACCATATAGGAAAACATTCTTTACATCTAACTGATGAATAAGCCATGCCTTTGAAAGAGCCAAGCTAAGCACTGTGCGAATGGTAGTCGGCTTGACCACCGGACTAAATGTCTCACCACAATCAACACCAACCTGCTGAGTCTTACCATCACCCACAAGCCGCGCCTTATGTCGGGCAAATGAACCATCTGAATTTTCCTTATGAGCAAAAATCCACATAGACCTAATAATATTAATATCAGATGGACGGGGTACCAACTCCCACGTCTTATTATCAATAAGAGCATTATATTCATCAGTCATAGCAATTTTCCAATTCGGAGCATTTAATGCAAACATAAGATTTCGGGGTAAGGGTGATTTAAGAACATTAGAATGTAAATTAAAATGTCTTTTTGGTGTAAAAATCCCCCATTGACTACGGGTGACTGGTCAATGACTCGGGGAAGAGGCGGGTGGATTTTGGGAATTTTCGGGACTCGAAACGGACTGGCCAGCAGGCAGTGGGCCTGCTGGCCCAAATCGGTAAACTGGTGCACGAACTGGACCAGTTCCAGATGGACTGGACTGGCCCAATCGTAGGAACTGGCCCAGTGGCTGGATTGGGACCGACAGTGGGTGACAGACTAGTGGGGCCAGCGGGCAGTGGGCTCGCTGGAGAAATTTGGGTACGGGAGACGTCCGAAAAATGCTGAATAACATACGAGGATATACTATCATCCAAAAAATTATACAAACTAGGCACAGGAGTATTAACTTTAGCAAATGGAAATTGGGATTCATAAAAAATGACATAGCGATTAATGATGATTTTATTAGAGGATAAATCAAAGCATTTGTAGCCACGATGATTAGACGGAAAACCAAAAACACACACGGAGTAGACCGGGCCTTAAGTTTGTTAATTGTGGTGGACGGGAATAACGGATAACACAAACACCCAAAAACCCGAAGATGTGAATATGAAGGAATTTTATTATATAAAATTTGAAGTAGGAAGAATATGTCAAACCTTTGGAAGGAATTATGTTAAGGAGATAGTTAGTCATTTGGAGAGCATGATGCCAAAAAGACGGGGGTACGGAAGCATGAATCAATAAAGTTCGGACAATGTTATTTATAGAACGAATTTTGCGTTTGGTTTTCCCATTTTGTGAAGACGTATGAGGACAAGAAAAATGAAAATTGATCCCATTATTAGCACAGAATTTCCGAAACACCCCATTGTCATATTCTTTGTCATTATCACACTGAATATTTTTTATTTCTCGGTTGAATTGGGTTCTGATGAATGCTCTAAATTTTAGGAAGACGGAAAAAACTTGAGATTTTTTCGCTATCGAAAACGTCCATAAAAACTTAGAATAATCATCCAAAAAGATAACATAATACCGATGACCCACATAACTAAGAACAGGAGACGTCCATAAGTCGCTATGAATAATATCATATGGCATTAAAGTATGAGAATTTGAGTCTACAAATGTCAACTTAACAATTTTTTCTAAAGAACAAGATTGACAATTTGGAGTACTACGCGTACCCTTACATGAAATAAAACTATTTTTATCTAATGACGAAAAAATAGAAGACCCCGGATGACCAAGACGAGCATGCCATAAGGAAGGAGAAGTGGTTGTAAAAGCGAATGGCAGGGCTTGACTCGATGGACCGGAACCGAGTATGATAGGATAAAGATCACCCCTACTATCACACCTCATGACATGACTCCGCGTCTTGAAATCCTTCACAGAGAAACCAAATGGATCAAATTCAATAGAAAAGGAATTGTCAGTAGTGAATTTACGGACAGAGACTAAGTTTTTAATCAATTTGGGGGCGTGTAGGGTGTTTTTCAAGATAAGAGGTGGATGAGGGAAGGGGGTAAAGTTTTATGACCATAACCACGAATTGAAATAGAATTACCATTACTAACAATTATGCCGTGAGGATTGCTCAAATTGAAATAAGACGAGAGCATACCTGAATCGAATGTCATGTGGGTAGTGGCACCGGTATGCATATACCAATTTAGGTCCGGAGGAGTTAAACCAAGTGTGTGCATGGCAGCTTCGATGCCGGTAGATGTGGGTGCTGCTGCGTGATGGGTTTGCGAGGGCCGAGGCCCAAGCACCCCTGTTTGCGGTCGACCCGGATCGCCGATCAGATGTGGACCGAGCCCTAATTGGGCACCGGGACTTTGGGTCGCCCATGCCGGTTGGGCGAGAATTGGCCTGGGCCGAAACTCTTCGTGGGGAAAAATGGTTGGGCCCAAGCTTTCTTTGTGGGGCCCATCGCCATGCGCATAGGGGCCTTTGTGGGCCCCAGAAGCTCTTCTTCGTTGTTGCTAACCACCGCGAGGACCCCCACCGCCACCACCATTCTGCCGGCTGTCGCCGCGGTTCTTGCCATTATTTTTCTTATTTCCACCCTTTTTGCCGCCACCGTTGTTGCGGTTTTGGCCCGAGTTGTTGGAACCGGTAGGATACACTGTGGACTCGGTCATCATGACAACGGGACTAGCACCAGTAACCGCTCGTTTTGTCATGCCTGCTTCTTCGAGCGTAAGCATAGAACGAGCCTGATAAAATTGCAAAAGTGGGTTGCTTTGTTGAAGAAGCGTTCCCACACCACTATAGGCCTCGGAGAGGCCGAAAACCATTTGGAGGAGCAAACGGTCGTTTGAAACTGGCACGCCAACGTTGCGAAGTTGGTCCGCCAATTCCTTTAATCTTTTGCAATATGCCAAAACATTAGGGAAATCTTCCATATTGACGTGGGAGAAATCCTGCTCAAGGGTAACGGCTCTAGAATTTTGATTATCTTGAAATATATCACGCAGTCTATCGCAAGTCGCCTGTGCCATAGCGTCAGGCTCAATAATTGTTTCCAAAAGATTGGTAGAAATTGTGGAATATATCCACTGAAGGACGGTAGCATCAAAAATTGTCCACAACTTAGTATCATCCTCGCATTTTGGCACCTCCGTATCCTCAGGAGCCGCGGGGATTATGTGATGGATGACTTGATGCGATCGTGCGTGAATTTTGAACAATTCGGCCCACATCGCATATTGGATATTTTCTATTTCAAGAACAAGATGGATATTATTCTTGATGTTAGAAACTGTAAGGGCGGGATGAAACGTGTTCCGGGATGTAGACATATTGATAGAACAATATGTGATTGAGGGATTTTGGGAGAAAAAATTTGGGAAGTAGAGGTACCGTCAGAATCAACCAATCCGAGAACAAGTTGCGGAAAAAACTTTGGTCTTGACTTTGTGCACTGGTGGTCGACGGCCAAGAGGAAGAAAAAGGGGGAGAGAATTTTAAGACCTAGACTTCTGATACCATGAAAGAAATAATCTTTGATTATTTTCATTAATTGAAAGACTATATATGCAAGTTACATATTTCCATAATAGGAGAATCCTATTCCTATTCTATTCCTAAAACCTTATTCTACTTGAATACTAACTATACATTTATGGTAATACAATTATTATGGTAAGTATACAATACTAATTATATTACAACATTACCTAAATTAGGATACTAAATATATATACCATAAATTACACGGTACAAAAATGCCAAACCCGAGAGCCAGTCAAGACTATGTATATTTAACATGGACGGGTCGGGTGGTAAGCGGGACACCCGCCCATTGGACATCCCTAGATTAAAATAGACATAAAGAGAGAGAAGAGGGAAGAGGAATAGGAAGGTAAACAGTAGATAAGGACCATGTGAAAGACAAAGAAAGTAGAAACACAGGAAATGTCACCTTTCTGGAGAAGAGGACGGATGAATGGACGTTGGACCATGGTCCAAGCTGTCAGGCCCTCTCTGCTGTATAGGGTATCCACAATCCATGTGACCAACCAAAGCTTTCTCTTCTAAAGTACATTTCAGCAATCATCTGCATTCAAAACTAAAACTCTCCATCTATTATTATTATTAAAAAGAAATAGTATTCTCATTTTCTTTCTCTGGGACCCCTATTTTCTTGGGGGACCCGTTGATACCAATTCCAAATGGGGCTTGTGTTTGGCTTTCTTTTTTGCCCCAGTATTTGATATTTATGTACGGCCACATACTCCTTTTGGCTGTTACAGCAAGGGCATGTGATTTAGGCCGCGATAACATGCTCATGTGAGTATGCTTCGCTCATTTCTCTCACACTTCTCACTGTGCATCTCTAATTAACAGAAATAGAGTGTTCTGTAGTGCAGTTAAATCAACAGGCACTGTTTTTTCCCTCTAGGCGAGAGAAAATATATGATTGTTCAGCCACATTGAACTAAAAGTGAATCCAGTGCCTTGATTTCAGAATCTATTGTAGACATATTTGATCTATTACAGGAATAACATTAAGAATAGTCATGTAATATATAGAGGCTCACATCTGAAGTCTTATGCGATAAAAATGTGTCACAAAAACTTAAAAGCAAGTTCTATAGGGCGTTAGCTAGACCGACTATATTGTATGATGCGGAGTGTTGGTCAATCAATACTTCACACATCCAAAAGATGAAAGTTATGGAAATGATGATGCTGAGATGGATATGCGGACATATACAAGAAGAAATAGGATTAAAAATGATGATATCCGGAACAAAGTGAGAGTGTGGCCTCGGTGGAAGAGAAGATGTGGGAAGCAAGGTTGAGATGGTTTAGACATGTGCAGAGAAGAGACACAAATGCCCCAATACGGAGGTGTGAAAGTTTGGCTATGGACGAGTTCGGGATAGAGGTAGGCTGAAAAGTATTGGGAAGAGGTGATTAGACGAGATATGACGAAGGTACTACTTATTGAGGACATGATCTTAGATAGGGAGTTGTGGAGGACACGAATTAGGATAGAAAGATAGTAGGTAGTCAAGCGTAGTCCAACTTACGCTTGCAAACTGATAGTTGTAGTGTTATTATTGTAGGTCCGCTTAGCCTATCATACTAATAGGCGCAGTATTGCATTATACTCTCATGTAATTTGATTTCTGGTGCTATGTGTCGTTTAGTGTACTTTATTTAGCTTATTTACATGTGCTAGTTACTGCTTGTTTTTTCGGAATGCGCTATCATAACTCGCTTTTTGATACCAGCATTTTCATACTGCTTTAAAAAAAAATTGACCAAGTCTGACCGTTTCTCTTGCTTTGATTTTGTTGTTGCTTTGCTCGTGCTTATGCTCTGTCTTGAGCCGAGGGTCTCTAGGAAACAGCCACCCTACCTACCAAGGTAGAGGTAAGGTATGCGTACACTATACCCTCCCCAGACTCCACGTGATTTCACTGGGTATGTGGTTGTAATAGTCATGTAATAGAGGATGGGTTAAAGAATGAATGAAATTGGAGTACACTAGAACAAGCTCCACTACCAAACCTTCAATCGAATACAATTAAAACGTGCAACTGCTGCGGCAATAGATAAAATGTATGCATATCCAACCAAGATAGCAAGTGCAGTGAATGGTGAGACAGAGAGGGTATACAGGGACAGGTTAACCAATCCAGTTAGCACGTTAGCCTGCATAATTGCACAACGATTTTCATGATTAATCATCCAGAGATCAAAGGTAGAACATAAAGTATAATATAATGATGATGTTAGCAATAAATTTTCCTTACCAGAAGAAAAGAGCCCAGTAGATTTCGGTCAAAAACTTCCATCAGTGCAGCAACTTTATATCCAGGAACATAATCAGCTAGAGTTAAAACAGCAAAAACCTGAAAGGGGAAATGTAGAGTCATGCCTAAATTAAAAAAAATCATATGGATCACGCCAGCAGATTTCTGTATGAAATTATGCAGCATTACATTCAAGAGAAATTACAAGTAATCCAAAGTTCTTCCCAAGAAAGCACGAATAATTGCTAATTGGTAAAGTCTTCCTCTATCCAGAAGTTCGGTATTGTTCCCTTACCAAGAGTGAATGAATCTATCTTTCACCAAACCTTTTGGAATGTGTTAGCAACATTTTGAAAAAGCAATACTCAGCTTGTGCAAGTGTATAATAAGTTGAATCTTCAGAAGAAAAATTATGAGCATCGTACAGAATTTTGGTCAAACAACCACAACAAAATAGGATTAGCTTTTTCAAAAGACAAGTTAGTTAACAACAAACCTTTAGTCCTTAGCTCGATGACATTCATTCTCTGTGGTATTACTCAAAAGATGTCGTTTCACTAAGATGCGCGAATGATCCCAAACTAATTAACTTGTTGGAGAAATTTAAAGTTAAATATTTTCCTTACAAGTCAAACCTTGATACATGCTATTTACTTAGTAAAGGAGTAATGAAACTCCTTGTGCTCAATGTCATTAATTTCTCGGAACTCAAAGCTACTTTTGTTTCTCCATCTCTCTCTCTTATTACTTCTTATATCTCCACCGAAAGATTGGACTTATCAAGTTCTGAAATAAGTGATAAATGATCAATCAATCAACTACTCACTTCCAGACTTGGTGGGTCAAATATATGATGTACATCTATTCCTCTCTATTTGTATCCATTTCATTTCAATACTGGAAATTCTCTTAATACTAGAGGTTCTCTAAGTCCTACACTTATTCCCACAGTGACATACAAGGTACTACTGAATTAAAAGTATTCCTGACAAGCACCAGAATTAATGTAACTGTAAAAACAACTAAACCTTGATTCGAACTAGCTGGCATTTTCTATTTGTATCCTTTACTTCCATTATTTTCTGTTTTAAGCTAACTATGCATTGGTCCAATAAATCATAGATTGTTTTAGATAACCTCCTATGTGATTCTGTGTCTACCTTATCCTCTTTTAGCACCTTCAATCATCATAATGTCACACCTACAACAGACCAATTCAACATGGTCAAACCATCTACAATGATATTTTTGCTCATTTTATACTTTATGTGCTACTTGCATCCTCAGTCTGATGTAATTGTTTCGAACTTTGTCCAACTGCATATCCATATTAATTTGTGCATTTCTAAGATATTCATCTTCTGGATATATTGTATTATTGACACACTACATTCACTCCAGTATAATATTGTTGCTCCCACAACCATTCTGTAAAATTTGCTTTCACTTTGCTAGGCACTGGATTCAATAAAACTCCCTTTGTATCTCTTCCCACTGTTTCACACTTGTAACTGCTCCTCTGTACATATCCTTTATCGTATTTATATTTGATATGGATTTATTTTCAAACTACCAACAAAGGACTGTACTGGCACTACCATATGCTTTCTCTAGTTCACTGAATATCATGTAGATATCTTTCTCTCTAAAAAATTCTACAGATCTTACCAAAAATACTCCGTTGCTACAAAACTTCCAGCATGAACCCACTCAGTCATGCTTAATGTCCCTATATCTATGCTCCATCAGTATTTTCGCTATGTTATAATATAAAGTTTAATTTGAAAAATATATATATTATTATGATATGAGTTTAATACGACAATAGTTCGAACATCTTTATCTCCTTTGTTCTTATATATTGGAACCAAGGTACTCTTTTCCACTCATTTGGCATCTTTCACTCCTTAATATAACATTGAATAGCTTAGTTAGCCATCACTTTAACCTCACCAAGGCGCTTCAAAACTAGTCTATCCTCATCATATCCGTTACTTCAACATAGGTTATCTATGAATTCGGCTGAGTTTTCTATCTGTCACACATATATGAATATCTACTAAGTCATCGTTGTAATTTGTATTGAGAAATTGACTGAAATAACCTCTCATCTGTATTAAGTCTCACTATCTACTGTCAAAACTTGTCGGAAATCATTCTTAATACACTTGGTCTAAGTTTTTCCGCCTTTGCACTCAGTCTTGAAATAACTGATTAGAGATGACGTCAGAAAATCAATGAACTTAAAGAGACAAAAGTACATCCATCCAATAAGACTAACATGTATGTCTGCAAGCGCAAACTCCATTCACAGGTGTAGAACTGATTGGAAGAGAAATCATTGCATAGATGGAATGAGTAGTTACCATAGTTAAGCAAACAAAAGGAGCCACAAGGAAGAGACAATTCCACATTCTAACTATGAAAAAGAACTTTAACAGCATCTAAATAGCAACAACAAAAGTGTGAATTATGGTATCAAAGACACAGACTTGAAGGAAGAGAACAACAAATGGTTCAGAACATTCTTGAAAAACACTGCAGAAAAGAAAGCCCAGAGCCATTTGGAAACAGAGCCAATTTAAATAAATCTTACCTGAAGGTTCATAGCCAATGTTACAGTAACATAAGCCAGGTTGCACTGTTAAAAAAGAGTATTAGTCATTTGGCATAAAATTACACTGAAAACTAAGATTTTTGCTACTGAAAATTCCCAGAGTTATAGACTACCATTCTGCGAGAAACCCTCTCAACATGCCTGTCTAGGAAAACGGTCGACAACCTGCAACATGAAGAGGAAGCAACAAGCTACGAAATATCAGCAATTAAATAGCAAGGCAGCAAACATTCAGAAAGTGGACAACAAAATACTCAGCTGAAAATCAGACCGGAAAATCCAGACTCTAATCCTTGTCCAATCATTTGTTCTCAACACAGCATCTCCAGGTTTTCCAAAGAAAAGATAGTTGCCTAGTTGGACACAGACAAGGTACAACCCCCAATAACCTGATATCAAAAGAAATCATTTGCTAAACCAAAATTACCAATCATAAAATAAAAAAGCAAGGAGATTGTGACAAGAAATACTGAAAATATTATGATAACCAGCTTCAACCCAGCTAAAGTTGATAATGCTCATACAATGAAATTAAGTAGATATATCTATTTTCTTAATATCTTTTCTCTGAAGGTATTTGTGAGTCATCTTTAACCAAATAAAAAAAAAGGGCAGCCCGGTGCACTAAACTCGCACCGGCCCTTCCCCGGACCCCGCGCATAGCGGGAGCTTAGTGCACCGGGCTGCCCTTTTTTTTTGTTTGGTTAAAGATGACTCACAAATACCTTCTGAGAAAAGATATTAAGAAAATAGATATAGCTACTTAATTCTTCATTTAACATGTTTTGTTCTGCCTTGAAAAGAAAAGACATGGTAAGAGTTTTTACATCCTCTAGAAAAAGGGTATCACAAATAAGCAATTCTTGCCTTGTTCTGAAAATTTGGGAAAGAACTTCTAAACTTGCAAAACAAAAACTTACTTTTTCCATCCAGAAAAGAACTATTTTTCTTCAGTTAGTCTGGTGTGTGTGTGTGTTGATCTGGATGTTCTTCCATTTAAACAAATCAGCTAGCCCCTGTATCCCATGTTAGGAAGCAGTTTACACATGTATGCTAGACTGACCAAAGAAAAACCCCACAAAAAAACTAAATAAAACCCCAGTTCTTGCTAAAATGAAGTTACAATTCATGAACTGCCTTCCGATTACTACACATTAAGAATTAATTATGATAGTCATATCTTAAAGTTTATTTTGACTCACAAGCATTGCGACCCAGAACTTTAAAAAGTTGACATATATTGGTACCTTTTTCTTAACTCCACCTGTGTGAGCTAGTCTCAAGTCCAGAACAAAGGGGAATGTTTCAATTCCAAGTTAAATTTAAACGGGCGACCAGCCAGTCTCTTCTTCAAAGAATTTCCAAAAAGACACAAAGACCATAAAACTGAACAAGGAAGTAAGCAAACATATGGTGTAAGAGAGACAGAGAGAGACTGCTCTAGTTTTACTTCACAATTAAACTTACCAAAAATGCTAAAAATCCCTTCTTTGTTTTGACTGATGATGTCATGCCCTCTTTCATTTGAAAGGAGATATTCATTTAGCCCAAGCAACAGGAAGACCTCATATACTGAAAGGACAAACAGCATCATAGGCTTACCAAGCATATGAGAAGGTACCAAAAATTCTGAGATGGGCCAAGATTACTACAATACCTACTAGAATAAACCACCCCAGTATTCCACAATAACTTGGTGGAAGATTAATCATCGACGTCAAAATTGCCACAGCAGAAAGAGTGAAAAAAGAAATTCCAGTGCACGCCATATTAAGCAACGTGAACCTATGAGGAAGGGAATGAATTCTATCAGCTATAAGAATGACCTAGTTTGAAGAAATGCCTACCAAATGCAGATGAAGAAAGGATCATAGTATCTTTGCATGAAAACTTCATGAGAAACATCTGCAAGCACTAGTACAGATATATGATGCATTTAATTGTACATACAAACAGAAACACATAGGTAAGCAGTACTTCAGAAAGAAGTTTAAAGCTAGAAGACTAAAGCTTATGGACCCTTCTAAAATCACCATTTCTAAATTACCATTTTGACACATCTTTTCTACAGAGTGGTGGTTAGACCTGCACTGTTGTATGGGGCAGAGTGTTGGCCCGTCAAGAAAGCACACGTTCAAAAGATTAAGGTAGCGGAGATGAGGATGCTCAGATAGATGTGCGGGCATACTAGGAGAGACAAGATCAGAAAGTTATACAGGACAAGGTAGGGGTGACCTCCGTGGCAGACAAGATGAGGGAAGCGAGACTGAGGTGGTTTGAGCATGTGAAGAGGAGGTGCGCGGAGGCACCAGTAAGGAGGTGTGAGAGCTTGGCTATAGCAGGGTTTAGGAGAGGTAGAGGCAGATCAAAGAAGAACCGGGGTAGGTGATCCGACCGGACATGAAACATCTCCAGCTTACTGAGGACATGACCCTACATAGGAAGGATTGAAGGTCGAGGATTAGGGTAGGAGGTAGCCGTGTGCTGTAGCACTTTTACAAGGGAGAGGCAGGAGTTAGTCTCCTCTTCTCTTTATTTAGTAGTCTTACCTAGTATTCGCATAGTAACTTCTTCATCCTGTTACTTCTAGTGCTTTGTTTATCTTGTTATTTTTCCTTCATAATTTTTTTTTCTATCCTGCTTTGATTATATTTCTTTTGAGCCGAGGGTTGATCAGAAACAACCTCTCTACCCCACAAGTAAGGCCTGCGTACATCTTACCCTCCCCAGACCCCACTTGTGGGATTTTACACTGGGTATGTTATTGTTGTTGTAATATGATGAGAAAAGCTAACCATGACGACTGCAGTCAAACACGGGAAAATAAGAACATTTTGAAAAATATGAACAGAAATAATGTCTCCAAATTTGGCAGTACACACTAGTTAAGAAAGTAACACGTCATTTATAAGAATATAATATGCAACTATAAAAATTGAGTTATTAATAGTCATTAAGCATGCTATCCATACTGCAACCAATGATGATAACTAAAGGAAGAGACCATTCAAAAACAAATCCAGTACAAAGAGCTTCAATATTTTCAGATCGTGGAAAGCCTAGAAGTACTCTTCCTCTGGTATACCGTAGACCCAGACTCTCCCTTATTAGGTTTCTGAGTTCATACCAGATCCAAGCCAAAACCTACTCCTACCAAGTTGCTGGATCAAAGTAGTACATTATACATCTGTCCACCACCCGCGAGGGGGTTCGATTCCCGTTATCTACAATGTGGCAAAAAAGACCGATTCAACGAGATATGCCTTGCCGATTTAAGATTTAAAACTTGTTGTACATAATTTCAAAGTTGAGATACATTTGAAGATAATCAGAAATGACACAACTACTACTACGCCTCAGTCCAAAGCTAGTTCGAGTCGGCTATATAAATCCTCATTAAGCATGTTTCGCAATTAAATTCTTTCAGGCCGACATTATTCAAAATAAAAATAAAGAGTATTAAAAGTTCTCTACATTTTTTACTGGCATATAAATCTCTAATAGGGCTAAAGACTCCTAGAAGCATTGGACCAAAAGCAAACGAACTAACATGACTAAACATATTCCAGACTAATTGTCTATAGAGCTTTTTCTTTCGTTGTACCCTATCTTCACCAAGTCTGGATGAATTCCAAGAGACTGTAGGTCTCTCGAACAACTTCCTTCTATGTAACTTTAGGTCTACCTCGTCCTATGTTAACACACTCACTACCATGGTTCACACCTATAGACTGGTGGATCCGGAGGTCGATGCAGGACATGACCAAACCATCTCAAGTGACCTCTTATAGAAAGATTCCACATATCCTTTCTTCGGAATGAAAGAGAAGTCCATATCCTAAGAACTTATGTTTCATATATTTACCATGTCAAATATATCCATCCTTTCTGTAGCTTCCTTTGCGATAAAGTTGCTTTTCACAGCAAAACCATAAAAGGGCAGCCCGATGCACTAAGCTCCCTCTATGCGCGGGGTCCGGGGAAGGGCCATACCACAAGGGTCTATTGTACGCAGCCTTACCTTGCATATGAAACGAAAAGGTTCAATAAGTTACAAGTTCCTTTTAAACATTTCAAGTATCTTTCGGGCAACTCACCTATTCCTCTTTTGGGTTGAAAGAAATTGAGATGACAGTACTTTAGCTATGTTAGGTGCAATGAGTATCAAATTTACACAAGTAGGATGATATCACTATAATAGATTGTTCTTAGTTTTTAATGATCTATGGAGAAAGGTCCCATTGATAATATCTCCTAAATAAAGTGGATTTATTGTCGCTTGGTTTCACTCAGGACCTTTTACATGAGAAATAGACCCAATATTATCCCAACACTCTAGTTCCCAGTTTTATAGCTTAAAATTTATTCCAAGTCCCATTCACTTCACTCTGAACAGAATTCTAGAATGTTCGGCCTACTTTTTTAAGCTTTCATACTCTTCCCAAACCGATCATTAGTCCCAGAGAGTGTCCTCAGCTTCTGCCCTCTGAAAGATCTAGAGCCCCTCAAAAAGCCTTTTCATAGACCTCAGTATAGTAGTGGCTTAACATACTGATGACCTGTTAACATGTAGGAGTGACAATAATGCACCATCCCTTGCATCTTGTCTAGGAGGTTCAGTTAGTTCAGATCCTCCCTTGCTTCAACATTTTCGCTTTTACTACAAACTTGTCCAGAAGTATTTTGCACGACGGAAAGTGATATGCTCAAAAATTGCATTGACTTAATTATTTCTTGTTAGCGGATCTAGTTGAGCTTTTTCTGCCCAAAACTTAAGAACCAACGGAATTTCTTTTTGGAGGATAACAGAAAATGAATCTTTAAAGTTCTAGGATTTCAGCTATTTGATGTAAAACCAAACCTTCATTATGTAAAACAGAAAATAACATAGTAGGGTGATGAATGTAGAATACTGTCCTTTCTTCACTTTCTACAAGTCAAAATATAACAAAACAATAACCTTCTCCTTTTTCTTTCATTCCAAACTGACTGCAAATATTCAGATTCCATATTAAAGAAATAAACCACTAGAACAAAAATAAAAAGAGAAGCTAGGTGATTCCTTCCAATCTGTCTAAAAGCCTTAACCACTTATTTGTGGTGGTGGAAGATAGCAGGTGCCTAGTAGATTAGTCAAAGTGAAAGCAAGCTAGCCCGAACACCATCATTACATAAATAAACAAACCAATAATGATTTCAAGCCAACACCATTTCCTTATAAACAGTTTGGTTTTGTCACATTTAGTAAATGATAAGAAAAAAATAATTAAATTAGTATTTCCTTAGCAACTTATCAAAAAAATGCTACTTAATAAAAATGGAGGAAAACACAGGACATTACTTATTGCTAAGTAGGATAATTGTTTCTTCTGTATCATTCCAATTTTGTCTGATGCAACGACAACAAACTATTTAGGGCTCAAATGTAAGCTATACAACATCTAAAATAGAAAAACACGAAAAAATAAAAAAATAAAAACAACTAACTAAAACTCAATAAGAATCTAAGATAATTACATATATTCATAAAACAAAAATGAATAAAAATGTTATAAACAATGTAGTGCTATTTCACTCCTTTTTTGGTACTGGAATATACTGAACGTAGAAAGAGAAGCATCTGAATCACAGCACAAAAACAATAATTAAAATAAAACACAAAAATACTAAAAATTAAAAAAATTAAAAATCAAACATTATAGGAACGGTTTCGTAATTCGTACAGAGAGAGTAGTAATGAGAAGGAACAATTCCATCATTGAAGTTCCAGTTAAATTGCTCACGAACCTGAAACAAATGATCGAAAAGGCAAAGTGTCAAAATTTCAAATCATTATAAAGTGGAAAATTATGCAATTTATAGATTTATTGTTCAAAAAAAAAAAGGAGAAGAAGAGCGTACTCTTCCTTGAGACGCTTGTTTGGATTGAATGTACTCGCCGGAGAATCCATCGTCGGTAACGGAGATGGAAAAGTTGGTGGTGCGGAAGCCAACTGCAATGGAGGAATAAAGAAGAAGAAAGGAGATATTAGGGCCTATTTGATATTTAATTTGTTACATTTGGCCAAATCAGTAAAGAAAATACTGCATATTGGTTCGTTAGGAGCGTGTTCAGTGTTCACACGTTATAACAGGTCAGCAAGTGTGTGTTTAAATGACTTAAAAATGGAACAAGGGTAAGTTGAGATGCTAAAATAAAAAATAATGTCAAGTTCGAGTACCTATATAAAAGTAGTATTAGAGTTTCAATATGGTTTTTAAAAAGGTAGTATTAGAGTTTCAATTTCTAGTGCTACTATATTTTAAAAATTAACTTTAAAATTTTTATTTTAATTTTGATAGAATTATTTATAATCACAAATTTTATATTTTGTTTTAGATTGTAAATTTTAAAAGTATTTTTTTTTCTTTCTTAAAGTTAATAGCTTTCAGCCATAGAGTCCTCTTCCTTCGTAAGGCGGGATTGATCCTCACTCACAGGTGAAGCTAACTTACTATTGAGCATGATGATAGATAGTAGTCCTCTGTCAAAACAAGATCACATAAAATGAGTAGGAGAGCATAATTATGTAATTGGAAAAAACTCAAAAATTTACCTAACGTATTGAAAATGTCTTAAATTTGTCACTATTTTATCTTTTGAAATTAATTGTTCTTGGCTTTAATTTTCAGGTTAAAAATATCTCTTCTTCTACTTATTAAACTGTAATTGTCTTTAACGTTAATTTTGATTAGAAGTGTCACTCTTTTTAACTGTATTATGAGATGGATATGACTTTAATTAATAGGTGGCACTTGTTATTTGATCAACGTGCCGAACCATAACTAATTAATCACCCCTCTAGGTAAACCCAAAACAACTAAAAACTATTTAAGTTCAATAAGGAGGAATCAATTTTAACATGCTAGAGACCTTCGAGTTCAGTAACCAACAGACTTCAAATTAAAATTAACAACCAAGTATTAGTTCAACAAAACTCGATGGTTATAATTTGAAGTTCTTATTGTTGAGTTCGGTGTACAAACAATGTATTGAAATTAGAAATAACTCAAACTTCATATCCGAAAACACTCAAATGATCCTGCAATAAATTTTCGGGTTTAAAATGCAACTCAAGCTCTTATAATTATTCAACAATGACAATCCAATTTTTTCTGGTAAAAATTCAATTCCAACAACAAGTAGTGATTTCTCAACCTCAAAAAATGAACAAATTTCAAAAACTTTTCACAAACTTCAGAAATATCCATATCAGTTCTTTCGATAATTCACATTTTGCAACTAAATGAATTCAAAAGATAACAATGTCTAATTCATTTGAAACAGTAATATTTTGTTCAAAATCGGTGCAAACAGGTTCCAATCAATTCCAAATCTAGATTCAACTTAGTTGTTTAATCTTCAATCTAGCTCCAATAATTACACAACTTATTATTTATGGGTTGGGTCTAATATCTTACTAATACATATTTAATTAAAGTCGTATCACATATATCATCTTATAATTTCATCAAAATAAGAGATATTTTTAACCATAAATGTCAATTTGGGTCCAATAGGTAAAAGAAGAAGACGTAATTTTAATTCAAAATTAACATTAAGAGCAATGAGGTCGGATAAGTTGAAAGAGGGCAAATATAAGTTATTTTCAATACTTTAGGCATAATTTTTACCCTTTTTTATTCTTTAATTCAAACATCATACTTGACATGTTTAAGACCACTAGATTCTTATAACATTTTAATACATTACACATACTTTTAATTTAAAATTATATTATTTTTTTAAATAAATCTTACTTTCTTAAACTTCATGTTTAATTACATTAATACATATAAAGTGAAATGGAGGGAGTTATAAGCTTTTGAATGTGATTTTTTTTCAATTTCTACTTATTTAACTAATGAAGATTCATCGTATGCCTCACTAAAATCAAAAGGTTTACTATTCTTTAATTTAGTGGCAAAAGTAATTTCCACCAAACAAAAGTTATACCAAGGAATAAAACTATTGATAATTAGCCTGTTTGGAGGGGAAGAATTGGACTCTGTGTATTTTTAAGTTGAAAAGTTTTAGGGGAAGAATTGGACTCTATGTATTTTTATCTTCTTCTTTTTCGGAAATATTTAGGAAAATTGGGATTTGAAAAATAAAATCTAAAGCACAGTTCAGAGTCTTCTTCAAAGTTGTGAAAAATTGGAAAGTGGAAAAGTGACCTCCGACTTGTCCTTTAAAAGGTTGTTTTTGTTGGAAATTTGCTTTGGCGGGGAGATACGTCCACCCATCTTTGATGAATTAAACACTAGTGTTCCGCATGTTGGAGACCTTGTCTCTTCGCACATGCATGATCTACGAAGTGAGTAGATGACCGTAGGGCCAAGAATCGTCAAATTTCGTTAAGAAATGAAAGAGATATTGGTCCACGAAGTAAGGTGTTTAAGGCATGGAAATGTGGTGTGGGACAAATCTACCACATCGGTGGGAATAAGAAGAATTGCTCTCTATATAAGTCTCTAATGTAGTAAAGGGTTTGGGACCCCAAGGGGTATCCCATGTGTTTAAAGGAGGGAGGACCTAGTTGTGCTTGGGTTCATGGCTAAGCCCACGCGCGCGCCGCCGCCCCCCGCCCGTCCCGTCTGGTCATGGGCTGTGGGCTGTGGGGACTTTCTAATATTATCTTTTTGGACCAGAGAATTCTGCCAGATGTACAGTTTGATCCCTGAAGTTTCATATGTACAGTTTGGACCTGAATTCTTTCATATGTACAGTTTGGTCCCCAGAATTTCTGGAAAGTTAGTTCTGCCTCCGTTGGAACTATTTTTTGAGGAATTAATCAACCATTACTTGGCTGATTAACTCCTTCATTAACAACCCATTCTTGGGCAGTTGGACAGCCTCTAACAACCATTACTTGGCTGTTTTAATGCGCTCCCTTAATAGCCATTACAGCCTTGTTTGTGGCTGTTGGGCAGCCCCTCTTCCTTGCTATATATTGAGCCTTCTTTGGCTCAATTCAGTGACGGGAAAGACAACAATACATCACTGGAAAACAGCTCAAAACAGTGATCAAAACCACTGCAAAACAGTGGTGAAAGACTGCAAAAAAACAGACGAAAAAACACTACATAACTGACTGAAAATACAGCAATATAGCAGCACAAAAACAGACTGAAAAATCACGAAAACAAATGCACTTTCAATGACTGAAATTCAGCAAAACAGTGACTGAAAAAAAGTGATCAAACCCTCACGTATACACAAGATATACACAACAGGAGACAAAAGAGAATAGTAAAGAGAAACTCTTCCTTCCTTTTCCATATCTTCAGCAAGTCGATTCATATTTGTTTTCTTCGTCAGGATCAACCTATTGGCTTTGTAGCGTTGAGATTAAAGTGTTGTTTTATCTTAGGAGACTATTGCCCGCTAACGTAAAAGCATATATACGGGGCAATCTTGTCTTAAGGACAGAGGGCTATCACTCGACCTAACACACAACGTTGTAACCATCCAGATTTAGTTGTTTCTTAATTTCAGGTTATCAAGATTCAAGACACAACAAGCTTACGGCAGTTTTGAAGATTGGTCTATTTGTTCAATAAGATTCAATTTCTGAATATTGAATATTTGTTCACCCTTTCGAATACTTGTAATAGTTATTTACTTCTCGTACTGCTTTATAAAGTACAATAGAGTACCAACTATTTAAGACAAGATTGTATTGTATTACTATTAGTGTTCGAAAGATGTCGGTCAAAAGTTATGTGACCAAATCTAGATATGGCTGTGGTTTTCTGGTAGAAGAAAGTGATGATGATATTGTTGAAGTTCAACATGTTCATGGTGTCACCGCTCCCAAGAGTGGTGGGAACAAGCGCTCCCGAGAGCCTGAGGATGTCAACTGGGACAAGAGGAGAAGGTTGAAGATGTGGTTCTATCTTGCAGCAGAAGGCCTATAGCTGTCCCAAACAAAGAATCCGAAATTGGGATAAGTATTTTTCTTACTTGTCAAGAATAAATATTAAATGATGTTTGATTAAAAATAAATTAAAGTAAGGAGGAATCAGAAGTTTAATCTCTTCTTCTTTCCCGTTTAAAGATTGGATTTTGTAAACGACATAAAAAGATCTGTTCTTGTAAGTGTAATTATTAAAAGTGTGTAAAGTATGTTCGCACATACGATGGAGAAAGATCCACTAACTGTGTGAAAACTGTTACCACTCTTAAGTAAGCGCCAAGAATTATCTGGGCACCAATCATAACGGAAGAAGTCTAAAAGTTAAAGTCGTTGAGCCTGTCACACTATTTAGCAGAAGATCCTTCATAGGATGATATTGGACACTCAGTCATACAAAGCCTCCGGGCGACTGGAGTGGGCCAAAATTCCTTTGATATGATGATATTGGACACTTAGTCATATAAAGCCTCCGGGCGACTGGAGTGGGGCCAGAATTCATTTCATAGGAAAAGTAATGGACACCTAGTGTGGTGGGCCAGAGTTTCCAGGTCTTAAATGATCTGAAGGCCTAAAGAAAGGCAGAAAAGAAATTGGACACTCAGTCTGGCAAAGCAACTGGAGTAGAACAGAGTATCCAGATCACATATGATCCGGTTACGCCCTAACCACGGGCAAGAGGTTGTTCATGTGAAGCAACGCCACCTCTAAAATAGAAGGGGTTAGAGAGGTTGTCCTCAATAGGACTTCGGGGATTGGGATCACTCTAATATGAGGTGATACATATCCCAAACTTGGTTTAAGGGACGTTGTTGGTCAAGCTGGTTTGAGACTAGTCCAACAGGTCTGTAATAACTAAGAATGGTACAGTACGTCTGTAGCTAAATGAATGATATATTTGTAATCCGTGCATCTATGCCATCATAGATTAATACACGTTAAATAGCAAGTCATTCAAAAGCTAACGATGTTGAGATTGTTGCCTTCTGTCGACATAAACCCTCAAAATGAATGTGAGGTAGACGAAGAGGCAAAATCACCTTTCCAAATTCTGTAAAGGGAATAGCGAAAGAAGCACCGCTCCTCTAGAACTTAGTCACACCTACTAGGGTGATTTGAAGTTTATACAAAATAGAGGGGGGAGACAAGCACGTTGTGATCTTCATTGATAATGGTACAACATATGGAATCCTTTGTTTGTTGAAAAGCAAAGATGAAGTTGTTGAAGCGGATAAGCGCTACAAAGCAGAAGTTGGAAATCAACTATGCCTATGTATTACAAAATTCATAGCGATAGAGGGAGAGAATGTGAAGCATCGTTCATTAAACGACTGCTCATTACTCACCTCGGTCTAACGGTGTTAGCCAAGCGCAAAACCGTACGCCCAAATTATATGAGGCACGACGATCCTTACCGCTAATGCGATTCTCAATAGAACTCCGCATAAGGATAAGGGTAACCCTCCGTGTGAGATATGAAAAGGATCTCACATACAAATATTGTGATGTGGGGTAGTTTCATACCTAAGACTGTAGATTGCATATCCACTGGATCTGCAAATAACAGTAGTGATTATCGCCTCTTGGCGTCAAAGAATGTTGAATTCTTTAAAGATAGCTTTCCTTGAAAAAGGAAAAGGAGTAATTGCTCAAGGTTAACAAGAACCCGCGAGAGCCTAACTGTTCGGAACTAGACGTTCCGTATCTACAGGACTCGAAAGTTGTTGGCTATCCGGAACATAATTTTCCAGATCTGCAGAACTCAGGGATTCTAGATGTTGAACCGAGACGGAGCAACGAAGGGGACAAAGACTTGTTCCAGTCCTTCTAGCGTGTATGGTTGAGAATGAACCATGGACAATTAACAAATAATTATCATCTTCAAAAGCGCTGCTTTCGAAAGAAGCTAAAGAGAGAAATAGATTCCATCATATAGAACCATACGTGTGTAATGGTTGATCTTCCTCAGGGAAAAGAACCTTTGGGTTGTAAAATGTACTCTCCTGTGAGTAGCTTAACATCCAGGTCATTGCAGTCTCGCGTGGCATGGATGTTGAAACTGCCTTCCCAACCGGAGAGTTGGAAGAAGAGAATCAGAGTTGGTTTTGCTGGACTGTTGGGATTCTTCCTGAACTTTCATTTTGGTCCCTGAAATGTTTACATTTTGGTCCTGAAAGTTTCAGATAAAACAGAAACAATGAATCTGACCACAGAAACATTGACTCTGAAGTTAGAAAGCCAACAGTTGGAGAATCAACAGTCTGAAAGTAAAAGTCATATTAAAACAAAGTCTCGATATGAAAGATATGTGTATCACATATGACATCTTAGGAATTGGATTTCTAAGACATCTAACGGACTGGTCGATAGTTGACAGTCTCGTTGAAGCCACCAATGGATATGAATCATAGAACTGATTGGAATCATGGTGCACCCATAGACAAGGAGTGATATGCTCAGGTCACGTGTAGTTCAATGTATTGTACACACTACAACCAACCTGGTATCGTCCTACAAAGCAGGTCAGTTGAACTAAGGTTCACTGATGATTTTAATACATGATCGGTAGAAGGCGTTAAGTCGGATATGATGATATCTGAATTATTCGCTTATCTACAGATTATAGTATTCTAGATGTCCAGCGGTTCTGGGAGAACACAGTGATGCAAACTGGACATCAGATCTGAAGAACACTAAAGCCACAAGCAAATGTGTATGGTGGGTCTTAGAAAAACTTCTAAGCAAACTTGCATCGGCCGATTCATGATGGAATCAGAGTTTTTCGCTTTATACAAAGCATGAAATAAGTTGAGTAACTTCATGACTCCTTAGAGGACGTCCCTTATTGGAAGAAACCCGTGTCTTCAGCAGTTATACACTGTGGCTAGCCGGTCGGCTTCAGGAAGGATACGAATGACGGCGCGTCTGCACATATCTGTCAGGATCTGTCAGAGACATAAGATCGTATGGCAGTTGATCATCACGGGTGTCACATCCTTGTGTACTAACTAAGGGACTACCCGAAGATCAAGTGTTCTGCCTATCTAGGGGAATGGGCTTAAAACCCAAACAATACCAACCTTTGCGGTGGAAACCCAACCATACTGATTAGAGATCCCAAGAATGTGGTTCAATGGGAAAACTAAGCGGCAAAAAGGTTCAGTTGAGCGCTTCGGTGGAAGCAAGAGCACCTCGGATGATGATTTCTGTAGAGAAACATGAATCCAAAGCTGTTCCCGCGATAGACATTAAAGTGGTACCTGCATGGTGGGTAAAGGTTAAGCTTCCAAACCTTTAAAAGATCCTCAAACGGTTGAGGTTAAGGTTGGGGAAACTTTTAATGATTCCTAACACTTGAGAAGTGGGGTATAGCAGGATACCTTGTAGGAGATCACATATTTAAGTGCGAGGATGGCCGCCTCAAATGAACGCACTTAAGAATCCAAGTGTGTCCATGGCCACAACAGACAGAAATGTAAGAAGGAAAATGAATAAGAAGAGTTATTGTGTTGATATCATTGTCTTGGCTTACACTAAATACTGACGGTTCAAGACATCACGTTCACCGCGCAGTAAGTAAGTCCGATGGTATTCAACTAGGGAAGGTTCAAGGCTGAAACTACCTCTCCTGATGCAATATTTTTTCGCTGAAAGATTGCTGAAATGTAGGCACCTTATGTGTGCGCTACAATCTCTCTTTCATAGAGGGGATTGTTGGAAATTTTCCTTTGGCGGGGAGATGCGTCCACCCATCTTTGATGAATTAAACACTAGTGTTCCGCATGTTGGAGGCTTTGTCTCTTCGCACATGCATGATCTACGAAGTGAGTAGATGACCGTAGGGCCAAGAATCGTCAAATTTCGTTAAGAAATGAAAGAGATATTAGTCCACGAAGTAAGGTGTTTAAGGAATGAAAATGTGGTGTGGGACAAATCTACCACATCGGTGGGAATAGGAAGAATTGCTCTCTATATAAGTCTCTAATGTAGTAAAGGGTTTGGGACCCCAAGGGGTATCCCATGTGTTTAAAGTAGGGAGGACCTAGTTGTGCTTGGGTTCATGGCTAAGCCCACACGCGCGCCGCGCCCCCCGCCCGTCCCGTCCGGTCACAGGTCGTGGGCTGTGGGGACTTTCTGATATTATCTTTTTGGACCAGAGAACTCTGGCAGATGTACAGTTTGATCCCTGAAGTTTCATATGTACAGTTTGATCCCTGAAGTTTCATATGTACAGTTTGGACCTGAATTCTTTCATATGTACAGTTTGGTCCCTGAAGTTTCAATATTTACAGTTTGGTCTCCAGAGTTTCTGGAAAGTTGGTTCTGCCTCCGTTGGAATTGTTTTTTGAGGCATTAATCAGCCATTACTTGGCTGATTAACTCCTCCATTAACATCCCATTCTTAGGCAGTTGGGCAGCCTCTTTCAATGGCCATTAACAACCATTACTTGGCTGTATTAATGCCCT
Organism: Anisodus tanguticus; assembly: GCA_034509755.1. Classification (NCBI taxonomy): domain Eukaryota; kingdom Viridiplantae; phylum Streptophyta; class Magnoliopsida; order Solanales; family Solanaceae; genus Anisodus; species Anisodus tanguticus. Next base: position 36,414,981 of record CM067544.1, read on the forward strand.
CCCTTAATGGTCATTACAGCCTTGTTTGTGGCGGTTGGGCAGCCCCTCTTTCTTGCTATATATTGAGCCTTCTTTGGCTCAATTCAGTGACGGGAAAGACAACAATACAACACTGGAAAACATCTCAAAAAAGTGATCAAAACCACTGCAAAACAGTGGTGAAAGACTGCTAAAAAACATACGGAAAAACACTACATAACAGACTGAAAATACAGCAATATAACAGCACAAAAACAGACTGAAAAATCATGAAGACAAGTGCACTTTCAGTGACTGAAATTCAGCAAAACAGTGACTTTAAAACAGTGACCAAACCCTCACGTATATACAAGATATACACAACAGAGACAAAAGAGAAGAGTAAAGAGAAACTCTTCCTTCCTTTTCCATATCTTCAGCAAGTCGATTCATATTTGTTTTCTTCGTCAGGCTCAACCTATTGGCTTTGTAGCGTTGAGATTAAAGTGTTGTTTTATCTTGGGAGACTATTGCCCGCTAACGTAAAAGCATATATACGGGGCAATCTTGTCTTAAGGACAGAGGGCTATCACTCGACTCAACTCACAACGTTGTAACCATCCAGATTTAGTTGTTTCTTGATTTCAGGTTATCAAGATTCAAGACACAATAAGCTTGCGGCAATTTTGAAGATTGGTCTATTTGTTCAACAAGATTCAATTTCTGAATATTGAATATTTGTTCATCCTTTCGAATACTTGTAATAGTTATTTACTTCCCGTACTGCTTTATAAAGTACAATAGAGTACCAACAGTTTTTGCCCAACTTACACTGTTATAATCTTGTGTGTCAAATTCATTTCAATTAGCACTTGAAAACATGTTACCATTTGAAACTTATCAATTCAAAATCCTTTCTAAAAATCCGATTTCCTGCAATCAAACGGACCCTCAAAGAACTTTATCAAGGAAAACAAAAGAAATTCACAAAGGAAAGTAATATATAGTTGAGACACATATAAACTGAGAACACCTTTAAATTTTCGGTGCCATGCTAACGTACTCTATTATATATGTAAGTTATGAATGAAGAAACTATGTTGTGCTATCGAACAAATCAACATCTTGCTAATTAAGAAGCCAAATAAAAGAAGAAGAAGAAAAAAACTTAAAATTGAGCCAAAATAAAATTATACTTTGTCGATATCTACGTTGCATGACTCTGAAACTTCACCAAAACCACCATTTCCAGTGGTTGTTTTGCTTTTGTATTCTCCAAAGGTGGTGCAACTTTTTGTTGAATTATGTCCCTTTATAATCTTTGCCCTCACATGTTCTGGTAATTTCAATGTAAACCTATCTTCAGCTCCTCTAGCCCTATCTATTGAATGTCCCGTTGAATGTGATCTTGAAAATTTTGCTACTATATTTTGTAACTCGACACGTTCTAATGTTGCACTGACCCATTTCGAATTCTCATCATGTTGACCACTTTCTTCTTTATGACTATCATTGTCGTCGCTTTGAATTACTATGCTCAAAGAATCCTCTAACGGCTCGTCCTCATTAATGTCACGCATGCCATTATTATTCAATAACCTTTTTTGTAGCGCCTCAGGCGAGTCTAGGCTGGTGCGACAAACGGGACATGTCTTGTGCGATTCGAGCCAGAGATCAATGCAATCCTGATGGTACACGTGGTTACACGATGTTATGAGGCGGAGCAAGCTATCATCCTCGAACTCAACCAAACAAATGGCACATTCGAGCCCATATTTTTCTTTTCTATAATCTTTTACACTCGAATACGTAAATGTTGGAAATGATTTAATTATCGAGGGATCAAGACCTTGCTCATTTGCTGAAACCCTAGGGTCAATTGGAGTTCCATTAGGACTATTTCGTAAATGCCATGTGTATAGTAGATTTTGGATGAAACACCTACAAAAGAAAATAGAGAAAAAACTTATGAAAAAAATTACAAGGAGGATGATAGTAAAGATTATTGCTATTGGTGGGGAGGCATATGCTGTTGGTGGTGTTGAGTTTTGCACAGAATTTGAAGACATTTGAAGAAAAAAGTTAGCATTAAGAATATGAATTTGGCCGGAAAATATTTTAATCCGGCCTTGGTTTGTGAAGAAAAGTGACGAAAGAAGCTGGGAAAAGGAATAGTTGTGACATGGTTGCTTTAGATTAATTTTCTTTTTTGATAGTATTGTTATTGGGGGTGAGAAAATAAAATGAATAATGTTGTTATCGAGATAAAGGATGAGTGAGAAAAGTAAGGATTAGTAGTGTATAGAAAAATTATGTGTTAAAATATGGTACAGTAACGTGGACAAAGTTGGTTTTTTATCTACGGTTTGGAAGCAAGTTCTAAAGCGAGTCCTTATCTTGAGGAAAGGTCAGGCATTTTGTATAGTTTTGTTACCATCACTAGGTCACTGGCAAAACCCAAAATTAAGAATGTTCACAAATATTCAAAATTAAATATACATAAATAAAAAGTAATATTTGATCTATTATAATGTTTCCAATAATGTGCTACCATAATTTGGACCGTTCATTATTGGTTATTTTCTGCCTAACCATTCATAGTGCCCTTCTTGTGTTTGCTAATTGAGATATGTGATAGATCCTTTTACATCTGAAAAAGGATTGAATCTCATAAATTGACTAGAATATGATAGCAAGTGAAATCATACATGGTTGTGAAACTTAGAAGATAACCCGTTTTTCATTTTGCAAATTCCATCAGTAATATGTAAATTCACGCAACGGTATTTTTATTTTGCTGGTTAAATTTTGAGTCAATGTTTTTGTTTTACTTGTAGTTGATTTCAGAAGCACTGATCCGGAATTCTGTGTATTACTTAGTATCTTTGCTCGAATTGGACTTGAAGTAAATGATTTGCATTCAAATAGTATCCACTAAAAGTCACATGGACTCTTAAATTATTACTTTCCTAATGTTGACTTTTGCACATTAACATAATTACATATGCCATGTATTAAGCCATTTTTTTGGGCTTCCTTAGGGTGGAATATTGTTGTCAAATTTAATAACCTTGGACAACTATAAATGGAGGTTACCAATCAATTCAAAATGGCCAATGGAAAATTATAAGCTGGATATTATGTTGACACTTTCATAAGCATTCATCTTGATTTGCCAGGTCATTGATCTGTGGCTGCCATTCAATCATAAGTTTGTTCAATTTCTTGTTGCTTATCCTCTGTTGAATTATCCTTGTATCATTTTCTGAACTATCAAATCAAAAAGGATGTATCATTTTCTGAACTATCAAATCAAAAAGGAAAAGTATGAGATCAATATCCTCATATTAAATACCTCAATTATCATAGACAACAACGTAGACATTGAAGAATTGCGTCGAAAAGATCAGCAGTAAACATTATTGCAAATATTGTAGAGCCAAATTTAAAACAATGAGTTTTCATTTGTTAATTGTCCAAACAAGGTGGGTGAGGGTAAAGACTTACCCCATATTCATACACTACTAAAAAATATGAATTTTTGACAGATTCCGTCGAAAATTGGCTTGTCAGAAACGTTTCCGACGGATTTACTGTCAGAAACGTTTCCGACGGATTTACTGTCAGAAATCCTATAATTCTGACAGCGTATTGACGAAATGTCTGCCCGAAAATTCAAATTCTTTTTAGTAGTGATACCAACTCAATCGTAAGAGTGTATTAATTTCGCTTGGGAAGACTTTCTCATTAATATGAAATATATATAGGTGTACAATGTTGAATCCTTCTATAATAAGGATCACAATTCTACCATAATTATACAATATGAAATATGGTAAATATACATAGGTACACGTGCTAACACACTCCTTTAGTCTGAGCGGGAGGAGGCTGAACGCTAAGACTGGATCTGAAATCAAGGAAGAGCTGTCTAGGAAGGCCCTTTGTGAATATATCTGCATACTGATAAGAGGACGACACATGTAATACTCTGACATGACCGAGAGCAACCTTCTCACGAACAAAGTGGATGTCCATCTTAATATGCTTAGTTCGCTGAGGGGAGAGGGAACAGAGAACGGAGAAAGAGCAAAAGAAGGCTGTCACTTTCTGGCAGTGGAGGCCGAAAGGGGCTGGTGATTGACAGAAAGCAAAAAGAGGACAGGATGGCAGAGGTCTCAGGTCTCACTTTGCTTGTTTCTCGGGTAAACAAACAAAGGTTAAGGCTTTTATTTTATCTTGGTAAATGGATAAATGGACCAGAAAGACACAAAAGAACAAACAAAAGGAAGACAAAAAAGAAGAAGAAAGTTGGTGCTTGTAACATTTCTCGGTAACGGAGAAGACGCAGTAGCTAGGGGAGGCTTCGGCGGAACAAATCAACAAACTCATGATTTAGATTTTTGACCTCTCATATCATGTAAGAGTGTATTAATCTTACATGAGGAACCTTTCTCATTAATACGAAATATATATAGGTGTACAATGTTGAATCCTTCTATAATAATGATCTCAATTCTACCATAATTATACAATACAAAATATGATAAATATACATAGATACACATGCTAACATCAATGAATACATGACACATGTCTTTAATTACATACAAACTTATTGTTAAATATACAATAAATCATATGTATATTTCGGATTTTGTATATTAGTTTAGGTAGTATTTGAGTGTAATTAGTTTTGTATACTTACCATAATTGTATTACCATAATTGTATAGTTAGTGTCCAAGTAGAATAAGGTTTTAGGAGTAGAATAGGAATAGGATTCTCCTATTATAAAAATATGTAAATTGTATATAAACTCTTTCAATCAATGAAAATAATCAAGGGATTATTTCTTTCATGGTATCAGAAGTCTAGGACTAAATTGCTTCCGCTCTTCTCCAAAATTTCTCTCGGTTTTTCGTGCCCCTTCTCGGCTAAAAACTGCATCGATTTCCGTGCCCCTTCCTCGGAGTTCGTGTTAAATTTTACCTCCTCTCTTCTCAATTCCCGTTTTCTAAGGTTAGTACTCTCGTGCCTAGTTCGTATAATTTTTTGGATGATGGTATATCCCCGTATATTATTCACCATTTTTCAAACGTCTCCCGTACCCAAAATTCTCCAGTGGGACCACTGCCCGCTAGCCCCACTGCCCGGTCACGAGCTACAATACCAAGTATAGTCACTGGGCCAGTTTCAGGGCCAATCCAGCCCAATTCTGGTCCAGTTCATACACATGTTTACCGTAATGGGCCAGCAGGCCCATTGCCTGCTGGCCAGTCCATCCCGAGTCCAGAAAATTCCCAAAATTAGCCCACTTCTTCCTCGAGTCATCGACCGGTCACTCGTAGTCAATGGGGCATTTTTAAACCAAAAAGACATTTTAATTTACATTCTAATGTTCTTAAATCACCATTACCCTGTAATCCTGTGTCTGCACTGAATGACCCGAATTGGAAAATTTCTATGACCGATGAATATAATGCTCTTATTGATAATAAGACGTGGGAGTTGGTACCCCGTCCATCTGGTATTAATATTATTAGGTCTATATGGATTTTGGCTCATAAGGACAATTCAAATGGCTCATTTGCCCGACATAAGGCGCGACTTGTGGGTGATAGTAAGACTCAGTAGGTTGGTGTGGATTGTGGTGAGACGTTTAGTCCGGTGGTCAAGCCGGCTACCATTCGCATTGTGCTTAGCTTGTCTCTGTCGAAAGCATGGCCTATTCATCAGTTGGATGTAAAGAATGCTTTCCTACATGGTGATCTCAAGGAAATAGTCTATATGCATTAGCCTTTGGGATTTAGGGATCCCAAACATCCTCATCATGTCTGTTTGTTGAAAAAGTCCTTATATGGGCTTAAGAAGTCTCCACGGGCCTGGTATACGCGGTTTGTCGACTATTGGGTTCACTCACAGCAGGTCGGATAATTCCTTGTTCATCTACCGTCGTGGTTCATCCTTGGCCTATATTCTGTTATATATGGATGATATTATTTTGACTGTCTCTTCCGATGCCTTACGCCAGTCTATCATGACAATGCTCAGCTCTGCGTTTGCTATGAAAGACTTGGGGCCCTTAAGTTATTTTTTGGGGATTGTTGTCACTCGTCATATCGGTGGGTTGTTCTTATCCCAAATGAAGTATGCAGCTGAGATCATTGAGAGGGCTGGGATGTCATCCTGTAAGTCCACTTCCACTCCAGTTGATACTAAGCCCAAGCTTAGTGTCGCGCGCAGGCGTACCATACGAGGATCCGACCCGCTATCGCAGTATTGCAGGGCCCTTCAGTATCTTACATTCACGAGACCTGATATTACGTATGTCGTACAACAGGTGTGTTTGTCTATGCATGATCCCAGAGTTGAGCACATGAATGCGCTCAAACGCATCCTTTGGTATATTCAGGGTACGCTTGACTATGGCTCGCATTTATATCCTTCATCCACGTTGACACTTGTCTCGTATACAGATGCTGATTGGGGTGGCTGTCCAGACACCATATGGTCTACATCTGGCTATTGTATGTTTCTGGGTAATAACTTGGTCTCATGGTCTGTGAAGCGTCAGTCGACTTTATCTCGTTCCAGTGCAGAGGCCGAGTATCGATGGGTAGCTAATGTGGTCTCTGAATCATGTTGGTTACGTAATTTGCTGTTAGAGCTTCATTGTCTCATTCAGAAAGCGACCTTGGTTTATTGTGATAATATTAGTGCCATCTACCTGTCTGGTAATCCAGTTCAGCACCAGCGCACTAAGCATATCGAGATGGACATTCACTTTGTTCGCGAAAATGTTGCTCGTGGTCAAGTTCGCGTCTGCCATGTCCCGTCCATGTATCAAATTGTCGATATTTTTACAAAGGGTCTTCCCTCGATCCTTTTTGAAGATTTTAGGGACAGTCTCAGCGTTCGAAGACTGCCCGCTATGACTTCGGGTGTGTGTTCAATATACATATGATATACAATATATCATATGTATATTTCGGATTTTGTATATTAGTTTAGGTAGTATTTGAGTGTAACTAGTATTGTATACTTACCATAATTGTATTACCAAAATTGTATAGTTAGTGTCCAAGTAGAATAAGGTTTTAGGAGTAGAATAGGAATATGATTCTCCTATTATGGAAATATGTAAATTGTATATAAACTCTTTCGATCAATGAAAATAATCAAGGGATTATTTCTTTCACTTATCAATAAATCATAACTAACTAATACATGAGTTTTTGTTCATAATAAAGGAAATGAGTAGGCTTTTTGTTCAATTTGAATCTATACTTAATTGGAAAACGCTCCCTAACTAGATTCTTTTTCATCCCAAGATTCAAATTTGAGATCTTTGGTTAAGGACGGAGTGGTCCCATTCATCCCACCACAACTGTGTTAGAATATTATGCTATCATATTATTATTATGTATTAATGTAGTATCATTTTATATATGGTAGGTAGTAAAATGTTAATTGAACCTGATACCTTTGCAGAGGCCATATCTCAACCCTGCTGGCAGCTCTATGCAGAAATAGGAATATTATGTTAATTAGGTAGAAGATTATTAGGAATTAATTAGGAAGATTAGGCATGATTGACTCTTCCTAATTAATGTATATAGTGTATATATTGTACCCTTGAAGGATGAATACATTGAGAAAAATATTTTCAAAGTCTTACATGGTATCAAAAGCTTAAAGAAAGATCCATAATTAGTTTAATTTCTTCCAAACTTTCGGTCATCTTCCTTCCTAGAAACCCTAGTGGCCGAAAATTTCTTAATATTTTTTACTCCATTATTGATTATCCTTCATCACAACCAATTATGTCTGAAACCAAATCATCTTTTCACCCTGCCCTTGCTGTCTCAAACATCAAAACACATGTTTCCATCAAACTAGAAACGGAAACCGTTCATTATGCGACTTGGGCGGAATTATTCAAAATATGTTGTCGTGCTCACAAAGTTCTTCATCATATAATTCCTTCAAAAGATAGTAAAGGGAAATACATAACAAATGATGCAGATAAGGAATTGTGGGATACACTTGATGCCACAGTCCTTGGTTGGATTTATGCAACAATCTCCACTGACTAGATGCATACGATAATGGAACCGGATTCCACAGCCATGGCGGCGTGGGAACGCTTGCGAGATATTTTTCAAGATAACAAAAACTCTCACGCTGTTTCATTGGAACAAGAGTTCTCAACCATTGACATGGCGAATTTCCCTAATGTTTCTACATATTGTCAACGACTCAAAGTGTTGGCCGATCAATTGAGAAACGTTGGTTCACCGATTACTAATAACCGGTTAGTCTTGCAATTGGTCGCCGGTCTCACCGACGCGTACAGCGGCGTGGGAACTCTAATCCGTCAGAGTAATCCTCTACCACAATTTTATCAAGCAAGGTCCATGCTTGTACTTGAAGAGTCGGGCTTGGTGAAAAAGGCCTCAACTACTTCAAATTCCGCCATGCTTGCCACTCCTTCACATGATGGTAATTTTTTTGACACCTCTCAACAAAATAAGGGACAAAAAGGATGTCATAACAATAAAAATAAAGGTGGAAATCGAGGAAATAACAAAGGTGGAGGCCACCGAAATTTCGGTGGCGGCAGTAATGGTAGCAACACCAACTCCGGTGGTGGACAGTGGAAGCAACACGGCGGCAGGGGCGGCGGACAGTGGCAGCAACCCACCGACTGGCAGTAGCCTTGGGCTATACCACCCAGCCCAGCCCCAACAGGCAATTGGGCCGAGACGACCCCCAATGGCCCACCGGCTAGCCTCAAGAAACAATGGGTATTTTCCCCGAATCGGGCATAAAGAAGCAACAGGCCCATCAAGCCCATTTCGCTGGGTCTGTTAACACATGCAGTAGCAGTGGGCCTCAACTGACCTAGTGGCATGAGGCTCATTCAACAGGGACCCACCCCATGGAAATTGAGTCTGCCATGCACACTCTTGGACTTAATCCACCTGATTCAAATTGGTATATGGACTCCGGAGTGACGTCACATATGACGTCCTCCCAAGGTAATCTCTCGTCCTATTTTAATTTGAGTAATGATAATGGAATAATTGTCGGAAATGGCCATTCAATTCCAATAAAAGGTTATGGTTCTAGCAAATTTTCACCACCAAACCCACTCATAATTTTAAAGAATGTCCTTCATGCTCCCAAATTAATCAAAAACTTGGTTTCTGTTAGAAAGTTTACAACTGATAATTGGGTATCTGTCCGGTTTGACCCCTTTGGCTTTTCCGTTCATGATTTTCAGACGGGGAAGCTTCTCATGAGATGTGATAGCAAGGGGGAGCTCTATCCAATAAATCTGTCAACACAACAATCCAAGTTTCCTTCTATTTTTGCAGCCTTGGCACCATATTTATGGCACCAACGTTTGGGACATCCGGGAGAGGTTGTTTTGGCTTCTCTTAAGCAAAATAATTTTATTTCTTGTACCCAAACACGGACTCTAAATAAGTGTCATTCTTTCACACTTGGTAAACATGTTAAGTTGCCATTTATTTTCTCTACTTCATGCACTCTTTTTCCATTTGATATTTTACATTGTGATATTTGGACATCACCTGTTTTGAGTTCTTCTGGTCATAGATATTGTTTGCTTATACTTGATGACTATTCTAATTATTTGTGGACATTCCCTTTATCGAAAAAATCACAAGTGTTTTCCACTTTTCTCACTTTTAGAGCATTCATCAGAACTCAATTTGAACGTGATATAAAAAATATTCAATGTGACAATGGGGGGAGAGGGGGGGGGGGAGTTTGACAATAAACAGTTTTGAGATTTTTTTCAAAACAAATGGTCTTCAGTTTCGTTTGTCTTGTCCTCATACTTCATCACAAAATGGGAAGGCGGAACGCAAAATTAGAACCATTAACAATAATGTTAGAACATCTATTTCTCATGCTTCACTTCCCATGTATTTTGGCATCATGCACTCCAGATGACCACTTATCTATTGAATGTCCTTCCTCATAAAAATCTATCATACCAAGCTCCCTAAAAATGCTTTACTTACGAGAGCCCACATATCATCACTTAAAAGTGTTTGGTTGTCTTTGCTACCCCCTCTTTCCATCTACCACAATCACAAAACTCCAAGCCAGGTCTACTCCATGTGTGTTCTTGTGATATCCTACTCATCATCGCGGTTACCAATGTTACAACATTTCTTTCAAAAGAATCTTTATAAGTCGTCATGTAATCTTTGATGAAACAATTTTTCCATTTGCTAAAATACATGTCACCGGAACTCATAACTATGATTTTTTGGATGATGATAAGCTTTTATATCTAACACATTTTTTCACAGCTCGGTACCTATTACCAGTGTTGAACACTGTAATTCAGGCCCATTGGGCTAGTCCACTACTACGGGCCTAATTCTAGCCCCATCAATGCAGCCCATTGGACCCTCGATTTCTCACTCCTCGGTCAGTGGTGTCCAGTCCACTGGTCCAACAAACCGTCCGGTCACCCGTAGTCAACATGAAACTTTCAAACCCAATGTCAAATATAGCCTTCACACCCAGGTCTCGAAATTACCTTTGCCTCACAATCCAGTGTCTGCTCTAAAGGACTCGAATTGGAAAATGGTCATGGATGATGAATATCATGCTCTAATTACAAATAGGACATGGGATTTAGTACCTTGTCCATCTAATGCTAATATAATACGATCTATGTGGATTTTAGCCATAAAGAAAAATCTGATGGAACTTTTGAGCGGCATAAAGCCCGTCTTGTAGGTGATGGGAAGACGCAGCATGTTGGTGTAGATTGTGGGGAAACATTCAGTCCAGTGGTCAAACTTGCAACTATCAGAACAGTTTTCAGCCCGTCTCTCTCAAAAGGATGGTCACTTCATCAATTGGATGTCAAAAATGCCTTCCTTCATGGACACCTTAATGAGATTGTTTACATACACCAACCGTTGGGATACAGGGATCCTAAATATCCCAACCATGTGTGTTTGCTCAACAAATCATTATATGGCCTCAAGCAGGCCCCCAGGGCTTGGTATAAGCGGTTTGCAGATTTTGTGTCACGCATGGGTTTTTCGCACAGCCGTTCAGATAATTCCCTATTTATCTATCGTTAGGGTAATCATACTGCTTATCTTCTTCTATATGTGTATGATATTATTCTAACAACATATTCAGACTCTATTCGCAAGAATATCATGTCACGACTTAGTTTTGAATTCGCTATGAAAGATCTTGGTCCACTCCACTACTTTCTACGGATTGCTGTAACCCGACATACAGGTGGATTATTTCTCTCCCAGAAGAAGTATGCATCAGAAATCGTGGAACGAGCTGGGATGTCTTTCTGCAAACCTTTGGCAACTCCGATCGACACAAAGTCAAAATTGAGTGTCATCTCTAGCAATCCTTTTGCTGATCCAACGTTATACCACAGCCTAGCAGGAGCTTTACATTATCTCACATTCACCAGGCCAGATATTACCTATGCAGTACAACAAATGTGTCTATTCATGCATAATCCAATGGAGGAACATATGCATGCTCTGAAACGCATTGTGCGATATATTCAGGGCACTATGGAGTATGGATTACATCTATACCCGTCCTCTGTTTCCAAACTTGTTACTTACACTGATGCAGATTGGGCAGGATGTCCGAATACAAGATGATCCACCTCCGGGTATTGCGTCTTCCTTGGTGACAATTTAATCTCATGGTCCTCAAAAAGGCAGCCCACGATATCATGCTCAAGTGCTGAAGCAGAATATCGTGTTGTGGCCAATGTTGTATCTGACTCATGTTGGATTCAGAACCTGTTACTTGAACCTCATTGCCCTATTCCGACTGCAACAATAGTATACTGTGATAATATTAATGCAATCTACCTCTCAGGGAATCCCATCCACCATCAACGCACTAAACATATTGAGTTAGATATTCATTTTGTACACGAGAAGGTGGCTCGCGGACAAGTTCGAGTGCTACATGTCCCAACGCGTCATCAAATCGCAGATATCTTCACAAAAGGACTTCCGCTGATATTATTTGAAGATTTTAGGGAGTCTCAGCATTCACCGCCCTCCAGCTTCGACTGCGGGGGAGTGTTAGAATATTATGCAATCATATTATTATTATGTATTAATATAGTATCATTTTATATATGGTAGGTAGTAAAATGTTAATTAGGAATATTATGTTAATTAGGTAGAAGATTATTAGGAATTGATTAGGAAGATTAGGCATGATTGACTCTTCCTAATTAATGTATATGGTGTATATATTGTACCCTTGAAGGATGAATACATTGAGGAAAATATTTTCAAAGTCTTACAAATCGTTGCTGGTGATTTGAATCTATACTCTTGAGGTGTAGAGTGAGTTATATAACCACTAAACTACAGTACCAAACTCGCAACAAAATTACTTAAAAAAACAAGGGAATAATAATTTGCAATCACAAATATTAAAAGAACTTGAATTTCAGAACTTTAGGGGTGCAGCTGAACCCACCCACCCAAATTTTTCCATTTACGTGGAACTCTTTTGTGAAATACTGTACCATCACTAACAAAGCAAAAAACAATCAAATTTTGAGGGGTGCAAAATGAGAATACAGAATATATTTACCTTTGAGGTGAAGAAGGCGAAGGGGACACCATATTAGCAAGCTTAATAGCATCTTCAGTTTGGTTAATAATGTGATTAAAGCACAAATAACGTCCATAAGTTGAAATTTCTTCATAGACACAAATGTGGGCCTCCACCAAGAAATCAAGATCAACGGTCACAAGCACTCCATCTTCGTACATCTCAGCTGCTCCTTTGAGATATGGATTTGTGATCGTTAGATCAGGAGTCATCAACAGTCCTGCATTGATGGATACCATGTTGACTCCTCTGTCCATGGCTAATGCCCATGCTGTCTTCTCTGCTAGTGTTTTTGACAATGCATGCCATAACTGTCCATTTTCATGAAAATGATTTACTCATAACAAAGTACTAAGTGCTACTAGCATATTGTATAATTAGGTTTACTATTTAATTAATATGTTTTATTATAATAGTCTAGTTTATCATATATACATGGTGGATTAACATACTTGGAAGCCTGCATTAGGTCTGCAAGAGTAAGTATATTCCCATTTTCACCACAAATTGATTATTATAATTAGCATATTAAAACATATTTCTTCTCTTTCAATTTAAGTATCTTACTTTACTTTTTAGTCTATTTAAAAAGTATGATATTTTGGTACATTAGAAAAATATTTAGTTCAATCCGATGAGATTCAAAAGTCTCTCTCTTAAACTCCGTCTCAATTAAAGTAAGACACATAAACTGAAACGGGAGAATAATACACTATAAATGTAAAGAATGGATCTTGGACCTAACTCAACCACAAAAACTAGCTTGTAGGGTGAGGATTGTCCAAGTCCATATAAGGAGTCCATGTTCCAATTCCATATCCGATGTGGGACTCTTAACACTCCCCCGCACGCCTAGACCTTGTTAACTAAAGAGTAGATAATATAATTTGGAGGAACATCGGTGAACAAAGAATTGGAATGGGTTTGACTCTGATACCATGTAAAATTATATTAATCTTCCTTGGAGAGTCTTTCTTATTAATACAAATATATATAGTGTGTACAATGAGAAATCCTATTACAATAAGGATCCTATACTTACCATAATTATACAATACTAAATATGGCTAAATAATACACATTATACACGTTAACACATCCCCTCAGTCGGAGCGGGAGGAGGTCGGATGCTATGACTGGATCTGAAGTCGAGAAAGAGTTGTCTGGGAAGGCCTTTCGTGAATATATCTGCATACTGATATGAAGAAGGCACATGCAATACCTTAACATGACCGAGAGAAACCTTCTCACGAACAAAGTGTATATTCATCTCAATATGCTTGGTTCGCTGATGCTGAACTGGATTATGAGATAAATATATGGCGGATATGTTATCACAATAAACCAAAGACGCCTTACGCAGGGGACACTGAAGCTCCAAAAGAAGGTTTTGAAGCCAACATATCTCAACAACAACATTCGCAACGCCTCTATACTCGGATCCTACACTCAAACGAGATAAGGTGGCTTGCCGCTTGACTGACCATGAAATGAGGTTATTTCGTAAGAACACGCAGTAGCCGGAGGTGGAGCATCACGTGTCCGGACAACCTGCCCAATCAGCATCTGTTTATGATAATAATCTGGTCGGTGGTGAGGGGTATAGGTACAAGCCATAATCAAGTGTGTCCTTAACGTATCGAATGATACGCTTAAGAACAATAAAATGAGGCTACTTGGGGGCATGCATGAATAAGCACACCCGCTGAACAACATAAGCAATGTCAGGCCTGGTGAATGTAAGATACTGGAGTGCACCTGCAAGACTCCTATAAAGAGTGGGGTCGGATACTGGAGCACCATCAACAACACTAAGCTTTGACATAGAGTCAACTGGAGTGGACATGATCTTGCAGTTTGCCATTTTAGCCATGTACACTATCTTCTCTACATATTTGCGCTGACACAAGAACATAGTATCTGCAGAATGAGTCATTGATATCCCCAAAAAATAGCTCAACTTCTCCAAGTCAATCATAGCAAATTCGAATTTAAGCAATGCAATAATCTCATTTTTCAATAAATCAGAGGAGTTAGTAAGCACTATGTCATCCATATATAACAATAAATAGGCAATGCTACTATCGCGATGAAAAATAATTAGAGAGGTATCACATTTGATGCATACGAACTCAATTTGCATAATGTATTGTACAAAACGTTCATATCACGCTCGAGAGACCTGTTTCAAACCATAAAGGGACTTACGCAGATGACATACATACTGAGTAGATGCTGGATGTACAAAACCAGGTGGCTGATGCATGTAAACAGTTTCTTTCAGATCCCCATAAAGAAACGTATTTTTCACATAAAGTTGATGAATTGGCCAATGCTTACTCAAGACAATGCTCAGAACTGTGCGAATGGTAGCCCGTTTAACAACCGGACTGAATGTCTCACCACAATCAATGCCCTCTTGCTGATTAGTGTCATTTTCCACAAGTCTCGCCTTATATCTCTTCAAGTTACCATTGTCTCCGTATTTATGACGAAAAAGCCACATGCAACGGATCACATTCACCCCCTCCGGTTTAAGAATCAAATTGCAAGTGTGTTGTTTCGTTAAAGCATTAAATTCCTCACGCATGACTGCATTCCAATTAGGGTCTTATTTGGTTAATTTGGGGTTTTTGGGAAATAGTTTGGGTGGACAGGTTAAATTGGACTTTGGGTTTGAAAATCTCGTGTTGGGCTCGGATTTCCATATGGTGCATGGGTTTAGGTGTAGGATGGATATTTGGGTGAATGTGTGGTGGCGGATTACTGGTGGCAGAACCTGGGTCGCGATTTCCATCGGATTAGCCGATGGTAAAGGGAACTGGGTGGTTGTTGTCTGATGTTGACATCGGGGGAGGTAAGGGTGGCAATCTGGGTGGAACGACGGGGGCTGAGGGCTGAGGGTTGAAACTGGTGTTGTCGGGTACGGTGATGGGTGTCGGTGACCGGTACAGTGGTGGTGTTGGTGGCGACCGGTGACTGGGACACAATAGGCGTCGATTGGGTGTCGGAGATGGTGATCGGAATCGATGGAGAGACTGCGGAAGCATATGGTGGTGACTGGGTTGGAACATGGACACCGCTGGCGGTGGCAACGCCGTGAGACTGAGATGGTGGCAGTGCGGAAGACAACGACGGGAGGAGAGACGATGCCATTATCTAGGGAACTGCCGGTGGTGGTAACGGCATGAGTCAGTGACAGTGACAAAGTGTTGACTGCTGCCGGAACAAGCGGTGATGTGTCCGAATCATCAAGAAATTTGTAATCAATGACTCAGAATTTTTGAATATTGTCAAACGGGAAAACATACTCGACAAAAGTGACTTGGCGTGAGATTATGATTTTGTCGGTGGATAGCTCATAGAACAAGTACCCCTATGGTTCGATGGGAAGCCTAGGAAAGCACACGGAGTAGATCTGGGTGCCAATTTGTGGGAGGCCGTGGACGTCAGATTAAGGTAACACAGACAACCGAAAATTCTAAAATGGTCATAGGTAGGGATCCGACGGTAGAGAATTTCAGTGGGTGTCTTTTTTTGAATCGCACGGGTGGGTATAATGTTGAGAATGTGTTCTACCGCTTTTAGTGCAAATTCCAAAAAGTACGGGGGGGGGGGGGGGGGGGGGGGGGGAGAAACGAATGAAAAAAGAGGGTACTAACTCAACCCTAAAAGCTAGCTGGTAAAGAATAGATCTTGGGCCTAACTCAACCCCAAAAGCTAGCTTGTATGGTGAGGGTTGTCCAAGTCCATATAAGGAGTCGATGTTCCCATTCCATATCCGATGTGAGACTCTTAACAATAAAAAAAAAAGTCTTCTTATTGAATTTCATGCACAAGTAGTTGTATTCACGATAATCTTTTGTTCTAATCGATCAGGACATGAACTTTGAACTAATTCCATTAGGTACTATACTTGTTTTTTTTTGTTCTACCCCATTAGGTACAATTAAACTTTAATTTTTTGTCGACTGCAAAAAAAAAAGTTTGTTGCATAAATTTGCATATTATAAACGTAATATATGTTGGCATACCTTGAATTTACGACAAAAGTTGATGTCACTCCAATGTCTTTCATCAAGATTATCCATGGATGGAGAGTTTTGGTCATTTTCATGTCCCCAAATAATTGCAGTTGCTGAGGAAGTGAACACAACTTTCTCTATAGTGTCTGTTTGTGCACATGCTTCCAGTACATTATGTGCTGCCTTCATCTCCACTTCTACAATAAATTCCTGCCAATTATACATACACTTGTTATTTTACTTATTTCAATTCCCAAAATTACACAATTCACTACCAAATCATATAAATATAACACAAGGTAATTGTCATCCAACTTGACATTTAATTAGGATGTCGAATCTACACCTTAATTTCATAAACAATATTATAACCATTGAAACGCAAATGGAAAAGGGAAAAGGTATAAACTAGAAAGAAAGAAAAACAAGAGCAAATTCTCAGCTTGGACAAGCAGGAACGTGCCCTATTATAGCTGGTAATTTGTCTTATATTCAAGTTACTAATAATTCTACTTGTTATGGACGATTATATATGTAATTATTTTTTCGCGACCTAGTAGAAGTTAAACTCGAGCCACGAATCACACAATCTATAGAGTATGAAAGAGTAAAGAGTGATCGTACATCGTAATTGGAATGATCAGAAGGAGGCTCAAAGGAATAAAACAGAGCAGAGCAACCCTTCAACGCATCAACAATACTATGATAATTGAATAGGTCCGACTGAAAAATCTTCAATTTCTTCATCTTGTCATCATCATCACATTCAAGTTCATTCAAGAACAACGATTCGCCTAATATGAAAGTACCCTACCTCACATTAATCAAAATAAAGGAAGAAAACTAGTGACTCGACAAAGGAAAAAGATCGAATTGAAGAGCAATTAAAAAAATCTAACCATAATTTTGAAGTGCTGCATGAACAATATATCCTCTGTCAAGAAGACATTTCACTAGTCTTGTACCAAAACAACTCGAGGCATCCATAACACATGCCGAAGCCATATCAAAGGAACTATATAACAATCCAAATAATGAGAAGAGTGTATTAATTGAATTGTTACATAAAGGGAGGATAAAGTAGTATAGGTGAAAAATTTGTGATGTGAAGAACTTGTGTTGTATATATAAAGCTAGAGCATGAAAGCTAGCATCTATATATACAACAAAAAGGTAGCAGTACCGCCCAAATAATAATGAGAGGGAGTTATAAGGGAAAAGAATGAAAGAGATTTACTGAAGCGAAGTTGCCACTCTTGGTAATCACATATAATTAAATTTTATCTGTATCTTATTAATGTATTTTCTCCAATTCAAAATAAGTGTAATTTTAGGTTGTGTTTGGTATGAAAGGAAAAAGTTTTCCTAGAAAATATTTTCTTGAAAAATAAGTGAGTTTCTTACTTATTTTCTAGTGTTGGTAAGAAAGAAACACTACAAGAAAAAAGATACATTTGCCAACAATATTTTTGTTGTCATATGTTGGATATTGTTGCCAAAAGTACTTTTCGCAACAACAAAAGTTGTTGCAATGCCGTTGCAATAACCTTCGATGCAAAAAGTTTTCGCAACAAGTTATTTTTTTGTTGCCATTTACGTTTTTAGCAACAATATATTAAATTTTTGTTGTCATTTACATTTTTAGCATATATTGTTGCTAAAGTTTTGTTGCCAATTTTATATTTTCTTGTAGTGAAAACAAATATTATCCCAATGACATTTGTATGTAATCTAGCAAAACACTATGGGGGTGGAATAAGGTGGGGAGTGAGGGTTCAGGGGTGGCGAGGGTGGGATGGTCAAGGGGTGGGAGTTGGGCGGTTGGGGCGTTGGGTGGGTGGGGAGGAGATAATGAACTTGGAATGTCACTTATGTAACTTGTTTTCCGTACTTCCATTAAGAAAGCCATTTTTCTTATTTTTGAGGAACTTCTTTTTTTAGAGAAAATGTTTTTCACAAATTTTTGACCAACTAAACATGAGAAAATTGAAAAATATATTTCAGAAAATGTTTTCCTCCGTACCAAACACACCCTTAGTTAAATTAATTTGATCCAAAATAAATGGTAGTACTACTTTAGAAAGCCAGAACATAGGAGTACTATTAAACACTTTTATAGTAATATAATTCAAATGCAAATATACTCCTTGTATTGATTGTATTGATAAATCAAAACACTTAAACTGTCTTTTTTTCTTTAGAACAAAACACTTAAACTTTCTATATTAATGTTGGAAATTAATAGAATTCCTAACTTATAATTTTTGGCTTATAAAGCCATAAATTATAATGCCATCCAAACATGCTCTAAGTCATTTTCAAATTAAATATGCACTTTTCTTGCATCCATATGTAGGTGGGAGACCAATTAGGCAGGGCATTTTGCGCTTTACAGAGTGTCTATTTGAGTTAGGAGATGTTGTGTGGATAACATTAACTACAAACCCAAAACAGCTTGCAGGTATTTGTACACTAAAGTGTATACCTAATTTTCATTATTTTACTTGCATAATAAACTAGCTAGAACATGGTATAAATCTGTAAACCAACTATAGCTAGCTATACTAGGATTCGTGTCCCACTGATAATTCGCACATCGATTGGTTGTCGTACATATAACACGTTTGGATGAACTTATGACTTTTGACTTATAAGCCAAAAATCATAAGTTATGAATTCTAACTTATGATTTTTAGCTTATTTTTGTTATTTTAGCTTAAAAGCACTTTTTTATTTTACTCAAACACTACAAAAGTACTTAAAAGCTATTTTGACTTTAAAGCATTTAAAATAAGCCAAACTGAACATGCTCATACTCTATTTACTTATTCCAATTATTGATATTAAAAGTTTTTCTAGAATATTATCAAAAAAACACTTTGGTCCAATATATATTATAGGACCAACTCATAGTCAAACAAAAAGAGACCAATTCTTGACAAGTTCAATGGTGATGAATGGAACTCATTGAATATTTCAATGATCGCATAGTGAATTTCAAGGGGTAAATACTTCTCTCAAATGGTTCGGAGAATTATTTGCTAGCAAGTACAAATTTAATTTTCTCAACCGGAGCAACTCTTAATTGCATGAATCAACGTTTGTTAAATCTTGACATTTCTAATTTTCGTTTACTCATTAAGGCCTTGCTCCCCAACCCTCCCCTCCTCCTCCCCCTAAGGGGCGATTTTATATACAAAATTTAGGTCACGTGAATCCATGGTCAACCGACTAAACTCGATATATTAATTATGTGTATAATAATATTAACTGAAGGAACCTAATGTCAAATGAGATTGAGTGGTGCACTGGTTAAATATTGAATTTAGTTCTTAAGGT
Organism: Anisodus tanguticus; assembly: GCA_034509755.1. NCBI lineage: Eukaryota > Viridiplantae > Streptophyta > Magnoliopsida > Solanales > Solanaceae > Anisodus > Anisodus tanguticus. The sequence continues at coordinate 36,434,977 of CM067544.1, forward strand.
TGAGGAGTCAAACCCAACTTACTGCATTTTTTTGTATTCTTTTTAATTTTAATTTGTAAAGCACTAGGAAGTACAAATTTAATTTTCTCGACTTGAGCAACTCTTAATTGCATGAATCAACGTTTGTTAAATCTTGACATTTCTAATTTCTGTTTACCCATTAAGGCCTTGCTCTCCAACCCTCCCCTCCTCCCCCCAGGGGGCAATTTTATATACAAAATTTAGGTCACGTGAACCTATGATCAGCCGACTAAACTCGATATATTAATTATGTGTATAATAATATTAACTGAAGGAACCTATTGTCAAATGAGATTGAGTGGTGCACTGGTTAAGTATTGTGTTTAGTTCCTTAAGGTTGAGGAGTCAAACCCAACTTGCTGCATTTTTGTGTATTCTTTTTAATTTTAATTTGTAAAGCACTAGTAAGTACAAATTTAATTTTCTGGACTTGAGCAACTCTTAATTGCCTGAATCAACTTTAGTTAAATCTTGACATTTTTAATTTTAGTTTACTCATTAAGGCCTTGCTCTCCAACCCTCCCCCCTCCCCCCAAAGGGGGGATTTTATATACAAAATTTAGGTCACGTGAACCCATGGTCAGCCGACTAAACTCGATATATTAAATATGTGTATAATAATATTAACTGAATGAACCTATTTTCAAATGAGATTGAGTGGTGCACTGGTTAAGTATTAAGTTTAGTTCTTTAAGGTTGAGGAGTTAAACCCAACCTGCTACATTTTTGTGTATTCTTTTTAGTTTTAATTTGTAAAGCACTAGCTAGTACAAATTTAATTTTCTGGACTTGAGCAACTCTTAATTGCCTGAACCAACGTTTGTTAAATCTTGACATTTCTAATTTTCGTTTACTCATTAAGGCCTTGCTCTCCAACCCTCCGCCCCCCCCCCCCCCGCCCCCAAGGGGAGATTTTATATACAAAATTTAGGTCAAGTGAACCCATGGTCAGCCGACTAAACTCGATATATTAATTATGTTGGATATATAACACGAGAATAGTAAATAACTATTACCAGTGCTTCGAAAGGATAAACAATAAAGATTACACTAGCAATAAGCTTGTAGTAAATAAGAATTGTGACAACAACAAGTTTGTTGAGTTATTGAATCAGTCTTGAATCTTTATACCAATTGCAGAAAACTGTTTGAATCTTGATAACCTGAAATCAAGAGACACTAAATCTGGAAGTGTTACAATTGTGTTGAGTCGAGTGATGACACTCTGTCTTTAAGATAAGATTGCCCAATATATATGCTTTTACGTTAGCGGGCAATAGTCTCCCAAGATAAAACAACAAACTATCATTTGTGCAAAGCAAACATAAGTGATTCTAGCGAAGAAAACAAATAACAAAAGATTGATAAGAGGAGATGATTTGCAACAAGAATTTCAGAATTGTTGTTCTTGAAAAATGTGTGTAGAATTGAGCCAAAGGCCTCAATTTATTGTGTAAGAATTGTCTCTTCAAGTGCCAAGTAATGGCATTGAATCACCCATGTAATGGCAATGAATTGCCCAAGTAATGACACCCATTTATTAGCCAAATAATGGCTGATTAATGATGGAATGAATGCCATTGAAGGCAGCCCAAAAGTCTCCAAAAATCAGATTTTTGTTTAAGACATTCTGCCAGGGAAGCGCCCCGGCGCCGCGGCCCTGACGGGGTTGGTGTCGCGACCTTTCTGGGCTCCGCGGTCCTTTCCGTCCTATTCCATCTTACACTTTACACAATCCTTCCTTCGTTTACCGACGTGGAACACTTGTTATTTAGCCAATAACCGTCCATTATTCTATGTCTCAAACATTTACTTACGTACCAATATCTCTTTTACTAATGAAATTTACGATATATGGCACTACGAGTGCACGTGTGTGGAAATGACATTTTCGACGTGCGGAGCCCCAATTGTTCGAGTCATAAATAATTGGATAAACTTAATTCCACATTAGTAAATTTTCAACAATCCCCTCTTGAAAGAGATTTTGGCGCACACACAAGGTGCCTACTTTCAACAATCTTTCAGTGAAAAGATATTGCATCAGAGAGGTAGCTTCCGCTTTGAACCTTCCCTAGTTGAATAACATCGGACTTACTTACTGCGCGATGAATGTGAAGTCTTGAACCATCAATATTTAATGTAAGTCAAGACAATGGTACCAACACAATACCTCCCCTTTATTCATTTCTTCTTATTATTTTATCCGTTGTGGCCGTGGACACACTTCGATTATTAAGTGCATTCATTTGAGGCGGTCTGTCCTTGCACTTAAATAGGTGGTCTCCTACAAGGTATCCTGCTATACCCCATTTCATCAGTGTTAGGAACCATTAAAAATTTCCTCAAACCTAACCTCAACTGTTGAAGATCATTAAAGGTTTTGATAACTTAACATTTACCCACACTGCAGATAGCACTTAATGTCTATCGCGGGAACTACTTTGGGTTTATGTTCCTTACAGAAATCATAACCCGAAGTGCTCTTGCTTTCACCGAAGCACTCAACTAAACCTTTACAACTTAGTTTTCCCATTGAACCTAATTCCTGGGATCTCCAGTCAGTAAGGTTGGGTTACCAACGTATCAGTCCTTATTGTTTGGGTTTTAAGCCCATTCCCCTAGACATGCAGAACATTTGATCTCTAGGTATGCCCTTAGTCAACGGGTCTGCTATGTTATCCTTTGATTTTACATAATCAATGGCAATAATACCCGTGGTGATCAGCTGCCTAACGTTCTTATGTCTCCGTAGAATATGATGAAACTTGCCGTTATAGATAGAACTCCGTTCCCTTCCTAAAGTCAACTGGCTATCGTAGTGGATCATTATAGAAGGTACGAGTTTGTCCCAACATGGGACGTCCTCTAAGAAGTCATGAAGCCACTCAACTTCTTCTCATGCTTTGTCTAAAGCAATAAACTCCGATTCCATCGTGGATCGTGCTATGTAAGTTTGCTTAGAGGATTTCCAAGACACAGCCCCACTACCAATTGTAAATATATATCCACTGGTGGACTTGGTGTTCTCTATATCAGATATCCAATTTGCATCAATGTACCCCTCTAGTATAGCTGGATATCTCGAATAATGCAACCCGTAAGTTAGCATGTATTTCAGGTACCGTAGTACCCGATTCAACGCTTTCCAATGATCATTACTCGGATTACGGGTAAACCTAGCCAATTTGTTGACTGCATAAGCGATATCAGGTCGGGTGCAGTTTGTTATGTATATCAAACTCTCAATCACCTGTGCATATCGCTCCTGGCATACAGGTGCACCATGATTTTTTATTAATTTTCTGATTCGTATCCAGTGGTGACTTCATCGGCGAACTGTCGGATATCTCAAACTTTCTCAACACATCCTCGATGTAGTGAGACTGAGATAAGACCAGTCCGTCAGATGTCTTAGAGACCTTGATCCCCAATATGACATCTGCAATACCCATATCCTTCATGTCGAAATATTGTTTCAACATATTCTTAGTCTCTAGGATCAAACTAGGACTACTCCATATGATCAACATGTCATCTACGTAAAGACATATCATGACGAACGAGTCAAAATTACCTTTCATGTAAACACATTTATCACACACATTAATGGAGAAACCCTTCAATAGTAGAGTACTATCAAATTTTTTGTGCCATTTCTTCGGAGTCTGTTTCAGCCCGTACAGAGATTTGACAAGTCGACGGAATTTCTTCTCTTGCCCTGGAACCACATACCCCTCGGGTTGTTCCATATAAATTTCTTCTTCCAAATCACCATTTAGGAAGACTGTTTTGACATCCATTTGATGTATTTCAAGGTCATGCAACGCTGCGATCACAATGAATACTCGTATGGACGTCATTCTAGACACCGGGGAGTACGTGTCAAAATAGTCAAGGCCTTCCTTATGTCGATAGCCCTTGACTACCAACCTGGCTTTGTACTTGTCTATAGACCCATCTGTTTTATACTTCCGTTTGAGTATTCATTTACAACCCAACAGTTTGTTTCCCGGAAGAAGATCAACTAACTCCCAAGTATGATTTTGCAAGATAGAGTCTATTTCACTCTCAATAGCTTCTTTCTAGAGCGGTGCCTCTGGAGTTGACAACGCTTCAGCAATTGTCCTTGGTTCGTTATCAACCATATAAGCTACAAAGTCAGGACTGAAGGTTTTATCCTTCCTGGCCCTTTTACTTCATCTTGGTTCCATCTCTGGAGTCTCCAAGTTCTGCGAATGTGGAACACTAGATTCCGGATATTCAGCCACTTCGGAGTCCACTAGATCTGAACCACCTAGATCCGGGCAGTCAACGACTCCTGGTTCCTAAGAGCTTTGTTCATAACTTCGTTTGCGAGAGGTTATGTCTCTTTCTTTTCTAGGAAAAGTATCCTCAAGAAGTGGGAATTCTTTGATTCCATAATCGTACCCCCGTCAATATCTGGTACATCTGACTTGTGCACTAAGAAGCGATAATCACTACTGTTATTTGCATATCCGATGAAAATGCAATCTACAGTCTTAGGTCCAATCTTGACCTGCTTTGGCTTAGGTACTTCAACCTTTGCCAAATAACCCCACACCTTCAGGTATTTGTAGGTGGGTTTATTTCCCTTCCATGACTCGTATGGAGTTTTGTCCTTTTCCTTATGTGGGACTCTATTAAGAATCGTATTAGCGGTAAGGACAGCTTCTCTCCACATGTTTTGGGAAAGATCAGAATTGATGAGCAAGGCATTCATCATTTCTTTAATATATGGTTCTTGCGTTCATCGACACCATTCGACTGAGGTGAGTATGGAGCCGTCGTTTGATGAACAATGCCCGATTGGGAACAATATTCCTCAATAAGCGCTATGTATTCTCCCCCTCTATCACTACGAATTCCTCAATCCGTAGGTTTAGTTGATTTTCAACTTCTGCTTTGTAGCGCTTATCTGCTTCAACAGCTTCATCTTTGCTTCTTAACAAACAAAGGATACAATACGTTGTACCAACGTCAATGAAGGTCACAAAGCACTTGTCTCCCCCCTCTGTTTTGTACAAACTTCAAATCACCCACGTAGGTGTGACTAAGTTCTAGAGGAGCGGTGCTTCTTTCGTATTCCTTTGACTGAATGGAAAGGTGATTTTGCCTCTTCACCCACCTCAGATTTATTTTGAGGGTTTATGTCAACAGAAGGCAACAATCTCAACTTAGTTAGCTTTTGAATGACTTTCTATTTAACGTGTCTTAATCTATGATGGCATAGATGCACGGATTACAAATATATCATTCATTTGGCTACACACGTACTGTACCATTCTTAGTTATTACAGATCTGTTGGACTAGTCTAAAACCAGCTTGACCAACAACGTGCCTGAAACCAAGTTTAGGACATGTATCACCTCCTTTTAGAGTGATCCCATTCCCTGAAGTCCAATTGAGGATAACCTCTCCAACCCCTTCTATTTTAGAGGTGGCGTTGCTTCACATGAACAACATCTTGCCTGTGGTTAGGGCGTAACCAGATCATATGTGATCTGGATACTCTGGTCCACTCCAGTTGCCTTGGTAGACTTTGTGTCCAATTTCTTTTCTGCCTTTCTTTTGGCCTTCTGATCATTTAAGACCTGGAAACTATGGCCCACTCCAGTCGCCCGTAGGATTTGTACGATTGAGTGTCCAATACCATCCTATCAAATGAAGGATCTTCTGTCGGAACCGGTGACATGTTTGTCTTTAGTCCTCTTCCCTTGTGATTGGTGCCTAGGGAAATTTCTGGCGCTTGCTTAGGATTTGTCCACAATTCTAATTAATTGTAACCAAAGAACAAATTTTTTAAGCCTTGTTTTCAAAATCCAATCTTTTAAAAAGGAAGTAGGTGAAATTAAATCTCTAATTTTAAAGTGTAAGGAATATAATAAAAAAAAATTCCTCAGGAAATCACTTTCATATTCCTAGCCTTACTTTACACACTTTAATCAGACATCATTTAATATTATTATTAACAAGGAAGAAAGTTAACTTAGCCCAATTTCAGATTCTGGCCCACGTCAGTCACTTTGTTGGACTGAGTATCCATTTCCTCCTTACCACAATTCGGATCCTTTGTCTGGGACAAATATAGGCCTTCTGCTACAAGATAGAATAACATCTTCAGCCTTCTCCTCTTGTCCCAATTGACATCCTCAACCTCTCGTGGGCGCTTGCTTCCACCACTTTTGGGAGCGGTGACACCATCAACACCTTGACCAGTATAGGCGCTCTGAACCTCAGCATTAGAACCATAATCTAGTTTGTTGATACAAATAAAGTTACTGTCAACAAAACTGTCAATGGAATTGTCTTCAACCATAACCATAACCAGATTTGGTCACACAACTGTTGACCGACATCTTTCGAGCATTAATGCAATCTTGTCTTAAAATTATTGGAAACAAAGCAGTACAAGAATAGTAAATAACTATTACAAGTGTTTCGAAAGGATAAACCATAAAGATTACAATAGCAACAAGCTTGTAGTAAATAAGAATTGTGACAACAACAAGTTTGTTGAGTTATTGAATCAGTCTTGAATCTTTATACCAATTGCAGAAAGCTGTTTGAATCTTGATAACCTGAAATCAAGAGACACTAAATCTGGAAGTGTTACAATTGTGCTGAGTCGAGTGATGACACTCTGTCTTTAAGACAAGATTGCCTAGTATATATGCTTTTACGTTAGCGGGCAATAGTCTCCCAAGATAAAACAGAAACTATCATTTGTGCAAAGCAAACACAAGTGATTCTAGTGAAGAAAATAAATAACAAAAGATTGCTAAGAGGAGAGGATTTGCAACAATAATTTTCAGAATTGTTGTTCTTGAAAAGTGTGTAGAATTGAGCCAAATGCCTCAATTTATAGTGTAAGAATTGTCTCTTGAAGTGCCAAGTAATGACATTGAATCACCTATGTAAGTAATGACACCCATTTATTAGCCAAATAATGGCTGATTAATGCTGGAATGAATGTCATTGAGGGCAGTCCAAAAGTCTCCAAAAATCATATTTTCGTTTAAGACTTTATGCCAGGGAAGCGCCCCGGCGTCGCGGCCCTGACGGGGTTCGTGTCGCGGCCCTTCTCGGCTCTGCGGCCCTTTCTGACCCGTTCCATCTTACACTTTGCACAATCCTTTCTTCGTTTACCGACGTGGAACACTTGTTATTTAGCCAATAACCGTCCATTATTCTATGTCTCAAATATTTACTTACGTACCAATATCTCTTTCACTAACAAAATTTACGATACTTGGCACTACGAGTGCACGTGTGTGAAAACGACATTTCCGACGTGCTGGGCCCCAATTGTTCGAGTCATAAATAATGGGATAAACTTAATTCCAAATTAGTAAATTTCCAACAAATTATGTGTATAATAATATTAACTGAAGGAACCTATTGTCAAATGAGATTGAGTGGTGCACTAGTTAAGTATTGAGTTTAGTTCCTTAAGGTTGAGGAGTCAAACCCAACTTGCTGCATTTTGTGTATTCTTTTTAATTTTAATTTGTAAAGCACTAGCAAGTACAAATTTAATTTTCTGGACTTGAGCAACTCTTAATTGTCTGAATCAACGTTTGTTAAATCTTGACATTTCTAATTTCTGTTTACTCATTAAAGCCTTGCTCTCCAACCCCCCCCCCCCCAAGTGGCGATTTTATATACAAAATTTTGGTCACGTGAACCTATGGTCAGCCGACTAAACTCGATATATTAATTATGTGTATAATAATATTAACTGAATGAACCTATTGTCAAATGAGATTGAGTGGTGTACTGGTTAAGTATTGAGTTTAGTTCCTTAAGGTTGAGGAGTCAAACCCAACTTGCTGCATTGTATTCTTTTTAATTTTAATTTGTAAAGCACTCTTCCCCTCCCCCCCCCCCCATTTTTTGTTGGAAATTTGCCTTTGATGGGTATTGCGTCCACCCATCTTTAATGACTTAAACACTAGGGTTTCGCATGTTGGAGACTTTGGTTCTTCACAGGTGCATAATTTACTAAGTAAGTGGATGACCGTATGGCCAAAGATCGTGAAATTCTGTTAAGAAATGAAAGAGATATTGGTCCACAAAGTAAGGTGTTTGATGCATGCAAAATATGTTGTGGAACAAATCTCCCTCATCGGTGGAAAAATAAAGAATTGTTCATTTTATAAGCCTAAAAAATGGATAAGGGTTTTGGTCCTCAAGGGGTAACCCATGTGTTTGAAGGAGGTAGAACATAGGTGTGCTTGGGTTCGAGGCTAAGCCCACACGCGCGTCGCCCGCCCGTCCGGTCCGGGCTCGGATCGTGGGTCTTGGGCCTTGGGCTTCTTCTGATATTATCTTTTGGACCCAAATTGCTTAATATTTACAGTTTAGTCTCTGGAGTTTCAGGAAAGATAAAATTAGGAAGAGGCTCACGACGGAAGGCAGAAAGTTTCTGCCTCTTGGGCTGGTTTTGGTGCATTGAATCTCCATTACTAGGCACTTGAATTCAACCATTATTTGGTTGATTGTAACCCCTCAATAAGTGTCATTACATGACTATTGAAATCCATTAGTTGGCTAGTTGAGAGGTCATCCTCCTTACACTATAAATTGAGGCATTTGGCTCAATTGTTACACACTTTGACAAAAATTACATAAATCTTCCTCTTCCTCTTCCTCTCTAGCATCATTTCATTACTCAAAGTTCTTCAAGAGTAACACTTGAGTTTTCTTTTCTCATTTGTTAAGTTGTTGTTTTATCTTGGGAGACTATTGCCCATAACGTAAGAGGATATATACGGGGCAATCTTGTCTTAACGACAGAGTGTCATCACTCGACTCAGCAAAGTTTTAAGTGGTTGTAATCGTTCTTATTTCCAATTTGTTGTAATCGTTAGTAGTTTATCCTTTCTGGATATTGTAATATTTTACTTACTTCTCATTTCCTGCAATTCTTGTAACCCACACTTTTTGCCAACAACTAAAAATTAAAAATCAATATCAGACAATATATATGGTTCAATCGCATGCATTTATACACGACACTTAAGATTGAAAGATCATATAGTGAAGCAAGAATATTTACAAATTAAAAATTATAAGTTATAAACGGGGGAATGTTGCTGAAAAATAAAGAAAAAAGAGTTTAAATTAGTATATATATTGTTAGTTTATAAGATTTACACTATCAAGTCATTCAAGGAATATCTATAGGTAAATCTTCTTAAAATATGAGATTTGTAATCTTGAAAATGAAACAGGTTATTATTACCATAGATAAAATGAAGTTATATGAGTAGTATAAGAATTTCTTATGCTAACAATGGTGTATATAATTTACACTAAAAAAAGATGAAAAAAGTGAACGTACATTGTAAGTGCTTGACTGGTCCTTGGGAGGCTCAAAGGAGTAAAACAAGCCAAGACATCCCTTTAGAGCATCAACTATACCATGATAGTCAAAAGGGTCTGAATGAAAAATCTTCAGTCTCTTCATGCCATATGCATCTGTTGGTTACAATGGTGCAGGAAACGGACATACGTAACTGCTAAGTATTACAACACAATGAAATTACAACAAACTGAATTTCAATGAACTGGAACAGTTTTGATATGCTGAGTCGAGTGATCGGACTCTGTCTTTAAGACAAGATTGCCCCGTATATATCCTTTCTACGTTCTGGACAATTGTCTCCCAAGATAAAACATCAAATGAACAAATGAGCAAAGGAAACTCAAATGTTACCTTGAAGAATTTTGAGTAATGAAATGATGTTGGAAGTAGTAGGAAGAAACTGATTTTGTTTGTGTGTTCTGTGTGTTTCAACAGTTATGCAAAAGCCTCATTATATAGTTAAAGGAGAGGACTTACCAACTGCCCACATAATTGTTGTTACTGGCCAAGTAATGGAAATTATGGAGGTAGTAATTCACCAAAATAAATGACTGAATTGAGTACATTTTAAGGCTGGTTAACGTTCCAAATACCAACAGCCAGTAAAAACACAAGTTTTCTGCCTAATTTAACTTTACCAGAAACTTCAGGGACCAAACTGTAAATATGAAACAATTTGGGTCCAAAAAGATAATATCAACAGCCCACGACCCGTGACCCAAAACCGAGATTGGACCGGCGCGCGGCGGCGGCGCGTGTGTGGGCTTATCCTAGAACCGAAGCACATCTAGGTCCTCCCTCCTTTAAACACATGGGATACTCCTTGGGGTCCCAAACCCTAAGCCAACTTTAAGACTTATAAACTAAACAAATCTTTCTTCCCCCACCGATGATGGAGGATTGGTCTTTACCACCTTTTTCCATACTTCAAACACCTCACTTCGTGGACCAATATCTCTTTCATTTCTTAACGAAATTTGACGATCCTTGGCCCTACGGTCATCTACTTACTTAGTAGATTATGCACGTGTGAAAGACCGGATTCTCCAACATGCGGAACACTAGTGGTTATGTCATTAAATATGGTTGGATGCAACTCCTGCTAAAGGCACATTTCCAACAATCCCCTCTTGAAAGAGATTTTGGCGCACTCACATGGTGTCTTTTCCTTTCCAGCAATATTTCAGCAGACCGATATTGCATAAGGAGAGGTAGCTTCAGCTTTGGACCTTCTATAGTTAAATACCATCGGACTTACTTACTACGCGGTGAACGTGATGTCTTGAACCGTTAGTGTTTAATGTAAGTCAAGTCAATAGTACCAACACAACAAATTCCCTTACTCTCTTCTTCGTAATGTTTTGTCCGTTGTGGTCGTGGACAACTTCTTGGATTCTTAAGTGTGTTCATTTTAGGCGGCCCGTCCTCGCACTTAAATAGGTGGTCTCCTACAAGGTATCCTGCTATACCCCACTTCAAAAAGTGTTAGGAACCATTAAAAGTTTCCCCAAACCTAACCTCAACTGTTGAGGATCATTAAACGTTTTGAAAACTTAACCTTTACCCACACTGCAGATAGCACTTAACGTCTATTGCGGGAACGACTTTGGATTTGGTGTTTCTTTACAGAAATCACTATCCAAAGTGCTCATACTTCCCACTGAAGTGATCAACTGAACCTTTACAGCTTAGTTTTCCCATTGAACTAAATTCCTGGGATCTCCAGTCTGTAAGGTTGGGTTACCACCGTATTGGTCCTTATACTTTGGGTTCTAAGCCCATTCTCGTAGACAGGCAGAACATTTGATCCTTGGGTAAGCCCTTTGTCAGCGAGTCTGCTATATTATCCTTTGACTTTATGTAATCAATGGATATTATACCTGTAGTGATCAGCTGCCTAACGGTCTTATGCCTTCGTCGAATATGATGAGACTTGCCGTTGTACATAGCATTCTGTGCCCTTCCTAGTGCCGACTGGCTGTCGCAGTGGATCATTACAGAAGGTACGGGTTTGTTCCAACATGGAACATCCTCTAAGAAGTCATGAAGCCACTCAACTTCTTCTCCTGCTTTGTCTAAAGTGATAAACTCCGATTCTATTGTGGATTGGGCGATGCAAGTTTGCTTAGAGGATTTCCTAGACACAGCCCCACCACCAATTGTAAATACATACCCACTGGTAGACTTGGTGTTCTGTATATCAGATATCCAGTTTGCATCACTGTCCCCTCTAGTACAGCTGGATATCTCGAATAATGTAACTCGAAAGTTAACGTGTGTTTCAGGTATTTTAATACTTGATTCAACGCCTTCCAGTGATCATCACTCGGATTACGGGTAAACCTATCCAATTTATTGACTGCATAAGCAATATCAGGTCGGGTGTAGTTTGTTATATACATCAAACTATCGATCACCTGTGCATATCGCTCCTGGTATACGGGTGCACCATGATTTTTATCAAGCTTTTGATTTGTATCCATGGGTGACTTTATCGGTGAACTGTCAATATCTCGAACTTTTTCAAAACATCCTCGATGTAGTGAGATTGAGATAAGACCAGTCCGTCAGATGTCTTAGAGAATTTTATCCCTAAGACGACATCTGTGATACCCATATCCTTTATGTCGAAGCATTGTTTCAACATGTTCTTAGTCTCTAGGATTATCCTAAGACTGCTTCTTGTGATCAACATGTCATCTACGTACAGACATATCATGACGAATGAGTCAGAGTTACCTTTCGTGTAGACACATTTATCACACTCATTAATGGAGAAACCCTTTGATAGTAAAGTACTATCAAACTTTTTGTGCCATTGTTTAGGGGCTTGTTTCAGCCCGTACAGAGATTTGACAAGCCGACATACTTTCTTCTCTTGTCCTTGAACCACATACCCCTCGGGTTGGTCCATATAAATTTCTTCTACCAAATCACCATTTAGGAAGGCTGTCTTGACATCCATTTAATGTATCTCAAGGTCACGCAAAGCTGCGATCGCAATGAATACCTATATGGATGTCATCTGAGATACCGGGGAGTACGTGTCAAAGTAGTCAAGACCTTCTTTCTGCCGATATCCCTTGACTACCAACATGGCCTTGTACTTATCTATAGATCCATCTGCGTTATACTTCCGTTTGAGTATCCATTTACACCTCAACGGTTTATTTGCCGGAGGAATATCAACCAACTCCCAAATATGGTTATGTAGAATGGAGCCTATTTCACTTTTAATAGCTTATTTCCAGAGTGGTGCCTCTGGAGTTGACAATGCTTCAGCAATTGTCCTTGGTTCATCATTAACCATATAAGCTACAAAGTCGGGACCGAAGGATTTATCCTTCCTGACCTTTTTACTTCGCCTTAGTTCCATCTCTGGAGTCTCAAAGTTCTGAGAATCTGGAACACTAGATTCCGGATATTCAGCCACCTCGAGATCCACTAGATCTGAACCGTCTAGATCCGGGCCGTCAACGACTCTCAGTTCTTAAGAGCTTTGTTCATAACTTCGTTTGCGAGAGGTTATGTCTTTTTCCTTTCTAGTAAAAAGGTACCTTCAAAGAATTGAGCATTCCTTGATTCCATGATTGTACCCTGGTGGATATCTGGAATATCTGACTTATGCACTACGAAGTGATAAGCACTACTGTTATTTGCATATCCGATGAATATGCAATCTACAGTCTTAGGCCCAATCTTGACCTGCTTTGGCTTGGGTACTTCAACCTTTGCCAAACAACCCCACACCTTTAAATATTTATAGGTGGGTTTCTTTCCCTTCCATAATTCATATGGAGTTTTGTCCTTACCCTTATGTGGAACTCTGTTAAGAATCGTATTAGCGGTAAGAACGGCTTCTCCCCACATGCTTTGGGGAAGACCAGAATTGATGAGCAAGACATTCATCATTTCCTTCAATGTGCGGTTCTTACATTCCACCACACCGTTTGATTGAGGTGAGTATGGAGTCGTCGTTTGATGAACAATGCCTGATTGGGCACAATATTCCTCAAATGGCGCTACGTATTCTCCCCCTCTATCGCTACGAATGGATTTAATCCGTAGGCTTAATTGGTTCTCAACTTCTGCTTTGTAACGTCGGAACGCTTCAAAGGCTTCATCTTTACTTTTCAACAAGTAAATGTAACAATACCTTGTGCTATCATCAATGAATGTCACAAAGTATTTGTTCCCCCCTTCTAGTTTGTGCGAACTTCAAATCACATATATCTGTGTGAATAAGTTCTAGAGGTGCGGTATTCCTTTCGACGGATCGAAAAGGAAGCTTGGTGACTTTTGCCTCTACGCACACCTCACACTTATGTTGAGGGTTTACGTCGATAGACGGCAACAACTCCAATTTTACCAACTGTTTGATGGACTTGTAATTAACGTGTCCTTAATATGATGCCATAAATTAGAAGACTCAAGCAAATAAGAAGAAGGTTCAACTTTATTACTTGGACGCATTATAGACATGGCATTAACTTTGAAGAGGCCTTCACAGACGAAGCCTCTCTCCACAAAAGTGCCATTCTTAGTGAGTACAAACTTATTGGATTCAAACACTAGCCTAAAAACAACATTAACCAATAAAGGTCTTGAAATTAAATTTCTCCTAATCTCAGGGACATGCATCACTTCATTTAGAGTGAGCTCCTTTCCAGAAGTCATCTTCAGGACCACATTTCCTACCCCCAACACGTTAGACGAAGCGTTGTTGCCCATGAACAGCTTCTTATCGGTGACCGGTGTATACGTGGAGAAGGCATCTCTGTTGAAACAGATGTGTCTGGTATCACCTGTGTCCATCCACCACTACATGAGATTCTCAACTAGGTTTGCTTCAAGCACCACTGCTGAGAACTCCTCAATCATGTCATCCAGGGGCGTGTCCTTGACGACGTTAGCATGCGCCTTGCCTTTAGCCTTGGCTTTCTGTTGTTGCTCAGTCTTGAGCTTGCGACATTCCTTGATCTTATGACCAGGTTTCCCACAGTGGTGACAGTTACCTTTGAACATCTCCGCTGCGTGGGCCTTGCCGTCTTTCTAGAACTTCCGCTTCTTGCTTGGGTTCCCCTTGGCCTCAGCCAGATTTGCCTTTGCCTCAGCAGGTTGTTTACCCCTAGGCAAGGCCTTCTTATTATCTTCCTGAATTTGGAGTTTGATAATAAGCTCTTCAAAGGTCATCTCCTTTGTTTTGAGCTTTAAGTAGCTCATAAACTCATTCCACGAAGGAGGTAACTTTTCAATCAGCGATGCAACCAAAAACTGCTCATTTGGTTTCATTCCTTCCAAATCCAGGTGATGTAGAATCATTTAGAATTCCTGGACTTGGGACATCACTGTCTTACTATCCACCATTTGAAATTTTAGAAATTTCCCAACGATGAACTTCTTTGTACCTGCATCTTGTGCGTTGTACTTCTTTTGCAGTTTTTCCCACAGCTCTTTGGTGGTGCCAACGGTGCAATACACCGTGTAGAGAGGGTCTGCCAAGCAGTTCAATACGTAATTCTTACATATGAAATCACTATGATTCCATATATCAAGAACCATCTTCATGTCATTAATGACATGGATACCTAGGCCCCCTTCACCCGTTTCAGAAGGCGAAGGGTCCATTTCATCTCCAGCTTGTGGAGGATCTTCTGTTAGGAAACGTGTCATTCCCATAACAGTCAAGTAGAACAGCATCTTCTGCTGCTATCTCTTAAAGTTTGAGCCCATGAATTTTTCAGGGCGATCATGGTGGAATGCGGAGGATGGAGCAGTAAAGGTAGCAGACGTGCCTTGGGCAGCAGTGGGGAAGGCAGACAAGTTGCTGCCTTGGACGAGAGAGCGACAGCAGAGGAGGAAGCGAAAATTGTCGCCTTGATTTGCAAAGACGACGGCCGGTAGCGGCATCAACAGTGTTTTCAGTCATGTTGCAGCAGTTACAGGAAGCAAAATCTTGTCTTAAACTTGTTGGTTACAATGGTGTAGGAAACGGAAATAAGTAACTGCTAAAGATTACAACACAATGAAATTACAACAAACTGAATTTCAATGAACTGAAACAGTTTTGATATGCTGAGTCGAGTGATCGCACTCTGTCTTTAAGACAAGATTGCCTCGCATGTATCATTTCTACGTTCTGGACAATTGTCTCCCAAGATAAAACAACAAATGAACAAATGAGCAAAGGAAACTCAAGTGTTACCTTGAAGAATTTTGGGTAATGAAATGATGCTGGAAGTAGAAGGAAGAAACTAATTTCATTTGTGTGTTCTGTGTGTCTTAACAGTTGTGCAAAGGCCTCATTATATAGTTGAAGGAGAGGACTTACCAACTGCCCACATAATTGCTGTTACTAGCCAAGTAATGGCAATTATGGAGGTAGTAATTCACCAAAATAAATGGTGAATTGATGTGCAATGGATTAGCCTTTAGGGAGAGTTATTCAGCCAAAATAAATGACTGAATTGAGTGCATTTTAAGGCTGGTTAACGTTCCAAATACCAACAGCCAGCAAAAACACAAGTTTTCTGCCCAATTTAACTTTACCAGAAATTTCAGGGACCAAATTGTAAATATGAAACAATTTGGGTCCAAAAAGATAATATCAACAGCCCACGACCCGTGACCCGAAACCGAGACCGGACCGGCGGGCGACGGCGGCGCGCGTGTGGGCTTATCCTCGAACCGAAGCACATCTAGGTCCTCCCTCCTTTAAACACATGGGATACCCCTTGAGGTCCCAAACCTCAAGCCAACTTTGAGACTTATAAACCAAACAAATTTTTCTTCCCCCACCGATGAGGGAGGATTGGTCTTTACCACCTTTTTCCATGCTTCAAACACCTCACTTCGTGGACCAATAACTCTTTCATTTCTTAACGAAATTTGACGATCCTTGGCCCTACGGTCATCTACTTACTTAGTAGATTATGCACGTGTGAAGGACCGGATTCTCCAACATGCGGAACACTAGTGTTTAAGTCATTAAAGATGGTTGGACGCAACTCCCGCCAAAGGCAAATTTCCAACAACATCCACTCCATCACTTAATGTGAAGAACTCATCATGATCACCTAATTAAAGAAACCAAACATCATAAAATTTTGGAAAAACATGCAAGTGAAATAATTCTTTAAAAAAATTGTGAATGAGAAAACTAATTAATTAACGAACCATCATGAATATTCTGAATAGCAGCATGAACAGTGTAGCCTATTTATAGTAGTCGCTTGACCAAACTCGAGCCGAGACGAGTCGAGCCATCTATGACACACACAGTGTTGGAGATGCAGTGAAAAGAAGCCGGAGCCATTTTTGTTGTGCTTCAAAAAAGAAAAAGAGAGAGAAGAATTAAGGATACGTAGAAAAATATATAAGAAGAAGATATGTATGTATAGGAAGCTAATAACCTAGAGAAGGCATTCTTTAAGATTGTGGATGTTATTATAAGGGAATTCAGAATTTAAATTTATGAATGTAAAAGTTTAGTTTTTAAAATTTTAAGTATTGAGTTCATTATATTTTAAAAATTATGGGATCAGATATATTATTTATTATGAATTTAGTAAATTATCAACCATAAAGTTTATGTTCTACGTTTGAAAGTTTGGTGCACAGTACATGTTCTTCCTTTAATACGGGTAGTATTAACATTATTCTCATAGTTTTTTGTCTTTTGATTTCTACTTCTATCTGTTGTTTCTTGTGTTTGCTATTGTTACTGTTTATTTATTTTTTTCCTGAATGCTATGCAACGCTTTTCCTATTATTTGCTATCTCTTCTTTACTTCTATATTTTCTTTTTCAACTGCTTTAATATGGGTTAACTACTTGAGTCGTTGGTCTTTCGGAAACATTCTCTTTACTTCCACGAAGCAGGGGTAAGGTATACATGTACTCTATCCTTTCTAGATCCATCATATGAGATTGCACGTTGAGTATCATGTTATTTTTATTTTAGTATTGTATTTGATTCAGATGAATTCGACAGTGAATTATTTCATCCGTCTTTCGTTGTTAGTAAAGAGTTGGCAAGTGGTAGTTGGGAAGTGAGCTAATGTCCAAAATTGGAGAAAAAAGATAGCTGCTGGGGATTATAGTAATATATGATATGGAGTTTGGTTTGGTGAGAGGTTAACGTGGTAGCTTTGTTAGGGAAAACCACACCACCACAAGAAACACCTACTACGCTATATTAACCAACAGACCGTCTTTCTATTCTCTCCTAACTTTAATTTGTTGTACACATCATCAAACAATTACAACCAACGGTTGGAAATGACTAATGCAAACTGTTAGTCCCGGGGCTACGGATAAGCAAGAATATGTAAAAATAAAACAGTAACAGCTAAAGCAATTAAAACAGTTTCTGGATGTTGCCTTCAATGTTGTGTCAACATCTGAGGCAACATTGTGATAAAACAGTTATAAACCTTTATAGAGTAAATGCAGCGGAAAAGTAAAGACACACAAGGTTTATATTTTCAAGGGTATATATTAATATATCCCTTGATGGTCAATGACCAAAGAATTGTATAAATTATATACAATTACAAATGAATTTCTTTTTACAAGATTGAACAATAAATGCGAAAAAGAAATTACAAACAAAAATGAAGTCGCAGATGACTTCAGCCTAAAGTTAAAAGATCTAAAAAGATAAATACAACATCTTCATTACTATTGCTTGAAATATAAGCTTGATCTAGAATCTGAGCAGCAGTAGTAATGTGAGACTAGATGTTGTTATACAACTTTAGGCTAAGTGTGTTGATCCAGTTTCTAAGGTGAATATCCGAGAGTTCTCTTGGTAATTTTTCTCGTTCAATTCTGGATATCGATACTCTGAAGTTCCCTTCTATTTATAGTGTGGAACTTCCCTTGAAATCCTCACTGGTTGGTTGAGGAGACTGAGTAAAAGAAGGCTTCAGCTTGGACCGGTTATTGCTCCTTCAAAAGCTCAACGTTCTGGACTTGGTCTTCACGCTGCTTCCTCTCCAAGCTTTGACTGTTTCTTTTACCACGTTTTAAACACAACATCATTGTTAGTTTGCCTAGGTCATTTTTTACTCACAATAACACAACCTGTTTTGGCCGGAAGAATAGGCAAAATCGTTACAGGGATGTTGTCACAACATCGCAGGCAACATTCTTATTTTCATAAGATGTTGTCCTGAGCATTTAGAGATGTTGTCACAACATCCATCCAACATCAATAATCTCCCCCTTTTTGCATTTCTTCACAAAACTCCATACGAAGCGAAAATGACTAGGATACTGATTCCCGATGTAGTCCTTACATTCCAAGAATCAGTAGGATCAGTGTTATGCTCCCCCTTAACCTACAGTAGCAAATTTCAAGCAGTGTTGTATCGATGATTTGATCAGATATGAGTTATGTTCTCGTTAGTCGTGACTTACTTACAAGAATCGCGTAATCGATCTACAAGTAACCATTCATAACAATCCATATCGAGCAAACATATATAAACAAATTTTTGAAAGCAAATCACAATGTCTCGAAAGAACAGACCAAATGTCTCAAAGTAAAAAAAAAAAAAATACAAACACAAATAATATTCCAAATGTCAAGTAAGAGTCAAGTATAGTCCACTATTCAAATAAACATTCATCATTGAATCAACACTCCATCAGCATAATCATCCTTGACTAGAGTAATGAAGTCACAATAGCTTCCAGCCGCTTTTTGTGATCAATCACTCTGTGCAACACCATCTTCATCTCCATGGCTTCAGAAGTAGTTAGCAATCAATCATCTCACCTCCTCTCCCCTGCATCATTACCTGCACCCTTATCGCAGTGTGACTCCCCATGTCTGTCTGCTTCCAGCATCAGCATCAACATCAGTAGCTCCCCCTATCAGTCTGCTTCTAGCATCAGCATCAGCATCAATATCATCTCCCTATTTTTGTGAAGAAAGTAAGCACATGTAATAGTTCTTGGCTCGCACTAGTTCTTGAATTTGTCTGTCAAGTTCAGCAATGTGCCGTCGTAGCCAGTCTTTGGACCTGTCCTTGAGCAATGTTGCCAGGAATGTCGGCAACATCCTTTGATGTGTTAGTGTCCCATTCATCTTTCTTCCAGGGTAGGTCAATAACCCTGTCCCTGCTGTTAACAACTGCTCGTTGTACTGAGTAAACCTCTAAGGCTCGACTCAGCTTTTCTCCTTTTGGAGTCTTAAAACCTTGGTTGAGCAGGATTTGAAAAATCAAGGAGGGGTATGGAAGGGCAAAGTTGCTTTGTTTTTCTGCCAAGTTGACAGCATGGTTGAATATAAGTGTTCCTAAGTCAACTTTCTGATTCCTTCCAATCGTAAAAAGCAGTGATGCTTGATCAAGGGTCACTACTGTCTCGTTGAGAGAGGGTAGCCAGTTGTATATATCAAGTTTGTGCAAAGTGGCAAACAAGACAGTGAGTTTCGACACAAGGCTGCGAGGAGCCCGAACAGTGATCAAATTCCCTGTAAGGTACTTGATCATTGAATTGAGTTCCTCCACAGTGGGGTTTCGTTGAGGTTCTCTTTTATTAATAATTATCCCAAGGGTGGAGTTGATTATATTAGGTGTAAAATTGTATACCTTGTTGTATAGGTACACTTTCTCAAATTTCTTTGAGGTTGTGTCCTTAATAGCAAGCATCAGATTAGCATAGAACACCCTAATCACCTTCTCACAATAAAGATTCTTACCAGATACAGAGCTTAAGATGTTTCGAATACTTAAGAAATCAACTAAACCATTTTTGGAGAATGAAGTTAGGTCAATCACCTTCTCCCCTCTAACTCCTCTATTCTTAAACCAATTCCAATTGCTGGAGCATGATTTAGTTTGAAACATAGAAGAGTAGGGAATTACCTCAGAATCTGTTTCAGATTCTGTGTATACTTGTTCGGATGAGGTGGCTGCAAGTGTTGCCTCAAATGTTGGGGCAACATAGTCTGGGTCCAATTTCTCGTCTGTTGCCTTTGATATTGAGGCAACATATTTATCAAAATTCCAGTATGTTCTATGGACCCCTTTAGGAATGAAGTTTCGTAGAGGTGTGTCATCAGACATCTCTTCTTCTTCTTTTTTCTTTCTCAGGTTCTGCTTGTGGAGTGGAAGTCGATGGAGTTCTAGAGGAACTGGGCTCACTGAAATTGGTGTCAGTGCTGCTGCTTGTGGTAGTATCAACAGGGAAAGTCGACTCTTCTCTGAATCTTTTGGCAGATTGGTATTCACCGAATTGGTTTTCGAAAACCCTCTTTGACCTTTGCGTCGGAAATGTCGATTTTGAGGCAAGGTTCGAGAAATCAGATATTGCATCAACATCGATTGGGTTTTCATTATCGCCTGGGTAGCTCACCTATAATGGCTTATCTGAACCAAGCAGGATCATATCCTGTGTGCAGTCCTCCTCGCAGGTCTCAAGTCATTGATGGAAGTATAATGCTTGTAAACCTTGTCGTTATTTGCTGGACTAGTCGACATTGGAGAATAATCTTTGGTGTTTGTTGATTTTGGGGACACGGACATGGGAGAGGCTTTTGAAGGATTGGGCGTGTTGGAGAAGCTTTCGGTTTTGAGAAATGACGGTGTTGTTTGGGCTGCCATGGTTTAATGGGTTGGTAGTCGGCTGATGTAACAATTCCAAGATAAAAAATGGGAGGTTTTATTATGGCAAAGTATACTTACACTTAAACTCCTTTTCCTTAAATTCATATTGTATAGAAGAATAAAAACTCTTTACACACCTAAAATAGGATTGTCATAGCACATATCATCATTTTAAAAAAAACGGTCATCCAGAATTTTTGGACTTCCAGTTAAAAACAGAGACGTTTTAAATACCAAAAACATGAATAAAATAAGATAAACCAGCTTGATCAATGTACTGGAACACGATGTTGTTGATGATGTTGGCAATATTTCAAAGTTAAACAAGCATTATGAGACTCCAAGGATTTTCTGATTTGGCAGATAATATTTCCGTACATGTTCCCTATGAGACTGATCGCTGGACTAATGTAAGATTTTACCATTGTCCTTAATCAACTTAGTTGAACACATACAGATTAAAAAAAATATTGAGGAATTTTCAACCTTTTTGAACACGTGGTACTCTTATAGAATAGGAACGATACCAATCTTAGAGCTTTGCTCTTTTTGTATACATCCAAATCTTTTAGTAGAGGCTTCGCCTTCATATCTTGTCCTTTTAGTGTCGTGCTTGAATCTTTTTAAAAAAAATGCAACATCACTACAACACTTATCCTGCATATTGACTCAACAGTAAATGTTACCTAGAATGTTAGGACAACATTTCGGACAACATCTACCTAGTCTGTCTTATTTTCAAAGAAAACAGAGACCAAGAGATTTTTTCAAGCTAGAAAATCTCTCATGGTTTAAAGGTTTGGTAAAAATGTCAGCCAGTTGAAAAAGAGTATCAACATGTTCGATTTGAACTAGCTGTTTTTCCACTATGTCTCTTAAAAAATGATGTCTTATGTCTATATGTTTTGTACGTGAATGCTGAACTGGATTTTTGGAAATATTAATAGCACTCAGATTATCACACTACAAAATCATGGAGTTATTAGATATGCCATAGTCATCTAGCATATGTCGTAACCAAATCAGTTGAGCACAACAACTTCCGGCTGCCACATATTCAGATTCGGCAGTCGAGAGTGATATACAATTTTATTTTCGACTGTACCATGAGACTAGATTATTGCCAAGATAGAAACACCCACCACTAGTGTTTTTTCTATTGTCTACATCACCGGCCCAATCCGAGTCACTATATCCTATTAGATTAGGATTAGTGTCTTTGGAGTACCAAATTTCCAAGTCACTTGTACCGGCAACGTATCGAATGATACGTTTCACAACATTAAAATGAGATACCTTGGGACTGGCTTGGAACCTGGCGCAAACACATACGCTAAACATGATATCGGGGCGACTGGCAGTAAGGTATAGAAGGCTACCTATCATAGATCGGTATAATGTTGGGTCAACATCTTGTCCAACATCGTCTTTACATACCTGTTGCGCAGAGCCCATTGGAGTCTTCATGTGATTAGCGTTTTCCAGACCAGATCTCCTAACAAGATTCTTGGCGTATTTTCTTTGAGATACAAAGATCCCATCTTCATTCTGTTTAATCTGCAAGCCTAAGAAAAATGTTAGTTCTCCAATTATGCTCATCTCAAATGTTGTCGACATTGCTTCGACAAAAGACTTTACTAGTGATTCTTTAGTCGAACCAAAAACAATATCATCAACATAGATTTGAGCTATTATTACATCTACACCGTGTCTTTTAATGAATAATGTTCTGTCAGCTTCTCCACGGGTAAAACCAAACTCAACAAGGAAGTTAGTTAGACGACCATACCATGCACGTGGTGCTTGTTTTAGTCCATACAAGGCTTTCTTGAGCTTGTACACATGATGTGGATTGTGAGGATCCTCAAATCCCTTTGGTTGTTCAACATAAACTTCTTTGTCCAAGTATCTATTGAGAAAGGCACCTTTAACGTCCATTTGGTGCAAGGTAATCTTTAGATAGCAAGCAATAGCAAGAAGTAACCTTATTGACTCAATTCTAGCCACTGGAGCGAAGGTCTCGTCATAGTCGATACCTTCTACTTGTGTATATCCTTGAGCAACAAGTCGAGCTTTATTCCTGACAATCTTCCCTAACTCATATGATTTGTTTTTTAATATCCACTTGGTCCCAATAACATTTGTGTTGTTGGGTCGTGGTACCAAGTCCAAAACCTCATTTCGGGCAAATTGTTCAAGCTCTTCTTGCATGGCTTGAATCCAAAAATTATCTTTTAATGCTTCCCCAATATTTTTAGGTTCCAAAGTAGATGTAAGACAAGAGAGACTTACCTGTTGATATATGGTGGACATGCACACATACCTTACCATTTCTCGGTAATCTACCGGCTCTTTCCATCTTGTACGCCTCTCCTCAAAAACTCCCCCTATAACCTGGTCGGGTGGATGGTTCCTTCTAATCCTCGATGGAGGGTCTCTTCTCACTTGATCATTCAGTTCAGGAGCAGATTCCTCCTCGATTTCGTCCCCTGTGTTCTCTTTTTGAGGTTCAG
This sequence comes from Anisodus tanguticus, assembly GCA_034509755.1. Taxonomy (NCBI): domain Eukaryota; kingdom Viridiplantae; phylum Streptophyta; class Magnoliopsida; order Solanales; family Solanaceae; genus Anisodus; species Anisodus tanguticus. The sequence goes on from CM067544.1 coordinate 36,458,521, forward strand.
ATGTTTCTTCTGATGTTGGGACAACATCCGGGACTACATCTGTTTCTTCTGTGGGTTGCTCCTCTTCAATCAGTAACCACAATGTTGTTTTTTGAAGATCTACCAGATATATCCAGCAGGTCATCGAAAATAACATTGACTGATTCTTGTATGGTCTTTGTCCGAAGATTGTATATTCGATAAGCATGGCTATTTTGAGAGTAGCCAATGAATATTCCCTTGTCACTCTTAGAGTCAAATTTGGCCAGTTATCCCTGTCATTAAGAATATAGCACACACACCCAAAGACATGAAAGTACCGCACTGTAGGTTTCTTTCCATTTAACAGTTCATAGGGTGTCATCTTGGTCCCTGGCCTTAAATAAATTCTATTAGTTATGTGACATGTCGTGTTCAAGGCTTTTGCCCAAAACCTTTTTGACACTTGGTTAGAACTTAACATAACTCTAGCCATTTCTTGTAGAGTTCTGTTCTTTCTCTCGGTAACCCCATTTTGTTGTGGTGTTTTTTGTGCCGAAAATTCATGGAATATGCCTCTCTTTTCACAAAATTTTGCAAAGATTTGATTTTCAAACTCATTTTCATGATCAGATCTAATTCTGAAAATCGAAGAACAAAACAGATTTTTAACCCTAGAGTAAAGTGTTCTAAACATCTCAAAGGTTTGTGATTTTTCTTTTAAAAAATAGATCCAAGTGAATCTGGAAAAATCATCTACTATCACATAAGAATATCTCATTCCTCCTAGGCATCTACCTCGATTGGACCCATAAGATCCATATGCAATAATTGGAAATAATGAGACGTACCTGAATGTTATCCGTCACGTTGGACAACATTATGAGAGACTCGGGTCTGCTTTCCTTTCAAACAATCTTCACACAGTGTTTTATCTTTTGCATCCAGTCTGGGAATGCCTCTGACAGCTTCAAATGAGATCAGCTTCTCCAAGGTGCCGTAGTTGACATGTCCCAACTTTTGATGCCAAAGTGTCAGGTCACCTACTTTTGCGGAGTTGCAAAACTCTTGTCTACCGACTAGGTAGCAATTATCTCCTGTTCGGGTTCCTAACATGACACATTTATCTGCAGAATCTGTAACCTTGCATCCAAGCTTGTTGAATTTCACCTCGAGATCATCATCACATAGTTGGCTTATGCTAAGAAGATTAGCAACCAAACCTTCTACATGAAGAACATTTTTCAAGGCTGGTACATCTGGAACATTAAGAGTTCATTTACCAATTATCTTACTCTTACTTCCTCCTCCAAAGGTCATGTATCCTCCATTGAGTGCTCCATACTTATTCAATAGGCTTTTGGTACCTGTCATATGATGTGAGCAGCCACTATCGAAATACCAAGACCCTATAATGTTAGTACGCAAAGCAGTTATGCACACATTACATTTCAGATTCAATTTGGGTACCCATTCCTTTTTCTTCCTTCTGCTTTCAGGCATGTTGCTTTGAATGTTATCAGTGATGTTGGGCAACATTGCTGACGACATTTTAGGCAATATCTTGAGTGCAGAGTTTTGAAGTTTGTAGCAGTAGGGCATAAGATGTCCTAACATTTTGCAGAAGCTACATACAAACTTCGATCCAATTTCAGTGATCTGAGAGTTGCTCGTATTTTCTTTGAGAAATTTTATCCTCTTAGTTTGACTATGGATTCTGGAAGTATTTGTTTTTCTAGGAGATTGGTACCCAAGCCCAGCCCTTGTAGGATTATTGAAGTTTAATATTTCATCCAGTTTGGAGGTTCTCATGTTGAGCCTTTGAAAGGTGGTCTCAGCTACATTCAGTCGTGCACGAATCTTACCAAGCTCTAGGTCGTTCTTGGTAAGTACCACCTCTAATCGGTTGATTGTGCCTTTCAGATTGCTACTCTCAAGAGCCAATAATTTTGCTTTTGAGTCTAGTTTGCTCAGATTCAGTGATTAAGGCTTTACACAGATTTTGTAATTCATTTATTACGTCATCTTTGGAGTCAACTAGATCCAAATTTATAGCCTCAGATGAAGAAATAAATCCACTAAAACAATTTACATTAGAATAGTCAAAGTATATATACCTCTATGATGTTGAAGACATTTCATATGTTGAGTCTGATGTTGTCGCAACATTGTCAATAACATCTTCATCGTTGGATAGTGAATGTTCGAACATGGCTGCCAGCATTGCCTGTGGTTCTTCTTCTTGATCTCCTTCCTCCTCTTCGTTCTCATCATCACTGAGAGTTACCCACATAACCTTACCAATTTTTCTAAGGGTGTTTGCACACTCATTAGCATAGTGTCCCCAACCCGAGCATGCATGACACTGCACTCCCTCGAGTTGCTTGGGATTGAAATTGGTACTGTCAGAGTTAGATTTCCTCAGTGGATTGTGATTTCTTTGCTCAGAAGGTGACCTATTCGGTTGTTTATTGAAGAGTGGGTTTTGATGTTGTTTGTATTTGGATTTATTGCGATCAATGTTAATCTTTCTCACCATCGAATTGAATCGACGAGTAAGTAAGGCAACAGTTGCACCATTTCCCAGTTCCTCCAAGTTTTCTTCCTCGTTTTTCAATTCAGTTTCTGAGGTATGTCCTTGGAGTTCCAAAGTCTTGTCTTTATACAAATCTCTTTGGCTCTTCATGTTCATCTCATATGTTTGAAAGATGCTCATCAAGGCATGTAGATCCATAGTAGCAAGATTATGGGCCTCTTCAATAGCACAAATCTTAGTATTAAACCTTTCAGGAAGAGATCTGAGAGCTTTATCCACAAGTTGTGTGTTGGTTAAAGGAAAACCAAGCACTTGACACTGATTAGCAATGTCAATTAACTTTTCAAAATAGGATTTTATGTCTTCAGATTCTTCCATCCTTAAGCGTTCGTATTGGCTCAAAATCATGCGAAGCTTTGTACGTCGTACACTTGAGGTACCTTCACAATGAGTTTGTAAGGTCTCCCAAGCGTCCTTGGCCGTAGTACAATTCTGGATTAGTTTGAACATATAGAGATCTACCCATCCAAATATCGCATTTAGGGCATTTTCATTGAAGCTCGCACTGTTGATCTCTTCCGCAGTCCATTCAGATTCGGGTTTGGTAAGTACATCACCATCCTCGTCTGTTGGGTACTTGGGAATCACATAGCCTTCGGAAACTGATCTCCAAGCTCGAACATCAATGGATTTGATGTGCGAACGTAGTCGGATTTTCCAATAGGCATAGTTAGTTCCGTCAAGAATTGGAAGTCTACCAACGTTTTGTATAGCTGAGTCCATAGCCATAATATTCAGAATCAAACATTTATTGTATCAAGTGTTGGCTCTGATACCACTTGTTAGTCCCGGTGCTACGGATAAGCAAGAAGATGTAAGAATAAAACAGTAACAGCTAAAGCAATTAAAACAGTTTCTGGATGTTGCCTTCAATGTTGTGTCAACATCTGAGGCAACATTGTGATAAAACAGTTATAAACCTTTATAGAGTAAATGCAGCGGAAAAGTAAAGACACACAAGGTTTATATTTTCAAGGGTATATATTAATATATCCCTTTATGGTCAATGACCAAAGAATTGTATAAATTATATACAATTACAAATGAATTTCTTTTTACAAGATTGAACAATAAATGCGAAAAAGAAATTACAAACAAAAATGAAGTCGCAGATGACTTCAACCTAAAGTTAAAAGATCTAAAAAAATAAATACAACATCTTCATTACTATTGCTTGAAATATAAGCTTGATCTAGATTCTGAGCAGTAGTAGTAATGTGGGACTAGATGTTGTTATACAACTTTAGGCTAAGTGTGTTGATCCAGTTTCTAAGGTGAATATCCGAGAGTTCTCTTGGTAATTTTTCTCGTTCAATTTTGGATATCGATACTCTGAAGTTCCCTTCTATTTATAGTGTGGAACTTCCCTTGAAATCCTCACTGGTTGGTTGCGGAGGCTGAGTAAAAGAAGGCTTCAGCTTGGACCGGTTCTTGCTCCTTCAAAAGCTCAACGTTTTGGACTTGGTCTTCACGCTGCTTCCTCTCCAAGATTTGACTGTTTCTTTTTACCACGTTTTAAACATAACATCATTGTTAGTTTGCCTAGGTCATTTTTTACTCACAGTAACACAACCTGTTTTGGCCTGAAGAATAGGCAAAATCGTTACAGGGATGTTATCAGGAATGTTGTCACAACATCGCAGGCAACATTCTTATTTTCATAAGATGTTGTCTTGAGCATTTACAGATGTTGTCACAACATCCATCCAACATCAACACAAACCTTAGCTTCTCTCCTTTCTTTCCATGTTCCTCTTGTGTGAACAATTTTATTTGTAGGGCAAACGTGTAAATATACTCTTAATGGTGGGATATAGAATATATATACCCCGTTAAAAAGTGATGTATATATATCCCTGCTATTATATATACCTCTGTCAGTGATAATGGATATATTTCCATATATTTACCGTATATTCTGTAATTAATATTTTAGTATAATTATGTAAAGTGGAGATCTTTATTCCATTAGAATTATAATTTTACACACAATATATATTGTATTAATGAAAGGACTCCACTCAAGGAGATTCACACTATTCTACATGGTATCAAGAGCTAAAAATCCCTAAACCCTATTCGCCCCCCTATTCTTTCTTTCTTTTCCGACGCCAAACCCCATTGTACACAACCGATATACACCCTGCATACGGCTGATATACCTTCCATGCCGCCATATACAACACGTATACTGCCCAATACACAACCAATATACACCTTATATACGGATGTTATAACCTCCTGCCACCATATACAACTCGTATATGACTGATACTGCACATATACACCTCGTATATGGCTGATACTGCCCATATACACCTCGTATACGTCTCGAACCCCCTTTTTTTCTCCCCTATTTTCCGGCAGCCCTTATGGCGTCACCCGCGGCCCACATAGCTTCTCCCGCTTCCTCTTCCTCAACATCCGACGTCACAAATCCTCCTCTCTTCCAACCCCAACACCTTTCATCCAGCTTTCGCCGTAACCAATATCAAGAACTTCATCCCGTTGATTCTTGATCAAGAGGATGGACAATATGTGTTGTGGGTTGAACTTTTCCAAATTCATGCATGTGCTTACAACGTGCTTGACCATATTGATACCACCTTTCCCCGCCCACCCGACGTCGACGACACGATGTGAAAACGGCTTGACGCTATCATCAAACATTGGATCTATGTCACTATCTCTAAGGATTTGCTTCATACTATTGTCGCGCCAATTTTTTATCACGGCTTCGCGACGCGAAGACATCGATTCCCTCTGCATTTATTAAAAAATGCTTGCTTTGTTGAGGAGTCATCACCTAATTATTCTAAGGTGAATTAGGGCACCTAAATGTTAACTAAATGCTGCAAAATAACTCCGATTTTATGGTCTGCGAAACTAATGAGATTCTAGGTAAGGGTTCTTTGTTATCTTAAAGGGAAGGGGTTAGGCATCCTTTAAGATCCGCTAACTTGCGGTTATCCTGTCAAACTTAAGTTAATTATTGTGCTAAGAAAAAAATGCATGTTTTACAAGTATAAAATTAAAATAATGTTGGAAAAAAGATGCATTTTGACAAAGTAATGTTTTTTCCTTTTTTTTTAGGAGTTTTGCAAAAGTGATCGTGATTTTGGGGAATAGGATCTAAAAAGGATGCGTGACATGGTTTAGGAAAATACCTAAAAGAACATACCTTATAAGACATTGTTTGTAAAATATATGCAAAGTAGATTTTTCGGATATAAAAATAGTGCATTTGTGGTATTGATTTTAAAATACATGCAAAGTTGAATTTTTTAGAATAAAAGTATGCATTTCGATGATATTGATTATATACAAGGTGTTTTTTTTTGGGTAAAACGTGCATTTATTTACAAAAATATATGCAAAGTAATTTGTCGGACAAAAACACACATTTTGATTGCATTATTTATGGAATATATGCAAAGTGATTTTTTTGGATAAAACATGCATTTGTATAGCATTGTTTGCAAAATACATGCAAAGTTAATTTTTAGATAAAAGGTGCATTTATATTGAATTATTTATAAAATACATCTAAAGCGATTTTTTTGGATGAAATATGCATTTGCATTGTTTACAAAGTACATGCAAAATGATTTTTGGCTAAAACATTCATTTGTATTGCATTAATTGTAAAACACAGGTAAAGTTTGATTTTGAATAAAAACATGCATTTTTGACAATTGATAGTAAGGAGAAAAACAAATTATTTATGATGCCAAAGAAGTAATAATTTTTGGAAATCGTTTTGAGTTGCAAATCGAAAAAAACAAACTTATTGATATGACTAATAAAGCAAATAAAAGATGTCCAAAGTTGTTTTGAAAAATTTGAATATGCAAAAATAAGCTAGCCTTTTCAAAGTATGAGTGACGGGCCTAAAATAAACAAACTAGCGGTTCGATTTTAAAGCTAACCGAACCTAAAATAAATAAACTAGTGATGGGTTTCTAGTTTTAGACTACCATATTAATTAATTCTAAGTCTACCTATTCTAAACATTTCAATAATTACATAAGTACAATAAATAATATTGCAATATAGAATAAAATAAAGCTAAATTAAAGAAAGTAAAAACAACATCAAAATAAATAATCTCCGAGGGGTATTTGCCTTCTTTGACTTTCATACATATGCCTTGCAAGCTGTCATGAACAAACGGTTAGAAGCGGTTGAATATAAATAACTTCGGATCCGCACCCAAAATAACAAATGTTTTAATTGCGGAGGGCTCAGACTTAAATTTTGAAAAGATCATTCCAATCACGTCGTGGCTGCGAACATATGACTCGTTGGTCATTTTAGTTGCCTTGCCTACCGAACATATTGGTCCCTCGGGTGAAAAAGATTTAAGTTTCATCCTTGCCTAGAAGTTTTATTTCCGTCTTTCCAACTGTGGAGGCCTCAAATTCGATGGATATTTCATCGGCCACTATAGTATCATGTTCAAATCAGCAAAAATAATATCAAAGCAGAAAAATCAAAAACCGAGAAATAATTTTCGAAGGGACACGGCCTCAAATTCAATTTCATTGGCCTAAGTGTAGTATTTGTTCAAATCAGTAAAATAACAAAATAGCAAACCAAAACCGGCATTCGAATGCCAAAATAAACCGACAGTCCACAATTAAAATGTCCGACCCGAATTTTGAAATTTTTGAAATGAAACAGAACTTGAAATGCTCCTGAAAATCCGACCCAACAGAAAAGTGACCCGACCCGGATAAACGACAAAACAGTAAAGAAAAAATTAGGTATTTCGACATAGTGCTGAAAATAGACCCGGATAGATGACCCGAATTTCAGGTGGATCCGACCCGAGAAATGTAACCCGAAACAGTGACCCGTCCTGAGATCAATTTTTTTTTCCAGATAACCAACAACAAGATTAAACACAAAATCTAGAAATTTTACTTGAACCGGGTTGACCCGGATCGATGACCCGACCCGAATCAATTTTCCCCAAATTTCAGATAAGCAAACACAAAATATCAAAGCCAATATTCTGGAAATTTTACCCAAATCGGGCTTACCCGACCCGAATTAGAGGTTCCAACCCGAATCAATTTTTTCCAGATTTCATATAACCAACAACAAAATATCAAGCACATAAATTTGGTTCTTACCCGAACCGGGTCGATCAGATCCGAACAGTGACCCGAATCGAAAAACCCAAAAACGGTGAAGAATAACAACAAAACAAAGCAGATTTTTTTTCGAATTCGGCTTACAAGGCCAAATAGAAGTATTTAAAAAACCAAAGTTCAAGAACGAAACTCACCCCTTTTCCTTCCGATTTTGGACTTATTTTTTGAATAACAAGGAAGGTGAATGCTAAAATCAAGAACACAACTGATTTTTTTCCGGTCCCCTTCTTGAAGAACAAAAAGGGGCTTTTCTAGGTGGATTTCCCCCTACCGTTCAACCCATACCCCCTTTTCATTTCGAGTTTGAAATTCAAAATTAAAAGGGGTAAAAATTCGCGAATTTGAAGGGGTAGGTTACGGATTTGAAAGGGATAAGAGTATGGGGTGTTGTCGGGTTCGGAGATTGGCGGTGTCGGCATAACATATGGGGGTTGGTGGTGGCAGGTGAGGTGACTGTCGGTCGAAGGGTATGGTTTGTAGGGTTGGGGGTTGCGGCGATTTGGGGAGGGTATGGGTAAAAAGAAGGGGAGTTTAGGTTTAGGGTTTTAAATTTTTTAAGGGTTATGTTTGGGTGGGTCGAAAAGAAAAGGGGTGTTTGGGTAGGTTTGGGTTTAGTGATTGGGCCTGAGTTGGTCCTCGGTGAGGTTCAAAAATGGGGTGGTTTGGGTTTTGTGATTAGGTAGAAATTGTTTTGGGTTGAGAAATAAATGGGTTATGGGTTTAAAATATAAAAAGGGGTTTAACATTAAAATGCTTTAAAAAAATGTAAATTATTTAAATTAAGATATAACATAATATTTGCGAAATGTTTAATGCTTGATAAAAAATAGAAATGCGATGCCATTTTGCGGAAATAAAACAACATAGAATTTTCGATTAAGAATTTATGATTAAGATATAACACGCAAATGATAGTAAAAAAATGAATAATAATAATAATAATATATATGCCTTTATGTATATATATTAAAATTGTTTTGAGGTGTCAAAAACTATTTAAAATTGTAAATAAATCGGAAAAGACGGAACGGAGCGTAACGACGTTCGAAGCAGGCCGTTGACCGAAATTGCCTCGATTCGATGCAGATGTGGCACAATTATTGGGGAAGGAGCATAACGATGTTCAAAGCAGGCCGTTGATCGAAATTGCCTCGATTCGATACAAGAATTAGTCTCACGTTGTGCTGAACTTCCTGCAAATTAAAGCTCCTACAAACTAAAGCTTAAGATAAAATTAGTGCATAATTGCTGAGACAAAATAGTAGAGAATGAGTTCATGAAAATGCGACCCTGTGAGTCGAAATGATGCCCTTGAACAAACGTAATGCGATGACGTTGTTGTAAGGACGTGATGTGGATGTCGTCGTTGTATGGACGTCATGCTGATATCATCGTTGTATTGACGTAATGCTGATGTCGTCGTTGTATGGACGTAATGATGTTGATTGTAAGAGATAACTATTGTGCTGACATAATGCTGATAACGTCGTTGTAATGCTGTAAAAGACAATTGTCGATGACGTCGTTGTATGGACGTTATGCGTTGATGACGTCATTGTATGGGCGTTGCTGATAACGTCGTTGTATAAACGTTACTGATGACGTCGTTGTATAGACGTTACCGATGACGTCATTGTATAGACGTTGCCGATGATGTCGTTGTATAGACGTTATGCTGATGACGTCGTTATATGGACGTCACTGATGACGTCGTTGTATAGACGTTGCTGATGACGTCGTTATATAGACGTTATGTTGATGACGTCGTTGTACAGATGTTATGCTGATGATGTCGTTGTATAAACGTTATGCTGATAATGTCATTGTATGGACGTTATGCTGATGACGTCATTGTATGGACATTATCAGCATAACGTCGTTGTATAGATGTTGTTGATGACGTTGTTATATAGACATTTCTGATGATGTTGTTGTATAGACGTTGCTGATGACATCGTTGTGTAGACGTTGCTGATGATGATGTTGTATGGACATTGCTGATTACGATGTTGTATGGACGTTGCTGATGACGTTGTTGTATAGACTTTACTGATGTGACCCGCATGGGCTGAGATGGCGTTGTTGTATCTGTATCCAAAGAAAGCTTGTGAGTTTTGGGGGGGAGGGGTCGATTCGTATTGACTTTTGTAGCTTTGCCCCATGATGCTCGTGTGTCCCACTGGTTTGGACCCATAGCTCCTGCTTGGTTTCCGGTCTTGGCTAATCGTCAGTAAAAATACTTGTTGAAAACTATTTGTTTATAAGAAAGTGTGCATATCAATAAAAATTTTGTCAAACTCTAATGAAAATATTTGTTGAAAACAATTTGCTTATAAGAAAGTATGCATGTATATAAATGTTTGTTGAGCAGTGACATGCGGTGAAACAGAGCAAACGTCTTATCCAAAATCCTACTTCTGGATGAAGACTTAGCCTGCCGATGTTTTTTCATGCCCATTGGCGTATTCTTGCAATAAACCTTTAAATTTTGCCCCGATTTTCGGTATACGAGGATGCTGAACCTTTAGCTGGACGAGACTGAGTCTTGCACGGGCTGCTTGCTTGTCCTATCATGGCGATCTGATGGGTGCATTTGTCATATGCTGATAAGGGAGAAAATATTTCCTAATGGTGGGACCGAAGCCGATTTAGGCTGCCTACGTATCCCCATGAGGGAATCGGGTCATAACGTAGTTCGTTACAAATAAGGGAATTGTAAGGGATTTTCTAAAAATGCGACCGAAGCCGATGTGGCCGCCTACGTATCCCGCCGAGGGAATCAAGTCATGACGTAGTTCATGTTACAAGCAAATGGGGTTTTTCGGGAAATTTTTGTCTTAAAGAGACGAAACCCTATGTGGGTTCTATGTGTATCCCGCCGAGGGAGTGCAACTTTTATATCATAGAAAAGGTATTACATGGAGAATAACAAATCCTAGATATAGTATCTCTTTACTGCATCTGCATTGATAGCTTTTGGCCATACTTCGACGTCCGTTTCAGCCAAGATTAACGCTTCTCCAGGTAACACCTGGTGAACCATGTAAGGCCCTTGCCTGTTAGGTGCGAATTTTCCTTTAGCTTCATCTTAGTGTGGGAATATGCGTTTCAACACCAACTGCCCCGGTTTGAAAATCCTTGATCTCACTTTTTTGTTGAAAGCTCTGGCCATCCTGTTCTGATAAAGTTGTCCGTGACACACTGCGTTTATTCATTTTTCATCAATCAACATCAATTGCTCGTACCGATTCTGTGTCCACTTGACTTCACTCAACTCGGCTTCTTGGATAATTCTCAAGGATGGTATTTCTACCTCTGCCGGCAACACAACTTCCGTTCCATAGACCAAAAGGTACGGCGTTGCCCCAGTAGAAGTCCTGATTGTAGTGCGATATCCCAGAATAGCAAAGGGTAAATGCTCGTGCCAGTGCTTGTAATAATCAATCATCTTTCGTAGTATTCTCTTAATGTTTTTGTTGGTTGCTTCGACTGCTCCATTCATCTGAGGTCGGTATGGAGTGGAATTGCGGTGAATGATCTTGAACTTCTCACATATCTCATGCATCAAACCGCTGTTGAGGTTGGATCTATTGTTTGTTACAATCGACTTAGGGATTCCAAATCAACAAATGATGTTATTGCGAACAAAGTCAACCACCACTTTCTTTGTCACTGACTTGTATGATGATGCTTCTACCCATTTCGTGAAATAATCAATTGCTACTAGAATGAATCTGTGCCCATAGGGCTAATGACATCCATACCACAATCTGCAAATGGCCAAGGAGAACTCGTCACATTGATCTCGTTAGGAGGTACCCTGATTAAATCGTCGTGAATCTGACACTGGTGGCATTTTTGCACAAAGCGAATGCAATCTATTTCCGTGGTCATCCAAAAATACCATGCTCTTAGAATCTTCTTTGCTAAAGTGAAACCATTCATGTGAGGCCCGCACGTGTCTCCATGTATCTTTTCAACTAACCTGCTTGCCTCTTAGGCATCAACACATCTTAACAAACCTAGATCCGGAGTCCTCCAATAAAGGATTTCTCCGTTTAGGAAAAAATGATTTGCTAATCTCCGAAGTGTCTTCTTTTGAGTGTTGGTTATGCCTTCTGGATATTCGCCTACCTTGAGATACCTCTTAATGTCATGGTACCAGGGCTTTTTCATCTGGTTCGTCATCTATGTGGCAACAGTAGGCTGGCTGATCCAACAAATCCACCTTGATAGGATCAATGTAATTTTTATTCGGATGTTGAATCATGGACGACAGAGTTGCCAAAGCATCCATAAATTCGTTCTGAGTTTGTTGGATATGCTTGAATTCTATCTCGCTGAACTTTTTGCACAACTCCTTCACACAATGCAGGTAAGGAAGTATCTTCACGTTCTTAGTGGCCCATTCGCCCTGTACTTGATGAATCAATAGATCTGAGTCACCAATTACCAATAATTCTTGTATGTTCATGTCAACAGCCATTCTGAGTACAAGTATACAAGCTTCGTACTCCACCATATTGTTGGTGCATGGGAATTAGAGTTTCGCCAAGATTGGGTAGTGCTGACCCGATTCTGAAACCAAAACTGCTATGATACCAACTCCTTACTCCTTTGAAGTTTGCAGCTCCGTGGAAGAACATTCTCCAACATGGGTATTCTTTTGAGATATTTTCCCCTGACAAACAATACCTCAACGTCCGAAAAATAAGTCCGGAGAGGGATGTATTCTTCATCTACGGGATTTTTGGCAAGATGATCAGCTAGTGCTTGTCCTTTGATGACCTTCTGGGTGACGTATATGATGTCGAACTCGCTTAGCAGGATTTGCCATTTTGCTAGCTTCCCAGTAGGCATGGGCTTCTGAAGGATGTATTTGAGCGGATCCATTCTTGAGATGAGATAGGTGGTATATTCAGACATGTAATGTCTAAACTCTTGAGCGACCCAAGTCAAAGTGCAGCAAGTGCGTTCTAGCAAAGTATACCGGGCTTCATAAGGCGTGAACTTCTTGCTTAAGTAGTATATAACTTGCTCTTTTTTCCTGTTTTGTCGGGTTGTCCTAGCACGCATCCAAATGCATTTTCCAACACCGATAGGTATAGTAACAAGGGCCTTCTGGGCTCTGGAGGCACCAAAACCGGCGGATTAGACAGATATTCCTTGATTTTGTCAAAAGCTTGTTGGCAATCTGTTGTCCAATTGCTAGCAGCGTCCTTCTTCAGTAATTTGAATATCGGCTCACATATTACCGTCGACTGTGCTATGAACCTACTTATGTAATTGAGACGACCGAGAAAACTCATCACGTCCTTTCGGCTCTTTGGATGAGGTAAGTCTTGAATAGCTTTTATCTTCGAAGGGTCCAATTCAATGCCCCTTCTACTCACGATGAAACCAAATAGCTTCCCAGCAGGGACACCAAATGCACACTTTGCGGGATTCAGCTTCAGATTGTACTGCCTCAACCGGTCAAAGAATTTCTTCTAATCTGAAAAATGATCCGAGGTATTTCGTGACTTGATAATGATGTCATCCATGTAGACCTCGATTTCTTTATGGATAATATCATGAAAAATGGTAGTCATGGCTCTCATGTAAGTGGCCCCTGCATTTTTGAGTCTGAACGACATTACTCGATAGTACTCAGCTCATACATCGGTTTACCGAAATAACCTCTGCTCTCCCACTTCCTTCTATTCAAAAGGCGAGCAGTATACTCCCCAAGGTGTGGTGAATGCTGTCTTTTCTACATCTTCCTCATCCATCAGGATTTGGTGGTAACCAGCAAAGCAATCAACGAATGACTGCAACTCATGCTTCACACAATTATCGATGAGTATGTGGATATTTGGGAGAGAGAAATTATCATTCGGGCTAGCCTTGTTGAAATCCCGATAATCCACGCATACTCTTATTTACCCATCTTACTTTGGCACAGGTACGATGTTGGCTAGCCAAGTTGGATACCGCATGACTCGAATGACCTTTGCGTCGAATTGCTTAGAGACTTCTTCTTTGACCTTTAGACTTAAATCAGGCTTGATTTTCCTTGGCTTTGCTTCACCGGAGGACAGAATGGCTCAATAGGTAATCTATGTGAAATAATATATGTGCTCAGGACTGTTTATCCTCGTAAGACCATGCAAATACGTCAATATGTTGCTTCAAAAGATCCACCAATTCTTTCTTTTGGGCGGTGCTTAGATAGACACTAATTTTTGTCTCATTCACAAGTTTTGTGCTTCCCAAATTCACGGCTTCTGTTTCATCTAGATTTGGCGTTGGCCTATTCTCAAAACGTTCCAATTCCTCGATTAATTCTTCCGATTGTGAGTCTTCCCTAAATTCTTCAAAGTCATGTTCGCTGTTTGGATTTTGTTTGCTTGTTTCGCTGCATGACACATTCACATTATCGACTGATTTATTAGTTTGCATGCTGAAAGAGAAAAGAAAATTATGGAAAGACACGAATTTTAAAATAATAAAACGTAGTGGATTTGTCATTTATGCTTTCAAAAGATGGAGGCAAAACACATTAAATGCATGAATTAGATTCAGGCCTCAATCTGAATCGCATTGTTTCATTAAATTTTAGTACAAATTCTACTAAGCTTCCCGGAGAAACAGGGCCGGGGCACAAGTCCAATTTTTCCAGAACTTCTCCTTGCATTGCATCCCAAATGGTTGGGTCTTCGGCATGATCATTCAGAACCATATTACATTTCGCTTCTTTTTCAGTAACGAAAAGATTTTTGAGTTCTTCCACGAGGATGTCTTCCTTTTCTTACTGGGCAGTGCATGCTTTGACGAATGACTGATTCAGAGGTGGAACAGGCCTAGGAAAGGAAATGTTATCTTTCAATTTAGGGCCAGCCGAAAGTGCTTCTTCAGGGGTTGGTTCATATCCAAGACCGAAAGTGTCTTTCTTTCCAGGCAATTGAACAGGTTTTGTGATTCCCTTTAAGTTTGATCCGAGACCTCAGTCGGGTTTGAAACCGTTCTTCAGCATTTCTCGAGCAACCATTGTAAAAGCACGGGGTAATTATAACTGTTTCGCATCGGCTACACCCCTAATCTTATTCATATGGAAAATAGATTCTCCCAATCTTTCCATACTTTGCACAACAGGAATTGAGTTTCCAGCATTTATGGGGTTGCTCCCATCTCCATGAATCACGACCTCGTGATGGTTCCAGATGAATTTCAAACTCTGGTGTAAGGTGGAAGGAACTGCCCCGGCCATGTGGATCCAAGGTCTTCCAATCAGCAAGTTGTAGCAGGCGGATATATCCAGTACCTAAAACTCTACCATGAACTCCACGGGTCCTATTTCTAATATTAGATCAATTTCTCCCACGAAGCCTCTTTGGGCTCCGTCGAAGCCTTTTACTCTAACATGGCTCTCGCGGAGCTTACTAGTGCTGACCCCCAAGCTCGAAGAGTCGACACAGGACAAATATTGACAGCCGAACCTCCGTCGATCAATACTCTAGAAATGAACTTATGCATGCTTTTGACAGCTATGTTTAGTGTCTTGTTATGTCCCAAGCCTTCGACTGGCAACTCGTTGTCGTGGAAAGAGATTTTATGAGCCTCTAGAATTTGTCCGATCAGGGCTGACAGGTTCTCGCCGGTGGTCTCTGCCGGAGCATAAGCTTCTTTCAATACCTCTAGCAAAGCGCTCCTGTGGGTTGCACAATGCGTCAATAATGACAACAAGGAAATTTGTGTTGGTGTCTTCTTCAATTATTCTATGAAATAATACTCTTTAGTCGGCATTTTCCTCCAAAATTCTTCCACCTCAGCCTCTGTTACAACTTTCTTTTGAGGCACTTCTCGGACTATTTCTACAGGTGCGTAACATCACCCGGATATTGTCATGCCAGCGATGACAACTTCTATAACTTGTTTTTCTTTTCCTTTTCCTTTTTCTCCGGTCAAATGATGCCAGCCAGGTACTAAGATCGAGAATCTCGGTTTCGTATGAGCTACTTACACTTCAAATGGTGCCTTCATTTGAGTTGTAATTATAGGGGTAACAAGAGCAGAAGATTCAATTTTCTCTTCTTTTTGGACCGGCATGATAGTCCCTTCCAAGTTGCATTCTTCATCGACGGTGATCATTTTCACACTGGTACAGTCATGATTTGGTAGGGGGTTGTTGTGCACATTGGGGGAGGCTTCCTTTAGTTGGATGATTCTGTCTTTTATCAGAGCCTCGATCTTATCTTTGAGAGCATAGCAGTTTTCAGTATCATACCCAGGGATTCCGGAGTGGTATGTGCAATGCTTGGCCTCGTCATACCATTTTGGGATAGGATTATGGATTTTTCCGGGGATTGGTTGGAGTATCCCAGTGATTTTCAATCTTTCAAACAACTAAGGTAAAGGTTTGGCCAATGGTGTATAGGTTTTGGTTTTTCTTTCGTGGATTGTGTTGGGTTTGTGTGCATTTGGCGGTTGGTTTTGTGATTGGAGTGAGTATGTAGGTCGATATTATGGGAATAGACGGGTGCTCTGGGTGCGTTATAGATTGGATGGGTATGGTAGACAGGGTATGGAGCATGTGAGTTTTGATAATAATGAGGATGATTTTGGTTGCTTTGGTTGTAATAGAAAGGTTGGGGTGATGGATTTCGGTAGGTTGAACTGGTTTGGCCTACGCTCTTGGGCGGTCACGACAGAGGACATTACATCTTTCTTTTTTTGTGCGGCTCTCCCAAATGAATTTGACTAGATTGCTTTACTTATCGCTTGTAGTGTGGCTAAGTTGGTGATTCTACCTGTTTTAATTCCTTCTTCCATGAAGTCCCCCATTCTCACGACCTCTGAAAAACTCTGCCCTATGACGCTTATCATATTTTCATAATATGTTGCGTCTTTTAGGGACTGTACAAATAGAGTGGTCATTTCATTTTTGGCCATCGGATGCTGAACCTTTGTTGTTTCTGCTCTCCACCTCATGGCATACTCTCTGAAAGTTTTAGTTGTTTTCCGCTCTAGCTTCATCAAATAAAATCTGTCCGGGACGGCGTCGGTGTTAAATCTGAATCTATCAACAAAATCTTGCGCCATTGTGCTCTAATTGTACCACTTTCGCGGGTCCTGGCTTGTATACCAATCAAGTGATTCCCCTGTCAGACTCCTGATAAACAATTTCATTATGATTGCTTGATCATTCCCCACTCCTACCAACTTGTCGCAGTATGATCTTAAGTGGGCACGGGGATTTCCATTTCCATTAAACATGTCAAATTTCGGCACCTTGTATCTGACAGGAAATTCGACATCGGGGTGCATACAAAGATCTTCGTACTCCAACCCTTCATGTCCTTTGCTCGTCTGGATGCTCCTTAATGCTGCTTTTAAACTAAGAATCTATCTTGCCACACTTTCATCAGTTTTTGCTCTGGCCTGCTTCTCCATTTCTTCATACTGATCAATTTCTTGGGGAGGTACGTTTGGTGCTGGGACAACAAAAGGTTAAGCTTCCGTCACATATATTGGTGGCACATATTGCTTGTTGTGATTAGCGATGTGTGTCATCGGTATGTGTTGGGTAGCCTGGCAGTTTGGGATGAGTGAGGTGGTTTGGATAGGCGGATCTTGAGATATATATGGAGTTGTGAGGGGTAATGGGTAATTTTGTAGGGGGTTTTGCTGGAGGTTGGCCTGTGGATTGACGAGGCGAGGATCAGTATGTTGTGGGTTAGTGTGTTGCATGTTATTTGGGGAATTTTGGGGAAGGTGCTGGGGTAAGGGCAGATTAGGAGTTGGGGAAGCGTGTGGAGCAGTTGCACTCGTTCTTTGTTCCGGGAATGGTGTATTTAGGCTAATGGACATGTTAGTAAGGTTTCGGAGCCTATCAATTTCAGCCTGCATGGCTGCCATTTGTTGCAGTAACTGGGCGAGGTACTCATCCTGAGTTGTGGTATCTCTTTTTTCTGAAACTTCCAGTTCTTCTATAGGAACATTGACAAGCCCCAAGCCATTCTGCTCAGATGCCTCTAAATCAATCATTTCGTCGGGTGATCGTGTCTTTGACCTCGTAAAGTGCGAATGTTCTGCCATTTCTTAGTCAATACGAACTGACCTTTCTTTGGGGGAAAAGAATAAAAGAACCTTCAAAAATTGCAGCAAACCATGTTAGTATATGACATGTAATAATGTGCGCCAAGATATAAGCAGCATATAGCAAGCAGTTTGCAAAAATACACAAAGTTGAGAGCAACAAATCAAACGCGTGTCCTAACATGCAGAGGGGTTCTCTTATGCCAGAGGTGAGCCTACACGCCAAATATGCAAAATTATGATAGATTTATCCAAGCCGTTAGATTGAAATGCTTTTGTTGGGGACAAAGTTAAAGATTATTGAATTGGCATTAGACTGACATAAAGATAATCCTAAGATTACACCTAAATCTTGCTCATCAGTTCATTGACGGAGGAAGATGAAACCCCGACCCCGCTAGGTACTGCTCTCGCATCCTCTAAGTATTGCACTATGTCTTGCATTTGGGACCACATCTCAGGAGTAATAACTGCATTTCTGAGCCGACAAGTCCTTATCCAGATCGTTGGACACATATCCTCGAAACCTTGTTCTCCTTCGGGGCTAGGGTCTGAGTTGTCGTGATCTTTTTGAAGCCATGCATAATATTCGGGAGTATTCCCTACTTGTCCATCTCCAATGTCTATTTCGTCAACGTTGTTCCATTCGTGGAGAATCTACCTAGCTCTGGGGACAATGAAGTTCGGTCTGAATTGAATTTCTGAAACTCTCATATTTCATCGGAGAGGGATTATCTGCTTTTGACCGAACTGTCGGAGTATGCATAGTGGAGCATATGACTGGAGTCCTTTTAACCCGATAAGCTCGATGTAGTAAAGCTTTCTGCATCTCATATAGGCTTTCTTGGTGCTTGGGAGCAACAGGTATTTTCATTGAATCTGATCACTAGTGCGGGATGCTAGAAACTCGTACCAATCCTTGGTGTCAACTGGCGACACGAACTGTTTCATCATGTCGTAAAAGCTGACGGTCTTGTTTGACTCACTGAAGCAAATGTCCGTCATGTTGGAACGTTGATAGAAATGTTCTATGGCCCATATATGTAGGATAAGGTTGCAACCTTTGAAGAAATTTGTTTTGCCTCTTTTACACTCTCCGAGAGCCCGAAGTATTTCTGCTAGTATCATAGGGACCAAAGTGAGTTGCGCACCGTCGACTCCCTCAAAAATTGCTCAAGCCACGGAACATATGAAAGTATTTATTTTCCCGTGCTCAAGTGGGAATACCAGAGTACCTAGTAAAGTGACAGCAAATGATAGGGCGTCTGGCTCGCCAATGGTTAGGAGTGCAAGAGAATTCTTTTTTGAACGACTTGTAACCATCTCGACGGCCGTATCTCTCATAAAGGTAATCCAGGGAGACCCAATTATTTTCAAAGCATCGGAGTTCTTTAGTGTTCTTTAACCCCAAATATCGAAGGAATTTCTTTCCAGACTGACCTTGAGGGATGATTTGGCCTCTGTCTTGATAAATCAGGTTCGTGGAATAATTGATTTCTTCCAAAGTGGGAGTGAGCTCACAATCTTTGAATTTGAAGAAAACCCGGTCTGGATCCCAAAATTGAATTAATGCTCTGACCAAATGTTGATCGGAAGAGATGTCAAATAGTAAAATGAGGCATCCCAACCTCCTCCTAATTGCCATTTGACTGCCAAGATCAAAATTTTCCCACCATATCTTCAGCTTACTCGGAATGCCACTCACCATCCTAACTTTAGAGATTTGCGGAATGCGATCCATCCTAAAAAAATAATAAATAATAAAAAGAAAGAAAATATATTTCCCAACTTCGACATTTCATTATTAGGCTTAGATCAGTCTATCATTATCATGCTGCACATAATATGATGATATGGTCGTTGGGTTGCTAGACCCGTTGACAGTTTTGGTGGATTTCTTAATGTGGAGTCGATACCAAGGATCGACCCACCTAAGTATATGCATGCATGACTTAAGATAAAGGGTGGTATAGCTCTATCCTAAATTTTCTAAGATTTGGCTGACTAGACTCAAGGTTCCCGAGCGGACTGCTCGAGTGAGAAGGCTACGCGGCCACCGGATGGTCCGGACACTCCGCGCATATACCAACTCTCCTAAAATTTGGAAATTTGAAAGAAGTTTGCGGGTGTGCGAAACACACCTCGCGTGCATGTGTGATAGTGTCAATTTTCTGAAGTGGAGGAAATATGAGCGGAATGCCAATTTAGGGAAAACAGTAAAAAGTAGAAATTAAATCAGTTAAAAATTCACAAAGTAAACAATTTTAACATACTAAATATTTCGCTAAATATACACAAATTAACATTAAAAAAATTCTCAAAGTAAACAACTTTAAAACACTAAAATTTAAAAAGTGAATAATTTTAAAACATTTTGAAAAATTCGCAAAGTAAACAATGGGAAAATAAAGCACAATGATAATTAACCTAAGTTTGCTATGGCTAAGAACCTAAGTGTCCCCAGCGGAGTCGTCATGCTGTCGCGCCCATTTTTTACCGCGGCTTCACTACGCGATGGCGTCGATTCCCTCTGGATTGATTAAAAAATGCTTGCTTTGTTGAGGAGTCGCCACCTAATTATTCTAAGATGAATTAGGACACCTAAATGTTAACTAAATGCTGCAAAATAACTCCAATTTTATGGTCTGCGAAACTAATGAGATTCTAGGTAAGGGTTCTTTATTATCTTAAAGGGAAGGGGTTAGACATCCTTTAAGATCCGCTAACTTGCGGTTATCCGGTCAAACTTAGGTTAATTATTGTGCTAAGAAAAATGCATGTTTTACAAGTATAAAATTAAAATAATGTTGGAAAAAAGATGCATTTTGACAAAGTAATGATTTTTTTTTTTTTTTTTTTTTGAGGAGTTTTGCAAAAGTGATCGTGATTTTGGGGAATAGGATCTAAAAAGGATGCGTGACATGGTTTAGGAAAATACCTAAAAAAAATACCTTATAAGACATTGTTTGTAAAATATATGCAAAGTAGATTTTCCGGATATAAAAAGAAAAGCATGCATTTGTGGTATTGATTTTAAAATACATGCAAAGTTGATTTTTTTTAGAATAAAAGTATGCATTTGGATGATATTGATTATATACAAGGTGATTTTTTTGGGGTAAAACGTGCATTTATTTACAAAAATATATGCAAAGTAATTTGTCGGATAAAAACACACATTTTGATTGCATTGTTTACGGAATTTATGCAAAGTGATTTTTTTGGATAAAAGAACATGCATTTGTATAGAATTGTTTGCAAAAATACATGCAAAGTTAATTTTTAGATAAAAATGTGCATTTATATTGCATTATTTATAAAATACATCTAAAGCGATTTTTTTTGGATGAAATATGCATTTGCATTGTTTACAAAGTACATGCAAACTGATTTTTGGCTAAAACATGCATTTGTATTGCATTAGTTGTAAAACACAGGTAAAGTTTGATTTTGGATAAAAACATGAATTTTTGACAATTGATAGTAAGGAGAAAAGCAAATTATTTATGATGCCAAAGAAGTAATATTTTTTTAGAAATCGTTTTGAGTTGCAAATCGAAAAAGACAAACTTATTGGTATGACTAATAAAGCGAATAAAAGATGTCCAAAGTTGTTTTGAAATAATTGAATATGCAAAAATAAGCTAGCGTTTTGAAAGTATGAGTGACGGGCCTAAAATAAACAAACTAGCAATTTCCGATTTTAAAGCTAACCGAACCTAAAATAAATAAACTAGTGACGGATTTCTAGTTTTAGACTACCCTATTAATTAATTCTAAGTCTACCTATTCTAAACATTTCAATAATTACATAAGTACAATGAATAATATTACAATATAGAATAAAATAAAGCTAAATTAAAGAAAGTAAAAACAACAGCAAAATAAATAATCTCCGAGGGGTATTTGCCTTCTTTGACTTTCATACATATATGCCTTGCAAGTTGTCATGAACAAACGGTTAGAAGCGGTTGAATATAAATAACTTCGGATCCGCACCCAAAACAGTAAATGTTTTGATTGCGGAGGGCTCAGACTTAAATTTTGAAAAGATCATTCCAATCACGTCGTGGCTGCGAACATATGACTCGTTGGTCATTTTAGTTGCCTTGCCTACCGAACATATTGGTCCCTCGGGTGAAAAAGATTTAAGTTTCATCCTTGCCTAGAAGTTTTATTTCCGTCTTTCCAACTGTGGAGGCCTCAAATTCGACGGATATTTCATCGGCCACTATAGTATCATGTTCAAATCAGCAAAAATAATATCAAAGCAATAAAATCGAAAACCGAGAAATAATTTTCGAAGGGACACGACCTCAAATTCAATTTCATTGGCCTAAGTGTAGTATTTGTTCAAACCAATAAAATAACAAAATAGCAAATCGAAACTGATGGTCAAATGCCAAAATAAATCGACAGTCCACAATTAAAATGTCTGACCCGAATTCTGAAATTTTCGAAACGAAACAGAACTTGAAATGCTCCTGAAAATCCGACCCAACAGAAAAGTGATCCGACCCAGATTTCTGGTTGAACCGACCCGGATAAATGACGAAACAGTAAAGAAAAAATTAGGTATTTCAACATAGTGCTGAAAATAGACCAAGATAGATGACCCGGATTTCGGGTCGACCCGACCTGAGAAATGCACCCCGAAACAGTGACCCGACCCGAGATAATTTTTTTAAAATTTTAAGATAACCAACAACAAGATTAAACACAAAATCTGGAAATTTTACTTGAATCGGGTTGACGTTACCCGGATCGATGATCCGACCCGAATCACAGGTTCCGACCAGAATCAATTTTTCCCAAATTTCAGATAACCAACAACAAAATATCAAAGCCAATATTCTGGAAATTTTACCTAAATCGGGCTGACCCGACCGGAATCAGAGGTTCCAACCCGAATTAATTTTTTCCAGATTTCAGATAACCAACAACAAAATATCAAGCACATAAATCTGGTTCTTACTCGAACTAGGTCGACCCGACCCGAACAGTTACCCGAATCGAAAAACTCAAAAACAGTGAAGAACAACAACAAAACAAAGCAGATTTTTTTCGGATTCGGCTTACAAGGCCAAATAGAAGTATTTAAAAACCAAAGTTCAAGAACGAAACTCACCCCTTTTCCTTCCGATTTTGGTGGTGGCAGGTGAGGTGACGACCGGTCGAAGGGTATAGGGTGTGGGGTCGGGGGTTACGGCGATTTGGGGGGGTATGGGTAAAAAGAGGGAGAGTATAGGTTTAGGGTTTTAAATTTTTTTAGGGGTTATGTTTGGGTGGGTCGAAAATAAAAGGGGTGTTTGGGCCGAGTTTTTGGCCGATTGGGCTAAGGGTTGGGGCTGAGTTGGGCCTCGGAGGGGTCCGAAAATGGGGCGGTTTGGGATTTGTGATTCGGTAGAAATTGTTTTGGGTTGAGAAATAAATGAGTTATGGGTTTAAAATATAAAAAGGGGTTTAATATTAAAATGCTTTGAAAAAAATGTAAATTATTTAAAATAAGATATAACATAATATTTGCGAAATTTTAATGCTTGATAATAAATAGAAATGCGATGCCATTTTGCGGAAATAAAATAATATAGAATTTTCGGTTAAGAATTTATGATTAAGATATAAAACGCAAATGATAGTAAAAAATGAATAATAAAAATAATAATATTGAGAATAATAATATATATATATATATATATATGCCTATATGTATATATATTAAAATTGTTTTGAGGTGTCAAAAAATATTTAAAATTGTAAATAAATCGGAAAAGACGGGACAAAATTGGGTGTCAACAACTATTATGAAGACCGGAGCTTTGGCTCAAGAGTTATGGACACAGTTGGAGGAGATTTTTCAAGACAACAAGCATACACGTGCCGTGTATCTCGAGGATCAATAGAACACCACCCGTCTTAAAAACTTTGTTAATATGGCCGACTACTACAAACAACTAAAATTGATTGACGACCAATTATCTAATGTGGGTACTCCAGTTTTAGACACAAAGATGGTTTTGCAATTAATTAATGGTTTAACGAAAGGTGAATACGATATACTTGCAATGATGATCCAATAGGCCGATCCCTTACCAGGTTTCAACAAAGCACGGTCTCAATTGATATTGGAGGAGACGAGATGAGCCAAACAGGACGAGCATAATCCGAAAGCATTGGTGGATGACGCCACCGTAACACCCACCGCATCCACCGGCCGGCAGACACAATTCGACCACCTACCACCACAAAACAACCACGGTGGCGGTAGAGGCAAAGGCTGCGGGGGTGGCCGGGGAGGCAAAGGCAGAGGCCATGGTAATCGGGCCAACCCTACAAGCAGGCCTAGCAACCGCCACAGTGGACCAGCCCACTGCCTTGGCAGCTGTACGGGACCTGGGCCTCACCATCAGGCATTTCCAGTGGCACAGGCCCAGCATCTACAGTGGGCACAACTGAGGCCTAGCATCCTGGAAGCCCATCCAGTGGCTCGCCAGCCATGCCTAAAAAATCATGCCCACTATACCGCACCCCAGCCGACGATGAGCCTCACTCCAACAGATTTGGGCCAAGCTTTCGGCTCGTTAAATATTCAACAACCTGATGATGCATGGTATATGGATACAGGCACTGCGTCGCACCTCACTAACAACTCTGGTAATCTCACTCAAATACGTAATTTAAATACACTTTAATTTATTATGATCGAAAATAGTCATCGCATTCCAATTCAAGGTTTTGGCCACACACAAACTCCACCACCGCATCCCCCTTTCTCCCTCAAACATGTCCTACATGCTCCTAGTATTATCAAGAACTTAATCTCTGTTAGAAAATTTGCCATTGATAATTGCGTATCTATTGATTTTGACCTATTTGGTTTTTTTGTGAAGGACCTCCGTACGGGGAAACTTCTTACGAGATGCAATAGTGTGGGGGACCTCTATCCTTTCTACCCACGTCTGCTGCCAGTGTCATCACTCCCACCTCTCTCGCTGCAATCTCCTCCTCAACATGGCATATTAGACTTGGACATCTCGGAGCTCATATTTTTTATTTTCTTAGAAACCACAATTTAATTAAATGTAATAAAGGGAACCTTGCCCAAAATTGCTACTCTTTTCATCTTGAAAAGCATGTTAGACTTTTGTTTACGTCATCTTTGAGTATTATTTTTTCTCCCTTTGATATTATTCATGCAGATTTATGGACCTCTCTTATTACTGGTATTACAAGTCTACTCCAAGTTTCTTGAATTTCGTACGTATGTTAAAACATAGTTTGAAAAAGAAATAAAAACGTTTCAATGTGACAATGGTCGTGAGTTTAATAATTCTATCTTTCACAAATTCTGTGCGGCTAATGGTATTGTCTTTCGTTTCTTATGCCCCCATACTTCCCATCAAAATGGTAAAGCCGAACAAATTCTCCGCACTATTAATACTATGATTTGTACCTTACTTTTTCATGCATCTCTCCCCCCAGTTTTTTTGGGTATATGCGTTTAAAATGGCAGAATACCTTCTTAATAAACTACCTACCCATACGCTCCAAAATAAGACCCCTACAGAGTTCCTATTCTGTCGGATCCCTACCTATGATCACCTTCAGACTTTCAGTTGTCTCTGCTACCCGAATCTTGCCTCCACCGTCCCTCACAAATTAGCACCCTGTGTGTCTTCTTGGGGTTCCCATCCAACCATAGGGGGTACTTATGTTATAACATGTCCACATGCAAAATCATAGTCTCATGCCATGTCATGTTTGAGGAGAACGTCTTCCCATTTGCCAACATCCACCAATTTTGTCCCACTGATTATGGATTCCTTAATGATCTGAACACCTCACCTCTAGTCCAAAATGCACTACAATATCCCATACCACCCCCCCTCCGATACGACAACCCCACCCGTCCTGTCATATAGTGTCCCTGCCCCAACCTCCCCGTCGAACAGTGCCTCTGCCCCCACCCTTCCTATCGACCAATGTCCTTGTCCCAACCACCCTACCTCCCGACACTCCCACCCCACTGCCCTTCCCTCCTGTTAAGTCGCCTGCCACATTGCCTCACCTCACCCCCGGCACACATCCCGTCACCCTGCCAGTCCCATCCCAACAACACTGCCCCGACACCAAACCCGCCCCCAACCCATCCCTCTGCCCAACTAGTGACCATCCCAATGCACCGAATGGAAACCCGTGCATAACACGGGGTTTTCAAACCAAAAGTTCACTTTAACCTATCCACTCAAATTATCTCACCTATTTCTAAAAACCCAAAATTAGCCAAACTTGACCCAAATTGGAATGTGGCCATATATAAGGAGTTAAATGCGTTAACCAATCAGCACACTTGGGATCTTGTCCAAAAACCAGAGGGGGTAAATATGATTCGTTGTATGTGGCTTTATCATCACAAATTCAGAGATAATGGTGAGCTTGAACGCCATAAGGCAAGACTTGTGGCTAATGGTACTGGCTAAGAGGAGGGAGTTGATTGTGGTGAGACTTTTAGTCCGGTGGTCAAACCAGCCACCTTTAGCACAGTGTTGAGCATAGTTATGGGGAAGAATTGACATATTCACCAGCTTGATGTAAAAAATGCTTTCTTACTTAAGGATTTGAAAGAAACCGTTTATATGCATCAACAACCTGGCTTTGTGCATCCAGAGGTTCCTCAGTATGTTTGTCATCTTCGTAAGTCACTATATGGTTTGAAACAAGTCCCAGGGCTTGGTATGATAGGTTTGCTACATACATCATACAGATCGGGTTCGTGTGCAGCAAGAGTGATCATTCACTTTTTATTCTTCATCTAGGTACTGACATAATTATCTTCTTCTATATATGGATGATATTTTTCTGACAGCTTCTTCTGATACACTGAAACATTAGATCATTGCCCTGCTCAAGTCTGAATTTGCTATGACATATTTGGGTAAGTTGAGTTATTTTTTGGGGATATCAGTGACCAGATCCGTACATGCCATGTTATTATGTCAGCGTAAGTATGTAGATGAGATTGTCTATCGGGATAAAATGGCAAACTGCAAGATCATGCCTACTCCTATCGACTCAAAGTCAAAACTCAGTGCAGATGACGAGGATCCGGTCAGCGATCCCTCTCTTTATAGGAGTCTCGTATGTGCTCTTCATTATCTCACCTTCACTCAGCCCGATATTGCATATCTTGTTCAGCAGGTGCACTTGTTCATGCACGCTCCTAGGGAGCCTCACTTACAGCTCTTAAGCGTATCATTCGCTACGTGAAGGGCACTATTGACTATGGACTACATCTATATCCCTCCGTACCGACTAGGTTGCTCTCTTACACAGACGCCGATTGAGCAGGTTGTCCGGACACCCGTCGCTCTTCGTCCGGCTATTGTGTATTTTTGGGGGATAATATTATTTCGTGGTCTGCCAAGCGGAAAGCCATACTTTCCCGTTCGAGTGTAGAATCATAATATCGAGGCGTTGCGAATGTTGTTGCAGAGATATGTTGCTCCAAAATCTCCTTTTTGAGCTTCATTGTCGTAAGGCATCTTTAGTTTACTGTGATAGCATATCTGTTGTCTACTTATCTCATAACCCGGTTCAGCATCAACGAATCAAGCATATTGAGATGGATATTCACATTGTTCGCGAGAAGGTTGCAATGGGTCACGTTAGGGTGTTACATGTTCCTTCTTTATATCAGTACACATATATAATCACAAGGGGCTTCCTCAGCAACTGTTCCTTGACTTCAGACCCAGTCTCAGCGTCCGGCCTTCTTCCGCTCTGACTGAGGGGGTGTGATAGTGAATATATTTCCATATATTCACCGTATATTCTGTAATATGTTGTGATTAATATTTTAGTGTAATTATGTAAAGTAGAGATCCTTATTCCATTAGAATTACAATTGTACACACTATATATATTGTATTAATGAAAGGACTTCACTCAAGGAGATTCACACTATTCTACGGTCAGTACACAAATGGTGCAAATATATCCTTTTCGCTGACAATATTTTTTTAGGCTTTAAGAAAATAAGTCTACCTAATTTTTTTTTTGTAGACTTAGTTTTTAAATCTATGTGATAAAATTTTTATGGTGGGTCGGGTATGATTCTTTTCAAAAATATCTCTGTGGATTTTAAGAAAATAAGTCTACCTATAAAAATTACCAAGTGGCTTTAAAAAATAAGTCTACTAAAAAAATTGAATAGTCTTTTTTTAAAGTCGCGTGATATTTTTTTAATTATAAAATAAGCTAAATGATTTTTTAAAAATATTCTGCTAGCAAAAAGGTATATTTTCACCATTTGTGTAACGACAGATATATATTTGCACCACTTTTTTAATGATGGATATATCTGCTCTATATCACAAAATTGAGAGATATATTTATGTTGTTCCCCTTATTTGTAATTGTAAGTAAACTTGGCTTTAGAAATAATATGGTAGTTTTAAGACGTTACTTCCCGTTCTAAATTGATAGTTGCCTTGGCATTCCGATAACATACAAGTACATTATTTCAGATTCAGACATATAGTGTTCCGTTAGAAAAATATTAATCATTTAGGGTGTGTTTGGTATGACGGAAAATGTTATTCAAAAAATATTTTCTCATTTTCTCTTATTATTTAGTTGCACGAAATGTCTTGGAATTTTTTTTTCTTGAAATAGGAGAAAGCGTTTTCCTTAAATCTTTGATAAAAAAACATTTTTTTGAATTGAATAAAAATACACCAGCGCATTCCAAATTCACCCTGGCCCCACCCCACCATTCACTTTCCACCCACTCCACACCCAATGGCGGAGCTAGCATACGACTTACGGGTTCGGCCGAACCCAGTAACTTTGGTTCAAACTCTGTATTTGTCTTGAAAAAATCAATTAATATGTAAAAATTGTTAATTTAGAACTCAGTAACTTAAGCGAATTAGAATTCCGAACCCACAAGCTTCAAATTCTGGCTCCACCTCTGTCACCACCCTCCACCCCTACCCAGATTTTTCTAATTTATATATTTTATTTTACTTTTATAAAAATGAATTTCTTTCCTTACCCTCCACCCCATCTTACCCCACCTCCTCACCCCATCTCCCTCGAATTTTCTAATACATATATTTTATTTTATTTTTACAAAATTATAGAAAATAAAAAATTCTTACCCCACCCCCGCCCCCTGCCCCCACCCCTCCCCCTCCTCCCCCACCCCTCCCTTCCCCCACCCCCACCTCTCCAAATTTTTTATTGCATACATTTTATTTTGATTTTATAATTTGTTTATAAAAAATGAGAATTTTTTTCTTATCCTCCTCCCCCGGACCCCCTCGCTTACCCCATCTAATGCTATTGTCTTCACCATCAGAAGTTGCACTCCAAATTAAAAAATCTCGTAGTGGTAGCTCTGCATATATGTTAATGCTCTTAAAATGACATTATCAACTTGCGTACCAAACATAAGAAAATGAGCAGGAAAATCACATATTTTCCGAGAAAGTATTTTCTTGAAAAATATTTTCCGTCATACCAAACACACCCTTAAACATTATAAATATCAAACTTATTGAATCTATATCCATACATAAACCCTTCGTACTTCAGAGATACCCGAGATCGATCTTTTGTTTCATTTTTTTTGAAATGATCAAAAACATTTTTTTAATTATGAATTACTACCAAGATCATCATAATTGATTAAAGTAGGTCGTTCATGATACATAAACTATTCATAAAGAGTTGCTCCTATATAAAGAGCAAGTATTGTATTATGAATCAATTATTAGGTAAATATTACATAACTCAATCCAAATCCTATTAAATTTGGACTAAAACACCAAGTTTGGCCTTCTAACATGAGGTTATATCCATGTGATAGCAAAACAAGAATTCAGTAAGCTACTTTGGAGGTAACGTTATTACAATTCTCAAACCTACGCCTATGTAAAGGAATCACATACTAATTCTCTTTGAACACATCTTCATATGTAGTAAAAACAAATATTTACATAATCTTTTCCAAAAGTATCTTAACTTGCAAGAAGAAGAATTCAGGAAAGTCGTCATTGTTGGAAATTTGCCTTTGGAGGGGAGGTGCGTCCACCCATATTTAATGAATTAAACACTAGTGTTCCGCATGTTGGAGGCTTTGTCTCTTCACACATGCATAATCTACTAAGTGAGTAGATGACCATAGGGCCAAGAATCGTCAAATTTCGTTGAGAAATGAAAGAGATATTGGTCCACGAAGTAAGGTGTTTGAGGCATGGAAATATGGTGTGGGACAAATCTACCACATCGGTGGAAAAAGGAAGAATTGCTCTCTTTATAAGTCTCTAAATTGGCTAAGGGTTTGGGACCCCAAGGGGTATCCCATGTGTTTAAAGGAGGGAAGACCTAGATGTGCTTGGGTTCAAGGCTAAGCCCACGCGCGCGCCGCCGCCGCCCGCCTGTCCCGTCCGGTCTTGGGCTCAGGCTCGGGTCGCGGGATTTTCTGATATTATCTATTTGGACCCCTAAATTGCTTAATATTTACAGTTTGGTCCCTGGAGTTTCTGGAAAGGTGAATTTGGCAACAACGGAAGGCAGAAAGTTTCTGCCTACCGTTTGGACTGATTTTTGGAGCATTAACCAGCCATTACTTGGCTGTTAACTCCTTCATAAACATCCCTCTTTTATTGGCCATTAACTGCCCTCCCTAATGGCTCTTAAACGGCCATGTCTTGGGCAGTTGAGCAGCCTCCCTTGTGCTATATATTGATGCATTTTGGCGCATTTGGCAGTGACGAAAAACACAGAACATATACACAATAACAACGAGACAGGAATATATACACAGAGACAAACAGAAGAGTAAAAAAAAACAGTCCTCAACGTGAGCAGTAACGTTGGGACGAAAAACAAAAACTCTTCCTTTCTTTTCCATTTCTTCAGCAAGTCGATTCGTATTTGTTTTCTTCGTCAGACTCAACCTATTTGCTTTGTAGTGTTGAGATTAAAGTGTTGTTTTATCTTGGGAGACTATTGTCCGTTAACGTAAAAGCATATATACGGGGCAATCTTGTCTTAAGGACAAAGTGCAATCACTCGACTCAGCACACAGTTGTAACAATCCAGATTTAGTGTTTCTTGATTTCAGGTTATCAAGATTCAAGACTCAACAACTTTGCGGCAGTTCTGAATATTGACAATTCGATTTATCCTTTCGAACACTTGTAATATTTATTTACTTTCCGTACTACTTTACAATAGTACCCAACAATCATTCACCAAGAACGATTCTAAGTGTTGTTGATCAGAATTTCTTGAAAAGTATTTAATGCATCACTCGGATTCGATCTTTCATTTAAGAAATTGAACATGCTACTTCGTTCTTCGAATTAATTAATGTAGGTAAAACATCCAGAGATAAGAGTTAGAGAGTGCTATGAACTTTTACATAAGGGTTGCTTGGGTGGAACCATAGAAAAGTAATAATCCAATATGACTGCATGAGATAATATTATGTTTGGTTGAAGGAATTAAAGAAAATAATCACCGCATAAATATTTTCTGAAACAATCCTCACATAACTAGCATGTAAACAAATAACCCCTTACAAAAGCTAGACTGATCAAAATGGGGATTGAATATGAGGATGATGTTTGTGTGTTGTGTGACATATACAGGTCTGAGGACTATGAGCATTTGTTTGTGGATTGTGTGTGGACAAAAGAGTTATGGCGTGGCATTTGTTCATGGCTTGGCATTCAATACCACAAGCTGATGTTAAAACAACTTTATGCAGATAAAAATTGAAGCACTGGAAGAAGTTCAGAAGGGAAGTAGTGGCAGCAAGCTCTGGTGCCATACTCTACCATATATAGCAAGTCAGGAACGGAAAAATTCTCAGGAAGCAGAATGTACAACCAGATTTTGTTTTGCAGCAAATAAAGTTCATAGTCATTGAGAGAATAAAATGTAGGGTTTTGTTGGGTTCAAAACATATAAGTAGGCACAACGGAAGTTTAAAATTTTGTTCTACTTACCCCAACAATTTCTTTTGGTATGGTTATATGACAATAAAAAACCTGTAACATAAAACATGAACACTTACAGGTTGTATTATCTGGAGTCTTTACTTAGGGATTACACGCGACTGTCCCTTCGACTGCAAGCACTATGCTATGGTGTATTCCTCTGTCAAGAAAGCCAGGAAATCTCGACAAAGGTTTGAGAGAGTTTTATCCTAGACTCTAAGTCTAGAATTGTTTATGAATTGGTGTGTTATAACAATGGTTTAGTGCTGTATTTATAGTTATAATTAGGTTAGAAAACGTTTTAGGGTTAGGTTTAAGCCTGACCCAAAACCCGAGGTGCAGTGGGCCAGACCGACTGGGCTCACTGCCGGGTCGGCGCCGTGGCGCCCTACGTAAAAATTTGTGACAATCGACATAGTGTGACCCTATAGGCCTTCACATATCGACACTAATCCAATTAAGGTCCATACGGAACTCCTAGACTGCGTCGTATGACGAAGTCAATATATGAAGTACGTTTACATGAATCCAGCAAACATAACCTTTATGTGAGATGATAAATTCCTTTCATTCGCGACACACTCGATCAAGCTTAGGATTTGTCATGTGTCTATCCAAATGACTTGATCACTTTATCTCATCCATATTAGTCGACAACTAGACCATATTCTAAATATGTCTCTTGCATTGGCCAATGACTTGGTCGACCTAATATCACTGAGAAGTTGAGTGTTCTCTCGAATATCCAATCGAGGAATGAATCCTATTCTTGGCTCAATTACCACCTTAATTTACATCATAATGTACCCAACACAAGCCGTGTCTTATCCTATAAGGAGTTTAAGCTTAGGACAGGGTCAAGGTACATGACTCTGTAAACAAGGTGTGTATTGACCTCAAGTCAAAGGACTTTTATATCCCACATGTTGATAACACTCTAGACATGTCTAACAAATAGTTTATCAGCAGGGTATACCAATACTTTCCAAAAGTATCCATGTGTCCATCACTAGTAACCATTACTAGTAGCAGGTGAGATATACTACATTCTCTAAGAATGTGATGCAGACCACATGTCGACTTATAACATATCATCGATATCCCATTCTCGATAATCATTAGTCGAGGCTATTTTAGAGTTACGCTCTATCATCAATATCTCACTCTGTTAATGACAACGTAAACTCAATGGATGCTCATTAATGAATAATTACAAACAATCAAATAATAATTCAATAATCGGAAATGCCATAAATATTAATTTTATTAATAATACGAATATGTTCAAGTACATTTGTCTCTAATGATGATTGTCTCTAGGACCTACAAACTTACATAAACATTTTCAGAGGATCAAAATTCAAAAGTAACTACGCAATGTACTGCTTTTATAGAAAGCTTATGTAATTAGGTGCTTGAGGCCTGGACTCTTTGGTACCTATTCTAGGTGACTGAGGACTGGTTGCTCTTTAGTTTAGTTTGCATTCATTTGGTTGGTTATGGTTATATTTACAGTTTATTGCAAAAAAAAAAAAAACTCTTATAATATTACTATCAACCTTCATCTACGTACACAGTTGATTTCATTTGAAAAATAAGTTGACTCCATCTCCAAGTAGATTTCTCTCCTTTTAATTTCTTTTTTGTTGTCGTGCTTGCTCATTAAAGATTTGGGGTTGGGGGAGGGGAAGAGGGGGAAATGTGAGACATATGCATAGTTTCATTTCGTTATGATACATTATATTATGTACAACTTAATTAAGCTAATTCTGTTGAAGAAAAACTTAGTTATGATATGTGAAAATAATATAATAAAATTTGAATCTTATTTAACCCTAACATGTGTCGTCTCAATTTTTTTTCATAATTTTGTTGTCGGAAATTTGCATTAGTGCATCTTAAATTTGATTGCAATTTTTGAAAGCGAAAAGGTGCAGATATATCCTTAACTTTGTGATACAGATCAGATATATTCTTCCTTTAAAAAAGTGGTGCATATATACGTCTGCTGTTACACAAATGGTGAAAATATACACTTTTGACTGACGAAATATTTTGTAAAAATTATTTAGCTTATTGTTTATCTAGAAAATGTAAGGTGTCTTCAAAGGAAAAAGTCAACCCATTTTTTTAGTAGGCTTATTTTTAAAATCCGTGTGGCAATTTTTCTTCTGATGGATTGGGTCTGATTCGTTTTAAAAAATGAGTAAATTCATTCATTTTTTTAAAAGTACAGAGATATTTTTTTAAAACTAACCAGAGTCGACCTATCAAAAAAAAATTAACATGAGAATTTTAAAAAATAAGTCTACTTATTTTTTAAAGCCTCGTGACATTTCTTTTAATTAAAAAATTAGCTGAATGATATTTTAAATTTTCTGTTAGAGAAGGGTATATGCGCACCATTTGTATAATGACAGAGTTTTTTTGCATCATTTGTTAACGGTAAGGTATATATGCACCACTTTTTAATAAGGGGTATATCTGCTCTATATCGCAAAGTTGAGAGATACATCTACCCATTTGCCCTTTTTGAAATGATGAATGTTGACTTCAACCATTAATTAGTCTATGCTTAATATACATAAAATAAGTTAGGCAATATATATTGTCAATGTACACATATATGTCTGTCTCTTTATTTTCTACTATTTTTTAGTGAACGCGCTTTAGCGTGACCAAGACATGTATCTCATTTGACAATAAATACTTAGTGATAATTGACGTTTTATTATTTAGTTTTTCGTTCATATTTTAATCATTTGATCAAGGATTCATTTGTATTGTATCTTTTTTAAGTTTACTATGTGCAATATAAATTCATGACATATTAAAGTTTTGATTGAATTGAACTATGAAATCGCATTAAAAAAAGATAGCATGATCTCTACTGGTTACAAATATAAATTCACCTATAAATCTTTAAAAGTGCTCGTTTTGTTTTACACGTATGGGACGCACGTACGCTTATTCTATTTAATTTTTCTCACCTATACAAATTCACCTATATATCCTATTAATATTTTTTCAAATCCCTATTAGCAATTACATAAAGAACTGAAAACATAAAAAAATTAAAGCAAACAATAACAATTGACCTCTCAAAATTTTCGAAATAAAATTCAACATACATTATCTTATGATATCTGTTCAAACAAATCAAGATTGTGGGAGAAAATCCTCATTGTCTTTCTTTTCCCCAATTTTCAAGATAGTATTGATGTATCCTACAAAAGGAAGAAAAAAAAGAGAGAAACCCCAGATTTTTAGTCTCGCCCTCATTGTTTTGAGTATAAATTATAGCAACTAAAAAAATATGAATCAATTTCAACAAAATTAAGGATAAAAACTCAAAGACACACTAAAAACAGTAAAATCACACAATTAAGTTAATGATAAAATTATTTTAACACTTAAACCAATGAACTTAAATTAACGGTAAAAAAAAATAGATGCAGACAACGGTGAGAACGCAACGTGCCTATTAAAATTCATCAAAAGTCGTTTGCTATTTTGTGAGGATCTGTATCCTAAAAAGGCAGAAAAAAAGAGGGGCAAAAATCAAAATGTTAGTCTCACACTCATTTTTTGGGTGAGGTCACAAATCCTAAGGAACATAAATTATGACATAAACAAAATTTATGGACTAATTTCAACTAAAATTAAGCACAAAAACTCAAAGTCACACAAGACACATAATAAAATCACACACTTAAAACAATGAACTTAAATTAACGGCAAACGTTTGTCAGGAGTTGATAAAAAAAACTCCAAAAGAGATACATGTTTCTATAAAATAGATGCAAACATGGTGAGAACACAGTGTACCTATTAAGATCGGTCTAAAGTCGTTTGCTCTGGTTGGAATTACTAACGTGGAATTAAGTATATCACATTATTTATGACTCAAATAATTGGGGCCTCGCACGTCGAAAACGTTGTTTCCACACACGTGCACACGTAGTGTCCAGTATCGCAAATTTCATTAGTGAAAGAGATATTGGTACGCATGTAATACTTTTGAGACATAGAATGATGGACGGTTATTGGCCAAATGACAAAGTATTCCATGTTGGTAAACGAAGGAAGAAGTGTAAGATGAAACGAGTCGAAAGTCATCGCGGAGCCGCGAAGGGCTTTGGCGCAGCCCTGTCGGAGCCGAGGCGCCGGAGCGCCTCTCAGGGAGCGTCGCGACGCTAATTGGGTCTTCAGCCCCTGGAGCCGCGGCGCTGATTCGCAGAGCCGCGGCGCTTCGGAGGCAGAATGCCGCGACGGGAAGTTGAAAAGTTCTGACCTTTGGGCTGGTTTTGGAGCATTGAATCCCCATTACTTGGTACATGAATTCAGCCATTATTTGGCTTGATGTAACCCCTCCATCAAGTGCCATTACATGGCTATTGAAGGCCATTAGTTGGATAGTTGAAGGGTCATCTCATTACACTATAAATTGAGGACTTTGGCTCAATTGTTCACAACACTTAGAAATATTTTCAGAATTTTCTAACATCATTTTCTTCCTCTCTAGCAAGTTTACTACACTCAAAGTTCTTCAAGAGTAACACTTGAGTTTCCTTTGCTTAATTGTTAAGTTGTTGTTGTATCTTGGGAGACTATTTCCCAACAATGTAAAAGGAGATATACGGGGCAATCTTGTCTTAAAGACTGAGTGCCATCACTCGACTCAGCAAATCACACAAGGAGTTTGTTTCATTCTTGATTTCCAGTTTTGTTGTAATCTTTAGTTTATCCTTTTTAACAATTGTAATATTTACTTACTTTCCGTTCCCTGCAATTGTTGTATCCCACAATTTTAAGACAAGATTTATTGTAAGTGCTTAGAAAGATGACTGGAAGAGAACAACTCGATTCTGATTCTGCTGCTGCTGCTACTCAAGGCAACCCCTCTGCCTTCCCCACTGCTCAAGGCACACCCAATGCCTTTCCGGTTGCTCAAGGCTCAACCAACACTTTTTCTTCTGTTCAAGGGAACACTCCAGTTCCTCCTCCTGCTGGATTCCATCATGAACGCCCATAAAAGTTCATGGGCTCTAACTTCAAGAGATGGCAACAAAAGATGTTATTTTATCTGATTGGTTTTTGTGAATGGCTCGTTTTCTAACAGAAGATCCTCCACAAGCTAGAGATGAAATGGACCATTCGCCTATTGAAACGGCTGAAGAGGGCCAAGGTATCCATGTCATTAATGGCATGAAGATGGTTCTTGATGCATGGAGTCATAGTGATTTCATGTGTAAGAACTATATTTTGAACTGCTTGTTAGACCCTCTCTACACGGTGTATTGCACCGTTGGCACCGCCAAAGAGTTATGGGAGAAGCTGCAAAAGAAGTACAACGTACAAGATGCAGGTACTAAGAAATTCATCGTTGGGAAATTCCTGAAATTTCAAATGGTGGATAGTAAAACAATGTCCCAAGTCCAGGAATTCCAAATGATTCTACATCACCTGGATTTGGAAGGTATGAAACCAAATGAGCAGTTTCTGGTTGCATCACTGATTGAAAAGTTACCTCCTTCGTGGAATGAGTTACTTGAAACTCAAAATAAAAGAAATGACCTTTGAAGAACTTATTATCAAACTCCAGATTCAGGAAGATAATAAGAAGGCATTGCATAGGGGTAAACAACCCGCTGAGGCAAAGGAAAATCTGGATAAGGCCAAAGGGAACCCAAGAAAGAAGCGTAAGTTCCAGAAAGAAGGCAAAACCCAAGCAGCGGAGAAGTTCAAAGGAAACTATCGCCACTGTAGAAAACCTGGGCACATGATCAAGGACTGCCACAAGCTCAAGACTGAGCAATAAGAGAAGGCTAAGGCTAAGGGCAAGGCATATGTTTACATCATCAAAGACAGGTTTCTGGATGACATGATTGATGAGTTCTCAGCGGTGGTGCTTGAATCAAACCTTGTTGGGAATCCTATGCAATGGTGGATGGACACAGGTGCTACGAGACATATTTGTTCCAATAGAAATGCCTTCTCCACTTATACACCAGTTACAAACAAAAAGTTATCCATGGGTAACAACGTTTCCTCTAACGTGCTGGGGGTGGGAAAGGTAGTCCTGAAGATGACTTCTAGAAAGCAGCTCACTCTGAAGGAGGTGATGCATGTCCCTGAGATTAGAAAAAATTTAATTTCAGGTCATTTATTGGTTAATGTTGGTTTTAGGCTAGTGTTTGAATCCAATAAATTTGTAATCACCAAGAATGGAATGTTTGTGGGAAGAGGATTCGTCTGTGAAGGCCTCTTCAAAGTTAACGTCATGTCTGTATTACGTGCAAACAATAATATTGAAGCTTCTTCTTACTTGCTTAAGTCCTCTAATTTAAGGCATCATAGATTAGGACATGTTAACTACAAGTCAATCCAAAGGTTGGTAAAGTTGGAGTTGTTGGCTTCTATCGACGTAAACCCTCAACATAAGTGTGAGGTGTGCGTAGAGGAAAAACTCACAAAGATTCCTTTTCGATCCGTCGAAAGGAATACCGCTCATCTAGAACTTATTCACATAGATATATGTGATTTGAAGTTTCCACAAACTAGAGGGGGGAACAAATACTTTGTGACATTCATTGATGATAACACAATGTATTGTTACCTTTACTTGTTGAAAAGTAAAGATGAAGCCTTTGAAGCGTTCCGACGTTACAAAGCAGAAGTTGAGAACCAACTAAGCATGCGGATTAAATCCATTCATAGCGATAGAGGGGAGAATATGTAGCGCCATTTGAGAAATATTGTGCCGAATCGGGCATTGTTCATCAAACGACGGTTTCATACTAACCTCAGTCGAACGGTATGGCGGAATGTAAGAACCGCACATTAAAGAAAATGATGAATGTCTTGCTCATCAATTCTGATCTTCCCCAAAACATGTGGGTAGAACCCGTCCTTACCGCTAATACGATTCTTGAGTCTCACATAAGGGTAAGGACAAAACTCCATATGAATCATGGAAGGGAAAGAAACCCACCTATAAATATTTAAAGGTATAGGGTTGTTTGGCAAAGGTCGAAGTACCCAAGTCAAAGCAGGTCAAGATTGAGCCTAAGACTATAGATTGCATTTTCATCGGATATGTAAATAATAGTAGTGCTTATCGCTTCTTAGTGCATAAGTCAGATATTCCAGATATCCACGGGGGTACAATCATGAAATCAAGGAATGCTCAATTCTTTGAGGATACTTATCCTAGAAAGAAAAAAGACATAACCTCTCGCAAATGAAATTATTAACAAAGCTCTCAGGAACTGGGAGTCGTTGACTGCCTGGATCTAGATGGTTCAGATCTAGTGAACTTCGAAGTGGCTGAATATTTGGAATCTAGTGTTCCAGTTTCTCAGAACTTGGAGACTCTAAAGATGGAACCAAGGCGAAGTAAAAGGGCTAGGAAGGACAAATCCTTCGGTCCTGACTTTGTAGCTTATATGGCTGATGATGAACCAATGATAATTGTTGAAGCATTGTCAACTCCAGAGGCACCGCTCTGGAAAGAAGCTATTGAGAGTGAAATAGACTCTATCATGCATAACCACACTTAGGAGTTGGTTGATCTTCCTCCGAGAAATAAACCGTTGGGTTGTAAGTGGATACTCAAATGGAAGTATAAAGCAGATGGGTCTATAGATAAGTACAAGGCCAGGTTGGTAGTCAAGGGTAATCGACAGAAGAAAGGCCTTGACTATTTTGACACGTACTCCCCGGTGTCTAGGATGACATCCATACGAGTATTCATTGCGATCGCAGCGTTGCGTGACCTTGAGATACATCAAATGGATGTCAAGACAACCTTCCTAAATGGTGATTTGAAAGAAGAAATTTATATGGAACAACCCGAGGGGTATGTGGTTCCAGGGCAAGAGAAGAAAGTCTGACGACTTGTCAAATATCTGTACGGGCTGAAATAAGCCTCGAAGCAATGGCGCGAAAAAATTGATAGTACTCTACTATCGAAGGGTTTCTCCATTAATGAGTGTGACAAATGTGTCTACGGGAAAGGTAATTCTGACTCGTTCGTCATGATATGCATGTACATAGATGACATGTTGATCACAGGGAGCAGTCCTAGCTTGATTTTAGAGACTAAGAACATGTTGAAACAATGCTTCGACATGAAGGATATGGGTATCACAGATGTCATCTTAGGGATAAAGATCTCTAAGACGTCTGACGGACTGGTCTTATCTCAGTCTCACTACATCGAGAATGTGTTGAGAAAGTTTGAGATGTTTGACAGTTTGCCTATGAAGTCACCAATGTATAGAAATCGAAAGCTTGATAAAAATCGTGGTGCACCCGTATGGCAGGAATAATATGCACAGGTGATTGGGAGTTTGATGTACATAACAAACTGCACCCGACCTGATATTGCTTATGCAGTCCACAAGTTGGCTAGGTTTACCCGTAATCCGAGTAATAATCATTGGAAGGCGTTGAATCGGGTACTACGATACCTGAAATACACGCTAACTTACAGGTTGCATTATTCGAGATATCCAGTTGTACTAGAGGGGTACAGTGATGCAAACAGGATATCTGATATAGAGAACACCAAGTCCACCAGTGGGTATGTATTTACAATTGGTGATATAGAGAATCTGGCTAGTTTTGCTCCCGCTCAGTAATGGTGCTCCGGATGCATTCACGAGTACTGATGCGTTGGTAGGAAGCAGTGCTGGTGATTGGCATTTTAACGATTTATTTAAGGTAGAAGTTTAAGGAAAAAGGACTCCTAAACCTAAAAGATATGGAAAGAAATATTAAATTTTAGGAATATAATTAACTTCACTTATAAATTGCTAAAAATAGCGTGCAACTTTTGGATAATCGGTTTCAGTTTTCCAATGGACATTTTCCATAACTTCAATTATCGAATTAAATTTATATTTATCAAAGTAAAAAAGGACTCCAAAAAATAAATAATTAAATAATAATTTGAGAAATATAATAAATGACAATTTCGTTTATTGTATAGTCTTTTAATGAAGGGTAAAAATTAATCAACATTTCTAAAGCGCTTGTGCTTTTAATATAATATATATTATTTACTTTCAATTATATTTACCAACTGAAATTATTATAGCGGTGTGCAATTAGTTCTTTCAAATATTGTTCTAAATTAATTAATTTGGTGTATGCAACAAAATTTTACTAGTAATACTTAAAAATTACTTCCTTTGTTTCAACTTATAATTTATATGACATAGTTTGGATTTCAAGAGTTAGATTTTTTTAATTTTAATTATGTATTTGAATATACAATCTTTAAGGTTTTTGAAAAATAATTTACATAGAAACAACATAAAAAGTATTATAATTCATGACAATTAACAATTTAAAAATATTTAAAGGGTATACAAATAAATCGCGATTAAAGATTTTTTTTGTTTTACTCTCAAAATCTAAACTATGTCGTATAAATTGGGACTCTAGTACCCCCTTTGTCCCATATTACTTGTCCACTTTTTCCTTTACACCTCACTTAAAAATTTATAAATAAAAGGTGTACTTTTACTATCTTACCCTTATCACTCTCTAATAAATTATACTCTAATCAATATTTATTATTTTCAAGAGTAGTTAATATTAAGAGTAAGATGAGAATAACTTAATTAATGCTATTTTAATTTTGTAAACTGATAAATAATTTTAAAATATATACTTTTAGTAATATGGACAAGTAACATGAGACGGAAGAAAAGAGTAGTATGTTATTATATAAAAGGGAAATGAAAATAACAATAGAAAGTTGAAAACCTTTTTGTTTTGTACTTTATATACTCCACACGTCTCAAAATACTTATCGTTTTATTAAAAATATTTATTTTAAAATACTTATCATTTTATTTAATTAAAATAAATTAAGTAATTTTTTTTTCATTTTAAATATTATATTATTTATGAAATTGATACATATAAATTAATAAATATTTATTGACCAGAGATAATATCATGATAAATTGCAAGAGAGTAAAATAGTTATAAATGTTTTGTTAAGAAGAGTGGAAATGAAAAATACTAAGAACAATAGCAACAAATTAAAACTGATCTGAGTTGCAGTTAAAAGCTTGAACTCATTCTAAATCTCAAATTAAGATGACTTGTTCTAACCCCCCCCCCCCCCCCCACTACCGGCGCCACCGCGACAACCACCGTGGGCGGCGGCGTAAACGATGGCCTTATTATTTCAATCACCAAGACCATACATTCGTTTCCACCGGAGCTTCCTCGGAAATTAAACTCTCCGATGACTTAAGAAAACTCGCGTCATCCCTTTCCGATCATCCAACAGTACCATACAAACATCTGAGGTCGATTTGGGTCGGGTCTAACCCATCAACACGACCCGATCTAATGGGCTTGTA
Organism: Anisodus tanguticus; assembly: GCA_034509755.1. Taxonomy (NCBI): domain Eukaryota; kingdom Viridiplantae; phylum Streptophyta; class Magnoliopsida; order Solanales; family Solanaceae; genus Anisodus; species Anisodus tanguticus. Next base: position 36,500,708 of record CM067544.1, read on the forward strand.
ATCCGGATCCAATTTCGTGTTTAGCAGTCCAAAGCCCAGAGAAAAAAGTGAGGAACTTAAAGCTCGGTTGAGGAAACTAGAAGAAGCGTTGGAGAGGAAAGTGTATGATGAATTGGTGAAGGATATTACTCCTAAGAAAGATGTTGATGAACCTTTTTCCTCTTATAAAGATCAAATGGGCTTTGGTGAGTTTCTTTCTCTCTTTCTTTTGCATCTCGTAATGATTTATTGTCCCATTAGAAATCTATTCGCATTCTTGAAGTTCTATTTCCTAGTTCCAATTTTTAATGGCATAGTATTGGAATGAACCCCAATTAGTTTGATTCATATTGATTGAAATGGGCTATTGATGTGAGAATTGGAATTTTATTTTACTAACAGTGAGTTCAAATAGCTGACTTTTTTGGAAAAAACTTAAACTTTCTTAGTCCAGTGATATATATATATATATATATATAATTTTGATTAAAACAAAGAAAGGATAGTTAAAAGGTAGGAGTTGAGAGTAGTTTCAATTGCGGGATATAAAAAAATGTCACCTTTTTCCTATACCTTTGTTTGTAATACTAACATAAGATGATGGCTCAAGAGCATAAACATGGGTTAGTCTGAGTTTCGATTGGAAAGGAGTGATTTCTGATGCATTTTCATCATTTTTGGAATCTGAATATCTGATGTGATGTAGTTGGTTTAAAACTACTTATGTCTAGACGGATATATGTGAACACGCCCCTTTATTGGAACAGACCCAGGAGTTGACTTCAGATCAGTACTGTCAAAGGCTTGCATAACATCACACTTAAGACCTGAAACTAGATGGAAAATAGGCCGCTCCCTCCCCGCTTAGGCAGCATTTTAGTTCAGATTGATGCTGAGGATGCATCTAATCACGCATGGATCTGTCTTGAAGAGGGCATCACTAAACGATAATTACTTCACTTAATAGTACTCTTTTACTTTCTTTGTCTGTATAATTGTTTTCTGTGTTTGTAGTTATTGCTCTTTAATTGCATATATATTCAATTAGCGGTTCATCAAACCATTGCTTTTATTTGCACTTTTAACTTAGTGCCCCATTTTTTTGTTTTTCGCCTTTGATAACATTGCTTCCTATATGAACATTTACAACATGTATTGGGGAGGTTATAGGGATAAAAAAGTTGCTTGTGTTCGGCTATAAGAGGACTGTTTCAGTTGGAAAAGACGTGGATCTACCTTCCAAGAGATTTCCTGCTAGGCTACTCTTCAATTTGCTTACGAACCTGATGGGAGAAGTAACAAAGTTAGTTTGAGTAAGTGCATCTGTTGGGATTTAAAGAGATTGGGAACTATTCCTTGTAAATGTTCTTCTGAAGATTTTGCAAGCGTCATCGTAGATATAGGCAAAACATACATGTACATTTTACAAGGTGTTGCCAAGGAAGATAAGAGTTAGAGATATTTTAGTATCTAGGCGTGATTCATAATCAGCCTTGTTCGCATGCCAGCCTTGTTTTGGCCACAAGGTTTCTCTTTTTGTTAACTTCTAGCCATTAAGCAGTTCGTTCTTGGAGGCAAAAATCATGCAGAAATTAGTGATGTTTTGCTGAAAAGATCCTATATCACTATCTGCCATGCAAAGCTCCAATATCTTCAAAACTCTAGCTTTACCAAACATATGAGAGATTGATTTTCGATTATTGTGGTCATCTTGCTCTCTTGTTCTTTATCATGTGCAGTTTCTTTAGGGTTCCTAGTGTTTCTTGCTTCTGTATATTTCTGCAATTCTCTTCAGTCACATGAGCTGAGCCTTGTTTCTGTGAGATTTTTTGTTGTGTTTGAAGATTAAGTTGTTACTTCCTTATGGTGTATGATGTGGACACAGAGGTTTATATGTCAATTTGACTCACTCACTCACAGATTGTGTTTGTGGTAGCTGAGAAAAATATTAAAGTAATGGTTTAAAAGTTAGTTTGATGGATAAACCAGGATATCGATGATTAAACTTTGAACAGATGCGAAATTTCGTTCTTAAAAGTTGTATAGAATATTGGAACATTGTTAAGCATTTTGGATTGTCTTAAAAAAAAGTTGATGACTAGGGAACCCCAGCTGCTACCGTGCGCACAGGGTAAACCCCACCCTGTGCAATAGCCCGCAAACCATAAACCCGCACTAGGCAAGCCCCGTGTGACGAGCTCGACCTAGAAAGCAAATCCCCTGCTGTCGTAGGCAAGGGGTTTCGATGCTGAGACCTCCATTATGGAAGCCCCAAGCTCAACCAATTGAGCCACCCTTGCTGGTTTTGGATTGTCTTAAAATAGAAAAGGTGTCATGTTAATTGAGACAGATGGAGTACTGAGCCTGCTGAATTTTTTGTCACTGTTGGTGGGAAGTAAATTAATATGGGTAACACATAATGTTGGAAATGGATTCACCTATTATGTTAGCTCATGAGCTGACTGATGTTCTTTCAGCGGATAGGTCTGATTGACTGATGCTTTTAAATTTAGCATTTCAAGTTCCGTGCTTTAAAACCAATATTGGAGTAGGCTTCTTTGTTAACATGGGAATGCACATAGCGGTGATTAGTTTATTGCATATTCCAGTGACCATTATAACCACCTGAGATTTGGAGGCAGGATGAATGGATTCATTAGTGTTAAATTGTCAATAGAGATGTTGGAGGGAGAGGCCTTATTTAAAAAAAAAATAGAGATGTTGTATTTAGTGGGAAACTTCAAGTACTAATTTTTAGAGATAGGTATGAAATGGAAAATCTTGAAATTGGGGATAAATTTGGGTTTCAGCAAGAAGATAATACATCAAATACCAAGGATATGTGAATGAGTTTCTCTTCTTTTTCTATTCTTCAAAACAAGTTGCTAAGTTTGATCTAAAATTTAACAACAAAACAAAAAAGTTTGATCTAAAATTTAACAACAAAACAAAAAAGTTTGATCTAAAATTTAACAACAAAACAAAAAAGTTTGATCTAAAATTTGAAAGAAACTTCTGCATTCTTCTTTCTTTTTCGTTATTTCCCTTTTATTTGAATAACAAGTCTTTTCCTAAATTGGTTTTAATCAATGAATGTGCCCCGGCTTGTGGTGCAGTTTTCTTTGCCCTCTTCAACCCTAAAAAATCGAAAAATGCCTGTGCCCATGCTTGCTGCATAGAGTATGGTAATTTGTGAATGTTTTCCTTCTCTACTTTTGAAGTTTATGTTTGTGAATAGACAAAAGAAGAGAGACAACTCTTATTGAATAGACTGACGATGAGAGCCTTCTTATAAAAGGATTATGAAATAGAAATGTTTTCCTGATTATTGGAAATATTAATTGTGATTTGTGAAAAATTCATTAAGAATATTGTCTATATTATTTTGTACAATTATGACTTAGAGAACAAAATTTAAAGACATTCCAACATATAGTTGCATTAGTTCTCTTGTCTTTCAATGTGTACTCCCAATTTTAAGGTGGTGAAGCAATTTTGTTTTGTAATCGGAACTGGAAAGCTGAGCAGAGTATCTGGAGAAAGTTACTGTAATACTGTTAAAGAAGTAGTTATTTCAATATATCGTTGCCAAAATGTCATATTAAAATTGACTTGGTACCATCAAATAGAACTTAATGACGGCGATCCTATGAATCGATGTGGCAATGGAAACTGAGGACATGCATGACACCAACTTGACTTAATTGTTTGATTAAAAAAAAAATAACTAACTTGACTTGATTGTTGATAAAAATAGGCATGCTGCTAGCCTTGATTGGACAATGCTTGTTGACAGTTCACCGTGTTGAAAACTTGAATGTGCAACAACATGGCTATAACTGTGTAATGACATGGTACCGACGGGGCAATAGTCGTGACAGTCATAAACAAAGTGGACTGTTGACTTAACAGGTAGGTGACATGGACAGGTCATCAGCACTAGACAACAATTAATAGTGCTTGAGTCTCGTTAGACAGATCTACTCTATGTTGCTCGAACTTCCATAAATGCTGCCACGCCCTGTCGGATCCTCTAAAAGTACACTATTTTTGGAGGATCCGATAAGCACCATCGACAATTTTGAAGAGTCCGAGCAACATAGGATTTACCAGTAGGCTTGAGCTCTCTGACTGAACGTGTGAGTAAGCATGGAGAAATTTTGGAAATGAGATTTTCCCATCATGATGTTAGAATGGTGGAGAATATCAAAGAACGAAATAAGAATGGTAAACTATAAAAGAACCCTAAATGATACATCTCTTGTAGGCAAAAGCTACTTAGACTCTTGCAAGGTCGTAGAATCTTGCTACCACATGAAATGAGAAAACAAGAGAGAAATTCTCATTGAATTGAGTGATGAACAATACAACAACAACATACCCAGTGAAATCTCACAATGTGGGTCTGGAGAGGTTAGAGTGTACGTAGACCTTACCTCTACCTTGGTAGGTAGAGCGGCTGTTTCCGAGAGACCCTCGTCTCAAAGACAGAGCATAAGCACAAGCAAAGCAAGAGAAACGATCAGACCCGGTCAAAAAAAAATTTAAAGCAGTATGAAAATGCTGGTATCAAAAGCGAATAAGCCATGATAGCTCATTCTGAAAAAGTAAGCAGTAACTAGCGCAGTTAAATAAGCTAAACAAAGTACACTAAAGGACACATAGCAGCATAAATCAAACTACAGGGGACTAGCAATACTGCGCCTATTAGTATGATAGGCTAGGCGGGCCTACAATAATAACACTACAACTACCAGTTTGTAAGCGTAAGTAGGACTACGCTCGACTACCAATGTAGAAATTTATTCCATGTAAAATAGAAAACTGCCCTCCTAATTATTGAACAATCATTAGGAGCATTTTATGTAATATTTATAGGGCCTTATAATGTAGAAATTTATGCTATGTAAAATAGAAAACTTCCGATATTCCTGTCATCATTGCAGGACAAGGTTTGAAATGCTTCCAATTATCTAATAAAATCTGTCATCGTGCTAATTCGGGTTTCTTCTGAAGCTTAAGTTCCATTCACTCTAATTTCTGCATTTGGCAATTGTTGAATTCACGTTCTTCCTTAACGACTGTAGTACTTGCGGATTTGGCCTTTTTTTTTCTCCAGTTGAATGGCAGACAGACAGAATAGGGGCTTTGGAGAAAAAGTTCCTTTAACAAATGTCATTAGTTCTTTTTAGAACTTGACCTCTCGCTTTTTTCCCATTGCTTCTGTTTTTCTGTTTATTCGCATGTGTCTTATTCTATTTCCTCATCTTGCTACTTTAGCAATACTTGGGAGAAGTTTTTGTACTGACTGTTATTTTATGAGATTAAACATTAAAATCAAATCCCTTAAGCTGCCTTCTTATGAAGCATACTCTATCACTTAATTTGCTATATATCAAATGTGTGGTTGATGCAGCTGCTGCATCCTGATTTGACCATGTGAGTTTGAGAGAGTCTGTAGTTATCTAGGTATCGCTAACTTGTAGTTTGTGTACATGAGCTTATAGTCTCTGGTCTCCACCAACTTTTTCCATTTTCATTCCTCTTCCGCTCTTTCAGCTTAAGTTCTCAGTTAGCATGTTATGTAGCTCCTTTCTTTACAAGTTCCTTTATAGGAGTAACTACATAAGAACTTGATTTGCAGTTTAATTTTCATTAGTTCTGGTCCTTTGACGCAGGTTTACATGTTGCTTTAACAATGTTCACTGGCTATCTGGTGGGATATTATGCATTCAGGGCCTTATTTTGTCACAGTCCAGCAATGGTAAGTTCTTAAATTGATTTACTCGTGATTCTATTTGATACAGCCTCCATATGTGTAGCAACTATATAACCAGTGTCTTCTCCCGGCCCCATGTCTACTCTATTACTTCCTCTGGTTCACTACTACCTATTTAACTGCTCTTTCTTCAGAGCGCTGCTGGAGGCATTCTTGGATTGGTCATTGGCATGCTTGTAGAGACACTTCTCTTTATTATTAGAACTTCGAGTATGGATAAAATGCCGGCTAGAAAAGCCACTTCTTTCACAACGAAGCAGAAAAAGGACCAGTAGGCTTCATGACAAGAAGTTGGTTCTTTCTATGTTTCCTGAGAATAGGAATATTTTTTTTGGTATTGAGCACCTTATTTATTTCTCATCGTGTGAGTTTTTACACTGTAAAAATATGTATACTTTGATTTTTCTTAGTTATAGATCAGATGCACGAGCTACGAGCTATGTTTTGGCACTTGTAATACAGAAGTCAATCGTTAATCTTGCTGGAATAGATCTGTTTAGATTTTCAACGTCTTAGTGCAGTGAATCCACTCTAAAATTTATCGGTTTGAACATTAAAATTTTATTGTCATGCACAGGAAACCATGTGGGGTTTCTAGTATTCACCTTTTTAAATGCAAAGACTAAGAGAAGCGTAAAAACGAATCCAAAAATGTACTTGGAGTGCTTGAATTGCTACTTAATTGTTAATTATGCCTTCAAATTGTGTCAAAGGCAACTCAACCTTAATTAATGTTGTTACATTTGAGTTTGGTACTATAACTTTAAAATATGAAACCTTAGTATTGGAGCATTTTACGTTGTCTCTTTGGTCTTTGCTGTATTTTTATGTTTCAATGAACTTCCTGGCAATCTGTTGTGACTAAGAAAATGATAATGGCCCTTGCTTTAATATTTAAGAGTAGTATTTTGAATAATAAATAGACATATAGGAGTTGTACAAAGCCAGTAATTTAACGGATGTTAATCGCAATATTATAAGAAGATAAGAAAGTCATCGTTATCATTATAGTAGTAGTAAAATCTTCTAATTGTAATGAAGACAAATTTGCAATCATTTCTTTATCTTTTAGGATATTTGTGTTTATGATATTATATTAGATGAGATATGACAATTTACTATGATTAGGAATAGAAAAACACAAGATATGGATGAGCTTAAGATATCAATCACTTTTTTTATTCACTAGTTCTAAAAGTAGTTAGACGTAAGCTACTTTAAATTTGTGTGGACAATTCCTTGGCAAGAAACAAGTGACAAAAACAGTACTTTTGGTAATACACGTACCTCTGGTGAATCACAATTCACTTCTGTACAAGAGATTTTCTCCTTCGTTGGATTTATTATATCTTAGATTTAAAATAAAAAACAACAACATATCAGTGTTATCCAACCAGCGGGGCCTGTTAGGCTAAGAAGAATAGGTTGGGATTGAGCCCACATTTGAAAGAGTAGTTTTGTTCTGTCAATACAGCTTATCGAGTTATTAAGCTAAACTGTCTTCTGTAAGAAGCTTGATTTTCCTATTATCTTTTCAACTTAGATTTTGATATACAAGGATCTCTTTATTTTTTCATCGCAGGTTCTCGCATCATTTTCTTGAAAAAATATTATATCACTGTGGGAGAATTTAAAATGAGTAATGTTAACTATTGATAGGTGTACGCAGATTTTACCCCGCCTCAGGAGTAGAGATATCTTAAATTTAAAATCATGTTAATAAAAGAATTCTCTTTTGCTGTAAGTCTGTAACGTTAATTTTACATGATCATTGTCTGGCAATACTAAAATTTCTTTACTCAACTTTGGCTCAACGAAGATTAAAGTTTAGTGTTAAAAGAGTGACACTTATTGAAGCTATTTTCCTAAAAGATGGACTTTTAAGGTGCAGAATTTTCAACCCAAAGCATAACCTACCGCTAATTAGCAAAAACTTATGAATAACTATATTGGCTTATAGTAGAATTTAAATCCATATTAGGTACTAACCAAATTTGTAGAAACTATACATGGGAGATTTCAGCTACAAATTACAGATAGGTTAAAATGGAGGTGATGAACTGATTGGTCTCATATCCAACTCTAATGTTATCATTTTATGAGTTTACAACTTTAAATGCCATACATTGTTATCTCTATTACTATAAGATCATATAGATGTTAGCTTTGGTGGTTAAACTGAATTAATTATTTTCGGTCTGAAGCACAAATATACATACGAAAAATTACTAAAATATTAATAAATATTAAATTATGAACTCATATTTAAAAAAATATAATAATTATTTAAATCTAAATTCGCAATATGATTATTAATTATGTGCTGAATGATGTGAACAACAACAACATATCTAGTGTAATTCCATAAGTGGGCTTTGGAAGAGTAAAGTGTACACAAACCTTACATCTACCTTGAGAGATAGAGAGATTGCTTTTTATATACCCTCGGCTCAAAATAAAACAAGGGAAAATGTGCAAATATACCCCTCAACTTTGAGATATAGAGCAGATATATCCATCGTTAAATCAGTGGTGCATATATACCCCTGTCGTTACACAAATGGTGCAAATATACCTTTTTTGCTGAAGAAATATTTTTAAGAAATTATTTAGCTTACTTTATAATTAAAAAATGCCACGTGGATTTAAGAAAAAGTCAACCTATTTTTTTAGTAGACTTATTTCTTAAAGCCACGTGGTAATTTTTTTCTGGTGGGTTGAGTCTGTTTCGTTTAAAAAAATGGCAAAAACTTATCTTTTTAAAAGCCACAAAGATATTTTTTAAAACGAATCAGACCCGACCCACCAGAAAAAATTACCATGTGATTTTAAAAAAATAAGTCTATTAAAAAGAATAGGTAGTCTTATTTTTTAAAGCCTTGTGACTTTTTTTAATTAAAAAATAAGCTAAATATTTTTTAAAAAAAAACCTGTCAGCGAAAATGGAATATTTGAATTATTTGTGTAATGACAGGGACATATTTGTACCATTTGTTAAGACAGGGGTATATATACATCATTTTATTAACGAGGGGTATATCTGTTTTAAATCGGATAGTTAAGGAATATATTTACACTTTTTCCCATAAAATAATAATAAAGCAGATCAAATAGAGAAAATAATGATAAATAATGTGAGTATTTACTAATTGGTGGTTACATGGTTTTTCTAAAAGAAGAAGATGGATTGTTCCTCGAGAAACCACTTTGCTTGTTTTCTAAAAAAAACCACGATCGGTTTATACTTTGATAAAAAACAATCTTAGATTAAAAAAAGGGGGGGTACAACATAATAATCAAATTCTTCTTTTTCACTTAGAAAACAACGGCCCGCCCTAATTATATTTCAATAAAAATTTCCCAAAAGTATACCTTAATATTCATACAAGATAAAGAATATTGACACAAAACAACTCGAAATAAAATTGTTTTTCTAGTCCAAAAGTCCTAGGCAATTTATGTGTATCTTAAATATTTCACATGGTACTTGCTACTCCCAGCGACCCCATTAGTAACTTTGCCTACCGAGATAAAAAAATATCACTTATTCCTTTCTTTCCGATTTATATGATAATCTATTCTTTTTAATCAGATCTAAAAAGAAAAATATTTTTATATATTTAGCAACAATTTATTTTTAAATTTTTTATTTTGCCCTTAGTAAAATGATTTCTAGCCATAAATATTGTTTGGCTTGTTTGACCATAAAATTTAAAAAAAATTATTTCTTTTTAAAATTTTATGTCTAGTCAAATACCTGGAGAACATATTATTTTCATATAGTCGTTGAAATTTGGGTCACATCCTTCGATTCCTAAATATCGACCATACTTTTTCTACTTGAAAAAAAAAGGAAAAAAGTAAGAAGGAAAACTAATTACAAAATCAGGCATCTAGAGGGGGTTGTAACTTGGAAAACTAGATGGAAAATTGAAGGCACGTGAAATCACATGGTGTCAATGTTGCAATTGGAAGTAACATGGTGGTTTTTAAAGTGGTCCATAAACCAAGATGTTTCACTTAAAACCAAGAAGAAGAAGATAAGAAGAAGGAAACACAAAAGAATGGACACATTAAGGGGATATATACAGGGCAACCCGGTGTACTAACTCCTGCTAACTGGGTTGCATTGGTAGCTATGGTTAGCGGTGACATACTTTTTGCTGTGAGTTCTGGTCCGGCCTCTAGTCTTGATTCCGGAGAAGGGGATATATATAGTACACTGCACCCATATTCAAGTTACTGTAAGGTTTTGTTGGGTTCAAAACATATAAGTAAGGCACAACGGAAGTTTACAATTTTGTTATTACTTACCCCAACAATTACTTCTGATATGGTTATATGACAATAAAAAACCTGTACAATCAAATATGAACACTTAAAGGTTGTATTATCTGAAATCTTTATCAACTGTGGGTTCGCACGCGAAAGCCCTTTCGATTGCAAGCTCCAAGCTTTAAGCTTCAATGTATTTCTCCTTCGGAAAGTTAGGAAAGCCTGTAGAGGTTCGAGAGAGTGTTTTGATTCTAAGTCTCTAAGAATTAGAATAATAATCTGAAATTAGTGTATTGAATAATGAAATGAATGTCTATATTTATAGGTGAAAATTAAGTCAAACCGGATTAGGGTTTGACCTTGGGCCTGACCCATAAATCGAGACAGATTAGGTCATTAGCGCCGCAGCGCTTGACGTGGCCCTACCCCGTCTCGATTTATTTTCCGCACATTCTTAATTAAATTTAAAATCCAATTTTGACTTAATTAAAACAATCATTATTCATTTAAATATCTTGATTCTAAATGGAATAATTAATACTCTCTCAATACATCCTTAGATCGAAAAGACAATCGTCATAGTGTGATCTTACAGGCCTTCACATATCGACATTAATCAAATTAAGGTCTACGCGGAACTCCTAGACAGCGCCGCAAGACGAACTCAATATGTGAAGTACGTTTACACGAATCCAGTAAACTTAACCTCTATGTGGTAAGATAAAATCCTTTCATTCACGAAACACCCGATCAAGCTTAGGATTTGTCAAGTGTCTATCCAAATGACTTAATCATTGTATCTCATCTATATTAGTTGTCAACTAGACCATATTCTAAATATGTCTATTGAGTTGGTCAACGACTTAGTCAACCTAATATCACTGAGAATCTGAGTGTTCTCTCGAATATACATTCGAGGAATGAATCCTAACTTTGGCTCAACTACCACCTTTAATCCACATCGTAATGTACCCAATACAAGCTGTATCTCAACCTATAAGGCATTTGAGCTTAGGACATGATCAAAGTATATTACTTTGTAGACAAGGTGCGTATTGACCTCAAGTCTAAGGACTTCTATCTCCCACACGCTGATCATACCTTAGACAAGTATAACAAATAGTATATCAGCAGGGTATACCAATACTTCCAAAGTATCCATGTGTCCATCACGAGTAGCCATTACTCGTAGCAGGTGAGACATACTACATCCTCTAAGGATGTGATGCAGACCACATGTCCACTTATCACATATCATCGATATCTCATTCTCGGTGATCATTATTCGAGGCTATTTTAAGAATTACGTTATAATATTAATATCTCATACTAGTAATAACAACGTAACCTCCAGGGATGCATATTATAAATAATAAATTAATAATTCAATAATTACAAATGCCAAAATATTAATCTCCATTAATAATAATACGAATGTGTGTAAAGTACATTTGTCCTAATATAGATTGTCTCTAGGACATAAATATACTTTCAATCTCCCACTTGGCCTAGAGACAATCTCCAACATATCTAATGTCCATATTCTCTAAATGACCATTATGCTTGACTAAGCTTAATGGTTTAGTGAGTGGGTCAGCTAGATTATCGTCTGTGGGAACATAGTCTAATCTAATCTCTTCAGTCTCCACCATCTCCCTGAGTATGTGGTACTTCCTTAGTACATGCTTGTTTCTGTTGGTTGATCTTGGTTCCTTAACTTGCGCAATCGCACCAGTGTTGTCACAATAAATCGTTATTAGACAAGTGGCACTTGGAACAACCCCTAGTTCCTTCAGGAACTCAGAAATCGCGACAACTTCTTTACCAGCAGTTGTACCTTGTTTGGAACTTTTCCAGCTTACTGCTCCACCATTGAAAATGAACGTGTACCCAGACTGAGATTTGTAGTCATCAAGATCCGTCTGGAAGCTAGCATCAGTGTACCCAGTAGCAGCTAGCTTTTCTTCCCCACCATAGACTAATAAGTAATCTTTAGTTCGTCTAAGATACTTAAGAATACTCTTGACTGCTTTCCAGTGTTCTTCCCCAAGATTCTGCTGGAATTTGCAAGTCATACTAAGTGCAAAGGTCACATTTGGCCTAGTACAGGTCATGGCATACATGATCGATCCTATAGCCGAAGCAAATGGGATAATTTTCATGTGTTCAAGTTCTATATTATTAGAAGGATTATCCTTCTTAGATAACATGATGCCTTGTCCTATAGGTAGACCGCCTTTCTTGGAATTTTCCACAGAAAAATGTCTATCACTTTGTCTATGTAGACTAATTGTGACAACCCCAACAATCTATTAGGTCTATCTTTATAGATCCTAATTCCTAGAATATAGCAGGCTTCACCTAAATCCTTCATCATGAAGGTACGGGACAACCACTCCTTGACTGACTGCAAGAGAGTCTTATTATCTCCCATTATCAATATGTCATCTACATATATGATAATAAATGCAATACTCACATCCTTGCATTTACTATAAACACATGGATCATTTTTGCTTCTGACGAAATCAAATGACTTGATAGCCTTGTCAAAGCAAATGTTCCAACTCCTCGAGGCTTGCTTAAGCCCATAAATAGACTTTTATAGCTTGCATACAACATTTGGTTTGGACTCAAGCGAAAAACCCTCAGGTTGTTTCATATACACCTCCTCAACTAGATTACCATTGAAGAAAGCAGTTTTGACGTCCATCTGCCAAATGTCATATTCATAATATGCAGCTATTGCAAGCAAAATCCGAATGGACTTAATTTTCACAACAGGTGAAAATGTTTCATCATAATCGACCCCAGGCCGTTGATTATAACCTTTAGCCACCAACCTTGCCTTATAAGTCTGTACATTGCCATATGCATCAATCTTCTTCTTGAAGACCCATTTGCATCATATGGGTCTAACCCCTGTTAGCAAATCAACCAAGTTCCAAACTTGATTTACGTACATCGAGTCCATCTCAGATTTCATGGCTTCTTGCCATCTCTGTGAATCAATGTCTAACATAGCTTCGATGTAGGTTGTAGGTTCATCGTCATCAGGAATATCTATCTCATTGTGTGTTTCAACAAGGAGATTAAGTATTTCAGGCGGACGATGAGTCCTAGTGGTCCTACGGAGTTGATTATTCTGCATTTCAGTGTTTGTTGCATTCTGATTGTGAGAAGGTCTTTGTGTGCTGGACAATCCATCACCTTGAGAGCTTTCAGAAATGTCATTCTCATATATTTCCTGAAGGGAATGATGTACAACCATTGTATCACCTTCCATTGGTTGTGTATGAGAGCCTTGCATTTCTGCACTATCTCTCACAACACTCCCACTGGCTGAAGGGCGTACTCTAAGTACCTAATCTTCACCAGATACTCTCACTGAATCCTTGTTTAGGTCATTCGACAATGGTTTAATTTTTGTGTTATCTTGTGGTTTTTGAATTTCATCAAGTTCTATCTCTGTGCAACTATGTTCCTTGTAGACATATTCTTCTTCAAGGAAAGTCGCGTTCCTGGAAACAATGACCTTATGTTCTATCAGTATCCCTTAGTTTCCTTTGGATACCCCACGAAGTAACATTTCTCACTTTTGGATTCCAACTTGTTAGTGAGCATCTTCTTAACATATGCAGGGCACCCCCAGGGTCTCATATGTTTAAGAGTTGGCTTCTTGCCACACCATATCTCATAGGGTGTATTTTCTACTGACTTGGAGGGAACCCTGCTCAGAACATATATTGAGGTTTGTACAGCATGTCCCCAAAGGTATGTCGGTAGAGCTGATGAGCTCATCATGGATCGAATCATATCCAATAAGGTTCGATTTCTCCTTTCAGCAACACTATTCATCTGTGGTGTTCTAGGAGGTGTCCACTCTTATTGGACTCCATGTAGCTTTAAGTAATCCAGAAAATCCTTGCTCAAGTATTCACCTTCTCGATCTGATCGAAGGGTCTTGATACTTGTTGTAAGTTGATTCTCTACTTTCGACTTGTACTCCTTGAACTTCTCAAAAGTCTCAGATTTGTGTCTCATAAGATACACATATCCATACCTTGTGAAGTCGTCAGTAAAAGTGATGAAGTATGAGAAGCCTCATTTAGCTTGAGTCGAAAATGGCCCACATACATCAGTATGGACCAACTCAAGCACCTCCTTGGCTCGCACACCTTTCCCAGAAAGTGACTTATTGGTCATCTTTCCTCTCAAGCAAGATTCGCAGTTACCATAAGACTCCAAGTCAAATGGTTCAAGGTAGTCTAACTTCCTCAACCTTGCTATCCTTGATATGACCAAGTCTGCAATGCTATAGGTAGGTAGAGTTTCTATTACTTATCTTAGCTCGTTTATTTTGTATATTGAATATTTCTCTACTACAGTTTAGTGTATATAATCCATCCACAAGAGGAGAAGTTCCATATATAACATTATCAAAAGACAGTACTTGACTACCATTAGAAATATATGAGGAAAAACCCTCCATGTCCAAAACAGGGATAGAAATGATATTCCTCGTTAACGATGGTACATAGTAACAATCATTCAACACTAAAAAATAGCCAGAAGGCAAATTTAATCTATAAGTTCCTACGCGCTCAGCATCCACTCGTGCTCCATTTCCAACGCGTAGGTCTACCTCTCTTGGTCCAACCTTCCTGCTATCAGTTAGCCCCTGCACATTTGTACAAATATGTGAGCCACAAGCGATATCCAATACCCAGGAATGAGAGTTATTTATAGACATATTTATTTCAATGACGTACATACCCTGTCCACCAGAGGCAGAAGCACCTGGTGCTTTTCCTCCTCCTGGTGCCGTGCAGTCCTTCTTCCAATGCCCCTTCTTGTTGCAGTTGAGGCATTCATCCCTAGCCGTATTTACCTTCTTCTTCTTCACACCTCCCTTAGGCTTCATAGCTGAGGGCGCAATGCCTGCTTTGCTTTTCTTCTTCTACCATTCCTTACCTTTCAGCTTGGGTCGGCTAGTAGAGCTCACCATGAGCACATCTTTGCCTTTGGAAGTGGAAGACTCAAAGGTCTTGAGCATGTTGTGCAGCTCCGGCAGACTCACCTTCGTTCCATTCATATTGAAATTCACTATGAAGTTTTCAAAGGAACGAGGGAGAGAGTTCAGGATGAGGGTGGTAGCGACATTCTTTTGCAGCTTCATTCCAATTGAAGCAAGCCTCTCTATCAGCCCTATTATCTTCAATACATGCTGCGAGACCTGGGCCCCTTCATTTACCTTACACTTAAAAAGTTCTATTAGTAACTCATATTTCATAGTCTGGGATTGTGAGTCATAGAGACTCTTCAAGTGTTCAAGCATCTCATTGGGACCCATGTTCTCATATTGTCTCTGAAGTTCCATATACATGGACGACAACATCACGCACTGTGCTGGAGTGGCATCATCTAGGTGTTTTTGGTAAGTATCCTTATCAAAAGAGGCATATTCAGCAGAGTCTGTCGCAAGGACTGTTGGGAACACCGTGTCCAACACGTATTCTATTTTCTCTTGTCTCAACACTATTCGCAAATTTCTTAGCCAGTCAAGGTAGTTGGGTCCAGTAAGTTTGTTCATTTCAATCAACATTTTCAATGATAAGCTCGACATTTTTGATAATCTGAAGAATTAGATAGACTGGAAATCAAACTCAAAATCTATTTCCTATTATGCACATTCGTTTAGGCTAATCAACATGGCCTTTTGTTTAATTAGCTCTCAATATTTTAACATACTTCTACGACCCCATGGTAGAATACAGACCTATAATAATTGAGGTCATAATGGCCAAGATCCAAGCATATGCTATATCCGCGTTTGCTTTGGCTGATAACTTCAATAACACATCTTGGTAGGTTTTAAACCAATTGCAAAACTTATTTGCAACTCTTGGTTGATCAAATATTACACGACTGCGTTTATGTATCTAAGTAAATTTGGCCTTTGTGAGCAAACACTTTCATTTTGTAAAAAAATATATTCGAATAATCAAATATTATTTGTAAAAACTATGGCCAAACACAACTTTAATTTCATTTTTTTTTGTTTTCAGTGAAAAGACTGGGGGATAAAGAAGTGTCCTAATTCCACTCTAATTAAACTGTATATTCACCAAACAAATAATATCTGTATTATAGGAGTATTAGATAAAGCTCCAACTTACATTCTGGTTGCAAAATACTGGATTAAGATATAAAAATCCTTATTTGTAGCTTAGATTTAGAAATTTGACCAAAGAAGAGAAAACATGTAGTCCTTCTGTTTTATTTTATTTGATAGTATTTCCTTATTATTCGGATGCAAAAAAAGATTGCACATTTCTGTATGTCACATAAAGGGAAAACAAGGGAGTAGCTAAATTGATTGTTTTGCGTTTTCCCCTGGTGATCAGTCCGTTGAGTTTCGATTAATTGAAATTTATATAGTATAAGGTCCATTAAAAAGAAAAATATCTTCTTTTAAATTTTATTTTAATTTCTTTAATTTAAAATCGTATATAGAAAAGCATGAAGGTCCAAGAAGTAGGATGGATGGTTAGTGGTAATAGAAAGTCTTCACTCTCCATTATGGTAGAGCAGGATTCTAATCTGGATCATTTATCTACACTCTTACCAATATTATTATTATTATTAGCTAGCATTAATTTATGTTTTGATTTTATTACTACCGTTATATCTTTTAGGGAAAAAACTCAAATATGTTATCGAACTATCAGAAATGATTCATTTATATCACTTATGAAAAGTTTGACTCATTTATGTCATTGTTGTTATCACAATGATCTATCCATGTCATTTTTTCATTAACATCAATTTTACAATAACATTTTTCTTTAACGCCAGAGTTAATGAAAAATGGCATGAATGAGTCATTTTGGCAACGACAATGACATAAATGAGCCAAACTATTAACTACTGGAATAAATAAGTCATTTTCAATAGTTACATATTTGAGCTTTTTCCCTTTCTTTTATTTTGATTATCTTTAATTATTTATAGGTAATATTTTTCTTTCTTGAAATCTTTTATTGTAGGTTTTACTATTGCATTTCTTTCAAACTATTTTTCTGAAAAATAATTTTCTTAAGCCGAAAGTCTATTAGAAATAATTTCTACCCATAAATATAATAATAAGGTCCGTGTACATCCACTATTTCCGAACCTCACTTATAAAAATATACTGTTTATTATTATTGTAGGTTGTTGTTGCCATAATCTGGTAAACTGTACAAAAGTCGTCTGCATGATCAATACCAATTGTTGAGGAAAGCAAACATCCAAGAAGTTGAGAAACCAAACAGCCCAATTTGCCATGAGGCACTAAATCAGGGGGCAAGCAAAAAACAAATTCCGTACAATAATTGAAAACCAGCCCCTAATATTTTTAGTACATAGAAAACCAGTCCCTTTACTTTTGTCCTTTTATATTTACATTGCAACTAGCGAGTCTCTACAGTCACGCTTTTTACATGACACGTGTAGAAACTTCCAATTTACCCTCCAAAAAGTTCACTCCGTCGCCGGGTCCACCGTTCTTGCTGTACCCTCTCACGTGCTTCACCCACACGTGGCAATCACTCAATGTTTCTCCATGTTAACGCCGTCTGTGAATTTAACGGCGTTTGAAAACGTATATAAGCACTGTCACTCCCATTCAACTTTTTCAAACCTGACTGAAATAAATATAAAGTGCTTAAAAGAGTTGTTTAATTTCAGTATGAACAATGTTCTTTTCCGAACCGGTTCCGGCTCAATTCCGGTCCAAACGCCGGTAGTTCCCGGTTCTCCGAGAGTCTCTGTTCCCGTTCGTGAATCAATCGGTAAAAGAGGATGCTCTTCTCCGATGATTTCTCTGAATTTGGAAGTCAATCGTCGGAGTATACGCCGGACTTCGTCTGAGTTCGATGAGATCCGATCGGCGATTGAAGGTTCTGGTGTTACTAGGACTTTGAGTAAGCTTGGATCGATGTCATTACCGGCGATTATACCGGAGGAAGATTGCGGTACTTCTGAGCTGGATGAGCTAGATGTTCTGCGAAGTACTGGATCGCTGAGTTTGACGGAAGATCTACAGAGTTACGCCCGCGGTAGTCCTATCGATGAGCTTGGATTTCCCGGCGGTGAAATCGGCAAAAACAGAAAGTTTTGCGGCGGCGGCGGAAGAGATGAGTTCGATGCAGGTAGTTTCACCGGCGGAAACTCAGATCCGAGGAAAATCGGAGAATATTATAAGGAAATGCTGAATTCAGATCCTATGAATTCTCTTCTTCTCAGAAACTATGGCAAGTACTTGCATGAGGTATATTAATTTCTTCTATTAACCTATATTTTGAATTATCAAAGTTTTAATATACGAAGATTTTTGATTGATTTGTTAAATGTTGATGATATTTGAAGGTAGAGAGAGATTTTGTGAAATCTGAAGAGTGTTACGGAAGAGCTATACTTGCAAGTCCTGGAGATGGAGAAGTGCTTTCTCTGTATGGCAAATTAGTTTGGGAGACACAGCGAGATGAGAGTAGAGCCAAATCTTACTTCGATCAAGCTGTTCACGCTTCTCCAGACGACTGGTAAATTCCATTTTCCTTCAAAACAAATCTCATTCCTATATCAGAGACGGAACTAGGATTTAGAATTCGAAAAACATCTTGATAAATTAATTATAGAGTTAACGGTCAAAAATATATTTGAACTATCCTTTTTTTTTGTGAGTTTCACATTTCAGATTTCAGCTATCAGTTGTTCTTTATTTATTACCTCAACTATCATCATCGTCTATGTATTGAAAGTTTGAAACAGACCTGATTAGGCCATTGAAACACACCTGATTAGGCCAAACAACTGATAAGTGATGAACTAATCAGCTTCGAGATTGATTTAATATAAAGATGGTGATAGTTCAGTAGGTTAAGGGAACAATAGTTATTTTAGGTGTGAAACTCGCGAAAAAAGTAATAGTTCAGTGTGTTTTTGACCATTATCTCGTTTTTATATATTGTGTATGTCTCTCTTTAGCTTCTTAGATTACTGATCGGAATGAAATTATTTGTTCTAATAACAGCACGGTGTTGGGATCATATGCACACTTCATGTGGGAAGCAGAAGAGGAGGACAAAGAAATGGAGAAAGAGCAGTAGCAGGGGCAGTGATGATTGTGGCACACTAGAACCAGAGAGAAGAACTAATAAAAATTCTCTAAGCTCCCCTTCGATCGGCTTTGTAATATTATCGCGGAGAGCTAACGGTAAAACGTATAATAACCTTATAATAAACGAGGAATATGTAACATAAATCACTAAATCAATACTATACGTTATCGATAATGAGGAGAAGTCTATATAGAAGAGACAGTGAAAGAGAAGAAACTGGAAACTATGAGAGTTGTCCTCAGTTTGAAGTTTTGTACAGCACTAACAGCTCTTTAATTAACTATTTAGTGCTCTTGTAATTCTGATTTAGCACCGGAATGAAATTATCAAAGTATCAAGCATTGTCGTTCCAGATAGTATAACATTTGACAAATCTTCTGCAATTACTGAATTACATATATCAAGCTTATGAGTTGCATGATTGGGATCTGGTACTTCTGTATATGTTCAACTTTTAACATATCACCGGCAGAGAAGCCCATGAACAGCTTCTCTTATTGACAAATATACTTAGCTCCACCAATAGATATGAAAATAATCGAACCACGTTTACAAAATGTCAGTGCCTTGCCATTGCTTCAAATAGAAAAATATAAATAAAGGCGTATGTACAGGATGAATTGCTCCCACTACGTACTTCTTCATTCGAGGGAGAGAAGGATGAATTGCTCCAGAAAAAAAATCTGTTCATCTCTCAATTGGTGGGGTTGTAAGATACTAAAATAAATGTCACTCTAGAAATTCAAGACATAAATTGACTATTTTTTTCCCAATTATACCCTTAGACAAAAAATAACAAATTCTCTATTCAAAAAACATTTACGGGCAAATTTTCTATACAAGACATAAATGATTAATACTCATGCACATTCTAATCAAGAGGAAAATTAATTTATTTTTATTAAATAAAAGTAATTTAATAAATTTCACATTACATTATTGATTTCTTAATATGTGTGTTTTTGACTAAGATGATAATTATTGTTGGACATAGGGAGTACCACATATAATCTTGAAATCATTTACTAAAAAAGAGGTAGAACTTCAATAAAAAGTAGAATCATAAATGCTATACTGAAGAATAGTAGTACTTGATAATATTTCATTTCTTGAAAATGCAGGGAGGTCTTCCTTACAGATCGTTAAAAAAAGTATCCATCTAAATCTGTTGAGTTTGGGTGATGAAGATAAATAATTACTGGAAATTGAATTATCTTGAACATGTAGCATGAAGTGTGAAAATATACATCAGCAGATCAGCTCATCGATGTTGGGCCAAATGCTACTGAAAAGTCACTAGTCTACCTCGGTAGATGTTATCAGAGTATTAATTTTGGTAAGGAAATTATATATATATATATATATATATATATATATAATATATATATGCTCGAAGTATAATTTTTTTACAGTTTCACGTCATAACTATCAGATGTTCCATTTTCTTACCTGAATTATCACAATCTATATATTAAAACACATCTCGAAGCTAATTAGATCAACTATCAGTTGTTTTCTTTTTCTACCGAATTATCACCAAAATGTATTTTAATACATAAATGGTGATAGTTCAGATAGAAAAAAACTCTGATAGTTTAAGTGTAAAAGTCGGAAAATAGTGATAGTTAAGGTATATCCGTAAATAAAAGTACATGGTAAAAAGGATGTAAAGCTAATCCCACCGATGCTAAATTTTTAATTATTGTTTTGTTTCTAGCTTTGATTTCGACGAGAATGGGTAACTAGATGGCCCGTATACTTGACATTATTGTTAGTGATATTCGTGCAGTTACAAAATTACTAAAAAGTTCAACATTAATGTTGAGTAAGTGCAAAATAGTACATTATCCATCCGGCTTCCATGAGAAAATTCAAATTCAATTACAGGATTAAAAAAGAAGAGCCTTTTGAAATCCGACTATTCCATAAAAGCTCTGCTGTCATACGCCTTCTTTCTTATTTAACAAAAAACATTAGAGCCCTCCCATAGCCAAGGGATGAAATTTGCAAAGAGAGGATTTAGTCTAAGTAAGAAATCAGGAAGACTCATTAAGAAGCAATATGCATGTAACTTACCTAAATTAGTAACCAAAAACACTACTATACATACTACGATAAAATAAATAGCCGTTGGAACTATAAGTTTGCGGAAAGAAACTGATGGCTTCAAGTTAGGCATAACTTTTAAGTCTTCCATGTCGCCTATGCATAAAGCAGGCAATCAATGAAACAACAAGCTATAATAAAAACAAAGTAACACATATCAAGCTATGAAGTTGTCTAAACTCCTACTGTAAATGATCGAAGTCTGTTTGGGACTTGTAAATCCTTTTTGTTAGCCAGATAAAAAGAATATGACAAAGTCAAGAAAATCTGGGAAGGATACCATCTTTGTTCCCAAATTGATAAATACCCGTGATATACACGGTATATACGTTGTGTATATCACAGGCAGATTGTTGCATAATGGGCTGTTAAATCCCGTGATATACACAGTATATACATGCCGTGTATATCACAGTTTAGTAGTCTGTTTTAGGTTATGATTTGTTGTAATTAAATTAGAGTTGTACACTTACCATAATTGTATAATTATTGTACAAGTAGAATAAAGTTTTAGGAGTAGAATAAGAATAGGATTTTCCTATTATGGAAATTGTAAATTGTATATATACTCTTTCATTAATGAAAATAATCAAGGGATTATTTCTTTCATGGTATCAAAAGTCTAGGTTTCACATACCTCCTTCTCCAACACCTTCCGCTTGTCTCGGCCTCCTCGAAATCCGAAGTCCTTCATCGGTTTCCATTCCGAGTTCTTCCTCCTCTCTTCCCAATTTTTCTTCAAAATCCCTTAAATCCCCTATTGTTCTTTCATTATGTCTACATCAAAGAACATATTTCATCCCGCACTTACTATTTTCAACATCAAGAACCACATCCCTATTGTTCTTGAGATGGAAAATGTCCAATACTCGACGTGGGCGGAGTTGTTCAAAATTCACGTCATCTCACATCAAGTTCTCCATCACATAATTCCTCCCACGGAGGATCCTCAGTTATGGATTACTCTTGATGCTACCGTCCTTCAGTGAATTTATTCCACTATTTCTACCGACCTTTTACAGATGATTATTGAGCCATCCACTACGGCTATGGCTACATGGAATAGATTGCGTGATATATTCCAGGATAACCAACATTCTTGTATTGTCACCCTTGAGCAGGAATTTTCCCAAATCAGCATGGAAAATTTTCTGAACGTTTCAGCTTATTGTAAATGGCTCAAGGAATTAGCGGACCAACTCCGTAACGTCAGAGCTCCTGTTACCAATAATCGCCTTGTTCTACAAATGGTTGCAGGCCTGTCTGAGGCCTATAATGGCGTTGGAACTCTTCTTCGACAAAGCAATCTGCTTCCCCCTTTTTATCAAGCACGTTCGATGCTCACTTTGGAAGAGGCCGACTTGGCTAAAAAGGCGGATACCGACGCCAGTTCCGTAGTAATGATGACATCCTCCGGTAATTCTCCTGAGTTTGTTGACAATTCGAGCCAAAACTGCAACAACGGTGGCGCCAAGAAGGGTTAGAATCGTAAAAGTAATGGCAAAAAGCGTTGCGGCAACAACGGTGGCGGCCTGAACAGCGGCCTGAACAACAGCAATACTGGCGGAAACAGTAACCACGGCGGAGGTGGGCCTCGGTACAATAGCAGTGGGCCGCAGGCTGCCTGGTCCCAGCCTTGGGCTCCTTGGCCATGGAACTGGGCCAGTGGCCCTAGGCCCAACAACCCCTACTACCAGCCCACTGCCTACCCGAACTGGGCCCAATTTTTTGGTCTAACAGGGATACCCGAGACATAGTTCTCGGCTGGAGCAGCAAACATGTGTGCTTGGGCCTCGGCCTCCACATGCCCACCATACTGCGGGCCCCACTCCGACCGACATTGACGCCGCAATGCATACACTTAGATTGAATCCTCCAGACGCAAATTAGTATATGGATACCAGTGCCACTTCTCACATGACGTCCGACCAAGGTACTCTCTCGTCTTATTCCAATTTGAGCAAAAATCGTGGCATAATTATTGGTAATGACAAATCAATTCTGATTCGTGGTTACGGTCATACGACTTTGTCTCCCCCCATCCAACTCTTGTATTGAAAAACGCCCTTCATGCCCCTAACTTAATTAAAAATTTGGTGTCTGTCCGTAAATTCACCACTGATAATTGGGTTTCTCTTAATATTGATCCTTTTGGGTTTTCTGTGAAGGATTTCAAGACGGGGATACCTCTCATGAGATGTAATAGTAGGGGAGATCTTTATCCTATCACGCCCTCCTCCAGTTTCTCGAGTCAAGCCTTGCCATCTACTTTTGCAGCTACAACTCCTTTCTTGTTTCATATACGTTTGGGTCACCCTGGGTCGTCCATTGTTTCTTCATTACATAAAAACAAATTTATTTCTTGTAAGGGTACGTCTAGTACTCCAATTTCTCAATCATGTCCTTTAGGAAAATATGTTAAGATTACCATTTGTAGCATTTACTTCTCGTACCTTAATGTCATTTGATATTATTCATAGTGATTTATGGACATCTCCTGTTTTAAGTTTTGTGGGCCATCATTATTATGTTCTATTTTTGGATGATTATTCTAATTTTTATGGACCTTTCCGTTAGCGAAGAAATCACAAGTTTTTTCCACATTCTTAAAACTTAGAGCATTCATCCGTACCCAATTCGACCGGGAAATAAAAAATATTCAATGTGATAATGACAAAGAATATGATAATGGGTTGTTTCGGGATTTTTGTGATTCTAATGACATAGTTTTTCATTTCTCGTGTCCTCATACTTCCTCACAAAATGGGAAAGCCGAACGAAAAATTCGTACCATTAATAATATCGTCCGAACCTTATTAGTCCATGCTTCTGTACCCCCTTCCTTTTGGCATCATGCTCTACAAATGACTACTTATCTTCTTAACATACATCCTACCAAAGGTTTGGCATATTCATCCCCTCTTAAAATTCACTATAATAAGGATCCTTCATATTCACATCTTAGGGTTGGGTGCTTATGTTATCCATTATTTTCGTCAACTACTATTAACAAACTTCAAGCCCGTTCTACCGTTTGTGTGTTTTTGGGTTACCCTTACAATCATCGTGGTTACAAATATTTTAATTTATTATCTAATAAAATCATCATTAGTCGCCATATTATTTTTAATAAAACCCAATTTCTGTTTGCCAACGTGAGTAGTCCCGTACCTAGTTCATATAATTTTTTAGATGACGAAGACTCACCATACATTACGCACCACTTATTGGGCCAATCCGGTACCCCCGAAACACCAGCAGGCCCACTGCCTGCTAGCCCGTCACCCGCCACTATTTCTACCCCAGTTTCTGATGTTGGGCCGGTTGCCCAGCCCAATGCCGAAACTGTTTCTGCCTAGATTTCTACTTCTGCCCCAGTTTCAGTTTCCATTGTTGGGCCAGCAGACCCACTGCCTGCTGGCCAGTCAGTCATCCATCCGAATTTATCCCAAAATCCACCCAATTCTCCCCCAAGTCATCGACCGGTCACTCGTAGTCAACGGGGTATTTTTAAACCAAAACAACATTTTAATCTTAATTCTAATGTCTTTAAATCCTCCTACCCCGTAACTAAGTGTCTGCCTTAAATGACCCGAATTGGAAATTGGTTATGCACGACGAATATGATGCTCTTATTGCAAATAAGACATGGGAGTTGGTGCCCCGTCCTTCTGGTGTTAATATTATTCGGTTTATGTGGATTTTTACTCATAAAGATAATTTTGATGGTTCTTTTGCGAGACATAAGGCTCGTCTTGTAGGTGATGGTAAGACTCAACAGGTTGGTGTTGATTGTGGTGAGACGTTTAGTCCGGTGGTCAAACCTGCTACCATTCACACTGTTCTCAGTCTGGCTCTTTCGAAAGCTTGATTCATTCATCAGTTAGATGTGAAGAATGCCTTCTTACATGATGATCTTAAGGAGACCATTTACATGCATCAGCCCTTGGGTTTTCGAGACCCCAAATATCCTCATCATGTCTGTTTATTGAAGAAGTCCTTGTATGGGCTTAAGTAGGCCCATCGGGCATGGTATAAGCGATTTCCATGTTTCATCTATTGGATTTTCTCACAGCAGGTCTGATAATTCATTGTTCATATATCGTCGTGGTACTTCCCTAGCTTATATTCTATTATATGTGGATGATATTATTTTGACTGCCTCTGTTGATACTTTGCGCAAGTATATCATGACAATGCTCAATTCTGAGTTTGCTATGAAAGACTTGGGGTCCTTGAGTTACCTTTTGGGGATTGCCGTCACTCATCATGCAGGTGAGTTATTCTTATCGTAACGAAAGTATGCCGCTGAGGTCATTGAGTGAGCTAGTATGTTATCGTGCAAGTCTACTTCCACTCCAGTCGATACTAAACCCAAGTTGGGTGCTGCGGCTGGCTCACTTTACGAGGATCCGACCCACTATCGCAGTCTTGCAGGGGCTCTTCAGTATTTTACTTTCACGAGACCGGATATTATGTATGCCGTACAATAAATGTGTTTATTTATGCATGATCCCAGGGTTGAGCACATGAATGCGCTCAAACGCATTATTCGATACATCCAGGGCACACTTGACTATGGCTTACATTTATATCCTTCATCGATGTCGACACTTGTCTCATATACAAATGTTGATTGGGGTGGCTGTCCAGATACCAGACGTTCCATGTCTGGTTATTGTATGTACCTTGGTAATAACTTGGTCTCATGATCTGCAAAGCGCCAATCTACTTTATCACGCTCCAGTGTAGAGGTCGAGTATCGAGTGGTGGCTAATGTGGTTTCTGAATCATGTTGGTTATGTAATCTTCTTTTAGAGCTTCATTGTTCCATTCAGAAAGCTACCTTGGTTTATTGTGATAATATTATTGTCGTCTATCTTTCTGGTAATCATGTTCAACATCAGCGCATTAAACATATCGAGATAGATATCCACTTCGTTCGAGAAAAGGTAGCTCGTGGGCAAGTACGTGTCTTCCATGTCCCTTCCAGGTATCAAATTACAGACATATTTACGAAGGGTCTTCCCTCGGTTCTGTTTGAAGATTTTAGGGACAGTCTCAGAGTACGAAGATCGCCCGCTATGACTACGGGAGTGTGATAAATACCCGTGATATACAAGTATATACGTTGTGTATATCACGAGCAAATTGTTGCATAATGGGCTGTTAAATCTCGTGATATACATGGTATATGCATGCCGTGTATATAAAGGTTTAGTAGTCTATTTTACGTTATGATTTGTTGTAAATAAATTAGAGTTGTACACTTACCATAATTGTAGAATTATTGTACAAGTAGAATAAGGTTTTAGGAGTAGAATAGAAAGAGGATTTTCCTATTATGGAAATTGTAAATTGTATATATACTATTTCATTAATGAAAATAATCAAGGGATTATTTCTTTCACAAATAATGCAAAAAATGTAATTGTGACGAACTTCTTGAGAATAGTGTAGTATGAGAAACGATACTATAGGAAATTAATCCCCTGGTTTCTTTCATTCCTAAGATTACAATTTATATAATGGTGTACAAAATCATTCTATGGCTAATATTAAAGAAGACTTATTTATCATATCCTAATTATCCTAATAATATGAATCTTATCTAATCATATCCTAATCATCCTAATAATATGAATCCTAATTATATGTACAATTACATTGGTGATTTGATATGATTGAGATAATTATGGAACAGTTCCCCGCAGTCTTAGCGGGAGGTCCTCGTATGCTGAGACTGTCTCTGAAATCATCAAACAGTATGCGTGGAAGCCCATTCGTGAAAATATCTGCAACCTGATAACGGAACGGTGCATGGAGAACATGGACTTCTCCACATGCAACATTTTCATGGACAAACAAGATATCTATTTCTATGTGTTTTGTGCATTGATGCTGGACAGGGTTACCTAATAAGTATATCGCACTCACATTATTACAATAAACTATAGTTGCTTTTTTCAATCGGACAATGGAGTTGTAAAAGAATATTACGGAGACAATATGATTCAGCGACCACATTAGTTACCCCTTGGTATTCTGCTTCAGTGCTTGACCGAGATATTGTCGGCTGTCATTTCAACGACCATGAAATGAAGTTATCTCCCAAAAATACATAATAACTAGAGGTGGAACGTCGTGTGTCCGGGAAGCCACCCCAATTAGCATTTGTATATGATGAGAGACTCGAAATGAAGGACTTATACAAATGCAATCCAAAATCAAGAGTACCCTTAACATACCGCAGAATTCGCTTAAGAGCCCTCATATGCTCTTCTTTCGGATCATGCATATGTAAACATACTTGTTGAACTGCATAGGAGATATCAGCTCTTGTGAAAGTAAGTTACTGCAATGCTCCTTCTAAGATGCGGTAATGTGTTGGGTCATAGTATGGAGAACCCGTAGCGTTAATCAATTTTGCTTTTGTATCAACCGACATAGTAACGGTTTGCACGAGGACATGCCGGCTTTTTCAAAGATCTCCTCGGTGTATTTCTTTTGACAGAGAAACAGACCGCCTGTATATTGAGTTACAACAATGCCCAAGAAATAGTTTAAAAGACCCAAGTCCTTCATAGCAAATTCTGAAGCAAGGAAATTCATAATAGACTGACGAAGTGACTCAGAAGATGCTGTGAGAATAATGTCATCCACATAGAGAAGAATATATGTCATGTCATTACCATTCTTGTAAATGAACAAAGATTGGTCAGACTTGTTGTGTGAGAACCCCAATGTGGCTACGAACCCTGGAAACCTGTTATACTACGCCCTGGGTGCTTGTTTTAAATTATATAATATTTTTTCAACAAGCAGACATAACCTGGATGAGTCGGATCCTAGAAACCCAAAGGCTAGTGCATGTAAAGTGTTTCCTGTAGGTGACCATGTAGAAATGCATTCTTTACGTCCATCTGATGAATGTACTATGATTTTGAAAATGCAAGACTGAGAACAGTCCTGATAGTCTCTTGTTTAACCACTGGGCTGAACGTCTCACTACAATCCACACTAACCTACTGAGACCTGCCATCACCAACAAAACGAGCTTTGTGTCTCGCAAAAGAACCATCATAATTCTTTTTATGATAGAAAACCCACATAGAACGTATTATGTTTACATTATGTGGATGAGGCACTAACTCTCACGTCTTATTTTTAATTAGAGTATCAATTTCGTCTAATGTGGCAACTTTCTAATTCGGGTCGATAGAGCAGCTTTTCGGATTTTTAGGAATAGGTGATGGTTGGACCGAGGATGTTAAATTAAAATGATGCTTGAGACAAAAAAAATCCCTTGAATTGCACGGGTTTCAATGGACTGAGGATGGGCTTAAACTTGGGACAGGCGTAGTAGAGTCTCGGAAATAGTGTTGGGCCGAGAAAAGTTAACTGTTTGGGCTTGGTTTGCTGGGCTCACTGGATGGATTTGTGTAGTGTTGGAGGGCTCCCTTATTGGGCCAAGATGGGTGGTGAGGCGGGCTGGGCCGATGGCACGGAAGAGGGAGCAATGGGCTCCCTTAATTGGATTGGCCCAGTCCGAAGATTTTGCTCGACCGAGGCATTTTGTTGCCGTCAATAGGCCGGTCCAGTCCAGTCACTTGGCTGGACCGACGGCAAGGAGGGTGCAGTAGGCCCCTCATTTGGGTTTGTGGAGATGGCTTTTGTAAATGGTATCTCAATATTGGATTCATCCCATCGTCCAAAAAATCATATGAATGTGGGGAAGATGTGTGAGAGGTAGCAAATGGGAACGTATACTTATCGAACACAACGTGATGAGAGATGATTATTTTCATATTAGACATATCATAATACTTATAGCCCCTATGAATTTTGTGGGTATCCCAAAAATACACACGGAGTGAAACGGGCTTGAAGTTTGTTTATTGTTGTGGATGGAAATAATGGAAATCACAAACACCCGAAAACCCGCAAATGTGTGTAGGACAGAATACGATAGTATAGCATTTGGGTGGGTGATATGTTTGAGAGTAACTTGCTAGGAATAATGTTTAGAAGATATGTGGCCATTTGAAGGGCATGATGCCAAAAAGATGGTGGCATGGACGAATGCGCAAAAAGTGTGCGCACTAAATTGTTGATTGTGCGGATTTTTCTTTCGGCTTTTCCATTTTGAGAAGAGGTATGTGGAATGAGAGACGTAATGACATACCATTTTTGTGACAAAAATATTTAAATTGGTCATTTACAAATTCCCTCCCATTGTCACATTGAAAACATTTTATGGACTTCTCAAATTGGATTTGGATGAAGACACTAAATTGTTTAAAAATAGTGGGAACTTGTGATTTTTGTCTAATTGGAAATGTCCACAGAAAATTAGTGAAATCATCCAAAATAAGCATATAGTACTTATGACCTGCCGAACTCAAAATCGGGGATGTCCACAAATCACTATGCAATATATCAAACGGCATAATAGTATTTGACAAAGATAAAGAAAAAAGGGAATTTAACATGCTTTCCGAAAACACAAGACTGACAAACATGAGAGTCCAAACATTTACAATCAATCAATTTATTTTTGCTAAGAGAATTGAACACCTGTGCTCTCGGGTGTCCCAAACGGTTATGCCATAACATAGGAGAAATAACAGCAAAAGTCGATGGAGTGGTGACTTGGTTGTTGGTAGTGGCGGTGATGGGATACAAATCTCGAATGCTATTACACCTCATTATTGGCATCCCGTATGAAAATCCTTCATAGAAAACCCAAATCGATCAAATTTAACAGAAATATTATTGTCAGTAGTGAACCGACTCACAAATATCAGATGTTTAATGAGTTTGGTTGCATGTAGGACATTATTCAATTGTAAAGGTGGGTGGGGGAGTTTTAACTGGCCAATACATGAATTGGAATTTCCTGTCCACTACCAACGACAATATTTTTATTATTGCTCATATTAAAATAAGACGACAGATTATCTTAAGATGTCGTCATATGTGAGGTTACCCCGGTGTCCATGTACCATGAGTCATCGAGAACATTGATACTCATGTT
This sequence comes from Anisodus tanguticus, assembly GCA_034509755.1. Lineage (NCBI taxonomy): Eukaryota > Viridiplantae > Streptophyta > Magnoliopsida > Solanales > Solanaceae > Anisodus > Anisodus tanguticus. The sequence continues at coordinate 36,531,048 of CM067544.1, forward strand.
GTTCATGGCATGCTCAATGTCTGTTGGAGCATAACTCGACGATGATGGTCCGTGGGCTGAAAAGGTTTGTTGTGGACGGATGCCTAAAACACCGGGCTGCCTGTTTGAAATATTAGGTTGAGCCCACTGATTTGTTGGGTATGGGCAGTGTGGGCTCCACTGTTGCGGGTTCCAGGCCCACAGTGGGATCTGACCCCACTGCCCATTGCCAGAAAATTGTTGCGGCTACCCATGGGTTTGTCCCTGCTGCTGCCCACGGCCTCCGCCCTCTTCCACCATTATTTTTACCTTTGTTGTTATTGTGATTTTGACCCCTTTTTGGTCCATTATTGTTGCGATTTGAAGCCCCTCCCAAACCAGAATTTTGTGGGTTAAAATCATTTGTAGACACGTTGGTGGAAAGAAGGGCGGTGCCGACTCTATTTGCTGCTGACGCCCGCCTGATTTACCTTTCGTGTTTCTTCAAGAATCAACCTCGAACTGGCCTCATAGAATGGTGGTAGGGGATTGCTTTGTTGAATGAACGTAGCAACACCATCAAATTGTTCATTTAATCCCGCAATCAATTGGAGAACTAAACTTTGATTTGTCACTGACGCACCAACATTAGAAAGTTGATCGGCAAGCATTTTCAACTCTTGGCAATATGTGGAGACGTTTGAAAAATCATCCAATTTTACATTGGTGAATTGATTTTCAAGATATACTGCCTTAGAGATTTTATTATCTTGAAAAATATTTTGTAAATGTTTCCAAGCCTGTTGAGCCGTAGAATCTGGTTCCAAAATGGTGTGCAAAATGGCATTGGAGATTGTGCCATAAATCCATTGAATGACTATAGCATCTAAACGAGTCCATAAACTTGGGTCCATAAAGGTGGTTTCCGATGAATACTTAGAAGGAATAATATGGTCTATGACCTCGTATGCTTGACAATAAAATTTAAACAACTCCGCCCAAGAAGAGTATTGCCCTTTTTCCATCTCAAGGGTAATAGGAATAAAGTTCTTGACGTTGTTCATGGCAAGAGAAGGGATGAAATTTTTGTTTGTCAGTCATTGTTGCCCAAAAAAATACAAGGAAAACATATGTAGAAAAGAAAGATTTTGGTGTGTAGAATAAGGGAGATAAAGAACCCTAATTAGGGTTTTTGGCTATGAGTGGTTTTAGGGTTAGGTTTTGGTTTTTAGGCCAAAAGGAAGATGGTTTCGGCTAGGGTTTTGCCAAAAAAAATCGGTAGGGTTGAGGGGCGGCCGACGAGAATTAAGGCAAAAACTTGGGGAGTTATTTTGTGGCTCTGATACCATGAAGGAAATTAATCCCCTGGTTTTTTTCATTTCCAAGATTACAATTTATATAATGGTGTACAAGATCATTCTATGACTAATATTAAGGAAGACTTATCTAATCATATCCTAATAATATAAATCTTATCTAATCATATCCTAATCATTCTAATAATATGAATACTAATTATATGTACAATTACATTGATGATACTATAAACAAATAACTAAAAGCATTTGATATGACATCTTTAAGTATAGACTCATATTGAGAATATTTAACAATGTGTGTTACTACCTTTGTTCCATAAATATAGCTCCTATTGAAGCATGCATGTACAAGCCAAAAAGAAGCTAGTTGTAGTACTCTTCTTTTACCTGTATTTCTACAAACAAGACAATAGAGGTAAGTTGGTGAAATGTTATGAATAACTGTATTATAATTCAATAGAAACGGCATAAAACATAAGAGTTTTTTTTTTTTTATCAATATGACTGCAAATGGTTAAAACAATTTAGAGCTTGTAATCCTTATTGTTGACCTGATAAAAGAACACAAGAGGTAAACCAAATCAAGCAAGGACAACATTTTTATTCCAAAGTAATGTTAAAACCTGTAGCACTGATACACTACTTAAATGTAGTGTTGCAAAAGAAATTATATAGATAAATGAGCAAAATCATTGATTCTGATATATTTCTATACACGCTCATCTCAAGAGCAACTAACAGATGTATAAATCTTGGATCTCACCTAAACTAATTACAATAACCTAATGTCCTCTCTTAAACAAAAATGAGATTTGCTGAATAATGGAACCACTATTGATATTTGGAGCCAGGAGAGAGTGAATAGTATTTTCCTTTTCATCACATGACATAATAACTACTTCTCTGATGATGTTATAAAATTGCGTGCAATGATGTTTGCACTTGGATTCAGAACGCTTAGTTAGTAAACCGACCCTGAACATCTTGAATTAGTAGGTACTCTTTTTGAAAACACTCGGAACATACTACATTAGCACTAATAAGTACAACATAAATGTACACTGAATAACAATCACTGAGCAGTCACATTTGAATTTTACTGAGCACAATGTCATTTGCTCATTCGAAGTATCTAGCTACATGTCGCGGTAACTTCAGAAAGAGAACACAAGAATTAAAACGACAGGAGTTTTCTCATCAATAGAGTTAACAAAACAAAGGAGAATTTTCTACACATAGCTTTTAACATAACAATATGGTGTTATGTAATAAAAAATCAACATATAAACACATTAAATTATAGGAGAAAATTTATGCAGCAGCTACCTATATTATTTCTTAGAGAAGTGTAGCAGAGATTTTGAAATTGCACTTGATCAAAATCCTCAATGAAGTTTGATTACTGAAAAGGTATGGAGGTAATTAAAAACAATGACTTGCTTACTTTATAGTATCTGCAAACGAGACATCAGTTTGGTAAAATAATAATTCCAGAATCTTTAGCAGAAAATACCATATATTTTCCATATATATATATAGAGAGAGACACACACACACACAGAGAGTGTGTGTGTTCTTATTTGATGACCATTCTTGTCACTAAATTCAGATTTTAAAAGATATTCATTCCACGGATTTGTGTTCCTTACCATAGCAAGAAAAATGGATTATTCAGTGAAAAATGTTGGTTGGCAGCTCAAACCTCAAAAGGGAGTTGAAACATTAAATAGTCCAGACATCTATATATATTTCATGAACAACTAGAGGAAAAGATTCAAACAAGGAAGTGCCTCACTATCTGGAGAGTTTTATTGCTACATGAAAACACCACTTTCATAGAGCTTGTTTTCTTCATCTAAGTGGCACATCACCAACCTAAACTCTTCTGGTTCTTTTCAGCATTGATGGAAGCTTGCCAAGGTGAAGTTGACATTAATGACAATACATTAAACTACAAATTTATTGTACAAAGAATCTTTTATGCATATGGAAGATTACTCTACCAAGAAGAATTCACTCAATTCAGTAGTCCTGAAATATTGGTTGCTCTTCAATAAGCAGCACTAATTAGTACTACATAAATATACATTGAATGACAATGCAACTTCAACCAGTTGGAACAATATGTTCACTGTCTTTACTTATTAGTTGAATGAAACATGCACACTAAATAGTATGTCTTCTTAGTATATCAAGCAAACAAATTTAAAATTTGTTAAAGGGTTCACTAAATCGTTATTAACATATGTTTTTATAATTAGGTTTTGTTTCTCCTTTTTTCTTCTTCTTCTGTTTATAGTGTTTTGAAGTTCAACCGAAAGTTAATCAGTACATTTCCATTTCTCATTCAAAAAGACATACCACTAAATAGCCTTATCTTATCCAATGTAAGTCCTTGTCCACTCGCTCCCACAACCCAGGATCCATATTCCAAAGGCACACACTGCAAAATAAGGTAAGAGATCTACATTAATCATCACAACGGTTGAACACAAAATCTTGTTAAAATCATCACAGAGTACCACCTCACACGTCAATATACCTCCCATAAACTATATATACGTTATATGCATGATAATATTTGCATGCAATTACGACATATAATAATTCTGAAGAGGTTAGTGGTTAGTATTCTCGCGTGTCACGTGAGTGACTCGAGTTCGATCCCCGGCAACGACGTTGTTTTGAATGGGAGCCTTGGAGTAACTGGTAAAGTTGCTTCCATGTGACTAGGAGGTCATGAGTTCAAGCAGTGGAAACAGTCTCTTGTAGAAATGCAAGGTAAAACTGTATACAATAGACCCTTGTGGTCCGACCCTTCTCCGAACTCCGTGCATGGAAGATATTGTCAATAAATAGAAGTACATCTTGCTCATTAACATCTCCTTGAACCAGAGACCACGAACGTGAAGTAAATCATCGAACCTACGGTCTGTTAGGATTTGAGTCTCAAATCCTACCTAATCAGAAAGCAGTAAATAAGCGAAGAACAAATAACACACACAGATTTATAGTGATTCACCCTCAATGCAAGAGCTACGTCCACTTTACCACTACAGATTTTGTTGATTACAATGGTTGTAGGAAACGGGAAATAAGTAACTGTTAAGTATTACAACAAACTGAAATTTCAATAAACTGAGATTACAAGCACTTTGATTTGCTGGGTCGAGTGATGGCACTCTGTCTTTAATACAAGATTGCCCCGTATATATCCTTTTACGTTCTAGACAATAGTCTCCCAAGATAAAACAGCAACTCAACAAATGAGCAAAAGAAACTCAAGTGTTACTTTGAAGAACTTAGTGTAATGAAATGATGCTGGAAAGTAGTAGGAAGATTTCTATTTTTTTCGTTTGTGTGTTGTCTCAATAATTGAGCCAAATGCTTCAATATATAGTGCATGGAGGGGACTTGTCAACTGCCCAACTAATTGTTGTTATGGACATATAATGGCAATTAGTGATGAGTAATTCAGCCAAATAAATGACTAAATTAATGTGTAACGTATTGGAGCTTTAGTGAGGAGTTATTCAACCAAGTAATAACTGAATTGATCTCTGTCCAATTTTATCTTACCTGAAACTTCAAGGACCAAACTGTAAATATAAAGCAATTTGGGTCCAAAAAGATAATATCAGAAGAAGCCCAAAGCCCAAGGCCCATGATCCGAACCCGGACCGGACGGGCGGGCGGCGGCGGCGCGCGTGTGGACTTAGCCTCGAACCAAAGCACATCTAGGTCCTCCCTCCTTCAAACACATGGGTTACCCCTTAAGGTCCCAAACCCTTAGCCAATTTTGAGACTGATAAACTAAACAAATCTTCCTTCCCCCACCGATGAGGGAGAATTGGTCTATACCATATTTTCATGCTTCAAAACACCTCACTTCGTGGATCAATATCTCTTTCATTTTCTCAACTATATCTAACGATCCTTGGCCCTACGGTCATCTACTCACTTAGTAGATTATGCACGTGTGAAGAATCAAAGTCTCCAATATGCGAAACCCTAGTGTTTAAGTCATTAAAGATGGGTGGACGCAACTCCCACCAAAGACAAATTTCCAACAATCCCCTCTTGAAAGAGATTTTGGCGCACTCACAAGGTGCCTATTTTCAGCAATATTTCAGCGGACCGATGTTGCATAAGGAGAGGTAGCTTCAGCTTTGAACCTTCTATAGTTAAATACCATTGGACTTACTTACTACGCGGTGAACGTGATGTCTTGAACCGTCAGTGTTTAGTGTAAGCCAAGTCAATAGTACCGACACAACAAATTCCCTAACTCTTTTCTTCGTAACGTTTTGTCCGTTGTGGCCGTGGACACTTCTTGGATTCTTAAGTGCGTTCATTTGAGGCGGCTTGCCGTCACACTTAAATATGTGGTCTCCTACAAGGTATCCTGCTATACGTCACTTAACAAGTGTTAGGAACCATTAAAAGTTTCCCCAAACCTAACCTCAACTGTTGAGGATCATTAAAGGTTTTGGAAACTTAACCTTTACCCACACTGCAGATAACACTTAATGTGTATCGCGGGAACGACTTTGGATTTATGTTCCTTATAGAAATCATAACCTGAAGTGCTCTTGCTTCCACCGAAGCGCTCAACTGAACCTTTACAGCTTAGTTTTCTCATTGAACCAAATTCCTGGGATCTCCGGTCAGTAAGGTTGGATATGGTCCTCAAAGCTTGGGTTTTAAGCCCATTCCCCTAGACAAGCAGAATATCTGATCTCTGGGTATGCCCTTTGTCAATGGGTCTGCTATGTTATCCTTTGATTTTATGTAATCAATGGATATTATACCCGTTGTGATCAGCTGCCTAACGGTCTTATGTCTCCGTCAAATATGATGAAATTTGCCGTTGTACATAGAGCTTCGTGCCCTTCTTAAAGCCGATTGGCTGTAGAAGTGAATCATCACTGAAGGTACGGGTTTGTCCCAACAAGGGATGCCCTTTAAGAAGTCGTGAAGACACTCAGCTTCTTGTCCTGCTTTGTCTAAAGCGATAAACTCCAATTTCATCGTGGATCGGGCGATGCAAGTTTGCTTAGAGGATTTCCAAGATACAGCCCCACCACCAATTGTAAATATATACCCACTGGTGGACTTGGTGTTCTCTATATCAGATATCCAGTTTGCATCACTGTACCCCTCTAGTACAGCTGGATACCTCAAATAATGTAACCCGTAATTTAGCGTGTACTTTAGGTAACATAGCACCCAATTCAACGCTTTCCAATGATCATTACTTGGATTATGAGTAAACCTAGACAACTTGTTGCCTGCATAAGCAATATCAAGTCTGGTGCAGTTTGTTACGTACATCAAACTCCCAATCACCTGTGCATATTGCTCCTGACATACGGGTGCACCACGATTTTTATCAAGTTTTTGATTTCTATCCAGTGGTGGCTTCATAGGCGAACTGTCAAACACCTCAAACTTTCTCAAAACATCTTTGACGTAGTGAGACTGAGATAAGACCAGTCTGTCAGACGTCTTACAGATTTTTATCCCAAAGATGACATCTATTATACCCATATCCTTCATATCGAAGCATTGTTTCAACATGTTCTTAGTCTCTAGGATTACTCTAGGACTACTTCATATGATCAACATGTCATCTACGTACAGGCATATCATGACGAACGAGTCAGAGTTACCTTTCGTGTAGACACATTTGTCACACTCGTTAATGGAGAAACCCTTTGATAGTATAGTACTATCAAACTTTTCGTGCCATTGCTTCGGGATTTGTTTCAGCCCGTACAGAGATTTGACAATCCGACAAACTTTCTTCTCTTGCCTTGGAACTACATACCCCTCGGGTTGTTCCATATAGATTTCTTCTTCCAAATCACCATTTATGAAGGCTGTCTTAACATCCATTTGATGTATCTCAAGGTCATTCAATGCTGCAATAGCAATGAATACTCGTATGGACGTCATCCTAGACACCGGGGAGTACGTGTTAAAATAGTCAAGGCCTTCTTTCTGTCGATAGCCCTTAACTACCAACCTGGCCTTGTACTTATCTATAGACCCATCTACTTTATACTTTCGTTTGAGTATCCATTTACAACCCAACGGTTTATTTTCCGGAGGAAGATCAACCAACTCCCAAGTATGGTTATGCATGATAGAGTCTATTTCACTCTAAATAGCTTCTTTCCAGAGTGGTGCCTCTAGAGTTGACAATGCTTCAGCAATTGTCCTTGGTTCGTCATCAACCATATAAGCTACAAAGTCAGGACCGAAGGTTTTATCCTTCCTAGCCCCTTTACTTCGCCTTGGTTCTATCTCTGGAGTCTCTAAGTTTTGAGAATCTGGAACACTAGATTCCGGATATTCAGCCATTTTGAAGTCCACTAGACCTGAACCATCTAGATCCGGGCAGTCAATGACTCCTGGTTCCTAAGAGCTCTGTTCATAACTTCGTTTACGAAAGGTTATGTCTTTTTCCTTTCTAGGAAAAGTGTCTTCAAAGAATTTAGCATTCCTTGATTCCATGATTGTACCCCCGTGGATATCTGGAATATCTGACTTACGCACTAAGAAGCGATAAACACTACTGTTATTTGCATATCCGATGAAAATGTAATCTAGAGTCTTAGGCCCAATTTTGACCTGTTTTGGCTCAGGCACTTCGACCTTTGCCAAACAACCCCACACCTTTAAATATTTATAGGTGGGTTTCTTTCCCTTCCATGATTCATATGGAGTTTTGTCCTTACCCTTATGTGGGACTCTGTTAAGAATCGTATTAGCGGTAAGGACGGCTTCTCCCCACATGTTTTGGGGAAGACCGAAATTGATAAGCAAGGCATTTATCATTTTTTTCAATGTGCGGTTCTTGCGTTCAACAACACTGTTCGAATGAGGTGAGTATGGAGCAGTAGTTTGATGAACAATTCCTGATTTGGCACAATATTCCTCAAATGACGCTGCATATTCTCCCCCTCTATCGCTACGTATTTCTTTAATCCACATGCTTAGTTGGTTCTCAACTTCTGCTTTCTAGCCTCGGAACGCTTCAAAGGCTTCATCTTTACTTTTCAACAAGTAAAGGTAACAATACCTTGTACTATCATCAATGAATGTCACAAAGTACTTGTTCCCCTCTCTAGTTTGTGCAAACTTCAAATCAAATATATCTGTGTGAATAAGTTCTAGAGGAGCGGTATTCCTTTCGACGGATCGAAAAGGAATCTTTGTGAGTTTTGCCTCTACGCATACCTCACACTTATGTTAAGGGTTTACGTCGATAGACGGCAACAACTCCAATTTTACCAACCTTTGGATGGACTTGTAGTTAACATGTCCTAATCTATGATGCCATAAATTAGAGGACTCAAGCAAGTAAGAAGAAGCTTCAATTTTATTGCTTGGACGCATTACAGACATGGCGTTAACTTTGAAGATGCCTTCACAGACGAAGCCTCTCCCCACAAAAGTGTCATTCTTAGTGATTACAAATTTATTGGACTCAAATACTAGCCTAAAACCAGCATTAACCAATAAAGGACCTGAAATTAAATTCCTTCTAATCTCAGGGACATGCATCACTTCCTTCAGAGTGAGCTCCTTTCCAGAAGTCATCTTTAGGACCACCTTTCCTACCCCCAGCACGTCAGAGAAAGCGTTGTTACCCATGAACAGCTTCTTGTCGGTGACTGGCGTATACATGGAGAAGGCATCTCTATTGGAACAGATGTGTCTGGTAGCACCCGTGTCCATCCACCACTGCATGAGATTTTCAACCAGGTTTGCTTCAAGCACCACCACCGAAAACTCCTCAATCATGTCGTCCAGAAGCGTGTCTTTGATGACGTTGGCATGTGCCTTGCCCTTATCCTTGGCTTTCTCTTATTGCTCACTCTTGAGCTTGCGGCATTCCTTGATAATATGACCAGGTTTCCCACAATGGTGATAGTTTTCTTTGAACTTTTCCGCCACTTGGGTCTTGCCATCTTTCTGGAACTTGCGCTTCTTGCTTGGGTTCCCTTTGGCCTCAGCCAGATTTGCCTTTGCCTCATAAGGTTGCTTTCCTCTAGGCAAGGCCTTCTTATTATCTTCCTGAATCTGGAGTTTAATAATAAGTTCTTCAAAGGTCATCTCCTTTGTCTTGAGTTTTAAGTAACTCATAAACTCATTCCACGAGGAAGGTAAATTTTCAATCAGTGATGCAACCAGAAACTGCTCATTTGGTTTCATACCTTTCAAATTCAGGTGATGTAGAATCATTTGGAATTCCTGGACTTGGAATATCACTGTTTTACTATCCGCCATTTGAAATTTCAGAAATTTCCCAACGATGAATTTCTTAGTACCTGCATCTTGTGCGTTGTACTTCTTTTGCAGATTTTTCCCACAACTCTTTGGCAGTGCCTATGGTGCAATACACCGTGTAGAGAGGGTCTGACAAACAGTTCAAAATATAGTTCTTACACATGAAATCACTATGATTCCATGCATCAAGAACCATCTTCATACCATTAATGACATGGATACCTTGGCCCCCTTCAACCGTTTCAGTAGGCGAAGGGTCTATTCATCTCCAGATTGTGGAGGATCTTCTGTTAGGAACTGAGCCATTCCCATAATCATCAAGTAGAACAACATCTTCTGCTGCCATTTCTTAAAATTGGAGCCCATGAATTTTTCTGGGCGTTCATGGTGGAATGCAGAGGGTGGAGGAACTGTCACGTTCCCTTGAGGAGCAGTAAAGGCATTGGATATGCCTTGGGTAGCAGTGGGGAAGGCATAGGAGTTGTCTTGAGCAGTAGCAATAGCAAGAGGGAAGACAGAAGGGTTGCCTTGAGTGGCAACATCAGCAGCAGAATCATAAGTGTTTCCAGTCATGTTTAAGCAGTTACAGCAAGAAAATATTGTCTTAAAATTGTTGATTACAATGGTTGCAGAAAACGGGAAATAAGTAATTGCTAAGTATTACAACAAAATGAAATTACAACAAACTGAAATTTCAATAAATTGGAACAAGAAACTAAGATTACAAGCACTTTGATTTGCTGGGTCGAGTGATGACACTCTGTCTTTAAGACAAGATTGCCCCGTATATATCCTTTTACGTTCTGGACAATAGTCTCCCAAGATAAAACAACAACTCAACAAATGAGCAAAGGAAACTCAAGTGTTACTTTGAAGAACTTTGAAAAACAATTGTTATCACATTTCAACAAATGATGCTGGAAAGTAGTAGGAAGATTTCTGTTTTTTTCGTTTGTGTGTTGTCTCAACAATTGAAGCCTTTAGCTTTATCTCAAGTACTTTCATCATTGTCGTCGTTGAAGCTTCGCCTTTGCCTCTTTCTCTCCCTTGGTTGTGTTCACGTCGTTCCTAAAATGCATATGGGTTCATATCTAACTCTTCAATTTCTTTTTAATATCATATGCTTCTGTTCTATTTCAGGCGATACTCATCTTCAATTTGTATTACTTTTGATTTGAAATGTAAATTTATTTTAAAAATTTGTGTATATTTTTGTAGTTGTGAAGATGAAATTTAGGGATTTACTAGTATAATAAACCTTTTCTTTTGTATCGAAAAGCTTATGAACACGAAAATAAGTTTAATTAAGATATTTCCAAATTTATTTTGAAATCAAGACGTTCAATTAATTGAGTGTCAAATTTGGCTTGCAATTTTAGGTTTTGGTTACAGAATTAGCTTTTCTACAATGAATAAGTTTTCTAAAACTTCTTATAAGGGTACTAAAAACTCCGATTGCGGGCTAAAAAACTACTGGATGAAATTATTTTAGAACTCTTTTTGATTCTCATAGGCTAAAAAATGTTGCTTAATCTGTGTTTTTTATTTACAGGGTACCCGGGAACCTATCCGGGTAGGTTCCTGGTAGTAAATTTAGGAACCGATCTTTTACCGGGTAGGGTCCGGGTAGTTCAAAAATGTTAGGGTACCCGGACCCGCTCACCCCTAGTAATTTAACTTGACATGATTTAAACCCACACAAATATCTAAGATTTATTTTGGATTATTCGTTTAAAAAAAATTCTTTATTTTTTAAATTTCGTGTAAAGTCAAACTAGGTCAATCATTTTGAAAGTGAGGAGTATCTCATTCTATATTATAAAAGCACTTACCTTACCTCTCTCTCCTTGATGGAAGCATCGGCATTCGTGTTTTACGTTGAACTCTAGACTATTTACCTTTAACAAATTCGTAAGCAAAGAATAAAAACACTTATTCTATATTTCTATCGAATTAAGTTTTCAATTTAAATTGTGTATTCATTGAAAAATCAGCTGCGACAGATTGTAAAGGCCGTTATGAATTGAACTCTCAAATATGTGCTGAAATCATTTTAGTAATCGTCCTCAATTCAATTATGTGAGCTATGCACATATTTCTGTTAAAGTTAATTTGGGTGTCTAAAGGTATAAACATATTTCTTTTGTTAGTTAATTGGGATCTACTATAAGCAGCCCAACAAAACCACGACGGTAAGAATATTTTCCTCAATATTCCTCTTATAATACTGTGGTAATAATACCACTATTATCAGCTACAATTATGCTAAGGATATGATTTGATGATGCTACAATCATGCCATCTAATCTACCTACATTAATGCTAATAAACCTACCATATACAAATGATATTACAATCAATTACAATAATAAATAATTATAATGGTAATTAATAATTATTCTATCACTCCCCCGCAGTCGAAGTGGGAGGTAGACATATGCTGAGACTGTCTCGAAAATCTTCAAATAATATCAGCGGAAGACCTTTAGTAAAAATATCTGCAATTTGATAGCGCGACGGGACATGCAAGACACGCACTTGTCCGCGAGTGACCTTTTCACGAACAAAATGGATATCTAGATCAATATGCTTAGTGCGTTGATGGTTCACCGGATTTCCTGAGAGGAAGATAGCACTAACATTATCACATTATACTAATGTCGCCTTCGGAATCGGACAGTGGAGTTCGAGAATGAGATTCTGAAGCCAACATGATTCAGACACAACATTGGCAACACCTCGGTATTCTGCTTCGGCACTGGATCTGGACAATGTTGCTTGCCGTTTGGAGGACCAAGATACCAAGTTATCGCCAAAAAATATATCATAACCAGAAGTGGAGCGTCGGGTGTTCCGACAGCCTCCCCAGTCGGCATCTGTGTAAGAGACAAGGGTGGATGTCGATGATGGATATAAATGCAAGTCATACTCTAGAGTGCCCTGAATATAACATACAATGCATTTGAGAGCATGCATATAATCATCCATCAGATTATGCATGAATATGAACACCTGTTGAACTGCATAAGAAATATCTGGCCTGGTGAATGTAAGATATTGCAGGGCCCTTGCCAGGCTGCGGTATAGTGTCGGGTCGGAAAATGGCTTGCCGGAAGATGCACTCAATTTGGGTTTAATATCAACCGGAGTAGCTGACGGCTTACAGGAGGACATGCCAGCACGTTCAACAATCTCTGTTGCATACTTCTTTTGGGATATAAACAAACCAAATGCATGACGTATCACAACTATCCCTAGAAAGTAGAGTAGTGGCCCTAGATCCTTCATAGCAAATTCAGAGCCAAGCAGTGACATGATGGACTTGCGAAGAGCATCGAATGAGGCAGTTAATATAATATCATCCACATAGTATTACCCTGATGGTAGATGAACAGAGAATGATCAGAACGGATGTTAGAAAATCCAATATGTGAAACAAAATCTGCAAATCTCTTGTATCAGACCCGGGGAGCCTGTTTTAGCCCATATAATGATTTTTGAACAAGCACATATGATTGGGGTACTTGGAGTCCCTGTATCCCAAAGGTTGGTACATGTATACTGTTTCATTTAGTTGTCCATGGAGGAAGGCATTTTTGACATCCAACTGATGAAGTGGCCATGCCTTTGAGAGATCCAGACTAAGGATTGTTCTGATAGTTGCCAGTTTAACCACCAGACTGAATATCTCCCCGCAATCCACACCAACCTGTTATGTCTTTCCATCACCTACAATAAGGGCTTTATGCCGCTCAAAAGTACCATCAAATTTTTCTTTGTCATTGAAAATCCACATAGACCGAATTATATTAGCATTAGGAGAATGAGGTACCAATTCCCACGTCCTATTTTAATAAGAGCATTAAATTCATCATCCATAGCCATTTTTCAAATTGGGTCATTAAGAGCAGACACAGTATTACGAGGCAATGGTGATTTTGAGACACGGGTGTGCAAGCTATATATTTGGTGTTGGGTTTGACAATGCCGTGTTGACTACGGGTGACGGGCCACTAGGCCGAAAGTGGGATCGATCTGATGGGGGTTCCAAACTGCCTGGCAGTGGGTCGTGACCCACATTGCCAGGTTTGGGGTTGTGGCCCAAGCCACACCGCTGCCAAGCAGTGGGCTGTTTAAATTTGGGCCAGAGCAGCCAGCGTTAACTGGGCTCAGTGCTGATAAAACTGGCCCAGTTTGGTGGGTAGTAAGATCACGTGATTGGTCCATTATTTCTGGGCCCAGTTCACCCAAATAATTTGGGTTGGCCGAAACAGTAGCTGTGGGATGAGAAAATTGTTGGGTCAGATACGGGGATATGTCATCATCTATAAAATCATAGGTATGTGGTGCGGACACATGCATTTTGATAAATGGGAAATTTATTTCATCAAAGATTACATGACGACTCACAATGATTTTATTGGAGGATAGGTGATAACACTTGTAACCTCGATGATTGGAAGGATAACCCAAAAAATGCAAGAAGTAGACCGCGATTGAAGTCTGTTGATTATGGTGGATGGAAAAAGAGGATAGCACAAGCACCCGAATACCCGTAAATGAGAATAAGATGAGTCCCGTAAGTATAGAATATTTAGTGGAGCTTGATAGGAAAAGTTTTTGTACGGAAGTATGTTCAATAAATATGTGGTCATTTGTAGGGCAAAGGATGGTGGTAGAGTGGCATGGGCAAGGGATGTTCGAACAATGTTATTGATGGTTCAAATTTTTTGTTCCGCCTTCCCGTTTTGTGAGGATGTGTGGGGACATGAAAGGCGAAAATGTAAACCATTAGAATTGCAAAAATTCCAAAAACGCCTATTATCAAACTCCCTACCATTATCACATTGAATATTTTTAACATCCCGTTCAAATTGATTTCGGATGAATGCTCTAAAAGTGAGAAATGTGGAGAAAACTTGTGATTTTTTTGACAAGAGAAATGTCCACAAAAATCTAGAGTAATCATCTAGCAAATAATATATATGGCCCGAAGAGCTCAAAATGGGTGATGTCTAAATATCACAATGGATAATATCAAAAGACATAAGTGTGCATGAAGTAGATGAAACAAATGGCAATTGAACATGTTTACCAAATGGACATGAATGACACATATTAGAATTAAAGGTTTTGAGTACATGAAATAAAATTATTTTGTTTGAGGGAGGCTAAAACAGGTGTTCCCGGATGACCCAAACGTTCATGCCATAACGAAGGTGCGAAAGCAGCAAAAGTGGATGGTAACTTGGATCGTTGATTTGGTGAGGTAATTGGATAGAGATCTCCTTGACTATCACATCTCATTAGTAGCGTTCCCGTATGAAAATCCTTCACTAAAAATCTAAAAGGGTCAAAAGAAATAGAGACTCAATTATCAGTAGTAATTAATGATGGAGCATGAAGGACATTCTTCAAAATTAATGGTGGGTTTGGTGGAGACAATTTAGTAGAACCATAACCTCGAATTGGAATAGAATAATCATTTCCGATAATTATACCATTATTTTTACTCAAATTAAAATAGGACGAGAGATTATCTTGGGATGACGTCATATGATACGTCGCTCCGGCGTCCATATACCAATTCCCATCAGGCAAATTAAATCAAATGGTGTGCATGACAAACACAATATCGATTGGTCTAGCTACTGCCGAATAGGCCTCTTGACACTGGTTCGGTAATGGCCCAAAACTCTCGAACTGCCACTTTTTTGTGGCCCAAAACTGTTTTACTGGCTGCCAGTGGCCTGGCCGTAGGCCCTGGACTAGGCCTGGCCCAGTTGCTCGATGGGAATGGGCAGGGTGGCACAGCCCAAGGCCACAGCTAGACCCACTAGGTTAGTCCGCCGTGCCACTGTGGTCGAGGCTGCCACTGCTGTCCACCGGTATCGCTGCTCCTACCGTCGTGTCCTCCGCCATCGAAATTCCGGTGGCCTCCACCTTTCCTATTTCTGTGATTTCCACCCCGATTTTTACCAATATTTCATCATTTTTATCTCCGATTTTGTTGTATAGGTTCAAAATGGGTAGTAGCTTCATTGATTGGGGTAGCAATCATGGCGAAATTGGAGATGGTTGCGTCTTTTTTGGCGAACCCCGCCTCTTCAAAAATAAACATAGAACGGGCTTGGTAAAAAAGTAGTAGAGGATTGCTTTGTCGGATGAGCGTTACAACGCCACTATACGCGTCGGTAAGGCCGACAACCAATTGTAGAACCAATCGATTGTTTGTAACCGGTGAACAAACATTTTTGAGTTGATCTGATAAAACATTGAGGCGTTGACAGGACGCCGACGCATTCGGAAAATCTGTCATGTCAGTGGTAGAGAATTCTTGCTTCAACGTGATTGCTCGGGAATTTTTGTTGTCTTGTAAAATATCCCGCAAACGATTCCAGGCCTCCATCGGCGTAGAATCAGGTTCCATTATTGTGTGCAACAAATTGCTGGAGATAGTTGCATAAATCCATGAGAGAACAATCGCATCAAGTGTGAGCCAAAGTCCTTTTTCATCATCGGTTTTTAACACTTTTTCTTTGCCTTTTTCTAGTGGGATTATGTGATGAATAATTCTGTGGGAACGACAACAAATTTTAAAGAGCTCTGCCCAAGTTTCTTAATGAATATTATCCATCTCAATAGTGATGGAAATATGCGTTTTGATGTTAGAGACGGCAAGAGCGGGGTGAAATGTGGATTTAAAGTCAGACATTGTTGACCAGAAAAAGAGAAGACTATTGGGGGGGAAAAGGGTGGTGGTCGGCCGTTTTTGTGGGAGGAAGATGGGTGGCCAATTTTTGGTGTATAATTGTTTAGGGTAGAATATTTTTCCTAATCTTCTGATACCATGTAAGAATATTTCCCTCAATATTCCTCTTCCAATAATGTGGTAATTATACCATTATTACCAGCTACAATTATGCTAAGGATATGATTTGATGATGCTACAATCATGCCATCTAATCTACCTACATTAATGCTAATCTAACAATCATATACAAATGATATTACATTTAATTACAATAATGAATAATTATAATGGTAATTAATAAGCGGTTTGTTGTTGCACATATTGGTTTTTCCAACAGCCGTTCTGATCATTCACTGTTTATCTACCATCAGGGTAATAATATTGCTTATCTTCTTTTATATGTGAATGATATTATATTAATTGCCTCATCCGATGCTCTTCGCAAGTCCATCATGTCACTACTTGGCTCTGAATTTGCTATGAAGGATCTAAGGCCACTACACTACTTTCTAGGGATAGTTGTGACACGTCATGCAGGTGGTTTATTTTTATCCCAAAAGAAGTACGCAATAGAGATTGTTGAACGTGTTGTCATGTCCTCATGTGAACTGTCGGCAACTCCGATGGATACTAAACCCAAATTGAGTGCATCTTCCAGCAAACCATTTGCCGATCCGACACTTTACTTCAGCCTGACAGGGGCCCTGTAGTATCTTACATTCACCAGGCCGGATATTTCTTATGTTGTGCAACAGGTGTGTCTATTCATGCATAATCCGATGGATGATCATATGCATGCTCTCAAACGCATTGTGCATTATATTTAGGGTACTCTAGAGTATGGCTTGCATTTATATCCATCGTCAACATCCACGCTTGTCTCTTACACGGATGCCGACTGGGGAGGATGTCCGGACACCAGACGCTCCACTTCTGGTTATGGTATATTTCTTAGCGATAACTTGGTATCTAGGTCCTCCAAACGGCAAGCAACGCTGTCCAGATATAGTGCCGAAGTAGAATACCAATGGGTTGCCAATGTTGTGTCTGAATCTTGTTGGCTTCAGAATCTTCTTCTGGAACTCCACTGTCCGGTTCCAAAGGCAACATTGGTATACCGTGATAATGTTAGTGCTGTCTACCTCTCAGGAAATCCGGTGAACTATCAACGCACTAAACATATTGAGCTAGATATCCACTTTTTTGTGAAAAGGTTGTTCGTGGACAAGTGCGTAGAATAATTATTAATTAATATTGTAATTAATAATTATTGTAATCTCATTTGTATATGGTAGGTAAATTAGCATTAATATAGGTAGATTAGATGGCATGATTCTAGCCTCATCAAATCATATCCCTAGCATAATTGTAGCTTGTAATAGTGGTATAATTACCACATTATTGGAAGATGAATTAAAGAATGGATTTTGGGTCTAACTCAACTCCAAAAGTTCGCTTGTTGGGTGAGGATTGTTCAAGTCCATATAAGGAGTCCATGTTCCTATTCCATATCCGATGTGGGACTCTTAACACTCCCCCGCACGCCCAGACCTTGTTAACCGGAGTGTATAATATAATTTGGGGCCCAACATCGATGGACAAAGAATTGGAATGAGTCTGACTCTGATACCATGTAAAGAATGGATCTTGGGCCTAACTCAACCTCAAAAGCTAGCTTGTAGGATGAGAATTGTCCAAGTTCATATAAGGAGTTCATGTTCCCATTCTATATTCGATGTGAGGCTCTTAACATAATCGTCCTCAATTCAAAATTATATGAGCTATGTACATATTTCTGTTAAAGTTAATTTGGGTGTCTAAAGGTATAAACATATTTCTTTTGTTAGTTAATTGGGATCTACTATAAGCAGTCCAACAAAGCCACAACAAAGAGGAGCCGCAATCTTTAATTTTTACAATTTTTAGCACGTATAAGGTGTTTCATCAATGTAAGTGTGTAATATACAGTTGTTATACACTTAGTAAACTGGCAAACTGTTACAACTAGGGGGAGAAATTTTTTATGCTCACTGTAGGGACATTATATATACAGTTGTTATGCACTTTTAGGTCCTTAATAAATTCCTATTCTTCGGGAATTACTAATGTAGACTACTCTCTCCGTCCATTTTTACTTGAGAGAGTTTGAATTGACTTATTTTAAGTGTTTTTTTTGCTTTCAAATTTTTTTGTATTTTTTGAGGTGTTTGAGTGAGATAAAAAGTGATTTTAAGTACTTATTTTTAGACTAAAAAAATACAAAAATAAGCCAAAAACCAAAAGTTGGTAGGACCAACTTATTGTTTTTAACTTTTACATAGCTTATAAGCAACTTTTAAAAAGTCAATCCAAACATTCTGTCACATATTGACTTGGCATGCCTATCAAGGAGCAAAAAATAGAATGGTATTTTACTAAATCACCCATAATTATTGCTAATTAACCTAATGATTGAAATTAATAAAATATATACTTGAAAAGTTGTGCAACCACTAAAAATTTCTTGAATTTGTCAAGCAAATAATAAATAATAAGGATAAAATAGGTATGAAGTGATAAATTATCTTTTAATTTTCTAAACTGGATAAGTAAAAATGGATAACTTTTAGTATACGTGACAAGTAAAATAGAGGGATGGAGAAAAGCTAAATAGCAATATTATTCCATTTAGTTCTATGCTAGATGTGATGCTTGATCATCTGAAAAAAGCCAACACGATAAACGTTAAATTGTCAGAGGATGTTCCAGTTTGAGTGAATATTTAGTACTAGTACAAATTAAGACATTTTAGTCCTTTTTCAGCTGGAAACTTCTTTTGTAGAAAAGTAGACAGTACAAATTTTGTTGACAATCAATAGAATTAGGGGTGGGCGTATATCGGTTTATATCGGTTTTGTATCGGAGAAATATTAATCGAATAAAAATTGGTTTTTTTTAAAAAAATCGAATACAACTTTTTTTTTTTAAAAACCGATATATCGGTTTATATTGCCGGATGTATCGGTTTGTATCGGTTTTTTCTAGTAGACCGGGCCGGGTCGGTTTTTTTTTTTTTAAAAAAAAATTGAATTTCCAAAACTGAAATTTACATTCACACCTACACTATCATGAAATTTCTACGTTGAAATCTATTGTGTATCGTGAGAGTTTTACTAAAGAAAAAAGAAAATTAGAAATCGATTTGGGGGAAAACACAAATTGATTGGAAAAACGGACGTATTTCTAAAAATTGGCTGTGCCAAACCGCCTTATGGCTGTTTGACCGGCCCCGTCTCGAAAAAATACGCAAAATCAAAAAAAAAATCGGGTAAAACGGACATTCGAGCGCATAGTTATGACCATTTAAAGTTTTATCAATTTACAACTATTTTTTCTCCATACATTTTATGTCAATATTTCCGTGATATGTTAATCAAGTTCATACCGCATGCGACTTCCATAACATAGATTAGCTTCAATAACTATGATTCAAGAGATAGTGATTCGGTTCGAATGGACATTCGAGCGCATAGTTATGACCATTTAAAGTTTTATCAATTTACAACTATTTTTTCTCCATACATTTTATGTCAATATTTCCGTGATATGTTAATCAAGTTCATACCGCATGCGACTTCCATAACATAGATTAGCTTCAATAACTATGATTCAAGAGATAGTAGTAGCCTAAAATTAAAAAAAAAAAATTAAAATTTCGGTTTTTCGGTTCGGTTTGTATCCAAAATAAAAAAACCGAACCGAATCACTAAATCCTGATTCGGTTCGATTTTTTGAAAAAAAAAAAACCGAGAAAAAACCGAACCAAAATTCGGTTCGGTTCGGTTTTTTCGGTTCCCCGGATTTTTTGCCCACCCCTAAATAGAATCATACGAGATTGGGACTTATTTTGGGCCATAGAATGCTGTGCAATATAATCCAAAATGATTTATCCATGAGCCCATTTCTGACTGCGGGCCTTATACTACAACTACGTCTCCCAAACCCAATAAAGTTTTAGGCCAAGGATAGCTAAGGATTAACAAGAATCTATACAAAATTTACGCGGTCCCTATTTGGACAACACTAATTTAGTTTGCACCCAATTTTTTTGTAACTTTTATAAGTTTATCCACTTTGAAACAATTTCTGACATGAGCTTCAACCACATGTAATTTCAAACATTTAATTTGAAGTTAGGTTTTGTCAAGACTAACTTCAGATATTGCATATTTAAAGTTATTTCGAAATAAGTAAACGTATAAAAATTTATAAACTTAGAGCATAACTTAAATAATGACATCAAAATTGAATATTTATGCAGTTCCCCTAAGAATTTACCTCATGGTGATTTGAGCAAGCCCATAGTTTTAGAGATGGATATATCATTATGTAATGAAAACTTTAATTTTGTAAGGTAATATATACATATCCTGCCGATAATTAATAGCAATTGTATACACGTGACAATTTCCCATAGCAAATTCACTACGTAACGCAATTTCACTTGGAAATTTTTTCTCCCCAATAGATTTTTACTAAGATACATGACCAATTAAAAGCACTTTATCAGATGAAATGTTTATTCATCCACCCGCCATGTGTCACACATACATATTCACACGTATTATGTGTATAACTCTGTATGCTGGATATTCCAAAATTCGTGGAATCTTTACTCCAATTGTTTCTGTATAACTTAGAATGCATTTTTTGGTAGCACATTCTTCCAAGTCCGAGTGGATTGCATTAAATGGCCATTCCATAAAGCTTCTCATCAGAACATCTACGCGAACTCCAGGTGTTGTTGCAACCTTGATTTGTGTGTGTCATATAACATTGGAATCATCGATGAGATATGCTACCTCCGTTTTATTTTACTCTACTCTGGTTGACTTGACACGCTTTTTAATAAATTATTTATTAGGATTTATTCTACTAAATTATTTTTATTATATATTATAAAAATCTAACTTTGATATTACTATTACTTTATATAATTATTTAATGATAATAATAATATTAGAAGACAATAATAAATCTCTCTTGATCTATTAAAATGGACAAGTAAAAAAATATATTTTTAGTACAAGAACAAGTGAAATTGAACTGAGGGAGTACTAGAACATTACTCATCTCATTTTGTTTTGTTATGTTTTACGTATCTTAACTTGACAAGACACAAATTTTAAAAATGTAAGAGAGATTCTTTTCTAAATTAACTAAAAGAGAAAGTAAGAAATATATTAAATAGATGAATTAGTAAATGAAAATATGCATAGCAAGTTTTGTTGATTTCCTTCCCATTTTCTGGATTCCTACTCAGTGTTTGATATATACATTGAAATCCGATTAGATTTGAATTCACTCGGGACAATCTTGTATTAAAAATAAAACGCTTCCTAATACAGACGAATTTCCTTCCCATTGACAATATCCTCCATGGTATATAGTATATACTAGCTAATCTGTGTGCCACCAAAATATGCCATCTCTCTTCGTTTTTCTTTTATAGAGTAGGAAAGAACGTGCATGTGGGCTTTGTTCTGTTTTCTTTCTTTTTGAATAATCCCTTGTTGTATTCATTTCAAATTTAGATTCTTGCACTTTTTCTCGCTAGCTAGGTTGCACTATCCCTGGGAATTCATTAATTGCACTGGAATATAAAAATCCCCATTAGTTTGAAATACTATTCTCAAGAGTACAAAATTATTCCACTTGTTAGGTAAACGATTTGAGCTTTAAATTTTGCTATCAAATATCAAATAAAACATCTCAAGTTCCACAAAGAAACCACATGCATGCAGACTCATTGCTCTAAAATAGGTCAATTTTTCTAGCCATATTTTTATTTATGAGTTTAACTGACGTGCACCGATAATGTATAACTCTTTTATAACATCAGGTTAAGAACTAACAAGATATTAAATCCTTTATTTAATTTATTTATGTTTATCTAACCTAGCCGATTGTCGACATTGTAAAAAATTAGGGTCGCCGACTCACCGTAAGAACTAAGAACTCGTCTTTAATTTGTTATTTCTCCCTATACAATGGGCAATGGAGACTTTGAGTCGCTTTTAGTGATGAATTTAAAACAAACCTCATGGGTTTAGGAGTATTTAAACATGCTAATTTACTCCTAAGTGGTGCCATCCTTTCCTTATTTTCTTCAATTTATTCGATTTGTTCCAATTTTGTCATACATGTCAAACTAGGTCTAATATCTTTTTTCCTTCACGTGTTTTGTCGGTAAAACGTCAAATCTGATTCTTGCGTACATTATCAAGAAAGTGTTTCTGGAGATATATTTCTTGATATAGTTGCAATAAACGGAAGTAAAGGGTAAGAAAAGCCATTTAATTTCAAATTATTAATTTTGTCTGATAAATCAAATGAGAAACCTAAAGGACTGATCAGAAAACCATGGTGGTGCCTTTTTTCTTTTGTGTTTTCATTTCAATTCTATTGGCGGGGGTTTGGGATTTTTCCAAGAAAGAATACATGACCTTATTTAGAAATATAATACTCCCTCCTAGCGGTTCAAAATTGAACCGCAACTGATAAACCAACCGCAAAATAGGGTTATTGATGTTAAATATACACAATATACACACAATATACATGTGTATATTGTGTGTATTGCTCTCGGATTCTCCCTCTTAATTACCGTGTATAGAGTATATATTTAGGTAATATTTAGTCTCCTAGTTTAGGTAATATTGGAATGTAATTAGTATTGCACACTTACCATAATAATTGTATTACCATAAATGTATAGTTAATATCCAAATAGAATAAGGTTTTAGGAGTAGAATAGGAATAGGATTCTCCTATTATGGAAATATGTAACTTGTATAAATAGTCTTTCAATTAATGAAAATAATCAAGGAATTATTTCTTTCATGGTATCAAGAGTCTAGGTTTATTTTCTCTCCCAAATTCTCCAACTTTTTCCGTCGAATCCCTAGAATAATCCGAGACCTTGCTCTCAGGTTTCGTGCCGACAAGAACCCCCTTCTTCCAAAAATTTTCTCCCTAATCCCTCAATCACATATTGTTCTATCAATATGTCTACATCCCGGAACATGTTTCATCATGACCTTATAGTTTCTAACATCAAGAATAACATCCCTCTTGTTCTTGAAATAGAAAACGTCCAATATGCGACATGGGCCGAACTGTTCAAAATTCACGCACGATCGCATCACGCCGTCCATCACATAATCCCCGCGGTTCCTGAGGATACGGAGGTGCCAAAACGCGAGGATGATACTAAGTTGTGGACGACCCTTGATGCTACCGTCCTTTAGTGGATATATTCCACCATATCTACCGACCTTTTTGCAAATAATTATTGAGCTTGACGCTACGGCACAGACGACTTGGGATAGACTGTGTGATATATTCCATGATAATCAAAATTCTAGAGTCGTTACCCTTGAGCAGGATTTCCCCCACGTCAATATGGAAGATTTCCCTAATGTTTCGGCTTATTGCAAAAGATTAAAGGAATTGGTAGACCAACTTCGCAACGTTGGCGCGCCGGTTTCGAACGATCGTTTGGTCTTCCAAATGGTTTCCGGCCTCTCCAAGGCCTATAATAGTGTTGGAACGCTTCTTCGGCAAAGCAATCCGCTTTCTCAATTTTATCAGGCTCGTTCTATGCTTACACTAGAAGAAGCAGGCATGGCAAAACGAGTGGCTGCCGATACTAGTCCCGTAGTCATGATGACCGAGTGCACGGTGTATCCTACCGGTTCCAACTACTCGGGCCAAAACTGCAACAACGGTGGTGGCAAAAAGGGTGGAAATAAGAAAAATAATGGCAAAAACCGCGATGGCAACAACGGCGGCAGCCGGCAGAACGATGGTGGCAGTGGGGGTCCTAGCGGTGGTCAGCAACAGCAGCAGTTCTGGGGCCCATAGTGGGCCCCTATGCAGTGGCAGTGGGCCTCACAATAGTAGTTTGGGCTCAGCTAGTTTGCCTTCCAGCGGCAGTTTCAACCCAGCAACTTTCGGCCCTTTGGCGGTGGACGGCCCGGCGGTCCGGGCGGTCGGCCTAGTCCACCTACAGTCAGCAGTCTAGGCCGAGACCGCAAGCAGGGGTGCTTGGGCCTCGGCCCCCGCAAGCCCATCACGTAGTGGCACCCACGCCTACCGACATCGAAGCCGCAATGCACACGTTTGGTTTAAATCCTCCGGACCCAAATTGGTATATGGACACCGGTGCCACTACCCACATGACATACGATTCAAGTACGCTCTCGTCTTATTCCAATTTGAGCAATCCTCGCGGTATAATTGTTCATAATGGTAATTCTATTCCAATTCATGGTTATGGTCATAAAATGGTATCTCCCCCTCATCCACCTCTTATCTTGATAAACACCCTTCACGCCCCCAAATTGATTAAAAACTTAGTCTCTATCCATAAATTCACTATTGACAATTCTGTTTCTATTGAATTTGATCCATTTGGTTTCTCTGTGAAGGATTTCAAGACGGGGAGTCTTCTCATGAGGTGTGATAGTAGGGGAGATCTTTATCCTATCACACCCCGTTCCGGTCCATCAAGTCAAGCCCTGCCATCAGCCTTTTCAACCATTTCTCCTTCCTTGTGGCATATTCGTCTTGGTCATCCGGGGTCCTCTATTTTGTCATCTTTAGATAAAAATAGTTTTATTTCATGTAAGGGTACGAGTAGTACTCCAAATTGTCAATCTTGTTCTTTAGGAAAAATTATTAAATTGCCATTTGTAGACTCAAAATCTCATACTTTAATGCCATTTGATATTATTCATAGCGACTTATGGACGTCTCATGTTCTTAGTTCTGTGGGTCATCGGTATTATGTTCTCTTTTTGGATGATTATTCTAAGTTTTTATGGACGTTTCCGATAGCGAAAAATCTCAAGTTTTTTCCGTCTTCCTAAAATTTAGAGCATTCATCAGAACCCAATTCAATCGAGAAATAAAAAATATTCAGTATGATAATGGCAAAGAATATGACAATGGGATGTTTCGGGAATTCTGTGCTCATAATGGGATCAATTTTTGATTTTTTTGTCCTCATACGTCTTCACAAAATAGAAATGCCGAACATAAAATTCGGTCCATAAATAACATTATCCGCACTTTATTAATTCATGCTTCCGTACCCCCATATTTTTGACATCATGCTCTTCAAATGGCTACATATCTCCTTAACATAATTCCTTCCAAAGTTCTGACATATTCTCCCCCCCTACAAATTTTATATAATAAGACTCCTTCTTATTCTCATCTTCAGGTTTTTTGGTGTTTATGTTATCCGTTATTCCCATCCACCACAATTAACAAACTTCAGGCCCAGTCTACTCCGTGTGTGTTTTTGGGTTTTCCATCTAATCATTGTGGCTACAAATGCTTTGATTTATCCTCTAATAAAATCATCATTAATCGCCACATCATTTTTTATGAATCCCAATTTTCATTTGCTAATGTTAATACTCCCGTGCCTAGTTCGTATAATTTTTTGGATAATAATATATCCCCGTATATTATTCAGCATTTTTTGGACATCTTCCGCACCTAAAATTCTCCAGCGGGCCCACTGCCCGCTGGCCCCACTGGTCTGTCACCCACTGCCGGTCCCAGTCCAGCCCACTTCTGGAGCTGGTCCAGTCCCGACTCCAAATTACCGATTTAGGCCAGCAGGCCCACTGCTTGCTGGCCAGTCCGTCCCGAGTTTAGAAAATTCCCAAAATCCACCCACCCCTGCCCCGAGTCATGGACCAATCACCCATAGTCAACGAGGGATTTTTACACCAAAAAGACAATTTTAATTTACATTCTAATGTTCTTAAATCACCCTTACCCCGAAATCATGTGTCTGCATTAAATGACCCGAATTGGAAAATTGTTATGACCGATGAATTTAATGCTCTTATTGATAATAAGACGTGGGTGTTGGTACCCCGTCCATCTGGTATTAATATTATTTCTGTCTATGTTGATTTTTGCTCATAAGGGAAATTCAGTTGGTTCATTTGCCCGACATAAGGCGCGGCTTGTGGGTGATGGTAAGACTCAGCAGGTTGGTGTTGATTGTGGTGAGACGTTTAGTACGATGGTCAAGCCGGCTACCATTCGCACTGTGCTTAGCTTGGCTCTTTTGAAGGCATGGCATATTCATCAGTTGGATTCTCAAGAAAATAGTCTATATGCATCAGCCATTGGGATTCAGGGATCCCAACCATCCCGATCATGTATGTTTATTGCAGAAGTCCTTATATGGGCTTAAGCAGTCTCCACAGGTCTGGTATATGCGGTTTGCAGACTATGTTTCGACTATCGATTTCACTCACAGCAGATCGGATAATTCATTGTTCATCTACCGTCGTGGTTCATCCGTGGCCTATATCCTGTTATATGTGGATGATATTATTTTGGCAACCTCTTCCGATGCCTTGCGCCAGTCTATCATGACACTGCTCAACTCTGAGTTTGCTATGAAAGATTTGGGGGCCTTGGGCTACTTTTTGGGAATTGCTGTCACTCGACATTTCGATGGGTTGTTCTTATCTCAACGGAAGTATGTAACTGAGATCATCAAGAGGGCTGGGATGTCATCCTGTAAGTCCACTTCTACTCCAGTTGATACTAAGCCCAAGCTATGTGTCGCGGCCGGCGTACCCAACGAGGATCCGACCCGCTATCGCAGTCTTGCAGGGGCCCTTCAGTATCTTACCTTTACGAGACCGGATATTATATATGATGTCCAGCAGGTGTGTTTGTTCATGCATGATCCCAGAATTGAGTACATAAATGTACTCAAACGCATCATTCGGTATATTCAAAGTACACTTGACTATGGTTTGCATTTATATCTTTCATCGACGTCCACACTTGTCTCGTATACATATGCTGATTGGGGTGACTATCTCGACACCAGACGGTCTACGTCAGGCTATTGTATGTTTCTTGGCAATAACTTGGTCTCATGGTCTACAAAACGTCAGTCGACTCAATCCCGCTCAAGTGTCGAGGCTGAATATCGAGGGGTAGCTAATGTGGTCTCAGAATCATGTTGGTTACGTAATTTGCTTTTGAAGCTTCATTGTCCCATTCAGAAGGCAACCTTGGTTTATTGCGATAATATTAGTGTCATCTACCTTTCTGGTAATCCGGTTCAACACCAACGCACTAAGCATATCGAAATGGACATTCACTTTGTCCGTGAAAAGGTTGCTCGTGGTCAAGTTCGTGTATGCCATGTCCTATCTAGACATCAAATTGCCGACATCTTTACAAAGGGTCTTCCCTCGATCCTTTTTGAAGATTTTAGGGACAGTCCAGCGTTCGAAGACCGCCCGCTATGACTGCGGGGGTGTGTTAAATATACACAATAAACATGTGTATATTGTGTATATTGCTCTCGGATTCTCCCTCTTAATTACCGTATATAGAGTATATATTTAGGTAATATTTAGTCTCCTAGTTTAGGTAATATTGTAATGTAATTAGTATTGTACACTTACCATAATAATTGTATTACCATAAATGTATAGTTAGTATCCAAATAAAATAAGGTTTTTGGAGTAGAATAGGAATAAGATTCTCCTATTATGGAAATATGTAACTTGTAATGAATAGTCTTTCAATTAATGAAAATAATCAAGGGATTATTTCTTTCAATTGACTTATTGGTATCGGGTATTGAATTGACGGTAGGGGAACTGATTGACATTTTTAATTAACGGGTTAACAATGCGGATACGGATTACTCAATTTTCTTATAGGATAAATCGTTAACCCGTTAAGAGAAGTTAAATGTACATTTATACTCTTTGGATATATAAGTAGTTTAGACTTTAGAAAGTAGAGAAATTAAATGGGTTCTTTAGTGATGGTTATTTGAACCTTATATGACATTGATATTTTTAATCTTCTCGGCTCATTGCCTTAGAAAGCAGGAATTTTGGGATTGTGTTGACATCTCTATATTCAAATTTGCTTAGACAAGCATGCCTCTCTTTTTTTTTTGTCAATGTGGAGAACAATTTGAGAACCTCTTTATTCATCTTAGTCTCTTTCCTTTTATTGGATGTGCATGCTACTTCTAGCTTTCTACCTAAGATGATTTTGTATAGGTACTTGTGATCCTTGAGTTTTTACTTTCTTTCGTAATAATTATTTATTTGATTGTATGATAGATTAATGTGACAATATATGATTGGGATATAATATAAAAAAGTGTTGTTCTTATTTCAGTGATGGCATCTTTTGTAAATCATGTTTTGGCCCTATTTGCTTCACATAAGCAAATTCAATTTTGAGTTTTGCATTTTTCGTAATTGATTTTATTGATTAACCGATAAGTCAATCGGTAACCGTTAAATTCAAATAGAACTAACCGATATCTTATTGGTTGGTTAGAGGATTGATATATTTAAAATCCGATAACCGATAAGCCTAATCGTACTCCCTCCATATCATGTTAGTTGTCCACATTACTAACAATATTCGTCCCAAAATATTTGGCAATTCATAAAACCAAGATAGAATTAATTAAAGTTTATTTTATATTGTCCTTACCATTAATTATTTTTGCAAGTAGCCAATATTGATTAGAGTGCAATTTATTAAGAGAGATAAATATAATATAGTAAAAAATATCTTTATTTATGATTTCTTAATAACGTGTAAAAGAGAAAGACAGGGAGTATAGACAAATGTTGTCACTAATTTGTAGGGAAATAATGGGTTCCGTTTCAATATCTTGGAATGGACTTATAACGTAACTCATTCTTTTTTCCCTTCTACTTCTCTTTTAATTTTTTTGAGTTCATTAGATTATCTAAATGATAAATTGATTCTTGTTATTTGCGTGAATAAGATTTAGCTAAACGTTACTCCTTATGTTCCAATATATGTGATATGGTTCGGATTTTGAGAGTCAAACAAGAATTTTTTTTATCGTGATTTATTTGTATCTCCTAAATATTTTAAATTGTTAATCATTGTGACTTATAATACTTTTAGTGTAGTTTTTAAATATGTAAATTATTTTTAAAAAAAATTAAGAGCAAAGTCCACTTTACCCCCCTTAACATATTGGGTTTGGAAAACAATACCCCATTCACATTTTGAATAGGACAATAAATCCCCCTTGATCTTAAATCAATGACTAGAAATGAATTGAATTATTGCACATATTTTAAAATATCAAAAACGACCCTCGGTGGTATAAATTGTGACATATTTTTTAATAATTAAAAATTTTGAGTAATGATATTTTTTATAATTGAAATTCATACATGTATAATAATTTATATTATATTAAAATGCTATCATAAATTAAAAGTCATTTTGAAGCCTTAAGAAGAAATAGTGAAGATTAAACTTTTTTCCTTCATTAAAAGACTCTACAATAGACAAAGTTGTCATTTATTATTTTTCTTAAATTATTATCTATGTCTATATATATTAGACAAAATTGTAATTCGAATTATTGTCCTAATAAATTTTAGTTATTAAAGTTTTTCTTATTTGAACAAATCCTAAAATTTAGAATTTCAATCAATTTAGAATTATATTTTGTACAAATCTTTTCCTTACTTGAATTAAATATCACAACTAATAGGGTTTCTCCGTTGCATTTCCCCGCGAGTCTCTATCAACAGGTACGATTGTTATATGTTATGGAGTACCATGTAATTTCTTCGAATTTATATACACAGTCCTATATTTTTTTTCACTCTTTTTTTTAATTATTTTTTTTTCTGCTTCGGTTGTCTAATTAGAAGGTGAATCACGATGGTTGGCAACGTTTTTAGTGGTATGAATTACTATTTATTTTGCTTGTTTTTGCCTTTATTTGGCAGTGCATGAAAGCAGTTGGAATCATGATTATATGTGTTGTAATGCTTTTATATTCTTTTCGGTCTCAAATTGTACATGTTTTATGCACTCAATCCTCTGTTTAAGTGTATATTAATTGCTTTCTTTTATACCAATTTTAGATTAATATGTGACTGCCGTCGAGGCTTCCATAGATTATTTTGATCAATTTTAGAAGTCCGATTGTGTTTTACTACAAATTAATTTTACTTGGTATTTATTTTATATTAAATAAATTATTATTATCTTTCTTGAATTCTGATTATGTTTATTTTACTTTGCAGTTACATAACATGGAGACAAAGGTAAGTAGAATCAATAGTTTTTTGAAATTAGAATTTTAAAGCTAAATACATTTGGAAGAAGGAATTGAACACTTCTATAGAAGAAGCTATCATTCAATTTATAAAGTCTTTAATTGTATTAGGTTGAATGTATGGTTGAAGCAAACAAAAAATAGTTTGACCTATTACACTAGAGAAAATATGTATCAATATCGTCCTTGTGATATTAAAATTACTTTCAAGTGTGGTTGTCAATTGATATTTGGTATGGTGTTAATTAATTGACCAACGTAAAAATAAATTTATTTTTTATACAGGTTAGTTTTGAAGAATAATACGCTAATCATAATTCTGATAAACTTGAATACTTCAAATTACAAAATGCATGCACATTTTTTTAATGTTGGAGTACATAATTTCTACGATATGTTTTCTTACATGGCTAACAATATATTGAGCTTTTAAGATGAATAATCAAATTCGTCAACAAGAATTTTTGTCATCACAGGTCAATTGAAGTGATGATAAAAAGGAACATACACCAAAAACATCATCTATAAGGAGATATTATGTGAGATGCAACTGTATAACATATTACTATTTCATGCCATAAAATATGTATAATTACAATATTATATATCTAACTTAATTGAATTATTTTTCTTTGCAGACTCTGAAGGCATCCAAAAATAATTCAACTATTGCATCTATGTAGTAATATTTTTTACCATTTAAATGCATGTTATGTTTGTTTTAACTCTATTTATTACATTTTATATAATTTAATTTTCTTGCATATAATTTTTTATTAATCTTAAATTGGTCTTAGTGAGAGAAAGGAGTTCCAGACTTATACACAATATAAAGAGATGTTGGGTGCAATACAACATAATATATTGGTATGTCATGTTGTATTTATTTTCATCATTTAAATAAATATTATATTTATTTTAATGTCAATTACTATTTTTAATATTTTTAATATTTATTTATTAATTAATGCGATATACATGTGCAACACACGTATATTGAAACTAATGATAATAAATGTATCGAGATATTATTTTATCGAATACGTGATACACACTCATAGTCAGTTTCAAGTCAACCGGTGCCAATTAGCCATAGTCAATCTTGAGTCAGGCGGTGCCAACTTGGTAAAGATTGAAGAACTCTTAATTGTCTTACAACTTGGTCCTGCCTTTATTTAATAGAATGGTCAGGAATGATTCACCTGGAAGATCCAAGGTTCTCGGGCAATCGTCATTCTAACATTGACCAACTTCAGAATATTCGAAATTTTATTATATCATGTCTGACAATCACTACGTTGCCCCTCAAACATACGGGAGATGTGCTAAAAGTTACTTAAGACTAGATTATCCTATAAATATCTCTTTTCTCACCATTGTAATATACAAGATATATACAAAAACCTTCTGCAAAATTACTGCTAACCGAATATTATTTGCTACTAATAAACACGAAGCAGTTAATAAGAATGCTTTCTCTTTCAACAATGACAACATATCTAGTATTATGTCACAGATCTGAAGAGGGTAGAGTGTACGCAAACCTTACTCCTATCTTGTGATGGATAGAGAGGTTGTTTTCATTTTCCAAAGACCCCTGGCTCAAGGAGAGATGAAAAATAGCAGTAATAATAAGCACTAACAACAACATGATAATAAGATAATGAAGTGAAAGAAACAAACTGATAGTACTAGAGATCTAAGAATAAGCAAACGTAACAAAGTAACTAATACTCCTATTAATACTAAATAAATGGATCAATATAATTTCAAGCTCTATAAAAGAAGTTTATGCAGCAAAATGAAACTTAAATATCAAAAGAAAAAAAAAGTATGGAATTTAATGTACAATTTTTTTTTAAAAAAGAGTTTATGTAATAGTTAATATTAATTGAAGGTCATTTTTTATATTTTAAAATATATGCAATAATCTAACTCATTTCTAATAATTATTTAAGATTTATTAGTTGACAGGCTTTTGGCAAATTATGCTTAAAAAATAACCAAGTTCAATCAATCAATCTCATATGATTTAGTGCCAACTGCCAACAATATCAGAAACTTCTACATATATTAATTTTGTAGGACGATTTATTAATCCCAGTGTGTTGGAATATTAATTTAAGTGTGGAAAGCTCATAGTATTAGCTTCAATATGATTAGAAATCAGAACATGGTTTTAATTTTATTTCCAAATATTCAAAGTTACTTGTCAAGTTCTAAGACTTGAACCTCCTAATTACTATAAATGCGTGGCCGGAAGCATGTAGATATATACTCCTTCCGTCTCAACGGAAGCAAGTAGATATATACTCCTTCCATCTCAAATTATTTGAGGTAATTTTAAAAAACAGTTTTAATTTATTTATCATTTTAATAAGTTCAAGACAAATTAGTTAATTTTTTTTCATTTTATTCTTAGTAGTAATACCTCAATAGAATAAATATTTAATGACGAGACATTATATCTTAAGACATAAATGAGGGTAAAATTATAAAAACAAGCACTCTTAATTAAGTGATGTGTAAAAGAAAAACACGACAGAAAATTTGAGATGAAAGAAATATCAATTATCGTTGAACACATGATAAAGTCAAACTTATTATCTAATGTAAAAAGGAAGAAAAATATGATCTGGTATAAGAAAAATTGAGATGTCAACACGTGTCACTTAAGTCCAATTATCTCTTTCTTAATGAAATGTTCTAGCTAGCAAAATTCAATAAATTTTACTTATGCTTCACACAATTGATACAAGTTGTGTGAAGCTTATATTTATTTCACAAATGGATGTTCTAGCTGGACGGAATGTCTGAACCGCGGTCTGGCCAACCATGGGAACCTCCTATGGATGACAACCCTCAAGCTCAAACCCTTCCGAAGTACCTATCTCTCACAATGGAAGAAATGAGCTCTCTCATGTCTCAGGTCAGCCAGACGATGCCTTACTTCCAAAAAACATCACCCAAAATCTCCCAATGGTGCTAGAGTTTGTGCAATGGACACCGGCATGGTCCCCATTCACTTTGGGTCAATCCCCATCGCCGATCCTTTATGTATCACCAACATCTGCTCTACAAACGAATCTAACTGTCATCAAAGAGAGTTAAGCGAGTCAAATCAGCAACTAGTAAGCATGCTTCCAAAGCAGGAAAAAAGCAACCAAAGGTAATGCGCTTCCTCAAAAAGATAGAAGTCGTCTTCAAAGAGCCATGTAGAGAAGCTCTTATTGCTCATTCCCTCGAAGCATGAGCAAATGTGAGGTAGAGCTTTGAACAGTTCCATTCATGGAGAAAATTTGGGTTTCAACAGTTATGGACCCAACTCTGATGAATGATATAATGAAGATAGACGAACTTTCATCGGTGGGGAAATGAAAGGGTCAGAAGAGGAAAACCCCAGAATTAAAGAATGTCATGATGAATTTTCTGATCTGGAACGTGAGGGGTCCAACAATGCTGAGTTCAGAAGACAATGTGAGGATATGGTAGGGGTTCACAAGCCTGTTATGCTTGTGTTACTTGAAACCAGAATGACTGAGCACAAACACCTGTGTAAATTCTTGAAGTTTACTAGGCACATTCAATTTCATGCGGCAGGTATGTAAGGAGGTATTGTTATTTTATAGAAATAAGAGCTCCTCAAGGTTGAGAATGTCTCAACCGCCAGAGAAGGCATAAATGTCATTGTAAAGGTCCTTTCTTCCCCTACTCTTTGGCTACTTACTGCTATTTATGCCAGTCGTGTTTATGCTAATAGGAAAGTACTTTGGGATGATCTTGTCTTTATTGCTAGGAATAATAACTATAGTTGGCTTGTGGCCAGTGACTTCAATGAAGTACTAAGGGCACAATAAAAACTGGGGGTAACCCTATTAATCTGGGTAGGGCTAATGCTTTCTGAAAATATTTAAATGATTGAAGGGTAATAAGTACACTTGGTGCAATAATAGATTTTCTAGCCCTCAAAATATTATTCATGAAAGACTAGATACGTGTTTTGCTAATGATGATTGGCTCATTGACTTCCCTGAAACAAATGTCACTCATCTCCCAAAGACTCACTCTAATCACTGGCCTGTCTTAATCAACATACTGAAGAATCCTCCTAATTCTATCAGTAAGTCCTTTAGATTTGAATCTATGTGGTGTAGTCACCCTACTCTACCAAACGTTATTAAGCTATGCTTTAATGGGAAAGGCTCCCTTCATGTCCCTACCCAAAGATTCCAGACCCTTGCTACTATCTGGAACAAACAAACTTTTGGTAACATTTTTCTCAAGAAGAAAAAAATCATGTCCAGACTAGGAGGAATCCAGAAATCTGTCAATTACCACTCTAGCACTTTCCTTCACAATTTGAAAAATGGGTTCCAAGCTGAGTATTCTTCCATTCTCATATCTGAGGAAAAATTCTGGAAGCTCAAGTCTAGAATCAACTGGTTAGATGATGGGGATGCCAACACTAGATTCTTTCACACCTCTATCATCAATAGCAGAAGAAACAAAATCCTTTCACTCACTAATGATGTAGGTGGAGAAATCACTGACCCTGTGCACATCAATTCTACCATTAGGAACTATTTTGTCAAGTTGTTTACCTCTGATCATTCCTGTTCCAATCTCCTAGATGTTGACTTAGCTCATAATGGCCCTAGGATCTCCCTTGATGCTTGTAGATCATTGGACTCCTCTGTTAGGATTAGTGAAATCCATCAAACCATTATGTCCTTCAAGTCTTTAAAAGCTCATGGGCTTGATGGACTCCATCCTCTCTTCTACCAAAAGTTTTGAGGCACTGCCAATAACAAAGTCATTGATTTTGTCAAATAAGTCTTCTAGATCAAAATCATGGATCATAACATGAATACTACTTACTGTGTCTGATCCCAAAATGTCCTGATGCTTTCATGCTGAACAATTATAGGCTCATTGGCATGTGTAACACTGTTTACAAAATTGTCACTTAAATACTTGTGAACAGACTAAAGCCTTTCCTCCCTATCATCATTGGTCCTAGCCAAGCTAGCTTTCTCTCCAACAGAGGAGCTGCTGATAATGCCATCATTGTTCAGGAGTACATCTCCCATTTTAACTAAATAAAAGGTAAAAATGCTAATATGATTCTAAAACTTGATCTTGAAAAAGCTTTTAACATAATTGAATGATCTTTTATTAAAAGCACTCTAAAAGCTCTCGGTTTCCCCCCCCCCCCCCATCTTCTCCTACATTGTGTTATCTTGCATCTCCACCATCTCTATCTCTGTCTTGGTTAATAGGGGAAATTAAATTTTTTCTGGCTTCTAGGGGAATCTGATAGGGGCCCCCCTATATTTTCCTATATCTTCATCATGTGTATGGAAATTCTCTCCAGAAACTTCAACCTCCAAGTTGAGTTAAATAGCTGGTTTCCCATTAAAATCACCCCTACTGGCCTTAAGATCTCCCGTCTTTTTTTTGCTGATGATTTAACTCTCTTTGCTAGGGATAATGCCAAAAACTACAATACTATTCTGGACATCTTAAATGATTTCAATGCTAAATCCGGATAAAAGCTCCATCTTGAAAATTCTAAAGCCATCTTCTCTAAGAACTGCCAGGATAATTATGCTGATTTCTGTTATGGAATTCTTCAAATGAAGAAAAGCACGAATTTTGGAAAGTACCTAGTGTTTTCCATTTTTCACTCCAAGACTAGCAATAGTGACTTCAAGTATATCCTTGACAGCTTGCACCAAAGGCTAGCTGGTTGAAAAACTAAGTTCCTTCACATGGCTGGTAGAACTGTTTTTTGCAAAGCCACCTCTCTAGTATCTCTAGCCATGTCATGCAATATATAAACTTTTCAGTCCATATTCATAAGAGCACTAACAGAATCCAGAGAGATTTTATCTGGAATGCTGAGAAAAAAAGTTGCATTTTCTGAACTGGGACACCATTACAAAGCCCAAAGATGAAGGGGGCTAGGTATTCAAAAGGCCGAAATAAGAAATAAGGCAAGTCATGCTAGCCTGGCCTGGAGAATGTATAACAACCATAACTCTCTTTGGATGGAAGTCCTCTATAAATTGCAATAGAAGATCTAGGAAGACCCCTTCTTCCAGAACTTAAAATTGCATCCTTAAGGGATGTGACATCTGCTCTAAGATTACCAAATAGATTATAGTGAATATGTTCACTAATAAATGAATTCATATTCATGAACCTATTAGGGACCTCATCTATGCCCCCTTAATATTGTTGAGCTCAGTTCTAAAGTTAGTGACTTTTACACTAATGAGGTGTGAGACTTCAGTAATCTCTCATTTGAAATCCCTGAGTATCTAAAGAGGGCCATCACTATAATGTTCATTCATTTTCACCCCAATGCTGATGATAAATTGATTTGGGAGAATTCCTTAGATGATAATTTTATCATGAAGTAGACACATCACTCCATCTACAATACTCAAAGATCTCCCCAATCTCACCCCAAAAGCCTTCTCTTGGATTTGGAAGCTCAGCATCCCAAATAAGATAAAATTGTTTTTTTGACTGCTCCGCTATAAAAGGCATCCCACTAGCAGTTACCTCAGTGACATTGATCTGAATATTGATCTTAATGCCACTATTGTGGCACTCATAATGAAATCATACCCCATATCTTGTTTGAGTGCCCGAATGTTATTCAATGTTGGTCCAACATCAAGCAACATTATACCAATGCATTCCAATTTTGGTCTAATATCAAGCAACATTGTACCAACAATAAATGCCTGGACATGTCCTTTACCGTGAGTGGCCTAACACCCGAAAAGCTCTCCATAAGAAGAACTTCAACAACAAAATCCTATCCAAGTAGAAGTGAACTCTCTTGAGGTAATTAATATGATTAACAATGAAAATCACCTACTAAATCCTATTGTTTCTTATTGTAGGTCATTGCTAATGAGACTTGGAAAGCTGTTGATCCATCTCAGATACCGCAAACAAAATAGACTGGCGGATGCATTGGCCAAAAGGAGCGAAGGAATGATTTTTTGCAAGACCAAATGTTTTGATAGTTCCTTCGGTGTTTGCCAATGATATTTTTTGGACAGACATTCTAGGAACTACGTCTACTAAATAAATTTCGAGTTGTAATTTGATAAACTTTATAAACTATGAAACATTTTGAGCACTAACAGTGCAAACTATGTGTATGACACTCTTAGCTTTATTATATAATAATCCCTCTGAATTACCAAAAAACAATTGTGGATAAAAAGTAATAAGATTTTGATCCACGATTTTGTGAAGGAGAAAAAAAATCTCACACAATTTGAGTTAGTTATGTGAGATAGAAAATAACTTTCTTTCATGAAACTCGCTCTCACACTTGTGTTCATAATCGGCCAATATTATCCGATTTGTAGGAACAGTTAATTGTTATATATTGTCATCGAAAATGTCCATCAAGTCACTATTTTTAGACACTTAATTACAACTTATCTTTCAACTTATTGTTTTTATCAGTAAAGTGATCAAGTCTTATTCTAGTTTGACAACAATTCGTGTTGTTGGTCGGTAATGAGAAGCATTTAAGAGTGTTTGTCATGTCAAGTAGTCTTGCAAAATGAGAGCACCAGTTTCCCTCGAATGATATCCTTTTTTGTCTTTTTTATTTATTGTTCCTGGACCAATTATATTGACTAGCTAATTTCATGTTAATAATGCTTTTGATAAATTTAATTATCATGTCACACTATGTCATGGCGCTATCTCATGGAGAATAGTTTGTTTTCGTTTTTGTGATTTACTGACGACATTTTCTTAAATTTGACAATAATTTACAAAAAAAATCAAATTATTGAGAGTTAGTGAGAAACCTTAAATTAAGTTAAGCACTCTAACATTTGGAATTGCAAAAAGTAAGTTGCTTCCAAGATCTATGTCTAAGTTTGATAGTAGGAGCTTCAATAGCGGAACCACAGGGAAGAGATTCAATTGAATGGTGTTCATCGGAAAGTTCTACTGCATAAAAAAATATTTTTAAAGAAACGGAGTTCGAATGTATCTAAAATGTTATGAATCGATTTACAAGTCCAAGTAAATGTTTTGATTGAAATCTTGGAATGTATATAGGACTAATGAACTCTACATAAACAGAAAATTTAGAATACATGTATCAATTGATATCTAAAACATTAATTGGAAAAATAGCGTATTGGATAGAATCTATAGCATACCAACTAAGAGGAGAAGTACTTAGCCATGCAACAGATTGAAAATCTATGTTAATAATATTTGATATTATACTAAAAAGAGAATTTTAGAAGAAATATGGCTAGTAGCTAGAGAAAACGTACTTGCAGAAAGAAAAATTGAAATAGTAATGAATTTGAATAATATGAAATGTTGTAAGATTAATAAATTACCAGAATATACAATTAGTTTTAGTAAGTTCTTTTATGAAGCAAGATTCTTACCAGAAGAAGGTCTAA
Source organism: Anisodus tanguticus (assembly GCA_034509755.1). Lineage (NCBI taxonomy): Eukaryota > Viridiplantae > Streptophyta > Magnoliopsida > Solanales > Solanaceae > Anisodus > Anisodus tanguticus. Next base: position 36,570,015 of record CM067544.1, read on the forward strand.
TATATCAACAACTTTATTATGACCACTTGCCAACACCTTATAACACTGAAGTATCAAAAGAATATACCCAATTAGAACCAAAAGAAAATACATTAGGAGAAAGAATAAGAGTACTAAGAGCATACTTAATGCGAAAATGTGAAGAATTTAGAATGCAACAAAAGATTAAAAAAGATAAGAAACTAGGATTAAGAGAAATATGTGGATTCACGGAAAGAATATTAGTATTTGGATGTATGATAAAAGAAAAAAAAGGAAATATAAGAAAAGTAATAAAAGATATCAAACAAAGAAATATAGGAGAAATAACAATTATAAAAATTATAATAACAAACCAAATTATAATAACAAACATTATTACAAACCTTATAGGAAAAAAGATTTAAAAGATATAAAAATACCCCTGAAACCAGAAGAAATTTAGATACAAGAGAAAATTTAGAAAAAGAAAATATGTGAAACCCATAGAAGCAGAAAATGTTAAAAAATGTAAATGCTGGAATTGTAATGAAAAATGACATTATGCAAATAAATGCCCAAAGCTAAAAAAGAAAGGAGTAAAATATATAAATACGACACAATTTATAATGAGTTTACAACAAATCAGAGAAGATAATAATAAATTGTATGAATACGAAGACTTTTATGTCAGTCAAACTGATGAAAAAAGTGAATCGAAATTAGAAAATATTAACTTTATTAACCAACACTTAGATAGTGAAAGTAGTTCTGAGTAAAATGAACATACAAGAAAAAGAAAAAAGAAAATTATTAGAAGAAAGAAATTATTGGATACAACGTGAACAATATGTTCGCTATAAGCTTGTTACAACTACAACTACAAGTGAAACATGAAATAAATATTATAATGATAGATATAACTATTGGAAATTTACTAAATGTGGAATTAAGTATATCACATTAATTTATGACTCGAACAATTGGGGCCCGCACGTCGGAAACGTCGTTTCCACACACATGCACACGTAGTGCCAAGTATCACAAATTTCATTAGTGAAAGAGATATTGGTACGTATGTAATACGTTTGAGACATAGAATTATGGACGGTTATTGGCCAAATGACAAAGTATTCCACGTTGGTAAAAGAAGGACGAAGTGTAAGATGAAATGAGTCGGAAATCACCGCGGAGCCGTGAAGGGCCGCGACGCCTCCCAGGCAGCGCCGCGACTCTAGTTGGTTGGGCAGTCAATGGAGCCGCGACACTAATTCACAGCGCCGCGGCGCTTCGGAGGCAGAATGCTGCGATGGAAAGTTGGAAAAATCTGACCTTTGGACTGGTTTTGGAGCATTGATTCTCCATTACTTGCCACATGAATTCAGCCATTATTTGGCCGAATGTAGCCCCTCAATCAAGTGTCATTACATGGATATTGAAGGTCATTAGTTTTCTAGTTGAGGGGTCTTCTCTTAACACTATAAATTGAGGCCTTTGGCTCAATTGAAGAACACACTCAACACTTAGAAAATACTCCAGATTTTCTGAATTCATCTTCTTCCTCTCTAGCAAAATTGCTATACTCAAAATTCTTCTAGAGTAACAATTGAGTTTCCTTTGCTCATTTGTTAAGTTGTTGTGGCATCTTGGGAGACTATTGCTCAACACCGTAAAAGGAGATATACGGGACAATCTTGTCTTAAAGACAGAGTGTCATCACTCGACTCAGCAAATCGACAAGCAGTTTGTTAGGTTCTTGATTTCCAATTTTATTGTAATACTTAGTTTATTCTTTCTTACTATTGGAATAGTTACTTACTTCCCGTTCCCTACAACAATTGTATCCCAATAATTTTAAGACAAGATTTTGTTGTAAGTACCTAAGAAAGATGACTGGAAGAGATCAAGCTGCTTCTGATTCTGCTGCTGCTGCTCAAGGCAATCCATTTGCCTTCCCCACTGCTCAAGGCACTCCTAATGGCTTTCCGGTTGCTCAAGGCTCATCCAACGCCTTTACTGCCGCTCAAGGGAACGTTGTCGTTCCTCCACTCGCTGGATTTCACCATGAACGCCCTGAAAAGTTCATGGGGTCAAACTTCAAGAGATGGCAACAGAAGATGCTATTCTATCTGACTGTTATGGGAATGACACGTTTCCTAACAAAAGATCCTCCACAAGCTGGAGATGAAATGGACCCTTCGCCTTCTGAAACGGGTGAAGGGAGCCTAGGTATCCATGTCATTAATGGCATGAAGATGGTTCTTGATGCATGGAGTCATAGTGATTTCATATGTAAGAATTACATATTGAACTGCTTGTCAGACCCTATCTACACGGTGTATTGCACCGTAGGCACTGCCAAAGAGGTGTGGGAGAAGCTGCAAAAGAAGTACAACGCACAGGATGTAGGTACTAAGGAATTCATCGTTGGAAAATTTCTGAAATTTCAAATGCTGGATAGTAAAACAGTGATGTCCCAAGTCCAGAAATTCCAAATGATTCTACATCACCTGGATTTGGAAGGAATGAAACAAAATGAGAAAGTTTTGGTTGCATCACTGATTGAAAAGTTACCTCCTTCATGGAATGAGTTTATGAGTTACTTAAAACTCAAGACAAAAGAGATGACCTTTGAAGAACTTATTATCAAACTCCAAATTCAGGAAGATAATAAGAAGGCCTTGCCTAGGGGTAAACAACCCGCTGAGGCAAAGGAAAATCTGGCTGAGGCCAAAGGGAACCCAAGCAAGAAGCGCAAGTTCCAGAAAGACGGCAAGACCCATGCAGCGGAGAAGTTCAAAGGAAACTGTCACCACTGTGGGAAACCTAGTCACATGATCAAGGACTGTCGCAAGCTCAAGACTGAGCAACAAGAGAAGGCCAAGGCTAAGGGCAAGGCACATGTTAACATCATCAATGACCAGATTCTGGACGACATGATTGAGGAGTTCTCAGCGGTGGTGCTAGAAGCAAACCTTTTTTAGAATCCCATGCAATGGGTAGATGGACAAAGGTGCTACAAGACACATCTGTTCCAATAGAGATGCCTTCTCCACTTATACACCGGTTACAAACAAGAAGTTGTTCATGGGCAACAACGCTTCCTCTGACGTGCTGGTGGTAGGAAAGGTAGTCCTGAAGATGACTTCTGGAAAGGAGCTCACTCTGAAGAAAGTGATGCATGTTCCTGAGATTAGAAAAAAATTAATTTAAGGTCCTTTATTGGTTAATGCTGGTTTTAGGCTAGTGTTTGAGTCCAATAAATTTGTAGTCACTAAGAATTGAACATTTGTGGGAAGAGAATTCATCTGTGAAGGCCTCTTCAAAGTTAACACCATGTTTGTATTACGTACAAGCAATAATATTGAAGCCTCTTCTTCTTACTTGCTTGAGTCCTCTAATTTATGGCATTATAGATTAGGATATGTCAACTACAAATCCATCCAAAGGTTGGTAAAGTTGGAGTTGTTGCCGTCTATCGACGTAAACCCTCAACATAAGTGTGAGGTGTGTGTAGAGTCAAAACTCACAAAGCTTCATTTTCGATCCATCAAAAGGAATACCGCTCCTCTAGAACTTATTCACATAGATATATGTGATTTGAAGTTTGCACAAACTAGAGGGGGGAACAAGTACTTTGTGACATTCATTGATGATAGCACAATGTATTATTACCTTTACTTGTTAAAAAGTAAGGATGAAGCATTTGAAGCGTTCCGACGTTACAAAGCAGAAGTTGAGAACCAACTAAGCATGCAGATTAAATCCATTCGTAGCGATAGAGGGGGAGAATATATAGCGCCATTTGAGGAAGATTGTGCCCAATCAGGCATTGTTCATCAAACGACGGCTATATACTCACCTCAATCGAACGGTGTGTTAGAACGTAAGAACCGCACATTGAAGAAAATGATGAATGCATTTCTCATCAATTTCGGTCTTCCCCAAAACATGTGGGGAGAAGCCGTCCTTACCGCTAATACGATTCTTAATAGAGTCCCACATAAGGGTAAGGACAAAACTCCATATGAATCATGGAAGGAAAAGAAACCCACCTATAAATATTTAAAGGGGTTGTCTGCCAAAAGTTGAAGTACCCAAGCTAAAGCAGGTATTCCAGATATCCACGGGGGTACAATCATGGAATCAAAGAATGCTCAATTCTTTAAAGGTACCTTTCCTAGAAAGGAAAAAGACATAACATTTCGCAAACGAAGTTATGAACAAAGCTCTCAGGAACCGGGAGTCATTGACGGACCGGATCTATATGGTTCAGATCTAGTGGATCTCGAAGTGGATGAATATCCAGAATCTAGTGTTCCAGATTCTCAGAACTTGGAGACTCCAAAGATGGAACTAAGGCGAAGTAAAAAGGCCAGGAAGGATAAATCCTTCAGTTCTGACTTTGTAGCTTATATGGTTGATGATGAACCAAGGACAATTGCTGAAGCATTGTCAACTCTAGAGGTACCACTCTGGAAAGAAGCTATTGAGAGTGAAATAGGCTCCATTCTGCATAACCATACTTTAGAGTTGGTTGATCTTCCTCCGGGAAATAAATCGTTGGGTTGTTAATAGATACTCAAACGGAAGTATAAAGCATATAGGTCTATAGATAAGTACAAGGCCAGGTTGGTAGTCAAGGGCTATCGGTAGAAAGAAGGCATTGCCTACTTTGACGCGTACTCCCCGGTATCTTGGATGACGTCCATACGGGTATTCATTGCGATCGCAGCGTTGTATGACCTTAAGATATATCAAATGGATGTCAAGACAGCCTTCGTAAATGGTGATTTGGAAGAAGAAATCTACATGGAACAACCCGAGGGGTATGTAGTTCCAGGGTAAGAGAAGAAAGCATGTCGGCTTGTCAAATCTCTGTACGGGCTGAAATAAGCCCCGAAGCAATGGCACGAAAAAATTGATAGTACTCTATTATCAAAGGGTTTCGCCATTAATGAGTGTGACAAATGTGTCTACATGAAAGGTAACTCTGACTCGTTTGTTATGATATGCTTGTATGTAGACGACATGTTGATCACAGGGAGCAGTCCTAGGGTAATCCTAGAGACTAAAAACATGTTGAAACAATGCTTCGACATGAAGGATATGGGTATCGCAGATGTCATCTTTGGGATAAAAATCTCTAAGACGTATGATGAACTGGTCTTATCTCACTCTCACTACATCGAGGATGTTTTGAGAAAGTTCGAGATGTATGATTGTTCGCCTATAAAGTCACCAATGGATAGAAATCAAAAGCTTGATAAAAATCGTGATGCACCCATATGGCAGGAGCAATATGCACAGGTGATTGGTAGTTTGATGTACATAACAAACTGCACCCGACCTGATATTGCTTATGCAGTTAACAAGTTGGCTAGGTTTACCCGTAATCCGAGTAATGATCACTGGAAGGCATTGAATCGGGTACTTCAATACCTGAAATACACGCTAACTTATGGGTTGCATTATTCGAGATATCCAGTTGTACTAGAGGGGTACAGTGATGCAAACTGGATATCTGATATAGAGAACACCAAGTCCACCAGTGGGTATGTATTTACAATTGGTGGTGGGCATGTGTCTTGGAAATCCTCTAAGCAAACTTGTATCGCCCGATCCCCGATGGAATCAGAGTTTATCGCTTTAAACAAAGCAGGAGAAGAAGCTGAGTGGCTTCATGAATTCTTAGAGGATGTTCCTTGTTGGAACAAACCCGTACCTTCTGTAATGATCCACTGCGATAGCCAGTCGGCTCTAGGAAGGGCACGAAATTCTATGTACAATGGCATGTCTCATCATATTCGACGGAGAAATAAGACCGTTAGGAAACTGATCACCACAGGTATAATATCCATTGATTACATAAAATCAAAGGATAACATAGCTGACCCACTGACAAAGGGCTTATCCAAGGATCAAATATTCTGCATGGATTGGGGAATGGGCTTAAAACCCAAAGTATAAGGACCAATATGGTGGTAACCCAACCTTACTGACTGGAGATCCCATGAATTAGGTTCAATGGGAAAACTAAGATGTAAAGGTTCAGTTGATCGCTTCGGTGGAAGCATGAGCACTTCGGACAGTGATTTATGTAAAGAAACACCAAATCTAAAGTCGTTCCCGTGATAGACTACAAGTGCTATCTGCAGTGTGAGTGAAGGTTAAGTTTCCAAAACCTTTAATGATCATCACCTATTTAAGTGCGAGGACAGACCGCCTCAAATGAACACACTTAAGAATCCAAGAAGTGTCCACGGCCACAACGGACAAAACATTACGAAGAACTGAGTAGAGGAAGTTGTTGTGTTGGTACCATTAACTTGGCTTACACTAAACACTGACGGTTCAAGATATCACGTTCACCGCGCAGTAAGTAAGTCCAGTGGTATTCAACTATAGAAGGTTCAAAGCGTATGCTACCTATTCAGTTCCAACATAGGTCCGCTAAAAGATTGCTGGAAAAGGCACCAAGTGTGTGCGCCAAAATCTCTTTCAAGTGGGGATTGTTGGAAATTTACTAAATGTGGAATTAAGTATATCCTATTAATTTATGACTCGAACAATTGGGGCCTGCACGTTGGAAATGTCATTTTCACACACGTGCACATGTAGTGCCAAGTATCGCAAATTTCATTAGTGAAAGAGATATTGGTACGTATGTAATACGTTTGAGACATAGAATTATGGACGGTTATTGGCCAAATGACAAAGTATTCCACGTTGGTAAAAGAAGAAAGAAATGTAAGATGAAACGAGTCAGAAATCACCGTGGAGACGTGAAGGGCCGCGACGCCACACCATCGGAGCCGTGGCGCTAATTCACAGCGCCGCGGCGCTTCGGAGGCAGAATGTTGCGATGGGAAGTTGGAAAAATCTGACCTTTGGGCTGATTTTGGAGCATTGATTCTCCATTACTTGCCACATGAATTCAGCCATTATTTGGCTGAATGTAACCCCTCAATCAAGTGCCATTATTTGGCTGAATGTAACCCCTCAATCAAGTGTCATTACATGGCTATTGAAGGCCATTTGTTGGCTAGTTGAGGGGTCTTCTCCTTACACTATAAATTGAGGCCTTTGGCTCAATTGAAGAACACACTCAACACTTAGAAAATACTCCAAATTTTCTGAATTCATCTTCTTCCTCTCTAGCAAAATTACTATACTCAAAGTTCTTCTAGAGTAACACTTGAGTTTCCTTTGCTCATTTATTAAGTTGATGTTGTATCTTAGGAGACTATTGCTCAACACCGTAAAAGGAGATATACGGGGCAATCTTGTCTTAAAGATAGAGTGTCATCACTCGACTCAGCAAATCGACAAGCAGTTTGTTAAGTTCTTGATTTCCAGTTTTATTGTAATACTTAGTTTATCCTTTCTTACTATTGTAATAGTTACTTACTTCCCGTCCCTACAACAATTGTATCCCAACAATAACAAGGTTACTAAAAACCTTAATAGAATAAGAGAAAGATTATGTGAGATAAATTGACAACTTATTAGAATAAGAAGGAGTATAGAAGAAATAATGGAAGATGAAAACGTTCGTCAAGAGGTAAGAGAATTAGAACAAGATGAAAATCTCAGATTAACAATAATATATCAATTAGATAATATGAAACAACAGGTATTATTAGGAAACAACTTCCTAGATTACTTTAATACACAAGTTATAGATAGCAATACTTTTAGCTTACAAATACCCTGTAATAAATGGATAGTATTAAAAAGAATATTATCAATACATACATTAAGATTATGTGTTATAAAAACCGATAGGAATAATAACCTACAACTATTAAAAGAAAAATATCTTAATATACTAAAAATGAACTTTGGAGAAAATCCAATTCAACTATGGGAAAAAGAAAAAATATATGCAGAAATCAAGCTAATGAATAAAAATGATATAATTAGATCCAAACCTAGTAGATATAGTCCAACAGATCAAAAAGAAATTGAAATCCGATTAAAAGAATTACTAGAATTAAAAACGATACAAGAAAGTAAAAGCCCACATAGTAGCCCAACCTTTTTAGTAAGGAAACATAGTGAACAAAAAAGAGGAAAAGCCAAAATGGTAATTGATTATAGAGAACTAAATAAAAAGACAATGTTTGATGGATATTTTTTACCATATAAAAGAAACCTTATTAACGGATTAGGAAATAAAAAATGGTTCAGTAAGTTTGATTGTAAAAGTGGATTTTGGCAAATAAAACTAACAAAGGAATCAAAATCGTTAACAGTCTTTAGTGCCCCTCAAGGACACTATGAATGGAATGTACTACCATTTGGATTAAAAAATGCACCACAAATATTTCAAAGAAGAATGGACCAAGTATTTAGAAAATTAACAGAATTTTGTATAGTATATGTTGACGACATATTAATATTTAGCGATAATCTAGACGATCATATAAAACACCTAGAAGAATTTATAATAACTATAAAACAACATGGAATACTATTATATGAAAAGAAATCTGAAATCTTTAAAAACAATATTGAATATTTAGGATATATTATAGATAATGAAGGATTACAACTGCAAGAACATATGGAATACAAATATTTGACACATCAACAGACCTAACGGGAAAGCCCATTGTGATATGTCAAATATCCAAGACAGGGAAAAATAGTACTATCAGCGGGGATGATGAAAATCTGAACATGAAAATACCGTGCACTTTGGAGAAATTCCAAGAGTGACTCAGTGCAAAAAGAACATTTGGATTATTAACATTGAAAACCATAATAGAGGACATGTTACGAGCAAAGAAAGCATGTATTATTGGCGACTCGAAAGGAGCAGCAGTGGAAGATATTATCACCTTGTATTACAACAATGACATTATGACACAGGATACCATAAGACTTACGGAAATGCATGAAAAAATTATAAACCTGAAATATAAACATGCAAAAGAAATGATTGACCAATACCAAAAGACAATAGGACAAAATAGAATGCATGTAATAAATACTAGACCTACTACTATTACTAATACAATAAAAAAGAAGGGAATTCTGATCCTTTTGCATAAGGATGTGAGAAATTACTGCCTTGATAGGGATCATGTAGCTTTGCTACTTGAAGCCCAATTTACTACTCTGATAGGGAGCCTATAGTTTTACTACTTGCAGCCCAATTTACTACTCTGATAGAGAGCCTGTAGTTTTACTACTTGCAGTCCAATTTACTACTCTGATAGGGAGCCTGTAGTTTTACTACTTGCAGCTCAATTTACTACCATGTATTACTACGTACTACCATGTATTACAAACCATGACAAGGAAGACGAAAACAAAAGAATCTAATAGAAATATCAACTCATGATAAGAAAATATTATAAAAAATGACACCTGGAAAGCAGCCGAAGAAAAAGGACAAAAGATGATATTATCAAGAAGGACACCTGGAAAGCAACTGAAGAAAAAGGACAACAAAGACAAAAACTTTGAAAAAGATCAGGCAATCATAGCAGACAAACTGTAACACTTTAGACTTTTGAAAAAATGATTACTATTTACTTTATGACTTTTGAGAAAGCAATTTTGTCATCTTATCAGCCGAGATTATCTATATAAGGAGCCTCTTGTAACCATATCATCCATTCTAAAAATCTCTCTATACAAATTTTTGTTTGAAAACTCTCTATGTCGAGCTAAAACCTCTCATTAGTCTATAATATAGATCAATTAGAATATCATAATACCAGAGATAGAATACTTTGAAATATTATAATTAGAACCATATTAGTCTTTAAACCTACACATTGATAAGAATTTTAGAAGATAGTTTGTTGAGAACTCCCAGGCACCTAGGTTAATTATCCTGCAATTTCAGTGGAAGAAGAAGGGAAGCAGAGCCAAGGGTGGGTTGAGATCTCCGGTGATCTGAAATTCTGATTAAGAGGTATGATTTCTAGACTATGTGTTTTAATTATGTTTTTGATAAGTGTTAAACTCTGTAATTATGATGTTCATATTGGTTAAAGGTTATAGACTTTTATATAAAAAATGAATTTTGAGTTGATACTATCCGTTTCCTTACTACATGCTTATTATTTGATAAACTTAGATAAAACTTTATTAATATGTCATCTATATTCCTACCATCTTTAGGGTAACTAGATGATGAAAAGATCCGCACAGAAATTAGACTCATGTGTATATATCATTTGCTAATACACTACTTAATGTTTGGATAATAATTATTTTCATCAGCATCCCATTCCAAGGACTCTGCCACAATCCATTCGACGTATAACAATATATTTAAGTACTTCAATAGGTGTGCATGTGAATATTTGTAACGATTTAAAAAGTCATTTTGCTTGTTTTGCCTAGAAATTCCTAAATTACCCTTTTCGAGCCCTTACTAGCTTGCTTATGATTTGCGGGAATGGTTGGCACACTTCCCGATGTGATCAGGTAGGTTTCAGACCCATTTTGTTAAGTTTGAGAAAATCCAAGTTAAGAGAATAGAAGAGTATGACCCATAGTTGAATTTTAGGTAAACGTGCTTCGTTCGTAATTTCATCGATTCCATTAACTCTGGAATGAAATTTATGACTTAGTCGAGCCTTTGGTTCGGGCCCGAGGTAGTCCGGTGTGTTTTGAGGGTTAATTTATAAAATTGTGGAATTAGAACTTAAGAGTTGACTTTAGTCAAACCCGAACCTTAGAAACCTTTTCCAAGAAATTCGAGTGTGCGAGCAGGTCTGGAATGCATTTTCTGATAGGGTTGCATGTTTGGTTTGTGTCTGGGAGGTTCCGGGAGTTTTTTGGGTAGTTGACAGAGGATTTGATATTCTTGGATTGGTGTTGGTTGCTGGCGACTAAGCGTTCACCTCTGCGGGTCCGCCTTTGCGGGAGTCATGCTCACCGAAAGGACGTTAGATCGGGTAGTACCAATCTGCTTCAGCGGATGGTTTCTTCATCGGGACGTGTGCACCTAGCGGAGCTTGCCCCACCCCAGCGAGGGACGAGTGTTTAAGTGACTTTTACCCAATGGATAGGGTTTCCGCCGGAGCGGTTTCGCCCTAGCAGAATCAACTCCGTCGGAGCGGATACATTGTTCAGGTTATAAAAGTTTAAAGACCTAGAATTCATTTCATTTCCCAAATATTCTTCTGGGATTGGAGCTCGACCAGTAGAGAATTCTTAAAGATTCCAAGTGATAGTTCATCATTAGAGGTATAATCTTACCCTTCCCTTTAATTAAAGTGTATGAGTTAAGTTTCCATCTTAAAATCATGTTTCTTAAATGGGGGGAAATGATAGAAATGGCTTGTTGAGAATAAGAAAGTTATTTGGTAGATGAGTTATTAATTCATTGATGTCTATATTATGAATTAGTGATGTATTAGACTAGTAGATGATGATAATTGATCAATTTCATGTTTAAATTCTTTTTGGGAATTGAGGGAAAATCTAGGGTTAGAATTAAGGCTTTTACAAATTCATGAAATTGAGGATCCTTTTGGACTTTGTTGTTAAATTAACTTGAGATTATGACTATCTAGTATGTATTAGTGTTAATTGAGTAGAAAAGTTAGTATTTTGGTAATGTGGGTCCGGGGTCGCCTTGTAACCTAGCTTGGGGAATATAGGTGATATTAGACCATAATCTCATATACTTGATATGATTAATAAAAGTGGGTTCGTGAGGAGGCTTAGCGAAAAGGGAAAAGCGACTAGGTGAGTCTTCGTCTTTATTCAGGTAAGTTGAGACTTTCTCGATTCTAGTATAGCGTATTTGCGTTGGTATGTTTGTAATGAACTAAGGAGATTAATAGAGGTTTGGGGGTCCTGCATTATTGAGGTGACGAGCACTAATACGGGTATCGAGTGAACTTAATTGGGTAATTAATGAACTAGAATGATGCATGTGAAGGAGTTTATATGTTTAGCCTTTGGACCACTAGTGCGGCGAAAGAGTTCGCTTAGGTTGGTATGAGTGTTGTTTACTTGGGCTTGTAGCCATTTGATGTGATATTTTGATTTGACTTTTCATGCATTCATCATTCTACATCTCGTCTGAACACTTGAATATAACTGATGAATACGGATAAACTGATTACGTTGATTGCATGGTGTATTCATATCCATCTCATTCATACATTATATATACTTGGTATTGGCTTACCGATAAATCACTGAGAATGACTTGGAAAGTCGAATTAAGGGATATGGTGCATGGTTATGAGAGTGATGACTGATATGACAGTTCAGACCTCGTGCTGATATCGGATGGGTATATGGACCTCATGAGTCCCCCATGGATCACGTGACAGCCACTGCAACACTGTGTGTATACCATGTATATATGGCCAATTGCATTCATACATATCATCCTGTATTACATTCATTTACATCATAGTATGTGATTAATGTTGTATATGCCCGGATTGAACTCTATTACATTTGTGATCTTTAGGCTGCTAAAATGAATACTATTAGTTTATGCCTAACCTTGTTGTGAGACTTGAGTAGAGAAGTTTGATGGATCTAGACGCCCTGAACGGGGTTTATGTTGGACTTGTGCGATGTGTGACTTGAGAGTACTTATGCTTAATTGAACTGTAGACTTATTGTAGGTTGGTTAACTGAATTATGCTTATGCTTAAGTAACTAACTATTAGAGAGAGGTATCGAAAAGTACCAACCCTCTCCACCGTTATAGCTAGGGTCGGTCGACGATGCTTGCTAAGTACACGTTATTTCCGTACTTACTCTACGCTTGTTGCACTCTATGTGTAGGTACCGAGCCAGGGAATGATACCGGAGCAACTTGATCTACTTCTTGGAGAAATTGTTCGTTAGAGTCCAGGGTGAGCCGCTGATGCATTTCTGGCACTGAAGCTCTTATTTATCTTTCTTTATGATTTCTGTCTCTGCTACTTTCAGACATTTTATGTATTTTCTATTCAGACTTGTATTAAGATATTTTTAGAGCTTGTACTCATGACTATTGGATCACATTAGGGTTTCTTCAGACTTATGTATTTTTTACTTAAAAGACTTGTTAAATTACTTATTCTTATATTTTTACTTCTACAATATATTAATGTTGTATGTTGGATTCGCTTACAAATTAGTATAGGTTCCCTCACGGCATAATGGAATTTAGGATCGTGATAAATTAGTGTCAGAGCACTAGGTTAAGGGTCTCATGAGTACAAGGGATGTGTAGTAGAGTCTTGCGAATCGATATGGAGAGCTACATACCTATCTTCGTGAGGAGATCAGGATCCTACACCTGTACCCGCACTCGTTGTTAGATGTGCTACATGGGGCAAGGGCGAGGTAGAGCCAGAGGTAGACCTTGAGTTGTTGCCTGAGGCCGAGCACTACAGTTGCTCGGGCTCGTAACCGAGTAGAGTCTTTGGATCCTGGGGCTATTTCGAAGGATGATGAGGTTTCAATTATGGAGGATAAATAGGTTCAGACTGACGGGGCCAGACAGGATCAGATGCTCCCGGGTTTTATCGCCATGTCAGTAATTCAGGATAAGTTGATTCGTATGATGAGCTTCTTGGAGTCTATAGCTCAGGGTGTCCATCCGGTTACTTCTGATAGATCTCATACTAAGAGCGAAAGACACTCCTAACCATGTTGTTATGCCCGGATTTCAAACATCTGGGGTTCATCCAACACATGCTACGGTTCCTCAGTTTCTTGGTGTGTCTATATTTGGTCTTGCTACACCTCCAGCTGTACAACCTGCTATGTCTATTGAGGAGAAAAAGAGGTTTGAGAGGTTCAGGAAGTTGGATCCTCTCAGATATGATGGGGATCCCGATGATGATATATATGAGTTCTTGATTAGCTGTCATGAGAGGTTGCACAACCTCGGACTAGTGGAGTCTTGTGGTGTTGATTATACTGCTTTCCAGATGGTTGGACCTACCAAGTAGTGGTGGAGGTCTTATCTTGAGTACAGACCAATAGGGTCCCCTCCTATGATTTGGGTTTTATTTACTTAGATTTTCTTGGAGAAGTTGTGCCTCACATTGTAAGAGAAAGGAGACAGGCTCAGTTTGTGAGGTTACGCCAGGAGCGTATGTCTGTGACTGAGTATGAGACACGTTTTCACGCTTTGGCTCACCATGCTTTGATGATTCTACCTTATGAAGCTGAGAGGGTTAGGAGGTTCAACAATAGGTTGATATGTCCTATTCATTTGATCGTAGAAAAAATGGCTGCTACAGGTTCTACCTTCCAGTAGATTGTTGATGCCATGAGAGAGGCCGAATGTATTCAAGAGAGGATTATGAGGAGAGGGTGGTCAAGAGGCCTCATAATTTCTCTTAGAGAGCTACCTCATCTGGAGGTCGAGGTCATTATAGCGGAGGTCAAAACTATTCGAGTGGAAAGCCTATTGTTGTTGCCATGCCTACATCTGAGAGAGACCAGTCTGCACGTACTTCTTATGGATCGGGGCAGTTGACCCCGAGTTCTTATTAGCCCTCTGGTCGTGGTGGTCATTTTGGCGCCAGTTCTTCTTCTCAGTCGTCAACAATTCCTAGAGGTTGCTTTGAGTGTGGGGATCTTAGTTAAAAAAGTATTGACCCAAACTCAGGCGGGGTAGACAGTCTCAGGGTTCTGGAGCTAGATCAGCGGGGCAGCCGGCTAGAGGTGGGTCCCAGAGTGCTAGCGGTGTGCTCAGGGTGGTAGAGATGGCCCTGAGATAGGTTGAAGCAGTGCTCATTTTGGTTTCGGTGATTGACGTGGGGGTGATCGTGGACATTTCTATGCTTTTCCAGGTAGACCCGAGGCAAAGGCCTCCGATGTTGTGATCACATGTACTCTTTCAGTCTGCCATTAAACTGTTATTATTTTATTCGATCCAAGGTCTACCTATTCTTATGTGTCTACCTACTTTGTATTGAATTTGGATTTGATATATGAGTCTCTAGCCATGCCTATTCATGTTTCTGCACATGTTGGGGATTCTATAGTGGTAGATCGGGCTTATTTGGTTATGTAGTTACGTTGATGGGGTATGATACTCTGGTAGACTTGAAAGTATTGTATATGGTAGACTTTGATGTTATATTGGGTATGGATTGGTTAGCTCCGTATCATGCTATCTTGGATTGTTATACCAAGATTGTTACCTTAGCCATGCCTGATATTCCTCAGTTAGTTTGGAAGGGTACTCTTAGTCAGTATCCGAAAAGGGTGATCTCATTTCTGAAAGCTCAGAAAATGGTAGAGAAGGGGTGTTTTTCTTATTTGGATTACGTTCGTGATACCAGTGCGGAGACTCATTCCTTAGAGTTAGTTCCAGTAGTTCGGGAGTATCCAGAGGTATTTCCTACAAATCTTCATGATGTTCCGCTAGACCAAAATATCGACTTCTGCATTGATCTAGAGCTGGGTACTCAGCCCATGTCTATGACTCCATATCGGATGGCACCGACCGAGTTGAGAGAATTGAAGGAACAATTACAAGTTTTCTGTGTAAGGGATTTATTTGGCCCAGTGTGTCTTCTTGGGGTGCTCTAGTGTTGTTCGTTAAGAAGAAAAATGGGTACATTCGCATGTGTATTGATTACAGACAGTTGAACAAGGTGACTATCAAGAACAAGTATCGGATACCGCATATTGACAACTTGTTTAATCAGCTACATGATGCTTCAGCCTTTACGAAGATTGTTTTGAGGTTCGGCTATCATCAGCTAAAGATCAGGGCTAAAGATATTCCTAAGACAACCTTCCAGACTAGCTATGGACATTATGAGTTTTTGGTGATGTCGTTTGGGTTAACCAATGCACCTATAACCTTTATGGAGTTAATGAATGGGGGTGTTCAGACCCTACTTGGATTTATTCGTGATTGTGTTTATTGATGATATTCTGATATACTCACGGAGTGAGGTGGAGCACAGACAACATTTGAGGATTGTGCTTGGTATTCTAAAGGAGAAGCAACTCTATGCAAAAAATTTGAAGTGTGAGTTTTGGCTTAGTTAGGTAGCTTTCTTGGGTCATGTGGTGATTAAAATGATATTATGGTGGATCCCATGAAGATTGAGGCAGTTCGGGATTAGATTCGGCCTACTTCGGTTACTGAGGTTCGGAGTTTTGTTAGATATCGGCGATTCATGAAGGGATTTTCATCCAGTGCAACTCCGTTGACCAAATTGACTCAGAAGGAAGTGGATTTTGAGTGGTTTGATGCTTGTGAGGCGAGCTTTCAAAATATCAAGACCTTATTGACTACCGCTCCTATTTTGTCATTACCAGTCAAGAGAGAGAGCTTTATTATGTATTGTGATGCTTCTGGAGTAGGTCTTGTGTGTGTGTTTATGCAGAAAGGGAAGGTGATAACCTAATGTTTGAGACAATTAAAAGTTTATGAAAAGAATTATCATACACATGACTTAGAGTTGGCAGTGATCATGTTTGACTTGAAGATTTGGAGGCACTATCTCTATAGTGTGCATTGTATGGTTTACACCGACCATCGTAGTCTTCAGTACCTGATCAACCAGAAGGATCTTAATTTGAGACAACGTCGGTGGTTGGAGCTTCTGAAGGATTATGTTATGACTATCTTATATCACCCGGGCAAAACAAATATTGTAGCGGATACCTTGAGTCACAAGGCGGTGAACATGGATAGTTTGGCTATGTTATATATGGAGAGCGTCTTATGGCTATGGATATCCATTCTTTGGCAAATCGGTTTGTTAGGCTTGATATCTCGAAGCTTGGTATGGTATTAGCTTGTGTGGAGGTGCGGTCTTTCTTATTAGATCAGACCTGGTCCCAATAATTTGATGATGCTCAGTTGTGCAAAATCCATGACAAGTTATTGCGGGGAGAGGTAAAATAGGCCATGATTGATAGTGATGGTGTCTTGAGATCAAGGGTCCGATTTGTGTTCCTAGGGTGGGTGACTTGACTAGGTTGATCATTGATGAGGCCTATAGTTCGAAGTACTCTATCTACCCAGGAGCTATGACGATGTACCATCACTTGAGATAGCATTACTGGTGGTGCAGGATGAAGAGAGACATAGTAGAGTTTGTGTCTCGGTGTTTGAATTGTCAGCAAGTGAAATAGGAGCACCAAAGGCCTGGTGGTGTGCTTCAGAAGATGCCAATTCCTAAGTGGAAGTGGGAGAGGATTGCCATTGATTTCGTAGTAGGATTTCCCCGTATCTTGGGCAAGTTCGATGTTATATGGGTCATCGTGGACAAGTTGACCAAATCTACCCATTTCATTCCAGTTCAGACTCCCTATAATTCTGAGCAGTTGGCTAAGCTTTACATTTGAGCGATAGTCCAATGGCACGGGGTGCCAATTTTTATCATTTCTGGTCAGGGTACGCAATTCAATTCTTACTTTTGGCTGTCTATACAGAAGGAGTTAGGCACTAGAGTGGAGCTTAGTACAACCTTCATCCTCTGACCGATGGTCAGTCTGAGTGGACGATTCATGTTCTCGAGGATATGTTGCGAGCCTGTGTTATTGATTTTAATGGCCATTGGGACTAGTTTCTACCCTTGGCAGAGTTTGCTTACAACAACAATTATCATTCGAGTATTGAGATGGAACTATTTGAGGCCTTGTATAGTAGGATGTGTCGCTTACCGGTAGGGTAGTTTGATGCTTTTAAGGTTCGACCTCCTGAGAGATTTGTTGGGTAAAGTTATGTTGATTCAGGACCGGCTTCTTACAGCCCAGAGTAGACAGAAGAGTTATGTCGATCAGAGAGTTCGTCATTTAGAGTTTATGGTTGGTGAGCGAGTATTGCTGAAGGTTTCACCTATGAAGGGTGTTATGAGGTTTGGTAAGAAAGCCAAGCTTGGAAGTTTATTAGCCCTTTTGAGATTTTGGACTGAGTTGGCGAGGTGGCCTATGAGTTGGCTTTACCTCATGATTTATCTAGTGTGCATCTTATGTTCCATGTACCGATGCTGAGGAAGTATGTTCCTGATGATTCTTATGTGATTAGATGACACTCGGTGATGTTGGATCAGGATCTATCTTATGTAGAGAAGCATATAGATATTCTAGATAGGCAGGTCAGAAAGTTGAGGTCCAAAGAGATAGCTTCCGTGAAAGTGCAATGGAGGAATCACCCAGTGGAGGAGGCTACATGGGAGATCGAGTTTGATATGTGGGCTAACTAACCTGAGCTATTTAAGAGCCCATGTATTCTTTTTTTACCATTTGAGAATGAACGTTTTTTTAGTTGTACTTGATGTAATGACTCGAATAGTCATTTTGCTTGTTTAGAAACCCATAAATTACCCTTCCTGAGCCCTTACTAGCTTGCTTATAACCTGCGGGGATGGGTGGCACTGTTTCTGAGGTGATCGGGTAGGATCTGGACCCATTTTGTTAAGTTTGAGAAAATCCAAGTTATGATAATAGAAGAGTTTGACCCATAAATGACTTTTGGATAAACGTGCCCCATTCATAGTTCCGTTGGTTTCATTAGCTCCGGAATGACATTTATGACTTAGTCAAGCCTTTGTGGAATTAGAACTTAAGAGTCGACTTTAGTAAAACCCGAACCTAAGAAACCTTTTCTAGGAAATCCGAGTGCGCGAGCAGGTCTAGAATGTATTTTTTGATAAGGTTGCATGATTGGTTTATGTTCCGAAGGTTCCGAGAGTGTTTCGGGTAGTTGACGGAGGATTTTATATCCTTAGACTGTTGCTGGTTGCTAATGTCTGCACTAGTGACAAGGCATCCGCCTCTGCGGGGGTCAGGCTCGCCGAAGCGAGGTTGGACCGGGTGGTATCAATCCACTTTAGCGGTTGGTTTCCTCGCGAGGCGCATGCACCTCAGCGGAGCTTGCCCCGCCCTAGGAAGGGATGGGTGTTTAAGTGACTTTTTCCCCAGCAGATAGGGTTTTCGCCAGAGCGAATACACTGTTCAGGTTATAAAAGTTTAAAGACCTAGAATTCATTTCATTCCTCGAATATTTTCCTTGGGATAAGAGCTCGACCAATAGAGAATTCTTGAAGATTCCAAGTGATATTTTCTCATTAGAGGTATAATCTTATCCTTCCTTTAATTATAGTGTATGGGTTAAGTTTCCATCTTAAGCATGTTTTTTAAATTGGGAAAATGGTAGAAATGGCTTGTTGAGAATAACAAAGTTAGATTGGAGATTGGTTATTGATTCATTGATGCCTATATTATAAACTAGTGATGTATTAGACTAGTAGATGATGATTAATTGACCAATTTCATATTTAAACCCTTTTTGGGAATTGGGAAAAAAGTAAGGTTAGAATTGAGGCTATTACCAATTCATGAAATTAAAGATCCTTTTGGGTTTTGTTTTTAAATTAATTTTGAATTATGAATATCTAGCATGTATTAGTGCTAATTGAGCAGAAAAGTTAGTATTTTGATAATGTGGGTCCGGAGTTGCCTTGTGACCTAGCTTGGGGATTATGGGTGATATTAGACCGTAATCTCATATACTTGATATGATTAATCAGAGTGGGTTCGTGAGGATGCTTAACGGAAAAGGGGAAAGCGACTGGGTGAGTTTTCAGCTTTATTCATGCAAGTTGAGACTTTCTAGACTCTAGTATAGCGTATTTGTGTTGGTATGCTTGTAATGAACTAAAGAGAGTAATAGAGATTTGAGAGTCCTGTATTAGTGAGATGACGAGCACTAATATGGATATCGGGTGAACTTAATTAGGTAATTAATGAACTATAATGATGCATGTGAATGAGTTTATGTGTTTAGCCTTCGGGCCATGAGTGCTGTGAAAGAGTCCTCTTAGGTTGGTATGAGTGTTGTTTACTTGAGTTTGTAGCAATTTGATGTGATATTCTGATTTGACTTTTCATGCATTTATCACTCTATATCTCGTCTGAACACTTGAATATAGCTGAAATATACAAATAAACTGATTACGCTGATTGCATGGTGTATTCATATCCATCTCATTCATACGTTATATATACTTGGCATTGGATTACTGATAAATCGATGAAAAAGATTTAGAAAGTCGGATTAAGGGATATGGTGCATAGTTATGAGAGTGATGACTGATATGATAGTTCAGACCTCGTGCTGGTATCCAATGGGATCGGATGGGTATATGGACCTCATGAGTCCTCCACGGGTCACGTGACAACCGCTGCAACTTTGTGTGTATACCAGGTATATATGACCACTTGTATTCATACATATCATCATGCATTGCATTCATTTACATCATGGTATGTGATTGATGTCGTATGTGTCCGGATTGAACTGTATTACACTTGTGATATTTAGGCCGCTAGAAAGAATACTATTAGTTTATGCCTAGCCTTGTTGTGAGGCTTGAGTAGAGAGAAATTATGGATCTAGACGTCCTGAATGAGGTTTAGGCTTGACTTGTGCGGTGTGTGACTTGAGAGTACTTATGCTTAATTGAATTGTAGACTTATTGTAGGTTGGTTAACTGAATTATTCTTATGCTTAAGTAACTAACTAGTAGAGAGAGGTGTTGAAAAGTACCAACCCTCATCACCATTATAGCTAGGGTCGGTCGACGAAGCTTGCTGAATACACATATTTCTTGTACTCACTCAACGTTTGTTGCACTCTATGTGCAGGTACCGAGCCAGGGGACGATACCAGAGCAACTTGGTCTACGGCTTGGAGTTATTGATCATTAGAGTCTAGGGTGAGCCGTTGATGCATTCCCGACACTGGAACTCTTATTTATCTTGCTTTATGATTTCTGTCTCTGCTACTTTCAGACAGTTTATGTATTTTATATTCAGACTTATATTCGGATATTTTTAGAGCTTGTACTCATGACTACCAGATCTCATTGGGGTTTTTTTTTCAGACTTATGTATTTCTTACTTAAAAGACTTGTTAAATTACTTATTTTTTACTTCCACGGTATATTAATGTAGTATGTTGGGTTCGCCTACAGATTAGTGTAGGTGCCCTCACAACACAATGTAATTTGGGGTCGTGATAAATTGATATCAGAGCACTAGGTTAAGGGTCTCATGAGTACAAATGATGTTTAAGAGTCTTGAGGATCGGTATGAAGAGCTCCGTACCTATCTTCGAGAGGCTATAAGATATTTAGGAAACATCATTCTTTTATTCTTTCGTGCAATTCGATTATGATTGAATTTTAAATCTCTTTTTTCACTCTTCCTCACAGATGGTGAGGACTAGATCAGCCGCATGAGGAGATTAGGATCTTGCACCTGTATCCGGACACGTTGTCAGAGGTGGTGCATGGGGCAGAGGGCGAGGTAGAGCCAGAAGTAGACCTCGAGTTGTTGCCCGAGGCCGAGCACCTACAGTTGCGCAGGCTCGTGATCGAGTAGAGTCTTCGGGGCCTGGGGCTATTCCGGAGGATGATGAGGTTCCGATCAAGGAGGATAAGCAGGTTCAGACTGACGAGGTCAGACAGGATCAGATGCTCCCGAGTTTTATTGCCACGCCAGTACTTTAGGATACTTTGATTCATATGATGAGCTTCTTGGAGTCTATAGCTCAAGGTGTCCATCAAGTTACTTCTGATGGATCTCATACTTAGATTGGACACTCCTAACCATGATGTTATGCCCGGATTTCAGACACCTGGGGTTCGTCCAGCCCCTGCTACGGTGCCTCAATTTCTTGGCGTGTCTATATATGGTCCTGCTACACCTCCAGCTGCACAACCTGCTATGTCTATTGTGGAACAGAAGATATTTGAGAGGTTCAGGAAGTTGGATCCTCCCAGTTATGAACGGGATCCCGAGGATGATGCATATGAGTTCTTGATTAGCTGTCATGATTGGTTGCATAACCTCGGACTAGTGAAGTTCTGTGGTGTTGATTATACTGCTTTCTAGATGGTTGGACCTGCCAAACAATGATGGAGGTCTTATTCATTCAATAAAAATTATTGTTGGATATTCTTCAACTAAAAGCCAAAATATTAATCTTATGAGAGGTTTAAAAAAATATGCACCAATGACCAAAATCACATTTTTATTAGGTATTCAAAACATGAAAGAGGATATAAGACTAAACGCACGAGATTTTCTAGATCATGAACAAAGAATAATTGAAAGAGAATGTTCTTATTGAGATCTAATAAATGATATTCCCTCCATTTTTGTTTGACTCACACAGAGTTTAATTAAGGGTTTTTTTATATATTTTTGATCTTAAATATACTTTATTTTTTGTGTGACTAGTATAAACTTTTTTTTTGTTGCTAAATGAATTTTTTTTATAAGGCATAAAACATAAATTAAATTATCTTTACAGAGGCGAGGTAAATTTTAACGATATATTCTACCTCAAACAAGTCGTTATTCAATTATGGCATTATAAAAGGTGGAGTAACATTTCAAAAACTTATTTCTCCTGTTATATGTGCGTCTTCTATGCCATAGCTTCCATAAGTGGCCAGTCTATGCGCTACTTTATTTTCTTCACGATAGATGGGCTTAGTTGGGAGTGGAGGTGGGGAGGGAGGGGGACGTCATCAAAAGTTAAATTTTGAAATTTGTGATTTTGAACATGTCATAACTTTTATATGTGATTATATAAGCTTTTCATTAAAAGAAAAAGAAAATTTTAAAAGTTGGTAATATTTTTTATATATAACAATATATTATTCTTGTTTAAATAGACTATAAAGTGATAGAATCACAGTAAAGAAATGGAATCACGTGTATTATAAACTGGAATAGTGGGAGTACCCGATCACATTGCTATTAATTATCAAAGCTAAGCATGATATTCACCTTTCTAAAATTATCAATATTGCTGGTATAAAAAAATATAAAAAATATTTAATAAATAGGAAGATTAAATGATTTTAGCTCTTATTAAAAATTGATTACTCAAGTTACTATTATCAACCGTCTACACTTTAGGCGATTACAAAAGCTACTAATCATTCAAAATACTAAGTAGGCATTTGCCCATAGAAACCAAAAAGAAAATTCACTTTTTTTTTTGGCGTTTTTGAAGTTGGAGTTGTGTTTGGTCATAATTTTTTGTAAATAATATTTTGTTGTTGAAATGTACCTTATCAACAAGAATCTGCTTGTGAAAAACAAGGTTTTGGTTATTTTTCAAATTTCAAATACAACCTCAAGTTGTATTTGGAATTTTCACGACCAAACACTAATTTTAAAAAAATGATTTTTTTTCCCAGAAAAATGACACAAACGGGTTTACTCACTCTAAAAGTACGTCCTGCATCCTTTTCAAATGATTTTTTAGGTGTGGCATATCCATTTAAAACTTAATTAATTCCATTAATTAAAGAAATTATTTGACTACATTGCCCTTTATCTTCTAGAATAAGTGAAAGATCTTTAAGAAAACTATTCACGCAATTTATTATAGCAAGAATAAGTTGATCAAACATTACTTTATTAATTTTGAAATATTATAATTATGTTGTAAATTGAGAGCAAATAAGACAATATAAAATAAGAAATAGATGAGACAAAGAGAAGACTTTCTTCTTATTTCAAGTATGTTCAAGTCTCTTCAAGTGATTTCAAGTATATCTTACCTAATGTGGGAACAACACTTCTATTTATAGGATGTTGTGATCATCCTAAGAGTTACAAGACTTGAGTACACACTTTAATAGATACATGAATTAAGTTGGTTCATAGAATGAGAAGGGCATCCATACAATTAAATGGATTCATATCATATATGAAATTGGGAAACTAAATGAACAACCACATAACGTAATGTATTCATCACCATAACGTAATATATTGGTAACACTCCCCCTTGGATGTCCATTTGAGAGATAGCATGCCTCGTAAAAACCTTACTAGGAAAAATTCAGTGGAAAAAATCCGTAGTCAAGGAAAAAGAGTACACACATCTTGTAATATGCATTGAGTGCTACCTCATTAAAAACCTTACCGGGAAAACACAATCGGGACAAAACCTTGATTAAGGGAAAAATAGTACAGTGCATATTTTGCTCCCCCTGATGAAAACTTCACTTGATATATTGTAGACGACGCATTCCAATTTTATATCTCAACTTTTCAAAGGTTGATGTTGGTAATGCCTTAGTGAACAAATCTACAAGATTATCACTTGAACGGATCTGTTGAACATTTATCTCATCATTCTGTTGGAGATCATGTATGAATTTTTTTGGTGAAATGTGTTTTGTTCTGTCTCCTTTGATGTATCCTCCCTTCAATTGAGCTATGCATGCAACATTATCTTCATACAATATAGTTGGAATCTTTGTTTGCGTTGAAAAACCACATAATTGTAAAATTTGTTGAGCCATTGATCTCAACCATATACACTCTCCATTGGCTTCATGAATGTCTATTATCTTAGCATGATTTGAAGATGTAGTTGATAGGGTTTGGTTCGTTGCACGCCATGATATAGTTGTAGCTCCACAAGTAAATAGGTAGCATGTTTGAGACTGGGCTTCATGTGGATCAAACAAATAACCTGCATCTGCATAATCAATCATCTTTGATTTGGATTCATTAGAGTAGAATAGTCTTATATCAGTGGTTCCTCAGAGGTATCTGAAAATATGCTTAACACCGTTTCAGTGTCTTTTTTATTGGTGAGAAACTGAATCTTGCCAATAATCTTATTGCAAAAATTATATCTGGTCGAGTATTATTAAAAAGATACATTAGTGCCCCAATCGCAGTAAGATACAGAGTTTCATGTCCAAGAAGCTCTTCATCATCTTCATGGGGCCGGAACAGATCTTTATTTATATCAAGCGACCTTACAACCATCGGGTGCTCAATGAATGTGTTATATCCATGTAAAATTACTTTAGTATCTTTTTAGTGTATGTAGATTGATGGACGAATATTCCATTCTTTAAATACTCAATCTGCAGGCCAAGATAAAATTTTATTTTCTCAAGATCTTTTCAAACTCTTTCTTCAAGTATTCTACCGCCTTTGAAAGTTCTTCAGGAGTTTCAATAATATTTAAATCATCAATATAGACGTCTATTATAACGAATGTCTATTCAGACCTTCTCACAAAAACACAAAGACAAATAGGATCATTTTTGTATCCTTCTTTAAGCAAATATTTGCTACGACGATTGTACCACATTCGTCCTGATTGTTTCAATCCGTATAAGAATTTCTGAAGCTTTGTTGAACAAGTTTCTTGAGAGCCCTTGTATGCTTCAGGCAATTTGAATCATTCAGGAATCTTTATAAAAATTTTATTGTCTAATGATCCATATAAATAGGTTGTGACAACATCCATTAGGCGCATATCAAATTTTTCATGCACTGCCAGATTTATCAGATATCTGAGAGTGATTGCATCCACAACAGGAGAGTTTGTCTCCACATAATCAATAGCAGGTCTTTTTGCAAACCTTATGCCACAAGTCGTGATTTATATCTGATGACTTCCCCTTCTTCATTTTGTTTTTGTACAAACATCCATATGTACCCTACTGCCTTGGTATCTTCTTATGTTCGGACTATTGGTCTGATAACCTCACGTGTTTCAAGTGAAGTCAATTCCACTTGAATTGTGTCCTTCCATTTTGGCCAATCCCTTCTCTGTCTACATTCCTCAACAGATTTTGGCTCAAAATCCTCATCTTGTGTAGACATATTGAGATCTCTTTATTCTCAATGTTTTCAGGTATTTGGACCTCCTCTGTGGTCTTACCATCTGTTATGTCCCGAGACTCTTCTTGAGAGATTTTTATTCTTGGAATCGATTGGTCTGCCTCGTTTCATATGTGGCCTAGACTCATTTTCATTAAGCGTTTGTCTTGCCGGGACATCAACTCGAACTGGTGCATTTACAGCTGGAATATGAGATTTTGTAACCCTTGGAAGATTAGTAAATGCATCTGGCAATTGATTTGCAATATTTTTCAAGTAAATTATCTTTTGAATCTCTTGCTCACATTGATTTGTTCGAGGATCTAAATGAGATAGTGATAATGCTTTCCAATCTATCTCTTTTTCCAATTACTTATTTTCTCCCCCTAATGTTGGGTATACTGCATCAAAATGACAATCAATGAATCTTACCGTAAATAAATCTCCAGTATTAGATTCCAAATATTTAATAATAGAAGGAGATTCATACCCAATATATACTCCCAATTTTCTTTGGAGATCTATTTTTGTGCGTTGTGGTGGAGCAATGAAAACATATACAACATCCCAAATATCCTAAGATGGAAAATGTTTGGCTTTTGGCCAAAAGCTAATTGTAATGGAGAGAATTGACGATAACTGGTCGGCCTTATACGCGCAAGTGCTTATGCATGTGAAATAACATGCCCCCATACTGAAACAATAAGTTTTGTCCTTATCCATAATGGTCTGGCTATCAACTGGAGCCGTTTAATCAATGATTCTGCTAGATCGTTTTCAGTATGAACATGAGCAACCGAATGTTCAACCATTATTCCAATGGACATACAATAATCATTAAATGCCTGAGATGTAAACTCACCAGCATTATCAAGACGAATTTTCTTTATTGCATAATATGGAAATTATGCTCTTAACCTTATTATTTTGGTCAACAATCTCACAAAGGTCATATTGCAAGTTGATAATAAGCACACATGTGACCATCTTGTAGATGCATCTATCAAAACCATATAATAGTTGAACGGTCCACATGAAGGGTGAATTGGCCCACATATATCACCCTATATACGTTCCAGAAATGCAGGGGATTCAATAGCAACTTTCGTTGCAGATGGTTTAATAACCAATTTTCCTTGAGAACAAGCAGCACAAGAGAATTTCTTTGATTGAAGAATCTTTTGGTTCTTCAAAGTATGCCCATGTGAATTCTCAATTATTTTGCGCATCATATTAGAATCGGGATGGCACAACCAGTCATTCCAAATGATAAAATCATCGGAACCATTATACTTTTTGTTTACCACAACATGTGTTTCAACGACACCAATGCTTGTATGGCACAACCCAGAAGAAAGTGCGGGTAACTTTTCATGCACAAACTTTTCTCCTACTTTTATTGTAGTAATATAAAGGTATTCAACATTTTCTTCATTCGCAGTCTCAACATGATAACTATTTTGGCGAATAACCTTGAAACTTAACAAGTTTCTTTGAGACTTACTACAATACAATGCATTATTAATGGCCAATATTATTCCTCCATGTAGTAACAAGGTCGCTCTTCCAGACCCCTCGATTAATTTTGTACTATCGGATATTGTATTAACATAGGCCTTTGTCATAACTAAATGAGAGAAATATTTCTCTTCTGTTAGTATCGTGTGCGTTGTAGCACTATCCATAAGGCACATCTTTCCACTACTCATCTTGGATCTAATTGAAGACGGAAGAATTTTGTTTATCTTCATAAAAAATAAAAATATAGAAAAGATATTGAAACTAACAATAGAAAACTTAAGTACTTCTTGAAAAAGAACATGATAACTAAAAACACATAAATAAGAACAACAACATAATTGATTCTCTCCAGTAAACTATCCAATTTTAGTTTTGATCTCCAAGGAAGTCTTCAACTTCCAAATGAGTAATATCATCGAGGCCATAAAAACATCATCTTCAAAGCCAAATTTGCTTCAGCATTCCCATTATATTTTTGTGATGCCTCTGCCTCAGTATCATTTTTAAGAGTCACGTGTGACTCCACCCGGATATTTGTAGAAAAGGTGCCACCTTTATTTCTCTTTCTTTTTTAAAATTTTTTGATAAAGCCTAGAAAAATACTTAGGCGCCCGACATTCACTTTTCCAGTGACCTTTTATACCACAACGATGACATTTGCTATTTGAAGGATTTCCTTAAGAATTCATATTGTTCTCTCTTTTATTATGATTGTCACCATGACGATTATTATATCGTCCTTTGCCTTTTCCCTTACTCTTGTCACATCCACATACATTATTATGGCCTTGATTATGATCAGATTCAGTGGGACGGGCTTCAGAATTTTTCATCAAAAGGACATTATGTTCCTCAGCCACCCGAAGGCATGAGATCAAATCAGAATACTTCTGAAAACTTTTCTCACGATATTACTGTTGTAACACAATATCTGAGGCATGAAAAGTAGTAAGTGTCTTTTCCATCATGTCCTCATCATTTATAGTTTTTCGACATAATATTAACCTGGAAGTGATCCTATGTACAACAGAATTATACTCAATTACTATCTTAAAAACTTGAAATCATAAGTGCATCCACTCAAAATGAGCTCTTGACAATATCGTGGTCTTTATATGGTCATACCGTCCCTTCAATCTAGTCCATAGTTCAAATGAATTTTTCAAAGGTTAAATTTCGCATTTTTACCCCTTCATCAAGATGATGGCGAAGAAAAATCAAAGCTTTTGCTTTATCCTGACTTGATGCTTCATTTCCTTCGACTATAGTATCACCAAACTCCTTAGCGGCAAGGTGTATTTCAGCATCAAGTACCCATGACAAATAGTTTTTTTCAGAGATGTCAAGTTTCACAAATTCAAGCTTTGATAAATTTGACATAGTGAAAACTATCATAAAAATAAATAAATTAGAAATGATAAGAACTTTTATCAGTGAAAATTTTCAAAATCATATGAAAGTATACTAACTCACGAAAAGAAAAGTTTACATCTACTGTTACTTCACCGTGTATCATAATAAATAAATGCTTAATATTCAATTACACCATGTATACTAAATGCAACTGTGTAATTAGATAACCTCAATAAGTTTAAGTAATAAAGCATCATTTATGTCAATTACTTAGCCTACTGTTACCTTTTGTGATAGTTCAGAAGATTAATTAATTATAAATCATTATAAGGTGTTAACACTAGATAAACATCCTAGCATATATAATCATGGTTGCATGAAATAAAAAAAAATCTAAACTAATATGCTAACCTTTGGTATTAAACATGTAACACATGATTGCAACATTATATTTATCAAAGGCTAAACTAAGATCCGACAGAAGCTAGTAGAAATTATATTAAACATATATTTGAATTAGTGTAAAATCAAAGTCAAAAGCCTTCTGTTGATAACTTATTAATATTATAATATTGGTCAGAATAAAACTGTAAACACATACCAGATGAAGTAGAATCAGCTTCAAAAAAACATGAGTGAAATTAGAGCCTCACGAAGGTTGCAAAACGATTAAGATTTGAGCAATTCGTGCTGATAATGTGTTGTAAATTGAGAGCAAATAAGACAATATAAAATAAGAAATAGATGAGACAATGAGAATACTTTCTTCTTATTTCAAGTATGTTCAAGTCTTTTCAAGTATATCTTACATAATGTGGGAACACTTCTATTATAGGATGTTGTGATCATCCTAAGAGTTACAAGACTTAAGTACACACTTTAATTGATAGATGAATTAAGTTGATTCATAGAATGAGAAGGACATCCATATAATTAAATGGATTCATAACATATATGAATTTGGAAAATTAAATGGACAGTCACATAACATAATGTATTCATCACTATAACGTAATGTATTTGTAATAAATTGCTTGTTTTGAATTATTTTTAAAAGGCTAAAAGGCCATTTAAAACGGACTAAAGGCACTAAACAAGAAGCTTATAAGGAGTAGCGCCTGGTCTTTCTCGGAAAAGGAAATTTCCATTCCTTTGTCTAATTAGAATTAATGCTTGATCGGTCTTCCAAGTAATCCCACCACAGTCCACAGCTTTAATTAATTATTTAAATTATATTTTATTAAGGATATAATTTCGTAGTTGAAGACTTTTCTTCATGGTAAACTCTAAAATAAAAGTAGAAAATTATGTCTACTATCGTGACAGTTAAATCCTTCTTTTGATCATTATATACGGGTTAACCCACCATGCAATTTCTTTAGAACTTTTTAGGTGGTTATATGACGTCATAAAAATGAGATAAATACAAAGGAAACACTACCACTAGTTCGGTGTTTTCTCATTCGAGTTGCAAATTGCAATCGACATGTTGAAAACCGGGATTAGGATGACACCAACAATGATTCTTCTTAAACAAATATAGTACTCCAACAGTCTCAAATAATTTATCCGTCATTTTCAATTTTTTTTTTAATTATTTATCGTATTAGAAATTCAAGATAAAATTAATTAATTTCTCATTTTACCATTAGTAATAAATTATTAGTATAACGAAATATCTCTATAACATCGTTGAGTCCAAATTTTTTGGCTGCTATAACTAATGACTATTATAGAAGGGTGTTCTATTCTGTTGGTAATAATGGAACAATTCTGTTCGTAGGAACAAAGAGAAACAGATTTATTCTATACTCGATAAGTACCAATACGCAATGGGGGAGTTGATCATTTCACTGTTATAGGCCAAAAATATGCATAAAACCTAACTTTTCATTTTAATTGTCAAATTCTAAGCTTAATTACACTTTGTATAATGAAGAAAAATCTTTTAATGATGAAAATATATACACTTTGTCATAAATGTATTAAAGTATCAAAATATTTGATCAAAATCTCTAGACCTATTATTGGTAATCTTAAAATTTATTTTATAAATATAATTAATCACTATATTACCAAAAAAAGAAGATAGATGTTATCGAAGTAATTTTATAAAGATGGTTGTTGCTGTTATAGATAAAAGTTGTTATAGAGGTAAAATATAAAAATTCAATTTCGAAAAAACTTGATTATTATATTGAGGTTTTGTTACTTGAGTTTATGCCGATATAAAGAGGTCTAACTGTAATTATTTTTGAAAATTAAAAGCACATCAATTAAAAGAAGATGACGCATAAATAGAATTGAAAATAAACTTATGCCCCAAGAGACTTTTCAAAGCAATAAATGAAGGAACCTAATTGTTGCGTTCCAACATTTATTACAACAAAGGCCAACTACCAACGCCTTAATTCGTTAATCATGTTCAACTCATATACGTACGTAAATACGTATATTCTCATACTACCAAAGTCAAGTTACCAATCCCTTTCAACTCTCATCCGCATTCAGTTATTAGTACTTCCAATCCTTTATTCGGCGTTTTCACATGCAACACCAAATTACTAATCAAGTCTCTCGGCTAACTCATAAATGTTGTAATTACAAATGACCGTACGCTTTGCATAAGATGTTTTTGACTGCCAAAATTTGAATGAAACGGTGATGTTGATGCAATATTTGTTATCAAGTAGGCCCTTCATCTCAAATTATTTGTCGTGATTATTAAAAATAATTATCTTAAATTATTTATCGTTTTAGAAGTTCAAGACATACTTAATTATTTTTTCTTCATTTTACCATTGTCACTAATGAAGATGACACATAAATAAAATAAATATTTAATGGAGATAGATTATAACTTAAGACATAAATACGGGTAAAATATGTCAAATACATCTCCTAATTAATATTTCTTAAGGGGGGTGTAAATAAAAAAACTGACAAATAATTTGAGACGGAAGAAGTACAACAAACTTTTTAGTTATTTGTTAGTATGGTTTATGTATCGTCTTGCAATGATAACTTTGGTAATGAATCTACTTTTTTTTTGTTTCCTATCCGATATCTGGTATTCACACGGGATTTTAACCATCACAACCTTTTTTGTTTCCTATCTGGTATCTGGTATTCACACGGGATTTTATCCATACATCACAACCCTTGTTGGTCTGGTAATGGATCGAGCTACGGGTTTTGATGAGTAGCAATTTGTAATTTTCTCGTAATCAAATGGTATTATACATGTGGTTCATATTATGTGTCTTTTAAATTTTGTGTATACTCATTAAAAAAATGTTTAACAATTTTAGTTATAAGACTATTTATCTAAACTTCCCTTTTTACCTATTCGTTAAACGTCTCATCTAAGTAATACTTCCTCCGAATTAAAAAGAGTGTTCACTTATCCTTTATTTTGCGAGTAAAAAAGAGTGTTCACTTATCAAATCAAGAAAGAATTAGCCTTACTTTTCTAAATTTTCCCTTATTAAGTGTTAGGTGATCAAATCTCAATTCCTAGCTAATTATGACATTTTAGCAAAATTATCTATTTTTGCCTAGAAGTTAGTATTTTCTTAAGGGGTGTGTAAATGACTAAATGAACACTCTTTTTGATCTAGAGGGAGCACTTCATTAATCAAATTTGATTAAATTTGGAGATTATCAACAATCTCCCCTCCGGTCCTTAAATTATCAAGAATTAAGTACTTCCTCCGATGCCTTTTAAGTGATCTTTTAGCCTTTTTAATTTGATCCAAAATAAGTCATTTTTATAATAAATCAAGAAGGTATTAATGTATTTTACCAAAATTGCGCTTGTCTATAAATGATTGGACAAACTTCCGTAAAGTCTTTGAGAAGAGTAAATGGTCTTTTGTAAAATACTTAGGGTTAGTAATTGACTTTTTTAATGGGTGTGCCAACCTTTAAAATCACTTAAAAGAGACGGGAAGTGTCATTTTTAATGTGTGTGCATAAAAATACTTAGTGTCATTTTTTAATGGGGGTGCCAAAACCTTTAAAATCATACATAGCCTTTTAAAAAATATTCGAATTAAGTGTCATTTTTACAAACCAAGAAAGCATTATTTCTTCTTTTTCCCAACTTACCGCCATTATAATATATTGGGTGAATAACTTTCTAAAAAGTCTTCCAATTATTCTATATATTTTCTACGAGCATTTAGTATGTTAAAGAGAAATGAAAGGATAATTAATGTAATTAACTGAAATTCTTAATGAATATGTCACACTTAAAAAGGACAGGAGGGAGTAACAAAACATTCTTATTTTTCTAAAACGTTAAATATTTCGAAACAATATTAAGTTAAATATTACTATATGGAAATTTTCTCTGTTATAATCTAGCTGTATAAATGCACGTTCTGTAAGCTATCACAGACAGAGACACATGTATCAGACATTCTAAACGAGTTTGAAGTACTCTATTAATTATGCCAACTCCCACAGAGGGGGTGTTTAATGCTTCCATATAATTAAGTAGAGAGAGGGTCCTCATGAACTTTAATTCCCGCGGCAAAATTGTTGAGACAAATTGAAAGCCCCAATTTTCTTTTCCCTTTATACTCCTTTGTTAATTACAAATACAAACATTCAACTCTATGTCAACTCCGCTATATATTATCCAAGACCAGCGACATATATTATTTAGAGTTTACCTTCGATACATTTACGTTGTAGAACAATATATATTATTAGGTTATCTAAAAAATAATTATAAATAATTATTCATAAAAATATGAGATTAGTCAATTTGAAAAATAACACAAGTTATCTTGCACAACAAGTTAAAAATAATACTCACTCGGTATTATTTATGTGATTGCGTTTGATAGAAATAAATTTATGAAAAGAAAGAACTTTTGAAAGTTGTAGTTAAAATATTCTCTAGATATTTATGTGGTTATAAATTATTTTATTAAATATACAATGAGAAGTTTAAAATTAAATTATTTTTAAGTCTAAAAATTAACCGTATCATTTTTCTGCGGTAAAAAGTAAAGTATCACATAAAAAGAGACATATGAAATAAAAATTAAACATAATTTACACTATGGGTTTATATAATTAGTTATTTTCTCTGGTCCATTTTATTTGTCATGTTTGCTATTTGAATGTCCATTAAAAAATATTGATTAAATGAATAATTTGACTAATTTATCCTTACTGAGTCATTGATATGAATTTAATACCACTCTTCCTTTTATCACGTTAATCTCTATCTCCCCATTTATTAGAGTAAAAAAGTAATGTAAGAAAAATTAGTTAATTATAATTTCTTAAAATAATAAATATTTATATTAATTATTTTTAATAATTATGAAAACTAAAAAATGACAGGAGAGAGTAAACTTGCTTTTATAAAAACACTAGGATAAAGATTGAGTATCTTGGCAACCATATATGGTGGTGGGTTGTTGTATAAATTTAATTTTTGCAACAATAAACTTGCAACTGTCTTTGCTCATTCCATTGTCTTGACTTTCTCTCTAGTCTCTATATTACCTTAATCAACCTAATTAACTCACCTTTCTTCCCACCCACCCTCCTAATTATTTTTTCTATACTGCCTCACTACTTTCTTTTATAAGCAGGAAAACTTTTGTTTCTTTTATTGCTCATAAATTCCAATTAGAACAAAAAATGAGCCACCACCAACAAACATTGTCTGTAGACAGCAGTGTTACAAAAATGAAGCACAAAGATGGAGATGAAAGCAAAAAACGTCATCAGAAAGTTTCATTGTTGAAGCTCTTCTCTTTTGCTGATCCCTATGATTATTTGTTGATGTCTTTTGGATCCATTGCAGCTTGTATACATGGTGCTTCTGTTCCTGTTTTCTTCATTTTCTTTGGCAAGTTGATAAATATTGCTGGTCTTGCTTACCTTTTTCCTGCTGAAACTTCTCACAAAGTTGGCAAGGTATGCAATATTCTAGGTTGTTTTTACGAGGAAAAAGATAGAAATTAGTGACGGATAACTTCTTCAGCTAAATAACAAAAATTCGTCACTAATCTTGTTAACTTCTGTGGGTTACAACAATTGCAGGAAACGGAAAATAAGTAAATATTACAAATTGCTAGAAAGGATAAATTAAATATTACAACAAAACTGGAATCAAGAACGTTACAAATTGCTTGTGATTTGCTGAGTCAAGTGATGACACTCTGTCTTTAAGACAAGATTGTCCCGTATATATCCTTTTACGTTGTCGGGCAATAGTTTCCCAAGATACAACAGCAACTTAACAAATGAGCAAAGGAAACTCAAGTATTACTCTTGAAGAACTTTGAGTATAGTAAACTTGCTAGAGAGGAAGAAGAAGATGTCAGAAAATTCTGTAGTGGTTTCTTAGCGTGTTCAACAATTGAGCCAAATGTCTCAATTTATAGTGTAATGAGATGACCCCTCAACTAGTCAACTAATGGCCTTCAATAGCCATGTAATTACACTTATTGAGGGATTACATTCAGCCAAATAATGGATGAATTCATGTGCCAAATAATGGAGATTCAATGCTCCAAAACCAGCACAAAAGTCAAAACTTTCCATCTTCCCGTCGCAGCATTCTGCCTCCGAAGCACCGCAGCTCTGCGAATTAACGCTGCGGCGCTCCGGCGCCGCGGCGATTTCCGACTCGTTTCATCTTACACTTCGTACACTTCTTCTTTCGTTTACTAACATGGAATACTTTGTCATTTGGTCAATAACCGTCCATCATTCTATGTCTCAAACGTATTACTTACGTACCAATATCTCTTTCACTAATGAAATTTGCGATACTTGGCACTACGTGTGCACGTGTGTGGAAACGACGTTTCCGACGGGGCCCAATTGTTCGAGTCATAAATAATGGATTAAACTTAATTCCATATTAGTAAATTTCCAACAATTTCTACAACTAAACAATAAAATTCGTTGCTAATCTTATTTAACGATGGATTATTAAAAAATTGGTTAACTTGTACGGGCTATTTAGTGATATATATAAAAATCATTTTAAGTACGGTCTATTTAGAAACAAAGTAACAACGAACTTCATAGCTAATTTTTGTAATTTTTTAGTGCGAAAATAAAGCTCCAATTTAGGTATTCGGAAGTTAAATTAGAGTTTAACTTTGTCTTTTGGGTCACCTAAAAAATTATTACATGTAGTTAATTATTCATAAAAAGTGTAACATAATCTTAAAAACAAGCAAACTACTTGTTATAACATGTTAAATTACATTGACAATACAAAATTTTGTATATTTTCAGAATATATGTATATATTAAATTCGATTAGTTAATGGTTTATTATTATTTTGGGAGGAACTTATGCTCAATTTGGATCGTTGTTTGCAGTATTCATTGGATTTTGTGTACCTCAGCGTGGTGATATTATTTGCTTCATGGATAGGTTTGAGCTTACTGCCGATCAATTACGTACTTTTTTGTTTTCTTATTTACATAAGGACTAAATACATAAGTATATATATTTTCTCGTCCATATATAATTTAATATATATGTACAAATTCTTATACTTAATATTGTTTTTGTATTTTTGTTAAAAAAAAAAGAGGTGGCTTGTTGGATGCATAGTGGCGAAAGGCAAGCAGCTAAAATGAGAATGGCATACTTGAAGTCCATGTTGAATCAAGATATAAGTCTGTTTGACACTGATGCTTCCACTGGAGAAGTCATTTCTGCAATTACCAGTGATATTATTGTTGTTCAGGATGCTATTTCTGAAAAGGTACTCTCATTTTCCATCTTTTTCAATCTCTCTTCCCCTAGCCAACCGAGCTTTAGGGCTTTCGGCCACTAATTTTATTGAGTCGCCATTGTTTCTCTTACCAACTATTTTTTTATGGTATAACAATAAAATCCTGTTTTTGGGTTTTTATGAAAAAATATACTATTATAGTAGGACATATTTTTCTCTTTTTATTTTTTCCCGGAGGTAGCTTATTTTCT
The DNA here is from genome assembly GCA_034509755.1 of Anisodus tanguticus. Taxonomy (NCBI): domain Eukaryota; kingdom Viridiplantae; phylum Streptophyta; class Magnoliopsida; order Solanales; family Solanaceae; genus Anisodus; species Anisodus tanguticus. Next base: position 36,606,442 of record CM067544.1, read on the forward strand.
ATAGTTGGTTAGTAGTTGGGAGATGCAAGATTACATTATGTTATTCATTACAAGGGAAATTTGGGCCATAGGTTTTAAAAGTAGGAAAAGGCCTTAACTCTCCTGCAACTAATCTGGAAAAAGATCAATGCAACTTGGTGGCATTAATTAATTGTATGAGTTTTTCTTTTCTTAGATCAAAAATAAATTTTTGGAGTTACGAAGTGGTAATAACCAATTTTTTATTTTCTCTGTTGGCTAGCTGGATTTCAAAGTAGAAAAATAAGCTTTTCCTTTTATTTTAACTCTTTTAGAATGTTTCTCAAAATGAATGCGATGTTCATCAATGCTCTAAGAGCAATAATACTACTACTAGAAAAGAACTCCACGTGACTCATGTTGGCCCTATATTAAGTGTAATACTGAAATAATCTCCCTGAGAGATTTCTTTCATTAATTCACAATATGTATAGTTGTACGGAGGTTAATTCATAATACAATAAGAATCCTAAGTTACCTTAAATATACAAGAATCATAATTACAAAATATATTGTGAATATTCGCTAATACTCCCCCTCAGTCGAAGCGGGAGGAGGTCGGACGCTAAGGCTGGATCTGAAGTCAATGAATAAATGTCTGGGCAGCCCTCTTTGTGAAAATATCTGCATACTAATAGGAGGAAGGTATATGCAATATTTTGACCTGACCGAGAGCTACCTTCTCACGCACAAAGTGAATATCCATCTCAATATGTTTGGTTCGCTGATGTTGAACCGGATTGTGAGACAGATATATTGCAGAGATGTTATCACAATAGACTATAGACACCTTACACAGTGGACATTGGAGCTCCAAAAGAAGATTTCGGAGCCAACAGATCTCAGCAACTACATTAGCAACTCATCGATACTCTGCTTCAACACTCGAAGGGGATAATGTAGCTTGCCGCTTAACGGACCATAAGATTATCCACTAGAAACACATAATATCTTGAAGTAAAGCGTCGCGTGTCCGCGCACCCTGCCCAATCTGCATCCGTATAAGATAGCAACCTGCTCGGAGTAGGGGGTAAAAATGCAACCCATAGTCAAGCGTGCCTTTAATGTATCTGATAATACGCTTAAGAGCAGCAAAGTGAGATTCCTTCGGAGCATGCATAAACAGACACACCTGATGAACATCAAATGCAATATCGGGCCTAGTGAATGTAAGATACTGAAGGGCACTTGCAAGACTCCGATACAGAGTAGGATCAGAAACTAGATCATCATCAGCAACACTGAGCTTGGATTTCGAATCGACCGAAGTAGGCTTAACTTTGAAATTTGTCATCTTAGCCCTGTACACTATCTCTTCTACATACTTATACTGACTCAAGAACATAGTATATGTAGATCTTGTCACAGATATACCCAAGAAATAACTCAGCTTACCCAAATCAGTCATGGCAAATTCAGTTTTGAGTAGAGAAATGATTTCATTTTTCAGTCCGTCAGATGAGGCGGTGAGAACAATGTCATCCACATATAATAGTAAGTAAGCAGTGCTTCTACCGCGATAAAAAATAAAAAGAGAGTTATCACACCTACTACATATAAACCCAATCTGCAAAATATATATGGCAAAGCAGTCATACCAAGCTCGGGGTGTCTATTTCAAACCATAGAGTGACTTTCGGAGATGACATACATACTGAGGGGCTGCATGATGAACAAAACCAATATGTTGCTTTGTTAAAGCATTAAATCCCCTCCTCCTGATTAGTGCCATTGGCAACAAGTCTTAGTCTTATATCGCTCCAAGTCATCAATGTCCATGAACTTGTGACGAAATAGCCATATGTATCAGATTACATTCACCACATCCGGTCTAGGTACTAAATCCCAATTAGGGTCCAGTTTGGAATTTAATTGTTAAAGCATTAAATTCCTCACACATGGTCGCATTCCAATTAGGGTCCAGTTTGGCTAGTTTTGGGTTTTTGGGAATGGGTGATATGGTTTGTGTGGAGAGGTTAAAATGGACCTTGAGTTTGAAAATCCCGTGTTGAGTACGAGTTTCCATACGGTGGGTAGGCGGTGGTGTATGGTTTTTATTAGGTGTGGTTTCTGGCTGTTGGGTCGCGGTTGCGGGATATGGTGTTGGCATTCGGGTGTCGCCGGTGCTGGGAGGTTATGGAGACTGGGTGGTGTCTAAATTTATTGTCGGGATTTGTGTGTGGTTTGACGCTGTGGTGGAGCTTAGCAGTTCAAGTTGTGGTAAGTGTTGCTGGGTGCCGATGTGTGGGTAGATCGGCGATTCGGCGGAGTGGTGGTTTCTGGACAACCTCTCGAGTGATTGGTGGCGATTTGTGGGTGAAGGAGGTGGGACGACCATGGGGATGGGCAACGGGGAACTCAGTAATGCTAAGGTGTCGACGATGTCGGTCACTGGTGGAGATGGGGCTACCGGAGCTGATAACGGTAAGGTTGGAACAGTAGGCTGTAGGTGGAACAATGATTTTACTACAGGGGACAGATCTATCTCATAGAGAAACGTGTATTTCATGGTTTAAAATTTATGAAGATTCAAAAAGGGAAAACACGTCTCGTCAAATGTGACGTGATGGGAAACAATGATTTTACGAGTGGACATGTCATAGCACAAGTAATCCCTATAATTAGGTGAAAAACCAACGAAGACATAGGGCGTGGTTCGCGGGGCTAGTTTGTGAGGTGCAGTAGAGGAGAGATTAGGATAGCACAGACAATCGAAAATTCGGAGTTGGTCATAGGACGGGATCCTACGGTATAAGATTTCGATTGGGTCTTGTTTTGGAGAGTGCTAGTTGGTAAAATATTAAGGAGGAACTCTGCCATTTTAACGGCATAGACCCAGAATGACGGTGGAAGACAGGCATGAAATAAGAGGGTACAAACCATGTTGTTGATGGTACGTATAATTATTTCAATCTTTCCGTTTTGAGATGAAGTGTGGGGACAGGAAAAACGGAAAATCATGCCTTGTTTGGAGTAGAAATTGTGAAATGCTGAATTATTAAATTCATGCCCATTATCACATTGAAATTTTTTATTAATTTTTCAAATTGAATTTTAATGAATTTTGAAATTCAAGAGACTTGGCAAAAACTTCAGATTTGAATTTCAGTGGGTAAATTTAGATAAAATGTGAAAAATCATTTAATAAAACTAGATAAAATTTGTGATTCAAGGATCTAACAACAGGAGATGTCCATAAATCATCATGAACAATGTCAAATAGAGAAAAAGTAACACTGTTGGATGACATAACATGAAGATGAGTATGCTTGCCTAGCGGGCAAGATAAACAATGTTGGGCAAGTTTTCCATTATTACATTGAATACGCTTATTAGTCCTAAGAAAATTAAAAACAAGTTCTCCTTGGTGTCCGAACCTGTTATGCCAAGTTGACGGAGAGATTGCAGCAAGGGAGATAGGTGAATACGGTTTGACAATGGAAGATTGAATGAATGGGTAGAGGTCTCCCACACTATTACAACGAGTAAGAATTTTCCCTGTATTGAGATCCTTCACAGAAAAACGAAAATGGTCAAATTCAACAGACACATAATTATTGCGAGTGAATTTTCTAAGAGAGATTAAATTTTTAATGATGTTAGGGGTGTAAAGGACATGGTTTAGGGAGAAAGGCGGGTGGGGATGTTTAGTATGCGTGTTACCGTAACCCTCAATTGGAATGCGGTGACTATTGCCAACCGTAATAAAATTGAGGATGCTTTAACCGAAGTAGTTGTGATAAATTACTTGACGAGCGGGTGAGATGAGATGTGGCACCGGTGTCCATGTACCAATTTTCGTCGGCTGTTGAAGGTTCAAGGCATTGAAGGCCTGACCCAAATCAGTGAGGGCCATGGTGTGGACCTGCGAAGGCTGCTGGGCTGAAGCCAAATGTGCCTAATGATTCGTCTGAATATGGGCCTGTCTGTTGGCTGGGGCGTTTCCTAGAAGGCCAGGCATCTAGGCCTGTTGGAACTAGGCCCATGCTGTTGGGTATGGGCACGCAGACGAGGCCCAATTCGCGAGAATGGGCCATCATGGTTGTCCAAGCCACTGACTATATAGAGCATTCGTAAGGCCTGCCTGCTGGGCTTTTTGACCTCGGACCCGGCCTTTACCTTTGTTTCCATTGCCGCGCCCTCTGCCGCCATGTCTTCCACCGCGGGTATGCTGCTGTTGGTGGTCTTGTGGTAGTGGTTGGGTGGTGGAGGCTGCCGGTGGTACCATGCTTTCAATGGTTAGTGCTTTTTTATTGTGCTCATCTTGTTTAGCACGGCGGGTCTCTTCCAACATCAGTTGCGAACGTGCCTTGTTGAAACTTAGTAGTGGGTCGGCCTGTTGAATCATCGTGGCAATAGTATCATATTCCCCTCTCGTTAAACCTGCAACAAGTTGTAGTACCATTTTTGTTTCAGAAATAGATGTCCCAACATTGGAGAGTTGGTCAACGACGAGTTTCAATTATTTGCAATATTCGGACATGTTGTTAAAATTCTCGAGACGCGTATTGTTGAATTGCTCCTCCAAATACACTGCTCGGTTATTTTTATTGTCCTGAAAGATTTCTTCTAATCGCACCCAAAGTTCTCGCGCCGAAGCACCTGTTTTCATGATAGTACTTAACAAGTCTTTTGATATAGTGCCGTATATCTATTGCTTGACGATGACATCTAGGTGACGCCATGTTGAGCCTGCAACATCCTCGGGGCGAGGAATTGAGTCATCAACATGATCAAACACATTGTATGCGCAAGCATGAATATAGAACAGTTCTACCCAGATGGTGAAAAGTGATATAACGAAAAAACTCATTTACATTTACTGTTTTCGTCAAATTACATTAATTTACTATGAATAAATAATAAACTAAAATGGAAGTATGAATGAATTTTAACTACAACGTCCTCCTCGTCCAAACTCCAACTAACAAAAGTTTCCACGTGTTTGAGTGAAGAGCTAATAGATTACTTGGACAAGCTTAGGAAAAGTGTTTATTTTTAAAAGTTAAAATGTTTCGCTAAATTTTTAGAAATAAAATAAGTGTTTTTAAGTAATAGCAAAAGCTATTTTAAGCTAAAAAATAGTTTTTACTAAAAACACTTTTGGAATATTATTCAAACACAATTTACTGCTTTAATATTGACAATAATGATTTTCTAATTAATTAATCAAACACACAAGTTATTACTTTTCAAAAGTTTTTTTTTTAAAAATATTTTTAATAAAAAATACTTTTCAAAATAAGTAAATTTCAGAAGCTTGATAAATGGACTATTAGTGAAAACAATATGTTCGTCTTTTTACCTATGTCTATTAAATATGAGGCTTTTGATTTAGGTTTAAAATATGTATTTACTTATATAATTAAAAGTAATTAATTATTTTTTTAAAATTTATTCATATTTAGATAAGTGAGTTTTTATGTAATTAAAAAATTATATATTAATTAAATATTAGTATTTATTTAAGGATAGTTAAGTATTTAATTTTTTGTAGAAATTAGTATTTTGTTAAGGTTGTCCTAAAGATATGTGGACACTAAAATATGATTAGGGGTGGATGGATTAGATTATTAATCCCATTAAATTTGATTGGTGCTCAATCCCATCTACGTGGCATAGCTTTATCCTTCCTACCAAAAAGAAAGAATTTGTTTCACAACTTTTTGAAGTTGTATTGTGACTATAAGCATTTTAATGAGCGTGGTGGAAATGGATTGTGGTGCAGGCAGGGAATTTCTTGCACTATTTGAGCCGTTTCTTAGCTGGTTTTACAATTGGATTCATAAGAGTATGGCAGATCAGTTTGGTGACACTTTCAATTGTGCCTTTGATCGCCCTTGCTGGTGGTATTTACGCCTATATTTCCACTGGTCTCATTGCCCGAGTCCGCAAATCCTATAATAAAGCTGGTGAAATTGCTGAAGAGGTATGCACTCCAACTGTTTGATAAAAGTCTTTACTTAGCATGTCAAATAAATGAATGGCAAAAGAAATGTACTCTAAGATGGATTTTGAATAGACATGTATTTTATGTTGTCAAAATTGACTTAAATTATTTGTTAGTAATGGTGGAAGAAAGTATTACTCCCTCCGCCCCAATTTATGTTGGTACTTTTCGCTTCCCGAGATTCACACCGTATGAACTTTTACCAACATTTTAAGATATAAATTTTAATCTTAAAATATTGAGTTAATCTAATCCTATTTAGCTTCAAAGTTTAGTCAAATTCACTTTCGAAAGGCGAAAAATATCACATAAATTGGGACGAAAGGAGTACTAAGATAATGGTCGGAAAGTTAGTTAGATGGAGAAAATATCTATCACATAATATTAAGACAATTACTCCCTCCGTCCCAATTTATGTGAAAGTGTTTGACTGGGCACAAAGTTTAAAAATGGACGGAACACTTTTTAAACTTATGGTCTAAAATAAGCTATAGATATGTGTTGTGGCTAAAGACTATAAATTATCTCAGTAAGGTAAAATGAGAAGTTTAAAGTTAAATTGTTAGTAAATATAGAAATGCATCATTCTTTTTGGGACTGACAGAAAAGGAAAAAGTGTCGCATAAATTGAGATGGAGAGAGTAACATCTTATTGAGCTCGGATTTTTGAAAGTTGTATAGAAATTGGTTTTGACAAACCTTTGGACGTTCCAAAATATAAAGGGTGTCATATAAATTAGAATGGTAGAGTAGTTTATTAAAGAAAGGGTTATACATTACTCATATGCCGTATTCATATAAATAGTACCCATTTAACTTTTTAAGCCTCCAACATCATTGCTCTATGCTTAATGATCTTTTGTATTATCAGATTGTAGCTAATATTAGAACAGTGCAAGCATTTACTGGAGAAGAGAAGGCGGTAAAATCTTATAAAGGTGCCCTGTTGAACACTTATAAGTATGGAAAAAAAGCTGGATTGGCCAAGGGCATGGGTTTGGGCACCTTACATTGTGTCCTTTTCCTTTCCTGGTCATTGCTTGTGTGGTTCACTAGCATTGTTGTGCACAAGAACATTGCAAATGGAGGAGATTCTTTCACCACCATGCTCAATGTTGTCATTTCTGGCCTGTAAGTTTTTCCTTTTCATGCATTTTCGTACTCAATTTTGAAATGCTCTTACAACATAATCTTAAACAACTAAACTATTACGAGTATTAACTGAGACTAGTGCTCTCTTTTCTTGAGAGTCCAGTGCTTCTCTGACTCTCGTCACTACTTATATATGATATTTAATGAAGAACCTCTTTCATGTCAGTGTAGTGTTAAGCTGATGCTTGTTCATACTACTTCTGTGGTGATAAACCAAGAAACACTAATTGATCTTAGCACTATTGCTTCAAACTTTTGGTGTTATTGTATGTGAAGAACACCAAGTGTAGTTTTCTTCTCCCAAGACTAAACTTTTTTACATTCAACAAGTAAATCAGTTAGTTTTGGTTAGCTGAGAAGGTAGGTTATTCTTTTGGGCTCATCTAGTTGCATTGAATCAAAACAACCTAATCTTGCTGTCTTGTAATGCGGTGAACTTCAGTGACCTGATTTGTGCTTAAAGAAGTTGGTTCTTTCAACATATCTCTATTGGTTAAAGGATAGATAATACATCCATTTATCCTTTCCAGGTTTCAGATTTTAGAGCAATTTATAAACTCTCTTTTTAGGCCATGCTATAATGAAAAGTCCATTGAGAAACCAGATGTCTATGATATCGTGTCTCATCCTTATTGATCAAGTTACTTGTTACTTCTATACTTGGTCAAACTTTTTTCCTCAGGTCATAGAGGTCTTTTTATGCATCTATGCACTTGGATAGTTTTTGCGTTGCATACATCTTGACTTCAGACTTTGAATGGTCATAAAGTAGGTGCTTCACTTCCCAGTTTTTGTTCTGTATATGCAGAATCTTGGCTTCAATTAAACTTTAACCGCTTCTCAGGTCACTGGGGCAGGCAGCGCCAGATATTACAGCATCCTCAGGGCTAAGTCAGCTGCCTATCCTAATGTTTGCCTTGAAAATCAAGAAAATTATTGTTGTGTAGAATATTCTTAATAAATATGTCAGTGAAAATGATATTAAGAAAATTGTGCAGATTATTCTTATTGATTATGACATAATTAAGAATCCTAATAATTAAGAAACTTGCCTAACTCAAAACTTCTACTTAAGGAGCTCTTTGTATATTGTTCAAAGAAAAACAAATTTCAACTAGTGTTTTTGTCTTCTTCTCTCTTTTCACAGCAATATTCAAGAAGGCCTCATAAGACTGACCGTTTTCTTGAAGGCATGTTTGGAAAGCCACCCTGTAATTGGATTTGGGTGTAACTGGATGTAATTACATAGTTTTGACATGTTTGTCTGACCAGGTAATTACTTGGTCAGCATGTAATTGAGTGTAATTGAAGGGTTGTAATTACACTCCATCTCAAAGGAGGGATGAGAATTGCAGGTAATTACATGGTGTACTTACAAGGTTATTTTCTGAATCTCTTCTTTTCTTTTTAAATTTATTTTTTTTCCTATTATTTTTTCTGTTATTTTTTTTTTTTAATTTGTTTTTCCAAATATTATTCTTTTTATATTATTATCTTTTATTTCTTTATTTCTCATTTCTCAACCTTTACTTCACGTTCTTCTACATAATTTCTCATATTGTGCTTCATTTTTTTTTTATTTCAGCTAGCTATGTTATTATTCTAATATTTTTTTAAAAAAATGTTACACCTAATTTTAGAAACGATAAGTCATCCACAAATTTAACGAGCTAGTGATGTCCTTAAAGTTGAATTTCGTTGTTGGATGAAATTATATGCAAACTTATCTTATATTGAGTGATGTTAGCATTGATAGAATACTTTTTCACATTTAAATAATATTATGAAATTATGGTTGTAAATATTAATTTTTTTGTCAAACATGTTATCCGTGATGTTATTGGAAAATGTATGCTTCGTAAGAAGTTCTTATTAATTGATTCAATTTAAGTTTATTTATTTATATATATCAACGTTTTTAACAAATTTATAATTATTTAGTTCTATATTTTCAAAATAATATGTATCTTGAATACACAACGATAGATAAAATTAAGTAATATTTCTTATATGAACATATATTTGTCAAACATTAACGTTTAGTTTTTGATAATTAACTTTTATTTTTAAAATTTAAAATATTTAACAGTGTAATTACACTTGTGCAACCAAACAGTACGTTTGTAATTACAATGTAATTACCTTATGACAAACAAACATGTCATCGTAATTACTATACTGTGTAATTACTACCCTAGTAATTACACTAATTCCAATTACCAGGTGGCTTTCCAAACAGACCCTTAATATCATAGATCTGAGCCATGTCATTACAGGTTGGTGAAAGAGGGGTTCAATTAACTGGGGGGCAAAAGCAAAGAATTGCAATTTCTCGTGCTATAGTGAAGAACCCGTCAATTCTTCTATTAGATGAAGCTACGAGTGCACTTGATGCTGAGTCTGAAAAAAGTGTACAAGATGCTCTTGATCGTGTGATGGTGGGAAGAACAACTGTAGTTATTGCTCATCGCCTTTCTACCGTTAGAAATGCTGATATCATAGCGGTTGTAAACAATGGCAAGATAGTAGAAACTGGAAGTCATGAGGAGCTTATTTCGAAACCAAATGGTGCCTATGCATCATTTGTTCAACTTCAACAAGCAGCTTCTTCGCATCGCCATCCTTCTCAAGGGCCAAGCATGGGACGACCTCTTAGGTACAATATTTACCTGCTGATATTTTGTATTCCTATTATATCAGAATGTGATGTATATCCTTTTTATTTGGAGTCAGCTCCGTACTATCATGCATTTGATGACTAGTTCTAGTGATACTTTGACAATTTCTGCTAATGTGGGCTCAAACAAATAATAAAAGGTGGCATTTCTTGCTTGTAAGCAGTCAGACCTGACCTTTCAATAATTATATGCATAATTTGCTTAATCTGTTGCTACAGCATAAGGTATTCACGCGAAAGCAGCATAAGGTATTCCCTTGAGTTATCCTTAACAACAACACGAAGCCGTGGAGCTAGCTTTCATTCTGAAAAATCTGTTAGCGGTATAGGTGCTGCTGGTGTAGAGCATGTTAACTCACCAAATATTTCCGCAAGGAGATTGTATTCAATGATTCGTCCTAAATGGCCGTATGGAGTTATTGGGACTCTCTGTGCATTTATTGCTGGAGCTCAGATGCCTCTGTTTGCCTTAGGGGTGTCACAGGCCCTTGTGTCTTACTACATGGATTGGGACACAACACGCCGTGAAGTGAAGAAGATCTGTTTCCTGTTTTGTGGGGCTGCAGTATTAACCGTCATCGTTCACACCATGGCACATACTTGCTTTGGAATCATAGGAGAGCGGCTTACATTGCGCGTGAGAGAAATGATGTTCTCTGGTAAGCATATAATAACCAATGTTTTTACTTTACGAGAGGTTTCTTGTGGTGTAAGTATGTTGAACTGCAATTGCATAATTTTTTCGCACTGCAAAACTTTGGTTCACTGCATTGATACTATTCATCACTGTTAATTTTAGAAGATGAGTGCTGTACTCTTTGCTGATACTTTTCACTCATCTCTGTTACCTTAGAATCAGTCCCTTAACCAACAAGTTGCTTAACTTGTATCTATAAATGACTGCTAAATCTAAGAAAGCTACGATTCATGTTTATCTGAAATCATTAATCCAGAATCTGGATTAATGATTTCAGCTAAATATGAACCACACCTTTCCTAATTTCCCCACTTGTGGGGTTACACTGGGTATGTTGTTGTACCTTTCCTAATCTGTTCATGTGTTGCAGTATATCTTTTTTCTTAGTGTACATCCTTTTTGTCCGTCTTATTCAAAATAAAAATTTCCCTATCATTCTTCTTTATTTGGTTGCAGCTATGCTAAGAAATGAGATTGGATGGTTTGATGATATGAACAACTCAAGTTCTACACTTGCAACATGATTGGAAAGTGATGCTACTCTATTGCGAACTGTAGTGGTTGATCGCTCTACTATTCTCCTACAGAATGTGGGTTTGGTGGTCACTTCCTTCGTCATTGCATTCATCTTGAATTGGAGGCTCACCCTTATTGTCATGGCTATGTACCCACTTATTGTTAGTGGTCACATCAGCGAGGTTCAATCTTTTCCCTTCATCAGCATCGTCATTTTATCTTTCATAACATTATGTTGATACATATTGTTATTCTTTCAGAAACTTTTTTATGTCAGGCTTTGGTGTTGACTTGAGCAAAGCCTATCTTAGAGCAAATATGTTTGCCGGTGAGGCTGTAAGTAACATCAGAACTGTTGCAGCATTCTGTGCTGAGGAGAAGGTAACTGATCTCTATGCTCGTGAACTTGTTGAACCTGCAAAGCGTTCATTTACCAGGGGTCAGATTGCCGGGATCTTTTATGGAGTCTCTCAGTTTTTCATTTTCTCTTCTTACGCCCTTGCCTTATGGTATGTTGCTCAACTTTTTAGTTATCTTAATTATTTATCTTGTTGCTTGGTTGTTGGGGTTTTCTTTTAGTGGTGGAGGCAGCTTGCCGTTCAGTGAAGTGCTTTGGCGTACTTGTACCTTACATACTGCGACATGGCAACAATCTTCAGACTAGATAATTTTACCACCTTTCACATAGTTACAAACTATCCAGGGGAAAAAGTTACTACTACTAATTTAGCAATGTAGATAGCCAGTCACATGCATTATAACTGTTGTTTATTTTACATAGATTACAGCCTTGTACCAATACGGTTTTCACTTGAGCTCGAAATAGTTTAACATGTATTCTTCCTAAACCTTGTATAGGTATGGTTCTGTTTTAATGGGGAAGGGACTAACCGGCTTCAAAGCTGTTATTAAATCGTTTATGGTTTTGATTGTAACTGCTTTGGCTATGGGAGAGACCCTTGCTATGGCACCAGACCTTATAAAAGGAAACCAGATGGTAGCATCAGTTTTTGAAGTGCTTGATCGGAGGACAAAAATCTTAACCGACACTGGAGAGGAGGTAACTAGGCTTGAGGGCACAATTGAGTTTAAGGATGTTGAGTTCTGCTATCCTGCAAGACCAGATGCTCACATTTTCAAAGACTTCAACATGAGAGTGCTTGCAGGAAAGAGTATAGCCATAGTAGGGCAGAGTGGTTCTGGTAAAAGCTCAGTACTGGCTCTCATTTTACGGTTCTATGATCCAATATCCGGGAAAGTGATCATTGATGGTAAGTTTGTACCTAGACTGTTTTGAACTAGAATCATTCCAACTTTTGGTATAGCTCAATTTAATCATATTGGTGATATGAATTTACACAGGCAAGGACATCAGGAAGCTAAAGCTCAAGTCTCTAAGAAAGCACATTGGCCTGGTCCAACAAGAACCAGCACTCTTTGCTACATCAATATACGAAAACATCCTTTACGGAAACAAGGGAGCATTGGAGGCAGAAGTGATTCAAGAAGCTAAGCTTGCTAATGCACATAATTTCATTAGTGCTCTTCCAGATGGCTACTCAACCCAAGTTGGGGAGCGAGGAGTTCAACTGTCCGGTGGACAGAAGCAAAGGGTAGCCATTGCCCGAGCTGTTCTAAAGAACCCTGAAATCTTGCTGTTAGATGAAGCTACAAGTGCTCTGGACGTGGAATCTGAGCGTATAGTTCAACGAGCGTTGGACAGGTTGATGCAAAACAGGACAGCTGTCATCGTGGCACACAATTATCCACCATAAAACATGCAGATCAGATATGTGTTTTACAAGATGGGAAAATAGTGGAGCAAGGGACTCATTCTGCATTGGTAGAGAACAAGGATGGAGCATACTATAAGCTAATCAACTTACAGCAACAGCAGCAACACCAGTAGTACACCAATATACTTGGAGATATTTTCTCATACATAAACTGAAATGTGTAAAATTCTTTTTCCCTCTTCATACTTAATATAATTGCATCAATTCTCTGTTTGATCATTCTTATCCGTTGTATTCAGGGTTGTTGTATAGGCTAATTTTAACTGTTCTTCCCCTGGAATATTTTCTCCATTCTTGAAGTTTTCCAGCTTGTGGGTCATTTTGAAAACTTTAAGGGTCTTAAATGTAAAATTGGTTAATCACTTTCAATTTGACACCAAAAGAACAACGGTAATTAGTAGTCATCTTTCTTATTCGTTTACTTCTTAATACAGAAATTTCGTGTTTTTGCTTAAATGACAGATTTTAGCATTTCATAAAAAGTGTGATTGATACTTGGAACATTAGGCAAGTTATCTGTTACAATAGATTAAAATACATTAATAGTGTAACTTTTTTTTTTTACACTATCAATATATATACGTTAAATCGTAAATGATATCGTATATGCCCACTCTCCCTCACCCACCCAAAGGAAGAAAAAAAGGACATGAAAGAAAAGGTTGACTCAGAGAACAAGTAGAATACCAACAAACTCGATCTTTTTTGGAAAAAAAAAAAAACAGACAGAGAGTTAATTACATATTGCATACATTCCCTGTGTCCTAATTTATATGAGATATTTTTCTTTTTAGTCAATCTAAAAAGAATAATATATTTTTTTATTTGATAATAATTTTAAACTTTACTCCCTCCGTCCCAAAATACTTGTCATATTTTTCTTTTTAAAAGTCAACTTGATTAAATTTCAAAGTTAAATTAGATTATATTAATTTAATATTTTAAAATTAAATTTATTTATTCAAAAACTACACAAAAGTACTATAAGTTGTAATTCTTCTCATATTAATATGATAAAAAATATAGCTCAAAATGTTGGTCAAAATTAATATAGTTTGACTCTTAAAAAAGAGTAATGCGACAAGTATTTTGGATAGAGGGAGTACCTTTTACGTTTAACTAGGTGATCTATAACCATACAAATATCTTTAACTTATTTTACACCACAAGATTTAAAATTATTTTTTTATTTATTAAACTTTCTATCCGGTCAAACTAGTATTGCTTTCACGTCAAGTATGTTACGTTTAACTACTCCCAAATAAGAGACCAATGATAAAATGAGATTAACTGAAACAAAACCTTCCACTCCAATGGTCAAAAACAAAGGAAACTAACGGATCAATCTGTTAGTTGTTTCTTCCAACAAGTAATTATACATCAATGGATGAAAATGACACTTGCAGATTATTTTCTATCAAAATCTTATCCAAGAGAAAGCCTTCAGTAGTCAGCAGTACTATCTAAATGGAAAATAGTACTCCCTCCGTTTCATTTGAAGTGTATTTTTTTTGTCTGTCTCAAAAAGAATATCTCTTTCTATATTTAGTAAGTTGACAATTCAAACATTCTACATGATAAGTTTAAAACCACAAGATTCAAATGACATTTTAGTACATTACACACATCTTTAATTTAGGACTAGAAGATTCAAATTTTTTTTTTTTTTTTTAAACTTTGTGTGCAATTAAACTAAGAAACTTAAAATGAAATAGAGGGAGTACTAAAGTCAATTGCTCTCAACTCTTAACTGTCACTTTCATTTCCTGCTTATTTATTCATTGTTACGTTTCCTAGGTACAAAGTGGAAAATACTACAAGAAATATTGCTTCTAGACACATGCAGTTACTTTTATTTTATTAATGGAAGTAGTTCCAACTAAGTATTACCTTTTGGATTTAACTTCTATATAATGAGAAGTGTAAAAATATTCATTATCAGGTCGTCACCTTAAAGATAACTATTCATAATTAGTGAAACTAGTAAGCCAAGAAATACGGCAAGTACGATTTTAACAGTAGACTATGTTGTGCTTATAGTGTAAAATTTATTTTCACTGCATGTCGATTACAGTATATATAGAATAAATTAATCCTTATCTCTTTTTTTTCCATATAAATTGGAGAAATATAAATACACTTAATACATATTTGAGCATTTTTTATAAGTGTCTAATTAGTTAGAAATTTAAATACACTTACCATATATGTGGAACAGTACTGGTAAATAATTTCCTATAAATTTGGAATTTTTGTATAGTAGCCTTAAGAATACTTTTTTTCCAATGAAAATTAAGATAAATTTCTTGATTGATATGGAAATCAAGCCGATTAATTCCGTCAAAGAGTTAATTAGTTACATTTTTTACTTGAAGCTGCCGGTTTTTATCTAGCAAAGATCAACGCTACGTAATAGATACGACTTAAAATCTCACTTGCTATTTGAATGATGGTCCTCCAATTTAATTAATACACGAAATGATTTTTTTTTAAAATATTTTTCATCTGGTGTCTGGTATCTGCATTGGAGTCCCGACTAATCTAGATTTGCATCGCGTAAGACCTATTTAAAGGAGAAGCACTCCTTAACAGGATTTTTTTCATACCTAAGGCTCGAATCCGAGATCTCTGTTTAAGAGTAGAGGGACCCTATCCATCCTACGGAAACACTTGTTCTTGGTAATACATGAATCCTTTAACGTGATTAACATTTTCTTCAAATGTCAATTCCTGAAAAAGAACAAAATATTATTTTAAGCCAGATAAATGAGTTTATATATACTTGTCTCCTTGTAGTCAACAAAGCAAAAAACAACTTCTTTGGAGTACAATATTTGTTAATATCCCTAAGGAAGTTTCTTAGAAAGTTAGAACTATAGTCTCTGAGTTAGAAGTCACAAGGTCATTTTCACAAGATAATTTAATCCAACTTTGTTGAGTAAAATCAAACAACATTATTGTCGTTCAAATGTTTTCCTTCCATTTCCTTGGCACTATGCTATATTTTAATTAAACTTGTAAATGAAGTGAATAGACAATAAAATTAAGAGAGAAAATAATTAGCTCAGCATATCATACCATGTTCTCAACTCCCTATTGACAAAATAAATCCGATGACATCATTGGATTAGATTGTACTCATCCTAATTAATTAAATTACCTCCAAATTCAATGGAAAAATTACTTTGAGACTAGCTAGAAAAAAGAACCACATTTTTTTGTTTCCCATTCGGTGTCTGGTATACGCATTGGAGCCCGACTAATTCAAATTCGCACCGTATAGGGCACATTTAAGGGAAGTGTTCCCTACCAATTATCTTTTCATACTGAGAACTCGAACTCGGAATTTCTGATTAAGGAAGGAGCAACCCCATCCACTGCACCACATCCTTTGATGTTCTCTGTTTTTTATGGGAATCAGAAACCTTGAATTTTATCTTCTTACACATGAATTGAAGTCAAAAACCAAGGTTGAGTTAATCCATTGATAATCTTCCACATAAAATACAAAATGGCATTGGTTGCCAAATGTTTGAGTATCCTTGTAGTAAATTTTGCTGTACTTTGTGGAAAAAATCCAAGAAATTTTGACCTTACTGGTATAGGGTTTTACCATTATTGTAGAATTGTTTACTCGATCACGTATTGTAAGACTTGAGTTCTAATAAAGTTCAAATCTGCAACCATTAATTAATTAAACTGTTAATACTTAACCAAAATCTAGCCAATTTATTTGTTATATATTATAGAGTTGTTGAATTGAACGCAGCCATGCAAATCTAGAAATAGTTGGCAAGTCTACGTGTGTAAGGGATATGGGAGAAGAGCTATATTCAAAGAGTAGATATAGAGACAATGCAGTACCTACTGCTATATACATAGTTTGAAAATGACAAAAATGATGACGATTTCGATGATGCTTTGCATACAAATAAAATCAAATAGTACGTATTTGAAAGCAAGCCAAAACTAATCATTTGACACTAGATGGATGTTTAATTGCATGCATTATGAGGTACATGTCTACTCTCCAAGGTGAGGTACCTGTAGTAAGATAAAATAATTTCGTTTAGAATTCCTTTCATTATTCACCATATATATAATTATACAAAAGTTGATTCCTAATACAGTACGAATCCCAACTTACCTTACAAAAGTTGATTCCTAATACAATTAGAATCATAAGTTACCTTAAATATACATCTATCATAATTACAAAATATACAGAGAATATTCGGAGAATATTCGCTAATACTTCCCCTCAGACGGAGCGGGAGGAGGCCGAACACTAAGGCTGGATCGGAAGTCGGTGAAGAGCTGTCGCGGTAGTCCCTTTGTGAAGATGTCTGCATACTGATAAGAGGAAGGCACGTGTAATATTTTGACCTGACCACGGGCAACCTTCTCTCGCACAAAGTGAATATCCATCTCAATATGCTTAGTCCGCTGATGTTGGACCGGATTATGAGACATATAGATGGAAGATATGTTGTCACAATAGACTATAGACACCTTGCGGAGTGGACACTGGAGCTCCAAAAGAAGATTTCAGAGCCAACAGATCTCATCAACTACATTAGCAACATCGCGATATTCTGCTTCAGCACTCGAACGGGATAGTGTGGCCTGCCGCTTGGCGGACCATGAGATAAGATTATCCCCAAGAAATACATAGTACCCTGAGGTGGAGCGACGTGTGTCGGGGCATCCTGCCCAATCTGCATCCGTGTAGGCAAGTAGCTTGGTTGGGGCAGAGGGGTATAGATGTAATCCAAAGTCTAATGTGCCCTTAACATATCTGATAATACGTTTGAGGACGGCAAAATGGGACTCTCGGGGGTCGTGCATGAACAGACACACCTACTGAACGTCATATGCAATATCAGGCCTAGTGAATGTAAGATACCGAAGAGCACCTGCTAGACTCCGATATAGAGTGGGATTAGAAACTGGCACACCGTTATTTGCACTAAGCTTGGATTTTGAGTCCACCAGAGTTGGCATAATTTTACAATTTGCCATCTTGGCCCTGTACACTATCTCTTCTGCATACTTACGCTGACACAGGAACATAGTGGCTGCAGATCTGGTCACCGATATACCCAAAAAATAACTTAGCTTGCCCAAGTCAGTCATAGCAAATTCAATTTTGAGTAGAGCAATGATTTCATTCTTCAAACCGTCAGATGAGGCAGTAAGAACAATGTCATCGACATAAAATAGCAAATATGCAGTGCTGCTACCTCGGTGAAAAGTGAAGAGAGAGTTATCACACATGCTATATACAAAACCAATATGCAGAAGATACCTGGCAAAACGATCATACCAAGCGCGGGGTGCCTGTTTCAATCCATACAATGACTTCTTGAGACGACATACAAACTGCGGAACTGCCGGATGAACAAAGCCAGGAGGCTGATGCATGTACACAGTCTCTTTCAAATCCCCATGAAGAAATGCATTCTTGATATCAAGCTGATGAATCGGCCAATGCATGCCCATAGCAATACTGAGAATAGTCCGAATAGTGGCCGGTTTAACAACCGGACTGGATGTCTCACCACAATCAATACCCTCCTGCTGATTAGTGCCATTGGCAACTAGTATTGCCTTATACCTCTCTAAGTCCCCGCTATCTCTGAACTTGTGCTGAAATAGCCACATACACCGGATAACATTCACACCTTCTGGTCTAGGTACCAAATCACAAGTGTTCTACTTGGTTAAAGCGTTAAACTCCTCGCACATGGCCGTATTCCAATTGGGGTCCTATTTTGCTAGTTTTGGATTTTTTGGAATAGGAGATAAGGTTTGTGCGGAGAGGTTAAAGTGAACCTTGGGTTTGAAGATCCCGTATTGTGCACGAGTCTCCATGCGATGAGAGGGTAGCAGTGGGAGGTCAGGACTGGGGGGGGTTGCAGAGCTACTAGGTATGGACTGCTAGGCAACAATGCTGCGGGACTGGTAGGTTGCGGGCTGGTGGTGTCTGGACTGGGAGGTACATGAGACACTGCTGCAGGAGAATCTACCGGGGGTGCAGTAGACCGAGAGCAAGGAGCTGAAGGCAGCAGTGGTGGGGATGGGGCAGTGTCCACTGCCGGAATATATGGCAGCGGTATTGTCCTTTGCCGGAGACACATCGACTGGAGTAGAGAAGACATAAGAGACTCATCGAGAAATGTGTAATCCGTGGTTTGAAATTTTTGAAGGTTTGAAAATGGATAGTTCATCTCGTCTAATGTGACGTGATGTGAGATGATGACCTTACGAGTGGTTATGTCATAGCACAAGTAACCCCGATGATTTGTGGAGAAACCGATGAATACACATGGTGTGGTGCGTGGGGCTAGTTTGTGAGGTGCAGTGGAGGCTATGTTGGGGTAGCATAGGCATCTAAAAATACGTAGATGATCATATGATGGTAGCCTAAGGTATAAGATTTCAGTAGGGGTCTTGTTTTGAAGAGTGCTAGTTGGTAAAATATTAAGAAGGGATTCTACCATTTTAACAGCATAGACCCAAAAAGGCGGTGGTAGACAAGCATGAAACAGAAGAGTGCGAACCATGTTATTGATGGTACGTATAATTCGTTCAGCCTTTTCATTTTGGGAGGAAGTATAGGGACAAGAAAAACGGAAAACCATGCCTTGTTTAGAACAGAAATTGTGAAATGCCGAGTTATTAAATTCACGTCCATTGTCACATTGGAATGATTTGATAGATTTTTCAAATTGTGTTTTAATGAATTTTTGAAACTCGAGGAATTTGGAAAAAACTTCAGATTTGAATTTCAGTGGGTAAATCCAGAAAAAATGTGAAAAATCATCTAAGAATACTAGATAGAATTTGTGACCCAAAGAGCTAACAATCGGAGATGTCCACAGATCAGCATGAACAATATCAAAAGGAGAAAAAGTAACACTGTTTGATAACATAAATGGAAGACGAGTATGCTTTCCTAGTAGGCAAGAAAAATAGTGGTGGGCAATTTTCCCATTATTACATTGAATATGCTTAGAATTCCTAAGAAAAGAAAAAACTGGGTCTCCGGGGTGTCTGAGTCTGTTGTACCAAGTTGAGGGAGAGATCGCCGCAAGGGATAGAGGTGCTTGCGATCTGACAGCGGAAGATTGAGTGAATGGGTAGAGATCTCCCACACTATTGCAGCGTGTAAGAATTTTCCCCGTATTGAGTTCCTTCACAGAAAAACCAAAATGGTAAAATTCGACAGACACATAATTATTGCTAGTGAATTTTCTAACAGAGTTTAAGTTTTTAATGATGTTAGAGGTGTATAGAACGTGGTTTAGGGAGAAAGGCGGGTGTGGATGTTTGGTGTGTGTGTGACCGTAACCTTCAATTGGAACGCGCTGACCATTGCCGACAGTAATAAATTGAGGACACTTTAACCGATGTAGTTGAGATAAGTTACCTGACGACCGGGTGAGGTGAGATGTGGCTCCGGTGTCCATGTATCAATTTTCGTCGGGCTGTTGAAGATTCACGGTGTTGTAGGCCTGGCCCAAATCAGTGGGGGTCAGGCTGCTGGGCTGCTGGACCGCGACCAGGTGGGCCTGCTGCTGCTGCTGGTGGGCCTGCCTGGTGGCTGGAGACGGGCCCAATAGTCCTATCGACCAAGGCTGCTGGAACTGGGCCCCTGCAGTTGGGTATGGGCTGGCAGGCGAGGCCCGGCTCTGCTGGTTGGGCCATGCTGGTTCTGCCGCTTGTCCGTGCCACCGGAAATAGGTGGATTGGTGCCTTGCGGTTGTTCTTTGGCCCGGCCCCACTGGTTGCGTTGGCCCTTGCCGCGGCCCTTGCCTTTGTTGTTGCGACCTCTGCCGCCACGACCTCCTCTGCTGTACTGCTGCTGCTGGTGGGCCTGCGATGGTGGCGGGGTGGTATTGGTTGCCGGTGGTGCCATCCCGTCAACGGCTAACGCCTTTTGATTATGTTCCTCTTGTTTGGCACGTCGGGTTTCTTTCAACAATAATTGTGACAGTGCCTTGGTGAAACTTGGTAGTGGGTCAGCCTGTTGAATCATTGTTGCAAGAGTATCGTATTCACCTTTCGATAAACCCGCAACTAATTGGAGTACCATCTTAGTTTCAGAAACAGATGTCCCGACGTTGGAAAGTTGGTCGGCTATGAGTTTTAGTTGTTTGCAATATTCTGACATGTTGTTGAAATTCTCGAGGCACGTATTGTTGAATTGCTCCTCCAAATACACGGCCCGAGTATTTTTGTTGTCCTGAAAGATTTCTTCCAACCGTACCCAAAGGTCACGTGCCGTGGCACCTGTTTTCATGATAGTACACAACAAGTCTTTTGAGATAGTGCCGTATATCCACTGTTTGACGATGGCGTCAAGGCGACGCCATGTTGATTCGGCAATATCGGTGGGACGAGGAACGGAGTCATTAATATGGTCGAGCACGTTGTACGCATATGCATGAATATAGAATAGTTCTGTCCACATGGAATATTGACTGTCTTCTTGGTCAATAATTATAGGGATAGAATTCTTGATATTTGTTACGGCGAACGCCGGGTGAAAAGAAGACGATGATCGTTGAGAGGGGTTGTCAAAAGTGTTAGTGGAGGAACCGAAATTTGTGGGGGAAGACATAGTGGCAATTATTGTCGCCGGCCGAGATGAAGGGAGAAAGGGGGGGGGGGTTTCGGCCGAGAGAGTTGTTTGGAGAGGAGAGTAGGGTTTAGGCTCTTGATATCATATAAGATAGAATAATTTTCCTTAGGGATTCCTTTCATTATTCACAATATATATAGTTGTACAAAGGTTGATTCCTAATACAGTACGAATCATAACTTACCTTACAAAGGTTGATTCCTAATACAATTAGAATCCTAAGTTACCTTAAATATACATCTATCATAATTACAAAATATACGGAGAATATTCGGACTAATACCCTGACCTCTGGATTATTTAGGTATGACTACACGAACTGAGTTGGGATTTAAAGTTTGTAGATTTGAAATTTTATTTCTTTTAAGTTATTAAATTTTAAATTAATAATTTATACATATTTAATAAATATTTTGAAATAAATACAAGATTTGATCCAAATTACTGGATTCAGTTGATCTCTGTAACTGAAACTCTACCTCCGCCCCAATGTCGTAATTATGCTCTCAAATAAATTTATATTGCCTCCTTGATTAATCAGCTCCACTACAAGAAAGTATGGAATTTGCAACAAAATTTTAACAACAATAAATATATTATTGCTAAAAAATATAAGCAACAACAAAAATTAATATATTGTTGCTAAAAAATGTAAATGACAACAAAAAAATAACTTGTTGTTGCCAAAACTTTTTGTATCGGAGGTTATTGCAACGGCATGCAACAATTTTTATTGTTGCAAAAAGTATTTTTTGCAATAACATCCAATATATGACAACAAAAAATGTCGTTGTCAAATATTTTTTTTCTTGTATTTCCTGCATGAGCCATGGGACATTGCTTTTCTTTTGTAGACGACCATATAAGAGAATCACATTCTAGAATAATATGATTTAAATTGTTGTTCTTGCACCATTTTAGGCCGAAAAGGGCAGCCTATGCTTATGCCATATTGCTACATTCCTTGCCAATCAACCCATGGAGAGCCATCATCATGATCCCATTCGGACCCTGCAAATACCTTCGATTCCAGCATCACCCTACATGTTTTTTCTTCTGTCTGTGTTGATCTTGAGCCATCTATCTGGATGTCTTGTTCATTCCACAAATTCAATCTTAGGATTAAGTCCCATAATTTGGTCACAAACAACCTTTCAGTCATTACCCCCATCTAATACTACTTTTTGCTTTTGAGACCACCCATTTGAGGTGCTTAAATATCTGATATTTGATTCTCCGAATATAAGTTTTGGAATCTCCATATCTGCTAGCACATCTGACTTTTCATATTTCCCAATAAATATAATAGGAGTAATTTGAAGAATGCATTATTAGGTGGATGATATTTAAAGAATGCATTGGTTTAAGTTTGTGAGGCTTTATTTTGTTTTACAAAGTGATAAACCTAAAGTTTGTGAACATTGATGTATGATTTGGGTTCACTAAATACAACAAATAACAACATATTCATTATAATTTTATAAGTGGAGTTTGAAAATGGTGTTGCGCATGCAACCTTACTCCTACCTTGTGAAGATTTCGATAGACCCTATTTGGTTCATTCATTAGAAAATCAAAAAAAAAAATCACATAACAAGCATTGGTTGGGTAAGACAAAAAACAAAATTTCTCAAATGAACAATTAGTGTTAAACAATAGCCCAGTAAAGGGGCAGTCACGGCCCAATATGGACAGCCCAGTAAAGGGGCATTACACGGACTAGGGGCTGAAATTATGGGATTGGGGGATTGGTATCTTGTACCAATCTTGTATATATGGTATATATATTTAATGTATATTGTAGTGTATTTATTACCTAAATTAGGATGATACACTTACCATAATTGTATAGTTAGAATTATGGTAGAATAAAGTTTTAGGAATAGAATAGGAATAGGATTCTCCTATTTTGTATCTTGTATAAATACCTATTCAATTAATGAAAATAATCAAGGGGATTATTTCTTTCATGGTATCAAGAGACTAGGTCTAAACAAAGTTTTTTCTCTCAACTTTTGTCCCTTTTGGCCGAGACACCCCCCCTCGGGTTTTTCTCTTCCAAAATTCGTCTTCCGCTCTCAAAAACACCTCTCTTAAATTTCCCTTTCTTCTTTGTTCTTCCAATATGTCTAAGAACAATTATCACCCTGCCCTCACGGTGTCCAATATCAAGAGCAGTATCCCTATTGTCCTTGAGATGGAAAACGTCCAATATGCGATGTGGGCGGAGTTGTTTAAAATTCACTCTATCTCTTATCAAGTTCTTCATCACATCATTCCTCCCGCTAGACCCCTTCATGCGGAGGATCCTGAGTTATGGATTACACTTGATGCTACCGTTCTTCGGTGGATCTACGCCACTATTTCGGTGGACCTTCTACAGACGATTATTGAGCCGGATACCACGGCTATGGCTGCATGGAATAGATTGCGTGACATATTCCAAGACAACCAACATTCACGTGTCGTCACACTCGAGCAGGAATTCTCTCTCGTTCGAATGGACGAATTTCCGAACGTTTCTGCATATTGCAAGAAACTAAGGGAGTTGGCAGATCAACTCCGGAATGTTGGCGCACCAATAACAAATAATCGTCTAGTTCTACAGTTGGTTGCCGGTCTTTCGGAGGCCTATAATGGTGTTGGAACTCTCCTTCGCCAAAGAAACCCTCTTCCCGACTTCTATCAAGCCCTCTCCATGCTTACGTTGGAATAAGCCGGTTTGGCTAAAAAGGCGGCTACCGGAGCAAGCCCAGTCGTCATGGTGGCATCCTCTCCTAGTTCTTCGGGTTTTGTGAATAATTCGGGTCAAAACCATAATAATGGTGGCGACAAGAATAATCGCAAAAATAATAACAAAAACCGCGGGGGCAAACGCGACGGTTCTGGTGGCGGTTCCGGTGGTCAACAAGCAGGCGGTGGGTCCCATCCAGGGTATAGTGGCCCACCATCCCCCTGGGCCCAGCAGTGGGCCCCATGGCAGTGGAGCCCTTACCATCCGACAGCAAGTTCCAGTGGCGGTGGGGCGGCCAACGCAGTCCGAGCCCAACACCTAGCAAGCAGTGGCGCCCGGCCGGCCGGTGGCCCGGCGGCAAAGCAACGGCGGCTACGGCCCAGCTCCACCACGGACAGGAGTTCTTGGGCCCCGACCTCCGCAAGCCCATCATGCAGCAGGACCCACTCATACCGATATCAAGGCCGCAATGCACACACTGGGGTTATCTCAACCGGACCCAAATTGGTATATGGACACCGGTGCCACTACTCACATGACTTCCGAATCAGGTACTCTCTCATCTTATTCCAATTTGAGCACCCCTCGGGGGATAATTGTTGGTAATGGCAGTTCTATTCCAATTCTAGGGTATGGTCAGAAAACGTTGTCTTCCCCCAATCTACCACTCCTCTTGAAAAATACTTTACATGCTCCTAAATTGATTAAAAATTTAGTGTATGTCCGAAAGTTCACAAATGACAATTCTGTTTCTGTTGAATTTGATCCTTTCGGTTTCTCTGTGAAGGATTTCAAGACGGGGAGTCATCTCATGAGGTGTGATAGTAGGGGGGATCTGTATCCTATCATGCCCGGTTTCAATCCATCGAGTCCAGCCTTGCCGTCAGCTTTTACAACCATCTCTCCTTCCATGTGGCATGCTCGCCTGGGTCATCCGGGATCTTCTATTTAATCCGTTTTAGATAAAAATAGCTTTATTTCTTGTAAGGGTACGAGTCGTACTCCAATTTGTCAGTCTTGTTCATTAGGAAAAATTGTTAAGTGTCCATTTGTAGACTCCAATTCTCATACTTCTATGCCATTTGACATTATTCATAGCGACTTATGGACGTCTCCTATTCTTAGCTCAGTAGGTCATCGGTATTATGTTCTCTTTTTAGATGATTATTCTAGATTTTTGTGGACGTTTCCGATTGCAAATAAATCACAAGTGTTTTCCGTCTTCATCAAATTTAGAGCGTTCATTCGTACTCAATTCGAAAGAGACATAAAAAATATTCAATGTGATAATGGGAAAGAGTATGACAATAGGGAGTTTTGGGATTTCTGTGATACTAATGGGATCAGTTTTAGGTTTTCGTGTCCTCATACATCTCCACAAAATGGAAAGGCCGAACGCAAAATTCGTTCCATCAGTAACATTGTCCGAACTCTCTTAATTCATGCCTCCATACCCCCATATTTTTGGCATCATGCTCTACAAATGGCCACATATCTTCTTAACATAATTTCGTCTAAAGGTTTGACATATTCTTCCCCCCTAAAAATCCTATATAATAAGAACCCTTCTTATTCTCACCTTAGGATTTTTGGATGCTTGTGTTATCCGTTATTCCTATCCACTACAATTAACAAACTTCAGGCTCGGTCTACCCCGTGTGTATTTTTAGGTTATCCGTCGAATCATCGTGATTATAAGTGTTTTGATTTATCCTCCAAGAAAATCATATTAAATCGCCATGTCATTTTTGATGAAACCCAATTCCCTTTTACGAAAGTTCATACTCCCGAGCCTAAGTCGTATAATTTTTTGGATGACCAAATATCCCCGTATATTATTCGGAATTTTTCGGACATCTCCCACACCTAAAATCCTCCAGCGGGCCCATTGCCCGCTGGACCCACAATACCGCCAAGCCCAACAATTCCAGTGACTGGAACATTTCCAGCAATTGGGCCAGTCCAGCCCAATTCTGGAACTGCTCCGAAGAGGCTTCCAGTTACCGATTTGGGCCAGCAGGCCCACTGCCTGCTGGCCAGTCCATCCCGAGCCCAGAAAAATCCCAAAATTACCTCAATTCGTCCTCGAGTCATAGACCGGTCACTCGTAGTCAGCAGGGTATTTTTACACCTAAAAGACATTTTAATTTACATTCTGATGTCTCTAAATCCCCATTGCTCCGCAATCCTGTGTCCGCATTAAATGACCCTAATTGGAAAATTGCTATGACTGATGAATATAATGCTCTTATTGATAATAAGACGTGGGAGTTGGTGCCCCGTCCATATGGTATTAATGTTATCAGGTCTATGTGGATTTTTGCTCATAAGGAGAATTCAGATGGGTCCTTTGCTCGACATAAGGCGCGACTTGTTGGTGATGGTAAGACTCAGCAGGTTGGGATAGATTGTGGTGAGACGTTTAGTCCGGTGGTCAAATCGGCTACCATTCGCACGGTGCTTAGCTTGGCTCTTTCAAAGACTTGGCCAATTCATCAGTTGGATGTCAAGAATGCTTTCCTACACGGTGATCTCAAGGAAACAGTCTATATGCATCAGCCGTTGGGTTTCAAAGATCCAAACCGTCCTCATCATGTATGTTTGTTGAAGAAGTCCTTATATGGGCTTAAGCAGTCTCCAAGGGCCTGGTACACGAGGTTTGCTGACTTTGTTTCAATTATTGGGTTCACTCACAACAGGTCAGATAATTCATTGTTCATCTACCGCCGTGGTTCGTCCTTGGCCTACATTCTGTTGTACGTGGATGATATCATCTTGACCGCCTCTTCCGATGCCTTGCGCCAGTCTATCATGACCATGCTCAGGTCTGAGTTTGCTATGAAAGACTTATGGCCTTTAAGTTATTTTTTGGGGATTGCCGTCAAGCGTCATTCAGGTGGCTTGTTTTTGTCTCAACGAAAGTATGCTGCTGAGATCATAGAAAGGGCTGGGATGTCATCCTGTAAGTCCACTTCCACTCCAGTTGATGCAAACCCCAAGCTGAGTGCCGCAGCAGGTGCACCATACGAGGACCCGACCCGGTATCGCAGTCTTGCAGGGGCTCTCCAGTATCTTACCTTTACCAGCCGGATATTACGTATGCGGTTCAGCAGGTGTGTTTATTCATGCATGATCCCAGAGTTGAGCACATGAATGCAATCAAACGCATCATTCGGTATATCCAGAGGACACTGGACTATGGGTTGCACTTGTATCCTTCATCTACATCCACACTTGTCTCGTACACGGATGCTGATTGGGGTGGTTGTCCCGACACCAGACGATCAACTTCTGGCTACTGTATGTTCCTTGGAAACAACTTGGTCTCATGGTCGGCAAAGCGTCAGGCAACTCTATCACGCTCAAGTGCAGAGGCAGAATATCGAGGGGTAGCGAATGTGGTCTCCGAATCATGTTGGCTACGTAATTTTCTTTTGGAGCTTCATTGTCCCATTCAGAAGGCAACCTTGGTATATTGCGATAACATTAGTGTCATCTACCTTTCAGGTAACCCAGTTCAACACTAGCGCACCAAGCATATCGAAATGGACATTCACTTTGTCCGTGAAAAGGTTGCAAAGGGTCACGTTCGCGTATGCCATGTCCCGTCTCGTTATCAAATTGCAGAGATCTTTACAAAGGGTCTACCAGCAGTTCTCTTTGAAGATTTTAGGGACAGTCTCATCGTTCGAAGACCGCCCGCTATAACTGTGGGGGTGTGTTAAACAATAGCCCAGTAAAGGGGCAGTCACGGCCCAATATGGACAGCCCAGTAAAGGGGCATTACACGGACTAGGGGCTGAAATTATGGGATTGGGGGATTGGTATCTTGTACCAATCTTGTATATATGGTATATATATTTAATGTATATTGTAGTGTATTTATTACCTAAATTAGGATGATACACTTACCATAATTGTATAGTTATAATTATGGTAGAATAAGGTTTTAGGAATAGAATAGGAATAAGATTCTCCTATTTTGTATTTTGTATAAATACTTATTCAATTAATGAAAATAATCAAGGGGATTATTTCTTTCTATTAGTTCTCTGAGAGGCTTTCCTCTTTATATATGATTTCAGTTTAATTACCCTATTCACACAATGGGATTCAACTTAACCTAGCTAGTTATGCTGCAGACAGACAGTGTTTATAATAAAATTATATTATTGTTTTCCGGTTAATTAATCAGACCCGACTCAACTTCCACTAGATTCGTTTTTCGATCTGCTATATAAAATAGTTTACAAGATGCTCATATTCAATAAATTAAAATTTGTGTCACAAATTAGATGATTTAATTAAATTAAAATTGTGGATCTTATTTTGAAGTCAAACCAAACTAGATCCCAATAATTCGACAACATTCAAATCATTTACCCACTACTTAAAGAATTGCTCGCAATTATAATCTTAACAATACGTTCACAGATAATCTTTTTCCATTTCAGGTGATACCTTTTATGCTCACTAATTTCTAGAATTTTAAACTATAATTATCAAACAGAAAAAAATGAATCAAGACTAGTAAAAAAATTGTTTTAGTAGCTTTCCAACACGTGTTTGGCAAATAGTTACAGAAGATACCTTTCTTGGGTAGCCTGGTGCATTAAGCTTCCGCTATGTGCGAGGTTTTGAAAAGGGCTAGACTATAAAAATCTATTGTACACAGTCTTACCTTATATTTTTGCAAGAGGCTATTTCTAGAGCTTAAACATGTAACCTCCTGATTACATGACAACAAATTTATCAGTTACTCCAATTCATTTTTTGTATACATATGTCTATGAAATTGATATTACCAAATCCTTATTATAATTCAACCAATCATCAATTTGGTTCTTCCTTGTGCTGAATAATTAAGCCAAAAAGTTCTTATGATGACTTTGTTACATTCTTTGCCGTGTCAATTGAAGCTAGCCATCTCTATATTAATTGATAGGACAAAAATGTTTGACCTTATGTATAGTCATGTCCATGCAATTATAAATACCATCATTTCTTTGCTTTGATATCTTATAAACTATATACTTCCAGCTCAAAGTTTTAAAATTACTATCCTTTTTTTTCCTCTTCCAATTCTTGTAAAATGGGGAGGTATCCATGTTGCAAAATTGATGAGGATCTAAAGAAGGGGCCATGGACACCAGATGAAGATAAGAAATTGATGGACTATATTACAAAAAATGGCCATACAAATTGGCAATTAATTCCAAAAAGAGCAGGTTTAAATAGGTGTGGGAAAAGTTGCAGATTAAGGTGGACTAATTATCTTAGGCCTGATATTAAAAGAGGAGCATTCTCCATTGAAGAAGAAGAAATCATCATCAACCTACATTCTCTTCTTGGGAACAAGTATATATTTCTCACTAATTATTTTTCTTCAATCTTGAATATCTTTACTAATTTTCGCATTATTTGTGTATTTTGATCTGTTGTTGCGAATAATTTGTCCTAGTTTCTAGGTCGTTAATCCTACTAATTAGGCTACTAGTAGTTATATACTCCCTCTGTTCCATTTTATGTGGTACCGTTTCTTTATTGATCTGTTAATTATATTTTTGATTTTTGAAAACACAATTTAATTTTAAAATTCTCATTTTACGCTTATTAATATGTTCTTATAGTCACAAAGATCTCAAGGCACATTTAAGATTGCAAGTCTTTCTTCCTATTTTTTTTGTCAAACTCTCTGCCGAATCTAACTACGTCACATGAATTAAAATGAAAAAGGTATTATATAGAAGTTAAACTCATGTATCCAACTTTTTAAATTATAGGTGGTCAAGAATTGCAGCTCATCTTCCAGGGAGGACTGATAATGAAATCAAGAATTTCTATAACACTCATCTGAGGAAAAAACTACTCAGATTGGGAATTGACCCCAGGACTCACAAACCAATTTCTGACCTCAATTTAATCTTAAATCTTTCTCATCATTTCACTTCTAACCATAATAGTCATTATTTGATGAATAATCCCGTAGTATCTTCTCTTAGA
Source organism: Anisodus tanguticus (assembly GCA_034509755.1). Taxonomy (NCBI): domain Eukaryota; kingdom Viridiplantae; phylum Streptophyta; class Magnoliopsida; order Solanales; family Solanaceae; genus Anisodus; species Anisodus tanguticus. Next base: position 36,636,632 of record CM067544.1, read on the forward strand.
TTACAAGCACAATTTACAGAAATGGCCAAAATTCACCAACTCTTACAATGCCTTCTTCCACCCATAAGTGCAAACAATCCATTTTCCTCCAATTATCAAGAAAATTTTGCAACAAATTCAAGTCATGTTATAACAAATGTTGGTACCAACACCCAATTCTTGGATCCTTTGCTAGTAAATTGTGGTACATTTCAAAAGTTGGATAATTCTACAAATTCATGCATGTCAAATTCCTCGGATATTTCCTATCATCAAGGTGAATTAAACTCAAAGGTGGATAATTTTGAAGGATTAAGCAGCAGTTCAAAGACACATTTAGATTATAACTCACTTTTATCACTTGCTACATCTTCTACAGAAGCTGATGCTCATGTAATTAATCAAGATTATGATCCTAATACATTCACACAACTTATTCATAATATTGCAGCATGTGAGAAACATCATGAGGGTGATGATGACAGTTCCTTCTGGAATGACATTTTTCAATGAATAACTTCCTTAGGATCATAATCTTGATTAATTTTTCTCAACTTTGTTATCTTTAGTTGCTAGCTCTAGATTCTTGGTAAATTTTGTTTTCTTTCTTTATTTTTTTCTTTGTGTGTGTGGAAGAGAGAGGGGGGGGGGGGGGTGGGGGAGTAAATATAGTCAAGGACGACAATTTTATGAATGTTGTATAATATATTTCCCTGTGTATTATTAGTATATATATCAGCATTGTGGGTATTAGTTCGTTACTTTCATATCATTTTTTGGTGAGGCAATTCTCGGATTCCGTGTATAACGGGAGCTTAATGTACTGAGCTGTTTTTTTTTAAATAGTAAACATTATTGTTGGAATTTGTAGAGGCCAAATTCTATTCAAAGCGTACCATCGATGTCCCTTCGACGACATCTGATAAAAAATAATCAAAATTTTAAAAACACACAAAAAATATTATGATCCACGAACTTAATTTATACTTGAAATTATTATCGGAAAAGGTCTGGGATTTTCCTCTCATCTAAAATGGTGAAGGAACGACTTGCCTTTGCACCATTTGATATTTTGCTTAATTTTGCCTTCCATTAAGCTTTGTCCTATAGACCCTTATGGAGGGGTGTTCACAGTTTGGTTAAAAATCGATTCAAATCGAAAATCAAATCAAATCGAAATCGATCAATTTTTATTTTGGTTTGATTTTATATTTAAAAAAATCGATAATATTTGGTTTGGTTTGCTGAAAACAAATCGAAGAAAAAATCGAACTGAACTGATAAATTATAATATACACAAAATTTATAATTACATTTATACAATACATTGAGTTTTATAAATAATTTAGATACTTTGTATACTTTTTGATTAAAATTATTCATCTCAAATAGACTAGTGAACTTTATACTTTAAGCTCATTTCATAAAAGAAAGTCATGAATCTAAACCTATTAATTCAAAGAAAAAACTATGAGATTTACCTATATATATTTTTTATTTCTTATAAACTTTATCACTTGATTGAAATTTATAGATCTTAAGACATTTTCCCATAGTCTAACAAATTATAGTCGTTAACGGATAATAAGTCGGAAAAGGTGAAAATTTCTTTTCTAATTGCAGGAAAGATTATGAGAGCAAGAAATACCATTAGACTTCTTAAAAGCCGAATAAACCGAACCAAACCGACAATAACCAAACCGATGGATGTGAATTATATTTGATTTGGTTTTACTAATTAAAAACAGACTTAATTAATTTGGTTTGGGTTTAACCAAAAACCAACCCAAACCGACCCATGAACACCCCTACCCTTAAGATTAATAAATTATTCTTTATTTGCTTTGCTTTTTAACTAAGCTTTAACATGAAATGGTGGACTCCACTTGTCCAAATTATTTACAACAACAATGACAATAAATTCAGCGTGGTCCTTCAAGGTGGGGTCTGGGGAGAGTAAGATATAGACATAACTCTGTAAGGTAGAAAGACTATTTTCATATTCTTTAAGAACAAAAATTTAAATTTATCCCTCAACTTTTGAATATGCTTTTAAAATTACTCTAAGATTGAAGCTTAGTCAAAGGCTCGGGCTTAAACAAGATTTTTCCTAATAATGGGGGTGCTAATATTAGATCAAAAAGTCTAAATTGAGGGCAAAATTGCACAATTTCAAATAGCATAGGAGCAAAATATGATTGTTTAAATTAAAATAAACGAAGTATAGCAAATAGTTAAAGTAGCCTAACAATTGATGGATTGAAATGAGAACTATGTGGGATTTAAATCTCATTACTAAAAAAAACAGGTTTTCCCAACCTCCACAAACGAGGTCGAAAAGAAAACCGACCTCATTTGATTTTTTATTTTAAAATTATTTTAGGTATATATAATTTATTTGTCATGTTTTCCTTTTACTTTTTTATTTAAAAAGAATTTAACTTTTTATTCTTCCTTTATCCTTAATAAGCCGATTTATGATCATACAAAAATCTAAATATGATTCATTCTGGACTACACGTTAAAATTCTTCTATATTTTTCTTAAATATCGTGTCCAATCAAATACAATCATATATATTGAGACAGATGAAGTACTATTTTTCTAAAATGTAATTTCTAATATTAGCACTCGTTTGGTATGATGTATAAGGAAAGATAGTCTTGGGATAAAAATTAGTATCGTCTTATCCCTTGTTTGGTTATGATAAAAACTAAAGGAATTGACTAATTGGAATAGAGAATTAGAGGTCGAAGAAGATAACATGGAGTCTTATAGAGAAGCTTCCAGATGATTGGAGTAAAATGAAAACTAGAACTACAAAAGTGAATACCTATAGTAAAGTAGTAGTACTTATACACATCATAACCGACTAACTGCCTAACTAACTAATGAGCTGGTGACAACTGACTAACTACTCACTAACTAACTATTACATAGAAAATGAATACAAAATATAGTACAAAAATGAAGGAATACAATACAAATAAATAAATATCTTCAATACCCCCCTCAAGTTGAAAGGGAGGCACTCACAGCCAACTTGCTAAGAAGAGTAGTATGTTTGATTCCAGTAAGAGATTTGGTGAAGATGTCAACCAGCTGATCATGGGTAGAAATGTGATGCAGTGAAATTAGACCCTCATGTAGCTTATCTCTTACAAAATGATAATCTATGATGTGTTTTGTACGCTCATAAAAAATAAGATTTCTTGCAATATGTAGTGCAGCTTGGCTATCACAAAACACGAGAACAAGCAAGGAGGTTGGAATAGTCAATTCTACAAATAATCTCAATAACCAAACCAACTCACTAACAACCATTCTAGTGGATCTGTATTCAGCTTCAGCTGAAGAAAGGGCCACAATAGCTTGTTTATTTGATTTCCAGCTAATATGACAACCACAAAGTAATACAATATAACCACTAACTAACCTTCTAGACTCAGGGCAAGTAGCCCAGTCTGAATCACAGAAGGTCTGGACTAGATAGTTACTCTTGTTGGAGAAGAAAACACCCAAAGTAGGATCACCCTTTAAGTATCTAAGGACATGAATGGCACCTTTTCAAGTGGGACTCTCTAAGATTCTGCATGTATTGACTCAAATGCCGGACACTATAGGCAATGTCAAGCCTAGTATGTGTAAGAAAGTTTAACTTGCCAACTATTATTTCCTGTAATGAGTGGGATCTAATAAGAGATCACCTTCATTTACCGTCAACTTAACAAAATGATCAAGTGGAGAGGATAAATGAGGCTGTTGTAAATAGTTATGCTCTTTCAAAAGATCCATGGTAAATTTTCTCTAGGAGATAAGCACACCATCATCCTTGTATAGTACCTCAAGACCTAGGAAGCAATGTAGGAATCCCAAGTCCTTGATCTTGAAGGTAGAATGCAGAAATTGTTTCAAGGAATTTACTTCAGAGAGATCAGTGCTAGTAATCAAAACATCATTTACATAAACTTCCACAAAAACAACCAAGGAACCTTGTTTCTTGTGAAATAAAAAGTTATCCAGTAAGGAATGTGAGTATCCTTTTGAATAAAGTGCTTTAACAAATTTTTCATACCATTGTCTACTAGTCTGTTTCAGCCCATACAAGGACTTGTTAAGTTTATAAAATAAACCAGGTTGAGGAGGCACTAGGAGGGATATTCATGTATACTTCCTTATGCAAATCTCCATGGAGAAAGGCATTGTTAACATCAAGTTGAAAAATTTTCCATCCCTTTTTTACAACAGTACAAATAAGTGTCCTCACATTTGTCATTTTGATAACTGGAGAAAAGTTTCAGTATAGTCTAGACCTGCATGTTGGGTATACCGCTTGACTACCAAATTAGATTTGAACCTCTCAATAGTACCATCAACTTAATATTTAATTTTGTACACCCATTTGCAGCCAATGAGTCTTTTATCAAGGGGAAGTGTTACTAAGTTTCAAGTGTTATTGATATGAAAAACATCAAACTTTTGTGTCATAGCAGCCTGTCATACAGGATTCATGGATTCTTCATCATAAGAGGTGGGTTCACAATCATGTGAAACATCTCTGACCAAATGTTGACTATTAGGAATCAAAGCGTTGAAGCAAAAAGGAGGATGAATAGACATAAAATATGTAAAGGAAAATGAACCAACACTACTGTTATCATTTGAAGTAGTAGAAACTAGTAAGGAAGTTTGTGTGGGTTGCAGTTTATGAAGGGAGTGTACATAATCATTCAGATAATATAGAGTCTTCGGACACTCTACTTGGTCTATTGGTACCAGGATTGTGTGTAGTTTCTATAGAACCTTAGGACAGTGAATGTATAAATGGATCATTAGAAGAAGGACCATATTTTGCTACAGAGGTAAAAGGTGATGGATAAGGGGATGATATATTGGTTGAAGACATACAACCATCACTATGTAAGTGGATGTGTCCATCATCATGGGATGAAGTAGGTAACTGATCATGAATCTGTGTAACTGATATGCAAGGTTTAACAGGAGAAGGATGCGAGTCATTATCAAATTAATGGGGAGAAGGAGTGAAATGAGTTTGAGGTGAATTGGATATATTAGTCTGATATAGTGCAGAAGAACTGGAGGATAATACAAAAGGAAAAACTCTCTCATGAAATATGATATCTCTGGAGATATGAATTTTTTTGGTAGTTAGGTTGAGAACTTTGTAGCCTTTGGTGTCAAAAGGATAGCCTATGAAAATATGGGGTGTGGATCTTGATTCAATCTTGTCTCTATGGTTTTTAAGGACAGTGGGAAAGCAAAGGTAACCAAAACTTCTTAGGTGAAAATAATGTGGTTTCTGGTAGTATAACAACTCATAAGGGCATTTGTTCTGAAGTAGGGAAGAAGGAAGTCTATTTATAAGATAAGTGGAGGTTAACACACTCTCTCTCTAATATTGAGAAGGTAATTTGGATTGGAAAAGAAGATATTTGGATTGGAAAAGAAGATATTTGGATGTCTTAAGTAAGTATTTATGGTTTCTCTTAACTATGCCATTTTGTTGAGGTGTGTAAGAACATGTTCTTTGGTGAAGTATTTCTTTGGTCTGTAGAAAAGAAGTAGTTTCAGAACTAGTGAACTCTAGTCCATTATCAATTCTAATTCATTTAACACTGCTATGGAATTGATTTTGAACCACGACATAGAAAGATTTAATGACTTGAAGTGCATTACTTTTACAACTTATTAATTATGTCCAAGTGCACCTGCTATAGTCATCTACAATGGTTACAAAGTATCTAAAATGGTCATGGATTGGAATGTGATAGGATCCCCACAAGTCAACATGAAGTAGCTCAAAAGACTTAAAAGTGCTAGCGGTGCTTTGTGGAAATGGTAGTTGCCATAAGACAAATTGTGCAAGTAAAAGATTGCTTAGGTGCAAAGGTATCTGGTATTAAAGATATATTCATTAACTGAAGGGAACATGCTCTAATTTTTATGCCTAAGTGAAGCAATAGATGTCATTTCTCATAAGTGCATCAATCACAGAAGAAGTATTCTCAGCAGAAAAAGAACAATCAGTTTAATTATTGATAGAAATATTTACACAAACATTCATATTACATGATGGCTTAGGATGATTGTCTGTGCACACTTGTAAAGGGATGGTAGAGCTGGTAGGAACAACAGAATTAGAAACAAGAGCACTGCCATCTGAAGTAGAAATAGTAGGAGTGGAAAAACTTGAGCTGAGTCTTGAGACTTGAAAGTATAGACCATCTTTGACTTTATCAATTTCCAAAATCCTCTTCTATGAAGGGGTCTATAGAAGAAGACAAGAAAATCTGATGAATAAGACAATGCAATTAAGCTGAACTGTCAAAGAGTGAACAAATATCAGGTTGAATTTGAAACCAGACATAAAAATAACATTCTTTAGAACAAACTTGGAATTAAGTGTTAGGATTTACGTCATAAATCTTACCTAATCAGAAAAATAGTAAATAAGCAAAGAACAAATAACACACACAGATTTATAGTGGTTCACCCTCAATGCGAGAGCTACGTCCATTTTGCTGCTGCTGATTTTACTATAATGGAGTTTTGAGTTTACAATTCTCTCTTTCTCTCTTTTTCTCTTTTTTGACCACTCTTCTAAAAGAAAAACGACGCCCTAGTTTATATATAGTAAAAACTAGGACGAACATAATACAAGCCTAATTTTCCAAAATACCCTCCACTAAATGACATTACATTATAAAATTTTCAGGGGGCTCCGCCCCTACTCCCCCGGGAGGTGTTTTACCACCCCACATCGACCTGACCGCTCAGGTCGATCAGCGTTCCACACTATGCGTAGGGTCTTCATAGTGTCGGCGGTGAATTAGGCTCCACAACTCAACAATCTCCCACTTGGAAACTAATTTCAGCCATCTATCTCCATCTGCAGCTGTGTCTCCGATCCTCATCCAAGAAGTCCAACTGAAGTTACACAAGTTTATCATTCGGCACGGCCTTCGTCAACATGTTTGTTGGATTCTGACTCCCTGGATCTTCTCAAGCATTAATACCCATCTTCCAAAGCTGATCTGATGAAATGGTACCAGAGTTGTTTGTGCTTCGTTTGAGCATGATAGACCAGGTTCTTTGCCAAATGAATGGCACTTTAGGTATGACAGTATATCACATTTCCCTCGTGGTCCTGATCCAATTCCCGCAGAAAAGATTGTAGCCACATCATCTCCTTTGTGGCCTCCGTCACGACAACGTACTCAGCCTCACAACTAGAGAGAGCTACTATCTTCTGCAACTTTGAAACCCAACAAATTGTAGTACCTCCGAAAGTGTAAACATATCCGGATGTGCTCTTTCTACTATCAACATCACTACCATTGCCAGCATCAACATATCCCTACAATCCTGTCTCTGACTTTCAGAAACACAAAGCTAAACTCGAGCTGCCCTTCAAATATCTAAAAATCCACTTCATAGCCTCCCAGTGTTGCTTTCCCGGATTGCTCATAAACCTGCTAACAACACCCATTGCATGTGCAATGTCTGGCCTCGTACATACATTCGCATATATAAGACTGCCAATAGCACACGCATAATGTACATTGTCCATATGCTTCATCACGACCTCGGTCACCGACGACTGATCTTTTGACAAATAAAAGTATCCAGCCAAGGGAGTACTGACTGGCTTGGCATCATCCATGTTGAACCTCTTGAGAACCTTCTTCACGTATTCTTCTTGTGAGAGCTTGAGGCCCTCCTTATTTTTGATGATTCTCATCCCAAAGATTTGCTTTGAGGCTCCTATATCCTTCATTACAAATTCTTCTGACAACTTTCTTTTCAACCTATCAATCTCATCTAGGTCTGCTATTACGATCAGCATGTCGTCAACATAAAGAAGCAGTATCTATAGGAGTCTTCAAATCTCTTGAAGTAACAACTGTGATCTGCTTCGCACCTTACGAATTCAGATTTCGTCATAAAGCTGTCAAACTTCTTATACCACTGTCTTGGAGCCTGTTTCAGTCCGTACAAGCTCTTTTAAAGCTTGCACACCAGATTTTCTTTCCCTTTGACCTCAAATCCCTCAGGTTGTTTCATGTAGATTTCCTCATCTAAATCACAGTGAAGAAAAGCAGTTTTCACGTCCATCTGTTGAAGATGCATATCTTCCTTTGCTACCAGCCCAAGAACAGTTTTGATTGTCACCAACTTGACTACTGGAGATAAGATCTCTGTGTAGTCAATATCTTATTTCTATTGAAATCCCTTCACAACCAGCCTTAATTTATAGCGCTTACTTCCATCGTGTTCTTCCTTTATTCGGTAGACCCATTTTTTTTGCAATGCCTTCTTCTCCTTTGGTAACTCAGCTAACTCCCATGTATGATTTGACAATAATGAGTCCATCTCATCTTTCATTGCTAGCTCCCACTTGATCAATTCATCAACTTGCATTGCTTCTTCGTAATATTCTGGCTCCCCTATGTCAGTGAGCAGAATATAGTTGAGGGATGGAGAGAACCTGTGAACCGGCTTACTGATCTTGTATGATCTACGTAATTCTGTGATCGTCTACCGATTTGTTTCAGAATCAATATTTTCATCAACCCCGCCATCACTAGCTTGTTCCTCCACCTTATTAGTACCTGGTTGTAGCTCGGGTGCTGAGAAGTCTGTCAAATCAACTATTTCCGATTCCTTGTTCTTACATTCTGAAGTCTCCCGCAACTTGTCCTTGTACAACACATGTTCATTGAAGACAACGTGCCTACTTCGAATGATCTTCCAATTTTGGTCATCTTAGAATCGATAACCAAACTCGGTGTCACCATAGCCAATAAAATAACACTTCTTAGATTTCAGATCAAGTTTACTTCTAGCAGTAGCATAAATATGAACATAGGATAAGCAACCAAACACTTTCAGAAAAGAAAGATTTACTTTTTTTTCACTCCAAGCCTCTTCTGGAATTCTGAAACCCAAAGGAACAGACGGTCCTCTGCTAATTAAGAAGGTTGCGGTATTAATTTCATCTGCCCAGAATGTCTTGGGTAGTCCAACGTGTATTCTCATGCTCCGTGCACGCTCGTTCAATATTCGATTCAACATTTCCGTTATTCCATTTTGTTGTAGCGTTCCAGGAATAGTCTTCAACATCTTGATCTCATTATTAGAACAATACCGTTTGAAGTCACCATCAATGTATTCTCCACCATTGTCAGACCTCCGGCTCCTCAACTTGAGGTTTGTCTCATTCTCGACCATGGTTTTCCACCTTTTGAAGACAATGAACACCTTAGATTTATTTTTCATAAAATAGACCTATAGTATTTTGGTTGAATCATCAATAAAGGTCACGTGGTAATGTGATCCTCCGAGTAAGGGGACAGTGGCAGGTCCCCACACGTCAGTGTGCACCAATTCAAGCTTCACTACCTGCATTTGAAAAAGTTACTCGCTTCTATTTTCCGAGAATGCAGCTCTCATATATATGATAGTCCACCGACTTCAGCTCCGGAATCATGTCGTTAGTCACTAAAAGCTTCATCCCTTTCTCGCTCATATGCCCCAGCCTGCAGTGCCACAACTATGTCTTCTTTGTGTTGTAAACTACAATGATTGTATCACAACAACTCGTTGTCATATAAAGAGTACCAGTTTTCTTACCTTGACCAACTACCATAGCGCCCTTTGTCACCTTTCATGACCTATTACCAAAGTTAACATTATGTCCTTCATTATCAAACTGACCCACTGAGATCAGATTATGCATCAGCTTCGGCACATGTCTGACCTTTGTGATCTTCCACACATGTCCATTTGACATCTTCAAATTAATATCTCTAGTACCAACAACGTCTAAAGGCTCACCATCTGCTAAATAAACTTTGCCGTGATTCCTAGAAACATAATTCGTCATTATATCACGATCTGGGGTGGTGTGGAAAGACGCTCATGAGTCAAGCACCCAAGAGTCGATCAGGCTATCAATAAACAACAACAGCGCATCACCAATGTCTTCAGTGGCAGCATTGATTCCACTCCCCTTGTTGTCCTCCTTCTTCGGTGGCCTGTAATTCTTCTTGATGTGACCCAGTTTCCCACAGTTCTAATCTTTAAGTGTTCGCCCGGATCTGTATTGAACCCTTCCATTCCTTGAGTTCGACTTGCCCTTATTTCAGTTGTAGTTTCTGTCATAATTTCTACCTCTGTTCTCAACAATCAAAGCAGAACTTATCGATGTTTCACCAGACTCTATCATGTGAACCTCCTCAGCAAGGATACGATCTTTAACATCGTTGAATTTCGGTTTATCACTGCCAATAGAATTACTAATCGCTGCTCTCATCGGTTCTCAACTATTCGGTAGAGACGCCAACAAAATTAGGGCTTGCACTTCATCGTCAAACTCGATTACAACAGATGACAATTGATTAACAATCTAGTTGAATTCATTCACGTGCATTGCAACAGGAGAACCTTACTCCATCTTTCGATGAAAGAGTTTCTTCATGAGAAATACTTTATTGTTTGCCAAAGGTTTCTCATACATGTCGGACAGAACCTTCATCATGCCAGCGGTGGTCTTCTCATTTGCCACGTTGTGAGAAATGTTCTTCGACAATGTCAATCAGATTACTCCCAGAACCTGTCTATCAAGGAGATTCCAATCTGCATCATTCATCTCCTCTGGCTTCGGGCTCAACGGTTGATGAAGCTTTCTGTTGTACAAATAGTCTTCAATCTGCATTCTCCAAAATGAATAATTTGTACCATCGAATTTCACGATTCCGTGCGCCGAATCATCTTCGCCTCCCATTGTTTTCTAAATAGCAACACAACATGTCGCTTTGATACAAGTTGTTAGGATTTACGTCCCAAATACTACCTAATCAGAAAAATAGTAAATGAGTGAAGAACAAATAACATACACAGATTTATAGTGGTTCACCATCAATGCGAGAGCTACGTCCACTTTGCCGCTATAAATTTTACTATAATGGAGTTTTGAGTTTACAATTCTCTCTTTCTCTCTTTTTCGACCACCCTTCTAAAAGAAAAACGACGCCCTAGTTTATATATAATGAAAATTAGGGCGAACATAATACAAGCCTAAAATTCTCAAAATGCTCTCCACTAAATAACATTACATCTCCTATTAGATTTACTCTTACTTTGTATTCATTTGGTAATGAGACTAGAAAAGGATAAATTAGAGGTTTAGTGTTGGTATGTAAGGTTCTCTTCAAAGTCATGTGGTGCTTGCCCTGAAATTAATGATTTAAATATCAGCATCTGGTCTAAAATTTTCACAAGACTGTTTATCACCATCAAAATAGGTATAGCAAGTCATAATACCTGCAAAATTTGTAGATCCACCAGTCATATTGATTCCTCCTGAATGCTCCCCTGTATTTCCAGGTTGAAAATTCTTCAGGATTGCAACAGCTGCCCATACTGCTTCTCAGTCAAGTCTTGAAAAGCATAGTTCTGAGCTTGAGTATTGGTTTCCCCTGCATCAGGGCTTGAATCTCCATTATCATTTTGTGTCCCAATGGTGTTTGGTGCAATCTCTTTTCCTTTGTTGTTGAACATGTTGAAGTTTTGTGTGTTGTTGTTTTTATTGTTGAAATTCTGAGAATTGTTGTAATTTTGAGAGTTGTTGAACCTATGAAGAGCCTGTGGATAATCATGAATCTTATAAAATTTGTCTTTGGTGTGGTCTGGCTTTTTGCAGTGCTCACAAACATGTCTTGAGCTTGAAATTCGGTATGAATTCTTCCCCCTATAGCCACCATTACCAACAGAACCATTGTTTTAACTGGTGTTGTTGTTGTAGTTTATTATGTAACTGGTTCCCCCTGATCCACTTGCATTCAAGGATGTAGAGCCTATCTCAAAGTATCCTTGTGGTCTAACCTCCATCTACTTTTCCTTTTGAATCAAAATGGAGAAGGTCTATGCAATATTAGGGAGTGGATTCATCGTCAAAATACTACCTCTCATAATAGTGTACACTTCATTTAATCCCATGAGGAATTGAATCAATCGTCTATCCTCCTCTGCCTTATGCATCTTAGTCTTAGCTCCACAAGTATAATTACAAGTGCACTGAGCATCAAGATTGAGAGCGCCCAGTTCCTCCCACAATTTCTTCATTCTAGTATTGTAACCAGTGATATCTAGGGTGCCTTGACTCACATAATTAATCTCCCTTTGTAACTGATATAGTTTTGCCCCATTTGTTTGGTCGTACATGTCCTCCAATATTTCTCATAACTCCTTCGCACTGTTAACATACTGAAATCTATCTGCTAGTTCTCTAGAAAGTGAATTCAAAATCAACGAGGTTACCATGTCATCATAATGTTCCCATTGACTAAAGGATGGTGAGTTAGGGTCGGGTTTCTTGCACTTTCCATTTATAAACCCTAACTTGTTCTTCACCAAACTAGCTCTAAGTACTCCCCTTTTCCAGAACTTATATCCACTACCATCAAACACTACTACTACTAACACAGTTCCCGCACCTTCAAAAGTATGCATATACAATGGATTGCTTGAATATAAAGTGTTTTCCTCATTTCTAAGGTTTTCTTCAGTGTTGACCGGAATTGATGCAATCGATATCACGGTGAAGAGAAACTAATCAAAATTGAATGATAAACTGGAGAAATTTAGAGTAATTAATGCAATCGATAACAATTGAACAATGCCTAAGTAATACATACATACCTTCAAACAGATCAAAAATTCAACCGAAGCTCGGAAACAAACTCAATATTGAAGAACTTAAACAATCAACAACAATACATCGATATAAAGCTAAATTGATCGATAATAGAGGCATATGCTCTGATACCATCATAAGAACTAAAGGAATTGAGTAATTGCAGTAGAGAATTGAAGGTTGAAGAAAATAACATGGAGTCTTCGAGAGAAGCTTCCAGATGACTGGAGCAAAATGAAAACTATAACTGTAAAAGTGAATAGCTGCAGTAAAGTAGTAGTACTTATACACATCATAACTGACTAACTACCTGACTAACTAATTAGTTGGTGGCAGCTAGCTAACTACTCACTAACTAACTATTACATAGAAAATGAATACAGAATACAATACAAGAATGAAGGAATACAATATAAATAAATAAATATCTTCAATAGGTTACTAATCATGGGATAAGTTATCCCAGGATTAAAAATAGTACTATATTAGTTAACTTTGACAGATGGTGGAATAACAATCATAGGATTAGTTATCCCATGATAAAAAAATGAAAATGACAAAAATATTCCTGAGGTCCCTCAAACTTTTTTTCTACTAAATAAGGTGGAGGATATTTTTGTACACAAATAACTTTTTCTTAGAAATTTTGCAATGCATATTACTTTTAATACAACAAACCAAATAATCAATAAAAAATAATATCAGAATAACTAATTCCAGCATAATTTGTCTTCAAACCAAACGAGTACGACCCCTTAGTGGTGAAGGTGGAACGTAGTAGACTAGCAGTATACCAAGTCAATCTTTTGTTTCCTTATTTGGACTAATTGTTCATTATACATTGTAGGCACTAACAAATGGTAGATTTCCTTGTCCATAATATCGAGTGAATATAGGAAACGAAGAGAGATATTCAATGGGATTTTTCACAACTGCTAAAGAATGGTATATCATAAAAGTGTCAGAATAACGTATTGATGAAGATCACTCTTTGCTTTATAAGCCCTTTGATGCTCTCAAATATATTGACTTTTTTCTCACGGAGAATGGCGGTACTCTCGAGAAATTATGTGGTGTCCAAGTTTTGGCAATTATTATAGGAGTATTACTTAATAAATAAGATTGCATGTTTAGTATTATTTTTCCTGATAGGTTCATCTTATGGTATGTGATTTTCTTCTTATGGAACCATTTTCTATATATTCACATGAGAAGAATTGCAACGTATTGTATTTTTCATATAGTTATTGAGTATTTAAATTTTAAAATGTTAAATTTTGATTTAATCTAATTTAACTTCAAAGATTTGTCAACTTCATTCTCAGAAAGTAAAAAATATCACATAAATTGAGATGGAGGGAATAATTCCTTTATATTGTGTCCCACGTCAGCTTAAAAAGGGTTAATATATAATAGGTCTCTTAATATAGTCTTGAGAAATTTTCACCTCTTGAGTTAGCTTTTGAGGTTGAGTTAAAGGTGGCAAAAGGGCCAGGCTGGGTCAACCCAGCCCCCTAAAAGTGAGCCCTGTCAGGCCCGGACCTGGGCTCACGGGGGTGGCATCTGGCCCAACCCCTTACTCGATGATTATGGGATTTTCGAGCTTTGGTGGGTTGGGCTTTGGGGCGGGTTATATGTATTTTTTACATTGATTTTTCTAACATCTTTTCCTGTTTCATATTTGATAGATTATTGTACATCTCTTATATTAGGTAAAATTGTAGTCAAATTGTAATTAGGAAGTGTAGTCCAATTATAATTAGGAATATTAGTTACCTAGTCTGTAAATGAGTAGATAATTATGTAACACTATATATATATTGTACATAATGATCAATGAAAAGTAGGAAACATATTCCTTCATGGTATCAATAGCCAAACTCCAAAATTCTCTAAAGTCGTCGACCCCCCCCCCCCCATCTCGGCCACCCAACCCTAGGCAGCCGTCCTCCCCCTCTTCTTTCTCCTACCTCTCGGCCGCTACCTCTCTCTCCTCTTCCCTAATTTTTTTCAATGGCTGAACAACTTAAATTTCATCATTCTCTTGCAGTTAACAACATCAAGAACTTCATTCCCATAAATCTTGAGATGGAAAAGGGTCAGCATTCCTCTTGGGTGAATTGTTTAAGATTCATTATCGTGTGTACAAAGTCATCGACCATATCATTCCTCCTAAATCAAAGCCTCTGGAATACCCTGATAATTATGTTGATGAAATTTGATCCCGCTTAGATGTGGTTATCCTACAATGGATCTACGATATGATCTCGAATGATTTGTTGCATACAATCATTGAATCTGATGCCACTACCAGACAAATGTAGGAATGCTTGGAAACTATTTTTCAGGATAACAAGACACAACGTGCCTTGTACCTGGAAAATCAATTTAAGACATTCAACAAGACGATTTTCCGAATGCGTCAGCTTATTATCAAGAACTTAAGATGATTGCAGATCAACTCTCCAATGCTGGTGCACCAGTCACTAATCAACGATTGGTGATGCAACTTATTGTGGATTTGAATGAAACTTATGACGACGTTGCTACCACCCTCCAACAAAGTACACCATTGCCTCTATTCTGGAGGCCCATTTGAGACTTATACTTGAAGAAACCCAAAAAACCAAGAGGGCTGCGCCTCATGCGAGCACCGCTGATATTGCTCTCATCACTACTGGTGGCCCCTCAACTGACATCAGGGCCCCATTTTCCAGTTCACAAAATAGGCAACCCGACGACCCGACACACGGCCCGCCATCCCGGAATCACCACAATGGATGAAACACCAAAAAAGCCCGTGACAGTCACGGCAGGAGCAACAACCGTGGAAGGATGGGCTAGCCACTGTTGGCCGATAGCAACTCATAGCATAAGCGACAGTGGCAGCAGCCTCCGCCGTGGGCTACATAGGCCCAGCCAGCTTTGGCTGCTCCACCTTGCCCATACCTGATTTTCTCCTGGGCACCACCTCCGGCTCGAAAACCCTAACTCAATATCCTTGGCACACATCCTTAGCAGGCATATAGTGCACATGTCTCTCCTCCTTCCACATGTGCCCCGATGGATATTGAGGTGACTATGAACACAATGTCCCTCAAAATTTTAGAAAATAGTTGATACATGGATACTGGCGCCACATCTCATATGACGGCATCCCAAGGTACTCTCTCATCTTATTTCAATATGAGAAATTTAAATCGTAATATTTTTGTTGGATGTGGACAAGGCATTCCTATTCGAGGTTGTGGACAATCATCATTTCCCCACCACACCCCATATTAGCTTTAAACAATGTTCTCCATGCCCTGAAACTTATCAAAAACCTAATCTTTGTGCGTCATTTCACAACCGACAATAATATTTCCCTTGAATTTGATCCTTTTGGTTTTTCAGTGAAGGACCTTATGACTGGGATGCGAATAATGAGATGTGATAGCACCGGGGACCTCTATCATATTACCACCACCGTCAATTATCCAGACTCCTCTCCGTCATCCTTTACAGTTATTTCCTCCTCTTTATGGCATAATAGATTATGACATTCGGGAGATTATGTTTTACGCTCCCCTGCGCATAAATAAATTTATAGATTGCAAACATGTATCTTATCCTCCTGTTTGTGAATCTTGTGTTTTTAGGAAACATGTCAAGTTGCCATTTTACTCTTCATCCACTCGTACTTTAATGCCTTTTGATATAATACACAGTGATTTATGAACTTCTCCTATTTTAAGCATAGCCGAGCATCAATACTATATGATGTTTTTAGATGATTATTCAAACTTCATGTGGACTTTTACCATTGGTAATAAATCCAAAGTCTATTATATTTTTCTTCATTTAGCGCTTTCATTAAGACACATTTTGAAAAAGATATCAAATGTTTTCAATGTGAAAATGGGAGGGAATTCGATAATAATCAATTCAAACTTTTTTGCGTCAAACACGTCCTTGTTTTTCATTTTTCCTGTCCTCACACCTCTTCACAAAATGGCAAAGCTGAACGAAAAACTAGAACCATAAATAACGTAATTTGTGCCCTTCTTTCTCACGCCTCTATCCCCCCTCCTTTTGATATTACGCACTATCCATGGCAACCTATCTCTTAAATATTCTCCTCAACAAGTCTCTCAAACACAAGTCTCCCACTCAAGTTCTTTATCTTCGGAATCCTTCCTATAAGCATTTACAAACTTTTGGATGTATATGCTACCCCCTCCATCCCTCCACACAAATCGACAAGCTGCAACCTAGGTTCACCGCATATGTATTTATGGGTTACCCTCCTAATCATAGTGGTTACAACTGTTACGACCTGTCCAGTCGAACAATAATTATTTCTCGGAATGTCATATTTGATGAGTCGCAATTCTCCTTTGCCAAACTAAATTCACCACTTCCGAATTCCTATGACTTCTTAAATGATGACATCAATCCCATTCTAATCCATCACTTGCAAAATTAGTCTCTACCATCACCGATGCCCGACCCGTCTCCCTCTGTCCCATCTCAGGTAGGTTAGCCGGCCCCGCCACAAGCTCTTCGAAACAGCCACTCTCGACTACCCGAGGTCACCGTCTCCCCTTGGCCAGTGTCGACGCCCCTTCTCCCTAATTTTTCCACCCCCTCTCAGCCTACCAATCTGCCCCAGTAGCTTTCTGATCCCGTCCACTCTCTCGCAGCACTATACATGGAATTTCCAAACCCAAACGCAATTTAATTTGTCGAATTCGGTTTCCCCTTCACCTCTTCATCGCATCCCAAAATATGCGTTATCCGATCCCAATTGGAAATCTGCGATGATTGACGAATATAATGCTCTTACTAAAAATAAGACGTGTGAGCTAGTGTCCCATCCTCCTGATGCTAATGTTATTCAGTCTATATGGATTTTAAGACATAAAAAGAAATCTGACGGTTCTTTTGAGAAGCACAAGGCCCGTCTTGTAGGTGATGGCAGATCTCAATAGGTGGGCATGGATTGTGATGAAACCTTCATCCCGATGGTGAAACCGGTAATTATTCAGACCGTTCTCAGTATTGATTTATCCAAATCATAGCCCATTCATCAATTAGATATAAAAAATGCCTTCTTGCATGAAGACCTTTATGAGATTGTGTATATGAATCAGCCTTTGGGATTCAAGAATCTAGTCCATCCAGATTATTTGTGTCATTTGAAGAAATCGCTCTATGGACTGAAACATACTCCTGGTGTGTGGCACCAACAGTTTGCTGACTTTGTATCCTCTATTGGTTTTTCACATAGCAAATCTGATCACTCATTTTTTCATCTATAGCAAGGGTAATGACATGGCATACATTTTATTATATGTTGATGACATCATTCTAACTACATCTTATGATGCACTTCGCCGATTCATTAAGTCACTATTTGCCTCTAAGTTTGCTATGAAGGATTTGGGGCCCCTAAGCTATTTTTTGGGCATTGCTGTTATGAGACATGCAAGTGAGTTATTTCTTTGTCAAAAGAAGTACGCCGAAGAGATTCTTGACCGAGCAGGCATGACGTCTTGCAAACCGGTACACACACCGGTGGACACTAATTCCAAACTCAGTACCTCATTGGGTTCTCTATATGCCGACCCAACTCACTATCGCAGCTTAGCAGAAGTATTACAATATCTCACTTTCACCAGATCAGATATATCCTATGCCATGCAGCAAATATGCTTACACATGCATAGCCCGACAAATGAACATATGAATGCCCTCAAACAAATTTTGTGATATGTACAAGGTACTTTTCATTTTGTCTTACACCTGTAGAAGTCCTCACTCTCCGACCTCACCTCTTATTCTGATGATGACTAGGGTGGATGTCCTGACACTCGTCGATCCACGTCGGATTACTGTGTGTTCCTTGGAGATAACTTGCTTTCTTGGTCTTCTAAAAGACAATCTACTCTATCTCAATCCTGTGCCGAGTATCGAGGTGTAGCGAATGTTGTCTCTGAGTCTTGTTGGATACGCAACTTTCTCCTGGAACTTCACTGCCCCATCCATTAGGCTACATTGGTCTTTTGTGATAATGTAAGTGCGATATATCTTTCCGCCAATCCCGTTCAACATCAGCGCACTAAACACATTGAAATGGATATTCACTTTGTACGTGAAAAAGTTGCTCGTGAACAAGTTCGTGTTCTTCATTTTCCTTCTCGATATCATATTGCTGACATATTTACTAAAGGGCTTCCGCGCATACTCTTTGATGATTTCTGAGCCAGTCTTAGCGTACGAGAACCTCCCGCTTCGACTGCGGGGGTATGATAGAATATTGTACATCTCCTATATTAGGTAAAATTGTTAGGAAGTGTAGTCCAATTGTAATTAAGAAGGTTAGTTACCTAATTTGTAAAGAAGTAGATAATTATGTAACACTATATATATTGTACATAATGATGAATGAAAAGCTGGAAACATATTTCTTCAATATCATCTTGATTTCCACGAAAACTTGGATTAAAAAACAAACAAATGTGATTCTATTGATTAGATGAACAAAACACAATTAAACAAGCAACTGAGGTAAGAAAGAAGTATACTTTAATTTGATCCGGCATATCCTACCTTCCTCCCTAGCTACCCTTCTATAGAAAAAAGATGAATTAACGATGTCCACATTTAAGTAATTAATCCCACCAAGTAACATTGACTTGAACAATATATATTTTTCATTTTAACAATGACAATTAAAAAGAACAGATATTATTGAAATGTTCAGCTTAATCAGATGTCGAGAAAGAATCGAATATTTAAAGAAACCGCTATAATTTCGTATACCATTCTCCCGGTTGACAACAATTAAACAAATTAAAGTATTATCTCTCTAGTAGCTTAAGCTTTTAAATAAAATGAAATGTTCTATGGTCACACGTCAACATGCTATTAAAGCATGTACTTGTTCATGAAAAAGAAAATCAGACTTGCCTGCAAGCAGCGGCAGATCTAGAAGATAACATACAAATTCATCATAGAAATCGCCCAGTATAGCTTTTAATTATATATATATATATATATATATATATATATATATATATATATATATTGTAAACCCAATTATTATTATAGATTAACTTGAAGTAGTTATAAAAATGCATAAACTTTAATTTTGAATCTGCATTTGCATGTAAGCGGGATAATAAAGACATAACTAAGTAAATGAGAGTGTGCTCTCTCACCCGATTTTGCTAAAATTGCTTTTCTACTCTAAAAAGGTTTTTGTATTAATTTATATGTAAGTTGCATTATATATAATATATTTATCCTTTAAATGAAAAAATCCAATGAAATATTTAAATGCCCTCCTATTTCTTTTCCCCATTTCAATGATACTGTCATCATGAGGCGGCTGCAATATTTTACGTGGACTGCATGGATGCATACATTTACGGAAGATGTTGCTGATGGGGGAATTATCTGGATCTGTGAGGCTATTCACCAAATAAGACTTCATAAGTCAAATCTGAAAAAATTATAGTCAAATCACAGAATCAACAACGCAAAATTATAGTAGCTACGGGATAATATTTAAAGATACATGTACACTTGTTACACGAGGATCCCTCAATTGATATCTGATACATCATGCATACTTCGATTCGTTTCTTTTGCTTGTGTATTAGTTTGAGTCAAAATTGTTAAGTTAATTTGTGGATAGAAATCAAATTTACAAACATAACAAATGGAGTAAATAAAATAAAATAAAATATTTAAATTTATTTTAATTATTTACGCGTAACTTCGTTAGTGAGCATACATAATAATAATCTTAGGGGTACTTTATTAATTTAGACGACACTATTTAATCTGTACTCAATTTAAAAAAAAATTACACATTTATTCACTTTGAAACAACTTTAAATATTCAGTGTCCAAAGTTAGGTTTTACAAAGCCGAATTTCAGACTAAATGCTTGATATTTTCGTAAAAATAAATGAACTACAGTCATATATGTCTGAACTCAACTATATGAAACTTCATACACCACATGTTTAAAGTTATTCTGAAATGGTACACTTGTAAATTTTTACGCATTCCATACATGACTTAAATACTATTACAACAACAACAACAATAAGAAACACAACAACAACAATCCAATGTAATCCTACAAGGTGGGGTCTGAGAAGATTAGAGTGTACGCAAACCGTACTCTTACCTTAGAAGATAAAGAGGTTATTTCCGAAAAACTCGCGGTTCAAAAAAAAACATAGATCATACATGAGTTTAATAATAATGTATGTTCCCCATTAATTGCTTTTAGTGCACGTAAAAATTAAAGGAAACTTTAAACAATTCCCTAAAGCAGGACCAATGTGCCGACAGATTTAACTAGCTTCCAACAAGCTCAATCAAGAAGTTTTGAATGATTGCATAGTGTCAGTGGCAAAAGGTCAAATAATATTTCCATGGTAGCGCAGTTCGAATTCTTTACCCGCAAGGGTAGCCAAGTTGGTGTAGCAGTAGAGCGGGACCGCAAGGTCACGAGTTCGATCCCCTGCATAAACCTTCTTGGTTGAGCCTGTCACACATGGCTTGCCAAGTGTGGTTAATCGGCTGACGTGGTTTGCAGGCTATTGCGTCAGTCCGGGGTTTACCCTGTGCGCACTCGAGAGAGTAGCGGCTGCGGGTTCCTTCGTCAACAAAAAAAGAAAAGGACATCGTGGCTATACTTCTTCAACATGAATTTTACTATTTTCTTGTCTTTTCTTCCTGTATCTCTCTTTGAGTTTAGCTTCATAAGCTCTGATACAATAAAATAATCTTAAACTATCCGATTAATTTAAATAATACCAAATTATTGTTCATAATTAATAAAATTAATAACCTAGAAAACAAGATAGATCAAATAACATACTTCAACGGGTAATTTTATTTGATAGTATAATCTTTTTTTATAGTATCAGTGTATATAAAGAGTGTGTCGCTTGAAGTCCTTTTCAAGAAAATATTTAAATTTCATGGAAAATCATTTTCTAATGGTTGATTATCGAATAGATTTTCCATCAAAAGAGAAAATGATCAGTTTATCTCTCTTATGAGTGAAAATCATTATCCTTCCAAAAATATAAACTTTTAACCTCACATTATTTATTTTAATTAACATTTAGATACTATTATTATCCTTTAGAACTCACAATTTTCATGAAAGCACTCTTTGATTTGCAACATTATTATTAATTAACTTTTAATATATATTTTCCAACAGAAAGTATTTTGCCACTCATCAATAAATTAAAATACCGGAAAGAGATTTTTGTAGGAAATGGAAAATGAAAGACCACTGTACCACATTGTATATTAATTAGACAAGACCCGGATCTCCCGCTCTTACTTCTATTATTTTCAGCTTAGAGTAAAAGTTGAATTATCAGTTCAAGTTACTTACTAATTATTTCTTATCCATCAGGTTTAGATTCATATCACCGCAACTATTGGTGAATCAGAAGTTATATATAGGGCTGTCCAGTGGACCGGGTCGGCCCGATCCCGGCCTATCCCGCTACCCAGCCAACCCCGATCCCCCAAAATAAAAATAAATTTTTTTTGTCGGGGTCGGGGTTCAAACTCGGGACGGGGCCTGGTTTCGTCCCGCCTGTCCCGATCCCGACCCGACCACCCCCATCCCGACCCCGACCCGTCCCGATCCCGACCCGTCCCCTTCCCCTTTGTAAAAATAACCTTTGCAACAACGACCAAATTTTAATTTTGGCCGTTAACCCCCCTACCCCCTTAATATTTATTTTTAACCCCTAAGTTAATATATTTACACTTTAACCCTATTTCTCAACTATAAATAACTCATTTTCCTCTTCATTTTTTTCTCACAAATCTTCCTACCATCTCTCTAATCTCTCAATTTATCTCTCTACAATTCTACAAATCTTCCTACTATTAGTATTAAATATTATATCAAAGTTAAAAAATTGGGAGTGAAGTTGGCAACTAGCTTGAGGGTCATCCATCGAACAAAGTTTCAATTTTCAACCTCGAATACACGTCGACGTTACGTCGATGTTTGGTACCTTCGTTCCTTCTTTAAATTATTATTGTAACTTAATTTTAATTATCGCACTTAATTTTATTTACTTTAATTATTTATTTATATAATTATAATAGAAGGATTGAAACGTATGATTAGCGGTAAGGGTAAGGGTGCTTCTTCTAGTAGGGGTAACAAGGGTAAGAGTACTTCTTCTAGTAATCCTATTCCTATTCCTAGTCCCGATGAACCATACTTTAATTTACACGATGATATAGACACACCCACTAGTGCACCTCAGGCTCAGACTGAGTCTCAGCCTGAAACTGGAATGCCTCATATCCCCCTAGTATGAATCGAGGCCCCATAAAATGAAAATTAAAATCAGATGCATGACATTTTTTTATAGGGACGAAGATAATCAACTAGCTAGATGTAAAATTTATAAAATGTTTATAAATTTAAAATCGGAAAAGGTCAAGGTGGGACGAGAGGTTTACTGAGACATGTACAAGGCGAGCACACAACTAGGTGGAATCAATACATGGCTAAAATATCGGGTGTGCCAATGCCATCTGAGTCGGGACAAGGTTCACATAGTTTCCCCGACCTAGTACAGGGTCAAATTAACCCGACGACGGGGGAGAATTTTTGGTCCTAAATATGATAAAAATAAAGATAAGGAAAATATGGCAAAATTAATTGCGGTGGAGTGTTTGCATTTTTCATTTCCTTCCTCTCCTGGTTTTGTTCATTACATTCGAGAAACATATAATCCTGCTTTTAATGGCTTTCCTAGATCAACTGTTAGAAGGGATGTTTTTAAATTTGCAAGTGAATATCAACAATATTTCGTTATGCACTGTATCATTTTAATGGCAAAGTGGTTATCACTTCTGACATAGGTCGTAGTACTAACGATAATGATTATTTAACGGTAACATGTCATTGGATAGATCAAAATTGGTTTATGCAAAAACGTATTTTAGCATATAGATATATAGATGATAGACACACTGAAAGTTTTATTGGAGAAAATATTCAAAAAATTTGTGATTACTATGGAATAATTAATAAAATTATGACTATTACATTAGATAATGCTTCTTCTAATGATTATGCTATAAAACTTTTAAAACTTAGATTAACTCCATCTCTTTCCTGATCATTTTCATATAAGATGTGCATGCCATATTTATAACTTAGTTGTAAAGGATGGTCTAAAACTTTTTGAAAACATTCTTGATAAAATACAATTTTCTATAAACTTTATTTTTAAAGGTAAAAAAAATACAAAGACGCAAAGAGTATAAAAAAATATGTCATGATTGTGGATTACCTTATAGAAAAATTGCAGAAGAAGTTTCGACTAGGTGGAATTCTCTGTATGAGCAACTACTTGTTTCTTACGATTATAGACAATCTATTACTTTATTATTTAACGCTCATAATAAAAATCCAAGGGATATGCTTGTAGATAATGATTGAGATAAAATTTTAGAACTTAATGGATTTTTAGAGAAATTTTATCAAGCTACTAAAGAATTTTCTGGTATTTATTATCCTACAATTTCAAATATGTTATTTTATATAGCACTAATATTTTTGTTAGTTAATGAATATATGCAAAAACCAACTTATAAGGCATCTATTGAAAAAATATTTTAAAAATTATAAAAATACTTTTTCCCTATCTCCACTATTTATATTGTTGGTGTTGTTAAATCTAACTATTAAAGTAGACGGTACACTTGTAGAAACGATTTATGATTGTATAGAAGTACTTCCAACAGACCCAACTGAAGAACCAACTCACAAACCAACTAAAGAAGAAGTTACCGTCTAGCATACACACCGAATGCAAACAAGTATATATGTATTACCAACAACAAAGTGCAAATAATCAACCGGCTTATGTACCATCTTCTACTACTTCGCTGCAACCTTATAAAAAACATGTGATTTCTGCTGCTAGTATTCAAGGCCTTAGAAATAAAATGTGTAGTAGTTCAACTTCTTCATAAGTTAGTGAATTTGATGTCTATGTTTTGCAGGATATTGTACCGTACGAATTAATTGTCAATGATGAAGGACAAGAAAACTTATTGTGTTTCCTTGATATTCTTTTTAGTTTATTGGCTCTGAAACTTATTTTATTTTGTTAGACTAGGTCATTGATAGAACTTTTAATGTTCTAGATAAAGTATATAGTAGTAAAATAATTAGCTTATGAAGCAGCTGCTGTTTAGTTATAACGGATTTGAAAAAAGAATTTTAATATTATATAGGATAATCTAAATTAATAACAAATATATACTCCTAATCAAAGAAAGAGTGATGAATACAAGAAAAACATAAGATTAATTGTGACAAAATATTTTTTACGAACAAATTGTATCAGAATTAATTAATTTGGGTGAATTTTTTGACGAACATGATGATCTATCACAATTCCATCATAAATTTGAGACGAAAATAATAATTCATCACAATTCCATCATCAATTATTGACAGAAACAACTAATAAGGATTTCTCACAGTCCCTCACAACTCTTATCACAAAAATTTGCGACGAACAATTATATGACGGCCCAAAATCCGTTACAAATGGAAATTTGTAACAGAATAGTCAGTCATAAATTTAACTTTTTTTCTTGTAGTATGAGTCGTCGAACATCTTCAAGATTGTGTGGGAGTTGCTAATTAAGAGGTAAAAGTTGCTGTATTTTCTCTAGGCCGACAACTTCAAATTATTCATTAACGAAAATGAAAAGGTCAAAGCCAAAGTTTATATTTAAAAATAATTGAAAAATATGGAATTACTATTGTTCAATAAGGTTTAATTAATGTGTTGGGTATTGATATTGGTGAATGGGAAATGATGGGATGAAAAGTGAAGTGAATGTAAAAGGTCCCTTTTGCCTTGGATAAACCAGTTGTCCCATATCGGAAAAAGAAAGGAAAAGAGAAGTGTATATATTACATTACACCTTCTCCAGTCACTAAAAGGGATGAGGGGGCAAGGACCCCTCGCGCCGTCGTCGTCGCCGGCTCGGCTTCGGCTTCGGTCAAATGATCTGATTGATTGATAATCTTTTTGGACCAAATTTTCTTTAATTTTAATTATTTAATTAATTATTATTTAATTAAATTAATTAACTTATCCAATCCTACCCGTTAGTGACCCGGATCCGCGTGTCTGACCCGCGACCCGGCCGGATCCGCGTGTCTGACCCGCGACCCGGTTTCTTTCCCATATTTAAATTTCCCACCAGTTTTTAGTGGCTGTTCAGAAGGGTTGCAAACCTTCAGAAACAGTACTTCCATGGCTATAAATTCGTTTGATTCATCAGAATTTTACTTACTTATTTTCTGAACAACACAAACTTCTTCTTCTTCTGCACAAATAAATTCTGTGTGATATACTGCCGTTGAGTGGTTCGCCGCTACCCGAATTTGGAGTACTACTATTACGGTAAGATAATCGTTCTATCCTGGGAGGGGATATTCCATCAACCTCGAGTATCTTGTGAGGGGAATAATTTCCTTAAGGACACACTTTGAACTAAGTGGGCTCGATTATATTCTGAAAAAATTATTCTTATTTTTTCAACACTGATTCTGTTTATTTTCAGAAATTAATTTTACTGCTTCATCGGTTTTGCAATACAGATTAATAACAATCTTAAGGAAATTATATTTTTTAGATTAATCTGTATTCTGTTTTGGAGACTAAAACCTGTGTGATTTTCTACTCCGTATGAAATTTCATATTCTGACTTGAAGACATAACAACTTCGTTGGAATATTAAAGTTCATACTTGTACAACGATTTGAAGAACATAAAAACTTCATCGTTGCCGTATTCTGGTTTGGAGATTAAAACTTGTGCAGTTTTCTACTCCATATGAATATTAGTATTCTAACTCGAAGATATAAAAACTTTGTTGGAATACTAAAGTTTCATAATTATACTACGATTTGAAGAAATAAAATCTTCATCATTTAAGTCTGTGATTGAATTGCTATTCTGGTTTTATTAACTGAAACAGTTTGTCGATTTGACAGTGACAAACGAATAATGGCAATTTGAGGCGGAACTACCTCTGCGAATACGCACCGGCGGTTACTCCTACAACCCGTACCACTTTGTGTCACCAAATTTGAAAAACTGCGAAGTTCACAGGTGCCAACTTTAAAGGATGGCAGCAAAGAATGTTCTTTTGGCTTACCACCCTTGGTATGCAAAAGTTCACCAGTGAGGACCCTCTCGTGCCTGCTGCCGACATGCCTGACAACCAACAGTTCATGGTTACTGAGGCTTGGAAACAGGCTGATTTTTTGTGCAAAGGCTACATTTTGAGTGCCTTAGAAGATAACTTGTACAACGTCTACAGTGCAGTAGAGACTTCCAAAGAACTATGGAGTGCACTTGAAAAGAAGTACAAAACCGAAGATGCTTGCTTGAAGAAGTTTGTGGTTTCCAAATTCCTAGACTACAAAATGGTGGATGGAAAAACCGTTGGAACCCAAGTTCAAGAGCTTCAACTTATCTTCCATGACTTTATTGCTGAAGGTATGATAGTAAATGAAGCGTTCCAAGTGGCTGCAATGATTAAGAAGTTGCCACCCTCATGGAAAGATTTCAAGAATTATCTTAAGCACAAAAGAAAGGAAATGAAGTTGGAAGATCTTGTGATTCGTCTCAAGATCGAGGAAGATAACAAAACCGCTGAGAGGTACCGTCAAACTTCACCAATTGAAGGGGCAAACATCGTTGAAGATGCTGCTCTGAACAAGAACAAGAAAAGGAAGAGGCCTTCTGGAAAGGAAAAGGATTCCAACAAGAAAAAGTTCAAGGGCAACTGCTTTAATTGTGGGAAAGCTGGCCACAAAGCCCCAGATTGTCGTCTCCCAAAAAAGAACAAGGGAAAAGGACAAGCCAATATAGTGGAAAAGAATGATGATATGGATGATCTGTATGCAATGCTATCGGAGTGCGATTTGGTTGGAAACCCAAAGGAGTGGTGGCTTGATTCTGGTGCCACTCGACATGTTTGCGCTACAAAAGAAGCATTTGCAACCTATGCTCCCGCTGGACCCGAAGAGCTACTATTTATGGGAAATACTGCAACAGCCAAGGTTGAAGGATATGGGAAGATACATCTGAAGATGACTTCCAGCAAGGTCCTGACTCTCAACAATGTTATGCACACTACTCGTCAAAAACGGGTTTAAGTGCGTGTTGGTTAGTGAGAAAATTGTAATAAGTAAGAATGATTTGTTCATAGGAAAGGGCTACCTCACCGAGGGACTTTTCAAACTCAATGTAATGGTTGTTGACAGTATTAATGAAAATTCAGCTTCGTCTTACTTATTGGAGTCAAATGATTTATGGCATGTTCGTTTAGGACATGTCAACTACAAAACCTTGCGAAAATTGATTAATTTAGAAGTATTGCCTAAATTCGAGTGCAATAAATCTAAATGTGAAATCTATGTTGAATCTAAGTTTGTTAAACATCCATATAAGTCTATTGATAGGAATTCAAATCCTTTAGACTTAATTCACACAGATATATGTGATATGAAGTCAATACCATCTCGCGGTGGGAAAAAGTATTTTATAACTTTTATTGATGATTGCACTCGATATTGTTATGTGTATTTGCTTAATAGTAAGGATGAAGCAATTGATGCATTTAAGCAATACAAGAACGAAGTGGAAATCAATTGAATAAAAAGATAAAAATGATTAGAAGTGATAGGAGTGGAGAGTACGAATCTCCTTTTGCAGAAATATGTTTAGAATATGGAATTATTCATCAAACTATTGCCCCTTACACACCACAATCAAATGGAATTGCGGAAAGGAAAAACCGAACATTAAAGGAAATGATGAATGCCTTACTAATAAGTTCCGGTTTACCGCAAAGCTTGTGGGGGGAAGCTATCCTTACAGCTAACCGAATACTCAACAGGGTGTCCACAGCAAAACACAATCTATTCCAAATGAACTATGGAAAAGAAGAAAACCCAACTTGAAATATTTTAAAGTGTGGGGGTGTTTAGAAAAGGTCCAAGTTCCTTTGCCCAAAAGGGTAAAAATCGGACCAAAAACTGTGGATTGTGTTTTTATTGGCTATGTTACAAACAGCAAAGCTTGTCGGTTTTTGGTTCACAAATCGGACAATCCCGAAATTCATGTTAATACGGTAATTGAATCGAGATAATGCTGAATTCTTTGAAAACATTTATCTCGTATAAAGCGAATGTGAGTCGTCAAGTGAAATATCTAAACGACCGCGGGAAGAACCAAAGGAAAATACACCAAGTAAAGAGGATGCAAGGCGTAGCAAACGTCAAAGGACATCTACTTCCTTTGGACCAGATTTTGTGACATTCTTGCTTGAAAATGAGCCTCAAACATTTAAAGCGGCGATGTCTTCTTCGATTGACATTTTGGAAAGAGGCAGTCAATAGTGAGATTGAATCAATTTTGAACAACCATACATGAGAATTGGTTGATCTTCCTCCTGGAAATAAACCTTTAGGATCAAAATGGATTTTTAAAAGGAAAATGAAAGCTGATGGCACTATTGACAAATATAAGGCAAGACTTGTGGTCAAAGGTTATAGACAAAAAGAAGGCCTTGATTACTTTGACACATACTCGCCGGTAACAAGAATAACATCTATTCGGGTGTTAGTGGCACTGGAGGCCGTATATGTTCTTGAAATCCATCAAATGGATGTCAAGACACCTTTCTTAAATGGAGAATTGGAGGAAGAAATTTACATGAAACAACCTGAGGGTTTTGTGGTTCCTGGTAAAAAAAGGAAAGTGTGCAAACTTGTTAAGTCACTTTATGGACTTAAACAAGCACCCAAACAATGGCATGCGAAATTTGACCAAACAATGTTGGCAAATGGATTTAAGATTAATGAGTGTGACAAATGTGTTTACATTAAAAATACTCCAAATCATGAAGTCATTGTTTGTTTATATGTTGATGACATGTTGATAATGAGTAGAGATATTACCGATGTAAATGCTACGAAGCGTATGCTGGCTAGCAAATTTGATATGAAGGACTTAGGAGTTGTTGATTTGATCTTAGGCATCAAAATTCAGAAAACTCCACAAGGTCTAGCATTATCGCAGTCTCATTATATTGAAAGAGTACTTGACAAGTTTAAGTATTTAAATTTCAATGTTGCAAAGACTCCAATTGATGTAAGTTTTGCACTTCAAAAGAATAAAGGTGAAAGTGACTTACAATTGGACTATGCACGAGTTTTGGGAAGTTTGATGTATATTATGAATTGTACACGACCAGATATAGCATGTGCTATAAGCAAACTGAGTCGATTCACAAGTAATCCCAATCAAACTCATTGGATGGCAATGAAACGAGTCTTGGGGTATTAAAACACACCCAAACCTATGCTTTGCATTATAATAAATATCCCGCAGTAATTGAGGGATATAGTGATGCAAACTGGATCACCGGATCATCTGAAGTTAAATCCACGAGTGGATATATTTTCACCGTTGGTGGAGGAGCAGTGTCTTGGAAATCATCAAACCATTTATAGCTTTAGACAAGGCCGGTGAAGAAGCTGAATGGCTCCGAAATTTCTTAGAAGATATTCCATTCTGGCCCAAACCTTTGGCTCCTAGATGTATACATTGTGACAGTCAAGCAACAATAGGTAGGGCAGGGAGCGTAATGTACAACGGAAAATCTCGTCACATACGACGAAGATACAATACCGTTAGATAACTCCTCTCTAGTGGCGTTATCACGATTGACTATGTAAAGTCAAGAGATAACGTGGCGGATCCGCTTACAAAAGGCTTATCTAGAGAGGGAGTTAGTAGATCATCAATGGGAATGGGGTTAAGGCCGAGGACAAGTCATCATGGCGGTAACTCTACCTAGCAGACTGGAGATCCCAAGAGCTAGGTTCAAGGAGATCAAACAAAGTTGTGACTGACGGTTCAACATTGTCAAATAACTCAACTCATTCTCGGATGAAGACAATGTTCAGAAATAAAGATAAAACCTTATGGCTTGTTAATGAGTTAATAAAGCATTAAGGTTCTTTAGTGATTATCTAAATCTGGCAGTGTATGACTAGATAATGTGGCTATAGGACCACATGTTTAGAAATCACCTATGTGAGTGTTAAGTGTAAGCCGCTTTAAAGGGGAATGACAGTGAAGGCCCATTCTCTATGCACTCCTAAAACCAGTAGGTGTTCATGGCTGAAACGAACACAACCATGAGAACCATAAACGGTTGAGGGTTGATTGTGTGACTTATGTTGTCTAGGTATACAACAAATTTCGACGGTTCAAAGATATCAAATCTACCGATTGATCGAATATATCCGATATAAGTTCACTACGGAAAGTTCAAAGGGAAACCTACTTATCCAGATGCAGTCAATCCTCGCTTGTATATCACACTTGTCCGCACATTCTTTTATATTATAGCCATTCCCATTCATGTGGGGGATTGTTGGGTATTGATATTGGTGAATGGGAAATGATGGGATGAAAAGTGAAGGGAATGTAAAAGGTCCCTTTTGCCTTGGGTAAACCAGTTGTCCCACATCGGAAAAAGAAAGGAAAAGAGAGG
This sequence comes from Anisodus tanguticus, assembly GCA_034509755.1. NCBI lineage: Eukaryota > Viridiplantae > Streptophyta > Magnoliopsida > Solanales > Solanaceae > Anisodus > Anisodus tanguticus. The sequence goes on from CM067544.1 coordinate 36,667,986, forward strand.
TGTATACATTACATTACACCTTCTCCAGTCACTAAAAGGGTTGAGGGGGCAAGGACCCCTCGCGCCGTCGTCGTCGCTCGCTCGACTTCGGATTCGGATTCGGTCAAATGATCTGATTGATTGATAATCTTTTTGGACCAAATTTTCTTTAATTTTAATTATTTAATTAATTATTATTTAATTAAATTAATTAACTTATCCAATCCTACCCGTTAGTGACCCGGATCCGCGTGTCTGATCCGCGACCCGATTTCTTTCCCATATTTAAATTTCCCACCAGTTTTTAGTGGCTGTTCAGAAGGGTTGCAAACCTTCAGAAACAGTACCTCCATGGCTATAAATTCGTTTGATTCCTCATAATTTTACTTACTTATTTTCTGAACAACACAAACTTCTTCTTCTGCACAAATAAATTCTGTGTGATATACTGCCGTTGAGTGGTTCGCCGCTACCTGAATTTGGAGTACTACTATTCTGGTAAGATAATCGTTCTATCCTGGGAGGGGATATTCCATCAACCTCGAGTACTGTGAGGGGAATAATTTCCTTAAGGACACACTTTGAACTAAGTGGGCTCGATTATATTCTGAAAAAATTATTCTTATTTTTTCAACACTGATTCTGTTTATTTTCAGAAATTAATTTTACTGCTTCATCGGTTTTGCAATACAGATTAATAACATAATGTTGTTCTACTAGCTACTCCACTAAACCTTATTGTAATTTTAATATTGCTTTCTAAAATGTCAAAGATAGTACATAAACATGGCTCAATTTGAAGAATCGACAGTCATGACAATGGGGAATTGACATCTAAGAAATTTCTTTTAGGAAGGGAAAAGCCCTTATCCCCTGAAATTAAATCAATAGTTAGGTAGTAAATTATAACCAAAAACTTTGGATTCTTATTATTGTCTTTCTAATGCTATCCACGGCATAAATTTTAACACTTTGATGTACTTTTTACGCTTTCCTTACACGGTTAGAATTGTAGTTAAATCAAATGAAATAAGAAAAAGTGAAGAATTCCCATCTTATTCCTAACAGCCCCAATTGACAAACAAACCAGATATGATGTCAACGTACTTTATAATTTCAAACCATTATTTAACTCGTTATTACTTGTAATTCAAATTCTTTTTACTTGCCCCCTAAGAACTTATGAGTCACTATTACTGATCTCCGTAAGAAACATAGATATTAGAATATGTTAGGTCTATTTATGGTGATATAGGATTTAGTAATTATGGTAATATATGATTTGTAGTCCTATACTCTATTAGACTAGGAAAGGGGGATTTTACCTCTATATAAGTCGAATGCAAGCTGGGCATTCGAGACCCTCATGCTTCAATTTGAGGAGTATTAGAATAGGTTAGGTTTATTTATGGTAATATAGGATTTTGTTAATTATGGTAATATAGGATTTGTAGCCCTATTAGAATAGAGTTACCCTATACCCTATTAAATTAGAAAAATGGAGATTTTACCTTTATATAAGGAGGTCATTATGATGAATGAAAAACATAAAAAATTCTCTCATTATTCTTGTCTCTCTAAATTTTCAATCTATTTTAATCATAGAGCATCAGTGTTTGTTCAAACCTAGTAAAAGCCTATAATTTCAATTACATATAGAACATTGTCAGGGACGTTGATAACAAATTAAAGTGCATATTTCAGAAAAATTAATGTGCAAGTATATATCACATAACTACATAAGAGGATAAAGTTAGAACATGTCACTTGACCTGGTTCGGCCATATCCTACATATTTGTAAACATCCATGATAAATATACTCGTAATATACACGATATATACATTGCCCTATGTATACCATGTACATCACGGAAACACAAGTCACAAAGAGACCGTGTATATCACGGATTGTTAGGAGATGTTTTTGTATATATTTAGCATTGTACACTTATCATATTTGTAGAATTCTTGTACAAATAAAATAGGGTTTTTGGAGTAGAATAGGAATAGGATTTTCCATGGAAATTGTAAATTGTATATATACTCATTCATTAATGAAAATAATCAAGGGATTATTTCTTTCATGGTATCAGAAGTCTAGGTGCTTCTACTGATTTTTTTCCTCTCTTCCGCACTGCCTCGATTCTCGTGTCCATTCTCGAAAAATGTGTCCTCTCTTCCCAAATTTTCTTCGAAATTCCTCATTCACCTATTGTTCTTTCGTTATGTCTACGTCAAAGAACATGTTTCATCCTGCCCTTACTGTTTCCAACATCAAGAACCACAGCTCTATTGTTCTTGAGATGGAGAACGTCCAATATGCGACGTGGTCAGAATTGTTCAAAATTCACGCAATCTCACATCAAGTCCTCCATCACATAATTCCTCCCGATGTCCCTACACCCGCGGAGGATCCTCAGTTATAGATCACTCTTGATGCTATCATCTTTCAGTGGATTTACTCCACTATTTCTACCGACCTTTTACAGACGATCATTGAACCGGACACTACGGCTGTGGCTACCTGGAATAGATTGCGTGATATATTCCAGGATAACCAACATTCCCGAGTTGTCACCCTTGAGCAAGAATTTTCACAAGTCAGCATGGAAGATTTTCCAAATATTTCAGCTTATTGTAAACGGCTCAAGGAATTGGCGGACTAACTCCGTACGTTGGCGCGCCTGTTACCAATAATCGTCTTGTTCTCAAAATAGTTGCAGGCCTATCTGAGGCCTATAATGGCGATGAGACTCTACTCCAACAAAGTAATCCGCTTCCCCATTTTTATCAAGCCCGTTCGATGCTCACGTTAGAAGAAGTCGGCTTGGCAAAAAAAGTGGTTACCGGCGCAAGTTCCGTGGCGATGATGACTTCATCCGATAACTCACATAAGTTTGTTGACAATTCGAGCCAAAACTGCAACAACGGTGGCGGCAAGAAGGGTCAAAATCATAAAAATAATGACAAAAATCACGGCGGCAACAACGGCGACGGACGGAACAGTAGAAACAACGACAGTGGGCCTCAGGGTACTGGGCCCTAGCCCGCCTGGTCTCAGCCCTGGGGCCCTTGGCAGTGGGCCTAGACCAGCGGCCCAGTCCAGCTTACTGCCCGCCCAGTTATTTCCCAGGCAGTTGGTCTCCGGTCTAGCCCAGTCACAGGCTCAATTTTTTTGGTCCGTCAAGCAGTACCCAACAACGATATAGGCCAGGTCAACAAGGTGGTCTGCTTGGGCCTCGGCCACCATAGGTCTTCACTGCTGCGGGACCGACTCCGATTCCGACACCCACTGATATTGAGGCCGCCATGCATACACTTGGATTAAATCCTCCAGACGTGTATTGGTACATGGACACCGGCTCCACTTCTCACATGACGTCCGACCAAGGTACTCCCTCATCTTATTCCAATTTGAGCAAAAATCGTGGCATTATTATTGGTAATGGCAATATAATTCCAATTCGTGGTTTCGGTAATACAACTTTGTCTCCCCCACATCCACCTCTTGTCTTGAAAAATACCCTTCATGCCCCTAACTTAATTAAAAATTTGGTGTCTGTCCAAAAATTCACCACTGATAATTGGGTTTCTATTAATTTTGATCTTTTTGGATTTTCTGTGAAAGATTTCAAAATGGGGATACCACTTATGAGATTCAATAATAGGAGAGATCTTTATCCAATCATGCCAGCCTCTAGTTTCTCGAGTCAGGCCATACCATCGACATTTGTAGCTTTAGCTCCTTCCTTGTGGCATGCACGTTTGTGTCACCCTGGATCGTCTATTGTTTCTTTCTTGCATAAAAACAATTTTATTTCTTGTAAGGGTACGCGTAGTACTCCAATTTGTCATTCATGTCCGTTAGCAAACATGTTAGATTACCATTTGTAGCCTCTACTTCTTTTACTTTGATGCCTTTTGACATTATTCATAGTGATTTATGGGCTTCTCCGATTCTAAGTTCTGTGGGCCATCGTTATTATGTTTTATTTTTGGATGATTATTCCAATTTTTATGGACCTTTCCATTTGCGAATAAATGTCATGTTTTTTCCACATTCTTAAACTTTAGAGCATTCATCCGTATCCAATTCGAACGGGACATCAAAAATATTCAATGTGATAATGGCAAAGAATATGATAATGGGTTATTTCGGAATTTTGTGATGTTAATAGCATAGTTTTTAGTTTCTCTTGTCCTCATACGTCCTCACAAAATGGGAAAGCCAAACGAAAAATTCGTACCATTAATAATATTATCCGAACGTTATTGGTCCATGCTTCTGTACCCCCTTCCTTTTGGCATCATGCTCAGCAAATGGCTACTTATCTCCTTAACATACTTCCTACCAAAGGGTTGGCATATGCATCTCCTCTTAAAGTCCTCTATAATAAGAATCCTTCGTATTCACATCTTAGGGTCTTTGGGTGTTTATGTTATCCACTATTTCCTTCCACTACAATTAACAAACTTCAAGCCCGTTCAACAGCTTGTGTGTTTTTGAGTTATCCATCTAATCAGCGTGGTTACAAATGTTTTGATTTTGTAACATCTCATACTTTCGGGTTACGATCTAAATCGCTAGGCATGTGTAAATAGACCCGAGCGATGGGAAAATTTATGTTATATTTACGTATGCTAATAAAGAGTTTAGCATATAAAAGGATAAAACCTCGAAATAATTTTGGACGTAATAAATATGACTACGGGGATCGGGAATAAATTTGGTGTGTGCACGAGGAGGTTATGGACTAATGTCATATCACAAGATTATGACAATGGGTATATGAAGATCCTATAAGTTATTAAGATTTAAGTGAATTGAGATCAAGAAATTTATTATATGGATAATTGATTAATTATTGAGATAATGTAGAAGAGTAAGAGATTAATTATTGCTATTAGTTGAATTGCTTGGATAAGTGTCAATCTAGAAGATAACATTAAGTGACTACCGTGTTTACAAGATTAGGTGGCAATTAAGTTATTAATTAGTGTGGACACATATTGAGATAACCATGCAAGAGAGTGGATAAATGGCAGACACCTACTGCCACATACGAAAGACCATGCAAAGAAGTTTCTATATGTCCTATGCTAACCAATTCATATTGCATGCAAAACAATCCTTCAATATTATCCTAGATCCTAGTCAAATTACTCTTTCTCTAATCAATATCGTCCACAATGCCGAGAATTCCAATCTCAACCAAGGAGATTCTACTTAGGATTTATTCTTGTTATCTTGTTACAATGGAATTAACATGATATACCTTATCACATAGGAGGCAACATTTTTTTTTAGTTTGGGTAAGGGAACAACGGTTCGTATTTAGAGCAGCAATATATGTTCGACATTAAAGGTATGTTAAGGAAAATTATTTCTTTATTTTGGCATGTTCCATGTAACGAAATATAACCGTGATATTGCTCCATAATTTATCGTACTCCTAGTAGTTAAGAATATTCATATTATTGATTCATATGCTAAAAACATGTCTAAATATGTTCCTAAGTCCTTATTGAGGCATACGAAAAAGATGTTGATATTCACAATGTTAGCCGAAAGGGAAAGGATATTATTGTCATCTGATAAATTCAAAAAATATTTTATTGTTATTCATGCATTTTCACTTGCATTGCATTTATTTATTACCCAGGACCACTGGTGCTATGCACACTACTATATTGTAAATATTATATATATAGGGGATATGGGGAAAAAGAAAGGCGTTATATACGCACACCACCTGCAACTAGTACATACTATCACAAAAGAGCCCGAAGAGGCCAATATGATGTGATGATGTGATTTGATGCATGTATGGCTTATTGGGACGGATTGCACAATCCACAATACTAACATATATTGGGACGGGTTGCACGATCCGCAACACTAACATATATATACCGCACATGAATCATGCATATATTTGTTAATCATTACATGGTATGATGCCCACAGAGACTGTCATGGTAAGGAAATTGCCCGATGAGGCCAATTAATATGGACATTGCATTGTGCATAACATGTAGGCAAGTGTATTATGGCCCTCAGAGGCAGTTATTGTTGGTCAGTTGTTTATGTTTCAGTTATTGGTATATTCCTGTTGTGCTGTTATTTATGCCTGACATACCCAGTACATCAGTCGTACTGACGTCTCTTTTATTGGGGGACGCTGCGTTTCATGCCCGCAGGTTTTTCATAGGCAAGGAGACGATCCACGTGAATAGATTGCAGATTTTGGAAGCACTCCTCTTTTTTTGGAGTGTCGGTCTGATTTTGGTATGATACAGTTTTACGTGTCTATATGGCTATGGCGAGGCCTTGTCCCGACCTGTTGATATTGTGTACTCTCTTAGAGGATTTTAGACAAGTGTCCTGTGTGTAGTAGTCTTGTATGGCCTTGGTATATGTATATATATAAGTTGGATTTCTGGGTTACTATTCCCACAATCATTTTTCGCCTTAATCGGTAATTAATTATGAATAGGTGTTGATAGTATGATTAGCGGTACCCGGCGGGTGGGGTCCGGGTATCCGTTGTGGCACTCCGGTTTGGGTCGTGACAAACCTGGTATCAGAGCATGCCTGTCCTAGAAAGTCTACAAGCCGTGTCTAGTAGACTTTTATTTATAGGTATGTTGTGCACCATACTTATAAACATGAGGCTATCTGACATTTAGGGATGGGTTCCATTCTTTCATCTCATAAAATTGTGTAGTAGAGCTGAGTTATAAGTATTTCATTCCTAATCCATTTCGTATTTATAATTCCAGCAATGCCTACAGCAAGGAAGAGGTCCAAGAGTATGAGGGAGTTGAGTACGGCTGCGGGCGAAGGTACCAACCGATTGCCACCCGTTAGCGAGGGCCAGAGTGAGGCCCTCGGTATGACTCCTTCGTATGGTTCTCCCAGTACATCACCATCGGAGGAGATTAGTGGAGCTACAGCACCCCTAGTTCCTCCACATGATACTCCATACGTAGATCTTGATATGCAGAGTGCGGTTCAGTTATTGACACGATTAGTGGCCGCTCAGGCCCAACGTCAGGTTCCTAGTCCTTTTGGTAGAGTTGCTAGCGCAAGAGCTCGGGATTTCATTAATCTAGACCCTCCGGTATTCACAGGAACAGACTTTAATGCGGACCTGCAAAATTTTCTGGATCAGGTACAGCGCACTTTGCGGGTGATGGATGCTACCGATACCGAGTCAGTAAAGTTTGCTTCTTATAGACTGCGGGATGTCATAGCAACATGGTTTGATACATGGGAGCAATCTAGGGGACCTCGTGCTGCGCCAGCAGGATGTGGGGAGTTTTCAGAGTCTTTCTTACAGCATTTTCTACCAGTCGAGCTTCGACGGGCTAGACAGGACAGTTTTCTACGTATTGAATAGGGTCGTATGAGCGTTTGAGAATATAGCTTGCAGTTTAATTCCGGCTCGATATGCTCCTATAATTATAGCTGAAATGAGTGACCGGGCACACAGGTTCGTTACTGACTTGGGGCCACACTTGGTCAACGAGTGTACTACGGCTTCTTTGAATCCGGATATGGATATTGCTCGCATCCAGGCTTATGCACATAACCTAGAGGATCGCAAGAGGCAACATCGGGTCGATCAAGAGCGTGATAGGGGCTAGCATAAAAGGGCTCAGTCTGTAAGTGACGTGAGGGACTTCGGAGGTGGGCCCAGGCCACAGCCTTACAGACGACCATCTTACCCAGCAGCCAGCGCATCATTGCTATCTTCAGGATCGAGGGCTGATCGTTATATTCAAACGGGACCAGGCCAGAATTCACGAGCACCAAGATCTTATTATAGAGGGAATTCTATGCATATGAGGCCGACATTGGCTCGATGTGGACGGTGTGGTAGGACCCATGCAGGGTCGTGCCAACAAGAGCGAAGAGTATGCTATTCTTGCGGGGAGCGTGGTCATATAGTGCGAGATTGTCCGACAAAGGATGAAGGTGTTAGAGCCCAGCCGGTCGGATCTGCAACAGCTTCATCCCAATCAGTACACCCGTTAGGGTAGAGTCAACATACATTATCTGGTCGAGGCATAGAAAGGGGCCAGAACCATACTTATGCACTGATGGGACGACAGGATCAGGAATCCTCAACTGATGTCATTACAGGTACGTTATCGGTCCTTTCACATAATATGTACGCGTTGTTAGATCCAGACTCAAATTTACCATATATTACTTATTTCGTTGCCTGTAAATTTGGTATGGATCCTGAGTTGATAAGGGATCTATTTGTGGTATCTACACCGGTTGGTGAATTGGTAATCGCTAGATGGGTCTATCGAAATTGTGCAGTATTGGCTTGTAGTCATCAGACCCTAGCAGATTTAGTGGAATTAGAAATGGTTGACTTCGATGTTATTATGGGCATGGATTGGTTAGCGTCATGCAACGCTAATGTTGACTGTCGAACAAAGATTGTTAGATTCTAATTTCCTGGCGAGCCAGTCCTTAAATGGAAAGGTAATATGGCAATGCCAAAAGGTTCGTTTATTTCATACCTTAAGGCAAGAAAGATGATCTCCAAAGGGTGTATATACCATCTTATACGGGCAAGAGATGTCGATGCTGAACCACCTGTCCTCAATCAATTCCGGTGGTCAATGAATTTCTTTATGTATTCCCAGACGAACTTCCAGGCCTTCCTCATGAAAGAGAAGTTGATTTCGGTATATATGTGTTGCCAGACACTCAATCGATATCTATTCCTCCTTATAGGATGGCTCCAGCTGAATTGAAAGAATTGAATGAGCAATTAAAAGATTTGCTCGAGAAAGGCTTTATTAGGCCTAGCATATCTCTTTGGGGCGCACCGGTATTGTTCGTACGAAAGAAAGATGGCTCATTACGGATGTGTATCGACTATCGGCAGCTAAATAAAGTTACTGTCAAGAACAAGTACCCTCTTCCCCGAATTGATGATTTGATTGACCAGTTACAAGGTGCGAGATGTTTCTAAAAAATTGACCTAAGGATGGGGTACCATCAGCTAAAGGTTAAGGAGAAGGATATTCCGAAGACGGCCTTCAGGACAAGGTATGGGCACTTCGAGTTCCTAGTAATGTCATTTGGACGTACAAATGCACTAGCAGCATTTATGGATCTAATGAACAGCGTGTTCCATCCATTCCTGGACGTATTTATGATAGTATTTATAAATGGTATTCTGGTTTACTCTCACTCGAAAACAGAGCATGTGGATCACTTGCGAATAATACTACAAACGCTCCGGGACCATAAGTTGTATGCAAAACTATCCAAATGTGAGTTTTGCCTGAAGTCAGTGGCTTTTCTTGGTCATATAGTATCAGACGAGGGTATAAGAGTTGACACTTAGAAGATTGAAGCGGTGAAGAATTGGCCGAGGCCTACGACTCCAACAGAGGTTCGCAGTTTTTTGGGCTTAGTCGGCTATTATAGAAGGTTTGTAGAAGGATTGTATACCATATCAGCACCACTAACGAAGTTAACACAAAAGGCTATAAAATTCCAGTGGTCCGATGCTTGTGAGCGGAGTTTCTAGGAGTTAAAGGATAGATTAACATCGGCACCAGTCCTTACTCTTCCAGAGGGTCCAGAAGGTTATGTTGTGTATTGTGATGCCTCGGGAGTAGGTTTAGGATGTGTGCTAATGCAGCATGGTAAAGTGATTGCATATACTTCAAGGCAATTGAGGAAACATAAGAACTATCCGACACATGATTTAGAGTTGGTTGCAGTAGTCTATGCACTGAAGATTTGGCGGCACTATTTATATGGTGTTCATGTAGACATTTTTAAGGATCTCAAGAGCCTGCAATACATATTCAAACAAAAAGAGCTGAATTTGAGACAAAGAAAATGGCTTGAATTATTGAAGGATTATAATGTGGACATCTTATATCACCCTGGCAAAGCTAATGTTGTAGCAGACACGCTCAGTCGTAAGTCAATGGTCAGTTCGATGCCAGTGCAAGTCAAAATGAAGGAATTGGTAAGAGAGCTTCATCAGTTAGCTAGTTTGGGAGTCCGACTAATGGATTCGGAGGATGGTGGGTTTGTGGTCCAGAATGTGTCAATATCATCCCTTATATCATAAATTAAGGAACATCAATGGGAAGACCCTAGTTTGAAGAAGATAAGAGAGAGCATTCAACAGAAAAAGACCACGACCTTTGATATTGACGAACAGGGAACTCTCAGGCACCAGGGCCGTCTATGTGTTCCAAATGTAGCAGGATTGTGGGATAGAATTATGACGGAGATTCATTTTTTACGGTACTCTATTCATCCAGGATCAACTAAAATATATCATGATTTCAAGAGTATTTATTGGTAGAATGACATGAAGAAGAGCGTGGCAGAGTTTGTATCTTAGTTCCCCAATTGTCACCAGGTAAAAATAGAACACCAAAAGCCTGGTGGCTTGACTCAAAACATCGAGATTTCGATATGGAAATCGGAAATGATTAATATGGACTTCATTATGGGATTACGTCGTTCCTATTAAAAATTTGATTCTATTTGGGTAATTGTTGATAGACTGACCAAATCAGCTCATTTCTTGCCGGTGAAAACTACCTACACTGCCGAAGATTACGCGAAGTTATTTATTAAGGAAATTTGTTCGACTTCATGGTGTGCCTATCTCTATTATATCTGACCGAGGGTGCTCAGTTTACAGCAATATTCTGGAAATCATTTCAGAAAGGGTTAGGCACCTGAGTTAATTTAAGAACGGCTTTCCATCCTCAAACAGACGGTCAAGCTGAGCGAACAATTCAAACGCTCGAGGACATGTTATGAGCTTGTGTGTTGGACTTTAAGGGAAGTTAGGATGATCACTTACCCCTTATTGAATTCACGTACAATAACAACAATCACGTCAGTATTAAGATGGCTCCATATGAGGCCTTGTACGGATGAAGATGTAGATCTCCTATTGGATGGTTCGAGGTAGACGAATCAGAGTTATTTGGACCTGACTTGGTACACCAAGCCATAGAAAAGGTAAAGATTATCCAAGAACGGTTGTTAACAGCTCAGAGTCGTCAGAAGTCATACGCAGATGTGCGACGGCGAGACTTAGAGTTTCAGGTAGACGACTGGGTATTTTTGAAGATTTCACCGATGAAGGGTGTAATGAGATTCGGGAAGAAAGGAAAGCTTAGTCCAAGGTATATTGGGTCATATCGCATAATTCGATGAATTGGCCAGGTAGCGTATGAATTGGACTTACCTTCGGAGTTGGAGTGTGTTCATCCAGTCTTCCTTATTTCCATGTTGAGAGCATGTGTTGGAGACCCTTCTCGGATTGTACCAATTGAGGATGTGCAGATTATAAAGGATCTGTCATATGAAGGAATTCCTGTTGCTATCCTAGATTGACAGGTTCGCAAGCTGAGGACTAAGGAAGTAGCTTCTGTAAAAGTTCTGTGGAGAAATAAGAATGTGGAAGAGACGACATGGGAAGTGGAAGAGGACACGACGCGCAAATATCCACACCTATTCCAGACTAATGTTGAGATTTCAAGATAAGCCTAAGGTAAATTCCAATTCCCATTATGATGTTTAACGATTGTGTATTCGGGCTATGTAACATGGATTAGATATTTTACCCCAACATTCGAGGACAAATGTTTCTAAGGGGGAAAAGATATAACATCCCAAACTTTTGGGTTACGGTCTAAATCGCTAAGCGTTTATAAAATTGCTAGGCATGTGTAAATTGATCCGAGCGTTGAGATTATTTATGTTATATTTATGTATGCTAATAAAGAGTTTATCATATAAAAGGATAAAATCCCGAAATAATTTTGGACGTAACAAGTATGACGAAGGGGATCAGGAATAAATTTGGTGTGTGCACGAGGAGGTTATGGACTAATGTCATATCACAAGATTATGACATTGGGTATATGAAGATCCTATAAGTTATTAAGATTTAAGTGAATTGAGATCAAGAAATTTATTATGTGGATAATTGATTAATTATTGAGATAATGTGAAGAGTAAGAGATTAATTATTGCTATTAGTTAAATTGTTGGGATAAGTGTCAATGTACAAGTTAACATTAAGTGACTACTGTGTTTACAAGATTAGGTGGTAATTAAGTTATTAATTAGTGTGGACACATATTGAGATAACCATGCAAGAGAGTGGATAAATGGCAGACACCTACGGCCATATACGAAAGACCATGCAAAGAAGTTTCTATATGTCCTATGCTAACCAATTCATATTGCATGCAAAACAATCCTTCAATATTATCCTAGATCGTTGTCAAATTACTCTTTCTCTAAACAATATCGTCCACAATGCCGAGAATTCCAATCTCAACCAAGGAGATTCTACTTAGGATTTATTCTTGTTATCTTGTTACAATGGAATTAACATGATATACCTTATCACATAGGAGGCAACATTTTTTTTAGTTTGGGTAAGGGAACGACGGTTCGTATTTAGAGCAGCAATATATGTTCGACATTAAAGGTATGTTAAGGAAAATTATTTCTTTATTTTGGCATGTTCCATGTAACGAAATATAACCGTGATATTGCTCCATAATTTATTCTACTCCTAGTAGTTAAGAATATTCATGTTATTGATTCTTATGCTAAAATCATGTCTAAATATGTTCCTAAGTCCTTATTGAGGCATACGAAAAAGATGTTGATATTCATAATGTTAGCCGAAAGGGCAAGGATATTATTGTCATCTGATAAATTCAGAAAATATTTTATTGTCATTCATGCATTTTCACTTGCATTGCATTCATATATTACCCAGGACCACTGGTGCTATGCACACTACTATATGGTAAATATTATATATATATAGGGGATATGGGGAAAGAGAAAGGCGTTATATACGCACACCACCTGCAGCTGGTACATACTATCACAAAAGAGCCCGAAGAGGCCAATATGATGTGATGATGTGATGATGTGATGTGATGCCGTATGGCTTATTAGGACGGGTTGCACGATCCGCAACACTAACATATATTGGGACGGGTTGCACGATCCGCAACACTAACATATAAATACCGCACTTGCATCATGCATATATTCGTTAACCATTACATGGTATGACGCCCACAGAGACTGTCATGGTAAGGAAATTGCCCCGATGAGGTCAATGAATATGGACACTGCATTGTGCATAACATGTAGGCAAGTGTATTAGGGCCCTCAGAGACAGTTATTGTTGGTCAATTGTTTATGTTTCAGTTATTGGTATAGGCAAGGCGACGGCCCACGTGAATAGGTTGCAGATTTCAACGGATTTTGGAAGCACTCCTCTCTTTCCGGAGTGTCGGTCTAATTTTGGAATGATACAGTTTTGCGTGTCTATATGGGTATGGTGGGGCCTTATCCCGACCTGTTGATGTTGTGTACTCTCTTAGAGGATTGTAGACAAGTGTCCTGTGTGTAGTAGTCTTGTATGGCCTTGTTGGTCTTGGAATATGTATATATATAAGTTGGATTTCTGGGCTACTATTCCCACAATCCTTTTTTGCCTTAATCGGTAATTAATTATGAATAAGTGTTGATAGTGTGATTAGCGGTACCCAGAGAGTGGGGTTCGGGTATCCATCGCGGCCCTCCGGTTTGGGTCGTGACAGATTTATCATCTAATAAAATCATAATTAGTCATCATGTTATTTTTTATGAAATCCAATTTCCATTTGCTAAAGTGAGTAGTCTCGGGCCTAGTTCGTATAATTTTTTAGATGACGAAGTCTCACCGTACATTATGCACCAATTAATGGGCCGATCCAGTGACCACGGAACGCTAGCAGGCCCACTTCCTGCTAGCCCGCCACAACCCACTGCTTCTGCCCAGTTTCTGTTGTTGGGCCGATCAGCCAGCCCACTACTGAGCCTGCTTCTTCCCCAATTTCTGCTACAGTCCCGCCTTCGGTTTCCAGTTTTGGGCCAACAGGCCCACTATATGCAGGCCATTCCATCACCCATTCGACTTTTCCGTAAAATCCACCCAATTTTCCCCCGAAACACAGACCTGTTACTCATAGTCAACGGGTTGTTTTTAAACCAAAAAGACATTTTAATCTTAATTCTAATGTTCTTAAATCTCCACTACCCCGTAACCCAGTGTCTACATTAAATGACCCGAATTGAAAATTGGCTATTAACGACGAATATGATGCTCTTATTGAAAATAAGATGTGGGAGTTGGTACCCCGTCCTTCTGGTGTTAATATTATTCGGTCTATGTAGATTTTTACTCATAAAGTAGATAATTCTGATGGTTCTTTTGTGCGACATAAGCCTCGTCTTGTAGGTGATGGTAAAACTCAACAGGTTGGCGTGAATTGTGGTGAGACATTTAGCCCGGTGGTCAAACCGGCTACCATTCGCACTATTCTCAGTCTAGATCTTTCAAAGGCATGGTTCATTCATTAGCTAGATGTGAAGAATGCTTTCTTACATAGGGATCTTAAGGAGACAGTCTACATGCATCAGCCTTTGGGGTTTCGAGACCCTAAATATCCTCATCATATCTGTTTATTGAAGAAGTCCTTGTATGGGCTCAAGCAGGCCCTGCGGGCTTGGTATAAGCGATTTGCAGACTATGTATCTACTATTGGGTTTTCTCACATCATGTCTGATAATTCTCTGTTCATCTATCGTCGTGGTACTTCCCTGGCTATATTCTCTTATAGGTGGATGATATTATCTTGACCGCTTCGTCTGATGATTTACGAAAGTCTAGCATGACAATACTCAGGTCTGAGTTTGCTATGAAAGACTTGGGGCCCTTGAGTTATTTCTTGGAAATTGCTGTCACTCGTCATGCAGATGGGTTATTTTTATCACAACGGAAGTATGCTGTTGAGATAATTGAGCGGGCTGGTATGTCCTCGTGTAGGTCTACTTCCACTCCAGTTGATACTAAACCCAAGTTGGGTGTTGCGGATGGCTCACCTTACGAGGATCCCACACACTATCGCAGTCTTGCAGGGGCTCTTCAATATCCTACTTTTACGAGACATGATATTACGTATGTCGTACAGCAGATGTGTTTGTTTATGCATGATCCTAGAGTTGAGCACATGAATGCGCTCAAACGCATCATACGGTACATCCAGGGAACACTTGACTATGGCTTGCATCTATATCCGCCATCGACTTCTACGCTTGTCTCGTATACAGATGCTGATTGGGGTGGCTATCCAGATACCAGACGCTCCACGTTTGGTTATTGTATATTTCTTGGTAATAACTTGGTCTCATGGTCTGCCAAGCGACAATCTACATTATCACGCTCTAGTGCAGAGGCCAGGTATCGGAGGGTAGCCAATGTGGTATCTGAATCATGTTGGTTACGTAACCTTCTCTTAGAACTTCATTGTCCCATTCAGAAAGCTACATTGGTTTATTGTGATAATATTAGTGCAGTCTATCTTTCTGGTAATCATGTTCAATATCTGGGCACTAAACACATAGAGATGGATATCCACTTTGTTCGCGAAAAGGTAGCTCATGGACAAGTACGCGTCTGCTATGTCCTTTCCAGGTATCAAATTGCAGACATCTTTACTAAAGGTCTTCCCTCGGTTCTATTTGAAGATTTTAGGGACGGACTCAGCGTACGAAGATCGCCCGTTATGACTGCGGGGTGTGATAAATATACCCGTGATATACACGGTATATACACTGCCCTGTGTATACCGTGTATATCACTGAAACACAAGTCACAAACAGACCGTGTATATCACGGATTTTTAGGAGATGTTTTTGTATATAATTAGCATTGTACACTTACCATATTTGTAAAATTCTTGTACAAATAGAATAGGTTTTGGGAGTAGAATAGGAATAGAATTTTTCATATTATGAAAATTGTAAATTGTATATATACTCATTCATTAATGAAAATAATCAAGAGATTATTTCTTCCATCCCATATGCACAATTTGACACTCATGCAGACTTAGTGAAATATAGAACAAAATATATAGAAGAAAATAGTTCCATATGTATTGCCTATACCAAATTATTAGGTAGAATCAAGTCTTAGTCATGTTACCTTCCCACTAAGCTAACGGGGCCTTAGTGTTTTTTTAAAAAAAATTGTAATAATTTGAATATTTTAGGCACTAAAAATTATAAAAAGATGATAATGTGATACAAGACTACATAAATTTCATAATAAAAAAACACACATAAATTTAATATAAATTTTAGACTTAAATTGATAACATTGTAAATTCAAAAATATACAAACATAATTTTCTAAATTTAAGTGGAATGAGAGGGGGAGGGACAATTTAAGTGGGACGGGATAGAACATGGGGACGGACTTAAGGGGTTATTAGGGGGGTCGGGACACAAGTGGGATCGGGACAGGGGGACGAAACACTAGTCCCGTCCCATTGCACTAAACATTAAACACCCCTAATTTTCATTAGGACTGACGAAGATGTCTCAAAAGAATATATTCAGACCGCATCATGGTGGAGAGGGAGATGAACTATTCAACACCCACATTCAAGGTGCAGTTTTAATTATAACTACCTTCCTTGGAGACTAGTACCTGAATGAAAATAGCCGGATTTAGCTAGCTAGTACATTAAAGTAAAGTGACAAAAATAGTGACAATTTTGATGATGATTTTTAGAGGAATAAAATACAGTAAAACCTCTATAAATTAATAAACTCTCTAAAATAATAAAATCTTCCGGTCCTGACTTGGGCCTTTGTAAAAAATCATCAAATTCGATAAGATAATAAGATAATAATTTTTCGGAAAATCCCTTTATAAATATTAGGTCCCATTAAAACTCTAAATTAATAATTCATAAATATTACAATTATAAATATTATGGTAATTTGCTAAAATATGAATCTATTGTTACTTGATTTTTCTTAAAATTTAAATCTAATTGGATTTCATCCCTAACTTTTTTAATTGCAGCCAAGAGTTCCGGTGTCGAGTTCTCTAGCTGCAACAAAAATTTTTGAAGAGTTGTTGTCGCGCTCAAAGCCTCCTTTCTCGTGACTGGTTCCAACGGTATTGAATCATCTTCAGCTTCATCATTAGTAGGATCTTCAATAATATCAGCAACAATTTCCTCTAAACTTTGAACCATTGAACATTCATCATTTTCACCCGGATAGTCCACAAATTTGTTGACGTCCAGTTCATTGCGATAACCAACATCCTTGACCATATTCTCAAGCTCATGTAGGCTTTCTTCAACCCACTCTTGTAAATCTTTTTGAGTGCATGTGGGATGGTCTCTCTTATACTTACATAATGATTTACGCATTTGATCATTCATGGATGATTTTGCGATGCCTTTTAGATGAAAAGACATGGTTGGGTGTTATGAATTATTTTATTTCCATATTGAGATTTATATAGTATATGTTTCATTCATCATGCATGAATATATTTAATTGGCTATAATAGTTATTTAAGTGCAACGAATTAATGTAAACATGTATACATTATTTAAGTAATTCCAATGAATTGATACATGCGTCCATGAATATAATAGTTAATTGTATACAATGAATTGATATTATACATGAATATATTTAATTAGTTACAAAGAATTGGTTGATGCATGAATATAATCAATGAAACATATATGAATTCATTTATTTTCAATACATATGTATGTACTAAATTTGCTGAATTTAAAAAGTTTCTCTTTTAATTAATAAAATATTAATTTATCGATATATTAATATCTCTCTAAATTAATAAAATTTCATGATCCCAAGGTTATTAATTTATAGAGGTTTTAAAGAATCAAAGAATTGAAAGTAGCCTAGCTACAGAGACCTAATCATTGACAATGCATAATTCAAACAAGTACAACTCTAATCATTTGAGAATTTTATTCCCTCATGAAATATACTATAGTTTGGATAAATTTGAGTATATATTTCAACAATTTCATGCATGCAACAAATACATTACCTGCTTCCAATTCATTTTGAGTATAAAGTTGAACAGAAAAATTGACTCATGACATTCAACTAGCTGCCCCAAAGTTTTCTTCATCACCAAATAGTCATCAACGCCATAAGGCCGACACATAATGCCTGAAAAACTCTTGTACCTAATAGGCTGAACCATCAGATTAAATCTTGAATTTACCTTAAAATATTCTATCTGTGCAATTTAACTTTTTATATTACTTTAATTCAGATAACCAATTTCACTTGTTAAAAGTCCTGCGATTCAAAACAATGTTATTTCAAGAATATAATTCAGGAATTACAGTCAGAATAGATAATGCCACTGTTTATATGAGATACGTAATTTCATGATTTGGTATAAACTTTTTCATGAATTTAGTTAATATCCATATCTGAATATTGGACAAATTTAATCCCAAATTTTATTCTAGGAAAACCCCTAACATGTCACCTGGATGAGTCTTACCAGTGTATCATGAGTGTAAAGGAGCATTTATTTGAAAAAATGATCAGAAAAGACAGGTGAAGCCAAATGATCCAATATGTCTTGCTATTTAAGAGAAAGGAACATAAATGTTTTATTTTCATGAGATTAATTAATGCTTAAAGTTTTTTTTATTTTTATTTCTCCCTTTTGGAATTAATTGGTGGTGTGGGGTAACCAAAATCACAAATTGTACTGATTGACTTCTGCAACTAAGATCCAAAATCAACCACACCATCTCTTGGAGCAGCATACTTAACTATGGGTTCAAATTTTAGTGCCAAATAAGCCGAGCTTTATTAAGAATTTAAATTTTATGAATTCGACGTTTAGATTCTTACCGTTAAATTTATTACACTTTTGAAATTATTTGTTCAGATTTAGTATTTTTTTTGAAATTTTAATGATTTTTTCACACATATATTTATGTTTCAACAACAATAATAACATATTCAGTGTAATTTCATAAGTGGAGTCTGAGAAGGATGTACGCAGATCATATCTATAACTCATAGAGTACATATATTTATACTTGCTATAAAAAATATTGTGTTCGATTGAATCCGTTAAGTATATTTTACATCCACCAGACCATCACTAAAAATAACTTGGAGTACTAGTGGAGTAAAACATAATCAATCAAAAAGAACTAGAATACAAAAGAAATAATCTTGGTGGCTTACCAACACATTTTTGAAAGATATGTTGACAAAAAAATATCACTGCTTGTGAAATTGACACTAGCAATATTACCTAATTCTTAGTTTAATACAATTTGATGAGCCAAACAAGGTTTGCTAGGCCACCTCTATATCTTTTGCCGTGTTGCCTGAAGCTTGTTCTAACAGTAATATAATATGAAGAAAACAGTTGACTTCATGCTATACAAACTGACTTCCATGCAATTATATAAACCAATCATATTTCTCTTCAATTTGTCCCAAAATCACAAAATTATACTAACTTTGTACCTTAGCTTTTTTTCATTCTTTATTTGAAAAATGGGGAGATATCCATGTTGCAAAGTAAACAATGATTTGAAGAAGGGACCATGGACAAGTGAAGAAGATGAAAAATTAATGGAAAATATTCAAGAACATGGCCATGGAAATTGGCAATTAGTTCCCAAAAGAGCAGGATTAAACAGGTGTGGCAAAAGTTGTAGGTTAAGGTGGACAAATTATCTAAGGCCTGATGTAAAAAGAGGAGCATTTTCCATTGAAGAAGAAGAAACAATCATCAACCTTCATTCTGTTCTTGGAAACAAGTATACTTATTATTTTCTGTTTTTTTCTTGATAATTGCTTGTTTTTAATCCATGTTGGTACCATTTTAGAGTTTAACTTCTATTGATCGATAATACAAAATAATATTTATACTATCATAATTGCAGCTAAAATGTCCGTGAAAAAGTGGGATTAGATAATATTTAAGAATTCTTACACCATTTTCCTTATTTCTTGATATATTCATGTTTTAATCCATAAATGTCGGTACCCTTTCAGGGGCCATGTTGTTCAAGAGATTAGGTGGGTTAGCCCTATTTAAATTTTGGGGTTAAATTTATCTCATACTTTATTGGAGGTATTAGTTCAATTCACTATTTTTATGCCAAAATCTTAGTATAACGTATTCCATATAGGAGATGTAATCCTAGGATATTCCGGTTTTAAAAAAAAAAACTTAAAGTTTAATTTATATACATTGACAGTATAAAAGTTAACGTTTAAGTTGCGTAATAAATAACTATCATAAAAGATGAAATTGGTAACCTAAAAATAGTACTTACTATAACATGTTAGAATATATTTAATAGTGTATTTAAGTTGAAATCCACATTTTATACCCTTACATTTTTTTCATTAATATAATTGTTTATATTTTGTAGATGGTCAAGAATTGCAGCTCATCTTCCCGGAAGGACAGATAATGAAATCAAGAATTTGTGGAATACTCGTCTCAAGAAAAAGCTACTCAAGTCTGGAATTGATCCAGTAACACATCAATCAATAACTGATCCAAATTTACTTCTTAGCCTTTCTAATTTGATGAGCCCTTTTGAATATGCTCTTAAGTTACAAGCAGAATTGGCCAAAATCCATCTAGTCCAAAACATAATCCAAGTCCTAAATACTCCTCCTCCATTAATTCCACCATTACAAAATCATTTTTCCATGCAACAATTGTACAATAATCAGCTTGTCCCATATGATCAAATTCTTACTAATGTAAAATCAGAAGTTTAATCTCACCTTCCGTCCCCGTTTAAAGATTGGACTTTGTAAACGACTTAAAAGATATGTTCTTTTGAGTGCAATTATTAAAAGTGTGCAAAGTATGTTCGCACATACGAGGGAGAAAGATCCACTGACTGTGCGAAAACTGTTACCACTCTTAAGTAAGCACCAAGAATTGTCTGGGCACCAATCTCAAGGGAAGAAGACTAAAAGATAATGGCTTATTTGATAAGATGATATTGGACACTCAGTCGTACAAAGCCTACGGACGACTAGAGTGGGCTAGAATTCATTTGATAGGATGATATTGGACACTCAGTCGTACAAAGCCTACGGGCGATTGGAGCGAGCCAGAATTCCAGGTCTTAAATAATTTGAAGGCCAAAAGAAAGGCAGAAAAGTAATTGACACCTAGTGAGGTGGGCCAGAGTTTCCAGGTCTTAAATGATCTGAAGGCCAAAAGAAAGGCAGAAAAGAAATTAGACACTCAGTCTGCCAAAGCAACTGGAGTGAGCTAGAGTATCCAGATTACATATAATCCGGTTACGCCCTAACCACGGGCAAGAGGTTCATCATGTGAAGCAACGCCACCTCTAAAGTAGAAGGGGTTGGAGAGGTTGTCCTCAAAAGGACTTCAAGGAATAGGATCACTTTAAAAAGAGGTAGTACATGTTCCAAACTTGTTTTCAGGGACGCTGTTGGTACAGCTGGCTTGAGACCAGTCCAACATGTCTGTAATAACTAAGAATGGTACAGTGTGTCTGTAGACAAATAAATGATATATTTGTAATCCGTGCATCTATGCCATCATAGATTAAGACACGTTAAATAAAAAGTCATTCAAAAGCCAACGAAGTTGAAATTGTTGCCTTCTGTCGACATAAACCCTCAAAATAAATGTGAGGTTGGCGAAAAGGCAAAATCACCTTTCCATTCCATCAAAGGAATAGTGAAAGAAGCACCGTTCATCTATAACTTAGTCACACCTACATGGGTGATTTGAAGTTTGTACAAAATAGAGGGGGGAGACAAGTACTTTGTGACCTTCATTGACGATGGTACAACGTATTGCATCCTTTGTTTGTTGAAAAGCAAAGATGAAGTTGTTGAAGCGGATAAGCGCTACAAAGCAGAAGTTGAAAAATCAACTAAGCCTACGGATTGAGGAATTCGTAGTGATAGAAGGAGAGAATGTGAAGCATCATTCATCAACCGACTGTGCATTACTCACCTCAGTCTAACGATGTTAGCCAAGCGCAAAGTCGTACGCCCAAAAATATGTAAGGCAAGGCGATCCTTACCGCTAATGTGATTCTATCAGAATTACGCATAAGGATAAAGATAACCCTCCATGTGAAACATGGAAATGATCCCACATACAAATGTTGTGTTGTGGGGTGGCTTGATAGAGGTTGGAATACCGAAATAGGTCAAGTT
The DNA here is from genome assembly GCA_034509755.1 of Anisodus tanguticus. Classification (NCBI taxonomy): domain Eukaryota; kingdom Viridiplantae; phylum Streptophyta; class Magnoliopsida; order Solanales; family Solanaceae; genus Anisodus; species Anisodus tanguticus. Next base: position 36,690,104 of record CM067544.1, read on the forward strand.
GGACCTAATACTGTAAATTGCATATCCACTGGATCTGCAAATAACAGTAGTGCTTATCGCCTCTTGGTGTAAAAAAATGCTGAATTCTTTGAAGATAACTTTCCTTGAAAAGGAAAAAGAAGTAATTGCTCGAGGTTAATAAGAACCCGGGAGTGCCTGACTGTCCGAAACTAGACGTTCCGTATCTACAGAACTTGAAAGTTGTTGACTATCTGGAACTTAATATTCCAGATCTAGAGAACTCAGGGATTCTAGATGTTGAACCGAGAGGGAGCAAAGAGGGGACAAAGACTTGTTCCAGGCCTTCTAGCTTGTATGGTTGAGAATGAACCATGGACAATTAACAAAGAATTGACATCTCCAGAAGCGCTGCTTTGGAAAGAAGCTACAGAGAGAGAAATAGATTCTATCATATAGAACCATACCTGTGTAATGGTTGACCTTCCTCCGGGAAAAGAACCTTTGAGTTATTAAAGTGGATACTCAAAAGTGAGTACGATGTAGATGGATCTACTGATGAGTATAAGGTCTCGGCTACTTGGACATGTGCTCCCCTATGAATAGCTTAACATCCAGGGCCATTGTAGTCTTGCATGACATGGATGTTGATGCTTCCTTCCTAACCAGAGAGTTGGAAGGGGAGGATTAGAGTTGGTTTGTTGGACTGTTAGGCTTCTTCTTCAACTTTCATTTTGGTCCCTGAAATATTTACATTTTGGTCCTGGAAGTTTAAGGTAAAACAGAAATAATGAATCTGACAACAGAAACATTGACTCTGAAGTTAGTAAGCCAACAGTTGGAAAACCAACAGTCTGAACGTGGAAGTCATATTAAAACAAAAGTCTCATTATGAAAAATATGGGTATCACAAATGACATCTTAGGAATTGGGATTTCTAAGACATCTAGCGAACTGGTCTAATTCCAAACTCATTTGTGAGGTAGTTGACAGTCTCGTTGAAGCCACCAATGGATATGAATCATTTAACTAATTGGAATCATGGTGCACCCATATACAAGGAGCGATATGCGCAGGTCACATGTAGTTCAATGTATGTTACACACTACAACCGATCTGGTATCGGTCTACAAAGTAAATCAGTTGAACCAAGTTCACTCGTGATTTTAATAAATGATCAATAGAAGGCGTTAAGTCAGATATGACGATATCTGAAATATTCGCTTATCTACGGATTATGGTATTCTGGATGTCTAGTGGTTCTGGGAGAACACATTGATGTAAACTGGATATCAAATATGAAGAACACCAAAGCCACAAGTAAATGTGTAAGGTGGGTCTTGGAAAATCCTCTAAGAAAACTTGCTTCGGCCGATTCATGATGGAATCGGATTTTATCTCTTTAAACAAAGCATGAAAGAAGTTGAGTAACTTTACCACTCCTTAGAGGATGTCCCTTATTAGGAGAAACCCATGCCTTCGACAGTTAGACACTGTGGCTAGTCGATCGGGTTCAAGAAGGTCACGAATGATGGCGTCTGGACATATATGTAGGAGACATAAGACAGTATGACAGTTGATCATCACGGGTGTCACTTCCTTGATTACTAATCAAAGGATATAGCGTACCCTTTAACTAAGGGACTACCCGAAGATCAAGAATTCTGCATGTCTAGGGGAATGGGCTTAAAAACCCAAATAATACGAACCTTTGTGGTGGTGACCCAACCATATTGACAGGAGATCCTAAGAATTTGGTTCAATGGGAAAACTAAGTTGTAAAAAGGTTCAGTTGAGCGCTTCGGTGGAAGCAAGAGCACTTCAGATAATGATTTCTGTAAGGAAACATGAATCCAAAGTTGTTCCCGAGATAGACATTAAAGTGCTACCTGCATGGTGGGTAAAGGTTAAGCTTCCAAACCATTAACGATCCTCAAACGGTTGATGTTAAGGTTGGGGAAACTTTTAATGATTCCTAACACTTGTGAAGTGGGGTATAGTATGATACCTTGTAGGAGATCACCTATTTAAGTGTGAGGACATGTCGCCTCAAATGAATGCACTTAAGGATCCAAGTGTGTCCACGGCCACAACGGACAGAACAATAAGAATGAAAATGTATAAGGGGAGTTATTGTGTTGGTATCATTGTCTTGGCTTACACTAAACACTGACGGTTCAAGACATCACGTTCACCGCGCAGTAAGTAAGTCTGGTGGTATTCAACTAGGGAAGGTTCAAAACGGAAGCTACATCTCCTGATGCAATATCTTTTCGTTGAAAGATTGTTGAAAGTAGGCACCTTGTGTGTGCACCAAAATCTCTTTCAAGAGGGGATTGTTGGAAATTTGCCTTTGGTGGGGAGGTGTGTCCACCCATATTTAATGACTCAAACACTAGGGTTCCGTATGTTGGAGGCTTTGTCTCTTCACATGTGCATAATCTACTAAGTGAGTAGATGACCGTAGGGCCAAGGATCGTCAAATTTCATTAAGGAATGAAAGAGATGTTGGTCCACGAAGTAAGGTGTTTAAGGCATGAAAATATGGTGTGGGACAAATCTACCACATCGGTGGAAAAAGGAAGAATTGTTCTCTTTATAAGTCTCAAAATTGGCTAAGGGTTTGGGACCCCAAGGGGTAACCCATGTGTTTGAAAGAGGGAGGAACTAGATGTGCTTGGGTTTGAGGCTAAGTCCACACGCCCGCCGCCGCCCGCCCGCCCGTCCCGTCCTGTCGGGTCTCGAGTCGTGGGTCGTGGGGCTTGGGCTTGGGCTTTGGGCTTTGGGCTTCTTCTGATATTATCTTTTTGGATCCAAATTGCTTAATATTTATAGTTTGGTCCCTGGAGTTTCTGGAAAGATGAAATTGGGAACGACGGAAGGCAGAAAGTTTCTGTTGTCTTTTGGGTTGGTTTTTGGAGCGTTAAAACTCCATTAATCTGCACATAACTCCTCCCTAAAAGCTCATTTATGTTGCACATTAAATCAGTGATTTACTTGGCTGATTAACTCCTCCCTAATGGCCATTACTTGGCTATTAACAACCATTAGTTGGCAGTTGAGAAGTTTCTCTCCCTATACTATATATTGAAGCCTTTTGCTCAATTGTTGAGACTAGAAAAAGACACAAACAGAAGAGAGAACGAAAACAACAGAAACTCAGTCCAAAAATGTGACCAGGAACAGTGGACAGACAGAAAAAACTCTTCCTTCCTTTTCCATTCTTCAGCAAGTCGTTTCGTGTTTGTTTTCTTCGTCAGAATCAACCTATTTGCTTTGTAGTGTTGATTAGTTGTTGTTTTATCTTGGGAGACTATTTTCCGCAAACGTAAAAGCATATATACGGGGCAATCTTGTCTTAAAGACAGAGAGTCATCTCTCGACTCAGCCACAGTTGTAACAATCCAGATTTAGTGTTTCTTGATTTCAGGTTATCAAGATTCAAGACTCAACAAGCTTGCGGCAGTTCTGAATATTGGTTATTTGTTCATCCTTTCGAACACTTATAATATTTATTTATTTCTCGTATTGTTTTACATATCCAACAATAAATTAGTAAGGGACAAATTGACAAAAGGGGACGCAATTATGGTGGTAAAAATTTGTACTTCTGCTTTCAATTTTTGTACGTGGTTATTGTTGAAACTGATGAAAAAGCTCCTACTTTGTGTACATTCGGACCAGTGTATATTTGTTAAAGCATAATGTATCAAGATATCTTCAAATGGATTATATATTAAATGGTAGAATTGGGATAAGGATTTTCATGGGGCTACTGCACCAATAGTTAGGGATAAAATTCACAAATAATATTTTCAGCTTCTATAATGAATATTGTTATGCAATTTCAAATTTTACATGTAAAAATATACATTGTCATGAAGTTTATTTTTGAAATTTAAACTCCATGACATTGACTGTTTTTATAAATGCTATTTTATATCGATTAGTTGAGTCCCTTTACATGAATTATTTAAGGGTTCAATGCGCAAAGATTACATATGTTTGAAATTCTAATAGGACTCTACTAATTTAGAATGGATAAGTGACTTTAGTCCATTTTATTTTCTTGGCTTCTTATTTGACACGTAATGAGAAATCTCATGATGCCTCCTAAGCCATTGACAGAAACAAGAGTCAAAACTCTACTATTAACAACTGCTTGTTGACCACAAGCCAAAAGTTTAGTAGAAAAACACAGTAATACTCTCATATTCTACTGTTCACTAGTCAATTTAGTTAGGTTTGCGGATTATGTTATCCCAGAATTATAATTCTAAGATTATAATCCTTCGATTAATTTATCTCACCGGAGAGGTTAAATAAAATAACATCAAGTTTGATAGAATAAGATGGAAATCTCAGGACTAAGTTTAATATTTAATTTACATTTTGTTTAATTAAAGATCTAGATTTATCTTAATCATAAACGACAAAGTTTAACAACTTGTTATTAGAACGGAAGAATAGAGGGGAAAAAAACATTAAATATATGGAAGGACATATGAGAAAAAGCAAACGGAAATAAAGAAGTATGAGTATTTTTCAAAATTTAAGTAGAACACAGAGCGCAACACAAATACTCCATTACACGGTATTTAGTTGGACACTAAATTTAACAAAAAATAGAAAGACTTTTAGCGCATACACTAAATGTGTGTAATATAAAAAAAATTAGAAATTTATTTTAAGCATGTCAGGTTGTTCTGATAAGAAAGTCATTATAGAAGAAAATAAAAATGTAGAACTAAAAACTTTTTAAATATAGAAAAGATGTCCAACCTTTTCAAAACAGACTTAAAGGGGAAAACTGTCCTATTAATGAAACAGATGAAGTATTAAAAAGGAAAACAAAACAAATAAAGTTTGATATAACAAGCAAAAGCTTATGTCCCGCAACATTAAATTTTTCTCGATTCAAAAGAAAAACAGAAAACAAAACAATTGAAGTTTGAAGGAAAAGAAAAGGTATACATACACATACAAAAGAAGAAAACTATTACCGAAGATACTCTATTTTTTAATAAATCTATTTCGATTAGAAGCATATAAATCAGGAAACAATATTGAAGAATGGAAATGCTTGGAATTAATATAACGAATAACTGGTTTTTTACTTTGTATGTAATTGACTAATTCTCCATTTCTTCTTTCACGAATGGCTGAACATTTACTTGAGCAATACACAACTAATTAAACAACAGTGGCAGATAAGCCTTGGATATGCCTCGTGGGAATGATTGTACACAAACAGGTAATTACAAGAACTCACAAATTCACTTGTCCGTACTCCCTCCATTTCAATTTAAAAAATATCTATTTGATTAGGCACAAAGTTTATGAAGGAAAGAAAAAATTTTAAAATTTGTAATTTACTGGCGAATTCAGAATTTTCACTGAGGTGATTTGTTAAAATCAAGAGAGAACGGAAATTTAGAGAGAAGAACAATAATGAGAGAATTTTTTCTTGCTTTTCATTCATAACAATGACTTCTTTATATAAAGGGTAAGTTCTTTCTTTCCCTAGTCTAACAAGAAACACTATTCTAATAAAACCATCATAATTACAATTTATCAAATATACTTATACTATGATTCTACCATAAAACTATTAGAGTTAGACTGGGTTTTCAATCCGGTTCCGGACTAGGTTCGTCTGTCAATACCCCTGTCAAGTTGAAGCATGGAGATCTCGAATGCCCAATGTCACGACCCAAACCGGAGGGTCATGACGGGCACCCGGACCTTACTTGCCGAGTACCACTAATCATATATTTAACATCTAACCATAATTAATCATGGGCCCCGAGGGCCGTCACAAAGTACCCTGCTGACATGTAGAAATGATAAACTGGAAAGGTGTTACGTAAACTCTTACAAACAGAAAAACCTAACCTATGCATATATACATACTAAGGCCGATAAGGTCATACACGACTACTACACACAGGACATCTGTCTACAAGTCTCTAAAGAGTGTGTGACATAGTAAGGTTGGAACAGGGCCCCGCCATACCCCTATGCATATCAAAAATACCATACCACGACTAGACTGCAACTCTGAAACAAGTAGAGTGCTCCAGAATCAGTTGAACCAGCAACCTACTAGTGCGAACTGTCACCCTCTCTACCTGAGCCTGCGGGCATGAAATGCAGTGTCTCCCGACAAAGGGATGTCAGTACGATTGATGTACCGAGTATGTCAAGCATGAAGAATAGCATAATAGAAACCTGAAAGTAACATAAGACAAGAAACAACCAACCAGTAGAGAATGCCTCTAAGGGTCATAATATGCCTAAATGCCATGCACAATGCGGTCATACATATACATATGTGTATATAACGCCATCAAGCCTATGTGGGCATAACATCAGATCATATCGGCCTTTGTGGGCATAATCATCATCGTATATATGTACCAACTTCAGGTGGTGTGCGTATATAACGCCTTCTTTTTTCCCATACCCATACATAAATAATGCATACATATAGTAGTGTATATAACAACTTTGAGGTCAAGGTATGTACATGAATATAATGCATGAATGATATGATAATAAGACACTATAAGTTTGTCAGAGTGATGTAATGTCTCTTCACCTCCGATTAACATTATGAATACTAACATCTTTCTCATATACCTCAATAAGGATTTAGGAACATATTTAGACATGCTTTGACAATAGGAATGTATAACATGAACATCCTTAGTAGAATAATTTATGGGACAATATTACATTTGTGTTTCGTACTTAGAACATGCCAAAAGAAAGAAGGATTTGCCTTAACATACCTTTAAATCGACTTTTTACGATGATGATGAAATCAACCTCCTTCACAACCTAGTCTTGAATCCATCCTTAAGTAACTTACAAAAAGTCACTCCTTCCGACTAGCGTCTCACCTTAACTTGCACATTTGGGTTCTTGTGGAGATGTTCTTCAAATTCTTGTTGGAATTTAATTGAATTTCCTCCAAAATAATGAGTTGGCTGAGAGCTCAAGAATTGTCATCCATGGTCGTTCACAGTTTTCCTTATTTCAAAAATAAACGTCCAACAAATGAAAAGATATTGCATCATTTTCGTAGGCTAATGATAATGAAGTAGATTGGTTACGTAAACACCACCACTTGTAATAATCTTTACTAAGCTAAAGTGTCTCATTTATGAAGTCACACGTGACCAACAAAGTGATTCATTATTTTAGAGTATTTAATCCCATTTATCTCATTATGTTGGTGGAAAGTTTGGCAACCTTTGTTGGCTTTCTAGTGGGACAAAATCTGATCATATGAGGCCACATAATGGTAATGTAATGGGATAAACATAGGGACTAACTTTGTCCACATCTCACACATGTGGTCCAACATACACCTCAACAATTTCTTACTTTGTTTTTGCTTAAAAGTGAAGATACTCCCATTGATTGGATCCACATAATATTTACCCCATAATCTTAATTAATTTTTTATCTCAATTCACTTAAATGATACTTATTTTCAACACACTTCATAAACTCATTATCACCACCGTGTGATATTACACTAGTCCATTGCTTCTTTTGCCACGCATAAAAATACTATTTCCAATCACCGTCATCACACTTATTATGTCTGAAATCATTTCGGGACCGCATCCTTTTATATACTAAGCTATTGTTGTGAATACCTATATATAACAAAATTTCCCTAGGACTCAGGTCTCCTTACATATATCTAGCGATTTAAACCATGGCCTGAAAGTACTAGATGTTACATCCTTTCCCCCTTAGAAACATTTGTCCTCGAATGTTGGGGTGACATATCTAAGGATTCTAGCTCTTGGGTTTCTCATCATTTCATCATTTTTTTTTTGCAGAACTTCCTTTATAAATAGGACTATCCGGATTCCCGTCACGTAGCCAAAAAACACAACCACCGCTTCACGGGCCATGTAATATAGCATACATCATTATATCTGATCTCACATGGTCATCAATCCTTAATTATAATAATCTGAAATAGAACCCACCTTATGCTTCTCTCGAAACCCGGCATTGGTCTAAAATAGGTAAGGATATTTGTGCTTCATTTCCTCCTCCGCCTCCCATGTCATTTCTTCTACATTTTTATTTCACCATAGAACTTTCACGGAGGCTATTTATTTAGTCCTCAACTTGCGGACTTGTCGATCTAAGATAGCGAGAGGAACATCTTCATATGATAAGTCCTCTGTAACCTTCACATCGTCAATTGGCACAATTTGGGAAGGATCTCCAATGCACCCTTTTAACATAGAAACATGGAAGATCGGATGAACAAACTCTAACTCATGAGACAGGTCCAATTCATAAGCTACTTAGCTGATTCATCGAATTATGAGATATGGACCAATATACCTTGGGCTGATCTTTCCCTTTTTCCAAATCTCATTACACCCTTCATAGGAGAAATCTTCAAAAATATACAATCATTCACTTGGAACTCTAAGTCCCATCGCCGCACATCTGAATATGACTTCTGATGACTCTGAGCGGTTAACAACCGTTCTTGGATAAACTTTCCCTTCTCTATGTCTTGGTGCACTAGGTCAGGCCCAATTAATTCTGATTCACCTACTTTGAACCATTCGATAGGAGATCTATATTTTCATCCATACAAAGGCTCGTATGGAGCCATTTTAATGCTAGCATGATAATTCTTATTGTACACAAATTCAATAAAGGGTATATGATTATCCCTACTTCCCTTGAAGTCCACGACGCGAGCTCGTAATATGTCTTCGAGCGTTTGAATCGTACGCTCGGCCTGTCCATCTGTCTGAGGGTGGAAAGTTGTGCTAAGATTAACTTGAGTGCCCAAACCTTTTTGAAATGATCTCCAGAATTAGCTATGAGCTATGCACCTCAGTCAGATATAATAGAAATAGGTATATCATGAAGGCGAGCAATCTCCTTAACGTATAACTTTGTGTAGTCCTTGGCAGTGTAGATAGTTTTGACCGCCAGAAATTCAGCTGATTTGGTCAGTCTATCAGCAATCACCCAAATAGAATCAAACTTATGATAACAGCGAGGTAAACCCGTAATGAAATCCATATTAATCATCTCTCATTTCCACATCCGGATCTCAATGTTCTCAGTCAAGCCATCGAGCTTTTGGTGCTCTACTTTTACCGGCTGACAATTAAGACACTGAGCTAATAAACTCTGCAATGTTCCTCTTCATGTCATTCCACTGATACATACCTTTGAGATCATTATACATCTTAGTAGATCCAGGGTGAATGAAATATCGTGAGCAATGGCCCTCCATCATAATCTTGTCTCGTAATCCTGCTACACTGGAAATACATAAATAGACCTTCCACCTGAGGGTCCCTCTCCCATTATACCTGAAAGTTGTGATTCTCTTTCGTTAAATATCTTTTCCGATCTTCTCTAAAAATGGGATCTTCATCATAACGTTCCTTTTTTCCAATATGAGGGATGGCCCTGCTGTATTCTGAGTCATAAGGCTACCACTATCTGAATCCTCCAATTGCACTCCCACTTATCTAACTGATGCGTTCCCTCATGTCAACTTCTCTCCTTCATCCTCACATTAGTCAAGCCGATTGTGGGTGAATGATTCTATTGTCAACTTAGCTTTGTTTACTAACTGGTGTGCTGAAAACACTTATATCTGTAGTATCTCAACCATGAACATTTTATGAACAATGTCATTGAATCTTAAGTGCGCGTATCATCGTAGTTAACTCTCATTTATGGCCTGAAAGGAATCTCCCCATTTTTTTCCTGTACTTTCTCACTACTCGTAATTATAAACAACTTTCTTTCTTACTTCGTTTGACACTTGTTCACTCATTTTCTTGTCGTACTCGTCTTAATTCTAAAATATTCTGGTATACATACGTACTCTTAAACATTGCTCCTGATTCCAATCTTCGGGGTTACTACCCCTTAAAAGATGAGTTATTAACTTATTCCCTCATTCAATACGTGGAATATTTTGAAGAATTTGCATTATATGACGTTGGCCTACTATATCCAAACCTGATCGTTATACTTAGATTTGAATTCCTTTACTTGCCTCATGGCTAAGACTTTCTGTCAATGGCGTTTTGGCAAAAGATTTCATTGATCTGGTTAAACTATAAACCCATTACTTTATCTATCTCGTAGAACATTTGGTCAGTTCAAAAATGCTCACAGACATCTGTAATTGCCTGACATTTTATCTTTATTATAATGTCATTATGTCTTGACATATAATCTTTAATGTCTACCTTGTATCCATAGACGTCATTGGCCCTTTTTCACCTGTTTAGGTGCTAATCTTGAGTTTTACTCACTATTACTTCCGTTTACCTATTTTCTGAGAGGTATGACTGCATATGTTGTGGAACCGATGCTTCGTATGTTTAGATCCAAGTCACAGTGTTACATGATCTAATGACTTGTCAAGCTTTCTTGTCTTATCATTATTAGATTTCCTATCGACCGAGTGCTCATTTGTCTTACCTTTACATTTCCATTTCAACTTGCCTTGGGGGGGGGGGGGTCTCTTATCTCAAAGTATTTCTCATATTATCTTCCTGAACATAAGAGGTTCGTCACCTTTGGCCGAAGAGTTTTTACTGTCCCTCATCTACCGTTGGTCCTTAATCATACCTTTGTGAAACCTGCATAACTATAATCTTATTCACATTTATCCTTCTTATCATAATCCTTCCTTCTACTCTTCATTAAACGAAAACTTTTCTGCCTTGATACTTGATCATACCATTCCATTCATACTTATTAACTGTTTTCATATTTCTTACAACCATTCTTCGATTGTTCCATAGCTCCTGTCCTCAATTTCCACCTAACAAGTTATTGTTATCCAGAGGTTATTTAGAATTGTAACATGCCGCACAATGAAGTCGAAGACCTTACCAGTCCAGTACCTATATCATGCCTTAGCTTACTAACATTGATACATGTAATTCTCAATAATACGTGGTATGGCCCTTTACACACGACTGAGAGACTTATGTCCCCTTCCACTATCGTGGATAACTCGATCCTTATGTATGACTTGGGCTCACTATTCTAGGTACGTCACTTTATGTGATCTTCTTAAATTTACTGATGGTCACTCTTCAGACGATTTGATTAGACAATACATTCTCGTTAATGATATCCTGGGACAATTCCCAATCTATTCTGGGTAAGGCATTATAATTTAGGTCGCATGTACATAACATATTCCCTCATTCTAATCCGCAAAAGTCGCTGTAAACGTGTAGATTTTCATAACTTATTAAACATTTCAATGATGTCTTCTATTTTTCATCTATACAACTCATAATCATTTTATCTTTTCCTTTGCGCATCAGCTTGGGATACTTTGAAATGTTGTGGCCATGGATGCCACACTAAACCAACCCCCTGTACCTTTATGACATAATTCGGCATGCGCTCGACCACACTGACTACAAGATGGTCGGGGCGGTCTCACTCGACCTTTACAACTTTAACCCTGAGATATTGGCAGCTTTGAACCCTTTAAATTTCGGTGATCCCTGATTAATTAAACACCCTGGGTTATGAGCTCCTTGACCCCTCAAGGGCCTATCTCTATCGGATGCTCTAGGATGAAATCATGCCTGAGAAAGCAACTTACTCATATCCTCTAATGGATATGTCTCAATAGAGGGCATACTACTCGCATTTACACTCAATCCAACCTCAATTTCACTGTTAATCATAGCCCTATTGGAAAAAGGCATTGTTGTAATCGTAAACACGATAAGATTTACAAAGAGAATTCTTACAATTCAGCTCTATAGAACGATTCTAGATCAAGAAGGAAGGTAACTTGATCCTAAATGCCCTGTAGCCTCCTATCTATAAGTGTGGTGCACAACACACCCATAAATAAGACTCTACTAGACAGGGCTTGTAGACTTCCTAGGACTGACCTGCTCTGATACCAAGTTTGTCATGACCCAAATCGGAGGGTCATGATGGGCACCCGGACCTTACTTGTGAGTACCACTAATCATATTTTTAACATCTAACCATAATTAATCATGGGCCACGAGGGCCGTCACAAAGTACCCTGCTGACACATAGAAATGATAAACTGGAAAGGTGCTACGTAAACTCTTACAAACAGAAGAACTCAACCTATGCATATATACATACTAAGGCCGACAAGGACATACACTACTACTACACACAGGACATTTGTCTACAAGCCTCTAAACAGTATGTGACATCGTATGGTCGGGACAGGGCCCCTCCATACCCCTATGCATATCAAAAATATCATACCACGACTAGACTGCAACTCTGGAACAAATAGAGTGCTCCAGTATCAGCTGAACCAGAACCTACTAGTGCGAACCGTCAGCTTCTCTACCTGAGCCTACGGGAATGAAACGCAGTGTCCCCCGATAAAAGGGACGTCAGTACGACTGATGTACCGAGTATGTTAGGCATGAATAATAGCATAATAGAAACCTGAAAGTAACATGAGACAAGAAACAACCCACCAGTAGAGAATGCCTCTGAGGGCCATAATATGCCTAAGTACCCTGCCTGTGCAGAATGCCTCTGAGGGCCATAATATGCCTAAATGTCATGCACATACGGTCATACATATACATATGCGTATATATCGCCATCAAGCCTCTGTGGACATCCCATCATACCATATCGTCCTCTGTGGATACAATCATCATCATATATCTATACCAGCTGCAGGTGGTGTGCTTATATAACGTCTTTCCTTTTCCCATCCCCATACATATATAATGCATACATATAGTAGTGTATATAACACCTTTGAGGAAAAGGTATGTACATGTATATAATGCATGAATGATATGATAATAAGACACTATAAGTTTGTCGGAGTGATGTAATGTCTCTTCACCTCCGATTAACATTATGAATACTAACATATTTTCCATATACCTCAATAAGGATTTAGGAACATATTTAGACATGTTTTGACAATAGAAATATATAACATGAACATCCTTAACTGCTAAGAGTAGAATCATTTATGGGACAATATTACGTTTACGTTTCGTACTACATGACAAAATAAAGAAGGATTTGCCTTAACATACCTTTAAATTGACTATTTACGATGATGATGAAATCAACCTCCTTCACAACCTAGTCTTGAATCCATCCTTACGTAAATTACAACAAGTCACTCATTCCAACTAGTGTCTCACCTTAACTTGCACATTTGGGTTCTTATGGAGATGTTCTTCAAATTCTTGTTGGAATTTAATTGAATTTCCTCCAAAATAACGAGTTGGCTGAGAGCTCACGAATTGTCATCCATGGTCGTTCATAGTCTTCCTCATTTCTAAAATAAACGTCCAACAAATGAAAAGATGTTGCATCATTTTCGTAGGCTAATGATAATGAAGTAGATTGGTTACGTAAACACCACCACTTGTAACAATCTTTACTAAGCTAAGCTTAATTAATTTCTTGATCTCAATTCACTTAAATGATACTTATTTTCAACACACTTCATATACTCATTATCGCCATCGTGTGTTATTACACTAGTCCATAGCTTCTTTTGCCACGCACAAAAATATTATTTCCAATCACCGTCATCACACTTATTATGTATGAAATTATTTCGGCACCGCATCCTTTTATATACTAAGCTAATGATGTGAATACCTAAATATATCAAAATTTCCCTAGGACCCAGGTCTCCTTACATATATCTAGTGATTTAAACCATGGCCCAAAAGTATGGGATGTTACACCAAACGTTCCAAGCAGATATTCATATTGTGACTTGCCCAGAGCTTTTGTAAACACGTCGACCAATTGTTCGTTGGTTGACACATAACTCGGAAGAATTATACCTAATTGGAGTGTGTCTCTGACATAATGACAGTCAACTTCAATATGTTTAGTCCGTTCATAAAATATCAGATTTTATGCAATATACAACGATGCTTGACTATCACAATACATTTTAACCGGAGATTTATGTTCGACGCCCAAGCTATGTAGGATTCCCTTCAACCATTTCAATTCAAAAACCATCATCGCCATTAAACGGTATTCCGCATCTGCTAGTGAGCGAGATACAATGTGTTGCTTCTTGGTTTTCCATGATATCGGTAAATTCTAGAGGGAGATAAATCATCCGGTGAGCGATCTTTGGGTCAACGGACATCCAACTCAGTCTACATCACACCACTCATACAACTTGAGATCACAATCCTTACTTAACGCAATTCTTTGCTCATGGTTCTTTTTCAAGTATCTTACTACCCGGAGGGCGGCTCTCCAGTGTGCTTCCTTCGGGTGGTACGTGAATTGGAACAGAACATGCACACAATAGGATAGCTTCGATCTCGTAAAACTGAGGTATATCAATCTGCCAACCAGACATCAGTATGGTACCGAATCTTCCAAATTGGCCCCTTTGGCCAATGCCAGATTGTGATTCTGTTCCACAGGAGTTTTAATCGATTATGGTCTCAGTAGCCTGGACTCAGAGATTATATCTAAGGTATACTTTCGTTGACAAATAAATAATCTGATTGGTCCATGCGCAACTTCAACCCCTAGAAAATACTTTAGGAGACCTAAATCCTTCATGTACAAATAGGCTCGGAGATTGTCTTTGAACCATGTAATGACACCATGGTCATTTTTAGAGATAATTAAGTCATCCACATAAACTAAGACGTTAAGTTGTATAATTCACTGGTGCATCATGAAGAGAGAATAATCGGAGTATGATTGTTTGAATTCATATTTCATCAAGGCACTTGATAATTTTGCAAACCAGCACCGTGAAACTTGTTTCAACTCATACAACGATTTTTAGAGTCGACATACTTGTTTCGGATCAGACACACAAAATCCTGATGGTAATTTTATATAAACTTCTTCTGCCAGTTCGCCGTGCAAGAAAGCGCTATGAACATCCATCTGATATAACTCTCAATTTCGAGCGGTCGCTACCACTAAGAAGGTCCGAACGATCACTACCTTCACAACCAGAGCAAACGTTTCATTGTAGTCAATACCCTCCTCTTGCTTATTACTGAAGATGACCAATCGAGCTTTATATCATTCAATTGTTTTGTCCGAGTTTTATTCAATCTTGTATACCCATTTACATTCTAGTGCTTTCTTATCTGGCGGCAATGTTTCCAATGTCCATGTGACATTGTCCTCTATATCTTGGATTTCTTATTGCATGGCTTTTCTCCAACATTCTTTTTTCATAGCTTCCGAGAATGATTTTGGTTCAATTCTTTGGGTAATTGGTGTAAGAAAGCTTTGGTGTTGCGAGAAAAAATTATCACATGATATATAGTGAGTTAAAGGATAAGGTGCACCTGAGGGTTGATAAGGATCGGGCGAACTCGTTGATGGACTTTCTTTCTGAAATGTTTTAGTAATGTAGTCACATAATCGAATCGAGTCATGCTTCTGACTTTTACCTCGATCCAATTGTTCCTCCAGTGGATTTTCATTGGCTTGGGTACCTTTCTTCTGTACTTCTTCCACGTTTTCATTATTCGGACTAGCATCTATCCGATCTAATTCTGGCTGATCCGTAAGTTTGGTATTTGGTATCTGAATTTCTTCTATTCGAGTTTTGTTCACACATACATTATCTATTTTTTCTTCCTAAAAATGTGTTGATTTATTTCGTCATTTGTTTCATCTGGGATCACTTCTATGTTGTCAACTAAGTTACTTGTTCATATGGAAAAATGGAACTTAGTCTCGTAGAAGTCCACATCTCTTGAGACTAATATTCATCGTTTTCTAAGTCATACAGTCTCCGACCTTTTCGTTCGTATGGATATTCCAAAAAGATACACCTACGACCCCGACTCTCAAACTTATCTCTTGTTCTTACCTTTAGGTGTGCATAGCATAGTGACCCTAGCACCCTTAAGTGATCATAATGAGGTGCCTCCCTGTATAAAATTTCATAGGGAGTTTTCCCATTTAAAATCGAAGATGGTATTTTATTTATCAAGTATCCCACAGTCAAAATGAGTTCTCCCCATAATTTAATAGGAATATAGCCCTGAAATCTCAATGCTCGTGCCACATTAAGAATGTGAAGGTATTTTCTTTCGACTCTTCCATTCTGCTGAGGTGTTTCTGTGCAAGATGTTTGAAGCAGAATTCCATGTTCGAAGAAGTAAGTCTTCATACACATGAACTCAGTTCCGTTATCACTTTTAACTATCTTCACCCTTTTTCGAACTGCCTTTCCACAAGAGCGAAGAAATTCTTCAAGTTTTGGGATACTTCTTTCTTATCAACTAAAGAAAATCCAAACAACTCGTGAACGATCATCCACAATAGTCAAAAAATATAAAGCACCACAAGAGGAAGGGATCATAAATGGTCCTCATAAATCGCAATGGAACATCTCAAAAGTACCTGAAGCAATATTCTCACTTAAAAGAAAAACACTTCCCGTATGCTTTGCTCATTGACATATATCACATTCTCTATTCAATCTATCACCATTTTCCTTTAAGCCTAATGCCATAATAGACTTTATTACTTGTGCTCAAGGATGACCCAACCGTTTATGCCAAAGATCGAACCAATCAACTGTCTCTGCCTTCATAGCCCATATCAGCGGCACATTCCGAAAATAGTAAAGTCCACCTCGACGCTCACCCTTTCCAATCAGCTTTCTTATGGTAGAATCCAATATAGCACACATAATTCTATAAATGTCACATCACAATCTAAATAATCAACTACTTATGACACATAAATTAAATTTCAAGTCAAATCCGGAACATAAAGAACATTCTTCAACTTTATCTTGTCATTCAACTTGGTTGTTCCTTCTTTTGTAGCCACCGAGCTACTTCCATCCTGAAGCCCTACCGGACACTCGGGAATATCCCGTTGATCGCTCAGTTTCTCCGAATTACCTGTCACATGATTGGTAGCTCCAGAGTCAATAATCCAGAATGAGTTTTCAGTTTTACCATCCATCTTGGCATTCAGATTCATTCCTTGTGAATCACCATTTTCTAAATCTTTTCACTCAGATTGTAAGGTCTTATCCTGCCTGTGTTCATCTGTTCTATATATGCCTGTGTATCCTTAACAACAACGGCGTTAGCCCGGTAGTTGCCTCTTCCGCGATCAAATCTCGAGCCTCTCCTTTACTATTGTTATTGTCCTCGTCTTTCTTCCTCTGGATTTTCTTTCTTCTTTTTTATTTCCTGGCCACCATTCCTAATCCCAATGAGTTAAAAGCATCATTTCACAACGTGTCCAGATCTCTTGCAACGTGTGCAGAATGCACCATCATTCTTCCTTTCACCTTGGTCACGGTAAGGATTTCTCTCTCGTATAGCAAAGGCCACGTTTCACTCTGTTCTTTTATTTTTCGTGTGAGTCCTCTCACACGCTCTTCTTGCACTAGCTTAAAGTAGACTTTGTTTAATGATGGCAGCGGATTCTGGGCCAGTATGTTCAATCTCACTGTTCCATACATTGCCTCATCTAATCCTATGAGGAAAAGATGCACTTTTCTTCTCTTTTTTTTTGGTTTCCAAGATCATCCTCAGATTGCACATGCACTTTCTGCACTTGCAAGTCGAAATATGTTCGTAGTTTGTCAATTCTTCCCACAACTTAGTTTTCCATAGTATTCCACTATGGTCCTTCCCTTCTGCTTGCACTCCGCAAGTTCTGCCTTCAGCTGTTGCATTTGAGGTTGTTGATAACAGCGAACCGCTCTCGAATGCTTGTCCATAATTCTTCCGCTTCCTCTTTATGCGAAATCATTGAGCGAAGCGTTAGTTTTATGGTGTTGCGAATCCATGACAGCAACAAAGAGTTTATAGTTCACCAATCTTCTAAGTGTGGTGACTCTTCATCCGATTTCTTGATTGTACCATCAACAAAGCTAAATTTCTTCCTTGCTCTTAGGGTCGTCCTCAAGGATCTAGCTCATTTTTCGTAATTCTATCCCTTCAGTTGGACTTGTGTCACCACAATTCTGAGATTTTCGTTTGACGTAATTTCATAAGGGAAGATTGTCTTTCTTTGAATTTTATTTTCTTCACCAGCGATTCCTTTATTTTTATCGTCGATTTCTCCATCACACGCTATTATTTAGAGTTTTTGTGTTCTTTTAACGAGGCTCTGATACCATGTTAAAATTAAGAGGGAACGGAAATTTAGAAAGAAGAAGAATAATGGGAGAATTCTTTCTTGTTTTTCATTCATCAGAATGACCTCCTTATATACAGGTACGTTCTTCCTTTCCCTAGTCTAACATGGAAACCATATTCTAATAAAACTACCATAATTATAATTTACCAAATATACTTAGACTAGGATTCTACCATAAATTTGTTAGAGTTATACTAGATTTCCAATCTGGATCCGGACTAGGTTCGTCTGTCAATAGGGATCAAAAAATAAAAATGTAGTGTCTGGAACTTCAACTTGAAACCTCAAGGTGAATGTTGAACCCTCTAAACAACTAAACTAGCTTCTTCTCTTGTGTTCAGGGTGTTCAAAATCTATATATCAACATAAGATATTAAAAAATACTTATATATATCGTATAACTTTTTACCGTGGGTGTTCGGATTAACACCCTCGGGCGGGCCCTAGATCCGCCCCTGTTATAATCTTAAATATGTCATAATATTTGTGTATCTAGAAAACTTTAGAAACATGTAATTTAAACATTACATAACACTTGTCTAGCTATAAATTCTCATAAATTGAGCAGAGGAAGTATTTGGTTATAATAGCAACAAGATTTGTACGTAAATCCAGTAATAAGGCCCAAGAATCAACTGTTACACAGAATCCTGGGGCTAGTTTCAATTTTTAAGACCGGGAACGGTGGGATACGCCAGCCCCTTCAATGGTGCAATGTACAAGCGATGAACGAAAACTCCAATAAGACAGTCCGGTGCACTAAGCTACCGCTATGCGCGAGGTCTAGGAAAGGGACGGACCACAAGGTCTATTGCACGCAGTCTTACCTTTCATTTCTGCAAGAGGCTGTTTCTACGGCTTGAACCGTGACCTATGAACGAAAACTCCAATGTCAAATCCTTTTCTTTTTCCTCAAAAGAAAAGAATGTGGATGAATTTTATTATATAAAGAAAAAGAATTAACAAATTAGAGATGAAGTAAGCCAGAACCTCTACCGAATATAGTAACTATAAAGAAAACAAGGCATATACACTATCCTCTAATAAGTAAAAAGCAGTAACCTAATTCTAACTTGCTCCAAAATAGTTTTAGCAAATTGTTTAGTAGTTCTCCTTTTTAGTCTTGTCCTGAAGGATAGTGGAGGCTTAAGAAATTGAGCGCATTTTCAATATTCAACATGATTTTGAGATACTTCTCTTTGATCATCACAAAACTATCCTCGTTATATGCTGTAAAAATAAGATGAAATTGATCAATCACCTCTTCACTCCATCTTTTGTTTAAATACAATTGTCACTAAATGAGTATACTATGCACTCTAAACCAATTAAGTTTCATATTTGGCGTAAGCCGGGAAGCTGGATATCAAAAAAAAATAAAAATAGAGTGCCAATACTTTAGATCAGCGCCTTTTGGGCTTTATCTTCTAGCCATAACAATAACTGGAACTTCAATTATGTAATTCACAATGCAGAAAACAATGGCAGTCAAGAAACTGAACTAAGCTTAACATGTTTTCCCATGCATCTTTAGAGTATTGTCACTTTAATCCTCATTGCTTTTTAAACCAAAAAGCTTGTTATCTTTTCTTCGCATCACAACGCTAGCTATACTTTTAAGGTTTTCGTAAAAGGAGAACCTGGACTTTCAAAATATACAAGCTAGACAAGGAATAAAGTTGATATTCAACTAAAGGTACATGTTGCTAAAAATGGAAGGACAAAGTCATTACCAGTTAGGTTCGAGACTTGAAGTTCTTTCAAAATTCTACCCAAGTTTTATCAGTTAAAGCGATTTTTTTACCCTTCTACCCGAGACTTTTTGCAATTGTAAAAATGTTACCAAAACTGAGGACTTTGACAAGTACACACATATCCTTGGTCTTTTGCTACTAAACCTTCCAGTAGTATACATATAACATGTCAAATGATCGTCACTCTTTGAGGCCAAATGGGACAAAATCAGAAACCTAATCCAAGTTGTTATTTGGTTTGATACTAAACGAAATATTCAATAACAAATCCTCCAGGCGACCACTACATCACCCCAGGAACACAACCTGCTTAGTTTTTATAAGTTACCAATATTTCAGGAAAATTATTTATACCGTAACAAATCACAAGTTTTACACAGTGCAAGATCATGAAACTGCAGAGATGCAAGCAATGCATCAGAAGATGTGACGGCACACTGGAATGAGGGAAGAAGACGATTCACGTAACTGACACAGCAAACATTCTCGTACTTACACATGATTAATTGTCAGCACGCAGGTTACTGCCAATTTTGACCATGCAACTCATGTTAAATGTTACTGCCAACTCATGTGAACTGCTATCATCCTTATGTATTGAAGTCAAGAAACCAAGGTTTACCAATCCAAACCAGGGAAAGTTGTGCAATTAAACATGAAAATATAATGATAAATGAAAAAGATGCACACAATCCTACATCAAACTGCTAGCATCTATTTTAGTATCCAAAAAAGAACGGTAACACAGAAAAGTACGATTAAAGAATTACCACAAGTTTCTCATGACAAATCATACATCTCATGTCTCAGATTAAAACATCAAATAAACAAGTCAGTAGCACAATTCATGCAACTTTCTGAAACAAGGGAAACTTTCAGTCTATTGTTAACCAAAACAAGGCTCTTACACGAAAGGAAAAATATCAATGCAAGTAAGATGTAACTGTAACTAATATCAGAAGATATGGGTGATCTGAAAAGGTCCCCACACAAACAATATCTTTAAAAAAAATCCATATTTGTAAGTGGAAACTCTAATCTAAAACATTAACTTGATACATAATATAGCAACCACAATAATTATGACTCAACCCCAAGCTATTTGGGGTCCAACTATGAATCCATTTAGACCCGTCTCAATCCAATATTTAAGTTCTCTAGCACCTGAAGTTATCTACGCTATCTACTAGTGTGTATATCCACGAGACTAAAAGACTCATTCCAAACATGTATAAGAACGAATTACAATACAGTAATCGGTTACGAACATTCTTTATCAACATCAACTGTCAGCTTCTACCCACAAATGAAAACGCTCTACTTGGGAGTAACACCCCACACTAAGGCAAATGCATCGTCACAAGTCTGCCAATAATTCTTTTCTAGATATGTTTGTGTACATCTGCAGTTACTTCTGAATAAGAGCTAATTTTATGCCTCCGGTTGCAAGAAACTCGCAAAGGATACAACACAAATGCCCGAATGGATCCAAAACTGTCACTCTGGAAAACTAGATCATACTTTTGCTTTAATTCTCACTAGCAAAATTGTTTACCTTCTCAATGGAGGGAGCAGCTCTTGCTTAAGAGCTTCAAATCTTTTCTTCTAATAGCCTGAAAGTGAAACCAACCCTAGGACATCCTCCACTCCATTTTCCCAAGTCTCACCTTGGATGTAAAGAAGCGAAGCTCGACGACAATGGACTCCACAAAAGAACATTTCAAACATTGGACCTAATGTAATGTACCAACATGGCTAAACCTTCATCCCAACTAATTTGTATCACCTATATGAACCCTTTTGTTCCATTATCCCCCATTCTTCGTCAATTCTATATGGATGTCAAGAGATTGTAAATCTTTTAAAACAATTTTCTTCATGTAAGTGTAGGTCTATCTTAACCACTTTTTAACACCTACAATCACCATGGTTTTACACCACCTACAAAATGGTGCCTAGGGAGGCCGATGTAGGTCATGACCAAACTGTCTCAAAAGACCGTCTCTCCATTTTATTTTCTACATGTGCTACTTGCACCTTTTGCTAAATGTAATCATTTCTGATCTTGTTTACTGCACAAATAATCTTAACATCCACGTTTCTATGGCACTCGCCTTGTAGATATGTTGGAGGTTAGATGCCCAATATTCACTAACATGTAACCTTGGCAGTCTTACAACCGTGCAGCACAAGAATGAACTCACCGTACATCTAATAACCTAATACTAATCGAACTTCAAGAGACCCGCAAGTCCGCAACTAACACAATCTATTGAATCCACGCCAAAGGGTTTCCTGAACACAAAAAACTCGGCAGCAAATTCTTAGGGGAGAAAAGCCAATATTAATAGTTTTATGTTCTTCTGACATGTCCCAGTCATATTGCTTAAATAGCAAAAGTGCAGGAATAACCTTAGAGCAGCAAGAGAATTCAGCATTTACAGTCACGTGTCAAATGGAAAAGAGATTATAAAAACTACGCTAAAGATAAAGTGATACGTTAGTGCATGCCGAGCCTTACCTGATTGATTGCCTTTTTTTTTACGACAAGTTTGAGTTTGAAATCTTAATGCAGGCAAGGAAACATCCTTTTTCAATTATTACTTGTTGGGGCGGAGCGTAGACGAGCGAGCAGAGTACCTACTTGTGAACCTAACTCTAAGATTTAATGATTTACCCACATTATGTGAATAGAAATCATCCAAAAAGGGATTTCCTTGTGGCTCGTGATGAACTAAATTTGCCTCTGACAAGACTATATAGCATAAGATACAATCAGCTGATTTTCCCAGCATTAGTAACCTATTTACCTTATCAAGAAAAGATACTGATATTCAACATAAGTTAGTCTTAGGCTACCCAATCAAGGTTTGAACTGTGATGCAGAAAAAAATGTGGTTCAGAAAAGGAATATTCCTGTAGAAACAATTTCATAATGACTTCCACACGAGAGACAATCAAGAATTTGTCATGCCGATTTCATAGAGAAATCTCTCAGGAATCTGATTCCTCTTGCAAGAATAAATTACATAAACAGTAAGTGACATCGTTTCAAAATGCAATTTCATATGCAATAAGACCACCCTGTAAAGCAGCATAATGGGGAATATATTTAAAACAACAATCATTGAGGAAACAGCAAAATTTATTTACCAAAGTTGTCGAAAACACAAAATACGATATTTTCAGCCAGGAATTACAATTACCTTAAAGGAAAAACTTAAAAGACTCTATCATTGAGGAAACAGAAAAATTCATTTATCAAAGTTGTCAAAGGCACAAATTAAGATATTTTCAGCCAGGAATTACAATTGCCTTAAAGGAAAAACTTATTTTCCTGATAAAGTGTATCTGAAAATGTACCTATCTCACAGAAAAGATAGAATGTACAAGTTGAACAAAGATTACCATCTAATGCTTTCAGAAGACATGATCAAAGTAAAGAACCTACTTATTCACTGTTGTACCAACTCCCTACCTAAAATAAGTCCCTGCAGCTTGCTTTAAATCAAATAATGCAAGAGAAAACTGATATGCACCAGCAAATTCTGCAGAGCAACCTGTGGCTGCCAGTACCCGTTTGAGTTCTGCACTTTACATTTCACACCTGAATAGGATTCTCATTTTCTTCTATCTTAAGAGGTGAAACAGGCAATGTTCCTTCATCCTCATTGCACCCGTTATTCCCAACTAAAATTCTAACTTCTTTTTCGAAATTAACCTTCTTTAAACTCTCGAAGCCCTTATCTTTCTGATTCAATACATCCCAGAAAAAGTCTGTTAACACCCTCTCATAATTCGGCATCTTTGCATACCCAGGGAAATAGTTAATGTCAATGACTAGATATCTATTTCCAACTCTATTATCCCTAATCACATCAAAGTTAAAAAGATGCAATTTTGTCGCCCGCCTAAGTCCCCTAGCTATATCAGCAAGAAGACTCAAAGGGGGCAACTCTACATCTTCCAAATTCATCAACTTATAGTATTTATCATCCTTCTTTTCACAAGTATTCAAATTTGAAACCTGAGAAAATGGCAAGTAACTCTCTAATCTCCCTAAATTATCATCCGTTACATCGGGTAACGACTTCCTTTTGACACACTTCACATAATCACCAACAACATACACCTTAAATATAACTCCACCATGATTAACAAACTCTTGTAACACAATAGGTGGTTTAAGTTTTCTCAAACCATCTTTGTTAAACACAAGCAACATTTTATGTGACTTTGCACTTCCATCAGCAACTAACGGTTTCGCAATCACAGGAAATTTCAAACCTTCATTTTCGAGGTAATTAGCCGACACCATTTTCGCGTCATAAATTACAGTTTGCTTAGGTATCCCAAACGACGCCGTTTCACACTTGATTTCGAGCTCCGCCACCACCTGAAGCATCGAAATCCTATTATGCAACCGCTCGATTTTTTCAGGCGAATCGATAATAAGCGCGTGTGGATATTCGGAACCGTACCCTTTCAGCTGACGCTTCCAATCCTCACCGTACAGTTTATGGAGCACACAATCGAACGGTCCTTGATCAATCAACGGCTTATCCGTATCAATCTTAATAAGATCGATCCCTCGTTCCTGCGCGAGATTCACAAGAGAAACTTGAATGAAACTCGCTTGTTTTTTCGGAGCTAAAGCGTATCCAACACTGTATCTATTCATTGGCTCCGCCATTTCATAAACAGATAACGGGTGACCCGATTATACAAACGATTTTACGATGATAAAGTTGATTCGGTGCTTCAAAACAGTTCAATTGAGGAAGAAAGGAACAACATTTTCGTCAATTTTTTGGGAATTTGGGATTGATTGAATGGGGAAAAAGTTAGGGTTTTGGTGAATTTAGGGGATTTGATTCTGGAAACATCGACGATAGGATTATATGTTCATACATAACTTGTGTGTGTGTGTGTGTGTGTGAGAGAGAGAGTATATATAGTCTAGATTTGAGGGGAAGGAGAAGAAGAGAGAAGTGAAATGGGAGAGATGGGGTTATATATACAGCTCGGTGAGGGGGATTTTAGGTTTTGATAAAGTTACGGGCGTTGAGGTTGGGATAGACACGTTGCGAATTGTGAAGGAAATGTGTTGATTCTCACCGAACCGGAGGACGGTTGTGGCTAAGATTAATAGCAGTCACAGAGGTCAACTGTAATGGTGAAAAAAAATAAAGAGATCAACTTTAATCATCATCTTTAATTTTCACAAAGGTCGTGCAAGTGGAGCCTTTTTCTTTCGAAAAAAACATTTATACCTTCCGAGACAAAGATAACATTCTATGTTAATAGCAAGTGGAGCCTTTATATTTCCTCCAATAGAGTATTTTTGTTTGGGCCTTTTGGCACCCCTTTCATTTCTCTTGTGAAGTATGATATTTATCACATGAGTGATTTTCTAACCAGCCGACAGGCGAGGTTTATCCGTGCGTGATAATCAAGTAGTGTCTTGACTCAATCTATTCCAATGCTTAGCCAAAATTCAGGATGTTTGACCTTTGACTCGATTTCAGACAGCAACAATGTAGTAAGATACTTAGACGTTTTTAGGCAACAATAGATGAAAGAAAGACAACATAAAATAAGAACATAAGGCATCAATGTACAGGAAACCAATTTCAAACTTGTATTATTTAAAGTGAATACATGAACACTCAATTTTTGCCACCCTTGGCACAAGATCCCTGACCTTTGACATATTTTGCTCACTAAAATTTTCCCTCAAACTCTAACTCACAAAAACCCAAAATTGCACAAGTGTTGGGCTGCACACTTATATTTTCGTGTGACAACCAACTTCCTGACACTTGGCTTACAATGATAGGTCAACCTTATCCCACTCAACCCTTATCCTGAGCTAATGTAGTTGACATCCCACAACTGCTAGTAATTATAAGGAAATGCTTAAAATACAAAGGCAACCGCCCAAAACACTTAGCCATTTCGTCTGAACACAAGGAAAATGGATAAAATCGTTCGATTGCCAAGTGTGCCGCGCACATGTGTGCATTCCTGCCAAATTTTGGCGCCAAGGTCGTACACCCAACTCTCCCTTCGCGCCATTTTCTTACACGGCATGCCTTGCGCACATGTCGGCCCTTGTCGCACGTTTGACTTGCCCATGATACTGTCTTTCTCGCACCACTATCTTGCCTTAGCCGTGTCATGCCTTGACTTATCCCGCACATGTGTGACATGACTTGCCTTAGTCGCTCACTGACTTGTCTTGTCATGTCTTTGTCACAGATACACTGCCTTGTCTTACCACAACTTGTCCATTCATGGCCTTGACCTATCTTGCCGCTAGTGTAAACATGATGCTACTCATTTTTGGGTCGTGACAAGGTCCATCATGTAAATCCCTTGTCACGCCCATGCCATATCTGATTACTTAGACCAAGGGACTAACAAATCACCTCTACCTCTTGAACTTGTCATCCTCGATGAACCATCAACATCCACACCTTTGAGAAGATCCAGTGGTGCACAATAAGAAACCTCATCAGGTTCATCTTCTTTTCCATCTAGTTCATCTCTGCCCGTGATCAATGCAGCAACCATTTCAATCTTTGGGCAGTCTCTCGACAAGTGCGACCCTTTGCAAATAAAACATCCATCAAATTTGTTGTTTTGTCCCCCTGAATTTTGAAGTTCCAGCCTTCTTCTTTTCTTTCCCCCTTCAATTGCCCTCAACATCCTTTTCTTTATCTTCATCGATTTTTTCGATTCCTTTACCTAGTCCCTATTTTTGTTTTTTGTACTTAGAAGTAGAAGAAATTTCAACATCCTTCTGACCCAGGTGGAAGTCTGGCAAAGTATCTGTGGCAGCAATTGCACTAGGAACATTTTTAATGTTCTTCCTTCGGAGTTTATTGTGTGCCCACGTTTGCAACCCATACAGAAAGTTATGCAACTTATCCTCATCGTACATGTTGTTTATATCCAGTATTAAAGAACTAAAGTCCTTAACATATTTCCTCACCATTTCAGTTTTCCTCAACTTCTTCAAACGGTGCCTAGCAATCCAGCCCGCATTGCTAGGATAGAATTGATCCTTGAACTCTTTTTTCAGTATTTCTCATGAATCATTTTTCGGATGCCCAACACTACCATCGTCTGCCATACGAGTACGACACCACGACTTTGCATCATCAACCAAGTACATTGTGGTTGTAGACACCATTTACTCGCCCTTCACATGGACAACAAAAAAGTACTGCTCCATATCCCACGAAAAGTTTTCAATTTTTTTGACACTCCTTACACCATTAAACATTTTAGGCTCCAGAATTTTGATTTTGGGGCGGTCTGTTCCCCCTTGTACGAAATTGTTGCCGACAACCCTTCACATCAACTTATTTTTATTTTTCAGTTCTATGATTTGAATATTAGTCAACACACGAAAGTTGATTAATTCTGTCAAGTTCTCATCTACCATTGTCCTGAACTTTATCAATTTAGTGTTCATGTCATGGATCTAAGTAATTAAGTCCATCAGATTCTCAACATCATCCGTCACACTGACCAGCGCCTCTAACTTTGCAACATTCTCCCTTAGTTCGTTCATATTGCTTCACCCAGCCATCACACGAGTCTAGAACCTGCTTCGCTCTGATATCAGTTTGTCACATGGATGATTTTCTAACCAGCCGACAGACGAGGTTTGTCCCTGCACGGTAGTCAAGCAGTGCCTTAACTCAGCATGTTCCAACACTTAGCCAAAATTCAGGATGTTTGGCCTTTGACTCGATTTCAAGCAGCAGCAACGTAGTAAGATACTTAGACGTTTTTAGGCAGCAATAGATGAAAGAAAAACAACATAAAGTAAGAACATAAGGCAACAATATACATGAAACCAATTCCCAACTTGTATTATTTAAAGTAAATACAAGAACACTCAATTTCCGCACCACCTTTGGCACAAGATCGCCTGACCTTAGACAGATTTTGCTCTCTAGAATTTTCCCTCAAACTCTAACTCACAAAAACTGAAATTGCCCATTGGGCTGCATACCTATATTTTTGTGTGACAGCTAACTGTCCAATATTTGGCTTACAATGATAGGTCAACATTGGCCCACTCAGCCCTTATCGTAAGCTAATGCAGTTGACATCCCCCAACAGCTAGGAATTACAAGAAAATGCTTAAAATCACCCAATTTTTGCATATGCCGCGCATATGTGTGCGTTCCCGCTGAACTTTGGCCCCAAGGGCCCAATTTCGCTCCAAGGTCTCACCCAGCTCGTCTTTCGCGCCATTTTTTAACACGACATGTCTTGCGCACATCTCGGCCCTTGCCGCATGTCTGAGTTGCCCATGACACTGCCTTGATCACACTACTGGCTTGTCTGAGCCATGTCATGCCTTGCCTTAGCCGCCCACTATCTTGTCTTGCAATGCCTTTGTCACACATACACTGCCTTGTCTTGCCACAGCTTGCCCATGCCATGACCTTGACCTATCTTGCCGCCCATGTCAACATGATAGCCACCCGTTTTTGGGTCATTACAAGGTTCATCATGTAAATCCCTTGTCACACACATGCCATGTCTGATTACTTAGGTCGAGGGTCTAACAGTATCTAATTTTATTTGCTTTTCAATTTCGACTTAGTTCATCATATTATGAATGTATTTTTTCATTGAGGTTTGGTATCAATTTTAGGCTTAATTAGTCTAAATTTACATTCCACCTTTAAAGATAAAACATTTGTTACTAAAAGTAATTTCATATTAAATTTTTATCGCTCTCTTTCCCGGATTGGAGCAATAGAACCATCCACTAATGCTCACATTATGTTAGTCTATCTACTCACACCTCTTAAGCTGCAGTTCTGCTAACACAAGATGTTTTGTATACCAGATTGTCTTTTCTCTTTATTCCAATGGGACTTAATATTTTTTTACAATGATTAATGTATAAAAAAATTGATGTGAATTTTTAAAAAAATAAAATGAAGCTCATGTATTTAAAAATTACTTAGTTTTCATAGTTAAATTGTTTATATTGCTAAAATATTAGAAAAATCATAATAAGAATTGGTTTGACTTTCAAATTTTAAGATGTCATTTTTTTAGGACAGAAGAAGTACCGTTATAAATGAGTTTAACAAATGAAACTATATTACAAAATTAATTACTGCACCATTAAAAGCATATATGTACTTTAATCAATTTCACTATTTACTTGTCAATATGTTGCTTTATTCCATGAGAATAGTTCAGTTTTTTAAATCAAAGGGACTGTGGCTAACGGAACATGACTTAAATCATTTAATCATTTGAACTAGTTAGATAAATAATCTAGTTTTCGAATCTATACAAAGTTGGATTCTCTTAAAGTAGAGTAAAAATGGAATATAAAATATTGCTCAACTGTTTATCACTACAATAAAGAATACTCTATCGATGGTGACCTAATTGAACTGAATAGAAGTTGTGGGGTTGGGTTAGCAATTTGAGTACACTTGCATGGTTCAAAATATTACAAAAGAGTCTATGTTTTAGTGGAAAAGAGAATAGGAATAAGCTTAAATTGGCAAAGATAAATTAGGTATTGCAATTGGTGCATTGATCTTTGCCTTTTATAAATGTTTTTTTCCGAATAGAGAATTGTAAACCTAACTTTGGATGCCATCATAATTAATGGTCCAGAGTGACGTCATTAATATTGAAAAATATCACAAGTGTGTTTTATTTAATTTTACTTTGGTAATAAATCTAATCCATAATCACACAATTATGTGCATTATTCTAACATTTTTTTATGATTGTAGTTATATACTCGACCAGTTTGGATATGAACTTCAGATTGAATATTTTATAAGTATAGTACAGTGAGCTGAAAAAGGTGGCAGATCAACTAGCAAAATATACGACATAAAAATGCAGAATATTAGTACTAATGCAAATATTTCGGAGGCAGACAAATTAGCATTATTAGAATTAGAGGTTTTTTCCGCTCACATTCAGTGGGAAACATAATTTTTCCACCTTATTTCCATCGAATCAGTTCACTGGGAAAACGCATGTTGGAAACAGATTCACATTGAAACGCTGAAAAACTTCCTCATTTTTCCTTGTGAAAAAACACTACTATTTAAGTTTTTCCACCAACAATTAATGTGAATAACCACTGAACTTTTTGCAGTACTAAACATTTTTTCAGTGAAAAAATTAAGTTGAAAAAATAATAACTTTTTAATAGTGTAGAAATTTCTTACAGTAGAAGAATTACTATATGTAACGATATATCTAGCATCTTGAACTTTAAGTAATTTCAGTTGCAGTATAAATAAAGAAAATTAATAAATAGGAAGAAATTAAAGGGATTAGATTGGTAAGCGGATACTTAGGAATAAACTTAAGGAATATTATGAAATATGCGGAAAGAGAAAGATCTTTAAAAAGAACAACAACAACTTTTATTTAAGAGATACGTGATTGGTGCTTGGTGACAAATTCCTTGATTTATTGATGTAAATGGCCACAAAAAGGAACAAGTTGGGGTGTTTGACTTATTTGAGCAACAATTAATTGTTGGTAGGTTCACGTAACTAGGGAAATATATAGTACGAACAGTCTTGGCAACATTTTTGTGATTTTTAGTTTTTGACATTAACTATAAGTTTTGCCTATATATATTTAGTATTCTATAGATTAACTACTATAATTTTGGAGTATATGCCTATGGTAGATACTATACATTACAACGTGTTAGTTATTTCAGTTTTATATAGTACTTTAGTATTCACACGCTTATCAGAATTTCATTACATAATTAATTCATTGTTAGAAATTCACAATTTTTAATGTATTTCAAGTTTGGGATCAATTCAAATGAGTTGAAGGAGTATGGCTTTATTTTTGGAAACTAGTAAAAAATGTCTCTAATGTTTTGGTGCTTTTTATATATATATATATATATATATATTCTTTAACCTATTGGTTTATAAAAGCATCCAGTGTTTTATCTAATATCCTGAGCAAATGAAAAAAAGTCATTGGGATGAATAAATTTTCATCTCTTGAATCGGATGAGATGATAAGGGATATACAGAAGCTATGCCATGTGTATTAATTTAATATAATAACATTAAAGTCAGATCAAACAGTACGTACTTATAATTGGGAAAATGAAATGAAAAGAGAATTTTTCTACCATCATTTTCATCCATTAAAAAGAGGGAATACCACACTTTAATCTAATTATGCTCTTGTAACTTGATGGAATCTGGTCCTCTCCCCTTTTAACAGGTGAAATTTTTAAAAAGGAATAGGGAATTTTCTTGAACAGTGACCTACAAAAATTGACTAACTGGTCCAACAAAAGCTGCTTTGTTACCGAATTTTGCTAAAATATCTGCGAATACCCTTGTATATAAATGTTTGCAAGTGTTAAGTTTTTGTTTTATTCAAATAAAATATTCTCTCTTTACTCCGAAAAGAATAGTGAGATTTGATTAATGTATCTAAATTTAACGTCACTGTGGATTTGTGGTCTTCAATTTTTTTGAAAATAAATTTTATATATTTTAAAAAAATCATATTTCATAGTACTACTTTTTATTGTAAATATATTTTAGACAATCGTATTCAAAATAACTTGAGACTACAAATCCAAATAAGAGCATTGACATTCTTCTCGGACGGGAGATCGAGATTATATACTACTATAGAATTAATACTCCATATATTTTATGTTGCTTTTGTTTGAAATAGTTTTTCTAGCAGGTATGATAAGGTAAGATGAGGCCAAAAGTATGTGAGGTTGAAATTTCATTTAGTACTTACGTTAGATATGTGTTAAATATACATAATATACACACAATAACATGTGTATATTATGTATATTTGGCTCTCGGTTTGGTTGAATTACCGTGTATATGGTATATAGTTTAGGTAAGGTTTTAGTCTTCTAGTTTAGGTAATGTTGTGGTGTAACTAGTATTGTACACTTACCATAATATTTGTATTACCATAATTATAGAGTTAGTGTCCAAGTAGAATAAGGTTTTAGGAGTAGAATAGGAATATGATTCTCCTATTATGAAAATATGTAAATTGTATATATAATCTTTCAATCAATGAAAACAATCAAGCGATTATTTCTTTCATGGTATCAGAAGTCTAGGTCTTAAAATCCTCTCTCAAAAATCCTCCCAATTTCCGTCCAACGACATCGATTTCTAAGCCCCTCCTCCTCGGAATTCGTGTCGACGGTCTATCCTCTCTTCCCAAATTTTTCTTCCAAATCCCTCAATCACATATTGTTCTATCAATATGTCTACATCCCGGAAAACGTTTCATCCTGCCTTTACAGTTTCTAACATCAAGAATAACATCCCTCTTGTTCTTGAAATAAAAAACATCCAATATGCGACGTGGGCCGAACTGTTCAAAATTAACGCACGATCGCATCAAGTCATCCATCACATAATCCCCGCGGCTCCTGAGGATAAGGAGGTGCCAAGATGCGAGGATGATCCTAAGTTGTGGATGAATCTTGATGCCACCGTCCTTCAGTGGATATATTCCACAATTTCTATCGACCTTTTGCAAACTATTATTGAACCTGACGCTACAGCGCAGGCAACTTGGGATAGGCTACGTGATATATTCCAAGATAATCAAAATTCTAGAGGCAACTTGGGATAGACTACGTGATATATTCCAAGATAATCAAAATTCTAGAGTTGTTACACTTGAGCAAGATTTCTCCAACGTCAATATAGAAGATTTCCCTAACGTTTCGGCTTATTGCAAAAGATTAAAGGAATTGGCGGACCAACTCCGCAACATTGGAGCGCCAATTTCAAATGATCATTTGGTCCTCCAAATGGTTTCAGGCCTCTCCGAGGCCTATAGTGGTGTTGGCACGCTTCTTCGGCAAAGCAATCCGCTTCCGCAATTATATCAGGTCGTTCTATGCTTACACTCAAAAAAGAGGGCATGGTAAAAAAAGGCGGCTACCGGTGCTAGTCCCGTGGTCATGATGACCGAGTCAACGGTTCATCCTACCGATTCCAACAACTCGAGCCAAAATCGCAACAACGGTGGCGGCAAAAAGGGTGGAAATAAAAAATAATGGCAAGAATCTCGGCGGCAACAATGGTGGCAGCCGGCACAATGGTGGTGGTGGTGGTGGCCCTCGCAGCGGTCAGCAACAACAGCAGTTTTGGACCCCACAGTAGGCCCCTATGTAGTGCGCAGTGGGCCCCACAGTCACAGTTTGGGCCAAACAGTTTTTCACCCCACTGGCAGTGGGCTGCCCAGCAGCAGTCCAGGCCCCACATAACCTGGTCCACTTACAGTCAGTCCTCTGGGCTGAGGCAGGAAGCAGGGGTACTTTGGCCTCGGCCCCCGCAGGCTCATCATGCAGCGGCACCCACCTCTACCGACATCGAAGCCGTAATGCACACGATTGGTTTAAATCCTCCAGACCCAAATTGGTATATGGACACTGGGGACACTACCTACATGACATTCGATTCAAGTACGCTCTCATCTTATTCTAGTTTGAGCAACCCTCGTGGCATAATTGTTAGTAATGGTAATTCTATTCCAATTCATGGTTATGGTCATAAAACTTTATCTCCCCCTCATCCACCCCTTATCTTGAAAAACACCATTCATGCCCTAAATTGATTAAAAACTTAGTATATGTCCGTAAATTCACTACTGACAATTCTGTTTCTATTGAATTTGATCCATTTGGTTTCTTTGTGAAGGATTTCAAGATGGGGAGATCTTTATCATATCACACCCAGTTTCGGTCCATCGAGTTAAGTCTTGCCGTCAGTGTTTGCAGCCCTTGCTCCTTCCTTGTGGCATGATCGTCTTGGTCATCCGGGGTCGTTTATTTTGTCATCATTAGATAAAAATAATTTTATTTCATGTAAGGGTACGCGTAGTACTCCAAATTGTCAGTCTTGTTCTTTAGGAAAAATTGTAAGGTTGCCATTTAAAGACTCAAACTTTAATGTCATTTGATATTATTCATAGCGACTTATGGATGTCTCCTGTTCTTAGTTCTTTGAGTCATCGGTACTATGTTCTCTTTTTGGATGATTATTCTAAGTTTTTATGGACTTTTCCGATAGCGAAAAAATCTCAAGTTTTTTTCATCTTCTTAAAATTTAGAGCATTCATTAGAACCCAATTCGAATGGGAAATAAAAAACATTCAATGTGATAATGGCAAAGAATATGACAATGGGGTGTTTCAAAAATTCTGTGCTAATAATGGGATCAATTTTTGGTTTTCTTGTCCTCATACATCTTCACAAAATGGGAAAGCCGAACGCAAAATTCGTACCATTAATAACATTATCCAAACTTTATTGATTCATGCTTCCGTACCCCCGTCTTTTTGCATCATGCTTTACAAATAGTTACATATCTCCTTAACATAATTCATTCCAAAGGTTTGACATATTCTCTCCCCTTCAAATTCTATATAATAAAACCCCTTCGTATTCACATCTTAGGGTGTTTATGTTATCTGCTATATCCGTCCACCACAATTAACAAACTTCAGGCCGATCTACTCCATGTGTGTTTTTAGGTTTTTTGTCTAATCATCGTGGTTACAAATCCTTTGATTTATCCTCTAATAAAATCATCATTAGTCGCCATGTCATTTTTTATGAATCCCATTTCCGTTTGCTAAGGTGAGTAATCACGTGCCTAGTTCGTATAATTTTTTGGATGATGGTATATCCCCATATATTATTCACAATTTTTCGGACATGTCCCGCACCCAAAATTCTCCAGCGGGCCCACTGTCCGTTGGTCCCACTAGTCCGTCACAAGCAGCAATTCCCAGTATCGTCACTGGGCCAGTCCAGCCCAATTCTCTAACTGGTCCAGTTCCTGCATCTGTTTACCGTGTTGGGCCAGCAGGGCCACTGCCTGCTGGCCAATCCGTCTTGAGTCCAGAAAATTCCCAAAATCCGCCCAATTCTTCCTCGAGTCATAGACCAGTCACTCATTGTCAATGGGGTGTTTTTAAACTAAAAAGACATTTTAATTTAAATTCTAATGTTCTTAAATCACACTTACCCCGTAATCTTGTGTCTGTGTTAAATGACTTGAATTGGAAAATTGTTATGACCGATGAATATAATGCTCTTATTGATAATAAGACGTGGGAGTTGGTGCTCCGTTCATCTGGTATTAATATTATTAGGTGTATATGGATTTTTGCTCATAAGCACAATTCAGATGGTTCATTTGCCCGACATAAGGCGCGACTTGTGGGTGATGGTAAGAATCACCAAGTTGGTGTGGATTGTGGTGAGACGTTTAGTCCGGTGGTCAAGCCAGCTACCATTCGCATTGTGCTTAGCTTGGCTCTTTCGAAAGCATGGCATATTCATCAGTTAGATGTAAAGAATTCTTTCCTACATGGTGATCTTAAAGAAATAGTCTATATGCATCAGCCTTTAGGATTTAGGGATCCCATATATCTTCATCATGTTTGTTTGTTGAAGAAGTCCTTATATGGGTTTAAGCAGTCTCCACGGGCCTGGTATAAGAGGTTTGCCGACTATGTTTCGACTATTGGGTTCACTCATAGCAGGTCGGATAATTCCTTGTTCATCTATCGTCGTGGTTCGTCCCTGGCCTATATGTTGTTATATGTGGATGATATTATTTTGACTGCCTCTTCTGATGCCTTACGCCAGTCTATCATGACAATGCTCAGCTCTGAGTTTTCTATGAAAGACTTGGGGCCCTTAAGTTATTTTTGGGGATTGCTGTCACTCGTCATCACAGGTGGGTTGTTCTTATCCCAGCGGAAATATGCAACTGAGATCATTGAGAGGGCTGGGATGTCATCTTGTAAGTCAACTTCCACTCCAGTTGATACTAAGCCCAAACTTGGGGCTGCGGCCGACGCACCATACGAGGATCCGACCCGCTATCGCAGTCTTGTAGGGGCCCTTCAGTATCTTGCATTCACGAGACCAGTTATTACGTATGTCATACAACATGTGTGTTTGTTTATGCATGATCCCAGAGTTGAGCACATGAATGCGCTCAAATGCATCCTTCGGTATATTCAGGATAGACTTGACTATGGCTTGCATTTATATACTTCATCAACGTCAACACTTGTCTCGTATACATATACTGATTGGGGTGGCTATCCGGACACCAGACGGTCTACGTCTGTCTATTGTATATTTCTTGGTAATAACTTGGTCTCATGGTCTGCGAAGCGTCAGTCGACTTTATCCCGTTCCAGTGCAGAGGCCGAGTATCGAGGGGTAGCTAATGTGGTCTCTAAATCATATTGGTTACGTAATTTGTTGTTAGAGCTTCATTGTCCCATTCAGAAAGCGGCATTGGTTTATTGTGATACTAGTAGTGATATCTACCTTTCTGTTAATCCGATTCAGCACCATCGCACTAAACATATCGAGATGGACATTCACTTTGTTCGCGAAAAGGTTGCTCGTGGTCAAGTTCGCGTCTGCCATGTCCCGTCCAGGTATCAAATTGCCGACATCTTTACAAAGGGTCTTCCCTCGGTCATTTTTGAAGATTTTAGGGACAGTTTCAGCGTTCGAAGACTGCCCACTATGACTGCGGGGGTGTGTTAAATATACATAATATACACACAATATACATGTGTATATTATGTATATTTGGCTCTCGGTTTGGTTGAATTACCGTGTATATGGTATATAGTTTAGGTAAGGTTTTAGTCTCCTAGTTTAGGTAATGTTGTGGTGTAATTAGTATTGTACACTTACCATAATATTTGTATTACCATAATTGTAGAGTTAGTGTCCAAGTAGAATAAGGTTTTAGGAGTAGAATAGGAATAGGATTCTGCTATTATGGAAATACAAATATTATGGTAAGTGTACAATACTAATTACACTACAACATTACCTAAACTAGGAGACTAAAACCTTACATAAACTATATACCATATACACAGTAATTCAACCAAACCGAGAGCCAAATATACATAATATACACATGTATATTGTGTGTATATTATGTATATTTAACAATATGCATAAGGTCCGGAGATAGGAAAGCATGAGATATTTGAGTAGACAGAACTCTCACTAAATAAGTTCAATATCTACTATATATACAGAACATCTATTGGGTCAGAAGTGAATTACGAGTCAGACCAATCTGTGAATTGAGCGAGCTCCCCTTAATGATGTGGTGATATATATAAGTTAACCTAATGCACAAGTTTTGTTGAAAAAATTCATATGAATCTCTTTCGTCGCTCTAGCTAACTTCGTCCCGGGTTGTAGACTTGTAGTTTATATATATTACTATACACTACTAGAAAAGTGCGATTTACATGAGATTTTTTTTTGGGGAATTTACATGAAAATTTGCAGGTAATTTAATTTCTTACAGATTTTTCTACCGAAAAACATCCGATGGAAAAACCTTCGTGGGTAATTATTACCTGCAAATTTCAAAATCTCCAAGTAATTTACCTGGAGATTTTGATTAGCATATAAGTTACTTGTGGATTTTCTTACAAAAAATTATAATAATCTCGCAAGAATTTTTTCATAAAAATTCGTGAACAAAGGAATTCCCTTACGGATTTTTTCGCGGTAAATTCGCATGAAAAAATCATAGTAATATGTAAGGAATTTGTTGAAATAAATTGTGGAAAATATGATTTATCATTAATCTTTTGTTTCTAATGTAATTTCAATATGTAATTTATTTTACTACAAATTTCTGAATAATACTATAACTATTTTTATTTTATTTTAGTATCATCCTATTAATTATTAATTAATGTTTTTAAAGTATTGAATACACACCCTCCCACAATCCCACTCACCTCTCTCTACCCTCCCCCACCTAGTACATTAAAATAAATAATTTAAATTATAAATAAAAGTTTTTACTTATTTTTTTATGAAACTTAGAAAAGAGGATAAATATTTTAGTTTGAAATATTTAATGATTAATTGATCGTTCATATAATGTATTTGTTTTGCTTTCAAGAAAAAAAAACACAATTTTGCGAATTAAATATCGTAAATACACATCATTTACTATAATTAAATTACACTATTTTAATACATGTTATATATATATATATATATATTATTATTATTATTATTATTTTCATAATACACATCTATCTACAGAAGGAGATAATTAAGTTTCACGTCAACGATACATTACCAAGTATGTTTTCTATTTAAAAATTATATTTAAATTACTCAACAATGCACAATTTAGTATTTTTTTTTTCTACTGATATTATCTCGGTAATGAAATTTATGATAGTTATTTATTATTGGATTAATAACTGGCCATATAATTCTTATGATTTGTATTACTTCAATCCAAATATCAGATCGTTGCTTTCTATATGAGATTAAATTTTAAAAATACGTAACTTTCAATAAATTAATACTTAAATCGAATAATAATGAATACATAAAAGTTCTCTGCTTTTATGATATTTTTAAAGAAAAGTTGTAGGACTTGAATATTGTTCCCTTTTAAAAAACGAAAAAGAATTATTATGACTTAACTTGGAAGATGTTTCCAAGAAAATTTTGTTAATAAGGATGTGCTTGGGACGAAGGAAAATGTTTTTCATAAAATAAGTGATTTTCTTACTTATTTTCTAATGTGTGATAAGTAATTAAAATAATATTATCTCAAAAATATTTATACGTAATTTAGGAAAATATTATGGAGATGGGTAGGGTGGCAAGTGAAGGACTGAAGGGTCGGCAACAGCGACAATATTTATAACTTCCAACTTTGTTTTAAAAATTAAATTATCCCTTATTTTTTAGCAATAGACGTTCTACCCCTTATCATGTAATCATGTAATCATGTAATGTCTATTTTATCAGTGACATTTTCAATCTTTCATCTATATAATACCTTTTATATTATATATAATCCGTTAGTTTCTAACCTAGTCATTTTACCTATAGTTTAAATAATTTTATAGCTTATTATAGATTTTTATTTAACTTCATCAATTAACATTGTAAATAGAATGGTCCTTTTATGAAGTTGTCTCAAAATCTAGCACTACATTTAGAAAAATATCATGATTTTAAAGAAGTAAAAAAAATAAAGATTTATAATATAAGGTTAAAGTAAGTATCAAAAAAATTCAATGAACCTATGAGAAGGAAAATGTCTATTGTTCAAAGTTGAGAAGGAAATTTAATTTTTAAAGTAAAATTGGGGTGTATATGATTTTCATCCTAAATAAATTAACTAAAAATGATGATGTTATTATTAATTAGTATAAGTTATTGTTTTAAATCGTTTTCTTTCAACACCCATGTAATTCCCCAGATAATATAATTCTCAGGTAAATTTTAAAGAAATTATAGATAATTCCCCAAGTAATATAATTCTCAGATAAATCCCCAGGTAAAATTACAGTAACAAAATCCTTAGGCAATTCCCTAGGTAATATTATTCCCAAGTATATTCCCATGAAATAATTCCTAAGTAAAATCGCAGTAACTAAATCCCCAGATTTAGGTAACTTAATCCCCAAGAAATAATCCCTAGGTAAATCCTCAAGTATCGTAACTTGGGAAATTTCCTACGAATTAATAATTTTATTGGTTATCTGCGGAACTACCTACGAAAATGATACATGGGGATTATTTTCCTGAAATAAATCCCCAGTTAAATTTCTGGCTTCAAATTGCGCCAAAATTACCCGTGAATTTACATGGGAAAATTATATTCGCAGATAAATATTCTACAATTTAGGATTTTTTAGATTTTCGCATGAAAATCCATAGGAATTATCTGCGAAAAAAATCTACAGATAAAATTCCTGTGTAATTCAAGCTTTTCTAATAGTGATAGGTGATCGTACTTCTACACTTTATCACATCACTTGTGATATGTGATGAATTCAAGATTTAGACACCGAGCATTTTAAGTTAGTATGAATTCGGAAATATAATATATATCTAGATTTAACTATACATGCTTCACGTACATATATAGGATTTGATTCGAAAGTAAATTTTATTGAATCCTCTAATCTTCTCTAGTCAAAGGGGAAGTCAGGATTTGAAATTTAAGGGTGCGAAAGTTTAAATTTTTAAATTTATCAATTTTAAGTAAATAAGTTATACATATTCAATAAACTTTTATACAAATATATGGTTGGACCAAAATTAATT
The DNA here is from genome assembly GCA_034509755.1 of Anisodus tanguticus. NCBI lineage: Eukaryota > Viridiplantae > Streptophyta > Magnoliopsida > Solanales > Solanaceae > Anisodus > Anisodus tanguticus. Next base: position 36,730,211 of record CM067544.1, read on the forward strand.
AATGACTTCGATTGAACTTATAATTGATACGTTAGTTGCTACGCCACTACTACATTTGTCACTACTTACTTGAGTAGGAAAAAGGAGAAGGTGATAACCAATATATGCCTCTAATTTTATGTCATGCATGTTAAGAGTCCCACATCGGATATGGAATGAGAACATGAACTCCTTATATGGACTTGGACAATCCTCACCCTACAAGCTAGCTTTTAGGGTTGAGTTAGACCCAAGATCCATTCTTTACATGGTATCAGAGCCATGCTCATTCCAATTCTTTGTTCACCGATGTTGGGCCCCCAAATTATATTATTCACACTCCAGTTAACAAGGTCTAGGCGTGCAGGGAGTGTTAAGAGTCCCATGTCGGATATGGAATGGGAACATGGACTCCTTATATGGGATTTGGACAATCCTCACCCTACAAGCTAGCTTTTGGGGTTGAGTTAGGCCCAAGATCCATTCTTTACAAATGAGACATGTATCCAGAAACTCATATGTTGCGGGTTTTTGATCATGTATTTTTGAAAACGGGAATATATTCTCACAAAAAATTTCATGTCTTGAAATGATTATTTTTCGACTCGATAAATCATAACATTTGTAACCTCTATGATTTGTAGGATATCCCAAAAAAACACAAGGTGTTGATTTTGCTTGCAATTTATTCCGAGAAGTTGAAGGAAGTAGTGGATAGCATAAACACACAAAGACCCGAAGATGATAATATGATGGATCTTTTTGATAGAGAATATTCGTGGGTGTTTTGTATGCAGGTTTTTTATTGGGAATTATGTTATGCAAATAGGTAGCCATTTGTAATGCATGATGCCAAAATGAGGGAGGTAGAGAGGCATGATTAAGGAGAGTTCGGATGATATTGTTTATGGTACGAATTTTTCTTTCGGCTTTCCCATTTTGAGAAGATGTATGAGGACAAGAGAATCTAAAGCGCATTCCATGTGATTCACAAAACTTGTGAAAGGACTCATTGTTGTATTCCCTCCCATTGTCACATTGAAAACTTTTAATTTTTTGTTCAAATTGGGTTGTGACATAATTATGAAAGGTTATGAACATGGAATAGACTTGAGATTTATTGGTAATTGGAAAAGTCCACAGAAAATTTGTAAAGTCATCAAAGAATAAAACATAATATCGATGATCACCCCAACTAAGGATAGGTGATGACCAAAGATCACTATGCACAATATCAAATGGCAAAAAGGTTAATGATGACGAGTCATAAAAAGGTAGTTTTACTTGTTTCCCAAGGGAACAAGAATGACAAAAAAATTATCCCAAAATTTATTACATTCAATAAACTTGTTCCGTTGAAGAGAGCTTAAAACAAGAGCTTCCGGATGTCCTAAACGGTTATGCCATAATTTGGGAGATAAGGCTGCAAAAGTAGAGGGTGTTGAAGTTCCAAAATAAGGTCTTGTAGTTATTGGATAGAGATCACCCATGATGTTACACCTCATTAAATGCATCCCCGTCTGAAAATCCTTCACAGAAAATTCGAAAGGATCAAATTCAACAGAAACATAATTATCAACAGTAAATTTTCGCACAGAAATAAGATTTTTGATTAATTACGGGGCATGTAGAACATTTTGTAAGATTAAGGGTGGATGGGGTTTGGGCAATAATGCATTTCCACAACCAATAATCGAAATTGTATGGCCACTACCAACTGTAATATTACGATTGTAGCTCTTATTTAAATAAGACGTAAGATTACCTCCGTTTGCAGTCATATGTGATGTAGCGCCGGTGTCCATGTACCATTGATCATCCGGAGGAGCAATTGACACAGTATGCATCGCTGGTTGAATATCAGTTGGTGCATATGTGGATTGGCCTAACTGGGCTGTTGCTATGTGGGCTTGAGGCCTGGGGCCCAATATAGAGAGGCGTTGGGCTTGAAATTGGGCCTGATTCGTGGGATAAGGGCATAGGCAGAAGCCCAATTTTGCCATGGCGCATTCCAATTAAATGGAAATGCCCAGTACGTATTAGAAAGGGGCTGCGGCAGATTGAACTGTTACTGTAGGGTTTGTGTCTGGTTCCCTCGACCGGCTCCTCTCTCTTTCCCTTTGCCTCCCCGATTGTTGCCCCCACTACCTTTACCTCATCGATTGTTGTTAGTGTTGCGATTGTTGTTTATGTTTTATCGAGGGCAATTCTTATTTCCGCTCTAGTTGTCATCGTGAGAAGCATGGAAAACAGAGGTTTCGGTCGAGTTAGCCATCTTTTTCACCCTTGCTATTTCTTCTAAAATGAGCATAGAACGGGCTTTGTAGAATGGAGGAAGAAAGTCGCCATGATGAATCTCGGAGCTAACAGTAGAATAGGCATCAGTTAAACCGAAAACAAGTTGAAGTACCAACCTTTCGTTAGACACGACGGCGCCGACATTAGATAATTGATCCGCCAATGATTTTAGATGTTGACAGTCTGAAGATGCATCTGAATTTTTTTCCATCTGGACGACGGAAAATTCTTGTTCGAGGTATAGAGCCCTCGAGTTCTTGTTTTCAGAGAATATGTCCTTTAGCCGATTCCATGCAATTTCGGTAGTGGAGTCTCGTTCAAGAATTGTGTTAAGAAGATCTTTGGATATGGTACTGTAAAACCATTGTAAAACAATGTCGTCAATTCGTGACCACAGTTCAGGATCTGTGTCTTTGAGGTATAGGGATGAATTGACTTTCTCTGTTTCTTTTGACTTTGGAGTAATATGGTCGAGGACTTTGTAAGCCCTAGCATGAATTTTGAAGAGTTCTGACCATGTGATGTACTGGCCTTTTTCAATATCGACAGTGACTTTGATGAAGCTGTTGATGTTAGACACTATCAGACTGGGATGAGGAGAAAGGCTGGAAGAGGAAGACAATTTTGGGTCGATGATCTGGTTGGTGGCCATGGTGTCAATAGAAAGCAGAGAGAAGGCTTTTGAAAAGAAGTTAATGTCGGCTAAGTTGGAGAAAAGGTAAAACTAATTAACATAAGCTTTTGATACCATGATAGAATTAATAGAAATATTTTCCCTGAATATTTCGTTGAATTCATCAACATTAAATACAATATTACAAGCCAAGATTATGGCTAAGATTATGCTCAATTAGATCAGAATTTATGCTAAATCAAATCTGAAATTATTCTATCTAAATCTAATCATACTAAATATACACATTCTAAATATATGAAGATTCTCACTTTTGTTGAATCGTATCTACAGATTCTAATATACCCCGTTAGTTGAAACTGGAGGTTTGCGTACGTTGAGACTATCTCGAAAATCATCGAAGAGTTGCAGCGGGAGTCCTTTAGTGAAAATATCGGCAATTTGATAGCGTGAAGAGACATGGAGGACGCGTACTTGACCTCGAGCGACTTTCTCACGTACTATATCCATTTCAATGTGTTTAGTGCGTTGATGTTGAACTGGGTTTCCTGAGAGACAAACCGCACTAACATTGTCACAGTAAACCCAAATGGCTTTTACAACTGGACAATGAAGCACCAGAAGTAAGTTTCGAATCCAACAGGATTCAGAGACGACATTGGCTACTCCACGGTATTCGGCCTCAACACTTGATTTGGATAATGCAGGTTGCATTTTTTCAGACTAAGATATCAAGTTATCTCCGAGGTAGACACAATAACCAGAAGTTGAGCATCTAGTATCCGGACATCCTCCCCAATTTGCGTCAATGTATGATATGAGTTTCCTGATCGAAGTTGGGTAAATATGGAGTTCGAATTCGAGTGTACCGTGAATGTAGCGAATGATACGCTTTAATGCAGACATGTGTTGGGTTCTTGGGACATCATAAATAAGCAAACTTGTTGAACCGCATATTATATATCAGGTCTTGTAAATGTTAAATATTGTAATGCACCTGCAAGACTACGATATTCCATCGGGTCATGATAAGGATTACCGGAAGAGGAACTAAGTTTTGCTTTTGTGTCAACCGGAGTAGGAGATGGTTTGCAGGAGGACATACCGGCCCGCTCAATAATCTCCTCTGCATATATCTTCTGTCAAAAGACCCATCAGATTTCTCCTTTGCCTACAAATCCCATCCATGCATTAAACGATAATCATTGGAAAATGGCCATGAAAGATGAATACGATGCTCTTATTTTAAATAAGACGTAGGACTTGGTGCCACAACCATCTAATGCTAATATCATTCGAAGTTTGTGGATTTTCAGGCATAAAAAGAAATCTAACGGGTCTTTTGAGAGGCATAAAGCCAGACTTGTAGCTGATGGTGCAGGACAACAAACTGGTGTAGATTGCGGAGAAACATTCAGTCCGGTGGTCAAACCGGTTACTATTCAGACAGTCCTTAGCATTGCATTATCAAAATCTTGGTGTCTCACTTAGCTTGATGTCAAAAATGGATTCTTACATGGACATCTCAATGAAAATGTCTATATGTACCAACCACCGGGTTTTCGTGACCCTCAACACCCTGATTATGTATGCTTGCTCAAGAAATCCGTATATGGACTCTTAACAATGCATGAGGTAACAAATTTCTCTTTATCTTTCTTAATAAAATATATAAGGTTGAGATATTTACGTGAACTCATTTTTAATGCATAAACTCTTTAATTTCCTCTATTATCTATGCATGTTATGTATTTTGAAAGGAATGATTAACATACAATTAAATCACAGGTTAAGAGATATGATATCTCCAAAAAGCTTAAACCCTCTATTTTATATTCCCCTTCCCATTAGAATATTTTATGATCTTAATCTTTTATTTTAATGAGAAATTCTCCATAATCACGTGGGAAATAGGTTTGCTTGATATAGACAATAGTACTTTACCCACTTCAAATTTAAGCCTGTCATCCATTTAGGATGATGCTCGTCAATTATTTTCTCTATAAGTTCTCTAAAAATAATTATGTCCTGTAAAGTCCTCCTTTGTCCATATACTGAGCATGTGTAAGATATTTGTTAAACAGAGTAATATACATGTGATATACACCCAATATACAGCAGTGTATATCACAGCAAAGCGATGGATCGGGCGGCGGGGCTCGGCGGTGGGCCTCGACGATGGGTGAAGCAATGGATGGACAAGGCAAGGCGGTGGGCCTCGGCGATGGCCGAAGTCTAAAGGCGAAGAGCGAAGCCCATTACGGGCAAAGTGTTGGATGTTATATATTAGGAGTGTATATTGATGTAATATTGTAGTGTAAATGTTACCTTAATTAGTGTTATACACTTACCATAATTGTATAGTTAGAATTATGGTAGAATAAGGATTTAGACTACAATATTACATCAATATTACACTAATTAAGGTAATCTTTACACTACAATATTACATCAATATACACTCCTAATATATAACATCCAACACCGCCCGTAATGGGCTTCAGCTACTCCCTTTAGACTTCGCCCATCGCCGAGGCCCACCGCCTTGCCTTGTCCGGGGGTCCATTGCTTCGCCCATCGCCGAGGCCCCGCGCCTGCCCATCCATTGCTTTGCACCGTGATATACACTGCTGTATATTGGGTGTATATCACATGTATATTACTATGTTTAACAATATTGTCAATTCTACCTTTATGCAAAAAAGTTTAACTAATACCCACCCACGGTGTAAAACAATTACTAATGAAACTAATAATCCCAACTCCATTAGTCATCCCATCAATATTATCATATTAAATTATCTGTTGCAGCAAAATCGATTATTTTTAAATATATTTGGAATGATGTTATAATATAAAGATTGTTTACATTATCAACATATATATTTTGTATACGGTAAAACTCGACATGACACGTGGTAAAACCGGATATCAAGTTCGGAGCAAATAATTAGATACGGTGTCAGTTAAGACTCGCAATTAGGGCGGGAAAGTGCGGGAGCACGACCGGATGAATAAGTACGAGTGACCCCGAAAGAGATCCCATTAAGGGCCGATAAGTTATTCATACCCGATTCAGATATAACGTCAGCCGTTACTCTCTTAGCATTAAGAAGTCCTTAATTAGCATTTATTATGTAATAATTGGGAGGGATTCTTGGGTAGTAAACCCTGAATCCACACCTATATAAGAAGTTGAAATTCACACTTTGGAGGAGCATCTCATTTCAGCTTAACAATTATATTACTTGAATTCAGAGCAATTTACGATGTTGTTCTTCATCCTTTTGCTACAGATATCAAATGTTCTTAGAGGCTCGGAGTAACTCTTAACCAAGAGATATTCTCAAGCTCAAGTTTCAGGCTAATTCCATTACTTTGTCAATTCATATCTATTTAATTTACTTATTTATTTCTATTATCTCTTAAGCGAATTAAGTCACGTATCATTTAAACCACAAATAAATTCAACAGTATCTTTTTGGAGTAAACATATTCTATGCAAAAAGTTAAAGCTTATTAATGTCACAACGTAAAATATTAGGAATCTTTCTCTCGTGCAAAAGTAATGCGATTGTCATAATTTGTTGAAAGTTATTTATGGACAATAATTTAAAATATCTTTATATGAGTTATGATTTAACATTCATTTAATTTATTTTTATTCATGGCCATCATAAAACTTTTACTATAAATTCTAAAGTGTTAGATTTTGATGTTTGGAATTGTTTTATTTTTATTTAATTCATTATAAAAAAATTATAAAAATTAATGGCACTTGTCATCAATTTTCTGGCTATCATCTGAAAAAGTCAATTCATCTAAACGTCTTTTGTGATACAACAAATCACACATACCCCACGCTTTTTAATGTTGCCTATAGCGTACCAACCAAATTAGTTAAGCTATGCTAGTGGCAAAATCTAATGTTATGATGTGCTGAAATATGGATGCACTTGAAAACTATATGTCACAAGTTTTTAGGGGATTTAACCCCGGCAAATGTGATGAAGTGCAAGATGTTACAAATTATGTGGCATTTGACTCAACGTAAAAGATATGCCGACAACTAGTCAAATCTATTTAAATTCTAACAAAATTAAGGTGTGACCTAGAAAATGAAAACAAGGTCTCATCAAAGGAGAAGTTCAAAGATGTAGACAAGGTTCGACATGAAATTATAAAAGTTTAAGCTCTCATAAGTGTTCTACTTAAAGTTAAAGGTAATTCTTTAGTTAAAGCAAGGAACGTATAAACTGAGAGGAATAAACTTATATTATTACATTGAGTGAATTTCGTGTACGCTAGATTTTCGCTAGGCGTTAGAAAAATAAATCATTTAACTTTTAATCAGTGTATACTAATTACGTAGTGTTATTTTCACCACAATTTGTGTGATAAACTTTGAAATGGACCATAAGGCAATAGTAATTAAGTTGGAAATTGAGAAATGGGTACAAACTACAAGCAATAAAGATAAGGACGAATTTTCTTAGAGCATATGTTTTTTCTGGACAAATGCTTCTTGATTTTATATTTTAGTACATGATATTGAAAGATTAATAATTTCCCTTGCGGATTCCTTTCATTATTCACAATATATATAGCTGTACAAAGGTTGATTCCTAATATGGTACGAATCCTAACTTATCTTACAAAGGTTGATTCATAATACAATTAGAATCCTAAGTTACCTTAAATATACATTTATCATAATTACAAAATATACAGAGAATATTCGGAGAATATTCGCTAATACTCCCCCTCGGACGGAGCGGGAGGAGGCCGAACGCTAAGGTGGATCGGAAGTCGGTGAAGAGCTGTCGCGGTAGTCCCTTTGTGAAGATGTCTGCATACTGATAAGAGGAAGGCACGTGTAATATTTTGACCTGACCACGGGCAACCTTCTCTCGCACAAAGTGGATATCCATCTCAATATGCTTAGTCCGCTGATGTTGGACCGGATTATGAGACATATAGATGGCAGATATGTTGTCACAATAGACTATAGACACCTTGCGGAGTGGACACTGGAGCTCTAAAAGAAGATTTCGGAGCCAACAGATCTCAGCAACTACATTAGCAACACCGCGATATTCGCTTCAAAGCACTCGAACGGGATAGTGTGGCTCGCCTCTTGGCGGACTATGAGATAAGATTATCCCCAAGAAATACACAAGCACTCGAGGTGGAGCGACGTGTGTCGGGCATCCCGCCCAATCCGCATCCGTGTAGGCAAGTAACTTGGTTGGGGCGAGAGGGGTATAAGTGTAATCCAAAGTCTAGTGTGCCCTTAACGTATCCGATAATACGTTTGAGGGCGCAAAATGGGACTCTCGGGGGTCGTGCATGAACGGACACACCGTTGAACGGCATATGTAATATCGGGCCTAGTGAATGTAAGATATCGAAGAGCACCCGCTAGACTCCGATATAGAGTGGGATCGTAAAGCGGCGCACCGTCATTGGCACTAAGCTTGGATTTGGAGTCCACCGGAGTTGGCATAATTTTACAATTTGTCATCTTGGCCCCGTACACTATCTCTTCGCATACTTACGCCGACACGGGAACATAGTGGCTGCAGATCCGGTTACCGATATACCCAAAAAATAACTTAGTTTGCCCAAGTCGGTCATAGCAAATTCAGTTTTGAGTAGAGCAATGATTTCATTCTTCAAACCGTCAGATGAGGCAGTAAGAACAATGTCATCGACATATAATATCAAATATGCAGTGCTGCTACCTCGGTGAAAAGTGAAGAGAGAGTTATCACACCTGCTACATACAAAACCAATCTGCAGAAGATACCTGGCAAAGCGATCATACCAAGCGCGGGGTGCCTGTTTCAATCCATACAATGACTTCCTGAGATGACACACAAACTGCGGAGCTGCCGGATGAACAAAGCCAGGAGGCTGATGCATGTACACAGTCTCTTTCAAATCCCCATGAAGGAATGCATTCTTGACATCAAGCTGTTGAATTGGCCAATGCATGCCCATAGCAATACTGAGAACAGTCCGAATAGTGGCCGGTTTAACAATCGGACTAAATGTCTCACCACAATCAATACCCTCCTGCTGATTAGTGCCATTGGCGACTAGTCTTGCCTTATACCTCTCTAAGTCACCAATGTCTCTGAACTTGTGCCAAAATAGCCACATACATCGGATAACATTCACACCTTCGGGTCTAGGTACCAAATCCCAAGTGTTCTGCTTGGTTAAAGCATTAAATTCCTCGCACATGGCCGCATTCCAATTTCGGTCCAGTTTTGCTAGTTTTGGATTATTTGGAATGGGTGATAAGGTTTGTGTGGAGAGATTGAAGTGAACCTTGGGTTTGAAGATCCCGTGTTGTGCACGAGTCTCCATACGATGAGACGGCAGTGGCGGTGGGTCGGGGCTGGGAGATTGCTGGTCCACTGGTTCTGGACCAATGGGTAGCAGTTCAGCTGGACTGGTTTCTGGTGACTCGTCTGGGGGCTGTAGGGGTGAGCAGGGAGCTATTGGGGTGGTGCCGGACAGTGGCGATACTGTCGGAACAGTGGGCTGCTGTTGGTATAGATTTTGGATGATCGGGGACAGACTTGGTTCATCGAGAAAGATGTAATCGGTGGTTTGAAATTTCTGGAGATTTGAAAAGGGAAAGGTTGTCTCGTCAAAGGTGACGTGACGGGAGATGATGATTTTGCGAGTAGCAATGTCATAGCACAAGTATCCCCGATGATTAGGAGATAGACCAAGGAAGACACATGGCAGAGTGCGAGGGGCAAGTTTGTGAGGTGCAGTGGAGGCCATGTTGGGGTAGCATAAGCATCCAAAAATACGTAGGTGATCATATAATGGTAGCCTGCGGTATAGGATTTCGGTAGGGGTCTTGTTTTGGAGTGTGCTAGTTGGTAAAATATTAAGAAGGGATTCTACCATTTTGACAGTATAGACCCAAAAAGGTGGTGGTAGGCAGGCATGAAACAGAAGTGTGCGAACCATGTTATTGATGGTACGTATAATTCTTTCAAGCCTTTCCATTTTGCGCGAAGTATAGGGACAAGAAAAACGGAAAACCATGCCTTGTTTAGAACAGAAATTGTGAAATGCCGAGTTATTAAATTCACGTCCATTATCACATTGGAATGATTTGATAGATTTTTCAAATTGTGTTTTAATGAATTTGTGAAACTCGAGGAATTTTATAAAAACTTCAGATTTAAATTTCAGTGGGTAAATCCAGACAAAATGTGAAAAATCATCCAAGAATACTAGATAGAATTTATGATCCAAAGAGCTAACAATCGGAGATGTCCACAAATCAGCATGAACAATATCAAAGGGAGAAAAAGTAACACTGTTTGATGACATAAATAGAAGACGAGTATGTTTGCCTAGTGGACAAGAAAAACAGTGTTGGGCAATTTTCCCATTATTACATTGAATACGCTTAGAAGTCCTAAGAAAAGTAAAAACTGGGTCTCCGGGGTGTCCGAGTCTGTTGTGCCAAGTGGAGGGAGAGATTGCCGCAAGGGATAGAGGGGCTTGCGGTCTGACAGCGGAAGATTGAATAAATGGGTAGAGGTCTCCCACACTATTGTGGCATGTAAGAATTTTCCCCGTATTGAGTTCTTTCACAGAAAAACCAAAAGGGTCAAATTCGACAGACACAGAATTATTGCTAGTGAATTTTCTAACAGAGATTAAGTTTTTAATGATGTTAGGTGTGTATAGGACGTGGTTTAGGGAGAAAGGTGGGTGTAGATGTTTGGTGTGTGTGTTACCGTAACCTTCAATTGGAATGCGATGACCATTGCCGACAGTAATAAATTGAGGACACTTTAACCGATGTAGTTGAGATAGGTTACCTGACGACCGGGTGAGGTGAGATGTGGCTCCGGTGTCCATGTACCAATTGTCGTCGGGGCTGTTGAAGGTTCACGGTGGTGTAGGCCTGGCCCAAATCGGTCGGGGACAGCCTGGGCCGCTATTCGTTGCGCAGCTTGCTTATTCGTTGGTGGACCGCAACCAGGTGGTGCTTCTCGCTCGCTGCTTTGGACATGCCGTGATGGCCGGTTGCCGCCGGCCGCAGTGTTGCCATCCCGTCAACGGCTAACGCCTTTTGATTATGTTCCTCTTGTTTAGCACGTCTAGTTTCTTCCAACAATAGTTGTGAACGTGCCTTGTTGAAACTTGGGAGAGGGTCGGCTTGTTGAATCATTGTTGCGAGTGTGTCATATTCACCTTTTGGTAAACCCGCAACAAGTTGAAGCACCATCTTGGTTTTCGAAACGAAGTCCCGACGTTGGATAGTTGATCGGTTATGAGTTTCGATTGCTTACAATATTCGGACATGTTGTTAAAATTCTCGAGGCGGGTATTATTGAATTGCTCTTCCAAATATACGGTCCGAGTATTTTTATTGTCCCGAAAGATTTCTTCTAGCCGGACCCAAAGTTCACATGCCGTAGCACTTTTTGTTTTCATGATAGTGCACAACAGTCTTTGGAGATGGTGCCGTAGATCCATTGTTTGACGATGGCGTCAAGACGACGCCAGATTGAGTCTGTAACATCGGTGGGACGAGGAACAGATTCGTCAATATGATCGAGCACGTTGTATGCACATGCATAAATGTAGAATAGTTCCATCCACATGGAATATTGACAGTCTTCTTGGTCAAGAATTATAGGGATAAAATTCTTGATGTTGTTAACGGCGAATGCCGGATGAAAAGAAGATACTGAACGTTGAGAGGGGTTGTCAAGTGTGCCAGTGGATGAACCGGAATTTGTGGGGGAAGACATGGTTGTCGCCTGCCGAGGGAAGGGAATTTTCTGGTTTGGCCGAAAAAGGGAGGAAAGCAGATTTTTTTTTTCTGTGAAATCAGGAAAAAAAAATGCTAATTTCGGCCGAGAATGAGGAAGAGAAGAAATGTAGGTTTTAGGCTCCTGATACCATGAAAGATGTAATAATTTCCCTTGCGAATTCCTTTCATTATTCACAATATATATAGCTGTACAAATGTTGATTCCTAAAATGGTACGAATCCTAACTTACCTTACAAAGGTTGATTCCTAATACAATTAGAATCCTAAGTTACCTTAAATATACATTTATATAATTATAAAATATATAGAGAATATTCGGAGAATATTCGCTAATAGATATTATCAATGAAAAGTGATAGGCGGGCGGTGGTTGAATTCATTCCCCCACACCTATCCGAAAATGATATGATAAAAGTTACCTTTCTGTAAACAAAATTACTGAAAATAAAATAGAATTGGACTCCAGTGCCCATTATAATATTGAGATAAATTTATGAGCATTAAGGGATTGACATAGCCAAGTTGCCAAACAATCAAGGGAGAGAGAGCGAGTGAGGTTTTCAACTGGCCTGGGAAATGAAAATGACGAGATAAAATTAGATTAGAAATAGAATTAACAAAAAATCGTGTGTTTGTGAGACGAAGTGAAAAATCACGTCATGATATGTGATGCACGAAGTCAGACTTATCAGGAGGTGAAAGCCTGGGTGATTGGTTTATGGAAGAAAAAAAAGAAGTTATCAAAGCATGCGAAGATCAGAATTAACTGTGTTAAATTAGCCAACTTAAAGCACACAATTGTAACAAGTTTAGCTAGCCTGATGACGAAAATATTAGTGTCCAAGTGACGATAAGGTCTAGTTGATAATAGAAAAAGACTCAATAATATTTTCATTATATTCTAAAGCAAGAAGGGGCCTGAGGAACAAGTACAGAATAAACCAGCACCGGCACCTATAGCCAACGTACAGTCTGGGATTCACAACAGTGGGGGCAAGGGTGGAACACTAGGGTTTGCTACTAAGAATAATCCAAAGAAAATATGACCCAAGAGTCAATAGTTTGGCAAACTGTGATGAATCGTTCCCCTGCTAGATCACATATGCAGAAATCAGTACCAATGGAAGTTGCTAATACCTTTTCACCTCTGGTGGTGAAATAACAGAAGCAACACCCAGGACAAAGAATTGGCCAAAGTAGTAAAGGAGGAAGTGCAGCACCAAACACTCCTAATAACTCTTGATAAAGCTGATAACATGAAATGTTAGGGGGTTTAATAAAGTATATAAGAAAAAGGAGATGAAGAAGTTTTTAGCAGAGAATAAAGTGGTTATGATTACAATAATGGAGCACAGGGTTGGCAAGAAGTCTGTTCAAAAAATTGTTACAAAAGTAGCAGCTGGTTGGACAGGTGTTTACAACTACTACTCTGATAGAGGTAGAATTTGGTTACTATGGAATCCCAAGTACTGTGACATCAAGGTGGAACATATGACTGATCAATATATACATGGGCTGGTAGAAGCTTATGCAACTAGCAGAACATTTTATTCAACTGCTGTTTATGGGCTGCATATAATTGCTGATAGGAAACCTTTATGGGATGAATTAATGTGTATTGCAAACTGTAAAATGATATTAATCTCCCTTGAGGAGTCTTTCATTAATATCAAGGTATATATAGAGTACAATATTCATCCCTTATACAATAGGAATCCTAAGCCTATACAAAAGAGGAATCCTAAGCCTATACAAAAGAGGAATCCTAAGCCTATACAAAAGAGGAATCCTAGTCTTACCATAATTATATTTACACAATATATGGAAATATTCTAATTATGGGTAGGGAATATATTTATACGTTTACACACCCCCTCAGTCGGAGCGGGAGGAGGCCGGACGCTAAGACTGGCTCTGAAGTCAAGAAATAACTGTCTCGGAAGTCCTTTGGTAAATATGTCTGCATACTGATAGGATGATGGAACATGTAACACTCTGACATGGCCTAACGCAACTTTCTCACGAACGAAGTGTAGGTCTATCTTAATATGCTTGGTTCGCTTATGTTGAACCGGATTATGAGAAAGATAGATGGCAGAGATGTTATCACAATACACAATAGATGCCTGACGCAAAGGACACTGAAGTTCTAACAGTAAATTTCTGAGCCAACAAATCTCGCCTACTACATTTGCAACGCCTCGTACTCGGCCTCGGCCTTTGGAGCGAGATAGGGTAGCCCGTCGCTTGCGAGACCAAGAAATCGATTATCCCCTAAGAAAACACAAAAGCCGGAGGTGGAGCGTCGCGTGTCCGGACACCCTGCCCAATCGCATCCGTATATGAAAGCAACATGTCCGGTGCCAGAGGGGTATAGGTGCAAACCATAATCAAGAGTGCCCTTAATGTATCGAATGATACGCTTAAGAGCGATGAAATGAGACTCCCTAGGGGCATGCATGAATAAGCACACCCGCCGAACAAAGATAAGCTATGTCCGGCCCGGTGAATGTGAGTTACCGAAGTGCACCGCAAGGCTCCTATACGAGTAGGATCGAGATCGGAGCACCATCCATAGCACCGAGCTTAGATTTGGAATCAACCGGAGTAGGCACCTCTTTGCGGTTCGCCATCTTAGCCCCGTACACAATCTCTTCGCATACTTACGCCGACACAAGAACATATGATTGGCGGACACGGTCACCGATATCCCCAAAAAGTAACTCGGCTTTCCCAAATCGGTCATTGCAAATTCGGACTTGAGCAAGGCAATAATCTCATTTTTCAATCCGTCGGATGAGGCAAGTAAGAACAATATCATCCACGTAAAGTAATAAGTAAGCCGTGCTACTACTCGATGAAAAATGAAAAGTGATGTATCACTCTTGCTGCATACAAACCCAATCTACAAGATATACCCGGCAAAGCGATCATACCACGCACGGGGGCCCGCTTCGACCATATAGTGACTTACGGAGACGGCACACATAGTGAGGAACCGCTGGATGGGTGAACCCCGGTGGCGATGCATGTAGACCTGTCTCTCTCGATCCCCATGTAAGAATGCATTCTTCACATCAAGCCGATGGATCGGCCGGTGTTTGCCCATGGCTATGCTCAAAACTCGTACGGATGGTAGCCGGTTTGACAACCGGGTTGAAGGTCTCACCACAATCAATGCCCTCCGCCGATTTGTGCCATTAGCCACAAGACGGGCCTTATACCTCTCAAGATCCCCATTGTCTCGAACTTGTGACGAAATAGCCACATACAACGAATGACATTCACCCCCTCGTGTCTAAGTACTAGATACATGTGTGTCTTTGTTTAGTTAAAGCATTGAATTCCTCATACATAGCCGCATTCCAATTAGGGTCTTGTTTGGCCAATTTTGGGTTCTTTGGAAGTGGAGAGATGGTTTGGGCGAGACAAGTGAAATGGACTTTGGGTTTGAAGATTCCATGCTTTGAACGAGTTTCCGTTGGATGGGTAGGGACAGTGGGTGGCGGAGTGGTGTCTGAGACGGGGGTAAAGTTGGATAAGGAGAGGGTGGGGGCGAAGCCGTCGGAGGTGCCGCGGCTCCTGGATCGAGAGTCGCGGTGCTAGAAGGTTGACAGGCTTCTCTGAAGTTTGGGTGCCGCGGCTCTGACGACGAAACAGAGGATGTGAGTTGTTCGATTATGAGGGGAGAGATGACAGACTCGTCAAGAAATGAGTAGTCCTGTTTTTGGAATTTTGGAAGATTCGAAAACGGGAATGTGGTCTCGTCGAATGTGACGTGACGAGATATGTGGATCTGACGAGTCGACAAGTCATAGCATAGATAACCCCTATGGTTCGGCGGGAATCCTGAGAAAGACACATGGAGTGGACCTAGGAGCAAGCTTGTGAGGGGCGGTGGAGCTAAGGTTGGGATAGCACGACAACCAAAAATCCGTAGATGATCATAAGAGGGGATTCTATGGTAGAGGATTTCGGTAGGGGTCATATTGTGAAGAGTGCTAGTAGGGAGAATATTTAGAGTGTATTCGACATTTTAGCAAAGATAGACCCGAGAAGGGTGGAGGGAGGGAGGCATGAATCAATAGGGTGCGAATCATATTGTTAATGGTGCGGATGATTCTTTCAGCTTTACCATTTTGTGGTGAGGTGTGAGGGCAGGAGAAGCGAAAGACCATGCCATTATTGGTACAAAAGCGGTGAAACATAGAGTTATTGAATTCACGACCATTATCGCACTGAAATGATTTTATGCCTTTTCCAAATTGTGTTTGAATGAAATTGCGAAACTCAAGAAATTTGACAAACACTTCCGATTTAAATTTAAGAGGGTATAACCAAACGTAGTGTGAAAAATCATCAAGCAACACAAGATAGTATTTATGACCAAGAGAACTAGGGATAGGAGATGTCCATACATCGGCATGTATGATATCAAAAGGAGCAAATGTAACACTAGTAGATGATTTAAACGGAAGACGAATATGTTTACCTAAAGAGCAAGAAACACAATTTTGGGCAAGTTTTCCATTACAAGCAATGAAATTGTTGCCTCTAAGAAAATTAAAAACTGGGACTCCTGGATGACCAAGCCTATTATGCCAGGTTGAAGAAGAAACAGCCGCTAGAGTGACGGGAGAGCAAGATCTGGCAGCGGAGGTGGAAGTGAATGGATAGAGATCTCCCATGCTATTGCATCTCGTAAGAGGTGTCCCCGTATGAAGATCCTGCAGACTGGGTGACGTGAGATGTGGCTCCTGAGTCCATGTACCAAGTATTGTCAGGTTGTTGCATAGATAGGGTGCTGAACGCCTGACCCAACTCAGTGGGTGTCATGCCGGAGGAGGAGGGATGCGGGACCCGACCTTGCATGAAGTGGGCCCGCCGGGGGCCGGAGCGGGGCCTAACAAACCGGGGTAAGAATACGGATTGTATGGCTGCTGGTACTGGAATGGACTTGGCGCCGCGGCTCTGAACTGGGGTGCCGCGGCTCTGTACCGGGGCGCCGCGGCGTTGTAGACGAACTGCTGAGGAGTCGCGGCCTAGTTGTTCTGCGATCTCTGTTGCTGTTGCCGCTGTTGGTTCTGTTGACCGTGACCCTTGCCACGACCACGACCTCCTCTACCGCCGCGGCCGTTTCCACCCTTGCCGCCGCGGCCTTGCCGCTGTTGGGAGTTGTCTGGTGGCGTCTGATCTTGGGGTTGCGTGTCGATAGCTAACACCTGCTGGGCGTGCTCATCCTGCTTAGCACGACGGGTTTCTTCGAGCAACAATTGTGAGCGAGCTTTGTTAAAACTCGGTAGCGGATCTGCCTGTTGAATAATGGTGGCCAAAGTATCATATTCGCCCTTAGTAAGGCCATAAATCATTTGTAGCACCATTTTATCGTCAGTGACAGGCGTGCCGATGTTGGAGAGTTGATCCGCTAGAAGTTTAAGCTGCTTGCAGTACTCAGAGACATTGGAGAAGTTTTCAAGACGTGTTTTGTTGAATTGTTCTTCCAAATACACGGCACGAGTGTGCTTGTTGTCCTGAAAAATTTCCTCCAAACGATTCCACAAGTCAAGGGCTGTGGAGTCAGATTTCATGATAGTAAGGAGCAAATCCTGAGAGATACTACCATATATCCATTGTTTGACGCCGGCGTCGAGACGATGCCAGATAGAATCATCAACCTCCGTTGGGCGCGGAATAGTGTCATCAATATGGTCAAGCACGTTATAGAGACATGCATGATTGCGAAAAAGTTCAACCCAGGGAGAATACTGGTTGTTTTCTTGATCAAGAATAATGGGAATATGGTTCTTGATGTTGGAAACAGTAAGGGCGGGATGAAACGGGGGTGATGACTTTGTGGTGGGATTTGTGGAGGTAGAGGCGTCGAAAGTGTGGAAGAATCAGGGATAGCCATTTAGAGAAGAGAAGAAAGGAAGAACAAAACCCGAAAAACAAGAAGAAAATCCGGGAGGGCCGTACCGTAGAGAGGCAGCCGGCGGCTGTGGAAGAGAAAGGTTTTTAGGGTTTTGTTTATTTGGCTCTTGATACCATGTAAGATGATATTAATCTCCCTTAAGGAGTCTTTCATTAATATCAAGGTATATATAGAGTACAATATTCATCCCTTATACAATAGGAATCCTAAGCCTATACAAAAGAGGAATCCTAAGCCTATACAAAAGAGGAATCCTAAGCCTATACAAAAGAGGAATCCTAAGCCTATACAAAAGAGGAATCCTAGTCTTACTATAATTATATTTACACAATATATGGAAATATTCTAATTATGGGTAGGGAATATATTTACACGTTTACACAAACAATATGTCTGATCCTTGACTGATTATGGGTGACTTCAATGCAGTGTTAGATATAGCTGATAGAATTGTGAGGTCTCCAGTGCAGGCAAATGAAGTTAGCTGATTTCTCTCAATTCATGACCACTGCTAGTATGATAGAGTTGAAGTCTATTGGTAGAAAATTCACATAGACAAATAATCATGTGTTTAGTAGAATCGATAGAGGATTAGTGAACTCAGCATGGGTGCAAAGGTGGCCTACTCAAGACATCATTGTAATGGAACCAGAATTTTCTGATCACTCACCCCTTTGTATGATAGTTGAAAACAGAATGGAGGCTAGGGCAAAACCTTTCAAATCCTTCAATTGCTTGGCAGAACATCCAACCTTCCAGGAGGTTGTAAAGAATGGGTGGAAAATTAATTATAATTGCAGACCACTGGAGGCTATATGGAGGAAAATGAATTGGTTGAAAAAGGATCTGAAGAAGTTAAACTCAAGAGAATTCCAGGGGTGAAAAAATTCTTGAAGCAAAGACTAGACTAACAATTATCTAGTCTCAAATGCATCAGGTGCAGTCCCTCCAACTACTTTTTGAAGATCAGACAAGGCTGAGGAATGATCTGGAAAAATGGCATTTTATTTAGGAAAGTGCACTCAAGCAAAAAGCTAAAATTAGCTGGCTTAAATTGGGGGATGCCAACACTGCTTACTTTCATGCTTGTATGAGAAATATGTTGGCTCATAATCATATCAGAAATCTCACAAGTGTTGATGGTAGGCTGTTGCAGAAGACTAGTGATGTGCAACAAGAAGTAGTTGGATTCTATAAAAGCTTACTGGGATCAGCAACTACCCAATTACCTTGTGTTCAAAGAAAGGCTATGCGGAGAGGAAATGTACTAAGTAGGGATCAATAACTAAGGCTAATTTCTCCAGTCACTAGAGAGAAAGTAACAGAGGCTATTAGGAGCATTGATGATGACAAAGCCCCGAAGAGTGATGGGTATAATGCTCATTTTATAAGAAGACATGGGATACAATAGGAAGTGACATTTATGTAGCTATTGTAGATTTTTTCAACACTGGTTATACATATAAACCAGTGAATTGTACCTCAGTGACATTAATCCCCAAAGTGAAATATCCTACAACTATCCGAGAATACAGACCCATATTTTATTGTGATGTGTTGTACACGATCATTTCAAAAGTGATTACAAAGAGAATGAGTGAAGTCATGGAATATCTTATTGATGGAAGTCAAGCTGCATTTGTCCCAGGGAAATTAATATCAAATAACATTGTGTTGAGCCATGAGCTAGTTAAAGGATACAATAGAAGGGGGATTTCTGTCAGGTGCATGCTGAAGATTGATCTTCAAAAAGCATACGACTCTGTTGAGTAAGTGTTTTTGGAACAAGTCTTGATCCACCTTCAGTTCCCAACCATATTTGTTAAATGGATCATGACATGCCTCACTACTGTGTCTTATTCCATTATTCTCAATGGAGAGCCAGCCCTTCCATTTGATGCTAAGAGAGGTATTAGGCAAGGGGATCCTATGTCCCCTTACCTATTTGTCATTGCCATGAAATATCTTAACAGGCTGCTGAAGGACTTACGCAATGATAAAAAATTCTACTTTCATCTCAAATGTGCAAAGTTGAAGATCATTCAGCTTAACTTTGTTGATGATTTGCTTTTATTTAGCAAAGGAAATGTAGAATCAGTCCATAGCTTGTTCAAATGCTTCACTAAATTCTCTCAAGATTCCCAACCTACAAAAATGTTCCATTTATTTTGGAGGTGTGAAGCAAAGTGTTCAAGATCAGATACTGGATGTAATTGGGATTCCAAAATGAGAGTTGCCTATCAAATATCTGGGGGTGCCCCTTAGTACTAAGAGATTGTCGATTATTCAGTGCCAACCGCTTCCTGATAAGATGCTGGGCAGGATTCATGGACTTCGAAACTCCTCCCATATGCAGAGAGACTGTAATTTCTCAAAGCAGTCATGTTCTCTATTCAAACATATTGGTCCCAGTTGTTTATGCTGCCTAAGAAAATAGTAAAAGCTATTGAAGGAATATGCAGGACCTTTCTCTGGACAGGAGGTGTAGATATAACTAAGAAAGCCCTTATTGCTTGGGGCAAGTTGTGTCTCCTGAGTACTAATGGGGGTATGAATTTGCTGAATATACACTTGTGAAACAAAGCTGCAATTTGTAATATGCTGTGGAATCTGAGCAGGAAAAAGGACGTGTTATGGATACAATAGGTCCACATATATTATGGGAAGAGTGACACAATTTGGGAACAAGCTCCAAAACAGGCTTGTTGGATGATACATAAAATAATGAAAGCAAAAAAGTATGTGGAAGAGACAGGGCTGTCTGAACTTGATTTCATTAACATCCAAGAGTTCTCTGTTAAATGGATGTACTTGAAGTTGCTTGGTCAATTCCCTAAGTTGGTTGGAGAATAACTTGTAACAACCCTGGCTCACCAAAGTGGTTATTCATCACCACTTCAGTTGCACATGATAGAATATACACTAGAGACAGGCTATCTAAATGGGGGATGCAAGTTGATGTCAAGTGTCCCTTATGTGATATAGACCCTGAGAGTATAGACCATCTGTTCATCTAATGTGGATTAGCTGCTGCAATATGGAGCAAAGTACTATACTGGAAAGGGATCCAAAGGCAAGCTATGAAGTGGTCTGATGAGTTACAATGGTGCATTGAATGGTATACTGTAGAAGCTCTTCGCATACAATATACAGGATGGCACTGGCAGTAACAGCCTACCAAGTTTGGATAGAGAGAAATCAAGTCGTGTTTCAGCAGAAAAGGAGGAGCAGTGAGGCAATTGTGAAGTGGATTGTGCAGGAGGTATATGTGAGAGCTAGTATGCATAGGAAATTAGTCAAGGGGCTTGTGCAGCTGAATTTCTTTCCTTGATTAGTTAGCCTTGGAGTATGTTTCACCAGTTGAGGCGAGTAGAAGAATGCACTACTGGGGCCTGTCCAGTTAGTAGAAAAACAGTTTTATTTTTGTTTTCTCTTGAGCTGTAATTATTGTTGGAAATTTGCCTTTGGCGGGGAGGTGCGTCCACCCATCTTTGATAAATTAAACACTAGTGTTCCGCATGTTGGAGACCTTGTCTCTTCACACATGCATGATCTACGAAGTGAGTAGATGACCGTAGGGCCAAGAATCGTCAAATTTCGTTGAGAAATGAAAGAGATATTGGTCCACGAAGTAAGGTGTTTGAGGCATGAAAATGTGGTGTGGGACAAATCTACCACATCGGTGGGAATAGGAAGAATTACTCTCTATATAAGTCTTCTAATTGGTAAAGGGTTTGGGACCCCAAGGGGTATCCCATGTGTTTAAAGGAGGGAGGACCTAGATGTGCTTGGGTTCAAGGTTAAGCCCACACGCGCGCAGCCGCCGCCCGCCCGTCCCGTCGGGACGCGGACGCGGATTTTCTGATATTATCTTTTTGGACCAGAGAACTCTGCCAAATGTACAGTTTGGACCTGAATTCTTTCATATGTACAGTTTGGTCCCTAAAATTTCAATATTTACAGTTTGGCCCCAGAGTTCTCTGGAAAGTTGATTTTGGGGTGACGGAAGGCAGAAAACTTTCTGCCTTACCGTTGGACAGTTTCTGGAGCATTAACCAGCCATTATTTGGCTGATTAACTCCTCTTTTATCACCCTCCTTCATGTCCTTTTTCAGCCTCTCTTTGATGGTCATTAACAGCCTTAATTATGCCTCCTAAATGGCCATTAACAGCCCTCACTAATGGCTATTAACTGCCTTGTTTGTGGCTGTTGGGCAGCCTCCTCCTTGCTATATATTGAGGCCTCTTTTGGCTCAATACAGTGGCTGGAAAATAGAGAAAAACAGTCAGCAATATAGCACAGAAAACACACGAAAATAGCAGCAAATTTCGGTCACAAAAGAGCACAAAACAAAGTGGCAAAAAACTGCTCAAAACAAAGTGGCGAAAATCGGTGCAATTCGTGACTGAAAAATAGTGACCAAATCCTCACATATACACAAGATATACACTACAGAGACACAACTATATACACAGAGACAAAAGAGAAGAGTAAAGAGAAACTCTTCCTTCCTATTCCATATCTTCAGCAAGTCGAGTCATATTTGTTTTCTTCGCCAGGCTCAACCTATTGGCTTTGTAGCGTTGAGATTAAAGTGTTGTTTTATCTTGGAAGACTATTCCCCGCTAACGTAAAAGCATATATACGGGGCAATCTTGTCTTAAGGACAGAGGGCATTCCTCAACTCAACACACAACGTTGTAACCATCCAGATTTAGTTGTTTCTTGATTTCAGGATATCAAGATTCAAGACACAACAAGCTTGCGGCAGTTTTGAAGATTGACCATTTATCTATCCTTTCGAACATTTGTAATAGTTACTTACTTCCTGTACTGCTTTATAAAGTACAATAGAGTAACAACAATTATTCACTTGGTAATAGAGAAATTAGTTACCAAAAAAATTACTCCAAAATAATATATTCTGTTTTTTTTCTTTTAAGTCATGCTTTAGATTTGATCAGTCAGTCTATCTTATCTTATCTTCTCAAGCTTCCCTTCTAATCACTGGGATTGCAATTGATTTTCATATTCTCCGAGTTTTTTATTTCTTTTTTCTTTTATGATTTTATTTTGATAAGTGCTATTAAATATTTTGTGCACATGAAATTCCTTTGAAATTGAATAATTGAAAACGTATCATAAAAGAGGAATTTGTTTGTTTTGTTTTTAATGTCAATGATGTAATCTTTTTTCTAGTATTCTTCCAATGTGAACTCCATACCAAACATATATACCTATGGAGTATGAATGACTATCTATTATGTGAAAATTATTGTAAGAATGGACGAGAAAACTAAGTAAAAGTTTCCAAAATAATTTACATTTTGATCTAGTATTATCAATTACGGAAAATTTACCACTTTTCCTTTTTTAGTATCAGTTGATTTTCAGTAGAGGGGACCATGACAATATAATAATTAATCATGAACTAATGTCGTTAGGTTATAACGACAATCTACCCTATGAAAAACTATATATAGTGATCTAGTACAATGAGTATATGTCTATCCTGTATGCATTTTTCTAGTACTAGTTGATCAATATGTAAACGTATGAATTGAAGGACTAATTTTGAATTCCGTTAGGTAATAAAAACTGGCAACCCTCTGAAATAGTGAAATCCTATTATAGTAAAAACGAATAGGAAAGCAATTATGAGCTATCCATAGATAGGCATACTGGAAACGGTTTGGCAAGTCAAGGGACCTTGAAATCCGCTCCTTCAGTGGCTACCTAAGGAAACTCCGATTCGATCCCCCGGCTGGGAGGCATCTAGGATGTACAGGATCCGTAGTAATTTGAAAGACTTAACCTATTGTTCAAAGAAGAAGAAAAAAGTAAATGAAAGAGTCGATTCCTATTCATACATAATTACTACTTTTGAAATGTCAAATATCCTAATAGTAGAAGAAGAAATTGCACAATTTGTTCTTCAAAATTGAACTTATGCCTAACGGGGCATAAATTCTTGAAAGGCGTGTGACATAACTTATAAAATATTATGATGAGAAAATAAAAATGTATGCCCCGCGAAAGAATTACTTGTTACGAGGTACGAAAATTAAAGAGCAGCGCAAAATAGGGATCAAAGTGCAAATGGCCGGTAGTAGAAATCTGGTTGAAGTGGGCTTAGAAAGGGCTCAAACTGTTCTTTTGGACTTGCAATCCATCTCTATTATGTCTGGACCAAAACTGAAGCACTTCTCGGTCCTGAGCCTACTCATCAAGCTGTCTAGTAACAGGCGGAACTTGTTCAAGTAAATCAATTGACACGGTGTAAGGGTGTGTTTGGTATGAAATGTTTTTCAATTTTCTCATGTTTGATTGACCAAAATTTTTGAAAATATTTTCTTTAGGAAAACAAGTTCTTCAAAAATGAGGAAAATAACCTCTTTAATGAAAGTAGGAAAAACAAGTTAATTCATTGTCTCATCCCACCCATTCAACTCCCCCAACCCCCAACCCTTGACCATTCCACCCCCACCACCTCCAAAGTCAAAACCCCTACTCCCCATTCCATCCCACCCCCATAGTATGTTTTTGTTAGATTACATACAAATGTCCTTGAGATATTATTTTCTCTTCCTTATCAAACACTAGAAAATGAGTAAGAAAACTACTTATTTTTCAAGAAAATGGAAAACATATTTCTTCATACCAAACACGCCTAAATATATTAAATTTTTATTTTTAATGTATACATATTATGTAGTAAATTTCTTGACTTTTTCATTTGTTTACTTTTTTTATATTTTGAATCTTTTAAGTAACAATTATAGCTCTGCCATTGAATACAGTACATCATAATGCCTCTTTATGACAATGCAAATAATTTAACTTTTAGTATGGCGTTTCAACTAAAGTTGCACCAGAGACGAGAGTATGGAGTATCTAGTATCCTAAAGAGATGGAGTACGTAGTTCTTATTTTTCCCTTATTAAGACTTTAAAGTTGAATTTGCTGAATAATTACTGATAGCCATAGCTGGGTTAAATAAGAAAATTATACAATTAAAGAAAAAGCATGCAACTTATTTCTATTTGCTAATTGCCACAGTAATTGAAAGTTGCTCCTTATCAAGTCATTATTTATTGGTGCAACCTTATCAAGTTATACATGCTGTATAACAATACATTCTGTTGGTACTCTATTGTAGTCAAGCAGTACGGGAAGTAAATAAATATTACAAGTGTTCGAAAGAATGAACAAACATTCAATATTCAGAAATTGAATCTTGTTGAACAAATAGGTCAATCTTCAAAACTGCCGCAAGCTTGTTGGGTCTTGAATCTTGATAACCTGAAATCAAGAAACAACTAAATCTGGATGGTTACAACGTTGTGTGTTGAGTCGAGTGATTGCACTTTGTCCTTAAGACAAGATTGCCCCGTATATATGTTTTTACGTTAGCGGGCAATAGTCTCCCAAGATAAAACAACACTTTAATCTCAACACTACAAAGCCAATAGGTTGAGTCTGACGAAGAAAACAAATATGAATGGACTTGCTGAAGATATGAAAAAGGAAGGAAGAGTTTATGTTTTCTCTTCTGTTTTGTCTCTATATAGATAGTGTGTCTCTATTGTGTATATCTTGTGTATATGAGGGTCTTTGCTCACTATTTTTCCACACTGTTTTTGCAGTGTTTTTCGTGACTGTTTTGCAGTTTTGTTCACTGTTTTGTGCTATTTTTCTATCACGTTTAAAGGAGGCATCAATATATAGCATGGAGGAGGGACTCCTCAACTGCCACAAACATGATTGTAAATAGTCATTATGAGGGCTGTTAATGACCATTACGGAGGCTGAAAATGGCATGTTAAATGTCATTAGTGAGGCTGATTTATGGTCATGAAGGAGGGCTGTTTATGGAGTAGTTAACAGCCAAGTAATGGCTGGTTAATGCTCCAAAAAATAGTCCAAACGGTAGGCAGATTCTGCCTTCCGTCTTTCCCAAAATCAACTTTCCAGAAACTCTAGGGACCAAACTGTAAATATTAAGGAATTTGGGGTCCAAAAAAATAATATCATAAAGTCCCCACAGCCCTTGACCAGACGGGACGGGAGGGCGGCGGCGGAGAGCTTGTGGGCTTAGCCTTGAACCCAAGCACCTCTAGGTCCTCCCTCCTTTAAACACATGAGATAACACTTGGGGTCCCAAACCCTTTACCACTTTAGAGACTTATAAAAAGAGCAATTCTTCCTTTTTCCACCGATATGGTAGATTTGTCTCACACCATATTTCCATGCCTCAAACACCTTACTTCATGGACCAATATCTCTTTCATTTCTCAACGAAATTTGATGATTCTTGGCCCTACGGTCATCTACTCACTTAGTAGATTATGCATGTGTGAAGAGACAAAGCCTCCAACATGCGAAATACAAGTGTTTAATTCATTAAAGATTGGTTGACGCATCTCCCCGCCAAAGGCAAATTTCCAACACATTCTTCTAGTTATTTATCAGAAATATTTCCAGGTTGTGTTATTAATTATTGCCTTTCAAGATGAATAATCTACTCGTTTGAATAAATTATTTAAACCATGACAACATACTATATATAAAAGCATGACTACTAGTGTGGAAGGATAAACGAAACAATGTTTAACTACCTACTAACCTTCTACTCTAATCCGTACCTTACATAACCTCCTATTTAACGTCATGTTCTCGGTAAGTTAGAACTGCACCATATCCTGTCTAATCACCTCTCGTCAATACTTCTTCGACTTATCTTTACCTCTTTTGAAAGCGTCCATAGACAATCTCTCACGCCTTCTCATTGGAGCATCCGTGCCTCTCCTCTTTACATGCCCAAACCACCTCAATCTTGCTTCCCGGGTCTTGTCCTCCACCGAAGTCACCCCACTTTATCCCGGATATCGTGAAAACCCGAATATCAAAAAAATAATTCATGGAAAATGAGGAAAAAATGGCATTTCTTAAAAATAATTGTTGAGAACTCGAAGAGAAATTTATTCAAATTTCTTTCTTCAACACTTCTGCTGCCAAAACAAATACTAGGAGTAATTTTTTATATTATAGAACAAATTTCGAATTTCAATTTTATTCTGAATATTAAAGAGAAAAACTGGCATTAATAATGTGAACAACAAAGTGACTGAACTAAAGTGTACAAAAAGATTTTTCAGTTCATACATCAAACTTTCAATTATAACAAACCAGCCCCAAAAACTTCATTCATTAACAACAGACTTCACCGCCTTCCTCCGCCCCACCTTGCCGGCGACGATCGCCCTGAATTCACCCCCTCCGGCGACCATATCCCAAAAGCCCCTCAATGCTTAAACCTAGTAGCCTCTTCTTTCCATTTCTACAAGAATAGGTATTCACATAAAAAAAAACACAACTTGGAAACAACTCAACGAGGTACTAGAAACCCACAAAATTAAGGCCTAAAATCTTCGAGATTCATAGTGGGGTTTCCAATTTGGATTGTGTTAGGAAGATTCAAAGAGTTGGGTATTTGAAAATGCATTCAAAATCAATACTTTTCAAGTTCATTAAAACCAAATGCTAGCTAAGGTAAGTGTAATAGTTGCTTCCCTACTATGTTATCAATCTTTTTCAGCATTTCTTGGATTTAAATTGAGTATATTGAAACAGGCTTAAATAGAACAGAATAGTTTAAAATGATTCATATAAGTCCAACTAGTTTGGGATTGAAACCAGTAGTTTTTTTTCCTTCCCAAATTGTGTTTATATGTGCTAAATGCCAATATAATCTCCAAAACTAGCTGTAGTGATGTGGATTACACTTTCGGTTGCAATTGGTGTTGCTTTTTTACTTTCTACAATTTTATAGGCTCGTAAAAGTACCTCTTTTGAGCTTGAATTGCTGCTTGTATCTGTTTGATTTCATTGCCGATTGCATTAGGAAAGCTGAAATAGTAGAATAATTTCATTAGGAAAGAATGCTGAGAAAATGGAATAAGAATCCTCCACTTTTTGTTGTCATTTTCATGTTGAGCACAGCTTAACTCATACATCTTCTGGCTTAAACTTAGGTTCAATCTTTCTTAGTTTCTTACGTAATATTATTAACTGCTAGAATGTTCAGGGGTTTGTTTGCTTTATGTGGTCATGCATCAATCAACGATAGTTAAGTATGCTAATATGACTTTAAAACTGTTAGATCAAATATGAGACAGAAATGCAGAACCTTATTCGGAGTATGAAAAGGAATATTATTAGCTTGATAATTTGTGATACTTCTTGGAAGATTTTCTCTTTTAAGTTTTTCAAGATATTTGAACTCATTAGGTTCTCTTCTTTCACTCGGTAAAAGATGCAGGAGGAAGATATTATAATTTTGAAAAGACAAGGCATACACTTCCCTAGAATTGGATATTAGTACAAGAAAAGGAAATGAAGTATCTCAATGTAAAGGAAAAAGATGTGGTCAGTGGAATAGAGATAGGAACAGGGATTACAGAGAGAACCTTTATATCATTCAAACATTGATCTAGCTATCAACCATGACAAGAAACAACAGAAGTAACCATAAGAAATACAGCACGAAGGGCTGCTTGAAGGATATGAGATTTAGTACAGAAAGGACCTAAAACAGAGATGAGGATGTTGCTGAGACTAAGAGATTACTAGGGGAGACGAGAGCATGATATGGTTGAGCGGAGTTTATTTCAGCTTATGAGAGGAAAGAGAGTTAGGAAATACTTTCCTCTCTGTGATAGGAATTCCATCAGAACCAATGAAAAAGAGTTCGGAAAATCCTCTATTTTTGTCATTTTTTGCTGTGAAAGAAGAATGAATTTTCTTGGTATTGCACCTTTCCCTTTCTGAGATTATCTTTTGCAGGAAAAAAAACTCTAGGTGGGAAATGTGCTGTAAATTTGCAATCATCATGTTAAGTTTTTAATGAAATCAACAAGTTTTCCTTTGTCTAAGAGAAAATCGATTTTGTGTACAATCGTGATTGAACTTTAATTGAATTGTGGTTTGAATTGAATTGAGTTTTACAAGAGATGATGTTATCATTGATTGTGTTCACTATTCCATAGTTAGATGCTAATAAGTTGATATTCTGCGTTTTTTCTATTTATATTTAAAGTATATTGTTTGGTTTTAATTCATTATGACTGGTAAGTTCTGTGGAACAGTGGGACCTGATTGCTGCATCTGCTATTTCTATTAGATGTATTTGGATTTTTGTATTTGCACATTATCGATCTGAAGATCGTGTTTTATCTTATATTCTTGAATATTTTAGGAAAAGAAATATCTTTGCTTACAATGACGGAGCTGGAATGTGGTGATTGATAATCCAAATTGGAGACGCTGTCGTGGCAATTCTTGAAGAAGTATTTGAATCACATGTAATGGCTAGTTTCTGAAATTTCTGCACTGCCATTACATTTGAAGGTATGCTAAAAAGGTCGAAACTTTTGATTCACATGCGTAAAGAGCTAGTAGAATCTCTGTATAAGAACACTACTTTTGTATTTTGTACTTGTGTGACTGATGACAAGTGTGGTAATGAGAAAGCCAGGGGCGATGGGTTGGAGTCTGAGAATGAATGAGAGTGATTACTTAAGCCTTTTGACTTCAAACAACTCCAAAGATCACTCAATAAAATTACCCCGTATCAGCTCAATAAATTATTGGCACTGCCTTTGGATGTATCAACATCGTTGGAGCTATTCCAGTGGGCCGGTAGCCAGACAAGCTATTGCCACTCATTTGATGTCTACTATACTTTGATTGACAAACTTGGGGCTGCCAAGGAATTTAAGATTATAGATCAATTATTATTACAGATGAAAGACGAAGGGGTGGTTTTCAAAGAGTCCCTTTTTATTATGATAATGAGGCATTAAGGAAGAGCTGGTTTACCAGGGCAAGCAACTAGAATACTATCAGATATGTGGAATACTTTCTCTTGTGAACCCACATCTAATTCAAACAATCAAGCGTTGGATATTCTGCTGGCTGGAAATTGTCCAAAAGTTGCTCCAATGTATTTTATGAAATGTTGGGGAAAGGTATTTCCCCTTCTGTATTCACTTTTGCTAGAGTAATACAAGCATTATGTAAAGTCAATGAGGTAGACTCTGCTTGTTCACTTCTTAGAGACATGACAAAACATGGGTGTGTACCAAATTCAGTGATTTACCAGATTCTTATTCATGCACTTTCAAAGTCTAATCGGGTAAATGATGCATTAAAACTTTTGGAGGAGATGTTTCTTATGGGTTGCATACCCTACGTCAATACTTTCAATGACATTATTCATGTGCTTTGTCGAGCTGATAGGATTCACGAGGCTGCAAAACTGATTGATCGGATGCTTTTTCGAGGTTTTATCCCCGATGCTATAACTTATGGATTTCTAATGCATGCTTTATGTCGAACAGGGAGAGGGAGAGTTGATGAAGCAAAGGTTCTTCTCTACAAAGCACCTGAACAGAGTAATGTCCTCTTTAATACGTTGATCAATGGCTATGGGACCAATGGACGGTTTGATGAAGCAAAATCCATTCTGAATGAGAACATGTTGATTAAAGGGTTATCAACCAGATGTTTATACATACAACATTTGCAAGAAGGAAATTTTGTCTTCGGCTCATGAAGTTGTTCACGAAATGTCATCCAAAGGTTGCAAGCCAAATGCAATCACGTACACAACCTTGATTGATGGCTTCTCCAAGGCTGTCCGTCTACAGGAAGCTTATGACCTTGTCAGTGAGATGTCAGCAAAAAGGCTCAGCCTAAATATAGTGGGTTATAACTCTCTTATATCAGCTTTGAGTAAACAAGGAATGATCCAACAGGCGTTAGAAATTTTTGGCGATATGTCGAGCAACGGATGTAAACCAGACATTTTTACATTCAATGCTTTGAGTTTAGGCTTTTGCAAGGTTGACAAGATGGATGAAGCGTTGGGGACGTACCGAGATATATTCCTGGAAGGAGTTATTGCCAATATAGTTACATACAACACATTGATTCATGCTTTCTTGAGGAAAGGTAAAATTCAAGAGGCGCTTAAGCTTGTAAATGATATGTTATTCAGAGGATGTCCCCTTGATGAAATCACATACAATGGCTTCATAAAAGCACTTTGCAACGATGGAGCGGTAGAGAGAGCAATAGTACTTTTTGAAGAAATGCTGAGAAAGGTAACAAAACCTAATCATGTAACGTGCAACATCTTGATCAACGGCTTTTGTAGAATAGGTAAGGGTCAAAATGCTCGAGTTTCTGAGAGACCTGATACATCGTGGATTGACACCTGATATAGTCACGTACAACAGTCTAATAAATGGCCTTTGTAACACTGGTCGAATTCGAGAAGCTCAGAACCTCTTTGAAAAATTAGAAGTTGAAGGAGTTTGTCCTAATACTATCACTTATAACACCTTGATTTCTTCCTATTGTAAAATGTGCATGCTTGATGATGCTTATACCCTGTTTGCTTGAGGCATATCTGTTGGTTTCATTCCCAATAATGTAACATGGTACATAAAAAAAAGGGCAGCCTGGTGCACTAAGCTCCCGCATGCGCGGGGTCCGGGGAAGGGCCAGACCGCAAGGGTCTATTATACGCAACCGTACCTTGCATTTCTGTCAGAGGCTGTTTCCACGGCATGAACCCGTAACATGGTACATACTAGTCAGAAATTTTGTTCGAATGAGTTATGTTTCAGTAACTACTTTGACTTAGATTAGTCAATATGAGCAAGAATCGACACTTGGCTTGACACACTTGCTGGAGCCTCTTTTGAGTATGATTATATGTGTTGTTTCTTTTTTTTCTTTTTGTTGTCCGTTAGAAAGAACAGACAACATATTTCAGAGATTGTCTTGTGATCAAGCGTCTTTATGCTATCAAATAGACGACCATGACATTTTACGTTATATGCTCGCCTCTTCTTTTCGCTTTCTTTTTCTTTGTGGCCAGGGAAGGGGGTTGTTTTTCATGGTTCAGCTAATAAATGATAATAGAATAATTCATTGTAATTTTGTTATCGCTAACATTGTCTAGCTGATACGAAACAAGCCCAGTAAAAGAATAATTCATTGTAATTTTGTTGTCGCTAACATTGTCTAGCTGATATGAAACAAGCCAAGGATAACCATTGGGGTAAACTAGAGCAATTATTTCTGCCTTGATTATTCGCTGTTACTAAAGAATGCAGAATTTGTACTGGTGCTGAAATAAAGTCACCAGAATATTCTAGTCTGTGCACTTCTATGGTACTTTCCGCATGGATGGCTGTATTTTATGCACAAAGTTTGGCTTCTATAGTGTTTTCTTTTTGTTTTGTTGTGCACTGCCAAATCTGGCTTCTTTAATAAATTTATTTAGATGCTAGATGCATTATTTTTAGCTTATACTTCACTTCCGCAAGTACTTTTGTGTAGTTTCTTTGTCTCTGCAACTGTTGAATTTGATTCTTTCTTTTTTCTTGTGAACTTTGTTTTGGATCTTGTAAAGTCATCTTCAGGCAAAATGGATGAAAAATATTCTCCTAGTTCCTCTCTTGTTAGTGCTGCAATGTTGCAGTTGTTGGTACAAGCATTGAGATGAACTTGAAACAGGCTTGAAAATAGTAATTTATCCAGATTCCCCTTTACCAAGTCATACTACTATTGAGAATCATCTGTGATAGTTGAGTTTCTAAGCTGGATGCTAACAACTGATATTTCTTTTCTCCTTTGCTTCAAACTGTCAATCGACAACTTGACAAGTAAATTGTAGAGTTCTTTTTTGTGACTGAGAAATCCATTTGGGCCAACCCTTAGGACCAACTGCAATCTTTAAAACTTGAGGATAATGCATCCCTTCTATCTTTCTCCATTTAAATATTAAACTGCATAGCATAAGGATCGAACCTATCTCTAAGTTACAAGTCCCTCAACCTTTGCTACTTGAACTAAGCCCCGGGGCTATGTAAACAGTAGAGTTACTTACCGCAACCCCGCTTAAACCAATACTTCAGATCTTTTTGGTTTCTAAACATTTTGGCTACCTTACTAATTTTATCACTCACAGAAGGAGTTAAACATCGGATGTTTTCACAAACGTGGGTGTTAGTGTTAGCAATAAATGGCACAAATTTTGTAGTTTTCAGGTGGGATGTATCAGATTGTGCAATAAGAAAAGTATAGAAACATTTGGTCTACCCGTGCGTGCCTGCATTTTCATCCAGGTGGTATAAGGCGTGCATGCCTGCATTTTAAGTAGGTGTCCTAGGAAAGTTCTACATGGTTTTAATTTGTAGCCTTTCTCAGTGACTGTAACACATTCTTTCTTTTGCACTTCTCAAGACCTTTAAAAAGGATGAAAGTGTATGTTCTCAAAAAATGCTTTGTTTGAAGATTTTTGACAAAATATAAAGCTGTCCACACAGGCAATCAAGAAGCTAATCTTAGAGAAAAACAATGAAAATGCTTTCATTGAAAGTTGAACTCAAGAGCTGACCTCTCCGCTTACTCAATGGGTGATCTAACCAACTGAGCTATGAAAGCTGCTTGACACAAAACCACATATATGATAAAAAGAACACAAAAGATGATATCAAGTTTTCTCAGCCCTATATATGAAAGGGAAGATGATAATATCAATATTGTCATTTAATTCGCCAGACTGTTTCCATCATATGAGAGATGAAATAATGTGAGGACCACACAAGAACCCTTATAATCAAATTAATATAATCACGAGATTATGTTACAACCTATGCGTCTATACATGAAGTATTTAAATAGGTGAATTCAAGTAAGCTTTGAATTTTAAATTTACATTATCACAATCATTTTAGGGAGTTCAAGAATTACTAGATAGACCCAATTTACAAAGTAGAAGGTCGTTTTTTTTTTTTTTGGTCATGACGTAGTTATAGTCTCATAACATCCTTGGATACATATATCTATTTGACTAAATTGGATGGATAAAAACAAAAACAAAAAAAAAGCTTTGCTTTGTGTGCTAACTTATCTTTTGTTACCTTTGGGGCTAATGTACAAAAGTATCATCGAAAGGAATAAACGAATAAAAACTGAAAAGAGCATGTGTACATCGCTAGTTTGTTAGTGGTTTTACTTTTATCCATGATTTTGTTGACATAAATTGTCTCATGCTTTGTCATTATATTGCTTTAGTACGTGTGCCATCTTAACCCCATCAACCTCTTAAAACACATTAGAAAATGTGAGAGTTGCAGAGTGAAAATGACTTACCAATATTAAAGAGAAATATCAAATATGGAAGAGCTAATTATGATGACAACCAAGAAACTTTATTACAGTAGCTTGATTATTTAAAATTTTATTTATGACAGTAATGTTGTCCACTTTTTTAGCTCCCTCAATTTCATAATAAGTGCTGTTTTTAGCTTATGCACACCTCTTAAAAAAAATGTTCATTCCAAAAAAATTATTTGTGTTTTTACTAACTTATCCATAATTAATGTCTAGAGTAGAAAAACTACTTAATGATTCTTGATTATGTAAATAACTGACAATTTTGGAAGAATAAGGTAAAAAAAAAAATTAAAATCCTAAAGCACCACTTATTTTAAAACAAAATGAAAAGTCTAAAACATCACTTATTATGAAAAGAAGGGAGTAATTTTTTTGTTTAACTATTAGTAGTGTTTTGTTCATCATGTCAGAGTTGATTCTAAAGTTTTGGTCTTATGGACATATCTTAAAACGTAATCTTACTAGTTGAATCAAATCTTTTCCTTGCGAAAATAAGAGAAATTTTAAAAATAAAATATTGTCGAGCTGTCAAACTTTTATATGACAGCGTTATTTATTCAAATATTTTCTAAATGTTATAGCGACATGCTGTTATCGAAAATAATATTTATATACATGTAAAAAACTGTTCCACAAAAGAATAATTATTAAAGTGAAATGTTGTTATAAAGAAGAACTTTAGTTAATTAAAGCTGAGAAAATGTCACGCTTTTTTTTTAGTTTATTTCGCTTTGACATTGTGAATTTCTCACGAGTTATTGGCTCTAAATCTTATGATTAACTATTTTGTTGCGTGTGAATGACAGGTGCACTTTTTAAAATTAGTTTTTTAGGAGAAAATGAGAGGATTGCTTTCAAGCCAATAATGGCAAAGATTAGAATGGTGATTTGTACTTCAATGTTGGATACTTTGTGGATTTTCTTATGATTGCTTAATTAAATAACCTTAAGCATGTGATACGCAATTCCCTGAGATATATTGCACATGAGTTCACACGCAATTTCAGGAAACGAAGAATTAATATTGTTAGAAGAGAAAAGTACATGTTACTCTCATTTTAGACTTCCACCAGAAATGATGCGGATGTGGTCCACCGGATGGGCTGCTACTCATTTAATTAGAGGTTTCTGGTTCGAATCAGGAAGCTCTTCTTGAAGGTTTTTGTTGGGTTGTTGTACTCAGTGGATATTGAAAACTTGTTTCAAACCCAACAAATGTAAAACTGTTTGACTATAGGGTAATTTAAAACCGTAAACATAAGACTTGAATGGTACTTACATGTTTACAATATCTGGAATCTTTATCAACTGTGGGTGCGCACACGAATGCCCTTTCGATTGCAAGCTCCAAGCTTCAATGTATTCCTCATTTGGAAAGCTAGGAAATCCGGCAGAGGTTCGAGAGAGTGTTTTGATTCTGAGTCCCTAAGACTTAGAATAATGATATAAAAATCAAGTGTAATGAATAATGAAGTGTAGGTCTGTATTTATAGGTGAAAAATTAGGTCAAACCGGATTAGAGTTTGACCTTGGGCCTGACCCAAAATTCGAGATAAATTAGGTCATGGCGCCGCGACCCTATGGTGTGGGCGCTGCGGCGCTGACATGGCCCTAAACTGTCTTGTTTTATTTTCCGCACATTCTTAATCAAATCCAAAATTCAATTTTGACTTAATTAAAACAATCATTATTCATTTAAATATCTCGATTCTAAATCGAATATTTAATACTCTCTCAATACATCCTTAGATCGAAAAGACAATTGACATAGTGTGACCCTACAGGCCTTCACATATCGACATTAATCGAATTAAGGTCTACGCGGAACTCTTAGACGGCGCCGCAAGACGAACTCAATATGTGAAGTACGTTTACACGAATCCAGTAAAATTAACCTCTATGTGGTAAGATAAAATTCTTTCATTCACGACACACCCGATCAAGCTTAGGATTTGTCAGGTGTCTATCCAAACGGCTTAATTATTGTATCTCATCTATATTGGTTGACAACTAGACCATATTCTAAATATGTCTATTGCGTTGGCCAACGACTTAGTCAACCTAATATCACTGAGAAGATGAGTGTTCTCTCGAATATACATTCGAGGAATGAATCCTAATCTTGACTCAACTACCACATTTAATCCGCATCGTAATGTACCCAATACAAGCCGTAGACCTATAAGGCATTTGAGCTTAGGACAGGATCAAAGTATATTACCTTGTAGACAAGGTGCGCATTGACCTCAAGTCTAAGGACTTCTATCTCCTACATGCTGATCATACTTTAGACAAGTATAACAAACAGTATATCAGCAGGGTATAC
Source organism: Anisodus tanguticus (assembly GCA_034509755.1). Classification (NCBI taxonomy): domain Eukaryota; kingdom Viridiplantae; phylum Streptophyta; class Magnoliopsida; order Solanales; family Solanaceae; genus Anisodus; species Anisodus tanguticus. Next base: position 36,766,457 of record CM067544.1, read on the forward strand.
CAATACTTTCAAAGTATCCATGTGTCCATCACTAGTAGCCATTACTTGTAGCAGGTGAGACATACTACATCCTCTAAGGATGTGATGCAGACCACATGTCGACTTATCACATATCATGAATATCTCATTCTCGATGATCATTAGTCGAGGCTATTTTAAGAGTTACATTATAATATTAATATCTCACATTATTAATAACAATGTAACCTTTATGGATGCATATCATAGAATATTATAAACAATCAACTAATAATTCAATAATTGCAAATGCCAAAATATTAATCTCCATTAATAATAATACGAATATGTATAAAGTACATTTGTCCTAATACAGATTATCTCTAGGACATACATATACTTTCCATCTCCCACTTGGTCAAGTGTCAATCTCCAACATATCTAATGCCCATATTCTCAAAATGACCATTATGCTTGACTAAGCGTAATGGTTTAGTGAATGGGTCAGCTAGATTATCATCTGTGGGAACATACTCTAATCTAATCTCTTTAGTCTCCACCATCTCCCTGAGTATGTGGTACTTCCTTGGTACATGCTTGTTTCTGTTTGTTGATCTTGGTTCCTTAGCCTGTGCAATCGCACCAGTATTGTCACAATAAATAGTTATTAGACAACTGGCACTCGGAATTACCCTTAGTTCCTTTAGAAACTCAGAAATCGCGACAGCTTCTTTACCAGCCTCCGATCCAGCAATGTACTCAGCTTCTGTTGTCGAATCAGTGGTTGTAGCTTGTTTGGAACTTTTCCAGCTCACTGCTCCACCATTGAAAATGAACGTGTACACAGACTGAGATTTGAAGTCATCAAGATCCGTCTGGAAGCTAGCATCAGTGTACCCAGTAGAAACTAGCTTTTCTTCCCCACCATAGACTAATAAGTAATCTTTAGTTCGTCTAAGATACTTAAGAATACTCTTGACTACTTTCCAGTATTCTTCCCCAGGATTTTGCTGGAATTTGTAAGTTATACTAAGTGCAAAGGCCACATCTGTCCTGGTACAGGTCATGTCATACATGATCGATCCTATAGCCGAAGCATATAAGATCCTCTTCATGCGTTCAAGTTCTATAGCATTAGAAGGACTGTCCTTCTTAGATAACTTGATGCCTTGTCCCATAGGTAGATTGCCTTTCTTGGAATTTTCCATAGAAAAACGTCTAAGCACTTTGTCTATGTAGACTGACTGTGACATTCCCAACAATCTATTTGGTCTATCTCTATAGATCCTAATTCCCAAAATGTAGCAGGCTTCACCTAAATCCATCATCATGAAGGTACTGGACAACCACTCCTTGACTGACTACAAGAGAGTCTTATTGTCTCTCATTATCAATATGTCATCTACATATATAATAATGAAGGCAATACTCTCATCCTTGCGTTTACTATAAACACAGGGATCCTCTTTGCTTCTGACGAAATCAAATGACTTGATAGCCTTGTCAAAGCAAATGTTCCAACTCCTCGAGGCTTGCTTAAGTCCATAAATGGATTTTTGTAGCTTGCATACAACATTTGGTTTGGACTAAAGCAAAAAACCCTCAGGTTGTTTCATAAACACCTCCTCAACTAGATTACCATTGAGGAAAGCGGTTTTGACGTCCATCTGCCAAATGTCATAGTCATAATATGCAGCTATTGCAAACAAAATCCGAATGGACTTAATCTTAGCAACATGTGAAAAGGTTTCATCATAATCGACCCCAGACCGTTGATTATAACCTTTAGCTACCAACTTTGCTTTATAAGTCTGTACATTTCCAAATGCATCGATCTTCTTCTTGAAGACCCATTTGCATCCTATGGGTTTAACCCCAACTGGAAAATCAACCAAGTTCCACACTTGATTGATGTACATAAATTCCATCTCGAATTTCATGATTTCTTGCCATCTCTTCGAATCAATGTCCAACATTGCTTCGCTCTCGGTTGTAGGCTCATCGTTATCGGGAATATCTATCTCATTGTGCGTTTCAACAAGTAGATTTAGTTTTTCAGGAGGACGACGAGTCCTAGTGGACCTACGGAGTTGATTGTTTTGCAGTTTAGTGCTTGGTATGTTCTGACTGTGAGAGGGTTCTTGTGTGTTGGATAATCCACTAACTTGAGAGCTTTCAGGAATATCATTTTCATGTATTTTCTGAATGGGAGGAGGTGCAACCATTGCATCTACTCCCAAAGGTTGTGTAGGAGGATCTTGCATTTCTGCATTGTTCCTCGTAACACTCTCACTGGCCGAAGGGCATACTTGAAGTACCCAATCTTCGCCAAATACTCCCACTGAATTCTTACCTTGGTAATTTGGTAAGGATTCAACATCTATGTTATCTTGCGGTTCTTGAATTTCTTCAAGCTCTATCTCTGTGCAACTATGTTCCTTGTAGCATATTCTTCTTCAAGGAAAGTTGGGTTCCTGGAAATAATGACCTTACGTTCTCTAGGAAGATAGAAGTAGTATCCCTTAGTTTCCTTTGGATACCCCACAAAGTAATATTTCTCACTTTTAGATTCAAACTTGTCAGTGAGTATCTTCTTAACATATGCAGGGCACTCCCAGGGTCTCATATGTTTAAGAGCTGACTTCTTGCCACACCATATCTCATAGGGTGTCTTTTCTACTGACTTGGAAGGAACCTGTTCAGAACATATATTGAGGTTTGTATAGCATGTCCCCAAAGATATGTCGGTAGAGTTGAGAAGCTCATCATGGATCGAACCATATCTAATAAGGTTCGGTTTCTCCTTTCGGCAACACCATTCATCTGTGGTGTTCCAGGAGGTGTCCACTCTGATTGGACTCTATGTAGCTTTAAGTAATCTAGAAAATCCTTGCTCAAGTATTCACCTCCTCGATCTGATCGAAGGGTCTTGATACTTGTTGCAAGTTGCTTCTCTACTTCCGACTTGTACTCTTTGAACTTCTCAAAAGCCTCGGATTTATGTCTCATAAGATACACATATCCATACCTTGTGAAGTCGTCAGTAAAAGTGATGAAGTATGGGAACCGCCTTTAGCTTGAGTAAAAAATGGCCCACATACATCAGTATGGACCAACTCAAGTACCTCCTTGGCTCGCACACCTTTTCCAGAAAGTGGCTTATTGGTCATCTTTCCTCTCAAGCAAGATTCGCAGTTACCATAAGACTCCAAGTCAAATGCCGAGGTAGTCTAACTTCCTCAACCTTGCTATCCTTGATTCGTTGATATGACCAAGTCTGCAATGCCATAGGTAGGTAGAGTTTCTATTACTTATCTTAGCTCGTTTATTTTGTACATTGAATATTTCTCGACTACATTTTAGTGTATATAATCCATCTACAAGAGGAGCAGTTCCATATATAATATTATCAAAAGACAGTATTTGACTGCCACTATAAATATATGAGGAAAAACCATCCATGTCCAAAATAGGGATAGAAATGATATTCCTCGTTAGCGAGGGTACATAGTAACAATTATTTAACATTAGACAATAGCCAGAAGACAAATTTAATCTATAAGTTCCTACGCGCTCAGCATCCGCTCGTGCTCCATTTCCAACCCGTAGGTCCACCTCTCTTGGTCCAACTTTCCTGCTATCAGTTAGCCCCTGCATATTGGTATAAATGTGTGAGCCACAAGCGGTATCTAATACCCAGGAATGAGAGTTATTTATAGACATATTTATTTCAATGACGTACATACCTTGTCTACCAGAGGTAGAAGCACCTTGGGCTTTTCCTCCTCTTGGTGCAGTGCAGTCCTTCTTCCAATGCCCCTTCTTGTTGCAATTGAGGCATACATCTTTAGCCGGATTCATCATCTTCTTCTTCACACCTCTCTTAGGCTTCATAGATGAGGGCGCATCGACTATTTTGCCCTTCTTCTTCTGCCATTCCTTACCTTTCGGATTAGGTCGGCTAGTAGAGCTCACCATGAACACAACTTTGCCTTTGGAAGTGGAAGACTCAAAGGTATTGAGCATGTTGTGCAGCTCCGGCAAACTCGCCTTCGTTCCATTCATATTGTAATTCACTATGAAGTTTTCAAAGGAACGAGGGAGAGAGTTCAAGATGAGGGTGGTAGCGACATTCTTTTGCAGCTTCGTTCCAATTGAAGCAAGTCTCTCTATCAGCCCTATCATCTTTAACACATGCAGCGAGACCTGGCCCCCTTCATTGAGCTTACACTTAAAAAGTTCTATCAGTAACTCATATTCTATAGTCTGGGATTGTGAGTCATAGAGACTCTTCAAGTGTTCGAGCTTCTCATTGGGACCCATGTTCTCATGTTGTCTCTGAAGTTCCATAGACATGGAAGACAACATCACGCATTGTGCTGAAGTGGCATCATCTAGGTGTTTTTGGTAAGCATCCTTATCAAAAGAGGCATATTTAGCAGAGTCTGTCGCAGGGACTGTTGGAAACACCGTGTCTAACACGTATTCTAATTTCTCTTGTCTCAGCACTATCCGCAAATTTCTTAGCCAGTCAAGGTAGTTAGGTCCAGTAAGTTTGTTCATTTCAATCAACATTTTCAATGATAAGCTCGACATCTTTGTAATCTGAAGAATTAGATAGATTGGAAATCAAACTCAAAATTTATTTCCTATTATACACATTCGTTTAGGCTAATCAACATGGTCTTTTATTTAATTAGCTCCCACTATTTTAACATATTTCTACGACCCCATGGTAGAATACGGACCTATATTAATTGAGGTCATAATGGGCCAAGATCCAAGCCTATGCTATCTCCGTATTTGCTTTGGCTGATAACTTCAATAACACATATTGGTAGGTTCTAAACCAATTGCAAAACTTATTTGCAACTCTTGGTTGATCAAATATTATATTTAATCTTGCGTCCTTAGATTAGTCTGACACTTTGGCGCCAAAATTTGTCAAAGCAAGTCAACCCCATTACACGATTGTGTTTATGTATCTACGTAAATTTGGCTTTTGTGAGTAAACACTTTGGTGTAAATACTCACAAAAGTTTATCGTTTACCTTTACATTTAAAACACATCTATTAAAGAGCCCGGGTCCTCGTAGACTTAGAGCAAATGCTTTGGCATAAATACTCGTATCGCCGAAAAGGATTTTGCACTCTAACAATTATAATGGACGACGTGTTTTAATTTAGACTTGTATTTAAAATTTTGGGGAACATTTTAATTCAGGGTTTTAACCAAGATCAACTCTTTTACGTTATATCCAATATGACATCTTAATATCATGCAAAACTAATGACATATATAGTTGGGAACTGTCAACCCAATAGGCATGATATAAGATAGTTTAATCAAATACTAGGTGCCGCCTGCCCAGACAGTTATAGCGGACACTATGTTAATTATTAAATGAAAGCATTTAAACACTTAGCATATAGTTCGTATATTATTCAGTAATATACAACTAATAATAATCATGGGTTAACTTGTCTAAACTCTAAATTTAAGTCTAATCCAAACAGTCCCTTAAACCTTTTCTAATTTTAAAAACTAATTTTAAGGATATTTCTGTAAGTTTCAAATTTTCAGAATTTACAATTTAGTCCCTCAAAAATTTAAAATTTCAATTTTGAACCCTTTTAAATTCAAAAAATCCATAATTTTCAGATTTCAAGGAAATGTCTGTAATTTCCAAAATTTTAAATTAATTACAGATTTGGCCCAAGGGACCAAATCTGCTTTTATGAAATTTACAGATTTACCCCAAAGACCAAATCTGATGATTTGAAAAACTTTTCCAGGGACCAAATTACAATTCCAGAAACTTCTAAAATTTTCAGATTTGTCCTAAGGGATAAATTGCAATTTTATTAACCACCACTACCCCGCCGGAACAATGTTCGGTACTGTTCATTGTTCTGATTTTTTTTAAAATTGGAGCCTGTCGGAACAGTGACTGCCGCCACTGTTCACACCAGAACAGTGTTCGGTTACTATTCACTATTCCGATATTTTTTTCAAAATTGGAGCCTCGGTACCGCGACAAACCCTAGGTGGCGCCGCAACGCTCTATCGTGGAGTTGCGGCGCCTCCATCTTAGAAGCACAAAATTCGCATTTTCTAAACCTTAAAACTGGTTCAGGGTCAGATTTGTAGATTCATCTTCGTTACCCTTCACTATCAAACAACACATTCATCGACCATCATCCAATCATTTCTTGTTCTTCGCTTCAATGCACCATGTTCGCAATGAACCGGTTACGCACATTTACTTAGAAGAGTTAGATGAGAATAACTTCCTCGATTACATCATTATTTAATAGTTTGGGAGACAAGGATGATGTATTTTTAAGATATTAGGTTTTCAAGCTTTAAACGACTTAAATTTCAGATTTAAACAAATTTTAACCCATATTATTATTAAATAATTACCTTATAATCATACAAAATAACCCTGGCTCTTGATACCACTGAAGGTTTTTGTTGGATTGTTGTATGCAGCGGATATTGAAAACTTGTTTCAAACTCAACAAACGTAGAACTGTTTTACTATAGGGTAATTTAAAACCATAAACATAAGACTTGAATGGTACTTACATGTTTACAATATCTGGAATCTTTATCAACTGTGGGTGCGCACGCGAATGCCCTTTCGATTGCAAGCTCCAAGCTTCAATGTATTCCTCCTTTGAAAAGCTAGGAAATCCGGCAGAGGTTCGAGAGAGTGTTTTGATTCTGAGTCTCTAAGACTTAGAATAATGATATAAAAATCAAGTGTAATGGATAATGAAGTGTAAGTCTTTATTTATAGGTGAAAAATTAGGTCAAACCGGATTAGGGTTTGACCTTGGGCCTGGCCCAAAATTCGAGATAGATTAGATCATGGCACCGTGGCCCTATGGTGTGGGCACCGCGGTGCTGACATGGCCCTAAACTGTCTCGTTTTATTTTTCGCACATTCTTAATTAAATCTAAAATCCAATTGACTTAATTAAAACAATCATTATTCATTTAAATATCTCGATTCTAAATCGAATATTTAATACTCTCTCAACAAATCCTTAGATCGAAAAGACAATCGACATAGTGTGACCCTACATACCTTCACATATCGACATTAATCAAACTAAGGTCTACACGAAACTCCTAGACGGCGCCGCAAGACAAACTCAATATGTGAAGTACGTTTACATGAATCCAGTAAACTTAACCTCTATATGGTAAGATAAAATCCTTTCATTCACGACACATCAAGCTTAGGATATGTTAGGTGTCTATCCAAATGGCTTAATCATTGTATCTCATCTATATTAGTTGACAACTAGACCATATTCTAAATATGTCTATTGCGTTGGCCAACGACTTAGTCAACCTAATATCACTGAGAAGCTGAGTGTTCTCTCGAATATACATTCGAGGAATGAATCCTAATCTTGACTCAACTACCACATTTAATCAGCATCGTAATGTACCCAATACAAGCCGTAGACCTATAAGGAATTTGAGCTTAGGACATGATCAAAGTATATTACTTTGTAGACAAGGTGCGCATTGACCTTAAGTCTAAGGACTTCTATCTCCTACATGCTGATCATACTTTAGACAAGTATAACAAACAGTATATCAGCAGGGTATACCAATACTTTCAAAGTATCCATGTGTCCATCACTAGTAGCCATTACTTGTAGCAGGTGAGACATACTACATCCTCTAAGGATGTGATGCAGACCACATGTCGACTTATCACATATCATGAATAACTCATTCTCGATGATCATTAGTCGAGGCTATTTTAAGAGTTACATTATAATATTAATATCTCACATTATTAATAACAATGTAACCTCTATGGATGCATATCATAGAATATTATAAACAATCAACTAATAATTCAATAATTGCAAATGCCAAAATATTAATCTCCATTAATAATAATACGAATATGTATAAAGTACATTTGTCCTAATACAGATTATCTCTAGGACATACATATACTTTCACTTCTCCCAAATCTACTCTATGCGACGAGAATCCAAATATAATCGGGCTTCAATGTGAATACCAAACAGCGGATGAGAAACAAAAAAAAGTCTTTCAACATATGATCATTTTAATACAAATGTAAAAGAAAGGTTCTTCTTTTGCCACTCACTGAAAAATGCATAGTTATAAATTTGTTAAAATATTAATCAAAATTAACCTCTTTGAATTATATATGAGAAATCCAAATAACTTTTTGTTGGTAATAAACCGTAAATGATGATAATGAAAACGAGGTTAAAGTGTATTTGAAAGGTTAAACAAAAGGAATGTTGAGTCGAGAGATGGCTCTCTGTCTTTAAGACAAAATTGCCCTGTATAAATGCTTTTACGGTATTGGGCAATAGTCTCTCAAGATAAAATAACAACTAATCAATTGTACAAAGCAAATATAATTGATCCTAGCGAAGACAATGAAAATATACAGATTGGTGAAGAAAGAGAGCTGAAAATGTTTTCTGCCTGCTTTCTGTATTTTTGTTTTCTGTGTGTATGTTCTTGACGAAAAACAAAACAGAAAGATAAACTAGGTTGAGTTGTGTTCTTCTTGTGTCTTTCTGTTACGTCATCTCTATATTTTTGTTTGAACTGAAGTGTTCAATATATAGGAACAGAAAGGGAGTTCAGAAGTCATTAGGAGGCAAAATGTCTTCAATGTTCATAAATGTTACGTCTTTATGGCCAACAGTTACGTCTTAACATCTTTATGGCCAACAGTTACGTCTTGAAAACCGTCATAACGTTTTTAGCAATTAAGTAAACCGTTACGGCTGTTGGTTTTAGAACTGTTGTAACGTTCTGAGACCTTCAGGGATCAAAATGTAAATAGATAACATTTCAGGGACCAAAAAGAAAGTTTTGGAAGAAACAAATAGGCCAACAGCCCACGGCCCGAGCCCGGACCGGACGAGCGGGCGGCGATGGCACGCATGTGGGGCTTAGCTCCGAACCCAAGCTCACCTAGGTCTTTTCCCTTTTAAACACATGGGTTACCCCTTGGGGCCCCAAACCCTTACTCAAATTTAGAGCTTATATATTGCTCAATTCTTCATTTTTTTTACAAATGAGGGAGATTTGTCATTTTGGCCAAAGACCCTCCATATTTTCATGTCTCAAACACCTTACTTTGTGTACCGATATCTCTTTCATTTCTTAACGAAATTTGACGATACTTGGCACTAAGATTATCTACTAACTTGGTAGAATAGGCATGTGCGAAGAAATAATGTTTTCGACATATGGGCCCCATGTGTTTAAGTCATCAAAGACGGGATAAACTCAATCCCACATTAGTAAAATTTCCAACAATCCGCTCTTGAAAGAGAATTGGTGCACACAAGGTGCCAAAGTTTTAGCAATATTCCAGCGGAAAAGATATTGCATTAGGAAAGGTAGCTTTCAGCTTTGAACCTTCCTTAGTTGATTACCATCGGATTTACTTACTGCGCAGTGAACGTGATGTTTTGAACCGTCAGTATTTAGTGTAAACCAATTCAATGATATCAACACAATAACTCTCCTTATTCATTTCTTCTTATTGTTTTGTTCGTTGTGGCCATGGACAACTCTTGGATTCTTAAGTGCGTTCATTTGAAGCGGTCTGTCTTCGCAGTTAAATAGGTGATCTCCTATAAGGTATAACTCTACCTCACTCGCAAGTGTTAGGAATCATTAAAAGTTCTAGGAACTTATTCTTTGTCCATCATCCAGGTAGCACTTAGTGTCTATCGCAGGAACGACTTTGGAGTTATCTTTCTTTAAAGAATGATAATCTGAAGTGCTCTTACTTCAAGTGAAGCGCTAAACTGAACCTCTATAGCTTAGTTTTCCCATTGAACCAAATTCCTGGGATCTCCAGTCAGTAAGGTTGGGTTACCACCATAAAGATTCTTATTGTATGGGTTTTAAGCCCATTCCCCTAGACAAGCAGAATATTTGATCTTTGGGTAGTCCTTTAGTTAGCAGATCCGCTAAGTTATCCTTTGATTTGACATAATTAATGGAAATGACACCCGTAGTGATCAACTGCCTAACGGTCTATGTCTCCGATGAATGTGTCTAGACTTGCCATTGTACATATTACTTCATGCCCTTCCCAAAGCCGATTGGTTGTCACAGTGAATCATCACCGAAGGCACGGGTTTATCCCAATAAGAGATATCTTTTAAGAAGTCGTGAAGCCATTCTGCTTCTTCTTATGCTTTGTCCAAAGCGATAAACTCTGATTCTATCGTGGATATGGCGATGCATGTTTGCTTAGAGGATTTCTAAGACAAAGCCCCACCACCAATTGTAAAAACATACCCACTGGTGGATTTGGTGTTCTTTATGCCCGATATCCAATTTGCACCACTGTATCCCTCAAATACGACTGGATATCTAGAATAATGTAATCCGTAGGTCAGCGAATATTTCAGATATCGAAGTATCCGATTTAACACCTTCCAGTGATCATTTCCAGGATTACGAGTGAACCTAGCCAACTTATTGATTGAATAAACGATGTCGGGTTAGGTGCAATTTGTAATGTACATTAAACTGCTAATGACCTGTGCGTATCGCTCTTGGGATACGGGTGCACCATGATTTTTATCAATTTTATGATTCATATTCATTGGTGACTTCATAGGGGGACTGTCAAATACATCAAATTTCCTCAAAACATCTTCAATGTAATGAGATTGAGATAAGAACACCCCGTCAGATGTCTTAGAAATCTTAATTCCTAAGATCACATATGCGATAATTATATCTTTCGTCTGAAAACACTGTTTCAACATATTTTTGGTTTCCGGGATCAACTTAAGACTACTTTCGGTGATGAGCATGTCATCTACGTAAAGACATATCATGACAAATGAGTCAGAGTTCCCTTTGATATAGATACATTTATTACATTCATTAATGGATAAACCTTTTGATAATAGAGTATTATCAAAATTTTCATGTCATTATTTCAGGGCTTATTTGAGTCCGTACAGAGACTTAACAAGACGACATACTTTTTTTTCTTGACCTGGAATCACATACCCCTCGGGTTATTCCGTGTATATTTCCTCTTCCAAATCTCCATTTATGAAGCCTGTCTTAACATCCATTTGGTGTATCTCAAGGTCACGCAAAACTGTTATGGCTATGAATTCCTTTATGGACGTTAGTCTAGACACATGTGAGTATGTGTCGAAGTAATCAAGGCATTCCTTTTGACTGCAGCCTTTGACTACCAGTCGGGCCTTATACTTGTCAATAGTTCCATCTGCTTTGTACTTTCTTTTGAGTATCCACTTACAACCCAAATGTTTGCTTCCCGGGGAGGATCAACAATTTCCCATGTATGGTTCTACATGATGAGAAGCAATGTTTGGAATGGACATCTTTCGAGCACTTAGAAGATAGCCAAAATTTTGTCTTAAAATTGTTGGTAATAAATCAGAAATGATGATAACGAAAACGGGGCTTAAAGTGTATTCGAAAGGTTAAACAAAAGGAATGTTGAGTCGAGAGATGACTCTCTGTCTTTAAGATAAAATTGCCCCGTATAAATGCTTTTACGGTATTGGGCAATAGTCTCCTAAGATAAAACAATAACTAATAAATTGTACAAAGCAAATACAATTGATCCTAGCGAAGACAATGAATATGAACAAATTGCTGAAGAAAGAGAGCTGAAAATGTTTTATGTGTGTATGTTCTTGACGAAGAACAAAACAGAAAGATAAACTAGTTTGAGTTGTGTTCTGCCTGTGCCTTTCTGTTTCGTCCTTTCTATATTTTTGTTTGAACTGAAGTGTTCAATAGTCTTCAATGTTCATAATTGTTACGTGTTGAAAACCAGAAGAAACCAACAGACCAACGGACCCGGACCGGACGGGCGGCGGCGGCGACGTGCGTGTGGGGCTTAGCTCCAAACCCAAGCTCACCTAGGTCCTCTCCCTTCTATACACATGGGTTACCCCTTGGAGCCCCAAACCCTTACTCAAACTTAGAGCTTATATATTGCTCAATTCTTCTTTCTTTTACCAACGAGGGAGATTTGTCATTTTGGCCAAAGACCCTCCATCTTTTCATGTCTCAAACACCTTACATTGTGTACAAATATCTCTTTCATTTCTTAACGAAATTTGACAATACTTGGCACTAACATTATCTACTCACTTGGTAGATTAGGCATGTGCGAAAAAATAATGTTTTCGACATGCGAGGCCCACATGTTTAAGTCATCAAAGACGGGATAAACTCAATCCCACATTAGTAAAATTTTCAACACTTTTAGCTACTTAAGATTAAATTCAGGTAGAGAGAATCGGTGAATGTTTGGTTTTATTTGTCGAGGGTCCTCATATGAGAATGTGATTGCTTTTATGTGTTAAAAATAGATCATTAAAAAAAGTTTACCCTCAACTAAGAAAAATATCTTAGTTAATTGGCCCCTTAAAAAGAACCAACGATTAGCAGGTCCACCATCTATCAGTGTGAGACTTAAATTTAATCAACAACCCCACCCCCACCCCTCGCCCCCACCCCATCCTTAGCCTTTCCTCGTTTGAACCTCGCCCTTCACTTTTAAGGCTATGCCATCCTAAGGTACTGCTAAATAGATGGATCTTATCAACGTCCATGAATGATAAATTATAGATCGAACCGCCGAATCGAAAAAATTGGGTGATATCATAAAGCTTTGTATCGGCTAAGTTCACAAGTTGGATATAAGCAGACTCGAACCGCTAACATCCGCCACAGGGTAAACCACCGCCTACCACCACCCATCACCGAGAAAAAAGAGAAGGACTTTCAAATTTTCATTTTAAGAAATTAAACTACATAATAAACTCTTCAATTAAAAGCGCCTAGTCTAAGTAAGAAAATAAAATACTCTTTATTTAAAAGCAAAAGTTCACCAATGGTGGATGTCAGGGTTTAAGCATGATCCTAAACCTGTATATTATCAAAAAATAAATAAAGCTTAATACATTGACAGCACTTCAAATTTGTAAGTAAATTTTATTTAAACACTCGAACTATAACTTGTTTCAATTGAACACCTGAACACATGTCAAAGTGTTCATATTAGACACTATAGGTTTAAATTTTGAAAAATCTTTTGCGCCTGATCTCAAATGCTAATTATGTATTAATCACATAAAATATGTAACTTCTTTTAATTATATACATCATCCTCATTTGGAACACGTTTGAGGTTTTACAATTTACTGAGACTAATTCAAATAATTAAAGGTGATGTTATGTTTTAAGTGATTAACTTATCTACGTAATGAGTGTTGGAAATTTGCCTTTGGCGGGAGTTACGACCGACCAACTTTAACGGCTTAAACACTAGTGTTACGTATGTTGGAGAATCTGGATCTTCATACATGCATGATCTACTAAGTACGTAGATAACCGTAGGGCTAAGAATCATCAAATTTCATTGAGAAATGAAAGAGATATTGGTCCACGAAGTGAGGTGTTTGAAGCATGGAAAGTGTAGTATTGTGTTCAATTCTCCCTCATCGGTAGATGAAGAAAGAATTGTTGTGTATATAAGACTCGAAATTGGTTTGGGGTTTGGGACCCCAAGGGGTATCCCATGTGTTTAAAGGAGGAGGGAGGACCTAGATGTGCTTCGGTTCGAGGAAAGACCACACGCGCGCCGCCGCCGCCCGCCCGTCCGGTCCGGTTCCAGTTCCGGTTCCGGGTTCCGGGTTCTCAGGTTCTCGGGTTCTCGGGTCGTGGGTCGTGGGCCGTGGGCCGTGGGCCGTGGGCTGTGGGCTGTGGCTGTGGGCTGGACCAGAATTCTTTCAGATGTACAGTTTGGTCCCTGAAGTTTTCAGAAAATCAGAATTTCGACGGTCAGAACAGAAACGCCAAGCACTCAATTCAGCCATTTATTTTGGCTGAATTACTCCTCCTATAATGACCATTATTTGGCCAATAATGGCTGTTATGGAGGCAGTTAAACAACCCTCCCTCACCTATATAAACACCCCTTACACCATTGTTGAGGCACACAAAACATACACGAAAATACACAAGCAGAAATCAGTTTTCTTCCTACAACTTCCAAGCATCATTTCGTTACTCAATATTCTTCACGGTAGCTTTTGAGTCTCCTTTGCTCAATTGTTCCATTGCTGTTTTATCTTGGGAGACAAATTTTCCAGGACGTATAAAGGATACATACGGGGCAATATTGTCTTAAGAACAGAGTGCCACACTCGACTCAGCAAAAACAGTTTTTCAGTTTTTCTTGTTCATCTTAGTAATTTTCAGATTTCTAGTTGAATTGTAATTTCAATTCTTACATTAGCAGTTGCTTGTAATTCCCGTTTCCTGCAACCTTTGTAATATCCAACAACTTAAGACAATACTTGTTTACTACAACTGCTATAACATGGCTGGAAATATGACCGATGTTGCTGCTACCGCTGCTGCCTCTCGAGGCAACGTTGCTGCCTTCCCCGCCCGCCGCTACTCGCTCAAGGTGTAACACGCCGCCTTCGCTGCTGCTGCTGCTGCTACTATTCAAGGCAGTTACACTGCTGCCTTCCCGACTGCTGGAGCTCCACCCTCTTCTTCACACCACCATGATCGCCCTGAAAAAATCACGGGATCAGAATTCAAAAGATGGCAGCAAAAGATGATGTTTTACTTAACAGTTATGGGCATGGCCCGGTTCCTTACGGAAGATCCTCCACAAGCTGGAGATGAAATGGTCTCTTCGCCTAATGAAACGGGTGAAGGGGGCCTTGGTATCCATGTCATTAATGGCATGAAGATGGTTCGTGACGCATGGAATCATAGCGATTTCATGTGCAAGAACTATATACGTTCTTGTGTAACATATCCCTTTTTTTTCTTTCCCTCCTTCTTTGCCTTTAAGCTAACGACTCCGGGCGTCTTTGAGAATCTTCTCTCTCAGTCGAAACTATATCTTTCTATATACTTTATTAAAGAAAGGGAGCATTTTTCAGTATGATTAGGAATTGAATTTCAAGTAATTCTGCATGCTCCTTCTCAAGCACACCTACATGTAGTATACGTCTTTCTTCCGGAAACTTACGAGATGCTATTTTTCCTTCAACCAAGGCCGAGCACTCTTCTAGAATTTTTGGATGCACTCTCGCTTTGAACATCTCTTTCGATTCTTCTAATGTAATGCAGAATCGGAAGACCTTTAGTAGATTGTTTTTAGGTCCAAGCGGTGAATCAGAAAATGGGGGGTTGAACGTGGGGGTTGTTCTTATTTTACCGGAGGGCAAGTCTCTCTGCAGGGAGCAGAGCATGCAGCAAAATCGAGCGTTGTTACAAAATCTGCTTCAACTGTCTCAAATGGGCTCCTCTTCATTTGTTCCCGTTAACGACGTAACCAACGGAAGGTTCTCACCATGTCCCCGACATTGTTCTCCGACGATGTCCCCTGGGCAAAAAGAGCCACCATTCGGAGGAAGCGCAATACCAGCAATGAAAGCTTAAAATATCATATATGCACCGCTGCTGATCCTTTCTAAATCCAGCTTCAGTGCAGTTGATTCTCGAACAGAGCGAAGAATGACAGTGGCTCCCGCTATCGGTATTGGAAACGTCCTTAGTTCCTCGATTCATTCCGTGGAGCGAAAAGAGGCTCGAGAGACCTTACCTTAGTAGACCAGCGAGGCAGAGATGACTAAGTGACATATGGAATATGGCGACGACAACAGCATGTCGTAGAAGGAGATGAACTGCTTGGCAGACCCTCTCTACACGGTCTATTGCACCGTTGGCACTGCCAAAGAGCTGTGGGAAAAACTGCAAAAGAAGTACAACGCACAAGATGCGGGTACAAAGAAGTTCATCGTTGGGAAATTTCTAAAATTCCAAATGGTGGACAATAAGACAGTGATGTCCCAAGTCCAGGAATTTCAAATGATTTTACATCACCTGGATTTGGAAGGACTGAAACCAAACGAGCAGTTTTTGGTTGCATCGCTGATTGAAAAGTTACCTCCTTCATGTAATGAGTTTATGAGTTACTTGAAACTCAAGACAAAGGAGATGACCTTTGAAGAGCTTGTTATCAAACTGCAAATTCAGGAAGATAATAAGAAGACCTTGCCAAAGGGTAGACAACCTGCTGAGGCGAAGGCGAATCTGGCTGAGGCCAAAGGGAACTCAAGCAAGAAGCGGAAGTTCCAGAAAGACGGCAAAGCCCCTGCAGCAGAGATGTTCAGAGATAATTGTCATCACTGTGGAAAACCTGGTCATAGGATCAAGGAATACCGCAAGCTCAAGACTGAGCAACAGCAGAAAGCCAAGTCTAAAGGCAAGGCTCAAGCAAACGTCGTCAAGGACACGCTCCTGGATGACATGATCGAGGAATCCTCTGCAGTGGTGCTAGAAGCCAACTTGGTGGAGAATCCGATGCAGTGGTGGGTGGACACAGGTGCTACTAGGCACATCTGTTCCAACAAAGATGCCTTCTCCACGTACACACCAGTCGCTGACAAGAAGCTGTTCATGGGCAACAACGCTTCTTCCGACGTGATGGGGGTTGGAAAGGTGGTCCTGAAGATGACTTCCGGCAAGGAACTTACTCTGAAGGAAGTGATGCACGTCCCAGAGATTAGAAGAAATTTAATTTCTGGACCTTTATTGGTTAATGCTGGTTTTAGGCTAGTATTTGAATCCAATAAGTTTGTACTCACTAAAAATGACACATTTGAAGGGAGGGGCTTCGTCTGTGAAGGCCTCTTCAAAGTGAATGCCATGTCTGTATTGCGTCAAGGAAATAAAGTTGAACCTTCTTCTTATTTGCTTGAGTCTTCTAATTTATGGCATCATAGATTAGGACACGTAAACTACAAGTCTATTCAAAGGCTGGTAAAGATGGAGTTGTTGCCCTCTATCGACGTAAACCCTCAACATAAGTGTGAGGTGTGCGTAGAGGCAAAACTCACCAAGCTTCCTTTTCGATCCGTCGAAAGGAATACCGCTCCTCTAGAACTTATTCACACAGATATATGTGATTTGAAGTTTGCACAAACTAGAGGGGGGAACAAGTACTTTGTGACATTTATAGATGATAGCACAAGGTATTGTTACCTTTACTTGTTGAAAAGTAAGGATGAAGCCTTTGAAGCGTTCCGACGTTACAAAGCAGAAGTTGAGAATCAACTTAGCCTACGGATTAAATCCATTCGTAGCGATAGAGGGGAGAATATGTAGCGCCATTTGAGGAATACTGTGCCCAAGAAGGCATTATTCATCAAACGACGGCTCCATACTCACCTCAATCAAACGGTGTGGCGGAACGTAAGAACCGCACATTAAAGGAAATGATGAATGCCTTGCTTATCAATTTCGGTCTTCCCCAAAACATGTGGGGAGAAGCCGTCCTTACCGCTAATACGATTCTTAACAGAGTCCCACATAAGGGTAAGGACAAAACTCCATATGAATCATGGAAGGGAAAGAAACCCACCTACAAATATTTTAAGGTGTGGGGTTGTCTGGCAAAGGTTGAAGTACCCAAGCCAAAGCAGGTCAAGATTGGGCCTAAGACTGTAGATTGCATATTCATCGGATATGCAAATAACAGTAGTACTAATCGCTATCTTAGTGCATAAGTCAGATATTCCAGATATCTGCCAGGGTACAATAATGGAATCAAGGAATGCTCTATTCTTTGAAAGTACCTTTCCTAGAAAGGAAAAAGACATAACCTCTCTGAAACGAAGTTATGCACAAAGCTCTCAAGATTCGGGAGTCCTTGACTGCCCGGATCTGAATGGTTCAGATCTAGCAAATCTCGAGGTGGCTGAACATCCGGAATCTAGTGTTCCAGATTCTCAGAACTTGGAGACTCCAGAGATGGATCTAAGACGAAGTAAGAGGGCCAGGAAGGATAAATCCTTCGGTCCTGACTTTGTAGCTTATATGGTTAATGATGAACCAAGGACAATTGCTCAGGCGTTGTCAACTCCAGAATCACCGCTCCGGAAAGAAGCTATTGAGAGTGAAATAGGCTCCATTCTGCATAACCATACGTGGGAGTTGGTTGATCTTCCTCTGGGAAATAAACCGTTGGGTTGTAAATGGATACTCAAACGGAAATACAAGGCAGATGGGTCTATAGACAAGTATAAGGTCAGGTTGGTAGTCAAGGGCTATCGGCAGACAGAAGGCTTTGACTACTTTGATACCTACTCCCCGGTATCCCTGATGACATCCATACGGGTATTCATCGCGATCGCAGCTTTGCGTGACCTTGAGATACACCAGATGGATGTTAAGACAGCCTTCCTAAATGGTGATTTGGAAGAAGAAATTTATATGGACCAACCCGAGGGGTATGTGGTTCAAGGGCAAGAGAAGAAAGTTTGTCGACTTGTCAAATCTCTGTACGGGCTGAAACAAGCCCCGAAACAATGGCACGAAAAATTTGATAGTACTCTACTATCGAAGGGGTTCGCCATTAATGAGTGTGATAAATATGTTTACACGAAAGGTAACTCTGACTCATTTGTTATGATATGCCTGTATGTAGACGACATGTTAATCACAGGAAGCAGTCCTAGGGTAATCCTAGAGACTAAGAACATGTTGAAACAATGCTTCGACATGAAGGATATGGGTATCGCAGATGTCATCTTAGGGATTAAAATCTCTAAGACGTCTGACGGACTGGTCTTATCTCAGTCTCACTACATCGAGGATGTTTTGAGAAAGTTCGAGATGTTAGACAGTTCACCGATAACGTCACCAATGGATACAAATCAAAAGCTTGATAAAAATCTTGGTGCACCTATATACCGAAGTGATATGCACAGGTGATCGGTAGTTTGATGTATATAACAAACTGCACCCGACACGATATTGCTTACGCGATCAATAAGTTGGCTAGGTTCACCCGTAATCCGAGTGATAATCAATGGAAGGCGTTGAATCGGGTATTACAATACCTGAAATACACGTTAAATTACGGGTTACACTATTCGAGATATCCAGCTGTACTAGAGGGGTACAGTGATGCAAACTGGATATCTGATATAGCGAACACCAAGTCCACCAGTGGGTATGTATTTACAATTGGTGGTGGGGCTGTGTCTTGGAAATCCTCTAAGCAAACTTGCATCGCCCGATCCACAATGGAATTGGAGTTTATCGCTTTAGAAAAAGCAGGAGAAGAAGCTGAGTGGCTTCATGACTTCTTAGAGGATGTTCCGTGTTGGAATAAACCCGTACCTTCGGTAATGATCCTCTGCGACAGTCAGTCGGCTCTAGGAAGGGCATGGAATGCTATGTACAATGGCAAGTCTCGTCATATTCGACGGAGGCATAAAACCGTTAGGCAACTGATCACCACGGATATAATATCCATTGATTACATTAAGTCAAAGGATAATATAGCAGACCCATTGACAAAGGGCTTACCCAAAGATCAGATAACTTGCCTGTCTAGGGGAATGGGCTTAAAACCCAAAATATAAGGACTAATACAGCGGTAACCCAACATTACTAACTGGAGATCCCAGTAATTTGGTTCAATAGGAAAACTAAGTTGTAAAGGTTCAGTTGATCGCTTCTGTGGAAGTATGAGCACTTCGGATAGTGATTTCTGAAAAGAAACACTAAATCCAAAGTCGTTCCCGCGATAGACTTTAAGTGCTATCTGCAGTGTGGGTAAAGGTTAAGTTTTCAAAACCTGTAATGCTCCTCAACAGTTGAGGTTAGGTTTTCGGAAACTTTTAATGGTTCCTAACACTTGTGAAGTGGGGTATAGCAGGATACCTTGTAGGAGACCACCTATTTAAGTGCGAGGACGGGTCGCCTCAAAATGAATGCACTTAAGAATCCAAGACGTTGTCCATGGCCAAAACGGACAAAACATTTCGAAGAAAAGAGTAAGGGAATTTGTTGTGTTGGTACCATTGACTTGGCTTACACTAAACACTGACGGTTCAAGACATCACGTTCACCGCGCAGTAAGTAAGTCCGATGGTATTCAACTATGGAAGGTTCAAAGCTGAAGCTACCTCTCCTTATGCAACATCGGTCCGCTGAAATATTGCTGGAAATGAAAAAGGCACCATGTGAGTGCGCCAAAATCTCTTTCAAGAGGGGATTGTTGGAAATTTTCCTTTGGCGGGAGTTGCGACCGACCAACTTTAACCGCTTAAACACTAGTGTTACGTATGTTGGAGAATCCGATTCTTCACACATGCATGATCTACTAAGTACGTAGATAACCGTAGGGCCAAGAATCATCAAATTTCATTGAGAAATGAAAAAGATATTGGTCCACGAAGTGAGGTGTTGAAGCATGGAAAGTGTGGTATTGTGTTCAATTCTCCCTCATCGGTAGAGGAAGAAAGAATTGTTGTGTATATAAGACTCGAAATTGGTTTGGGGTTTGGGACCCCAAGGGGTATCCCATGTGTTTAAAGAAGGGAGGACCTAGATGTGCTTCGGTTCGAGAAAAGACCACGCGCGCGCCGCCGGCGCCCGCCCGTCCGGTCCGGTTCCGGTTTCGGGTTCCGGGTTCACGGGTCGTGGGCTGTGGGCCTTCTGATATTATCTTTTTGGGTCAGAGAACTTTGCCGAAGTACGTTTGATCCCGAAGTTTCGAAGTACGATTTGGCCCGAGAATTCTTTCGATGTACGAGTTTGGTCCCCGAAGTTTCAAGATGTACAGTTTGGTCCCCGAAGTTTTCGAAAATCGAATTTCGACGGTCGAACGAAACGCCAAGCACTCAATTCACCCATTTATTTTGGCTGAATTACTCCTCCTATAATGGCCAAATCCGTTGGTCTTTGGTGGCTTTACTACCTCCATAATGGCCATTATTTGGCCAATAATGGTCACGTTATGGAGGCGGTTAAACGGTCCTCCTCACCTATATAAACACCCCTTACACCATTGTTGAGGCACACAAAACATACACGAAAATACACAAGCAGAAAATCAGTTTTCTTCCTACAACTTCCAAGCATCATTTCGTTACTCAATATTCTTCATGGTAGCTTTTGAGTCTCCTTTGCTCAATTGTTCCATTGCTGTTTTATCTTGGGAGACGAATTGTCCAAGACGTATAAAGGATACATACGGGGCAATATTGTCTTAAGGACAGAGTGCCACACTCGACTCAGCAAAAACAGTTTTTCAGTTTTTCTTGTTCATCTTAGTAATTTTCAGATTTCTAGTTGAATTGTAATTTCAATTCTTACATTAGCAGTTGCTTGTAATTCCCGTTTCCTGCAACCTTTGTAATATCCAACAATGAGCATTAGAAAGCACATGTAAAAACAAATTAAAATTTTTAACCTAAAGTGTCTAATAGGAACCAATTATCATGTGTTCATATGCTCAAGTAGAATAAGTCATAATTCAAGTGTTTAAATGAAATATAGTGACAAGTTGAGGGGTGTTGATTAAGCCAAAAAAATAAACACTTGTTTTTTATGGTCACACTATTGTCCTTTTTAAAAAAAAAAAATAGATGTATGAACTTTTCTTTCTTTCTCCATCAATGAAAAGCAACTAGCTAGAATTAATAGAATGAAAAGATATTGAGATAGAGGTCTGTCGTTGATGAGCTAATAAAACCAAAGGGAGTAGCAGAATAATGCATAAATTGAAAGTGAGAACATTAGAATCTCTCTCTCATATATAACACATATCATGTGGGCACTCAGAGTCTCTATCTTAAAAAAAGATTCAAGTAATTAACGTGGTGTAGAGCACTAAATAACTATTACAACAACAACATACTCTACAATATGGTGTGCCAATTCACGTTTAACGTATGTACCGCATGTCATTGATGGTCTGTACCCCACTTGCTTATCCTCGTTTGAGACGACACAATTTATAAACATTAAGGGGTGTGTTTGTATGAAGGGAATTAGCTTAAATAATTTTCCTATATATTTAATGATATTTGATAAGCAATAAAAAATATAATTTCAAGAATATTTATATATAATCTAAAAAATATTTCTCACATAAATCTAGTTCAATATAATGTTTGGTTACTCTTTTCTTTTCTTACATAACTATAATATTATTACTATATTCATGTATTTTTTCCGCATAACTAACACATGGATAAGTTATGTCAGAATCTATACATGATAAAATAATACAAAATAACACCAACAACTTACCAAGTTTAATGTAAGATAGAATGTGAAATAAAAGTAGGATATTAGTAACACATGGATTAGAATTGCTAGAATGACAAAAATGACCTTCATATAGTAAAACAATATTGTATTTTGATAAAAATGTAAGAAATATTTTAAATTGTACGCACATATTAGTTTTTATACAAATCAAATATTTAATAAATAAACCTTATATTACAATACTTACATTATAATTCCTGCAAACTCTAATTCCCACACAAAATCCCATCATTACTAATTTTTATATTATAATTCTTATATTTTTAATATTTGCATAACTTGCTTCCAAACCAATCGATCCCTTGTATACCCTCATAGTATTTAAGTCTGTCAAATCTGAATTTTTAGAAGTTCTAAAAAAATATAAGTAGTATTTTATAGAGGAAAAAAAAAGTAATATTCAATTGCATTGCTCCATGTTCAGCCATGTAATCCTCCAAATATTTCTCATTCGGTCTGCACCATATATATATATACATGGACCACAACTGTCACCTTCTCCACATGCATCACATATGTTTTAGTTCTCCAATAATAGAAATGATCAATAATTATAGTAGTTGAAATTACTACTATATAATTTGTTATTTTCAGTCCAATCCTCATATATTTGACCAATAGAATCTTCTGTCACTAAACTTCTAAAACAATTGTGAGTATTTTATTTTTCTTTGAAGAGAAACTTGACGTTGATTGACATTGAATTTGATTAGCAAATTGAGCATTAATTAGTTTTGTTTCACTGTCATATCCTTTCCTTTTAATTTTGCCTAACTTCTTTAATTAGCTTAAGAAATTTGTTAGGTTTGAGTCTGATTTTCTACCAAATGTAACTTTTTAAGCCTTATATTGTCGTTTAGGTTCAATTGCCACGATTCAATAATTTGTAGTATCAGCTATTGTCTATTTGTCTTGTCTTTAAAAGTTTCTAAGTCTGTTCAAATTAATTTAATCTTCTTTGTAATATAGGCCAAATAATAGTAATTTCCTATTGATATCTTTTTACTGATATTCCACTATTTAAACAATTTACCTTTCTCATAATAAATTCTCTAATGAATTTAACATTAATGTGTGGATCTATCACTTTCTATTGTCAAATTAGAACACTGGCGTCTTGTTTTCAGTTTGTCAAAATGAAAAGAAGAGAAATTCAAGGGATAAGAATACAAAACTTAATTACTTAAAAGCATAATTTAGAATAATTTTATACTATTAATGTAATTTAACATATTAAAATTAATTATTTGTCATTTTTTGCAGGTCAATATGTAATATTTATTATACGAAGACACCCACTATTATTTTTTAAATAACTTGATATCGTAAAAAGTTGTTTACTATGAGTGCAATATAACGTAGCTACCTCTTACTTTAAAAAAGAGAAGTGTAGTAAATTATCTCAAGATTATAGTCCTGAAGTTATAATTTCTAGATTAATTTTGTTGAAAAATAATGTAATATCTCAAAAAGAATATTCTGTATACAATTAAATTAATTTGAAAGACAATTGATTCTATAACCTTAATAGCTGACATTTATTTTCATATCTTAGGTTATTTATTGACCATTATTTCTAATTCATTCCTCCAATATTTTGACCAAATACAATTACCTTTTAGGCTTTTATTATCTTCATTATTCCCATTTATGGTCATCAATTTCTTTGACCGTTGGAGGATGAATCCATATGAGATGTTTATATTTCTCATCTATAAATCAACATAAACTCTTCTTCTTTGGAGATATAGATCAATACTTAATCTTCCTACCATATTGTAATTTGTTGGGTTATCTATATTTGTGAGATCTTTGTTAGAATCTGACTCCTAATTTTATATTAGAAAAACTTGTTGAATCCTGAGGGATACACCTATTCCAGGAGAAATATCCTTAAGGGCAGTGTCTCTGACACGCCTCAAGCTATAAAAAATTCCTTACAAGTGTTCGTGATGGTGTATTTTCCGTAAGATTTCCAATAATCTTAAGAATATTTCGTATTATATTCTTTAGGGAGAACCAATTTGACGATGTCCAAATCACTATTCATATTTCCAAAGGTATAGAGTTTTTTCGCTCATTTCCTTTGAAAGAAGGTAAAGGTACGTACAAATCCAAACAAACTTCTACATATATGTCTACTACTTTCTTGTTTCTACTACTGAGCTTCTATGAATAATTCTCATTCCGTAAATTTTGTGAGTGTGAAGTAAATTTGAGTTAATTTTGGTGTTAAATATAGTATTTGGATTGGGTGTCAGGGTCACGTTTGTTCTTCAAATCTGAAAGTGAATAGTTGCGTCAATGTATAAGCAGTGAGCAAGACATGAAATGCAATGTGACAACACCCTTCACAGTCTTAAATGTAAACTCTCTTGATTAACCTTTAGTATTGTGAGTTGGCGAATTATAAATCTTTTTAAAAAAATGGAAGCACATGTAATAGATATAGCTAGTTTTGGACAATGTTATTATCACCAGATGTAATGCTTACATGTATTTGTTTCATGGTCTAAGATGAGTTGATGATATTTTGTGTCAGTAAATAAAAATGAGGTCTCTAATTGCCTTGTCCTTTGTCGGGTAGAGTAAAGGGGATGATGGTGAAAAGTTTTGTGGACAATAATATATGTGATTAAAATCAATTGAAAAGACTATATATTCCTTGAATTATTTTAATTATTTATGAAAGTTGTGTTAGTTTGTAGAGTCTTGATTGTTAGTTTGTAGAGTCTTGATTAAGTTGTGATACTCCTAAATGTAGAGAAGATTTAGAAATGATAATTTCACTAAGTAAAAATAAATTTGATTAAGCGATGATATAATTATTATGGTCATTTCTCAAGCGAATATTGTGGCTGATGTGAGAGATTAAGTGTTAGATTGTGGTGCTAGGCATGTTTGTGCTAACAAAATTTATTTTTTATCCTACACCCAATTTGAAGAAGAAAGAATGATAATTTATTAATCTTGGTATTTCTTGAAAAACAATCTTCTTAAACCCGCATTTGGGAAAAATATTTACATTAATTGTGGTGATTATGTTTCTAATATTTAAGCCAGTCTGCTTCTTGTGAAATTACTAGAAAAAATTGGAGGAAAGATTTTACTTGAAAATGATAAAATTGCATCAATTAAAATAATATTTTTATGGACAATGAGTATTGTAATTATGATTTATTTATTTGTATTTACTATTTTTAAATATAATATATTTTCTTAAATAAGTGACAAAAATGTTAGTATTTATATTTATACATTTCTCATCCAACTCTTGATAAAAATGTTACTTCCTTAAAATATTTATTGATGATGGCATAGTGTGGGTAACTATACATGATCGTTTAAGTGAAGTTATATAATTAGCTTGTTATTTATAAGGTGAAACGTTTTATGAGAAATTGGTTCTTATGAGTTATGAAAATATTATTCCTTATCTTAAATTTTTTGAAATTGTGGGGGCCATGATATCTTACTAGAGTTATGTAGAGAGAAATTTCTTTATTTTAAAAGTGATAATATTTTATATCGTCTTGTTGTTCAAAATATTTTTTGAGATACAATGATATTTTTTTTTATATGTTTTGGTGTATAAATTTGTATGTCATATATAAAATAGGATACCTTATAAGACTGAAATATTTGAAAGTGTGGAGGTGACTTGCTAAGGTTATACTTCATATTCCAAAGGAAAAGAAAATATGGTCTAAGATTTCTTTTTATTGTACGGTGATACTGTTGGATACAAAGGTGCATGAAACGAAAATTACAAGTAACTGCTAAGTATTACAAGAACTGAAATTACAATTGAACAATAAACTGAAATTACAAAGAACTTGAAGAATAAACTGGAACAGTTTTTGGTATGCTGATTCGAGTGTTTGCACTTTGTCTTTAAGACAATATTGCCCCGTATGTATCATTTCTATGTCATGGACAATTGTCTCCCAAGATAAAACAGCAAATGAACAAATGAGCAAAGGAAACTCAAGTGCTACCGTGAAGAATTTTGAGTAATGAAATGATGCTGGAAAGTAGTAGGAAGACTGATTTCGTTTCTGTTTTTGTATGTCTGTTTGTCTTGGGAGACAATTGTCCAGGACGTAGAAAGGATACATACGGGGCAATATTGTCTTAAAGACAGAATGCAAACACTCGACTCAGCATACCAAAAATTATTCCAGTTTATTCTTCAAGTTCTTTGTAATTTCAGTTTAATGTTCAATTGTAATTTCAGTTCTTGTAATACTTAGCAGTTACTTGTAATTTCTGTTTCTTGCATCTTTGTATCCAACAAGTTTAAGACAATATTTTGCTTACTGTAATTGCTGCAACATGGCTGGAAACATGACTGATTCTGCTGCTGCTGCTGCTGCCGCTCAAGGTGTCCAAGGAAGCAACTCTGCTGCTGCCGCTACTGCCCAAGCCAGCAACTCTGCTGCCTTCCCCGCTACGCCCAAGGCACGTCTGCTGCCTTTACTGCTCCGTCCTCGGCATTCCACCACGATCGCCCTAAAAAATTCATGGGCTCAAACTTTAAGAGATGGCAACAAAAGATGTTGTTCTACTTAACTGTTATGGGCATGGCCCGGTTCCTAACGGAAGATCCTCCACAAGCTGGAGATGAAATGGACTTTTCGCCTACCGAAATGACTGAAGGGGGCCTTGGTATCCATGTCATTAATGGCATGAAGATGGTTCTTGATGCATGGAATCATAGCGATTTCATGTGTAAGAATTACATACTGAACTGCTTGACATACCCTCTCTACACGGTCTATTGCACCGTTGACACTGCCAAAGAGCTGTGGGAAAAACTGCAAAAGAAGTACAACACACAAGATGCAGGTACTAAAAAGTTCATCGTTGGGAAATTTCTAAAATTCCAAATGGTGGATAGTAAGACAGTGATGTCCCAAGTCCAGGAATTCCAAATGATTTTATATCACCTGGATTTGGAAGGAATGAAACCAAATGAGCAGTTTTTGCTTACATCGCTGATTGAAAAGTTACCTCCTTTATGGAATGAGTTTATGAGTTACTTGAAACTCAAGAAAAAGGAGATGACCTTTGAAGAGCTTATTATCAAACTCTAAATTCAGGAAGTTAATAAGAAGGCATTGCCTAGGGGTAAACAACCTGCTGAGGCAAAGGCAAATCTGGCTGAGGCCAAAGGAACCCAAGCAAAGAGCGGAAGTTCCAGAAAGACGGCAAGGCCCACGCAGCGGAGATGTTCAGAGGTAACTGTCACCACTGTAGGAAACCTGGTCATAAGATCAAGGAATGCCGCAAGCTCAAGACTGAGTAACATCAGAAAGCCAAGGCTAAAGGCAAGGCGCATGCTAACGTCGTCAAGCATACGCTCCTGGATGACATGATTGAGGAGTTCTCGGTAGTGGTGCTAGAAGCAAACCTGGTTGAGAATCCGATGCAGTAGTGGATAGACACAGGTGCTACCAGACACATCTGTTCCAACAGAGATGCCTTCTCCACGTACACACCGATCACCGACAAGAAGCTGTTCATGGGCAACAACGCTTCCTCTGACGTGCTGGGGGTAGGAAAGGTGGTCCTGAAGATGACTTCCGGAAAGGAGCTCACTCTGAAGGAAGTGATGCACATCCCTGAGATTATAAGAAATTTAATTTCAAGACCTTTATTGGTTAATGTTGGTTTTAGGCTAGTGTTTGAATCCAATAAGTTTGTACTCACTAAGAATGGCACGTTTGTGGTGAGAGGCTTCATCTGTGAAGGCCTCTTCAAAGTGAATGTCATGTCTGTAATGAGTCCAAGTAATAAAGTTGAACCTTCTTCTTATTTGCTTGGGTCTTCTAATTTATGATATCATAGATTAGGACACGTTAACTACAAGTCTATCCAAAGGCTGGTAAAGTTGGAGTTGTTGTCGTCTGTCGACGTAAACCCTCAATATAAGTGTGAGGTGTACGTAGAGGCAAAACTCACCAAGCTTCCTTTTCGATCCGTCGAAAGGAATACCGCTCCTCTAGAACATATTCACACAGATATATGTGATTTGAAGTTCGCACAAACTAGAGGGGGGAACAAGTACGTTGTGACAATCATTGATGATAGCACAAGGTGTTATTACCTTTACTTGTTGAAAAGTAAGGATGAAGCCTTTGAACCGTTCCGACGTTACAAAACAGAAGTTGAAAACCAACTAAGCCTACGGATTAAATCCATTCGTAGCGATAGAGGGGGAGAATACGTAGCGCCATTTGAGGAATACTGTGCCCAATAAGGCATTGTTCATCAAACAACGGCTCCATACTCACCTCAATCAAACGGTGTGGCGGAACGTAAGAACCGCACATTGAAGGAAATGATGAATGCTTTGCTCATCAATTCCGGTCTTCCCCAAAACATGTGGGGAGAATTCGTCCTTACTGCTAATACGATTCTTAACAGAGTCTCACATAAGGGTAAGGACAAAACTCCATATGAATCATGGAAGAGAAAGAAACCCACCTACAAATATTTTAAGGTGTGGGGTTGTTTGGCAAAGGTTGAAGTACCCAAGCCAAAGCAGTTCAAGATTGGGCCTAAGACCGTTGATTGCATATTCATCGGATATGCAAATAACAGTAGTGCTTATCGCTTCTTAGTGCATAAGTAAGATATTCCAGATATCCACCAGGGTACAATCATGGAATCAAGGAATGCTTTATTCTTTGAAGGTACCTTTCCTAGAAAGGAAAAAGATATAACCTCTCGCAAACGAAGTTATGCACAAAGCTCACAAGAATCGGGAGTCATTGACGGACCGGATCTAGATAATTCAGATCTAGCGGATCTCGAGGTGGTTGAACATCCGGAATCTAGTGTTCCAGATTCTCAGAACTTGGAGACTCCAGAGATGGATCTAAGGCGAAGTAAAAGGGCCAGGAAGGATAAATCATTCGGTCCTTACTTTGTAGCTTATATGGTTAATGATGAACCAAGGACAATTGCTAAGGCGTTGTCAACTCCAGAAGCACCGCTCTGGAAATAAGCTATTGAGATTGAAATAGGCTCCATTCTGCATAACCATACTTGGGAGTTGGTTGATCTTCCTTCGGGAAATAAACTGTTGGGTTGTAAATGGATACTCAAACAGAAATACAAAGCAGATGGGTCTATAGACAAGTACAAGGCCAGGTTGGTAGTCAAGGGCTATCGATAGACAGAAGGTCTTGATTACTTTGACACATACTCCCCGGTATCCCGGATGACATCCATACGGGTATTCATTGCGATCGCAGCTTTGCGTGACCTTGAGATACATCAAACGGATGTCAAGACAACCTTCCTAAACGGTGATTTGGAAGAAGAAATTTATATGGACCAACCCGAGGGGTATATGGTTCAAGGGCAAGAGAAGAAAGTCTGTCGGCTTGTCAAATCTCTGTACGGGCTGAAACAAGCTCCGAAGCAATGGCACGAAAAATTTGATAGTACTCTACTATCGAAGGGTTTCGCCATTAATGAGTGTGATAAATGTGTCTCCACGAAAGGTAACTCTGACTCATTTGTTATGATATGCTTGTATGTAGACGACATGTTGATCACAAGAAGCAGTCCTAGGGTAATTCTAGAGACTAAGAACATGTTGAAACAATGCTTCGACATGAAGGATATGGGTATCGCAGATGTCGTCTTAGGGATTAAAATCTCTAAGACGTCTGACGGACTGGTCTTATCTCAGTCTCACTACATCGAGGATGTTTTGAGAAAGTTCGAGATGTTAGACAGTTCACCGATAAAGTCACCAATGGATACAAATCAAAAGCTTGATAAAAATCTTGGTGCCCCCGTATATCAGGAGTGATATGCACAGGTGATCGGTAGTTTGATGTATATAACAAACTACACCCGACCTGATATTGCTTATGCAGTTAATAAGTTGGCTAGGTTTACCCGTAATCCGAGTGATGATCACTGGAAGGCATTGAATCGGGTATTACAATACCTGAAATACACATTAACTTTCGGGTTACATTATTCGAGATATCCAGCTGTACTAGAGGGGTACAGTGATGCAAACTGGATATCTGATATAGAGAATACCAAGTCCACCAGTGGATATGTATTTACAATTGGTGGTGAGGCTGTGTCTTGGAAATCCTCTAAGCAAACTTGCATCGCCCGATCCACAATGGAATCGGAGTTTATCGCTTTAGACAAAGCAGAAAAAGAAGCTGAATGGCTTCATGACTTCTTAGAGGATGTTCCGTGTTGGAACAAACCTATACTTTCGGTAATGATCCACTGCGACAGCCAGTGGGCTCTAGGAAGGGCACGGAATGCTATGTACAACGGCAAGTCTCGGCATATTCGACAGAGGCAAGACTGTTAGGCAGCTGATCACCACGGGTATAATAGCCATTGATTACATTAAGTCAAATGATAGTATAGCAGACCCGCTGACAAAGGGCTTACCCAAGGATCAGATGGTCTGCCTGTCTAGGGGAATGGGCTTAAAACCCAAATAATAAGGACAAATACGGTGGTAACCCAACCTTACTAACTGGAGTTCCCAGTAATTTGGTTCAATGGGAAAACTAAGCTGTAAAGGTTCAGTTGATCGCTTCAGTGGAAGCATGAGCACTTCGGATATTGATTTCTGTAAAGAAATACCAAATCCAAAGTCGTTCCCGCGATAGACGTTAAGTGCTATCTGCAGTATGGGTAAAGGTTAAGTTTTCAAAAACCTTTAATGATCCTCAACAGTTGAGGTTAGGTTTGGGCAAACTTTTAATGGTTCCTAACACTTGTGAAGTGGGGTATAGCAGGATACCTTGTAGGAGACCACTTATTTAAGTGTGAGGACGGGCTGCCTCAAATGAACGCACTTAAGAATCCAAGAAGTTGTCCATGGCCACAACGGACAAAACATTACGAAGAAGAGAGTAAGAGAATTTGTTGTGTTGGTACTATTGACTTGGCTTACACTAAATACTGACGGTTCAAGACATCACATTCACCGCGCAGTAAGTAAGTCCGATGGTATTCAACTATGGAAGGTTCAAAGCTGAAGCTACCTCTCCTTATGCAACATCGGTCCGCTGAAATATTGCTGGAAATGAAAAGGCACCATGTGAGTGCGCCAAAATCTCTTTCAAGAGGGGACTGTTGGAAATTTGCCTTTGGCGGGAGTTGCGTCCGACCAACTTTAACGGCTTAACACTAGTGTTACGCATGTTGGAGAATCCGATTCTTCACACATGCATGATCTACTAAGTACGTAGATAACCGTAGGGCCAAGAATCATCAAATTTCATTGAGAAATGAAAAAGATATTGGTCCACGAAGTGAGGTGTTGAAGCATGGAAAGTGTGGTATTGTGTTCAATTCTCTCTCATCGGTAGAGGAAGAAAGAATTGTTGTGTATATAAGACTCGAAATTGGCTTGGGGTTTGGGACCCCAAGGGGTATCCCATGTGTTTAAAGGAGGGAGGATCTAGATGTGCTTCGGTTCGAGGAAAGCCCACGCGTGCGCCGCCGCCGCCCGCCCATCCATTCCGGGTCACGGGTCGTGGGTTTTGGGTTGTGGGCTGTGCTTCTTCTGATATTATCCTTTTGGACCAGAATTCTTCATTTGAGGCGGCCCATCCTCGCACTAAAATAGGTAGTCTTCTACAAGGTATCCTGCTATACCCCACTTCACAAGTGTTAGGAACCATTAAAAGTTTCCCAAAACCCAACCTCAATTGTTGAGGATCATTAAAGGTTTTGAAAACTTAACCTTTACCCATACCCAGATAGCACTTAACGTCTATCGCGGGAACGGCTTTGGATTTGGTGTTTCTTTACAGAAATCAATATCCGAAGTGCTCATGCTTCCACTGAAGCGATCAACTGAACCTTTACAGCTTAGTTTTCCCATTGAACTAAATTACTGGGATCTCCAGTTAGTAAGGTTGGGTTACCACTGTATTGGTCCTTATATTTTGGGTTCTAAGCTCATTCCCCTAGACAAGCAAGCCATCTGATCCTTGGGTAAGCCCTTTGTGAATGGGTCTGCTATATTATCCTTTGACTTAATGTAATCAATGGATATTATACCCGTGGTGATCAGTTGCCTAACGGTCTTATGCCTCCGTCAAATATGACGAGACTTGCCATTATACATAGCATTCTGTGCCCTTCCTAGAGCCGACTGGCTATCGCAGTGGATCATTACCGAAGGTACGGGTTTGTTCCAACACGAAACATCCTCTAAGAAGTCATGAAGCCACTCAGCTTCTTCTCCTGCTTTGTCTAAAGCGATAAACTCTGATTCCATTGTGGATCGGGATCCACTGGTGGACTTGGTGTTCTCTATATCAGATATCCAGTTTGTATCACTGTACCCCTCTAGTACAACTGGATATCTCGAATAGTGTAACCCAAAAGTTAACGTGTATTTCAGGTATATTAATACCCGATTCAACGCCTTCCAGTAATTATCACTCGGATTACGGGTGAACCTAGCCAACTTATTGACTACATAAGCAATATCAGGTCGGGTGCAGTTTGTTATATACATCAAACTACCGATCACCTGTGCATATTGCTCCTGGTATACAGGTGCACCAAGATTTTTATCAAGCTTTTGATTTGTATCCATTGGTGACTTTGTCGGTGAACTATCTAACATCTCAAACTTTCTCAAAACATCCTCGATGTAGTGAGACTGAGATAAGACCAGTCCGTCAGACGTCTTAGAGATTTTAATCCCTAAGACGACATCTGCGATACCCATATCCTTCATGTCGAAGCATTGTTTCAACATGTTCTTAGTCTCTAGAATTACCCTAGGACTGCTTCTTGTGATCAACATGTCGTCTACATATAAGCATATCATAACAAATGAGTCAGAGTTACCTTTCGTGGAGACACATTTATCACACTCATTAATGGCGAAACCCTTCGATAGTAGAGTACTATCAAATTTTTCGTGCCATTGCTTCGGAGCTTGTTTCAGCCCGTACAGAGATTTGACAAGCCGACAGACTTTCTTCTCTTGCCCTTGAACCATATACCCCTCGGGTTGGTCCATATAAATTTCTTCTTCCAAATCACCGTTTAGGAAGGTTGTCTTGACATCCGTTTGATGTATCTCAAGGTCACGCAAAGTCGCGATCGCAATGAATACCCGTATGGATGTCATCCGGGATACCGGGAGTATGTGTCAAAGTAATCAAGACCTTACGTCTATCGATAGCCCTTGACTACCAACCTGGCCTTGTACTTGTCTATAGACCCATCTGCTTTGTATTTCTGTTTGAGTATCCATTTACAACCCAACGGTTTATTTCCCGAAGGAAGATCAACCAACTCCCAAGTATGGTTATGCAGAATGGAGCCTATTTCAATCTCAATAGCTTATTTCCAGAGCGGTGCTTCTGGAGTTGACAACGCCTTAGCAATTGTCCTTGGTTCATCATTAACCATATAAGCTACAAAGTAAGGATCGAATGATTTATCCTTCCTGGCCCTTTTACTTCGCCTTAGATCCATCTCTGGAGTCTCCAAGTTCTGAGAATCTGGAACACTAGATTCCGGATGTTCAACCACCTCGAGATCC
Source organism: Anisodus tanguticus (assembly GCA_034509755.1). NCBI lineage: Eukaryota > Viridiplantae > Streptophyta > Magnoliopsida > Solanales > Solanaceae > Anisodus > Anisodus tanguticus. The sequence continues at coordinate 36,800,182 of CM067544.1, forward strand.
GCTAGATCTGAATTATCTAGATCCGGTCCGTCAATGACTCCCGATTCTTGTGAGCTTTGTGCATAACTTCGTTTGCGAGAGGTTATATCTTTTTCCTTTCTAGGAAAGGTACCTTCAAAGAATAAAGCATTCCTTGATTCCATGATTGTACCCTGGTGGATATCTGGAATATCTTACTTATGCACTAAGAAGCGATAAGCACTACTGTTATTTGCATATCCGATGAATATGCAATCAACAGTCTTAGGCCCAATCTTGAACTGCTTTGGCTTGGGTACTTCAACCTTTGCCAAACAACCCCACACCTTAAAATATTTGTAGGTGGGTTTCTTTCTCTTCCATGATTCATATGGAGTTTTGTCCTTACCCTTATGTGAGACTCTGTTAAGAATCGTATTAGCAGTAAGGACGGATTCTCCCCACATGTTTTGGGGAAGACCGGAATTGATGAGCAAAGCATTCATCATTTCCTTCAATGTGCGGTTCTTACGTTCCGCCACACCGTTTGATTGAGGTGAGTATGGAGTCGTTGTTTGATGAACAATGCCTTATTGGGCACAGTATTCCTCAAATGGCGCTACGTATTCTCCCCCTCTATCGCTACGAATGGATTTAATCCGTAGGCTTAGTTGGTTTTCAACTTCTGTTTTGTAACGTCGGAATGGTTCAAAGGCTTCATCCTTACTTTTCAACAAGTAAAGGTAATAACACCTTGTGCTATCATCAATGATTGTCACAACGTACTTGTTCCCCCCTCTAGTTTGTGCGAACTTCAAATCACATATATCTGTGTGAATATGTTCTAGAGGAGCGGTATTCCTTTCGACGGATCGAAAAGGAAGCTTGGTGAGTTTTGCCTCTATGCACACCTCACACTTATGTTGAGGGTTTACGTCAATAGACGGCAATAACTCCATCTTTACCAGCCTTTGGATAGACTTGTAGTTAACGTGTCCTAATCTATGATGCCATAAATTAGACTCAAGCAAATAAGAAGAAGGTTCAACTTTATTACTTGGACGCATTACATACATGGCATTCACTTTGAAGAGGCCTTCACAGACGAAGCCTCTCCCTACAAAAGTGTCATTCTTAGTGAGTACAAACTTATTGGATTCAAACACTAGCCTAAAACCAACATTAACTAATAAAGGTCCTGAAATTAAATTTCTTATAATCTCAGGGACGTGCATCACTTCCTTCAGAGTGAGCTCCTTTCCGGAAGTCATCTTCAGGACCACCTTTCCTACCCCCAGCACGTCAGAGGAAGCGTTGTTGCCCATGAACAGCTTCTTGTCGGTGACCGGTGTGTACGTGGAGAAGGCATCTCTATTGGAACAAATGTGTCTGGTAGCACCTGTGTCCATCCACCACTGCATCGGATTCTTAACCAAGTTGGCTTCTAGCACCACTGCCGAGAATTCCTCAATCATGTCATCCAGGAGCGTGTCCTTGACGACGTTAGCATGTGCCTTGCCTTTAGACTTGGCTTTCTGTTGTTGCTCATTCTTGAGCTTGCGGCATTCCTTGATCCTATGACCAAGTTTCCCATAGTGGTGATAGTTACCTCTGAACATCTCCACTGCGTGGGCCTTGTCATCTTTTTGGAACTTCCGTTTCTTGCTTGAGTTCCCTTTGGCCTCAGCCAGATTTGCTTTTGCCTCAGCAGGTTGTCTACCCCTAGGCAAGGTCTTCTTATTATCTTCCTAGATTTGGAGTTTGATAATAAACTCTTCAAAGGTCATCTCCTTTGTCTTGAGTTTTAAGTAACTCATAAACTCATTCCACGAATGAGGTAACTTTTCAATCAGCGATGCAACCAAAAACTGCTTATTTGGTTTCATTCATTCCAAATCTATGTGATGTAAAATCATTTGGAACTCCTGGACTTGGGACATCACTATCTTACTATCCACCATTTGGAATTTTAAAATTTTCACAACGATGAACTTCTTAGTACCCGCATCTTGTGCGTTGTACTTCTTTTGCAGTTTTTCCCACAGCTCTTTGGCAGTGCCAACGGTGCAATAGACCGTGTAGAGAGGTTCTGCCAAGCAGTTCAGTATGTAATTCTTACACATGAAATTGCTATGATTCCACGCATCAAGAACCATCTTCATACCGTTAACGACATAGATACCAAGGCCCCCTTCACCCGTTTCATTAGGCGAAGAGTCCATTTTATCTCCAGCTTGTGGAGGATCTTTCGTTAGGAACCGGGCCATGCCCATAACAATTAAGTAGAATAGCATCTTTTGCTGCCATCTCTTAAATTCTGATCTCATGAATTTTTCAGGGCGATCATGGTGTGAGGCAGATGATGGAGCAACAGCAGTCGGGAAGGCAGCGGAGTTGCTGCCTTGAATAGTAGCGGTAGCAGAAGTGAAAGCAGAGCGAGTTCGCCTTGGCCGATGGCAGCGATGGCGGGAAAGACAACATTGTTGCCTTGAGAGGCAGCAGCAGCAGCAGCATCATCGGTCATGTTTCCAGCCATGTTACAGCAGTTACAGTAAGCTAATATTGTCTTAAACTTGTTGGTTACAAAGGTGCAGGAAACGGAAATTATAAGTAACTGCTAAGTAATAGAAGAACTGAAATTATAATTCAACAACAAACTAAAAATTACACAGAAATTGAAGAATGAAGTGGAACTGTTTGTGTATGCTGAGTCGAGTGTTTGCACTCTATCTTTAAGAAAATATTGCCCTGTATGTATTCTTTATACGTGCTGGACAATTGTCTCCCAAGATAAAACAGCAAAGGAACAATTGAGCAAAGTAAACTCAAGTGCTACCGTGAAGAATTTTGAGTAATGAAATGATGCTGGAGGTTGTAGGAAGAACTGATTTTTGTTAAGTGTAAAGTGTGCTCAACAATGGTGGCAAGGGGTTCTTAAATAGTTGAAGGAGAGGCTGATAAACTGCCTCCATAAGTGTCATTACTGGCCAAGTAATGGCAATTATGGAGGAAGTAATTCCTCCAAAATAAATGGTGAAGATGTGCAACGGATTGGCCATTTAGTAAGAGTAATTCAGCCAAAATAAATGGTTGAATTGAGTGCTGGTGGACGTTTCTGCTCACTGCCCAATTCTGACTTTCTTGAAACTTCAGGGACCAAACTGTACATCTTGAAACTTCAGGGACCAAACTGTACATATGAAAGAATTCTGGTCCAAACTGTACATATAAAACTTCAGGGATCAAACTGTACAGATGGCAATGTTCTCTGGTCCAAAAAGATAATATCAGAAGAAGCACAACCCGGACCGGACCGGACGGGCGGGCGGCGGCGCGCGTGTGGGCTTTCCTCGAACCGAAGCACATCTAGGTCCTCCCTCCTTTAAACACATGGGATACCCTTTGGGGTCCCAAACCCCAAGCCAACTTTGAGTCTTATAAACAAAACAATTCTTTCTTCCTCCACCGATGAGGGAGAATTGATCACATACCACACTTTTTCATGCTTCAAACACCTCACTTCGTGGACCAATATCTCTTTCATTTCTCAACGAAATTTGATGATCCTTCGCCCTACGGTTATCTACGTACTTAGTAGATCCTGCACGTGTGAAGAACCGGATTCTCCAACATGCGTAACACTAGTGTTTAAGCCGTTAAAGTTGGTCGGACGCAACTCTCGCCAAAGGCAAATTTCCAACAGTTATATATTTCCGTTTTCTGCATCTTTGTAACCAACAGATACAATATTGCATATACAGATTTTTGGTAACCTATAGTGGTGTGAAATGTAAAAGAATTGTTAGTTTTTGAATGATAAATCTTTTAAAAGTGACCATATTTCACCTGGCCTTGTTGTTCAACTGATTATTGAAATGCATTGACAAGATTTTTAAAATATTTGAGAAGTGCCATAAATTATGATATTAAATATAATGGATTGTCCGCTATATTGGTGGTACAGATGCTATTTGGATTCTCGATCCAAACAAGACGAAATTCAGTGTATGCGTCGTAACATGAAAATCAGCCAGGTAGAATTTGAATTTATTATTTTAGAGTTGGTAGATGACGATGCTAAGTGGTTAAGAGACCTCTTAATGAGTAATCTGATTGGAGCAAAATCAACATTTTTTTGTGTCTATACATTATGGTTGGCAAGCAGCAATAGATGTAGTGAAAAATAAAAATGTTATTAGCAAAAAATACACATTTATTTGAGATATAATGTGATAAATCAGCTGTTATGAGATCAATTTATTTACGTAAATAAATGATTTGAAGTCAGAGGTGAACTTGATCAATTCACAGATTAAAAAAATATCGAGGGGAATGAGACTTTTCTTTTGTCAAATTGAAAAGATCAATAATTATGATAATCCAACCTATGTGATTGAAGATTCCGTGAATTAGGTTCATATGGGTAAAATAAGTCATTAGTTGATTAAGTATGCACTATTAAATTATGTCCCTCCTATGGTAGGTGAATATAGTGAAGTTCTGCAAGGTAAAGTGAGACTGAGTTATAAACTCTTAATTCATTATCATATCATTTATAGGTGGTGTATTGCTCTGCAAAATATACTTTATGGGTGAACATATATGAATGTGGAGTGTTACCGTTCCTATGAAATTGTGACTGATTTTTAAAGCACTCATGAATACTAGAACACTCGCATAGCTTCTTAGCGCAAAATTGCGATAATGATAAAGATTTTCCGAGTATAATGTGATAGAATAAAACACTAGGCTTACAAAAGAATTCTTGGTTCATAGAAGTTCTAAATTTCACCAATTATTCTGTAAGTTTAATCTTGTTTTATCTAGATTTGATTCATAATTTACGAGACATTAAATTCAACGTGTTGTACTCATATGTAAAAATCCAGCAAAACTTCTTATTTCATTCTATTCAGTAATATTCTTTTTGAGATATGTTGGGGATTGTTGAAAAATAATGTAATATCTCAAAAAGAATATTCTGTATACAATTAGATTAATTTGAAAGATAATTGATTCTATAACCTTAATAGCTGACATTTATAGGTCATTTATTGACCATTACTTGTAATTCATTCCTCCAATAGTTTGATCAAATATAATTACCTTTTATTGTCTTCATTATTTCCATTTATGGTCATCAATTTCTGTGACCATTTTATACTTTCTTTGGTTGACATATAAATTTATCTCGGATTAAATTTGTACTTTCGGTCAACAAGATAGGAGTATAAAATGTATCCTAAATTTAATTCCAAAATATACTACCTACCAAACGACCCCTAAATGCCTAGAAAAACACGATGACCAAACAAACGATGAAAACGTTTACCGAGTAGCAAGAAACGTCAACCATTTCTTTTCTCTAACTTTTCTTAATTATATAATCAACCCCAGAAAGTGTCTAATTGGCTCAACTCCCCCCTATATTTTTGTTTTTCATTCAGAGAATGAAGGAATATGCTTTATCTTCCTCCATAAATTGATTTGAGAAAGACAAACAAAGAGAAAAAGGAAACATTTTTTTGGGCACAGAGAGAGAAAGGAATGAAGAAAGAGTATTGCTAAATCAAACAAAAAGAAACTAAATTTCATTTCTCTCTCTGTTTTTGTTGTTTCCTTTTCATTAAGAAATTTGTTGAAAAAATGGAGGGGGAAGTTGGAACTTCATTGAAATGTGAAATGCAAGGGAATGGAAAATGGGTTAATGGTATTGTTGTAAATGAATCTAAATCTGCTAAGTTTCCATTGTCCTTTTGGGAGATAGGGGTATTTGGTGGTGTGGTTTTGAGTTACGCATTGGGTCTTGCTTGTGTTTATCTCACCATGCCTGCATCAGATTATAGCTTCCTCAAGCTTCCTAGAAATCTTGAAGATCTTCAAATACTCAGGTAATTTATTTGATATTTTATCATTCTAATTGCCTTTGAACATCCCTTTCTAATCATTTAATTCATTTTTAGCTTATTGGTTTTGTGAGGAGATGAAAATGAGAAAGTGCTGTTATAATTTTGCTATTTAGAGCAGATATTTGCAGAATAACGTCAGGTATATATACCTCTAAATAGCAAAGTTGAGGGGTATATTTACAGCTTTGTCCTTTGGAAAATGAAGACTTTTCATAATTTGTCGATTTGTGAAACTTTGGATGGTAAAGGGCATAAAGGGGTATTGGCCATTAGTAGATTTGTAAAAAAGATGGCTTTGAAAAGGTTAGAATGGTGTGCCATAAGCATCTGTAAATTCATTAGCATAAAAGAGAATCTAGATGGAGGTAAACTGTTCAAATTAGATTGTAAATTGAAGCTGAGTGAACAGATTTTCCGAAGGGAAGGAGGACAAAAAACTTAGCCTTTTTAGCATTTTATGGATCAAAGAAGAAAGCTTATAATATCTTGTGTGTTGAACTAAATGGTAGCAATTGACCATAAAGTTGGATGTGGTATTGTTGATATTCAGTGTTAAATTAAGGAAACAATATATTGGTAAGACTCGGCATAGATGGTTCGTCAATATCTTTTTAAATGTGAAAAGAGTGCGAGCTGTGCATTGGTTTTGCACTTGCGTCATATATTGGAATGAACATGATGGGGTTAAATGTAATCTGACTTTACAAACATTTACTATTTTCAAGGATTTTAGTAGTAAAAGTCCTTCCATCTGACTATCCCTCTGTGCCTATTTTAGTTGGGTTTTTTTAGGAGCATTTCAAACACTCACAGTTGCCTGCTAATTGATGGAGAGCCACAAGTAAATCACATTGAATGGTGATTAGAACGGATTCTTAGATGTAACATGTGTGATGCAACAAATAAAGGAAAGCCATTAATTCTAAGCAGTGAAGTCATGTGTGCACCCATTGCATGAGTGGAGTACTTGGCCAAGGAATTGATCAAACAACGAGTGGGAAAATCAAGTTTGTTCAAACTTACTTGTTGTAGTGATATCACAAAGAGGTCATGGCTTTGAACTGTGCACTTAAAATGCAAGCACATACGTACATATCTACAAAAGTAGCGCTTATACTTGAACATCTGGCATTATTGTTATGCAAGTTACTGCACTTGTAGCTGACATGCATGCAAGTCTGCATTTTCAAACTTCGATCCTAAGTTTCGGAGATGATATCATGTATATTTCTTTCTTCTTATTTCGTACTAATTTCCACATAAGACACGTGTATTATGTGCTCCAGCATCTTTTGAGAATATGCATTGATTTTGTATTTTTATACCACATATCGTTTTAAATGTTCTGTAGGGATCACCTGGAGAGCTATACTAGTGACTATACTATTCAGGTCCTTGTGGGATACTGTGTAGTCTACATTTTTATGCAGACATTTATGATCCCCGGAACAGTTTTCATGTCACTTCTTGCTGGATCTCTCTTTGGAGTCTTCAGAGGTGTAGCACTGGTCGTATTCACCGCTACTGCAGGTGCATCATCTTGCTATTTCCTATCCAAACTGATTGGGCGGCCCCTCGTGTTCTCGCTATGGCCTGATAAGTTAACTTTCTTCCGGGACCAGGTGACTTTCAACACACAACCTAGTCATCATTTCCTGCTTTCTTAAATGCTACTGTTGCAGTAAAATATCTCTGATCTATCAGGTGGCTAGAAGGAAAACCCGGCTGCTAAATTACATGCTTTTCTTGAGAGTTACACCGACATTGCCAAACACATTTATCAATGTTGCTTCACCAATCGTAGATGTACCTTACCATACATTCTTCTTTGCAACTGTCATTGGGATCATTCCAGCTGCTTATGTCACTGTCAGGGTACTTATGCTCTTTATTCAACTCTTTATGGCATTAGTTAATTTCTGCTGTATTAAATTTAAAATTCACTTTGCTGACCAAGGATTACAATGCAGGCTGGAATAACTCTTGGTGAATTGCAGTCGGTGGGTGATCTGTATGACATGCATTCTATAGCGACTCTTTTCCTTATCGGTCTTGTAACTGTTACGCCCACATTGATTGGAAGCAAGAACTAATTACAGAGCACTGCATCAGCAGAAAACATTGTGAAGTGCCATGACTACCATTAAGCTTCCTTGGCATGACTTCATTATCTGTACAGATTAGCGTTAGACAGGTGCATTGTGCTGAGTCTCAGCCGCAGAAAGTTATTCGGCTATTGAATTTGATCCTGAAGCATTTGTTTAGCTATAAGTTGCAAAAGCAACAAAAAGAAAAGGAAAAAAGAATCTGATGTTATTTGAAAATATTGATATGTGAGCTCCAGTCATGACTTTGTAATAGTTTATTCGACATGGTATTAGAAGACATCGCCCTAGATCTTATATTCATTTATTTTATCTGTTTCCTTTTACTTGTTTTCATATTTAGATAAATGGAAAGTTAAGAGAGCCAATATCTTAAACAACTTGATCAGATATGCTAAATTTTGGGTGCAATTAGACCTTTCCTGGGGGTCTTGAAAGAGAGCTCTTGCATGGGAGAAACGTGAGCGAAAAATAGAGCAAATAATTTCTCTTCTGGCTGGTGAATTCTTTCTTATATCGATTTCTCAACTCATAGGTACGAAGCATCTGGCATTAACTTAAGGTCAGGAGAAGGGCCACACCCAAAGGGTATTATGAGTTGAGAAATCGATATAAGAAAGAATTCACCAGCCAGAAGAGAAAAAGGATATAGGGAGCAAATGAAATATTGTTGAAAAATTACCAAGTACAACCAACTAATCTCTTGTACAAATGAGAAAATGGAATTGGAAAAACGCCATCTAGTTACCAACCCATTCATTAATAGCAGACATTTTTACCTGGACACTAAGCCATCAATTATAACTTATGAGAGCCTCGGACAACTATTTATTATCCGTCCCTACAACTATTTATTATCCGAATAATAGGACAGACGAACAGAATCAATAACGTAAAACATTAAACCTTGATTAATGAGGAAGTTGTACACGATTCTTGCTAGATGAAAACAGAAAGCTACAATCCTGAAAAGTGAACATATGAATGAGCACTCTCTTCATGTATAACACTGTCGACAATGTAAGACCTAAGATTTTCTAAATTTCTTCTTTCTGCCTGCAGTGTCAGGTGTTCGGCGTTCCAGCTTCCGTTTTGTCCCGCCTTGTTTCAAGCCAGAGGCAGCAGCCTTGAGTTCTTTTGCTTTTCGGGCAGCAACAGATGGTCTTTTTCCATTACGCTCATTTGGCTTTTGTGATATCTGTGTTCTAGGTTTTAATTTTCCTCGGTCGCTCATCCTCGATTGAGTTTTCTTTTGAACACCAGATTTGCTTGCCTTCACACCCTGGTAGGATAGGGCAGACTTTGTATTTGCCTTATAGCTACTACTGCCTGGTGTAGCTGAATCTACTGCAAACTTCTTTGCCGGAGACCTGAATTTGTCTTCGGTTGACAAGCTTTTCCTTTTAGATGGAGTAGAATTTGCTTTAGAATGAGACAACCTCAGCTCACGATCCCGTAGCTTCAAGTTACGCTTTCTAGAAAGAACGTTCGCAGCCTCCTGCAAACCCAAGTATAATATACAAGGAACAATTTATCTTTCGAGTTAAGCAACCAGGATACAGAGCTACTGAAAAATTAGTGACTCTCATCCTTACAAAAGAAACTTCAACTACTCTGATATTAGAAAAGAAAAAAAGAATCCTAGAAACTGAACCGTTCTTCCAGTTTATTATTATCTATGAAGTTTTGCAACAACATACTCCTTCATTAAAAGAACCTTATAGACAAGAATGATACATATCAAACATGATATTCCAACATTGCAAAAGACCATCAGACAAATAGTATCTGTTTATTGGGCAACTGGCTCCAATCAACAAGACTAAGGTAGAAAAGATAGATTACCCAAAAAAATCCCACAACAAGGCGGATTACGAATCACCTCAAGGAAAGAATTTACTCTCTACTGCTGCAAAATCAACATAAATGCGATCTCTCTTCTCTCATCTCCCCCTAAATGCAGGTGTAAGCATGAGGCAAAAAGTTTTTCTTGTTAATGTGGAACATTAGTCAATAGTCATTACATCATTACAAACTAGGGTCTAATTTATTGAAAGGCAAGAACATATATGTTAATGGTCAGTTTGCGATTTATCCCGCCAGGACACTTTTTGTCAGTAAGGGAGTGTGACAAAGGATATTTGCTCAAGAAAACGTCTCCATTAGTTTTCGCTAATTTGGAAGAAAGTTATTCCATCTTTCCTTGGACCTTAGACTCATTTCTCTTCCTGTTCCTAAGGCGATCAGCAGTAAAGTTTCAGAGGTTGAATTTGTTTTCTACATTTTGTAAAAGATCAAGAAAACTACAGGATTCAGTGTTTGTGCAAAGCAAAAGGAAAAAGGTGGTGAGGGTCACTTCAGGAGGTCTTTTTTAGTTATTCTAGTTTACTAGAATAAGGAGGATAACTACCCTTACAAAAAATAACAAAAAAAAAAAACAAAGAGGACAAGTACAAGGTAGAATTACTTGATGAAAAAAGATAAAACCGCAGCAGTTTAAGTTTAGATTTAGATTATGGAATAGGAACTGCTACCCTCAGTTACAGGGCAAGAGAGGAGTAATATGGGTAGATATTCCTACTTGTAACTTTTCAAAATGACTTCATAATTGAAAAGATATCCTTATGCCAAAACAGAAAAAGTAAAGCAGCTAAAGCACCTATGTAATTTCATCAATGAAGTCCACCAGATAACAAGTTGTGACCAAGTAAGGCGGGGAAAAGCTAGTAGAATCTTCTAGGACAAAAAGGAAAAATTAAACAACCCCAAATAGTTAAGTGGCCTTTTTGACTAGAACAAATGACCCACAACAAATCCCAACACCACAAAATACCCTTGTGTGTGCAAAACCTAAAAATGCTATAACTAGAAGCAATAAACTAATCTAGAATTAAAATTTGATGCTCCAAAAAAACATCTGAGGCATGCCAACAATAGCTAACATAGTAGTCTATCTAATACAAAGCACGTGGCAGAAATTTTAAACTCCACCTAAGTCTGTACAGCAATTAGATGTGAAGAAACTAAATAGAGTAAGACTTGTCTCTGTTTTCCCAGGTGAAACTAAATGAGTTTTGTCTTTCTAATCATAGATGAGGAATAACGCAATCGATCAACTATGCCTTGATTCTAAACTAGTAGGCTATATTATTCCACTATATCCATCATTCGGACGATGCAGATGGTTTTTAAAAGCAAACATAAAAAAGTATATCTACATATAGCTATATTTCTAGTTTGTCTCCAGAATCAAAGTGCCAATATTCAAGACTATGAATCACCTAAAGTGATTATGATGTAGAAAAACCATAGTAATGCCATTATAAATTTGAAAAGTAAGAGAAGTTGATAGTATATACCCTTGTTTTGAACAAAACATAAGCAATTCCTTTTCCTAGGAGAGTATTAGGATCTCTGATCACCCGAACAGCCTCAATGCTCGATTCAAACTCTTTCATGCCAGAGAACAGCTGATAAATTTCTTCATCCTGCAAGGAAATGAACAAAATCATTTTGGGCTCCAGAAAGAAAAAGGCGGATTATAACACTAACAACCATACACCCTCAGGTAACGGACCTTCACATCAAATGGAAGGTTACCAACAAAAACAGTCCTTTTGTTGTCATACAGTCCACTATTGTCTCCCTTCATCTTCTTGCGCGGTGGACATGCTCTGTCAACTCGGATATGTCTTCCTCCAACCTATATAGATAAGTAGCAATAAGCAAACTTCCTTAACTATCTGACTCCTCAAAAAGAGTTAGTCTTCATAAGAATATGCAAATGAATCAACTTTAGGAGCAGCTTACCACTGCCATATTATGCGCCAAAGAAGCCTGGGCAAATTCCTCTGATTTAAAAACAATATAAGCATTAACACTGCAATTACAACCAAATAACCTTATCATACGATAGGAAATCAGATATAAAGAATATAGTGATACAACAATGAATCCAAAGTAGCAGCATTTATGCACAAGAAAGTTTTATCACCCATACCCATTAAAGTTATAGCCGCCCACTCAATCGCTTAGACTAAAAATAACTGGCGGATGTATAATCCATGTATTATATGTGTATAATCATGTATGATTAGTATATAATCTATGTATACCGGCTAGGAAAAGTAACAGTAAATCTGCTCGGCTGTAAAAATCGCTTAGTTACTATTACAAGAAGCAAAAGGATGTTTCTATCAACCATATGCATGATCAATTAACTTAAGATAACTTAGTCCAACTTGCTGGACAATAATTATGAAAGCCATCATCAACAATCAATCAATATGCAAATTTTAATTAAGGGCAATTTAGTCAACATACCTGTTGTCTTCTACGAGTTAGTATTTTCTTAAGGGTGTGTTAAAGGCTAAGTGGACACTTATCTTGAACCGGAGGGAGTACCATGTTTGGTAGCATTTAAGTTGCTAAGTATAAAATCCAGCACACCAAGTACGGTGTTTGGTTAGCAGCTTACAGTCCCGCAAAACTAATACATGTATAACTAATACATGAATCACTAATACCTACATAACTAATACATGCCTCACTCTAGGCAGCAAGCAAACAATCCCTTAATGCTAAGTCCATTCTGCTCTTCTGGGGTACATTTAATCATTAAGAAAAACCATAATGCAGTGTAACAGTAATGTAATATCAATGATGCCTCCATCACAAATTAGTTGGGGTCAGCTGCATGACCCTCAGTATCCAATCAACTCTATTGGGGTATGTTTAACAGTTAAGAAAAGTCTAATTGTTATGCATTCATCAAACCTATCCGCATTATCATTGAGTTTTTTCTTAATGATAGCTGCCTTCCTTGGAGTTGCACTCTGCCGAAAAAGACATTTCAAATCAAAATCAGTCTCCAAGGTGAAAATATGCACATTGATGCAAAGAATAAATAGCTAAGTAACACTCACATCAGTTAACGGAATAGACCGAATCCTCACTGACTCTATCTCACCAAAACTCCCAAACTCCTTCACTAAAGCCTTCTTTTTTATCTTCAGATCCAAATTCCCAACAAAAATTGTCCTCAAAAGTTTATTCTCATCATCAAATCCCTCATTTGTTACCATCATATCCTCTGGATTATCCATTTTCTTCCTCTTTTCTCCTACCACCATTTCTCCAATCCCTTTCTCCGCCTCCTCCATTTCAACCACCCCGTATTTTTTCGCCTCGTACTCCGCCTCAATCTCATCCCTTTTCCTCTTCTTTTTCTTCTTTTTATCTTCACTAGTTTCTTCACCTATAGATTCTTCACCAAAATTTACTTTTTTATCCTTTTTCTTCTTCACAGAATCAAATACTACACCATTTGATTCAATAACACCAGATAAAGATACCCTTTTGGATTTTCCACCATTGTCCTCATTAGCTTCTTCACCTACATATTCTGAATCCAAAATTACTTTTTTGCCCTTTTTCTTCACATAATCAAAAACTACAACATTTGATTCATCAACCCCAGATAAAGATACCCTTTTGGGGTTACTATCCTCATTCTCGTTAGTTTCTTCAGATACTGCAGATTTTGATTCCAAGATTACATTTTTATCCTTTTTTTTCCTTTTCTTGATTTCTGCAGTATCAGTTTGATTCTCAATAGAAGCTTCTAGAACAACTAATTTTGGTTCTTGTGTAGCTGTGGGATTGTCATTAGGTTTTCTTTTGAAGGGATTATTGTCAGAAAAGAGTGAAGCAATGTTGGTATCTGTTGGGGTTGTTATTCCGAAAAGGGTATTGAAAATATCTGAAGAATTTGAGGTTTCATTATTGTTTGGTGATTGTTGTTTTTGCTTCTCTTTGGATTTCTTTGCCATTGAGTTTGTAAAATTTGTTGGATTGAAAGAGAAAGAGGGAAGAATTTAGGGGTGGTAAGAAGAAGAAAGAAAGAAAGAAATTGGGATGGTTTGATTGGAGAAGAAAACAGTGGCACTTTGTTATATACTAACGTGAACCCTAGTTTTAATGTTGTTTCAACTAAGGGTGGCCAGTGGGCCAGGCTCGGATCTGACGGGCCGGGTCTGGCGGGGTCGAGGTCGGGGCGGGATGAGTCAAGGGGTCGGGGTCGGGTCTAGCGGGGTCTGGCGGGGTCGGGTCTGGCGGGACTGCTCCAGTCCCGGCCCGATCCCGATCCCGTCGGTATTGGGTCGGGGCGGGGCGGGGCGGGGTCCGGCGGGTTTTCCTCTTTTTTTTTCTTTTTTTTTAAAAATAACATATGTATAAACAAAACAAGATAGTGTAATAAAAACATCCCAAGACTGTTTTTGTAACTCTTATATTATTTAATAGACATGATTTTTTTGTAATACAAATACAATTGTCTAAAATCTAAATTGCAACTTTGTGGTGTTGTCCAAAAGTTGCAAATTACATAATAAAATTGCAATTAAAAAAATTACATTCTCAAAAAACACATGTTCTAATTGCTTGATGATTTCCTGTGGTTCTTCGATTGGAATTGGTATTTGTTGGTCAAATTGATCCACGTCGCTTCCACTACCTTCGGTTAAGATTTCGTTGTAGTTTTCATCTTCTTCTTCGTTGATCTCCGGTTGACTGCACCTTCTCCGCTCCGCTCGTATCCAATCTCTCGAATAATACGCAATTTCCAAGTTGTCTCTCGCTAATGAGTGTCGTGGTCTCCTATTTGATATCTGCCGTGAGAAAAAGCGCTTTCAGACGCAGATTGATGACGCTTGAATGTTCAAAACATCTCGAGCCATCAATGAAAGTGTCGGAAAGGTCTTCTCATTCCCCCTCCAAAGTATTTGACAAGTCTTCATGTCCATCTTCATTGATAACTTCTTGATACGGTACAGAACCCTGCAAAATAAAAATATCCAACTCGCTAATTTGGTTAGTAGAGGTACGGCCACACATTCTATTTCTGAGGCTTTCAATACTAGCCGCAGAAACAACATGTCTTTTGTGAGGTTGTGTTGAAGATCGAAGAAGATGGTATGGAAGCCGGTAAGTTACTAGCATTTTCTTGTTGATAAAATCTATATATTTTTTTGCATTGGTGTTCTACGCTAGACAACACTTCTTCTTTAGTTTGTTCAATAGGTGGTGGGTGATTTAGATTTTTGGGACTTGGAAGTGGTAGTACTTCTATACAATCGTAAATAGTTTCAATTAGTGATTTAGTACCATCTATTTTAATAGTAGAATTTAATACAGAACCAATAATATAAATAGAGGGAATAGGAATAAAATATTTTTTTATTTTGACAAATATTTTTTTAATAGCTGCCTTATAAGTTGTGTTTTCCATATATTCACTAAGTAATAAAAATATTAGAGTTATATAAAACAACATAGTTGAAATAGCAGGATAATATATACCGGAAAATTCTTTTGTTGCTTGAAAAAATTTCTCTAAAAATACAATAAGTTCGGAAATTTTTACCCAATCACTATCTAAAATCATATCAGCTGAATTTTTATTATGAGAGTTAAAAATAAAGTTATAGGTTTTCTATAGTCATAAGCAACAAGTAGTTGCTCGTATAAAGAATTTCACCTAGTGGATACTTCTTGTGGAATTTTTCTATAAGGTACTACCACAATCGTGACAAGTTTTTTTATATTCTTTTCTACGTTGTACTTTATTACTTTTAAAAATAAAATTTATAGCAAATTGTATTTTACTAAGAATGTCTTCAAAAAGTGATAGACCATCCTTTACAATTAAGTTATAAATATGGCACGCGCATTTTATATGAAAATGATCTGGAAAAGATAGAGTTAAACTATTTTTTAAAATTGTAATTGCGTAATTGTTAGAAGAAGCGTTATCTAATGTAATAGTCATAATTTTATCGGTTATTCCGTAATAATGGCACACTTGATAAATATTATCTGCAATAGAAGTACCAATGTGCCTATCATCTATATATCTATACGCTAAAATACGTTTTTGCATAGACCATTTATAATCTAGCCAATGACAAGTTATAGTTAAATAATCATGGCCGTTAGTACTACGACCTATATCAGACGTGATACATACTTTGCCATTAAAATGATATAATGAAAAACGTAAATATTGTTGATATTCATGCGCGAATTTAAATACATCTCTCTTAACAGTTGATCTAGGAAAACCGTTAAAAGCAGGATTATATATATATATCTAATGTAATGAATAAAACCGGGAGATGAAGGAAATGAAAAGGGCAAACCCTCCACAACAACTAATTTTGAAATTGCTTCCCTAGCTCTATGTTTATTGTATTTAGAGCCTACAATTCCCCCCGTCATAGGGTTAATTTGACCCTGTACTTGGTCCGGGACAGTATCAGTATGTGAACCTTGTCCCAATGGAGCAGGCGTTTGCGCACCCGGTTTTGAAGCTGGTATTGGGCATACCTATTTGGATGAGCACTTACTACGTGTCTAATTAAACCCCCGTCCCACCGTGACCTTTTCCTGTTTTAAATTTTAAAACATTTTTACAAATTTTACATATAGCTACTTGATTCTCTATGTCCCTATCAAAAAATGTCCATGCATCTGATTTTAATGGTTGTTTTGTTGGACCTCGTCTCATATTAGGGGGAATATGAGATATTTCAGTTGAAGGTGCACTAGTGGGTGTGTTGTCATCAACATTAGTGGGTGCATCGTCTAGATCATCGTCTAAATTAAAGTCTTCTTGAGTTCCAGAAAACAACTCCTCATCTAAATCTAATGGTATTGTAGGAAAATGTTGAGTATCAACAAAATCATCCTGTGTAGGAATAAGATGACTAGAAGAAGTACCATTGCCCTGGTTGCCCCTGCTAGAAGAAGTCTTACCCTTACCCTTAAACATACCTCTAATTCCTTCCATTTTAATTATATGCTAACAAATAATTAAAGTAAATGAAATTAAGTGCGCTAAATAAAATAAACAGACAATAATAATTTAATGAAGGAACGAATGTATCAAACGCCGACGTAACGTCGACGTGTAATCGAGAGGTTGAAAATTGAAACTTTGCTCGATGGAAGATCCTCAAGCTAGTTGCCAACTTCACTCCCAATTTCCAAATGAATAAATAAAATTGAATATTTAGCAAACAATGTAGACTTGTAGAGAGATATATTGAGAGATTAGAGAGATTGTAGGAAGATTTGTGAGAAAGATGAAGAGAAAATGAGTTATTTATAGTTGGAAAATTGGATTAAAGTGTAAATATAATAACTTATGGGTTAAAATAACTATTAAGGGGTAGGGGGGTTGGGGGAGGGGGGAGGCCTAAAATGGCCGTTGGCCAAAATCTAAAATGGTCGTTGGTGCAACGGCCATTTTTGCAAAGGGGGACAAAGGGCGGGGGTCGGGGTCAGGCTCGGGACGGGGTCGGGGCGGGCGGGCCTGGGGCGGGCTCGGGTCTGGCGGGACGAGACATTGTCCCGTCTCGAGTTCGAGGCCCGCCACCATTTTTTTTTAAGCGGGGTCGGGGCGGGACCGGGGCGGGCTCGGGACAGGGTCGGGCCGTCCCGGCCCACTGGCCAGCCTTAGTTTCAACACATTTCTTTCTTCTTCCCCCTCTTTCTTTGTTTCTTTTTCCAAAATAAATGCATAGGGTCGTTTGGTTACTTGTTAAAATTATGAAATATTAATAATATAGAGATTAGTTATGTAAATATTAATAATGTAATGATTTAGTTATTCATATATTTATTCCATCTTTACTTGTGTATAAAATAATATATAAATTTTTTGTAGCAATATATGTATTAATTATTGTAAGCTAGTACGAAATACTGTGCTTGGTGTGCTGAATTTTATATAAACAACTAAAGGATACTATCAAACATTTTCCAAATATCCCCTTG
The DNA here is from genome assembly GCA_034509755.1 of Anisodus tanguticus. Lineage (NCBI taxonomy): Eukaryota > Viridiplantae > Streptophyta > Magnoliopsida > Solanales > Solanaceae > Anisodus > Anisodus tanguticus. Next base: position 36,817,991 of record CM067544.1, read on the forward strand.
ATAACCAATTGAGCTGCCCAAGCGGACAGATACTATCAAACATGATATTAGTTATACTGATTTTAATATGTGATCAAACGACCCCTTATTAAAGGAGTGGTAAACATAAGGTACTTTTTAATTTCAATAATTTTACTTAAACATGTAATTAATACTTAAAAAGTGATATCACTATACTTATACTAGTGATTTTTAATCAACTAGCTCGAATTGTATTGTCACGCTTAAAAAAGAAACACTTAAAAAAATACTGCTAACTTCCAATAGAAATTTCCCAGTAACGTTCAATAGTTTTTCCATCGTATGAAAAACCAACTTAATTAATTTGGTTTGATTCCAATAATTAAAAACCTACTTAGTTGGTTTGATTTCAAATCCGACTATGAACACACTAATTGAAAGTGCTCGAAAAGAGTAAAAAGGATGGCCGGTTCACTTCAATATGATCAGTAAGGAAAACAGATGCTCCAAGAAATTGCACTAAATGAATAGCTATTTTACATTTTATGTTTAAATTTCCAGTTGAAGTGGACAACAAACATACCTTAGCAATTGCTAAACAAAATAAAATCATATTTCTAGGAGACAACTAACAAGATCCCAAAGGAAATTAACTAGGTAAAACAGTCAATACGCTTATAGCAACTGTTCATGCTGAAGAAAGTCTTCTTTCAATTTCTTGTTTGTTTTTTTTTCACTCTTCAGATATTCATTTGCCTATTCTCGGTCGATGAGTACGCGTTGAGGAGATATAGAAACATGTTTAGCAGAATGCTCAGAAGCAGAAGCCAGGCCCTGCAACATTCTCAGAATCTCCATCGTATCCTCCAAATAATACTTGGCCTTGCTCGGTTTCTGGCCAACCGTGCAAGCAAACACTTCAGCGACGGGTGAAAGTGAGTCACTTGCAACAGCACTCATTATCACCTCAAACATATCTTCATCTGATCGATCGTCCCCTATGCAGAGCACAAAATCTGCAACCGTTCCTTTCTGCTGTATTGTTTCTAGGAGACGTTCTGCTACAAGACCTTTGTTGACACCCTAAGAGGTCGAAATGAACGTTCATGGCAAAGCAAACCATCAAATTAAGGTAAAAGCATAAGAAATTACATGATTAACATACCTGTATGAAAAGACATGATTTATAGTGTGAAAGCTATTTCAAGAAAAGCATGCTTAGTTCTAAAATATAGTTGCTAATTCTTTTGCAGATCATGTTTGAGCTCTAAACACAATGCTAAGTTTTCCAATTGTGATTAGTGCCCATATAAAACTATAAAGGTATCATACTTGTTATAAGTTTCATTATGGACCCAATTCTTAAGGTTCAGTATTGCTGGTTTACTTAACTTTTACACAAGGAGGCAACAAACAATCTTTTATCAGTTATCTACCACTAGAACTCAAATGGTCAGTAATGTGTGGGAATCATGGAAGTTGAAGAAATCACTAACAAGGACGGGCTAGATTAAAGATTTTTTAGGCACAGTTAAAAAGGAGGTTCTCAGGTAAAAAGAGTTATAGCCTAGAATGAATAGGATTCTTAGACCTTTTCACCAGATACTGATGGGTGCAAGTGCTTCAAGTGAGAAATGTGAAAAAGACACCATACTGCTCACCTGAGGCTTAACTTCTACAATGTGCTGGCCACTCTTGACAGTAACTGGTTCATTTGCAAGAACGCTTTCCAAGTGATCTAGAAGCTCTTTTGCCTGACATGAGCCAAAATCTGGATCTGCGTATTGGTAATTCCAAACGAGCGTGCTTTCTTTGCTATCTATGAATGAACCATCAGTGGTTTCTGTGTAGAGCCTCATTACAGGTTCAGCAATCTGCTTCCAATAAAAGTCTACCACTGCAACACAATTTTCCCATTTGGCTTCGCGATTTTGCCTGAAAAAGAATTGTTTCAGCTTCATATAGAAAACAAAACATCAAACACCGAGAGTAGGTAGAAAAAGGTAAAGTTCAATAAAAGAATTATACAACTCAACTAAGTTGTGCGGACTCTTCGTTTTTAATGCCGCACCTGTCTCGACAGGAGACTGGGACGGGTGCGGGATACATCTCGGATTCGGTCAACCAACTTCGAGTACTTTGACCCGGACTCCATGGACAAATTGGGGGGGGGGGGGGGGGGGGGGGGGTTGAGATTTATGAAAGATAAAACATATTTAAGACATGGGAAATGGCATACCTTCAATAATATAGTCATTTTGTCTCATTCGCTGCTTCATGTTTTAGGCCAAACAAAGAGAAACCAAGAATTCAAGGGATCGTGTTCTGTGTTCGGACTTTAGAATTTCTTTATAGCTCTATTTTTATAATTTTGAATTTTCTTAGCCGAATCCCTACACCCGTATCCACACCTAGATCCGCACCCCCGAATCTTAGAAGTTAGATTTTATCGAATTCGACACTCGGATCCGTACCCGCAGCCGAGTCCGAGCAATTAGCTACTCAGTACAGTAGTGAGTATAGTTCTAGTTCTATCTTCAACCAGAGAAGATTGAACAGTTCAGTTGGCACTTGTAGTCCAGCTCTTTTTGAGCTCAACGAATTTGTGCCAAAAGGAGTTGAAATGTCTCATGTGGAAGAGACAATCAAACTGACATGCAAAAGCAATTAGGACTAATTGCTTAGTAGATTAGCATGGACTGATCAATATCTTATTGAGGGATAAAAATAAGTTTTTATTTATTTATGAAGCAGTTCAAAAGAACGACCATACTGAATACTTTCGTGTTGTTAGCCTTTTGCTCCAATGATGGAAAACAAATTAGCTGAAAGTTGAAGAATTGAAGACATGTCTTTTCAAATGTAGAGAATCAACTATTGTGAAAAGAGAAGCAAGAAACTGAAATGATGTTTAGCACACACTATATTTAGATGTCCACTAGTCATATCTTTTAGACATGAGACTTCTATCTGCTATAGGTACAGGTTATGGACCTCCACCAGTTTTGCTACAGAACAGAAAATGAACCTTAAAATAGTTAAACCAAAATGCCACTGTCAATGGCTACATGTTTAATATTTCAATAATCCAAAAAATCCAGTTTCTCTGCTACAAGTAGGAACTCATTCTTACTCTTTCATTCTGTTCTTTTCCATTTTCAAGAATCTTAAACACCACAGTGCCCCTCCCTTGGTGGCATAGACAACCTAAGGCCTATAAGAAAGTAAAAACAAGAAAGAAGAACCAACGAAAAGTGATACACCGGCAAAACGGGGAACAGAAAGACTGTCATTTACGTAGTCAACTACTAGCAGAAAGACAGATATAGAAAGTGGAATTTAGCTTCACACATAAACTTGACAAATTGAAGCAAACTCTGTACTTCCAGTGAGAGCACTTCGCACACACGTTTAAGATTTCATTAGTGAAGTGGAATGAATCAACTTGATAATCTATCACTTTGGGGGTTAGCAGTATAAATCAACACGGGTAATTCCAGGATATAAAAGATTTACCTCACAAAATAGCCATGCTCTGCTGCAAGCCCTAGTGTTTCACACGAAGAAAACCACTGATTTAAAGTCTTCGTGTCTTTTCCACTAACAACGAAAACAATATTCTTTGGATCCTTGCACAAGTTGTTTAAGATACTAATAACCTCTGCATTGGGGCCCTTGCTGATAGAGTTTCTCACTGTCATTGTACCATCATAATCCAAAAGGATTGCACGGTTCTTGGTCCTTTTGTAAACAGAAACAATATGCTCAACTGAAAGTTTCCGGAAGCTAGGATCCAAAGCAATCACACGGAACCCTAAGCCGAATCCAATACCCCAACACCTCCTTCTCACATGATCCCTACATGCTCTTTCAAGATCTTGTAAAAAGCTCTGAGCCCAATATGCCACATCATGGGTGCACACATATCTGTAATGCTTCTCATGACGCATCTGCTTCTCTGCCTCGGATACAATTAAAGCGGAATCCATAGCTTCAGCAACAGCATCAATATTCCACGGATTGACCCTTATTGCACCACTGAGAGATGGAGAGCAACCAATAAACTCAGAAACCACCAACATGCTCTTCTTCGGTTCTGTTGGGTTCAACCCCAAGGTAGCATCCAGCTTCTCCGTTCCTTGCCGGCATATAACATATTCATAAGGTATTAGATTCATTCCGTCCCTTACCGCAGTAACGAGACAGCACTCTGAAATAGCGTAGTAAGCGATGCGCTCGTAGAACTGAAGAGGCTTATCAACCAAGATAACCGGTTCATATCCGGTCCTTCCAAATTTCTGATTAATTCTCTTTACGGTTGCATAGGTTTCAGCCTGAACTTCCTGCACATCTTTCCCTCGGCCTCTGGCAGGATTTGCAATTTGAACCAATACCAGTTCACCTCTCTTATCAGGATGTTGAGAGAGGAGGAGCTCGAATGCCAAAAGTTTCAAGCTTATTCCTTTGAATATATCCATGTCATCAACTCCAAGTAAAACTATTTGACCATGGAATTTATCTCGTAGCTCCGCAACCCTGGTTTCCGTCTCGGTAAGGTCCAGCACTGATCGAAGTTGACCCATATGTATTCCAACTGGCAGAATCTTAATGCTAACAGTGCGGCCGTAGTACTCTAATCCTATATAACCTCGTTTAGATTGATATGAAATCCCCAGCATTCTACTACAACAAGAAAGGAAATGTCTTGCATAATCAAAGGTATGAAACCCTATCAAGTCAGAGTTCAAGAGTGCTCGTAGAATTTCATCCCTTACAGGCAGAGTTCGGTATATCTCAGACGATGGAAATGGGCTATGGAGGAAGAATCCGAGCTTCACTCTGTTAAACCTCTTCCTCAGGAATGTCGGTAACACCATCAAATGGTAATCATGAACCCAAACAAAATCATCATCAGGATTAATCACTTCCATTACTTTGTCCGCGAAGATTTTGTTCACAGAGACATAAGCTTGCCAAAGCGAACGATCAAATCGACCACCAAGATCCGGAGATAGCGGAAGCATGTAGTGAAACAAAGGCCATAAATGCTGTTTGCAGAAACCATGATAGAATTTACTGAACAACTCAGGTGGTATAAAAGCCGGTACACATTTAAAAGTTTCGAGCAAAGTTTGGGCAACATCATCTTGTTCACTCGGGTCAATTTCTTCTTTGAGGCTGCCTACATAAATCACTTCTACGTCTTCTCCAAGACCATCTTTAAGCTGTAAAAGAAGGGAATCCTCATCCCAACTAAAGTTCCAACCTTTTTCACCATCTGTTTTCTTATGTGCTCTAAGAGGGAGTTGATTCCCTACAATTATCATCCGTTCTTGAGAAATCGATGATGGTGCATCAGAAGCATTACTTCTACTTTCGTCATCAAGCTCAGATAAAACCCCAGCTACAGTTGCTACCCTCGAAAGCTTCCTACCCGCTCGGCCAAATGTTGGTGAATCACCAGAAGTAAGATCCAGTAAGTTGGAATATGATCTTGAAACCATTATTTGCTAATCAGAAAAAAAAAACGTCTCTTTTCTATTTCTCCTGCAATCAGAAAAAATTTTCCTCCTATGTTCAGCTTATTAATTCAAGTTTTACCAGGAAATGCATGGAATGAAAAGATTGAAACAGACACAGATCAAGGACAAGGTACAAAGGCAAACAATTACTGTAAGATATAGGCATATAGCAATGGTCCCACTATATGGTCCATCAAAGACTGATAATCATAGCATTAAAGATGAAACCAGAAGGGAAAACCCCACAAACAATTACAGCTATAAAGAAATTAAAGCAGCTCATCAAAATCACAACAAGACAAAAGGAAAACCAAAAGCATGAACCAAAGTTTTGAACTTTGATACAGAACCTCAAAAATCTGAAGACAAACAGAGATACAGTACTAATAAGTAACACAAGTCTAGCTAACCATCACCCTAGAGGATAAATCTGATGGCAACAACAACAACAACATATACAGTATAATCACATCAGGTGAGGTCTGGGGAGGGTATCGGCTCAATATGATGGCATATGCAAAAATCACAGAGTAAAAGAGCCAAAGCTCCAAAAATGATATATTTACCTCAAAAGGGCAACCAAGAAACAGAACAGATACCCCACATGTTAAAGCCTAGCAAGAAAATATTGAAATGCAAAAATTATTCCTTTAAGCAACAAAAAATGGTTGAACAAATAGTACACTTGCCAAGAGAAAAGGAAACATTTACACCCCACCCATAACAAGAAAATGGATGGTGATGAAGAAAGTGCTATTACAAGTGGTCATGCAACAAAGAACACCATAACACTCATAAAAAGATTAATTAGCAGCCAATTTAGTTGAGGGGTTCAGTAGTACAAAGAAATTAAAAAGAGATTACCTTTCAAGAATTAAAACCAAAGAATGGTTTAATTTTTAGAGAACCCAAAGATTCCCACTATGAATATCTTACTCATAGATTCTCTTTCTCAAAGGAAAAACAGTGGCATCAAGCATACACTTTTTTTTCTCCCTCTTTCTTTTTTAGCTTTGTCTAAATGCACTTTAAGTTATAGGAGTATATTTTTTGCTGCAACCCTCTTTACTTTACTAAAAATCCAATTTGGTCTCTTTTGGAATAAGATTTTGTAGGTGATATCAGTTGCTATATTCTCAAATTCTGGTCATTTAGACACATCTCGCGATTTACTGATAGTAGTGCTGAGTGACCAAGACCACTATCTCCAAAAATAATCTAGCGTAAGTCGAAAGCTGAATATCAAAAAAAAAAAAAACAAAGAGGTGGTGTCTTTGCACAAAGAATTTGATTCCTCTCTCTCTCACCCACAACAAACTCACTTACAACTTTTAAAAAGTTTTGATGAAAGCAAGAAGGTCCGGAACAATAAGCACCACCTTTTGGTCTCTCTTTTTAAATGAACTAAAGGTACTTTGATTTTTGAAATTAAAATTGGTGATAACTTTGACCAGTGAAGATCAAAGCTTATTTAAAAACCTAACTAAGTTAAATGGGGTCTGAATTATAATTTTTAAAACTTTTAGGTTTTATAAAATATAAAACAACCCACCTTTTTTAACACTCAATTCCTACGATTTCATCCCACTTATTTCAAAAAAGAAAACCAACCGCTTTCACCTCTCCTCTTCTCCTCCAAATATGCGATTTGCTCTCTTCTTCTCCTCCAAATATGCGATTTGCTCTCTTCTTCCTCCATTATTGTTATTGTTGATGTTGTAGCTCGTCTTCTCCAAGTTCAAACACCCTTCTCTCTTTCCTCGTCACATCTGCAACTTGAAAGGTAACAATTTTCTCCTTTCTCTTTCACATCAGTTCAATGGTAAAAGTTAGGGTTTTAAAATTGTGGACTACAAATGATAATTTTGGTTAAAGAAGAAGAAGAAGATGGGTTTGTCTTCAATGTTGTTTATTTTGTTGTTCAGTTGTTGAGAAACTCTTATTTAGGGTATTTATTTCACTTGTTGGGGTTTGTGTGTTTGTGAAATTATGGTTTTTGGTGTTGTTTTTTTCTTGTTCTTCTTAGAGTTTCGTAAAAAGGGCTTGCAATTTTGTTAATTTTTTCCAACAGCTAAGTAAGCTGTTGCAGCAACTTCATCACTTGTTTGACGGTTGCATACTTAAAAATTACTATTTTGTGTATTTTGTTTAACTTGTGATGGTTGGTTGTGTGTTTGTAGTGAAATATATGTTTTGTTGTTGGTGGTAGTGTTGTTTTCCTGGTATGATATGGTTTAGAAAAAGTTTGAATTTTATCCAACAGCTGATGAACTTGGGGGCAACAGATTTCTTAGTTGTTGGAAAAAATCAAAATAACTGCTGAGGTTTTTGCAGCAACTGAAGAAGTTGTTGCAACAATTCACAATCTGTTGTAAAAAGTCAAAACAATTGCTAAGGTTGATGCTGAGATGTTGCAACTGTTTTATTCTTTCCAACAGCTGAAGCATCTGCTGCAACAACTTCCTCGGTTATTGTAACAACTCACTAAGTTAGGGAAGATGAAGAGAATGATGAAGAAGGTAGATGAAGAAGATAAGGAAGATGAAGAGAATGATGAAGAAGATAAGGTAGATGAAGAAAATGATAAAGATGAATAAGAGCAAGAAGATGTAGAAACTGAAAAGAGTAAAGAAGAAGATGAATAGGAAGAAAAAAATACAGATAAAAGGTCTACGACTGTACGTGAAATAAGACAAAAAAGCCTACATAATGTAGATGTCAATGTTGTTGAGTATTCTAGTGTTGGTGTAGATCCTAATAGGCCTTCAACTTAAGATGTAGTAAAAAGTTTTAGTATTGCCAAATTCGGTGTGAGAACGCTGTTGGATGACCATAATGATTTGACTAGTGATATTTTGGTCAAATCAGGCGTAGGAAAGAGTTTTGATATCTTTAAGGGCACACTTAAAGAAATAGAGTTGGAGGATTTTTTTAGGGCTAGCTGTTTTGGGTATTTTTTAGATTTGTCAGAAGGAACCGTTGCACGGTTTCCGATGAAAATGGTGAATGGGCTTATGAAACGTAGAATTATTTGTACCTCAAAAAATGAGGTTTGGATAAATTTTTGTGACATGCCGGTTTATTTTGGCATGAAGGAGTTTGCCATAGTTACGGGCTTGAGATGTTATCCTCCTCCTGAGCCTCTTCCTACTGTTACATTAAAGAAGCCAGCCCGGACAGTCAAGCCGGAACCAACCAAGAAAGGAAATGGTGCAAAAGGTAAGAAGGGTGTTGATTTGTTGGATTTAATGGGAAAGAGCTGCAGAGAGAAGCATTTGCTTGAATATTTGAAGTCCAGAACTGTGTCCAGAAAGCACAATGAGTCTATTTGCTTAGTTTGAATTGTCCAAAGTGTTCTTTGGCCAAAAGACACAAACCTTAATATACCATTTGGTTTATTTAAACTTGCGGAGGACCGGGAGGCATTCAATAACTACCCATGGAGTTTTAAAAGCTATAAGTTGACTGTTGAATATTTGTTGAAAGAATTGAAGCTAGATGTGAAGACGGTCAACCTATATGGCTTCCCTTAGGCTTTCATGGTAAACTTTTTCAATGTTTTATTTTTTATCTTTTTTATATTTTAATCATTATTCTGATTTTTGTTGGCATATTTTTTCTAGACTTAGGCATTTGAAGTCATTCCTCACCTCCGGCATCAAGTGAAGGGCTACTCCAAAGAACTTTCTTGTCTAAGGATCCTTAGATGGCTGGCTGCCAAGAGCAATACTAAGTTAAGGGTTGATCTTTTTAACCTCCCTAAGGATGAGGTAAGCCTCAGTAACACATTTATATAGAATAAACTTTTATAACCATGAATATTTTACAACGAGTAACTAGTTGTTGCAACAACTTGTATAATTTGCTGCAACAACCTCTGAATTTGTTGCAACAACTTCTGCATCTGTTGGATAATGTCTAATAAGTATGACATTTGTTGCAACAGATTGTAGTATTTGTTACTCTATTGACTTCTGAATGCTTCACATCTATAGATAACTAATTTTTACAACAAGTAATAAATCTGTTGAAATAACCTCTCAATCTATTGGACAATGTCCAACAAGAATGATATTTGCTATAACAAATCTTATAACTTCTTTTAAATAGGTGTTGTTTTTCATGATTTGGCACAATTTTGCTATATATGTTTTCTTGTTGTAGGTTGTGCACCCGTGGCTTGTCCCGATAATTGGAGAGTTATTGATGTCATTCCTTTCTTTCTTTGTGCTCTTAGAATCTGAACCTAACATATTGATTGATCAGTTCAAAGTAGAATTGGCTGGAGTGACAACCATCATAAGGGAATCAAGTGGTATTGATGATGTTGATGGTGGTGCTAGTGATTGTGCTGGTGTTGTTGGTGGTGGTAGTGGTGTTGATGGTGTTGGTGGTGGTGATGGTGATGTTGTAGGTGATGGTGTAGGTGATGGTGTTGGTGGGGTTGATGATGTTGTGACAAGTACTGCCGGTGAAAAAATTAGAGATGATGATGATAATGTTCATGGTGAATTTAGTGGTGGAGTTGGTGGATATACTCCGCTTAGTGGTAGATTTTCTTCTGTTAGAGCTGGTACCTCTAAGGTGCCTTCATGTGCTTATTAATGCGAAATTTGCAAGAACAGAATAAATTAGTTTATTAAGAAGGTTGAGGAGTTGACCAAGGCTCAAATAGACAATAATGCTCTCATCCAGAGTTTGATATCTAAGAGGGATGTCCACCCATCTAAGCGGTTTTTAGAGTCATATACTCCTATTGAGATTAGGAAGAAGTGGGGAGCAATTACAAAGGCACTTGCCAATATTAGCTCAAGAAATTCTGCCCAAAAGAATACTCCTCAACCTCCACCTGCTAATGATGGGTCAATGATGTTGAAATACGTAGATATTTACAATACCGAGAATGCCCAAATGGAGGAAAAAATTACTGCCAAAATCAATTCCAAAAAGGCTCATCAACAGTACTCCATGCATTTATTTGGCCCCAATGACTTCAGGGTGATGACAACCATGGATGAGTGGTGGCTGGACATTGTAAGTCTCGAAAGAATACTTTAGGTATCTATTGCAGCAGATCAAGCATCCGCTGCAACAGATCCTTCAGCTAATTGCAACAACGTACACATCTAATGAGTAAGTTGTTGTAGGAGCTCATTATTTTTTTTATATTTTTACTCATCTGTTCTTACAACTAGTGACTGGCTATTTTAATTTGTATATTGCAGTATGTAGATAAAATCATGCTCCTAATACGTCAGAGACAGATCGATTTCCCAGAGCACTACGATTCCTGGAATATAATCTTGGACCTCAACTTCTACAATTATATGTTGAAGACGTACGTAGAGTTAACTAAGAATTGTACAATTCCGGGTGTTGTGTCTTTGAAGAAAAGGTTTGCTTCATTTGAGTGGAATGAGGATATAGTCAAGTAGTATTTGGGCGATAAACCCATCCCAGGTGATTGTTCGTGGGTTGGTGCAAAAATGGGTCATAACGATCATGAATGTAAATGTCAACCATTTTGTCACTCTTGAGTTTATAATTGAGAAGGGAGTGATAAATATATATGACTGCAACATTTCTTGTTGTCAGATGATGCTTTCTTTTGTCACATGCAGCCCATGTTAGAATTGTGGCCCAAGCTGCTGAAGTAAAATGGCTTGTTTAAGCACTTGCCTGAAAAGCTGCTCAACGAACCGTGGGAGTTTGATCGAAAAAAGAATATCCCCCGTAATGTCTTTAACAAGGCATGTAGTTTGTATTCTTTTTGCATTCATGGAGCAGTTGCTTACCAACACTTGTATGACAAAGCCGACGACTCTATTGAAAGACAACACATTGACAAGAATGTAATGGAGATGGGCAGTGGGTATAGTTGCTAAGGTGTTGGAGCCTTGAATTTCGGCTTTTGAATAATTATTCAAGATTTATGATTTTTGGATTGTTGAACAACTTCTTTTAAGTTTCTACTTCTTTTATGTTATTGGTGAATTATGTGGTGTTGATTAATTATGTAATTTTGTTATATATTATAAATGTATGTTTGGTGTTCAGTACCAGTACAACCTCTGAATTAGTATGTTATAAGTTGTTTCAGTAGTTTCAAACAAGTTAGTAATCTATTGCAACAGATTACTAATCAATTGGTAAAAAACAAACAACAGTTGAACATGTAGCAACGGATGAGAAAAGTTGTTGCAACATATTCATTATCTGTTGCAACAATCTCTGCAACTATTGCAGATGTTGCAATAGATGTATAAAGTTGTTACAACAAATTTCTTATCTGCTGCATTATATTAAGTAACAACTTCGAAAATCATTGTAACAACTGACTATTCTGTTGTAACAGATGTAGCAGTTGTTGCAACAAATCAAGCATCTGTTGCACCTGTTTTAATAAGTAGGAATTCTGTTACAATAAATACAGTAGTAGTTAACAAGTGTCTCCATTGTTGCAACATGTGACTAAGTTGTTGCGATAATGTACTTAATTGTTGCAACAATGTACTTAGTTGTTGTAACATTTTCACTCTATTGGTCACTAAATATCATTGATTTCAATTGTTTATCACTAAATATGGGTGAAACAAGTATTTCACATCAAATCACTCGTTTAGTGCATAGTCATATAGTTGATCATCCGTCCTGACTCAAAATACCATCATATTGATTAAGTATCATTAATTTCAATTATTTATCACTAAATATTATTGATTTTAATTGTTTATCATTAAATATGGGTGAATCAAGTATTTCACTCTTATGATCACTCGTTTTAGTGCATAGTCATGTAGTTGATCATCCTTTCTGACTCAAAATACCATTATATTGATTAAGTATCATTGATTTTAATTGTTTATCACTAAATACCATGAATTTCAATTATTTATCACTAAATATGGGTGAATCAAGTATTTCACTCGCATGATCACTCGTTTTAGTGCATAGTCATATAGTTGATCATCCGTCTTGACTCAAAATACCATCACATTGATTAAGCATCATTAATTTTAATTGTTTATCACTAAATACCATTTATTTCTATTATTTATCACTAAATACCATTGATTTCTATTATTTATCACTAAACATCATTGATTTTCTTTGTTGATCACTAAAAATGGGTGAATCAAGTAGAATCAATTGCAACAATTACCAAATCTGTTGCAACATGTAACTTAGCTTTTGAACAAGTCATATCTCTTGTTGGATAAAACACAACAACTTACCAAGTTGCTGCAATAAGTCTTTCCACTTGTTGGAAAAACTCAAACAACCAACTCAGTTGCTGTAACAAGTCATGTCACTTGTTGGATAAACCCCAACAAGTAATTTAGTTGCTACAACAGATTTGGTACATATTAAAAACTCACATTTATTGTAACATGTTCAACAACTTACTAGTTGCTGCAACAAGGCATGTCACTTGTTGGAATAACACCAACAAGTAATAAAGTTGTTGAAACGGATTCCTTACTTGTTGGAAATTGTTTGACAATTGATTAAGAATAAAAATGTCAACAGAACATACATTTGTTATTTAAACAAGATCAACATCTATTATAAATTAGGTTCTCAAGCACCAACAACAGATTTTACCTTTATAAGAAAGAACAAAATTAAAATATCTTAAAATCCAAGTTCACAAACACCAATAAGAGTAATTATTATTACAAGATATTGCAAAATTAACAACTATGGAGCAACTCGGGATGGACATGTAATTTTTTTGTGGCCAACTATTTTGCATATGGAGCATTTGTTTTTCCTCGTTGGAAATAATTCCTCGATTCCACACCTCCTTTTGTCCGCCTTGTTCTCGATTTGGTCGGGTCAACATATAGATGAGGTATTTCTCTTTCTAAAATCTTCAAAGAAACATCCTAAGATTCTTCAAAAGGCATAGGATAATTTCCTCACAATATGCAATTATGTATTTCTCCATCATATAATATGGAGATGAGTACTCATAAATTCGCCTTCCAAAGTCTTCACCTTACTGGACTTTGAGTGCTGCCATAGCATGTTAACATAATATATTATCCAAGTCAAATTCTACAAGTACAAGATCTCATTTGAAAATTTACCATTGCAACTTCACCATGACCGGTGACGTTGAACCTATAGTTGACAATTTGATGGGCCAATAACTTGTTCCTCAGGTTGACATACTTTGATATTTTTTTCCATTGAAGGAACAAAGATTGTTGGTGAGTCGATGAACTCCATGCGCCTCTCATAAATTTTTTGTGCAAACCTCCTATTGATGGAATCAAATAGAGCAGTAATGGAATTTTTTTTTAACATTGAACATTGCGTTTACCGATTCAACAATGTTAGTCACCATAATATTATACGTGTTAAAATAAATAATGAATTATTCTATAAATTTGAAAATTAATTAATATACAAATCAAAAAACACAATAGTAAAGGGTAAATATACCTGTTTTTCGGGCAGAATGCCCTGCTCCATCTGTGGAATTCAGCACGCTCAAGATGTTGGCGGCCTCATGTACCATATCCCTGATTTGATTAAAATGGTAATTGAACATATCTATCTTATATGCTTTTGCTGCTTTATAAAAATGAGATATGACCTTATCATTGTGAATATGGTTCGAATATTTTCCCCAAGGTGCCTCATCGAACAACCATAATAAGTTGTAGGGTAGATAATCGAAACTGCCTTTTTGATACTTGGATGTCTATCAGAAATTATGCACAACTCAGGGGTATCATCTACATAACTTCTCATTTGGTCAAAACAATATTTGTACGAGGCATCATACTCTTTGTCCACTACAGAAAATGCAACCGGAAAAATATGATTCTCTGCATCCTGTGTCACAGCCGACAACAACACTCCTTCGTACTTACTCCTCAAGAATGTCCCATCGACAACTACAACTTTTCTCATTTGTGCAAAATTAAGCATCCAAGCAGCGTAGGCTACAAAAAAGGTACTTGAACTTCCCATTTTCATCAACCTTCAATACCGTCTTACTTCCTGAATTTACAGACTGAAGCATATAACAGTAGCATCAAGCACTGCATACCCGTGCTCATGTGTCCCCCTAGTCAAAGCCTTTGCAATCTCCATGCCCTTCCAAACTTTTCAATAACTAACCTTACAACCCAATTATGTACGCATTAAATGACTCATATCTTTTGTAGAGGGGCCTTTACCATCGGAAAACCTATCTTTGAAGTATTCACTGACCAGTTTTACTGTGACATATGGATTATGGCTTGTAATATGCTCAAAACCACATGTGTGATACTTTTCGTAGGTTCTGATACAAAATCTATCAGAACTTATAAGCTTCACATCCCTCAGCCACCACTTGCACTCAGAATGTACAAATCAAAAATAATACACAGTATGCAAATTAATCACCTTCTTGAGTCTAAAATCCTTTTTCATACAAGAAAGTTTCAACGAAGTTGCTAGTACATCCTTGTTCTTAAATGACATTCCTTTATAAAAATCTGTTTCATAAAGGAATCTGGTCACCCCCACTTCCATTATCTGGAATATCCATATCCACCCAATCTAATTTATCATTTAACATATCTTGTTGTCCTGATCTAAATTATGATTAACTACTTGGCTTTCAACCACGTAAATCCTTAAAATGGGCCTAGCTTCATCATTCAAATAAGCACGCAAACAAACATGATTGGTTATCTTAAATGGAGCTACCCTCTACTTTTCAAAAGAGTTGTGCATGTAACTGATGACAAGATCTTTCGATTCATAATTTAATTCACAATAGGCGATGATTAAGTTCACAAAATCATCATACACGACATCTCTTTGGACAATCATCGCTATCGTCTTTACAGATGCTGCAACACCTTTTCAATGCCAAATAAATTGATTATTGTTCTCGGCCCATTTACCATGGCAATCAACCCCTATTGTTATTGAGTCCTCCCATCAATGATGTTTGAGGCACCTGAAGATATATTTTTTTTAAAAATTAATCATAATAGTGCATATCAAACTATAACAAAATGAAACAGTTGTAGAGGTTGCATCCAACAGATTAGTGAGTTGTTGCAAAAATTATTAATTTGTTGTAACAAGTAGCTTAGTTGTTGCAACAACTTAGTAATTTGTTAGAGGCATCTTCAGTTTTTTGAGTTCTAGTTCATCCAAACATTGTAGAAGATGTCCAATAGATTCATGATTTGTTGGAACAACTAAGCTACTTGTTACAATTGTTGCAACAACTCACTAATATATTGTTACAATTGTTCCAACAACTAAGTTACTTGTTACAACAGATTAACAACTGCATAATTTTTTGAACTTCTTGCAGCAACTACAACAGATGTTGCAACAACTGATAAAGTTGTTGCAGCAACTAGATCATCTATTATAATTTAAAAACACTTATACTTTTAGCACTTGTTGCAACAATTAAAATTGTTGCTACAAAATGTTTGAAAATCAATAGCTATATCCAGATGAATTATTGAAATAAAGAAGCATTATTTTACTTATCAAATGTCGGAAATCACCAATGAAGTAATGCCCAATACTCCACGAACCAAATTCAGTCCAAAAATTGCATATGTCGGGTGAATTCTATTTTTCTTTCTAAATGAAGAACAATGCTTTAGGGGAGGAAGAAGACAACAACGACAGCAGTAGCAACGGACGAATAAGAAGAAAGAAGGAGGAGAAGCATCAATAATGGATGAAGAAGCAAGAAAAAGAAGGAAGAAGGCAGAGGAGCGCCGACACTTTTTTTTTACCCCTTTTAGATAATTTAGGCTTTATATTGGTTGGGTCAAAGTGTAAAACTTAAAATTAAGGGGCAAGTTTGAAAATGAGTCAAAACTCATTAATCACTAATCTAATGTTTGTCACCTCCACCCAATAAAAAAATTTAAGTTGCTCGCACTCAATTTTAAAACTTTTTGGTCACCTATAATTAAGTGTCCCGTGTCACTAAACTGTGTCTTTATGTGAATATGGCTTACTCACTCGGTGTTATGTGATCTAATTTGATTGGACACGAAGTTTAAGAAATAAAAAATTAAATTATGTGATTTAAAATAAATTAAAAATATTTATGTAATTATAAATTATTTCGTCAAACTTAGAAGATAAAATTTAAAATTAATTTTTTAAAACTAACTAAAACTGAAATTTTGTCAAATTGAGACATAATTTTATCATATAAATTGAGAATTGAGACAAGAGTACAATTTATGAGTAAAGCAATTACTCCCTCCATCTCAAAAAGATTATCTTAGTTTGACTTAACATGATTTTAAAAAAATAAAGAAAGACTTTTGAAATGTATGGTCCAAAATAAGTTTTAGATAATTGTATAGTTATAAATTATCTCATAAAATTAATTTATTTTTAAATATAGAAAGGTGTTAGTTTTTTTGAGATAAACTAATAACGAAAGTAGGACAATCTTGTTCGGACATAGATAGTATTAAACTCAAAATTGACATGGCTTCTACCTCCACGCTAATGATATTGCGCGTGGGGATCACGCATAATTATTGAGTTTAGGACAATCACTTGGGCGAGTGAAATTAGAACGTCCTCGGATGTTTGGTGCGACTTATCGGAGAGAGTAACATGTACGCGCTATCATATCGATTGGGATACGAAAATGGATATATTTTCCTCGACTTGTCCATTTTGTTGTTTTCTTTAGTTTGATTAGGGGTGACAAATGAGCCGTTTGGGCTGAAGTTGGGCGGGTTAAGATGGGCTGAATCAATAGATGGGCCAATGTCCAATCCGCTCAAAGCTTATATGGGCTAAGATGAGTGGGTCAAGATGGGCTAAATGATGGGTCATAACCCAACGTATCCAACTTGACACATTACTTTTACAAATTTCAAACTTACCTTCTATGATGTTATTTTTATTTTGTATGATATTTAATTTTTCCATATATTTATTTTTAAAATAAGAATAATATTTTTAAGAATTTTTTTATTTTTTATAAAAGCAAAATAAATATATAAAATAATGGGTGGGAGGGTAGGGGTAGTGGGGTAAGAAACGTTTCTCATTTTTTATAAAAAATTTGTATAAGTAAAATAAATATATCAAGTAAAAACTTCGAGGGCGGGGGCGGGGGGGGGGGAGAGTGGGGATGGGGTAGGGTGGATGGATAGTGTGGTGGTTGGTTGGAGTGCGTTGGTGTATTTTTATTGTTTCGAAATAATAAAGAATTTTTTAAAATAATTATTTATAAATAAAAATCTTAATCTAGAGTTGAGCTATAATCGTTAAGATTGAGCATTTTCGTGGGTCAAGTTTGGGCATCATCATGAGTTCATTTGAGCTGTTGATTTATGATGGGTCAACTTGGGCTAGCCCAAACCAACCTATTATCAAAATCACTCTTGCCCAAACCCATGAAACATTGGGTGAGTTGGGCGGGTCATTTGGATTTGGGCTAATTTTGCCACCCCTAAGTCTGACAGACGAGGCCGTTGTAAGTAGTAATAGGTAACAAGTTCAACACTCTTTCTTAAATGATGAATATCATAAAAAATAAGAATACTGTTAAAAACAGTAAAAAAGAGAAATATGATATACCTCAACACTTAGATCTACTTAATAAGTGGACTATTCCAAAAATCCAACCCAAGTTGATATACCAGATTGGTACTTTTGAAAAATTAGGATTCAAACAACTAGTCAAAACTACTGAAGAAACAATCATTGTAGATAGCGATAATGCTACTTTTAAATTATTAAATGACAGTGATATTACCCCTTATAGGGAAACCCATCGTTTTATGCATATTGGGTTAGTACAGGTTGCCTTTAAGCCACTTACTTTAAGAGGATTACCAGAAAGCTTTATAGAGACTTTAAGAGATGGCAGAAACCAGAGCTGGAAAAAATCTCTTATAGGGACAGTACATACCAATTTGGCATATGACCCTGTTTATTTTAATACTTATCCTAACTTACAGGTATCTTTGCAAGATGAAAATTCATTGAATGCTTTGATATTAAACATTAAGTTGCATGGTTATGACTATATGTCTGGAACTGAAGTTATATGTATTTGCTATAGAATCTATTTCAAACCTTTATACACTATGAATCCTATGTGCAAAATCATGGATTTCAAAAACGAAACTATTTTAATAGAAACGAATTTTGGTAAATCAAAAATTACCACCAGAAGACCTATTAAATGGGATGAAATTGATTTTCCCATAGAATGGGTCATAGAGGGAGCGACACCTCCCAAGAGTAATTGTAATAATGATATTACTCATATTGAACAAACCCCTGATGGGACGGTCAAGCTAAAGTTTTCTAAACCAAATTACTTGACAAATGATTTTGGTTCTAGATCTACTAGATTTGATGTTTTAAATCGTTCTTATATTTCACCAGCTGATTATACTGTTAAATCTCCTTCACGAGCTTCTACTTCTAGTATTCCGAATTTTATACATCCACCTATGTCTGAAAATACTGATAGTAATAGAGTCAATAGAATTATAATTGGTACTGATAATATTGCCAGAGGTGTTAATGAAGACCCATAAATAACTGAGTCAGATATGGATTATCCTAGTATTTAATGAATCAAAAAATTGATTTTAACCGGGGATCACCCGCACGAGAAAAAACCAGTAAAGACTTTTATAAACCCAGATGAGAACCTTTTAAAAAATAAGTAGAAGGAATAAGACATTTATGTATACAATTTACATCTATCTCGCTATCAACAAGAGCAGTAAATTTTTTTTTGGAATTATAATCAATCAAAAGACTAATCTTTATATAAAACTTTTGAGAAGTGATTAATTCCAGGGTTTGTAAAAAGTTCCCTGTTTCATCAGTGGCACTAGTTATCAGAAGATTGTCTAAGTCTGAGATATCATCCACAGTTGTTGAATCTATGATCTTCTCTTTTTCTTTACCTTCAATATTGGTAATTCGATCATCGTGTATTACCAGTACTCCCAGAGATTTGGAAAAAGAGATTAATAATCTCAAGCAAGAGATATTGGCATTAAAGAAGAGTAATGATATACTCGATGCTCGAATTACCAATATTGAAGGTAAAGGAAAAGAGAAGATCATAGATTCAGCAACTGTGGATGATATCTCCGACTTAGACAATCTTCTGATAACTAGTGCCACTGATGAAACATGGAACTTTTTACAAACCCTGAAATTAATCACTTCTCAAAAGTTTTATATGAAGATTAGTCTTTTGATTGATTACAATTTCAAAAAATATTTTACTGCTCTTATTGATAGCGGGGCAGATGTAAATTGTATACTAGAAGGTCTTATTCCTTCTACTTATTTTCATAAAACCACTCATAGTGTTTGATATGCTAATGGGCAGAACTTACAAATTACTTTTAAATTACCAAAAGCTTATATTTGAAATAATAAAACTTGTATAGCATAATGTTTTATTTTGGTAAAAGATATTTCCAGCCAAATTATTTTAGGCACACCTTTTATACAAAAGCTTTTTCCAATTACTAAAATTGATAAAAAAAAAAGAAGGTATCATAGGAACCTTTGACGGAAAACCCATTACTTTCCAGTTTATAACTGAACCTTTTTCAAGAGTGTTAAATGAGCTCAAGCATCGATTGGTTCATAAACACCAACAAATTAGTTTCTTAAAACAAGAAATTTATATTTCCAATATTGAAGAACTTTTGGGAAATCCCAAGCTACGGCAAAAAATTGATCTTATACAAACTCGATTTTCAATACAAGTTTGCAGTGACCTTCCCAATGCTTTTTGGGATAGGAAAAAACATATTGTCTCCCTCCCTTATGAGGATGATTTCAAAGAGGGTAATATTCTTACAAAAGCTAGACCTTGCCAGATGAATTCCGAATACATGAAATTATGCAAAAAAAGAGATTACTTCTTTATTACAAAAAGGTTTGATAAAACCCTCAAAATCCCCATGGTCTTGTACGGCTTTTTATGTTAATAAACATGCAGAGCAGGAAGGGGGAGTTCCCTGACTTGTTATTAATTATAAACCTCTTAATAAAGCTCTGAAGTGGATTAGGTATCCTATTCTTTACAAAAAAGATTTACTTGATAGGCTTAATAACGCTATTATATTTTCTAAATTTGATTTAAAATCTGGATACTGGCAGATTCAGATTAAGGAAGCATATAGATTATTGTTTTTAATGTTCCTATGGGACAATACGAGTGGAATGTAATGCCATTCGGATTAAAAAATGCCCCTTCTGAATTTTAAAATATTATGAATGATATTTTTATGCCTTATAGCAATTTCATCATCGTTTATATAGATGATATTTTAGTATTTCTAATAATATTGAAACTCATTTCAAGCATCTTGATTTATTTAAGAAAATTATTATACAGAATGGTCTAGTCATATCAAAACCTAAAATGACCCTTTTTCAAACTACAGTAAGATTTTTGGGTCATAACATCGAAAAAAGGAAAAATCATTCCTATTAATAGAAGCATTGAATTCGCTTCAAAATTCCCGGATATTATAACCGACAAGACCTAACTCCAGAGATTTTTGGGCAGTCTGAATTATATTAGTCCATTTATAAAGGATTTGGCAAAAGACACAAACATCTTATATGAAAGGCTGAAAAAAGTTCCTACACCCTGGACAGATAATCATACTCAAGCTGTCAAGAGAATTAAGGTTAAGGTTCATAACCTTCCTTGTCTCACCTTAGACAATCGTACTTGGCCAAAAATTATAGAAACATATGCTTCAGATATCAGATATGGGGTATACTGAAGCATCACTCTCCAGTTAATAAACATGAGTATTTAATACAATTTTACTATGGCAAATGGAATTCCAGCCAGAAAAATTATTCTACAGTTGCAAAAGAATTCTAGCAATTGTAAAAAATGTTTTAAAATTTCAAGAGGACTTATACAATCAGAAGTTTATTATAAATACTGATTGTCAATCGGCTAAATTTATGTTTAATAAAGACTGCAAACATGATGTTTCTAAACAGATGTTTGCAAGATGGCAAGCTTTATTGGCACTATTTGATTTTGAGATCCATTATAAAAAAAAAGGGACAGATAATAGTCTGCATGATTTCTTGACCAGAGAATATTTAAGTTCATAAATTAATGATTTTGTCATACAGGATGATGAGGCCTAATTGGCAAGGCGGCGATCCCAATTATAGAGGACGCGGCAGAAGAGGCAGAGAAACTGGACGAGGTAATACTATTGTCCAGCAGGGAAACAAAAAGCTTATAGCACAGACAGGGACTTCAGCCATTGATAAAGAAAGTCTATTATACCAACAGTTCATGAATTTCATAAAATCCAAAGAAAACAATGATAGTCTACAACCGTCATATGCAAAAGTTGCTCATGAAGAGCAAGATGATAATGAGGGTTATGAAAAACATGAGAAGAAAAATGTCATACTTCTCGATTATAAAGATCTGCAATGAAAAGATGAGTCATGGAAGCTCATGGAAAGGTATTTGAAAACTGGGCCATATCCCATCTTGACTTATAACTCAAGAATGCATTATGAGACCATACTCTCAACCACGGGATCAACTAAAATCCAGCACTATTTCTCTATGCATACTAAGAAAGTTTATAACTTCTCCAAAATCATTATAAAAAAGATCTTTACTCCGGAAGACTGGGGATTTAGCACTTTAAAAGAACGGAAATATTTCCATCCTGAACAAAGAATTCAGGTAAAGTTTAATTATTGAGATTATATAGATAGTTTTTATAAAACTTTTTTATATGAAAACCCAAACAAAAAACATTCGTGGTTTATAAAAATATGTTCTCATGTTTATAAACAGAACATACCTAATTGGTTTTGGCATTGGTGGATAAAATATGGTCCATCTGTTAATATCTTGCCACAAACATTCAAAGGTTTATATATCGAATGAATTGATGTTTCTCCTAGGATCGTAGAATTAGAGAATCATAATACCATTATAAATGACATTGCTAATATGCATTTCTTCATCGAATTTTCCATTCCATGGATCATGAGATGGTCAGTAGAAGTGGGTTATACCCCAGAACAAATTCCTTGTCTACAACGAACCTATTATATAAGGCCCTGGAAAAAAGTTATTACAAAAGACCAAATAAGGTATTTTGAATGGACAAGAACTCATAGATCAGATAACCTCGGCAATTGAAGGTTATACCAAATTAAAAGAGGATCAACCTCAGTCAGAGATTAATAGTCTGTTTCAGCATATTGCCAGAAAACTCCAGCTTAAAAAGAGGGTAATATCAAAAGCAGAAATTATAGCATCTTATATTGCAGAAGTAAAGAAGGATTTAATAAAAAATCTGGATGAGGAATTCCCCTGAGATACTTCTATGGCATCCATTCATACAGAGGAAGAAGATATTCATGACTCCCAAGACCCCTATGATGCAGACTTTGACATCCAATAGTATGTTTCGAAGTTTCAAGATAAAATGGAGGCATCCTCCAACACAGGAAAAGACAAAGGGAAAGAAAAAGTGTGATACACGGGAAAGCAGCCGGTGGACCCATCATAAAAGTCACTGAACAGATGGAATCTACTTTAATAAAGTAGATGAATTATTGTACTTTAGTAGGGCCCATAAGTTTTGGCCATTTTTACTTTATTACTTTTTATCTTTTAGGTTTGTCAGCCACTTGTTAGGTCACTTTTTCCTTTTAAGTTTGTCGGCCACAAAATAGGCGACTTTATTTGTGAGGATCCATTATAAAAGGATCCAGAGGTTGAAGGTAGAAGGCAGGCTTTGGCCAACTACTCTCTCTTCTCTTTGTAAAAACTCTCTAAAATAAAAGCATAAGTTTTGCTTTACATCCTCCTGTACTGAGCACAACCTCCTCATCTTAGGTAATTTAATTTTTTTGTATTTTAATTTTATTTTTATTATAAATTTTGGATTAGCCCATGATCGGCTAATTCCTTTGTGTTGAACCTATGTTGCACTAGACTACTTGGAATCATGGTACTAATGCTATAATATAGCTAATGATTCATGAGAGAAGGTACTAAGGTTGGACAGAGGACAGCCCAGGCGGAATGTCTGAAACTCATGTTGATGATCCTGTTGTAGCCCGCTGAGCCATGGTGGCGTTAGGGTGTTTTGGATCTGTTCTGAGTCAAGACGGCCCTGTTAACCCGTAAATAATACCTCTTACTGTACCTCTATGTGATCACTTCCGCTTGTTTTGGTATCAAAGCCTAAAATGACCATTTTTCAAACTACAGTAAGATTTTTGGGTCATAACATCGAAAAAGGAAAAATCAAATATATATATATATATATAGATTGTTTGGCTAAGCTTCTAAATTTAATTTATTTAAAAAGTGTTTTTTTAAAATTGTTTTTCAAAAAAGTATTTCTGGTGACAAATCTTTGATCTTAATTTAAAAAGCACTTTGAGAAGCAATTAGTGATTGATCAAGCGTTTAAAAAGTACTTCTAAGTATATTTTTTTCTAACATGCTTTTTAAAATAGTTTCAAAGGAAAAGCTATTCTTTTAGCTACTGAAAAACAGTTTCTGCTGCTTCTTAAAAGTACTTACTTTCTCCCACTTGGCCAAACACCTCAATTTTTTTAAAATAAACATTTTAATTTTTTTAAAAGATAAATAAGCTTGACCAACATGCTATTAACCACTTCTCGATTCTGAATATTACACTGAGCCCACTTAAGCTAGGCCGGACACCAAATAGAATGCCTCCTTAGAACAAGCATGCTATTTATTATTGACTTAATTTTTTAGGTTTTGAGAAAAGATCTTGAGAAATTAGCTAGTTATCTTCATTTTGTGTGACAACGTATCTATATTTTTGTCTTTGCTTGAGTAGCTACTATACCTAAATTTGGATGACCCTTACGTGCACTTGGTAATTATATCAAATCAATACTTAAAGTTAAGAGTCACAACTTAAAAGTGAAAATATTATATTATTGGTTTGGTTAAATTTCGAGTGTAGCAAACTTGTTTTTCTTAAATATTTTGCTATATTAATGGACAGAAAGAAAAATAATCAGCTTTATGTGGAAAAATCACTCGATGTATTATTTCTGCTTGCTTCATGAGAAATATTATTGCTTGTTTGCTTATACTTTCAATCAGGAAAAAAAGTAGTGTTTTGAAAAGAATTTTTTTAGGAAAAAAAGAAACAAAATACATAAATTACACTCTGAAGTATACTCGAAAAATCAACTTCACACTTTAACTAATCCGATAACTTATTACCTACTATATAATTAAAAAGTGAATTTTAATACCACCCTAACACACATATAATTAGTCACATGATAGAGGTATTTTACATTCGTGCCACATTATCGCCATACCATTGTCACGTCACTATCACATCAAATACTATTTCAGATTATTAAAAAAAAATTATGTCATCCCAATTATTTCTTCTTCATTGTACACCATCAAATCCACCATTACCGCCACTGTCACCAAACCCACACCTCCACCACAAAAAATAGAAAAACCCACCATAAATTTCACCATCCACAACCAAATCAACCATCAGAATCACACAACCATCGGCGTTATCTTCTCGATTCTCATGGTCTCAACACCGTGGCTCCACCATCGATTGTAAAGAATGGATCTTGGGCCTAACTCAACTCCAAAAGCTAGTTTGTAGGGTGAGTATTGTCTAAGTAGATATAAGGAGTCCATGTTCCCATTTCATTTCCGATGTGGGACTCTTAACACTCCTCCGCACACCCAGACCTCGTTAACTGGAGCGTGGACAATATACTTTGGAGGCCCAACATCGAGGAACAAAGAATTGGAATGAGTCTGACTCTGATACCATGTAAAGAATGGATCTTGGGCCTAACTCAACCTCAAAAGGTCAGACTCATTTCAATTCTTTGTTCGTCGATGTTGGGCCCCCAAATTATATTGTCCACACTCCAGTTAACGAGGTTTGGGCGTGCGTGAGAGTGTTAAGAGTTCCACATCGGAAATGGAATGGTAACATGGACTCCTTATATGAACTTAGACAATCCTCACCCTACAAGCTAGCTTTTGGGGTTGAGTTAGGCCCAAGATCCTTCTTTACATCGATGCCGCCGTGAACCACCATCCTTCGACCCACTCTTCCTCTCATTTCCGTTACTTTAATCAGTCCCACCACCGCACGCCGTTCTTCGAAACAATTGGAAAAATAATTTTATTTTGTGCAAAATCGTTGGGTCGATTCATTATTCTTGTTCGAGGTGCTCTGATCCGTTGTGATTTTGTAAAGGCATTGATACTTAAGCAATAAACAAGTTAATTTTTTCCTATGCTTCATGAGAAGTTTCTGAGTACTAGCCAGCAGCCAACGAGTGGCCCTTACAAGAAAGACAATTTTCTTTGTTGTTCTTAATGATAGAATAATAATAATAATTATTATTATTATTAATAATAATGATTATTGTAATAAATGTAGTATCTTGTATATTTGGTAGTAAGTAAAATACTTATTTGGTAGATTATTCTTGTTAGGTATTAGTCATATAATTAGAGGATATTAAGCCATGATTCCATCTTGTACAATAGTATATTACCATAATTTGTGAAATAAAGAAAGGGAGGAAATATTTCTTCTATTATGGTATCAAGAGCATAAGAAAAAGATCCAAAAATATTTTTCCTTTCTCTAATCAAATTTTCGCCCATCTCCTCCTTCTTGGCCGAAAATTAACTTTTTGTTTAGTTTACTCCATTGTTGTTCTTCCTCTTCTTTTTTTTTTTACCATCCAACAAACAATGTCTGAATCCAAATCCCTTTACCTTCCCGCTTTAGCCGTTTCAAACATAAAAACACATGTTTCTGTCACTTTTGAGATGAAAAATGTTGACTACGCAACATGGGCAAAACTATTCAAAAAATGTTGCCGCTCTCACCGGGTTATTCATCACATAATCCCACCGAAAAATAGCAAAGGGAAGGAATCATTGACAGGTGATGACTTGAAACTATGGGAAACTCTTGATGCCACAGTTCTGGATGGATTTACGCAACAATCTCGTCAGATTTGTTGCACACAATAATGGAACCAGATTCCATTGCAAAGGACGCTTGGGATCGCTTGCGGGACATTTTTCAAGATAATAAAAATTCTCGCGCCGTCACATTGGAACGAGAATTCTCCACAATAGATATGGCGGAATTCCCAAATGCGTCGGCATATTGTCAACGCCTGAAAGTTTTGTCAGACCAACTTAAAAATGTTGGTTCACCCGTCACCAACAACCGCTTAGTCCTACAATTGGTTGCGGGGCTTACCGATGCCTATAGTGGTGTGGGAATGCTCATTCGTCAAAGCAATCCACTACCCCTTTTCTATCAAGCACGTTCCATGTTAATTCTTGAAGAAGCGGAGTTTGCGAAGAAGGCATACACAATTCCGAATTCGAGTTTTGTTGTCACCAATAATAATTCCATGAATTTTGAACAACAAAACCGAGGATAAAAATGACGAAATGGTAACAAAAACCGGAATAGTAATAACCGAAATAACAAAAATCGTGGCAATAAAAATTCCGACGGCAGCGGTAGCGGTGGACAGGGCGGCAGAACCAACTCCGGGGGACAACATGGGTAGCAAAGTGGCGGGACAGGCCATTGAGCCTGGCAGTGGCCGTGGGTTGTTCCGCCCAGTCTATTCCCAACGGAAAACTGGGCCAGACCACCCACTAGCCAACCAAAGTGGTTACTGTCCCAATTTTCATAATGGGGCGGGCCATCCTCCATTTCAGCAATCTGGGCCTAACATCTTTGGGCCACGCCAGACAGGAAATTACAAAGGCAGTTCAGTGGCTACTGGGCCATTGCCGACCCAGTGGCAGGAGGCCCACTCAGCAGCGGCCCACCCGACAGATATAGAGTCTGCAATGCACACTCTCGGACTTAATCTACCAGATTCAAATTGGTATATGGACTCCGGAGCGATGTCTCACATGACGTCCTCCCAAGGTAATCTTTCATCCTATTTTAATTTGAGCAAAAATAATGATATTACTGTCGGAAATGGCCATACTATTCCAATTCAGGGTTATGGTTCTGCAAAATTATCACCACCAAACCCTCCCTTAACTTTAAAATATGTCCTTCATGCACCAAAATTAATTAAGAACTTGGTTTCTGTTCAAAAATTTACTACTGATAATTGGGTATCAGTTAAGTTTGATCCGTTTGGTTTTTCCGTTTATGATTTTCAGACGGGGAAGCAAATCATGAGACGTGATAGCATAGGAGAGCTATACCCAATAACATCATCTATTCAACAGTCCAAGTTTCATTTTAATTTTGCCGCCTCATCATCTTCTGTTTGGCATGGACGTTTGGGACACCCAAGAGCTTCTGTTTTGTCATTCCTTAAAAAGAATAATTCTATATCATGTACTCAAACACCAGCTATGAATAAGTGTCGTTCATGCCCTCTTGATAAACATGTTCAACTACCATTTAATTCTTCTACTTCATGCACAATTTTGCCATTTGACATTATCCACTGTGATATTTGGACTTCTCCTGTTTTGAGCTCGTCGGGCCACAAATATTATTTGCTTATGTTAGATGATTATTCGAATTTCTTGGGGACCTTTCCTTTGTCTAAAAAATCACAAGTGTTTTTCTCATTTCTTGAATTTCGAGCCTTCATCAAAAATCAATTTGAACGGGAGATAAAAAAATATTCAATGTGATAATGGTGGAAAATTTGATAATAGGAAGTTTTGGGGTTTTTGCAAGTCTTATGGTTTGAATTTTCGTTTCAATTGTCCACACATCCTCTCAAAATGGGAAGGCGGAACGAAAAATAAGAACCATAAACAATATAATTCATACATCCCTTACTCATGCTCAAGTACCCACAAAATTTTGACACCATGCTCTTTAAATGGCTACACACATATTGAACATACTACCTCACAAAAACTTGGCCTACCAAGCCCCACTAAAAATACTTTACCTACGGGATCCATCCTATTCACATTTAAGGGTTTTTGGGTGTCTATGTTATCCCTTGTTTCCATCCACTACCATCACCAAACTTCAACAACGATCCATTTCTTGTGCCTTTTTAGGCTACCAGTCTAACCATAGAGGCTACAAATGTTATGATCTTTCTTCTAATAGAATAATCATTAGTTGACATGTCATTTTTTATGAAATGACTTTCCCATTTGCATCTCTACATAAGCCTGGACCCCACACCTATGAATTTTTGGATGAAAATCAGTCCCCATGGATAAACAATTTTTTAACACATCCCAAACCCAATGTGTCGGATAACCCAACAAATTTGGGCCAATTGGGCCACATAACAGTGACCCAGCCACAAGATAGTCCAGTCCAGAGGACTGATCCAATCACTGGGCCACTGTCACAAGCCCAACTTCTGTTACCATTCCCCAGTTCCCCAAATTTATTAGGCCAAATAAATAGGCCCAATTTTCTACCGACTTCACCATTGTCCAGTCCAATGCCAAGTAGATGCCATACCATGAATGACCCACCAACGTCCACTTCAAGGACTGAAAATGAAGTGGGTCGTGACCCAACACCCAGGTCCAATCTAGTGTCATCGGTCCAAATTAATTCACAACGATCAGTTACACGGAGTCAACATGGTATTGTCAAACCCAACACCAAATATAGCCTACACACCTAAATCTCAAAATCATCATTACCCCGTAACCCTGTGTCTGCACTTCATGATCCTAATTGAAAAATGGCTATGGATGATGAGTATCATGCTCTCATTAATAATAGGATGTGGAAATTAGTACCTCGTCCAACTAATGCTAATATAATTCGGTCTATGTGGATTTTCAGTCACAAAGAAAACTCTAATAGTGTTTTTGAGAGGCATAAAGCCCCTCTTGTAGGTGATGGCAAAACACAAAGTGTTGGAATAGACTGTGGTGAAACATTCAGCCCAGTGGTCAAACCGGCAACTATCCGAATAGTTTTGAGCTTGGCATTGTCAAAGTCATGGCCACTTCATCAGTTAGATGTTAAGAATGCATTTCTTCATGTCCAGTTAAATGAGTCAGTTTACATGCATCAACCTTTGAGTTACGGGGACCCCAAGTATCCGAACCATGTGTGTCTCCTCAAGAAATCTCTATATGGCCTGAAACAAGCCCTAGGGCATGGTACAAACAGTTTGCGGATTTTGTTTCACAAATTGGTTTTACAAACAGTCGTTCCGATCATTCTCTTTTTATTTATCGACTGGATAATAATATTGCTTATCTTCTTTTATATGTGGATGACATTATACCGACTGCCTCATCAGATACTCTCCGAAAGTCCATCATGTCACATCTTAGCTCTGAATTTGCAATGAAGGACCTTGCACCTCTACACTATTTGTTAGGCATTGCAGTGACACGTCATGCAGGTGGATTATTCCTGTCACAAAAGAAGTACGCAACAGAGATTGTTGAACGTGCAGGCATGTCCTCTTGTAAACCGTCCGCAACTCCGGTGGATACTAAATTAAAATTGAGTGCCAGTACAGGGAAATCATTTTCTGATCCGACACTTTATCGCAGCTTGGCAGGGGCGTTGCAATATTTGACCTTCACCAGGCCAGATATTTCCTATGATGTACAACATGTGTGCTTATTCATACATAATCCGATGGATGATCATATACATTCTTTGAAGCGTATTGTGCGGTATATACAAGGCACTCTGGATTATGATTTGCACTTATATCCTTCGTCAACATCCACTCTCGTCTCCTACACTGACACTGACTGGGGAGGTTGCCCAGACACCAGACATTCTACTTCGGGCTATGGTGTATTTCTCAGGGATAACTTAGTGTCTTGGTCTTCAAAAAGACAAGCTACCTTATTCAGATCTAGTGCAGAGGCAGAATACAAGGGTGTGGCGAATGTTGTATCTGAATCATGTTGGCTTCGCAATCTTTTACTTGAGCTTCACTGTCCTATTTTGAAAGCCACATTGGTTTATTGCGATAATGTTAGAGCTATCTACCTCTCTGAAAATCCGGTCAATCATCAACCTACAAAACATATAGAGCTGGATATCCATTTGTCCGTGAAAAAGTCTCCTGCGGACAAGTGCGAGTACTACATGTCCCGTCGCGCCATCAAATTGCTGATATTTTTACTAAAGAACTTCCGCTGATATTATTTGAAGATTTCCGGGGCAGTCTCAGCATCCACTTACCTCCCGGTTCGACTACGGGGGAGTGATAGAATAATCATTATTATTATTAATAATAATAATAATGATTATTGTAATTAATGTAGTATCTTGTATATTTGGTAGTAAGTAAAATACTTATTTGGTAGATTATCCTTGTTAAGTAAATTAGTCATATAATTAGAGGATACTAAGCCATGATTCCATCTTGTACAATAGTATATTACCATAGTTTGTGAAATAAAGAAAGGGAGGAAATATTTCTTCTATTACTTAATGCTTCGTCTATTAGTTCTATGTAAAGGCATTTCTGCGCATTGTTTGGAATTCTAGTTGAATTGTTTTTTCTCTCCACAAAATAGGAAGTTACTGAATTTGCCTTGCTAATTTCTCTTTCATGGGTATATGATCTTCGAACAGTTCATAGCTTGTCCAAAGGGTGGCCATTAATGAGCTAGCTGAGAGTGTGATGGCTTTTAACACCAACTATAAAGATACAGGGCTGATGCGTTGTGATTTTGGGTGGTATGGGGTTTAGAGGGCGGTGAAATTCATGGTGGGTGTGTGAAAAAATTTAGTAGTGGATAGTGAAAAGGATTGAATTGGCTGAAGTTGCTGTAACATGGGGTTTGTCCCAAAAGAAGAGGAGGAAAGCGGGCGGGTGGGGGTTGTGGTTGAGGGTTTGCAATGAAGTAAAAGGGAGGGTGGGGGGGGGGGTGGGGGGTTGGGGCTGGGTGGGAGATTATAAAAATCTGAGTTTTGTAAAAATAAAATGAAAAAATATTAATCAAAACATATCTGTTTTTTTAATTATTTTTATATTTTGTGTCACGTCAGCTTGTATGGTGGTAATAAATTCGCGTTTAAGATGGTCATGGTAATAGATCGTCTGATTAGTTAAAATGTAAACTCGATATTTCGAACATAGTTCAAGTGCAATCTATGTATTTTAACAAAAAAAAAAAGTGCATATATGAGGATACTTTTTCAAAAGAAAGATCACACTAATACATTCATAAAAACATTTTAGACATAACACTCAACCAAATACGTTTTATAGTAAGAGAACTTTTCCAAAACATTCCCCAAAACTGGCAAAAAAGTCTAAAACGAGCTAGTTACAGTAACAAATCAAGTGTTAATTAAAGTCTTTCATATCGTACTTATCGCACTTTTTCATTAGATATTTTAAAAAAGAAAATTTGTCAAAAATATTGGACGTCCAGAAATGAACGAGGAATAATTGTGAAATGTGGAGCTACTATGGATATTAAACAATAAAAAAAATAATTTGCGTGCCAAAATAACAGTATGCGATGAATCGGACATGAAAACCAACAGTTGAAGTTTACTCAAAATACCAAATAGGCGCCTAACTTGATAAAAGGTCCATTATTGAAGAGTTAATAAGTGTTTGGGGGTAATATTATAGCTTTCATTGTCATTATGTCTACTATATATAGCTTATGTCCTCATTCTATGATAGAATGGCGTAATTAATGAATATTTCCCCCTTTTTGTGATACTTTTCTCTATGAATTGACAATCCAAGGAGTACTGTATAATTTATAATTATGAATAAGTTAATCGTGGAAACATGGTAAAAGAGCACAGGAAAAATTTCATCAAGCATAATAGAGTAAGAAATAAGAAGTTTTCTTTGCATAGGAATCCCTTCAATTATTGTAATTTTGTTTGCAATGCCCTTGGAATTTTTTTTATAAACGTGTGAAATGTACGTTTATAATCAATTTATGAATTAAATTGAAATATATTTATTTATGTATAAATTTTACAACTATCACTATATATTGAACTTATGAAATTTTGCATATTACCACTTTTACACTCTACTAGTCAATCTTTAAGTGAAAAAAAAAAGAGCAACCCGGTGTACTAAGCTCCAGTTATGCATGGGGTTTAGGGAAGAGCCGGACCACAAGGATCTATTGTACGCAGTCTTACTTGAATTTCTGCAAGAGACTATTTCTACTATTTGAACCCACGACGTACTGATCACATGTCAACAACTTTAGCATTATTCCAAGACTTCCATTCACTAGTCACTCTTTAAGTGATTGACATTATTTGTTACTGTTAATATCTATTAATATCTACTCAAAAAATAAATATTGCACCTTTTTATCCAAAAAATTGATACATCATTAATTTTCAAATGATAGAAGATCAGTGGTGTATGCAAAATTTAGCTCAAGTAGGCTACTCAAAGAATTTCAAGACAATTATTGTCTTAAATATCGCTAATTACAAATAAAAATAGTAATTCTGACAATTTAAACACAATGAACAAAATAATAAAATCTAGTAATAGTTATTTTTATCTGGCCGCATCAAAAGTTAGTGTTGGATGACCAGAAAAGTAACCCCAAGAAAATATCATGTCACTGAAAATCAAGATAAACGTGTCGGACCATCTGAGCTAAGTCTCATTTGTCAAGAAGAAAATCAAAACTAAGTTGAAGTCATCATGAATAAAAGAAATTCATATTCTAATGAACAGTAATTTATCTTGTCAAATAAATGAAATAAATGTTGGTTTGTGTTGGGTTCAAAACACATAAGTAAGACACAACATAAGTTTTAAAAGTTTTGTTTTTTACTTACCCCAACAATAATTTTGATATGGTTATACAACAATGGAACTTGTAACATAAAATATTTACTTACAAATTGTATTATCTGGAATCTTTATCTACTATAAGGTGCACACGCGGTTGCCCTTCCGATTGCAAGCTCCAAACTTCAATGTAT
The DNA here is from genome assembly GCA_034509755.1 of Anisodus tanguticus. NCBI lineage: Eukaryota > Viridiplantae > Streptophyta > Magnoliopsida > Solanales > Solanaceae > Anisodus > Anisodus tanguticus. The sequence continues at coordinate 36,851,469 of CM067544.1, forward strand.
TTCTATTTCGGAAAGCTAGGAAATCCGGCAGAGGTTCGAGAGAGTATTTGATTCTAAGCCTCTAAGGCTTAGAATGTTTTTCAGAAAATTAGTGTGTGAATAATGAAAAGGAATGCCTCTATTTATAGTTGGAAATTAGGTCAAAACTGGATTAGGGTTTGACCTTGGGCCTGGCTCAAAAATCGATGCAGAGGCGCCGCGGCCCTAGGGTATGGGTGCCGCGGCGCTCGACGTGCACCTGCACTGTCTCAATTAATTTTCCGTGCATTCTTAATTAAATCCAAAATCCAATTTTGACTTAATTAAAATAATCATTATTCATTTAAATATCTCGATTCCAAATCGAACATTTAATTACTCTCTCAATACATCCTTAAATCGAAACGGACAATCGACATAGTGTGACCCTACATGCATCCTCATATCGACATTAATCAAATTAAGGTCTACGCGGAACTCCTAGACGGCGTCGGAAGACGAACTCAATATGTGAAGTACGTTTACGCGAATCCAGTAAACTTAACCTTTATGTGGTAAGATAAAATCATTCCATTCACGACACACCCGATCAAGCTTAGAATTTGTCAAGTGTCTATCTAAATGGCTTAATAATTGTATCTCATCTATATTAGTTGACAACTAGACCACATTCTAAATACGTCTATTGTGTTGGCCAACTACTTAGTCAACCTAATATCACTGAGAATCCGAGTGTTCTCTCGAATATATATTCGAGGAATGAATCCTAATCTTGGCTCAACTACCACCTTCAATCAACATCGTAATGTACCCAATACAAGTCGTATCTCAACCTATAAGGCATTTGAGCTTAGGACGGGATCAAAGTACATTACTTTGTAGACAAGGCGCGTATTAACCTCAAGTCTAAGGACTTCTATCTCCCACACGCTGATCATACTTTAGACAAGTATAACAAACAATATATCAGCAGGGTATACCAATACTTCTAAAGTATCCGTGTGTCCATCACGAGTAGCCATTACTCGTAGCAAGTGAGACATACTACATCCTCTAAGGATGTGATGCAAACGACATGTCGACTTATCACATATCATCGATATCCCATTCTCAATTATCATTAGTCGAGGCTATTTTAAGAGTTACGCTCTATCATGAATATTTCACTCTATTAATGACAACGTAAGCTCAAGGGATGCACATTAATAAATAATTACAAACAATCAAATAATAATTCAATAATTGCAAATGCCAAAATATTAATCTCCATTAATAATAATACGAATGTATATAAAGTACATTTGTCCTAATACAGATTGTCTCTAGGACATAAATATACTTTCAATCTCTCACTTGGCCTAGAGCCAATCTCCAACATATCTAATGCCCATATTCTCAAAATGACCATTATAGCTTAATGGTTTAGTGAATGAGTCAGCTAGATTATCGTTTGTGGGAACATAGTCTAATCTAATCTCTTTAGTCTCTACCATCTCCCTGAGTATGTGGTACTTCCTTGGTACACGTTTGTTTCTGTTGGTTGATCTTGGTTCCTTAGCTTGCGCAATCGCACCAGTGTTGTCACAATAAACTGTTATTGGACAAGTGGCACTTGGAACAACCCCTAGTTCCTTCAGGAACTCAGATATCGCGACAACTTCCTTCCCAGCTTCCGATCCAGCAATGTACTCAGCTTCTGTTGTTGAATCAGCAGTTGTAGCTTGCTTGGAACTTTTCCAACTCACTATTCCGCCATTGAAAATGAAGGCATATCCAGACTGAGATTTGAAGTCATCAAGATCTGTTTGGAAGCTAGCATCAGTGTACCCAGCACATACCAGCTTCTCTTGTCCACCATAGACTAAGAAATATTCTTTAGTTCGTCTAAGATACTTAAGAATACTCTTGACTGCTTTCCAGTGTTCTTCCCCGTGATTTTGCTAGAATTTGCAAGTCATACTAAGTACATGGGCCACATCTGACCTCGTACAGGTCACAGAATACATGATAGATCATATAGCTGAAGCATATGGGATTCTTTTCATGCATTCAAGTTCTGCAATAGTAGAAGGACTATCCTTCTTTGATAACTTGATCCCTTGACCTATAGGAAGATTTCCCTTCTTGGAGTTTTTCATAGAGAATCGTCTTAGCACTTTGTCTATGTATATGGACTGTGACAACCCTAATAATCTATTAGGTCTATCTCTATAGATCCTAATTCCAAGAATGTAGCAGGCTTCACCCAAGTCCTTCGTCATGAAGGTGCTGGATAAACATTCTTTGACTGATTGCATGAGAGTCTTATTATCTCCCATTATCAAAATGTCATCTACATATATAATAATGAAGGCAATACTCTCATCCTTGCGTTTACTATAAACACAGGGTTCCTTTTTGCTTCTGACGAAATCAAATGACTTGATAGCCTTGTCAAAGCAAATGTTCCAACTCCTCGAGGCTTGCTTAAGCCCATAAATGAACTTTTGTAGCTTGCATACATCATTGGTTTGTATTCAAGAGAAAAACCCTCAGGTTGTTTCATATACACCTCTTCAACTAGATTACCATTGAGGAAAGCGGGTTTGACGTCCATCTGCTAAATGTCATAGTCATAATATGCAGCTATTGCAAACAAAATCTGAATGGACTTAATCTTAGCAACAGGTGAAACAATTTCATCATAATCGACACCAGGCCGTTGATTATAACCTTTATCCACCAATCTTGCCTTATAAGTCTGTACCTTGCCATATGCATCAATCTTCTTCTTGAAGACCCATTTGCATCCTATGGGCCTAACCCTATTGGCAAATCAACCAAGTTCTAAACTTGATTGATGTACATCGAGTCCATCTCAGATTTCATGGCTTCTTGCCATCTCTACGAATCAATGTCGAACATAGCTTCGTTGTAGGTTGTAGGTTCATCGTTATAAGGAATATCTATCTCATTGTGTGTTTCAACAAGGAGATTAAGTCTTTCAGGCGGACGATGAGTCCTAGTGGTCTTACGGAGTTGAATATTCTACGTTTCATTATTTATTGCATTCTGATTGTGAGAAGGTCTTTGTGTGTTGGACAATCCATCACCTTGAGAGCTTTCAGGAATGTCATTTTCATGTATTTCCTGAATGAGATGATGTACAACTATTGTATCATCTTTCATTGGTTGTGTATGAGAGTCTTGCATTTCTGCACTATCTCTCACAGCACTCCCACTGGCTGAAGGGCGTACTCTAAGTACCCAATCTTCACCAGATACTCCCACTGAATCCTTGTTTAGGTCATTCGACAAGGGTTCATTTTTTGTGTTATCTTGTGGTTCTTGAATTTCTTCAAGTTCTATCTCTGTGCATCTATGTTCCTTGTAGACATATTCTTCTTCAAGGAAAGTTGTGTTCCTGGAAACAATGACCTTATATTCTCAAGGAAGATAGAAGTAGTATCCCTTAGTTTCCTTTGGATACCCCACAAAATAGTATTTCTCACTTTTAGATTCCAACTTGTCAGTTAGCATCTTCTTTACATATGTAGGGCACCCCCAGGGTCGCATGTGTTTAAGTGCTGGCTTATTGCCGTTCCATATCTCATATGGAGTTTTCTATACTGATTGAAGGAACTCTGTTCAGAATATAAATTGAGCTTTGCAATGCATAGCCCCAAAGGTATGTCGGTAGAGCCGAGAAACTCATCATGGATCTAACCATATCTAATATGGTTCGATTTCTCCTTTTAGCAACACCATTCAACTGTGGCGTTCCAGGAGGTATCCATTGTGATTGGACTCCATGAAGCTTCAAATAATCCAGAAATTCTTTACTTAAGTATTCACCTCCTCGATCCGATCGAAGTGTCTTGATAATTGTTTCAAGTTGCTTCTCTACTTCTGACTTGTACTCCTTGAATTTCTCAAAGGCTTCGGACTTATGTTTCATAAGATACATATGCCCAAACCTTGTGAAATCGACTGTAAAGTGATGAAGTAAGAGAAGCCTCCCTTAGCTTGAGTTGAAAATGGACCACATATATCAGTATGGACCAACTCAAGTACCTCTTTGGCTCGTACCCCTTTCCCAGAAAGTGGTTTGTTGGTCATCTTTCTTCTCAAGCAAGATTCGCAGTTACCATAAGACTCCAAGTCAAATGGTTCGAGGTAGTCTAACTTCCTCAATCTTGCTATCCTTGATTCGTTGATATGACTAAGTCTGCAGTGCCATAAGTAGGTGGGGTTTCTTGGATTACTTATCTTAGCTCGTTTATTTTGCACATTGAAAATTTCACGATTACAGTTTAAAATATACAATCCATCCACAAGCGGAGCATTTCCACAAACAAAACCATTAAAAGACAGTACATAACTGCCATTGGCAATGAATGAGGAAAACCACTCAAATGTCTAACATTGGGATAGAAATGATATTCCTCATTAAAGAGGGAACAAAATAACAATTATTTAGTTCTAAACAAAAGTCTGAAGGTAAATCTAGTCTATAAGTTCCCTCGCGTTCAACATCTACTTGTGCTCCATTTCCAATGCGCAGGTCTACCTTCCAAGGTCCAACCTTTCTGCTTTTAATTAAGCCCTGCACATTACTACAAATGTGCGAGCCACAAGCGGTATCCAATACCCAGCAGTGGGAGTTACATATAGACATATTTATTTCAATTACAAACATACCTTGTCCAGTAGAGGTAGAAGCACCTAGTGCTTTGCCTCCTCTTGGAGCTGTGTAGTTTTTATTTAGAACATGCACTGGCATTTGTCCCGTTTCATTCAGCTTACATTTGAAAGAGTCTCTCAACAGTTCATACTCCATTGTTTGAGATTGGTTTTCATAGAGACTCTTCAAGTGTTCTAGCATTTCGTTGGGGCCCATGTTTTCATGTTGCCTCTGTAACTCCATAGTCATGGAAGACAACATTATACATTTTGCCAAGGCAACATCGTTCAAACGTTTCTGATAAGCCACCTTGTCAAACAGGGCATACTCATCAGAGTTTTCAGCAGGGACTGTGGGGAATAATGTGTCTAACACATACTCAATTCTTTCTAGTATTAACACCAATCGCAGATTTCTTAACCAATCAGGGTAATTTGATCCAGTCAACTTGTTTGTCTCGACCAATATTTTCAGCGATAGATTCGACATTTTATACGACTGAAGAAACAAATAGACTTGAAATTAAACTCTAATATAATTTCTATTGAACACATTCATTAACTAATTAACATGGCCTTTAGTTTAACTAAGTCCCACTATTTTAACATACTCTTCAACCCCATGGAAGAATACAGACTCATATAAAATATGGTCATAATGGGCCATGATCTAGGTTCATGCTATTTCCGCATTTGTTGTGGCTGATAACTTCAACAGCACAACCGGTAGGTCTCTAAACCAATTACAAACAATTTTTAACTCATGTTTGACCGAATGTTCTAAACAATCAATCTGCGTCCCTCGGCTTGTCCGACACTGTGGCGCCAAGACAGCCTAGCAAGTCAACCCCGTTATACGACTGCAATTATGTATCTAAGTGAGTTTTGCCTCATAGAGCAAACACTTTGGTGTAAATACTCATGAAGGTTTATCACCCACTTCTACATTTAACATGCATCTATGAAAGAGTCTAAGTCCTCGTAGACTTAGAGCAAATGCTGTGGCATAAATACTCATCTCACCGAAAAGGATTTTGCAGTACAATCAATTATAACAGACGATGTGTTCATTTAAATGAGACTTGTATTAAAATTTTGGGGAACATTTTAATTCAGTGTTTTAACCAAGATCAATTCTTTTACGCCATATCCAATATGATATCTTAACATCATGCAAACTAATGACACATATAGTTGGGAACCGTCAACCCAATATGCATGATATAAGATGGTTTAATCAAACACTAGGCGTCGCCTGACCAGGGAGTTATAGCGGACGCTATTATAGTAATTTAAATGACAAACAAGTTGACATTTAGCACATAAATAGTATACTTATCAAATATATTGTATAATAATAATCATGGGTTAAACATTCTGAATAATTTTTTTTCGACCGTCGGGGCCGCGGCTCTAATCATTAAGGTCGCAGCGCCAGTGAAGCAGAAACCGAATTTCTACTTCTGCAATGCATTAGAGCCGCGACGCTCCACCATGGGGCCGCGACACTTGCAAGGCAGAAACCTTCGGCTTGCATTAGGCCGCGGCGCTCCACCATGGAGCCGCAACGCATAAAAAGTTTGGAACTTAAAAAAATAAAGCATTAGGGCCGCGACGCTCCACCATGGACCCGCGACGCTTCCTTAAAACCCTAGCAAGCGCTGCGGCGCCCTACTATAGGGCCACGACGCTCACGTCCTGACAAAACGTTTCTGTGTTGATTCTTAAAATCGTTCGAGCCCTAAATCCAATTTAGAGATCAAATCACATATCCTTTATCATCACCCACCATTATCAATAACGCCCATATCGACCATCATCCGTTCTTACTCGTTCTTAGTCGTGCACCGTGCAATGAGCTAGACAACGCACTTTGGCTTAGTTCGAGTTAGAGCGGAATGACTTCCTCGAGTTAGCGTAGGAGATAATTTAGGGTGATATTAAATGTCAACATTTGTTCAAGATATGTAGGATTTCAAGAAACCTCGTTTTAATCCAAATTTATGTTTAACACATATTATTATTCTATTCAATTGTTATATAACCATTGAACCAGCCTGAGCTCTTGATACCACTGTAGGTTTTTGTTGAGTTCAAAACACATAAGTAAGGCACAACAGAAGTTTTAAAAGTTTTGTTTCTTACTTACCCCAACAATAATTCTGGTATGGTTATACAACAATGGAACTTGTAATATAAAACATTTACTTACAAATTGTATTATCTGGAATCTTTATCTACTATAAGGTGCACACGTGGTTGCCCTTCCGATTGCAAGCTCCAAGCTTCAATGTATTTCTCTTTCGGAAAGCTAGGAAATCCGGCAGAGGTTCGAGAGAGTATTTGATTCTAAGCCTCTAAGGCTTAGAATGTTTTTCAGAAAATTAGTGTGTGAATAATGAAAAGGAATGCCTCTATTTATAGTTGGAAATTAGGTCAAAACTGGATTAGGGTTTGACCTTGGGCCTGGCTCAAAAATCGATGCAGAGGCGCCGCGGCCCTAGGGTATGGGTGCCGCGGCGCTCGACGTGCACCTGCACTGTCTCAATTAATTTTCCGTGCATTCTTAATTAAATCCAAAATCCAATTTTGACTTAATTAAAATAATCATTATTCATTTAAATATCTCGATTCCAAATCGAACATTTAATTACTCTCTCAATACATCCTTAGATCAAAACGGACAATCGAAATAGTGTGACCCTACATGCCTTCTCATATCGACATTAATCAAACTAAGGCCTACGCGGAACTCCTAGACGGCGCCGGAAGACGAACTCAATATGTGAAGTATGTTTACGCGAATCCAGTAAACTTAACCTTTATATGGTAAGATAAAATCCTTTCATCCACGACACACCCGATTAATCTTAGAATTTGTCAAGTGTCTATCTAAATGGCTTAATCATTGTATCTCATCTATATTAGTTGACATATAGACCATATTCTAAATACGTCTATTGTGTTGGCCAACGACTTAGTCAACCTAATATCACTGAGAATCCGAGTGTTCTCTCAAATATACATTCGAGGAATGAATCCTAATCTTGGCTCAACTACCACCTTCATTAACATCGTAATGTACCCAATACAAGTCATATCTCAACCTATAAGACATTTGAGCTTAGGACGGGATCAAAGTACATTACTTTGACAAGGCGCGTATTGACCTCAAGTCTAAGGACTTCTATCTCCCACACGCTGATCATACTTTAGACAAGTATAACAAATAATATATCAGTAGGGTATACCAATACTTCCAAAGTATCCATGTGTCCATCAACGAGTAGCCATTACTCGTAGCAGGTGAGACATACTACATCTTCTAAGGATGTGATGCAGACCACATGTCAACTTATCACATATCATCGATATCCCATTCTCGATGATCATTAATCGAGGCTATTTTAAGAGTTACGATGTATCATGAATATCTCACTCTATTAATGACAACGTAAGCTCAAGGGGTGCACATTAATGAATAATTACAAATAATCAAATAATAATTCAATAATTGCAAATGCCAAAATATTAATCTCCATTAATAATAATACGAATGTGTATAAAATACATTTGTCCTAATATAGATTGTCTCTAGAACATAAATATACTTTCAATAAAAACACTTTAGTTGCAATTACTCAAAGCTTTTTACACGGGGTTCAAGATTTATTTTATTGATATATTATATTCTATATTCTAATGTGATCTACAGAAACACACAGAGGTTAAATTGTTTAAATGGACCTCCTTTAATTTCCTTAATTTGTTTTTCCTTGCCGAAGACAAAAGGGAAACTTTCAAAACCTTGTTTTTTATGGTGGTGGAGGAGGATTGTTAGGGCGGATATAGGGTTGATGTTATAAATTTAGTAGATTTTTTTTTTAAAAAAAACAACATGTATAAATTATTAATTAGAAACTCAATAAATCAAATAAACTCGAATCTGAAACACATAAACTTTATATTATGAATGCGCCTCAGAAAATTGCAAATATAAGATGCCACTACAAGAAAGTATAGAATTGACAACAAAACTTTAGCAACAATAAAAAAACGTAAATGACAATAAAAAATTAATATATTGTTGTTAAAAACGTAAATGACAACAAAAGGCGAAAACTTTTTTCATCGAATGTTATTACAACGGCATACAATAAATCTTATTATTGCGAAAATTACTTTTGATAAAAACAGTCAATATGACAAAAAATATATTATTGATAAATACCTTTTTCTTGCTACTCCTTTATAAGAGGACAACTATCAATAATGTTGTGTACTATTTGTGACAAAGTCTAATTGAGTACACACAACTTAGATATTTCAAATATGACAGGAAAATGGTTCCCCACCAATGTACAAGAAATCATTATATTGTCACTTTTTAATAATGTATCAAAAGCAAAAGAGCAACTCAAAAACTGACTAGTGGAGTGTAATAATCCTTTTAGTCGGTTCATCTAATTATGCTCCCATTGATAAAGAGTGATGACCATCAAAATTATTGTAGTTTATGAAGTATTGGTCAATGGTCATTATATTGATAATGTGTTGTTGTCATCTATTAATTATTCAGTGAATATGGTCCTTATTTGGATTATTATTTTAGTTAAAACTTAATAAGCTTGAAGTAACATTTGTTCTCCTCTAATGATGACCACTTTGGTCGATCACCACAAGAATTTAAGTTTTTAAGTTAGCAGAAGAGAATTGGATGATTAACTAACAATCACTAGTGCTCTGGTTTAAACAGTTTACATTTTTAATCTTGTATTGCCTTCATGACCTCAAACACCTTCATTCACTTTTTGACACATAATTTCTCCAAAATTTATAACAGGAATGGAAGAACCTTGGAAGCAATAACTCCACTAGTTTTTCTAGTCAAATGGCTGAACGTCCCTCTCCTTATTCATTAGTTTGTCTTTGGAATTCTTTTCATTAAATTAAACTTTCAAAATTAAGAAAATGACAATCAAACATTTCATTTTCTCCTTAACAAAAAAAAATAAGAGAAGATCATTATAGAGGGTCCGTTTTCGTTTTATTTTTTGGTTTTTTGTCATTTGTCTAATTTCTTTAATTTTTTTTAAATGTAAACAATTTAGAATTCCTTTTAAGAAGTGACTGATTGAGGTTCATATCAATTTTCAGAGAAGTCTTTTGTATGAAGCTAGACAGTTTCTCGTGAAAGTCACCGAATGAAGAATAAATCTTTTTAGGTTAAATAATTGTAAGGATAGAATTATCTAAATTTAAGACAAAGAACACCAAAAGAGTAAAGTGAAATTTTCACAAATGACTATACTTTGGTTTTTTTTAGGGAGAGCTATACTTTTGCTAATTACATTTCGTAGCTACAGTAACATGTATTCAAAATTCATATTCCAATCTTTGTTGTATTTATTTTGTTGTATTCAAATCAGATGTATTCAACTCAACTGTATTCAAGTCAGATGTATTCAACTCATCTGTATTCATTTGTAGCTATTTTTACGGTGTATTCAATTTGTTGTATTTAAAATCGATTGTATTCAAACAACATAAATGCAAAAAACACTGTATTCAACTTATTGTATTTAAATTCGATTGTATTCAAACAACATAAATAAAAAAAATACATGAATATTCAGATGTATTCAAAATTTATTATATTCATTTGTATACAAAAAAAACTCCTTCGAAATACATACGAAAAATATATAGAAAAACACTCTATTTACACTAAAAAAATGATGAATACACTCAAATACAAATACACTCGAATCTGAAATACAAGAAATAAAATACACTCGAATCAGTTGATTCACCGGAGTTCAATGTCGTTTTCCGGCGCAGACCATATTTGAGCCACCATTTAGATCTGAGAATGGAATTGTGGTGGCCGGTCATATCTGAGCCTCTAATATGAGAACAGAATCGGTTAGATCTGAGCCACCGTTTAAATCCGGCGCCGGACAGATCTGAGCCTCCAATCTGAGAATAGAATCGGAGGCGCCGGTAAGATCGTCAACGATCGGAGATGGAGGATCCCAAGTTGGAAACGGATATTCGAAAGAAACGATTGGATCATGTGAGGCAAGCTGTGATGTGGTGGTTGCTTGTGGTTTGCGGAGCTCCAATTGCTCGTTGGAGGAGAGATCCGACAATCATGTGAATGATTCGTCTCCAGATCTCCGGCAGTGGGGAAGCGGCGGAGAGAGGGACGGAGAGAGAGAGACGTGAGAGATAAATACAAACCATAAACCTAATGTATTTTAGTAGTATTCTATGGATAGTAATTTACAAAACTAAAATCACTGTAGCTACTAAATATTTATAAAATTAAAAGGTAGTTATTATCAATAATTACTTATTAGAGATAGCTATGTCAAGTAATTATTCCAAGAGTAATTAAAGAAAAACCAACAAATAAGTACCATTTTAAAACTTGATCATTTCGTGCACTCAAGGCCCACAGTCTCTTTTAACTATCTTTACAGCCCATAAAGGAAAAAGAGTCACTAATTGGGCCTTGAGTAGAAAGCAGCATTGGTGATACGGATAAGAATGATTTTTCTTTGGTGTCCACCAGGTGTTTGGTAGGGGGTTTCTAGAATTTCGAAAAGATGAGTGTAACAGGGGGATTTTTTTTTTAATTTAAATTGACGAATTTAACTTTTAGGTTCTTACTATTAAAATTTATTAAACTTTTGAAATTGTAGGTTTAAAAATATTATTTTTATCAAAATTTTAGTGATTTTCACACACAGACTATATGCTACATCCTTCACTCTTGGTTAGTTTTAGTATAAATATTCAACTTCATTATATTAAAATTTTCAATTACAAAAGGAGGATATGAGGGATTTGAGAGAATAAATTAAATTAATAAATAAAGATAAGCAAAAAAAAACTTAATTAAACAGGGAGGATTTAAATTAATAAACAAAACAAAGAAAGACAGACAAAGAAAAAGTACTTAATTTAAGCAAGATAGACATGGGAACTAAATCATCAACCACATTAGTAGAGGTGCATCTAATAGATATTGCACAATATATTTAAAGAGATTTTTTTATTTAATCCAGTTTCTCCTCAGGTTAAGTACACCTGTTGGAGCTGGGGGTTTTGACATTGACCCCTACTTATGTATATTAAAATCCAATAAGTGAAAACATGAAGGTGAGAGACATAAAGCCTTACCTCCTCTGATCCTATATTAGAATTTGTCAAGCGAATTCCTATACAAAAATCTTGCACCTTGTCAACCTTATAGTTTTCCTAACGTTAGACTACATACAAAGATTACATTATATAACAAAAGGTGTGACTGCCTTTCTCCATCCTAATGAACGTTTGGACTGTTATTGTTGTTCCTCTTAGATTGCCTGATTATCAACCTAATCCATTATGCTTGGTCCAATGGCTTGCGCTTAGGCAAGCTTTTGAAGACTCTTGTATTATTGATACTGACATTCGAGCTATGCTTTGCAGGAACATTAACTATTTGATTAGCTTCTCTGAAGCAATGTTGAATGATGCACTGTTCCCAAATCCTTCCTCATATTACTGATTTTGTCTTCTACATTCCAAGGAGGGGAAATATTGCCTTGAAGCATGTTTACCACAGTCATAGAATCTAGCTCAAGAATGAACTTATCATTTCTGTTCTCTATGCACCACTAGATTGCATAAGCTACAGCTTCCACTTCAGCCATGTTGTTAGTGCAGAATTGCAGAGAATTGGCAAAAGCCATCAATATCTCTCCATTTTTGTTCCTAACAACTCCCCATACCAGCAATATTATTTTCTCTATTGCTACTACCATCAGTATTGCTAGTCGTCAATAGGTTTCTCCCATATCACTATCTTACTTCAGTGATAAGTCTTTCTTTAACAAAACCAGATTGGTTTTGAGAAATCAAGTTTGGTAACAGTCTTGCCAATCTATTGGAACACACTTTTGAGATGATCTTGTTTATGAATTGCTTAAACTGATAGGTCTAAGTTGATTGAAAGAATCTGGTGATTTCACTTTGGGCAACATAATCAGACAACTATGAGTAATGAATTTAGAGAGTTTCTTCCATCTGGAAAAAAATCTTCCACCATATTGAAAAGGTATTCAACTATAATTGACCAACACATTTGAAAAAATGACCATTAAAACCATCAGGTCCTGCTGCATTATCTGGATAAAGACCTTTAACAATATCTTCTATTTCTTCCATGGTTGGAATCTTAATGAGGAACATGTTGTCCTCATCACTGATAATAGGCTCAATCCTTTTGAGGAATGTAAAATCATGATCCTGTTGAGATTGAGTGAACAGTTGATTATAATGTCTAATAGCAGCTTCTGATATCAATCTGTCCTCTTGAATCCACTATCCATTTTCATCTTTGATTATGTGTAGGAAAGCTCTTTTCCTTCTTTGTATGACCACACTATGAAAATATTTTGTGTTACAATCTCCTTCATCTTCCCATTTAACTCTAGCCTTTTGCTCAAGGATAGAGTTTTCCATATTTATCCATTATACTTGTTCAGCATATATCGCATGAAGGTTGATTCTATTTTGATCAGAAGCATCGTCCTCATAATTAGATTCAGCCACTTCTATATGATCTTCTAGCTCCTTGACTTTATCAAAACATTTCCAATGAAGGTCTTAGACAACAAATGAGACAGTGGGCCAAGTTTTTGACTTTCTATTGCTCATATACATAGGAGTACCTTCAGTGTTTTCAACCCAGCTGGCTTTAAAACTATTCATAAAATCTGGTTGAGTTGTCCAGAAGTTCAGGAACTTGAAATATCTAACTGGAATGGTATCACTTAATGCACATTTGAGTAGCATAATGTTGTGATCAGATCCTGTTTTGGGGAGATGCCTTACTATTATATTGAAAAATTCCTCAGACCATTTGTCATTATACATGTCTCTATTTAGTCTTTTCAGAATTGTCTTATTTTTTCTTCTACTATTGCACCATGTGTAGTTACTACCACAGTACCCTGCATCCATCATTCCACATTCCTCCATGCAATTAATAAAATCCAAATTTCTACATAGTCTCTATCTTCTTCCATACTTCTTCTCACTAGATTCCATTATCACATTAAAATCACCCATAATGGACCAAGGACCCACTATTTGTTGATTCGATTGATTAAGGGATTCCCATAACTCCTTCCTTGTTCTAGATTTGGTTTTGGCATACACAATTGTAACATGAAATCTGACTTGAGACATGATGTGATGAACTTAAAGAGTTAATTGTTGAACATGATCTTCCACAATATTGCAGCTGTAATTTTCATCCCCAAAGCACCAAATTTTACCACTACAGTTTGCAGTGGCATTATTGAAGCCTAATCTCCTTCTAAACTGGTGTAACTTTGAGCTATTTACAAAAGGCTCATGTAAAGCTATAAAAGAGGCCTGGGTTTTAGCTAATATGATGAGTCTAATGAAAGCACCTTTGGACTTAATCCCCCCAATATTCCATATGGTTGTGTTAATCATTGGAAACAGATGGAATAGTATTTTTTGGTTCTTTTTCCTGTGCCTCTTGTGAGAGGAGGAGAGGATGGCATCTTTGGTGTATTCCTACTGATTGTCCTCTAGGGGACAAACATTGTGTTTCTTCCACTTTATTCATTAGCTTAGTAACTTCATCTTGCTCATGTTCCTTTTCCATAGAAGAGAAAGCATTTATCAAGCTATTAGCCACTTCTTCATCTTTTTCAAAGTTATCAGAGTCCAGCATAATAGGATCTTGATTATCAATTCCATTCTCCTACAATACTTCCTGAGGTTTCTTATGAATTTCAAAGCCAGGAGGACAAGATGAATCACTCTGCTCTGCTGTCTTCTCTTTTTGTCTACCTTGTTGTATGAAATCTTCAGTATTCTGATCATTCTGAATACACAAAGGTGTAACAGTGTTTCTATTATCCTCTTTCTGAATTTTGTTGTCACATTCTACCTCATTCCCTTCATCAATTTGCTCTCTTCCTTTGTTGGTGCTAATGTTAGAGTTGGAGCTCAAGTTCATAGGAATTTGTTCTGATTGTTGATGTTGCTGCCTTTCTTTCCCAGCCTACGTTTTCCTTAAGACTTTACGAACATCATTTTTCCTTCTTCTCGTCCTCAGTTTGGTTGTTTTTCCCTTTTTTTCTGTTGTTGTTTTCTGCTTTATCCCTCCCCCTTGTTTTCAACATCTTCCTCATTGATGGTGTTTCTGTTGGCGTTATTCTGAGATTCTTGATTTCCTCTTTTTTTATGATCTTGACTATCCTTCTTGCTCTTATCCTACATTTCTTCCATTTCACTACTAATATCATTTTTCTGATCATTGGTTTTTTCCTCCACATTTTTATTCCTTTCCTCATTTTCTTTTCCATTTTGTTTCTTCTCTTTTTCCAATCTTTTTTTTCATTCCAAAACCCTGGAATCATCAATAAGGTGACCTAGTAGACTGCAATGGGTGCAGTATTTAGGCATAGATTCATATTCAATCTTTTGGTAGAAGCCTCTAAGAGGAATGTTTTCATCTTCAGCACCAATCCATATTTTGTGAATCCTTGGCTTTGTGAGATCTATTTTGACCCTTATCTTGGCCATACTTGGACGAGTTCTGCCTCCAGTGGCATTGTCCATACAATCGGGTTACCAATGGGGCTTAGGATTTGCCTAATATAGTATAATGTATGACAATGGAAAGGTGGTTCTGGTAGGAGGACCCAAATCGGAACTATAGGGCTGTCAATTTTGAGTATCCATTTCAGAGGTCATTTTGTCATCCATAATTGCATTCCTTCAATTGTCATTACTCTTTTAGGCCAAATTGAAGCAAAATCTTCCTCATTCGTACAATTTATGAAAACATTATAGTTAATCTACACACCTATAATAACCGTACCTTTCAATGGAGTTCGTTCAGAAAATGTAGCCCTAATTCGATCAATTTGGGGTCTTGGTTTTAGAAATCGACCAACAATTGTTAGTCTACATTCTGTATCCATAACTCCATAGAAGTCCTTGTCTTTGAAGATGACAGCATGTACTCCATTGTGTGTTGTGACTCGTGCTTTAACACTGGGTTCTCCAAAATTTATCGGGGTTTTCGGGGCTGAGTTAATTGCATTCGCATACAAAGGTTGATTGGGATTTTTGTTGGTGGTATTGGGGGTTATTGTTAGAGCAGGATTGCTGGTTGAGTTCTCCAGTGCAGGAGTAGCCATGGCCGAAGCCCTAATTCCTGATCTCAGGTAGAGAAACCTAGCCGTTATAGTAAGAGAGAAGAGAGTTTTTTTTTGTCATATGAGTACCTCTAATTAAAATGTACTTAGTTTTAAAGAGATATAGCATTGTTATATGCCTATATATAATCTAGCGACGGTAGTGTTTGTAGGTGAATTCACACTCCTCTATTTGGCGACGTCTCTAGTGTTTGGTTTCCCCTTTCAGTCCGGACTAGTCTAAGTTCGCACGAGAAGTCCTACTTTGAGGGTGAAACATTTTCTATTAAAGATGATATCATTCTCAAAGTTCAAATTCAAAATTTTTGATTAATGATAAAAGATAGTAACTATTCAATCATAATCTTTGGTAATATAACAATGTTACTTTATAAGAACACAAAACTTAATATTTAAATTAACAAGTTTTATGTGTTAACGGTTTCACCAATTTTGACCCACTATGTAATTGGATTAGAATATATGGTGAATATATTGAAGTAAATATTGATAGTGAATATATTTACCGTATATTATGTAAATATTCTATAATTAATATTTTAGTGTAATTATGTAAAGTAGAGATCCTCATTCTATTATGATTACAATTGTACACACTCTATATATTGTATTAATGAGAGGACTCCACTCAAGGAGATTTACACTATTTTACATGGTATCAAGAGCCAAAAATCCCTCCCTACCCTAAACCCTATACTCGGCCCCCCTATTCATTCTCTTTCCGATGCCAAAACCCAAGTATAAACCGTCGATATACACATTGTATATGGCTAATATACCCTAACCGCATATATACAATTCGTATACGGCTGATATATCGCCGCCCTAACCCCCTCTCTTTATTTACATGGTTCCGGCAGCCCTCATGGCATCACCCGCGGCCCACATTGCTTCTCCCGCTTCCTCTTCCTCAACACTCGACGTCACAAATCCTCCTCCCTCTTCCACCCCAACACCTTCCATCCTGTTTTCGCCATAATCAATAATAAGAACTTCATCTCGTTGATTCTTGATCAAAAGGATTGACAATACTCGTAGTGGGTTGAACTCTTCCAAATTCGTGCATGTGCTTACAACGTGCTTGATCACATTGATACCACCTATCCTGCCAACCCGACGTCGACAACACAACGTGGAAACGGCTTGACCACTCCGTACAAATTATCACCTCGTACCACTCCGTGTGTCTTCTTGGGATTCCCATCAAACCATAGGGGTATTTATGCTATGACTTGTCCACATGCAAAATCATAGTCTCACGACATGTCACGTTCGAGGAGAATGTTTTCCCATTTGCCAACATCCAACAATTTCAAGCCACTGATTATAGATTCCTTAATGACCCGGACACCTCATCTCTAGTCCAAAATGCACTACAATATCCGCCACATCCGGCCATACCACCCCTACTCCCATCCGATTCGACATCCCCAACTGTCCCGACGACCAGTGCCCCCCGCTACAACCCCACTGCCTGATGACAATCCCACCCCACCGCCCCTCCCTCCCGTTGAATTTTACCAGACCTAACCCGCCAGCCCTAATACACCGTCAACCACCACACTGCCTAGCCCCACTATCCCGACATACTGCCCATCACCACCCAGTCCATCTGCCCAACCAATGACCGTTCCCATGCACCGAATGAAAAACCGTGCACAACACGGGATTTTCAAACCAAAAGTTCACTTTAACCTATCCACTAAAACTATCTCACATATTCCTAAAAACCTAAATTAGCCAAGCTTGACCCAAATTAGAATGCGGCCATGCGTGTGGAGTTTAATGTATTAACACATCAGCACACTTGAGATCTTATCCCAAAACCAGAGGGGGTGAATATGATTCGTTGTATGTGGCTCTATCGTCACAAATTCAGAGACAGTGGTGAGCTTGAACGCCATAAGGCAAGACTTGTGGCCAATGGTACTGGGCAACATGAGGGAGTTGATTGTGGTGAGACTCTTAGTTCTGTAGTCAAACCAGCCACCATTCGTACTGTTTTGAGCATAACTATGGGGAAGAATTGGCCTATTCACCAGCTTGATGTAAAAAATGCTTTCTTACATGGGGATATGAAAGAAACCATTTATATGCATCAACCACCTGACTTTGTGCATCTGGAGGTTCCTAAGTATGTCTGTCGTCTTCGTAAGTCACTGTATGGATTAAAATAAGCCCCCAAGGCTTGTATGAACGGTTTGATACATACATCATACATATCGGGTTCGTGTGCAGAAAGAGTGATCATTCACTTTTTATTTTTCATCGATGTAATGACATGAATTACCTTCTTTTATATGTGAATGATATTGTTATGACAGCTTCTTCTGATGCACTGAAACACGAGATCATTGCCCTGCTCAAGTTCGAATTTGCTATGACAGACTTAGGTAAGTTGAGTTATTTTTTGGGGATATCAGTGACCAGATCAGCACATGCCATGTTCTTATGTCAGCGTAAGTATGCCAAGAAAATTGTTTACATGGCTTAAATGGCGAACTGCAAGATCATACCCACTCATGTCGATTCAAAGTCAAAACTCAGTGCAGATGACGGGGATCCGGTAAGCGATCCCTCTCTTTATAAGAGTTTCACATGTGTTTTTCAGTATCTCACCTTCACTCGGCCCGACATTGCCTATGATGTTCAGTAGGTGTGCTTGTTCATGCACGCTCCCAGAGAGCCTCACTTTACAACTCTTAAGCGTATCATTCGGTATGTTAAGGATACTCTTGACTATGGACTACATCTATATCCCTCTGCACCGACTAGGTTGCTATCTTACACGGACACCGATTGGGCAAGCTGTCCGGACACCCGTCGCTCTACGTTCGAGTGCAGAAGCAGAATATCGAGGCGTTGCGAACGTTGTTGCTGAGTTGTGTTGGCTACGAAATCTCCTTCTTGAGCTTCATTTTCCCTTACGTAAGACATCTTTGGTTTACTATGACAACATATCTGCTGTCTACTTGTCTCATAACCCGGTTCAACATCAGCGAATCAAGCACATTGAGATGAATATTCACTTTGTTCGTGAGAAGGTTGCAATGGATCACGCTAAGGTGTTGCATGTTCCTTCTTCGTATCAATACACATATATCTTCACTAAGGGGCTTCCTCGGCAATTGTTCCTTGACTTCCGATCCAGTCTCAGCGTCCGACCTCCTCCCGCTCCGACTGAGGGGTGTGATAGTGAATATATATATTCACCGTATATTCTGCAAATATTCTGTAATTAATATTTTAGTGTA
This sequence comes from Anisodus tanguticus, assembly GCA_034509755.1. Taxonomy (NCBI): domain Eukaryota; kingdom Viridiplantae; phylum Streptophyta; class Magnoliopsida; order Solanales; family Solanaceae; genus Anisodus; species Anisodus tanguticus. The sequence goes on from CM067544.1 coordinate 36,870,619, forward strand.
ATTATGTAAAATAGAGATCTTCATTCCATTAGGATTACAATTGTACACAATATATATGTTGTATTAATGAGAGGACTTTACTCAAGGAGTTCTACAAATATGTCTACAGATTAAGTATTATCCTTTATACATATATATTGTATTGAATCTAAATACTTTTAATAAAATACTGCTTTCGCCACTGAACTTCTAATGTCAAGATCGTGTATGGATTACCAACATCAGTCGAGGAAAAAAAGTTCCAATATGCAATTTGTGCAGGCACATTATAATTTTGGAATTCTACTGTGGCGTTTCAATTGGGTTTATAATTATTGGTACACAAGTATATTAGTATGATTGCAATACCTCACACTTAATTCCCAAGTCATTATTTGTGCAAATCTTTTTAGGAGCTCCGATGCTTTGCTATTCTCAAATTGTCTTAAGAAAATCAAAAAGAGATTCACCTCTAATTGCATGGTCTTTAATTTTTGCTCTTTAAAATCGAATTTATGCCTAGCGTAGGCGGCAAAACATAACTTATGGGATACTATGATGCGAAAATATAAACTTATGTTTCGCGAAAAAATTTGTTTGGCTTGAGGGGCAAAAAGTAAAGACTGGTAGAAAATAGGGGAAAAGTGCAATTGACCCCCTATTTTACTACTTAATGACATAAGAACCCAAAAATATGAGGACAGAAAGAGAAACTGATCCTACCAGTTAAGGATATTAAAGTAGCTCTGCATATGATTTCTGTGAATGCTTCTAGTGATAAATTATGATGAAATGATAAATACTCATAATTTAAGCACTTACCCCATGTTTTCACCGTATACATTTAAATTTTATTGGATAAAATCCTTTTGTATTTGAATATTAAATTTTAAATTTAAAAATATTCTTCAAATTATTCAAGTCCAATATATGAAATTTGATTAAAGGCTCAACTAAATCATCTCGTTGAATTTCACAATAAAAGCCGGAATCATTAGCACAAGGTCAATTATATGTCACCTAGTAATTAGTATTAACGCTGAAACTCATCTCATATGACAAATAACATGACGTACCAAGTTAAATAACATAACCCTTGTATAAATTAAAGTGGACAATAATCTACACCACAGACAAATCCTGTCCATCATATCTGATTTTACATTCTTTAATTTGAAGTTATACATTTGTAAAATTTCAATGAAACACAAAAAAGAAAGAGCTTATCAAAATGCAAAAACCACGCATGCCTGACTGCACTCAAAGCATTGGGGACCTCATTGCAGTATTATAGAATAGGAGTAATAGAATTGCTTTTTTTTAATATTCATTGGTAAGACCAATACAACTTTCTCTGATTAAAATATGAAGATGTTAGTCAGCTTCACATGGCACACAATTTACTATAATAGTAAATCATATAATGAAAGATCTTCATAGCTTTTAATGTGAAGATTTCAACCCTAATTCTTAATTTGAAAGATCATAAAAGCATGAACAACACTGAATTAAAAAATTACAAAGATAAAATTAAATAAGCATGTTCCACCATTATGCCGATTCTCTAAGCATAGTTGTGAATAATAAATTACTGGAACTTATCCTTTTTCTCGGAAGATCAAATTCCACAAGGTTGCCCTCCATTTGATATCCACCGATGACAATTGCTTGTCCCCATGTTTGTGTTCGTTCAAAAGGCTAGGTACACGACATCATCGCTAACTTTTATCAATGAGTTTGCACCGATAATTGTCCAATACACATTTGGCTTGTGCAAACGAAATTAATTTCAGGTGCATTATAGCCAAGGCGTGACATACCAATAGTAGAAGAATCAAAGCAAGTTTTAAAAGGTTACACTACAGGGACGGTGTGCACATCTTTAGGCATCACGTTAACGAAAGCTTTGCTCACAACACTAAAAATAGAAGTCTCCAATATAGTGTAAGGAACAACCGTACTGATTCTTGTCCCATGGTTATCACTTTCAAGGTCCAACGTGAGTGTTAAATATACCAAGTATACATACGATATACACGTTATGCACGTGTATATCATATGTATACTTGGTCTCGGCTTCCCTCGGATATTGTCCTTATTGTACACAAATTTGTATAGTTGTAGTGTACCTTAATTAGTCTTGTACTCTTACCATAATTGTATAGTTAATCTCCATGTAGAATAAGGTTTTAGGAATATAATAGGAATATGATTCTCATATTATGGAAATATGTAAATTGTATATATAGTCTTTCAATTAATGAAAATAATCAGGTGATTATTTCTTTCATGGTATCAGAAGTCTAGGTTTTTATTCCTCTCTTCATAATTTTCGTCGACCTCATCCCATTACCGGCGACCTGCCTCAATTTCCGAGCCCTCTTTCTCAGATTTCGTGCCCGACAGTCTCTCCTCTCTTCCCAAAATTTTCTTTCCAATCCCTAAATCACATATTGTTCTATCAGTATGTCTACATCACAGAACACGTTTCATCCTACCCTTATAGTTTCTAACATCAAGAATAACATCCATCTTGTTCTTGAAATAGAAAACGTCCAATATGCGACGTGGGCCGAACTGTTCAAAATTCACGCACGCTTGCATCAAGTCATCCATCACATAATCCCCGCGGCTCCTAAGGATACGGAGGTCCCACGACGCGAGGATGATCCTAAATTATGGACAACTCTTGATGCCACCGTCCTTTAGTGGATATATTCCACAATTTCTACCGACCTTTTGCAAACGATTATTGAACCTGACGCTACGGCGCAGGCGACTTGGGATAGACTACATGATATATTCCAAGATAATAAAAATTCTAGAGCTGTTACTCTTGAGCAGGATTTCTCCAACGTCAATATGAAAGATTTCCCTAACATTTCGGCTTATTGCAAAAGATTGAAGGAATTGGCAAACCAACTCCGCAACATTGGCGCACCAGTTTTGAATGATCGTTTGGTCCTCCAAATAGTTTCAGGCCTGTCCGAGGACTATAGTGGTGTTGTCACGCTTCTTCGTCAAAGCAATCCTCTTCCGCAATTTTATCAGGCATGTTCTATGCTTACACTCGAAGAAGCGGACATGTCTAAAAAGGCAGCTACCGGGGCTAGTCCCGTAGTCATGATGACCAAGTCCACTTTTCATTCTACCGATTCCAACAACTCCCGCCAAAACCGCAACAATGGTGGCGGCAAAAAAGGACAAAATAAGATAAATAATGGCAAAAATCGCGGCGGCAATAATGGCGGCAACTGGAACAATGGTGGTGGCAGCGGTGGCCCTCGGGGCGGTCAACAACAACACCAGTTTTGGGCCCCACAGTGGGCCCCTATGCAGTGGCAGTGGGCCCCGCAGTCTAGCCAAACAGTGGCAACCCAATGTTTTCACCTCAATGGCAGTGGGCTGGCCAGCCTCAGTCATGGCCCAACATGCAGTGGCCCAGTTTCAGTCAGCCTTCTGGGCCGAGGAAGCAAGCAGGGGTGCTTGGGCCTCGGCCCCCGCAGGCCCATCACGCAGTGGCCCTCCTTCTACCAACATCGAAGTCGCAATACACACGCTTGGTTTAAATCTTCCAGACCCAAATTGGTATATGGACACCGGTGCCACTACCCACATGACATCCGATTCAGGTACGCTCTCGTCTTATTCCAATTTGAGCAACCCTCACGGCATAATTATTGGTAATGGTAATTCTATTCCAATTCGTGGTTATGGTCATAAAACTTTATCTCCCCATCATCCACCTCTTATCTTGAAAAACACCCTATATGCCCCCAAATTGATTAAAAACTTAGTCTCTGTCCGTAAATTCACTACTAACAATTCCATTTCTATTGAATTTGATCCATTTGGTTTTTCTGTGAAGGATTTCAAGACAGGGAGTCCTCTCATAAGGTGTGATAGTAGGGAAGATCTTCATCCTATCACACCCAGTTCCGGTCCATCGAGTCAAGCCTTGCCATCAGCATTTGCAACCCTTTATCCTTCCTTGTGGCATGCTCGTCTTGGTCATCCGGGATCATCTATTTTGTCGTCATTAGATAAAAATAATTTTATTTCATGTAAGGGTACGAGTAATACTCCAAATTATCAGTCTTGTTCTTTAGGAAAAATTGTTAGGTTGCCATTTGTAGACTCAAATTCTCATACTTTAATGTCATTTGATATTATTCATAGCGACTTATGGACGTCTCATGTTCTTAGTTATTTGGGTCATCGGTATTATGTTCTCTTTTTGGATGACTATTCTAAGTTTTTATGGACTTTTCCGATAGCGAAAAAATCTCAAAATTTTTCCATCTTCTTAAATCTAGAGCATTCATTAGAACCCAATTTGAACGAGAAATCAAAAATATTCAGTGTGATAATGGCAAAGAATATGACAATGGAGTGTTTCGGGAATTCTGTGATAATAATGGGATCAATTTTCATTTTTATTGTCCTCATACGTCTTCACAAAATGGGAAAGCCGAACGTAAAATTCGTACCATAAATAACATTGTCCGAACTTTATTGATTCATGCTTTCGTACCCCCGTCTTTTTGGCATCATGCTCTTCAAATGACTACATATCTCCTTAACATAATTTCTTCCAAAGGTTTGACATATTCTTCCCCCCTTCAAATTTTATATAATAAGACTCCTTCATATTCACATCTTTGGGTTTTTGGGTGTTTGTATTATCCGTTATTCCCGTTCACCACAATTAACAAACTTCAGGCTCGGTCTACTCCGTGTGTTTTTTTGGATTTTCCGTCTAATCATTGTGGTTACAAATGCTTTGATTTATCCTCTAATAAAATCATCATTAATCGCCATGTAATTTTTTATGAATCCCAATTCCCGTTTGCTAAGGGTAGTACTCCCATGCCTAGTTCGTAAAATTTTTTGGATGATGGTATAACTCCGTATATTATTCACCATTTTCGGACGTCTCCCACACACAAAATTCTCCAGCGGGCCCACTGCCCCGTCACGAGCTATAGTACCCAGTATAATCACTGGGCCAGTCCAGCCCACTCCCGCCACTTGTCCAGCCCCTGTTTACCGTGTTGGGCCAGCAAGCCCACTGCTTGCTGGCCAGTCCGTCCCGAGTCTAGAAAATTCCCAAAATACGCCCAATTCTTCCTCGAGTCATAGACCAGTCACTCGTAGTCAACGGGGTATTTTAAAACCGAAAAGACATTTTAATTTACATTCTAATGTTCTTAAATCACCCTTACCCTGTAATCATGTGTCTGCTTTAAATGATCAGAATTGGAAAATTGCTATGATCGATGAATATAATGCTCTTATTGATAATAAGACGTGAGAGTTGGTACCCCATCCATCCGGTATTAACATTATTAGGTCTATGTGGATTTTTGCTCATAAGAAAAATTCAGATGGTTCATTTGCCTGACATAAGGCGTGGCTTGTGGGTGATGGAAAGACTCAGCAGGTTGGTGTAGATTGTGGTGAGATGTTTAGTCCGGTGGTCAAGCCGGCTACCATCCACACTGTGCTTAGCTTGGCCCTTTCAAAAGCATGGTTGATTCATCAGTTAGATGTAAAGAATGCTTTCCTACATGGTGATCTCAAGGAAACAGTCTATATGCATCAGCCTTTGGGTTTTCGGGATCCCAAACATCCTCATCATGTATGTTTGTTGAAGAAGTCCTTATATGGGCTAAAGAAGTCTCCACGGGCATGGTATACACAGTTTGCCGACTATGTTTCGACTATTAGGTTCACTCAGAGCAGGTCGGATAATTCCTTGTTCATCTACCATCGTGGTTCGTCCTTGGCCTATATTCTATTATATGTGGATGATATTATTTTGACTATATCGTCAGATGTCTTACACCAGTCCATCATGACAATGCTCAGCTCTGAGTTTGCTATGAAAGACTTGGGTTCTTTGAGTTATTTTTTGGGGATTGCTGTCACTCGTCATGCAGATGGGTTAATCCTATCTCAACGGAAGTATGCAGTTGAGATCATTGAAAGGGATGGGATGTCATCCTGTAAGTCCACTTCTACTCCAATTGATACTAAGCCCAAGCTTAGTGCTGTGGCAGACGCACCATACGAGGATCCAACCCGATATCGCAGTCTTGCAGGGGCCATTCAGTATCTTACATTCACGAGACCTGATATTATGTATGCTGTACAACAAGTGCGTTTGTTTATTCATGATCCCAGAGTTGAGCACATGAATGCGCTCAAACGCATCATTCGATATATTCAGGGTACACTTGACTATGGCTTACATTTATATCCTTTGTCGACGTCTACACTTGTCTCGTATACATATGTTGATTAGGGGGGCTGTCCAGATACCAGGCGGTCTACGTCTGGTTATTGTATGTTTCTTGACAACAACTTGGTCTCCTGGTCTGTGAAACATCAGTCGACATTGTCCTGATCCAGTGCCGAGGCCGAGTATCGAGGGGTAGCTAATGTGGTCTCAGAATCATGTTGGTTAGGTAATTTGCTATTGGAGCTTCATTGTCATATTTAGAAAGCAACCTTCGTGTATTATGATAATGTTAGTGTCATCTACCTTTCTGGTAATCCGGTTCAGCACCAACGCACTAAACATATCGAGATGGACATTCACTTTGTCCGTGAAAAGGTTGTTTGTGGTCAGGTCCGCATCTGCTATGTCCCGCCAAGCTATCAAATTGCCGACATCTTTACAAAGGGTCTTCCCTCGGTCCTTTTTGATGATTTTAGGGACATTCTCAGCGTTCGAAAACCACCCGCTATGATTGCAGGGGTGTGTTAAATATACTAAGTATACATACGATATAGTGTAAGGAACATCCGTACTGATTCTTGTCCCATGGTTATCACTTTCAAGGTCCAACGTTAGTGTTAAATATACCAAGTATACATACGATATACACGTTATGCACATGTATATCCTATGTATACTTGGTCTCGGCTTCCCTCGGATATTGTCCTTATTGTACACAAATTTGTATAGTTGTAGTGTACCTTAATTAGTCTTGTACTCTTACCATAATTGTATAGTTAATCTCAATGTAGAATAAGGTTTTAGGAGTAGAATAGGAATATGATTCTCCTATTATGAAAATATGTAAATTGTATATATAGTCTTTCAATTAATGAAAATAATCAAGGGATTATTTCTTTCAGTGAGTAACATTTTATTTAATGACACCGCGTTTCCACCAATCATAATGGGAAAAACTTGAATATAATACTTGGGTGTGCCCCAATAGTTGTATATATAATACGGGTAGGTAATGATAAGTGTCTAGATAAGATCTCGTGAATCATCAAAGGCAAGGCTAAGGTAATAAGGGCTATGTCCAATGAAAATTACATTGTTTCGTTTAGTTGATGAGCTCAAGCAAATGGCGAACTTTCTACTGAATCTAAAAACTGATGCGAATTGAGCAGCAAATGATGCTGGACATTGTTGTCCGAAACCAACTGTTCCCTTAATGTTTTTACCGAGACCTTTAGTTAAAAATGAGTCATAGCAGCTAAAGATAAAATTTGGAACGGTTACAACGGGGCCTAGAATGGACTCGTTAACTGATCGGATTGACAAAACATCTTGGGCAATTTCACCACCCGTTATGATAGTTTGAATGGCTGGGTTTCCAACAACGTTATAACACGCGTTGTTGTTGCAACCTGGCCAAATTCTTTTATGACAATCTCAATAGGATAGTGACCGGGTAAGATTACATTGCATTGAATTGCAATGAGCGGACTTGTAAGTTGAACTTTTGTACCCTTTTTCACAATATAGCCATAGGCTTTCACCACCAAGATGGACGACGAGTTTAATAGGGATTTATTATGTAATTAATATTACAAGTCGCTGAAGAACACACTGTTCAACGTATTTCACATCCACAAAACTGCTGCAGAACTCTAGAATGCTATAAAATGAAAGTATGTAAATGAAGATGCTGGTAATAAGTCTTTTTTGATTAACAAGTATGTTGAATACAAGATGGTGGATTCTCGACCGGTCATTGATCAGGTTAACGAGTTAAATGATATAGCAACATAATGTGCTGATGCTGGTGAACCCATTTCTGAAACTTTTCAAGTTTCAACCATCATTGGTAAACTTCCGCCTTTATGGAAAGATTACCAAAAGAAACTAAAACATAAGAAGAGGCCTATCTCTTTGGATGAACTTCTTCAGGGCATTCAAATTGAGATTGAAAGCCTTAGAAGAGATGGTTCAGTTTCTTCGAAGAATGATGGTGTGAATTATGTTTATGACAAAAACCCTTATGTAACTTCTAAGGGAAACCAAAGAACGTCCAAGAAGATGAATTTTTTAAAGAAAAATGGGAATGAGGATAACAGAAACAACAAAAAGAAAGGCAGTTGTTATGTTTGTGGCAAACCCGGTCACTATGCTAGGGAATGCCGTCATCGTAAGGGGAAAGACAAGAAAAAGGAACAAACCAATGTGATGATGACAAAGACTTTGTCGCTATCATGTCTGAAGTATGCCTTGTCAACAATGGCACTACTGATTGGCGGGTGGACTCAGGTGCTACCTGTCATGTTACCCCAAACAAGAGTTTGTTCAAGATATATGAAATGGTGAAAGAGGCCAAGGCCGTCTACATGGGAAATGCGTCATCAAGCGAAGTTCTTGGCGTTGGCACTGTTGTTCTTCCCCACACTTTGGAAAATACTTTAACTCTGAGAAATGTGTACCATATCCCCTCTATGAGGAAGAATCTTGTATCGGTCCATAAATTGGACGAAAATGGTTTCAAAGTAGCATTTGGTTCCCAAAAAGTGACTATCACTAAGAATGGAAAGTTTGTAGGAAAAGGCTACATGAAAGACAAAATGCACTTGTTGAATGTTGACTATAATAAGACTACATCTTCTGCTTACTTTTTTAAAGTTTTACTTAATATTGATGATCATGATAATTGGCACTATAGACTAGGACATATTGGTATAAATGATATGAAACACATGATTTCAAATGATTTTATTCCTAAGTCTTCAAAAACTTTTACCACAAAAACTTGTGAATGTTGCTCTCAATCCAAATTGACTAAATCTTCTTTCAAAAGTGTTGTTAGAACAAATGGTTTACTTGAACTTATTCATACATATATTTGTGATAATAAAGAGCATATTACTGAAGGTGGTAAAAGATAGTTCATAACTTTTATTGATGATTATTCAAAATTCACCTATGTGTATTTGCTTAAAACCAAAGATGAGGCATTTAATAAGTTTAAAATCTTCAAGGAGGAAAGTTGAAAATAAAACCAATTTAAGGATCAAATGTTTGAGATCGGACAGGGGTGGTGAATATCAATCTAACGAGTTTATATAATTTTGTTTACAAAATGGAATTTTTAGAGAATTTTCAACACCTAATTCTCCACCACAAAATGGGGTGGCCAAAAGAAAAAATAGTTCCTTAATAGAAATGATTAGTTCCATGCTAATACATTCAAAATTACCAATGAGTTATTGGGGAGAGGCACTATTGAGTTCTTGTTACATTACTAACAGGATTATAAACAAGAAACATATGAAAACTTTTGAGTTTATTTATTGGGCGTAAGCCTAGTATTAAACATCTAAGGGTATGGGGTTGTATTGCATATGTTTTGGACACAACTTTGAAAAGGCCAAAACTTGGTAGTAGAGCAGTTAAATCTATTTTATTGGTTATTCTTCTATGAGTAAAGCATATAGATTTCTTAGGCTTCATGATAATAGTGTATTTGAGGCTGCGCATGCTATATTTTATGAACACTTGAATATTCGTGATGCTGATAAAATAGAAATAAATAATGATTTATTTGGTGAACTTGATATTAATGAGCATACAACCGGAAGTGAAATTGTGAATGATGAGAATTTAGAAGAAAAGGAGAATGATGAAATAATCGAATTAAGGAGAAGTAAGAGACAAAAAATTAAAAAGAATTTTGGTCCTGATATGTTGACTTACATGTTAGAAGAGGATCCAAAAACTTTTCAAGAAGCTATGTCACAATCAGATTCTTATATATGAAAAAGTGTCATGGATGCTGAAATTAAGTCTATACTTGAAATTGAAAACCAAACCTGGACTCTTGTTGATCTACCTCATATGACTAAGCCTATTGGTTGCAAGTGGGTTCAGAAAAAAAAACTCAAAACTGATGGTACTATTGATAAGTACAAGACTAGATTGGTAGCCAAAGGTTATAGTAAAAAATAAGAGATTGATTACTTTGAGACATTCTCTCCCGATTCTAAATTCACATCAATCAGACCCATGTTTGCTATTGCATCATGGATTAGAGGTTCATCAAATGGATGTTAAAACCGCATTCTTAAATGGAGACTTGGATGAGGAAATTTATTTGCATCAACCTGAAAGTTATGTTGTTAAGGGTGAAGAACATAAAGTATGCAAATTAAAAAAAGTCTCTGTATAGGCTTAAACAAGCACCATGACAATGGTACAAAAAGTTTAAGCAAGAAATTAAAAGGTTCGGATTTAAGAGTAGCAAAGTAGAAAGTTGTGTTTTTACTAAGGTTACTCTTGAGTATAAAGTAGTGGTGACTTTATACGTTGATGACTTGCTTATCTTTGGTTCTGACATAAAATGTGTGAATGAGACCAAAGAGTTTTTAAAGCAAACTTTTGACATAAAAGATTTAGGTCATGTTGATGTCATATTAGGAGTCAAAGTGCTCAAGAGATGAGGAACTTACATTCTAACACAATCTCATTACATTGAGAAAATGTTAAAGAAGTTTAATTACTTTGACTGCAAGGATAGTACAAGTCCTATCAGTCCAACCGTAAAATTAGTTCCAAATAAAGGAGAAACTATAAATCAAGAAGAATATGTCAAAATAATCAGTAGTATTATGTATGTGGTGAATCACACAAGACCTGATCTTGCGTGTTCTATTGGCATATTGAGTATCTTTACTAGCAATCCAGGAGAAGATCATTGGAAGGAACTAAAACGAGTACTAAGGTACTTGAAGTCTACAAGGAATTATGGTAACTCAAAAATGGATGTTCGAGTTAGTTCAAAAATCATATACGGTTTAGATAATATAATGAACATAAAAATAGATCTTTCTCCTAATTCATAGTGTGTGTAGGGTGGTGGTGGTTGGGGGGGGGGGGGGGTTAATATTATCTTCTTCCTTGAACGCTTGTCTGTCTCATCAATTTTATAATCAATATGAGTTGTTTTATATCGATAAATTCTCATTTTGAAACGATCATAGTGGTGGAAAATATATCCAAATATATTAGTATCAATTACACATCAAAGCAATGGGGATCCGTGGCACAATGGTAGCGCGTCTGACTCTAGATCAGAAGGTTGCGTGTTCGATTCACGTCGGGTTCAATCCTCCCAAAATAAAAAGTCATTAAATAATTTTTTATAACAAAAAACATTACTATTAAACTATAACTAGAAATATTTACTACTAACTAAAAGATCATTCAATTTTGTCTAAGTATAGTATAAAGTGTCTCTTTTGCTTTCTCCTTATGATTTCCTGCGACATTCGGGAAAATTTTGGTAATACTTTAGTTATAAAATTAGTTTAATGACTTTCGTGATACTCGGTAGGCTTTTGGATATAGAAAATGTGATATTTGAAGAAAAGTAGTAGCTTAAAAGAGTTTAAAAGGGTATTTGGAACCACTTATTTAGCTGGTACTATACTTCATCTATGATCTCTGTTCTGATTGCTATGGCTGTAACTGTGTTTCTTCAAGATCACATAGGGTGGAAAGTGGGATTTGGAGTTGGCGCTATCCTTGTGTTCCTCTCTGTTATGCTTTTCTTTCTTGCTTCTCTATGTTATGTATCAATCTAAAGATTAGAGAAAATTTATTTGGCAGCTCTGTACAGGTAACTGTCGTTGCTTTTAAGAATCGAAAACTTGCATACTCTGCTAGCAACTACTCTGGTTAGTGGTTACCATCAGAACAAAGATTCAAAATTTTTAGTGCCAACTGACAAATTGAGGCGTGACATTCTTTCCTTTGTCCTTTTTGTCTATTAAAGAGTTCGAGTTTTGTGTACTATACGATGTGCCAGCATATAGATTTTTTATATCATCAGATTAAATTGACTTACAATATGTAAATCTTCACAAAAAGTTTGATTTGACGACCTATAAAATGGAACAATAACTTGCTACTGTTGGTTAATTAAACTGACGGTGTGAAAATTGTCTACATTGTCGGTGCATAGAACTTAAACCTCTTCGTAATTAGCAGGTCAAGTGTGTTCATCTTTTTAGGTTCTTGCATCATAAAATCCCTGAAGATGTTAATCCATAAAATCTTTCCACAGCGGAGCAAGTTAAAGGGCAGCCGGTGCACTAAGTTCCCGTTATGTGCAGGGTCCGGAAAGGGCCGAACCACAAGAGTTTATTGTACGCAGTGTTACTCTGCATTTCGGCAAGAGGCTATTTTCAGAGCTTGAATTCGTGATCTCCTGATCACATGGAAACAACTTTACCAATTGCTCCAAGGCTCCCCTTCACGGAGTGGAGCAAGTTGAGGAGCTAAAATCACTCATTAGAGTCATTCCATTGCGGTCAACAACGATCATGATAGCAATAAACTTCAGCCAAAGTTCATTTCCTTTACTTCAAGCTCAATCCATGAATAGACATATAATTAAAAGCAGTGGAATTCCAGCAAGCTCTTTTTATATGTTTCTGATAAATATACACGGTATACCCGTGATATACATGGTATATACATCCCTATGTATACCATGTATATCACAGAATCCCAAGCCAAGTAGGAACCTGATATACACGGTATACCAGCCGTGTATACCTATGTCTTTTGTAATAGGTTAGTTGTATTTACTTAGGAATTGTATACTTACCATAATTGTAGTATTCTTATACAAATAGAATAGGGTTTTGGGAGTAGAATAGGAATAGGATTTTTCATATTATGGAAGTTGTAATTGTATATATACTCATCCATTAATGAAAATAATCAAGGGAATTATTTCTTTCAGTTTCTTATCATTTCTTTAACAATTTGTCTTGCTCTGTACGATCGCGTGATTCTTCCACTGGCAACAAGAATCAGAGGGAAACCATTTTGCATCGGAGATAAATCAAGAATGGGAACTGGGGTATTCTTCTCTTGCATGGTCAAGTTAGTCTCCAGGTTCGTAGAGCAAGAAATTAAGCAATCGAACAAGGGTTTTGGACAATCCAGAAGACGATGTGGCAATGTCAGCAATGTGGCTTGTGCCACAACATGCTTAAAATTGGATACCAGAGGTGCTTAGCCTAGTTGCTCAAAATGAGTTCTATCATTCTGAGCTCCCTAGAAGTATGTCAAGCATTGCAACCGCTATATGTTTGGACTAGGAATGGCTATGGGGTATCGGTTGGCAAGTGTGACACTGAGCAGTGTGGATAATATCTTACAAAAGGACAAGGCAAAGAACGTTGGGTTTCAAGAAATATTAACATGGGTCATTATGAGAACTATTACCGGCTTCTTACCATTATGACAACTCTTAATTTGTTTTATTATATGGTTTGTAGTTGAGCATATGGACCTTTTGTGCTGATGAGAAACATAGTAAGAGTATGGTGGAGGGGGATGCTGATGATTTGCCGTAACAGAATACTATCGCTTTATAATGTTGACATTAATTCGTGAGGGAGATCAATTGTAATTTGTCTAGTTCAAGTAACTAATTATGTCCTTAACTTCATGCCAATCACAATCACCTCAATTTTTCTCGGAATAAATTTAGTTGAACCTAATTTGTACACTAATCCAATAATTATATGACATATGTATTTACATATATTGTTTTAACTTAATCTTAGTTAATTTATACTCATTCTCAAATCGTTATGATTTGATTTATTGAAGCATACAACCATGTTCAACAGAGCGAACGAAGCAATCATGATTAAACCAATAGGGGTTCGAATTTATAGCTGCATACTCATTTAAATCTTAAATCTGTTTTGAATTTGCAATGTTATAAAATTTGCAAAGCTATCATGATCGTTGTTGACGCAATGGAATGACTCTAATGAGTAATTTTAGCTCCTCAACTTGCTCCGCTCTGTGAAGGAGAGCCTTGGAGCAATTGGTAAAGTTGTTGTCATGTGATCAGGAGATCACAGATTCAAGCTCTGAAAACATCCTCTTGCCGAAATGCAGAGTAACACTGCGTACAATAAACCCTTGTGGTCCGACCCTTTTCGGACCCCGCACATAGCTGGAACTTAGTGCACCGGCTGCCCTTTAACTTGCTCCGCTGTGCAAAGATTCCGTGGATTAACATCTTCATGGATTTTATGATGCAAGAACCTAAAAAGATGAATACACTTGACCTGCTAATTACGAAGAGGTTTAAGTTCTATGCACCGACAATGTAGACAATTTTCACACTGTCAGTTTAATTAACCAACAGTAGCAAGTTATTGCTCCATTTTATAGGTCGTCAAATCAGACTTTCTATGAAGATTTACATGTTGTAAGTCAATTTAATCCAATGATATAAAAATTCTATATGCTGGCACATCGTATAGTACACAAAACTTGAACTCTATAATAGACTGAAAGAAATAATTTCTTGATTATATTCATTAATGAAAGAGTATACATACAATTTACAATTTTCATAGTAGGAAAATCATATTCCTATTCTACTCCTAAAACCTTATTCTACTTGTACAATAATTATACAATTATGGTAAGTGTACAACTCTAATTTAATTACAACAAATCATAACGTAAAATAGGCTACTAAACCGTGATATACACGACATGCATATACCATGTATATCACGGGATTTAACAGCCCATTATGCAACAATCTGCCCGTGATATACACAACGTATATACCGTGTATATCACGGGTATTTATCACACCTCTGCAGTCCTAGCGGGCGGTCTTCGTACATCGAGATTGTCCCTAAAATCTTCAAATAGGACCGAGGGAAGACTCTTAGTGAAGATGTCTTCAATTTGATACCTACCTTTTCGCGAGCAAAATAGATATTCATCTCAATATGTTTAGTGCGCTGGTGTTGAACCAGATTCCCAGAAAGATAAACGACACTAATATTATCACAATATACAAATGTAGTTTTTTAATGGGAAAATGAAGCTCCAAGAGAAGATTACGTAACCAACATGATTCAGAAACCACATTGGCTACCCCTCGATACTCGGCCTCAGGACTGGAGCGTGATAAGGTAGCTTATCGTTTGGCAGATCACGAGATCAAGTTATCACCAAGAAACATGCAATAACCTGACGTGGAGCGTTTTGTGTCTGGACAACCACCTCAATCAGCATCAGTATACGAGACAAGTATAGAGGCCGAAGATGGATATATGCAAGCCATAGTCAAGTGTCCCTAGCTGTATCTGATAATGCGTTTGAGCGCATTCATGTTCTCCATCCTAGGATCATGCATACACAAACACACATGGTGTACGACATAGGTAATATCCAGTCTCGTGAAAGTGAGATACTGTAGAGCTCCAGCAAGACTGCGATAGTGAGTGTGATCCTCATAAGGTGAACCAGCCGCATCTCCCAGCTTGGGTTTAGTATCAACAAGAGTGGAAGAAGACTTGCACGAGGATATACCAACTCACTCAATAATCTCAGTTGCATACTTTCGTTGGGATAAGAATAACCCACCTACGTGACGAGTAACATCAATCCCCAAAATGTAACTCAAGGGCCCCAAGTCTTTCATAGCAAACTCATAACCGAGCATTGTCATGATAGACTTTCTCAACGTATCAGAAGAGGCAGTCAAGATAATATCATCCACATATAATAGTATATAAGCCAGGGAAGTACCACGACAATATATGAACAATGAATTATCAGACCTGTTGTGTGAAAACCCAATAGATGAAATATAGTCTGCAAATCTCTTATACCAAACTCGTGGGGCATGCTTAAGCCCATAAAAGTACTTCTTCAATAAACAGACATGATGAGGATATTTGGGGTCTCGAAAACCCAAGGGCTGATGCATGTAAAATGTCTCCTTAAGATCACCATGTAAGAAAGCATTCTACACATCTAACTGATGAATGGGCCAAGCTTTCGAAAGAGCCAGACTGAAAACAATGCGAATAGTAGCCGGTTTGACCACCGGACTAAATGTCTCACCACAATCCACACCAACCTGCTGAATCTTACCATCACCTACAAGACAAGACTTATGCCTCGCAAAAGAACTATCAGAATTATCCTTATGAGTAAAAATTGACATAGACCGAATAATATTAACATCAGAAGTACGGGGTACCAACTCCCATGTCTTATTTGCAACAAGAGCATCATATTCATCGTTCATAGCCAATTTTCAATTCGGGTCATTTAATGCGGACACTGGGTTACGGGGTAGGGGGATTTAAGAACATTAGAATTTAGATTAAAATGTCTTTTTGGTTTAAAAATACCCCGTTGATTACGAGTGATCGGTCTGTGACTCGAGGGAGAACTGGGTGGATTTTGGGAAAAAATTAGATGGGTAACGGACTGGCCAGCAGGCAGTGGGCTTGTTGGCCCAACATTAGAAGCAGAAACTGGGACTGGACCGAGAGCAGAACCAGGGGCAGCACTGGACTGGATATTCAGCCCAGTTGCTGGACCCGTGATGGGATGACTGGGCAAAGGCGACGGTATAGTAGGTCCAGCGGGCAGTGGGCCCGCTGGCTGATTTTGGGTGTGGGACAAGTCCGAAAAATGGTGGATAATATATGGGGAGATGTCATCATTCAAAAAATTATACGAACTAGGCACGGGACTACTCACTTTAGCAAACGGAAATTGAGTTTCATCAAAAATAACATGGCGACTAATGATAATTTTATTAGATGATAAATCAAACATTTGTAACCATGATGATTAGATGGATAACCCAAAAACACACAAGGCATAAAACGAACCTAAAGTTTGTTAATTGTGATTGACGGAAATATCGGATAGCATAAGCACCCAAAGACCCTAAGATGTGTATACGAAGGAGTCTTATTATATAGTATTTGAAGAGGGGATGAATATGCCAAACCTTTGGTAGAAAGTATGTTAAGAAGATAAATAGTCATTTGTAGAGCATGATGCCAAAAGGAAGGGGGTACGGAATCATGGACCAATAAAGTTCGTACAATATTATTAATGGTATGAATTTTTCATTCGGCTTGCCCATTCTGTGAGGACGTATGAGGACAAGAGAAACGAAAAACTATGCCATTATTTTCACAAAATTCCCGAAACAACCCATTATCATATTCTTTTCCATTATCACATTGAATATTTTTTATTTTCCGTTCGAATTGGGTACGGATGAATGCTCGAAATTTTAATAATATGGAAACAACTTGAGATTTTTTCGCTAACGGAAAAGTCCATAAAAATTAGAATAATCATCCAAAAATAGAACATAATAACGATGGCCCATAGAACTTAAAACGAGAGATGTCCATAAATCGCTATGAATAATATCAAATGGCATTAAAGTACGAGAAGTAGAGGCTACAAATGGTAATCAAACATGTTTTCCTAAAGGACAGGAATGACAAATTGGAGTACTATGCGTACCCTTATAAGAAATAAAATTATTTTTATGTAACGAAGAAATAATGGACGACTCAGGGTGACCCAAACATGCATGCCACAAAGAAGGAGCTATAATGGCAAAAGTAGATGGCAAGGCTTGACTCGAGAGACTGGAGGCGGACGTGATTAGATAAAGATATTCCCTACTATTACATCTCATGAGAGGTATCCCCATCTTGAAATCCTTCACAGAAACCCCAAAATGATCAAAATTAACAGAAATCCAATTATCAGTGGTGAATTTACGGACATACACCATATTCTTAATTAAGTCAGGGGAACGAAGGACATTTTTTAAGACAAGAGGTGTATGAGGAGGAGACAAAGTTGTATGAACGTAACCACGAATTGGAATAGAGTTGTCATTACCAATAATTATGCCACGATTTTTGCTCAAATTTTAATAAGACGAGAGAGTACCTGGGTCGGATTTCATATGAGAAGTGGCGCCAGTGTCTATGTACCAATTTGCATCGGGGGGGGGGGTTCAAACTAAGTGTGTGCATTACGGCTTCAATGTCGGTTGGAGTGGGACCCGCAACATGATGGGCTTGTAGAGGCCGAGGCCCAAGCACACTCGCTTGCCGCCCCAGCCTAGAACTGTTTCTCAGGTATTCCTGCTAGACCAAAAAACTGGGCCTGCTGGCGGATGAAAACTGGGCCTGCTGGCGGATGAAAATTGGGCTTAGTTCCCCGGGTAGGCAGTAGGCTGATAGTAAGGGTTGTTGGGCCTAGGGCCCAGTTCCATGACCATGGACCCCAGGGCTGTGGCCAGTAGGCTTGCGACCTACTGCCCCGAGGTCCATTATCATCGGTCCGGTTGCCACACCTGTTATTGCCACCTCGGTAGCCACAATGGTTTTTACCATTATTTTTTTTATTTTTCTTGCCTCCACCGTGAGTATGGTTTTGGCCCAAAGTATCAACAAAACCCTGAGAATTAGTGGATGATGTCATCATCACCACGGGACTAGCGCCGATAGTTGCCTTTTTTGCCAAGCCGACTTCTTCTAATGTGAGCATTGAACGGGCTTGATAAAATGGTGAAAGTGGATTATTTTTACGGAGAAGAGTCCCAACGCCATTATAGGCCTAAGATAGGCCTGCAATCATTTGTAGAACAAGACAATTATTGGTAACAGGAGCTCCGACGTTACGGAGTTGGTCCGCTAATTCCTTGAGTCGTTTACAATAAGCAGAAACATTTGGGAAATCTTCCATGCTGACTTGGGAAAATTTCTGCTCAAGGGTGATAATACGAGAATGTTGGTTATCTTGGAATATATCATGCAATCTATTCCAGGTAGCCATAGCCATATTGTATGGTTCAATGATCGTCTGTAAAAGGTCGGTAGAAATAGTGGAATAAATCCACTGAAGGACGGTAGTATCAAGAGTGATCCATAATCGAGGATCATCCGTATGAGGAGGGATAGCGGGAGAAATTATGTGATGGAGGACTTGATGAGAGATTGCGTGAATTTTAAACAACTCTGCCCACATCGTATATTGGACGTTTTCCATCTTAAGAACAATAAAGACCAAAGGGATTGTGAAGAAAATTTGGGAAGAGAGGAGGTAAATTAGCATGAAATTCGAGAAGGAGAATGGATTTCGAGGCAGTCTCGGTCGAGAAGGGTGGTCGGAAAACTTAGAGGAAATTTAGGAGATGAGCGGAAGTAATTTAGTCATAGACTTCTGATACCATGACAGAAATAATCCATTGATTATTTTCATTAATGAAAAAGTATATATACAATTTACAATTTCCATAATAGGAAAATCATATTCTTATTCTACTCCTAAAATCTTATTCTACTTGTACAATAATTATACAATTATGGTAAGTGTACAACTCTAATTTAATTACAACAAATAATAACCTAAAATAGACTACTAAACCGTGATATTCACGGTATGCATATACCGTGTATATCACATAATTTAACAGCCCATTATGCAACAATCTTTCCGTTATATACACATCATATATACCGTGTATATCACGGGTATTTACCAATGTCTAATTATAGAGATGTCTTATAGAAATAAGTAAATGGCTAATGAAATTTTCGACACACGTATCTACACAGCGATTCACTCATTTTATTAGAATCCCTGTCATATACACACAATATATATATATATAACAACAATAATATATCCAGTGAAATCTTACAATATGTGGTCTGGAGAGGGTAGAGTGTACACACCTTACCTCTACATTAGTAGGTAGAGCGGCTGTTTCTGAGAGACCCTTGACTTAAGACAAGGGACAAGCTCAAGAAAAGTACGACAAACAAAGTGAGTAAGTCATGATAGCAAATTCTGAAAAGAAAGAAGCAATAACTAATGCAAGTAAATAAGACAAACAAAATACACATAGCAGCATAAATCAAACATTAAGAGACTATAAGGTAATACTGTGCCTACCAGTATGGTAGGGGGTTTGTCTTAGACCACCACCGCGTTATAGAGCATGAAAAAAATAATTACAGACAAAAGGAGGGTTGACATAAAACTAAGACATAAAGTTTTAGTGACCTTTCGCCTTAATGCGGGTACATGTAGCATGTCTATACGATAAGGTCTGATAGCTTTCCTTAGCTTGCAAGGTCGCTGGATTGGTAGATATTCGTGTAATGAACTGTGTGGCTCCATTTGGGTGGAGTATCTATCATTTGGTTCCCTTCTAGGTAACAGTGTTAAAAAGGGCACCATTGGAGATGACTCAAATCTTTGATCTCCCTGATGATTTCGTTCAAGTGCCATAATTTATGATCTCTTCGGGAATGGTACATTAATATCACCCAATATTCTAAGAGTGTTGAGGCTTCTGCATTTGAGTGGGTCTCAATCGTACCTCTAACTAACAACTCGGCTAAGATGCCTTAGTAGCCGATGAAGTTCTTGTAGTCGACGACTAGGAGTAAATTCAGCTCTGGAACAGTTCGACTGTCACTGAATTCGGCTAAACACTTAAATTACTTTTGAGTGTTAACAATTGCCCCTACATTAACTCGAGTATGACTGTTGAGTTGATGTATCTGAAAGTAGCCATCATTTCAGTCTGACAGCAGTGCATGTCACTTCAATCATCTCGTCTCCAGTGTATGCAATGATGATTACTTTAGCCAATTTACATTTACCGGCTTCGATTTTCTCTAGGGCCATCAATCGATCTTCATCTAGCTGGTCTAACTCCATTAGCATGGCCTGTTGATATTCCTCTAAACTTAGAGAGTTCTGCTTGGCCACCCGTAAGGATTTGACATTAATTTCCAATGGCAACACTGCATCTTGACAATCGGTTAGCCGATAAGGTGTCGTCCCGGTAGCTGTAGATTTAGAATTCATGATCGCCCAAACGGCTTAATCTAGAGTGAGATCTCATATTCCTGGTTTATCCTCCACGTTCTTAATAATTGTGTTTACAATAAGTTTATTGGATGTCTTGGCTTGCCCGTTCGCCTATGCATAATATGGCGAAGATGTGATCATCTTGATACGGAACTTCTCAGCAAAGGCTGCCACCTTAGAACCAGTGAACATCGTTCCTTGATCGGTGGTAATCGTCTCAGGAATACCATAATTGTATATGATCTGGTGTTAGATAAACTGAATGACATCTGTCTTATGGACCCACTTCATCGGCTGAGCCTCCACCCATTAAGTGTACTAATCAGTATCCACGATAATAAAATTATGGCCTTTAGTCGATTGTGGGAAAATCTTATCGATGAGGTCCATAGCCCATCCTTTGAAGGGCCAAGGCTTTACGACTGGGTTCAGTAACTCAGCCGGTACCCGCTGGATTGGTCAATGTTTCTGACATTCTCCGCATCCTTTTGCATACTGGAAGCAGTCAGCTTTGATAGTAGGCTAATAATAGTCGTGGCGGTAGATCGGCCACTTCATCGCTGGCCCCGCTCTGTGTGATCCATAGACTCCTTCATGGACCTCTCTCATGACCCTCAAGGCATCTTCTTTGACAATACACTTGAGTAGTACTCCATTCACGCTCCTTTTATAGAGGTCATCGTCAATGAGCACATATTTCAAAGCTCTTCTTTTAACCTTGAGGTCCTTACAACTAGAGGGATCTTTTAGGTAGTCAATTAGTAACTGCCTCCATGAGTTAATTTGATCAACGACTAACACTTCGGCTGG